>OX422210.1:311147733-312556403 GCA_949130495.1 Sambucus nigra
GTGCTTTAATAGGTTCATTGGTTACAGTCTTATTATCTGGTTGTTCAGTTGGTTGATCATTCACTTGTTGTTCATTGTTATTAATTGGTTCAATCAACGATTCAATAACTACATTAGGAACAATAGGCATGTTATGAACTAGTGGTATAGGAATTTGTTCCTTGACTTCTTGAATGATTACCTCCATTTCTTTCATGCTCCCACTGACTTCACCATCTTCAATGAATTTAGCTTTTCTAATTTCTATAATTCTAGTTTGATGATTAAGACAGTAGAATCTATATCCCTTCGACTTTTCTGTATACCCAATAAAATGACAAGACAATGTCCTAGGATCCAATTTCTTTTCATGAGGGTCATAAATTCTAACTTCCACTGAGAACCCCCACACAAGTAAATAATTTTAATTGGGTTTCCATCCTTTCCATAGTTCAAAGGGGGTTTCTGAAACTGACTTACTAGGAACCAGATTTAATATGTGTACAACGGTTAACAAAGCCCGTATCCACAAAATGTAGGTAATTGAGTCCTACTTATCATAATTCTAACCATTTTTATATGGGTACGGTTACGCCTTTAAGCTACACCATTCTGCCAAGGTGACTCCTGCATTGTGTATTAGACGCAATTACCTAATTTTTCATGGAGTTTAGCAAATGGGTCAGGGCATGGTATTGACTCATCATATCTACCATAATATTCACCTCCCCTATCAGATCTAATAATTTTCACCTATTTGCCTAGTTACCTCTCAACCTCATTAATGTATATTTCAACAAGTCATCCTATCTACCATAATATTCACCTCCCCTATCAGATCTAATAATTTTCACCTATTTGCCTAGTTACCTCTCAACCTCATTAATGTATATTTCAACAACATTCATGAAATAACATGAAAAATCATTTATAAAAGTGATGAAATATTTTTTTCCACTAATGGATGGAATATCAAAAGGTCCACACATATCTGTATGTATTATTTCAAATAGTTGGGTACTTCTTATGGCTCCTTTCTTTGTATGTTTGGTTTTCTTTCCTTTAATGCAGTCCACACACACATTATAGTTGGTCCAATCTAAGTTATGGAGTATTTCATGTTTAATAAGCCTTTTAATTCTTTACCTGGATATGTGCCCTAATCTTTTATGTCAAAAATAAGATTATTTTTCATCATTAAGTATATGTTTCGTGCCAACATTAGGATGCAAGGTCATAAATGTTTTAGAAAAATTCTTTTCAATATTTAATTGATATAAACCATCTAATAAAATTCCAGAACCAACATTAATAGAATTTTTAATTAAACCAAAACCATTACCCTTAAATTCAATCGAAAATCCATCTAAAGAATGTTTGGAAACAAAAATTAAATTCCTAGAATGTGGGAATATAAAAAGTATCTTGCAAATCTAAAATAAATACAGAACTTAAAGTCAGGTGAAACACACCAGTAGCTTCTGTTTTTGCCTTCGCTTTATTGCCCATATAGAGAAAATGATCATTTGTATTTGTTTTGCGGATTGAAGTGAAACCTTGCATTGAATTAGAAACATGACACCTCAAACCCTAATCAATCCACCAAGTGTTAGAAGGAACATTAGTAAGGTCTGATTCGAAACAAACATAAATAAAAGGCGTACCCCTTTTCTCGAACCAGACCTTTTTTTTATGACAATCCTTTTAAAAATGGTCAATTCTTTTTACAAAAGTGACTCTTATCGTTCTTTTCCTTCTTCACAGTAGATTAAGGTTCAACTTGATGAGACGTCCGAGGACCTTTCTTAATGTCGTTGCTAAACTTCTTCTTAAAACCAACTTCTTTGACTGTAAGATTTTCCACATATCCCTTAGTCACATGCCCATTCTGTTGCTTTAGTCTTCTTTCTGTAGAAGGGTGTCTACCTATAAAAAAAAGTAAAAATATTATTTTATTAAAAATACTGAGAAGAAACCCAGGGTCCCGACAGAAACTCATATTGAGCAGGAACCCCCCGGGGTCCCGGTAGAAACTCATACTGGGCGGGAACCCCCCAGGGTCCCGGCAGAAACTCATATTCATCAGGAACCCCCAGCGCCACTGCAAGTATCAGCGTCGCTGCAAGTGTCAACGACGCTGCAAGTATCGGCACCGCGGCAAGTATCTACGCCGCTGCAAGGGTCGGCACCGCTTCGAGTGTCAGCGCCGCCGCAAGTGTCGGCGTCGCGGCAAGTCTCTACGCCGCTACACGGGTCGGTGCCACTTCAGGTGTCTGCGCCGCTTCAAGTGTCGGCGCCGCGGCAAGTCTCTACGCCGCTGCAAGTGTCCGCGCCGCAGCAAGTCTCTACGCCACCGCAAGCGTCAGCGCCATTTTGAGCGTTGGCGCCACTTCGAGCGTCGGCGCCACAACAAGGGTCGGCGCCGCCTCACATGTCAGCGCCGGTTCAAGCATCAGCGCTACCTCAGGCGTCAACGCCACTTCGAGCGTCGGCGCCACTTCGAGCGTCGGCTCCACAACAAGGGTCGGCGCCAGTTCGAGCGTCGGCGCCGCAACAAGGGTCGGCACCGCCTCACCTGTCAGTGCGGATTCAAGCCTCAGCGCTACCTCAGGCGTCAACGCCACTTCGAGCGTCGGCACCATTTCGAGTATCGGCGCCGGGATAAGGGTCGGCGCCGCCTCACGCGTTAACGCCACTTCAAGCGTCGGCGCCACTTCGCCACTTCGAGCGTCGGCGCCACAACAAGGGTCGGCGCCACTTCGAGCGTCGGTGCCGCAACAAGGGTCGGCGCCGCCTCACCTGTCAGCGGGGATTCAAGCCTTAGCGCTACCTCAGGCGTCAGCGCCACTTTGAGCGTCGGCGCCACTTCGAGCGTCGGCGCCACAACAACGGTCGGCGCCGCCTCACCTGTCAGCGCGGATTCAAGCCTCAGCGCTACCTCAGGCGTCAGCGCCACTTCGAGCGTCGGCACCATTTCGAGCATCGGCGCCGGGATAAGGGTCGGCGCCGCCTCACGCGTCAGCGCCACTTCGAGCGTCGGCGCCACTTCGAGCGTCGGCACCGCAACAAGGGTCGGCGCCACTTCGAGCGTCGGCGCCGCAACAAGGGTCGGCGCCGCTTCACCTGTCAGCGCGGATTCAAGCCTCAGCGCTACCTCAGGCGTCAGCGCCACTTCGAGCGTCGGCGCCGCAACAAGGGTCGGCGCCGCCTCACCTGTCAGCGCGGATTCAAGCCTCAGCGCTACCCCAAGCGTCAGCGCCACTTCGAGCGTCGGCGCCATTTCAAGCATCGGCGCCGGGACAAGGGTCGGCGCCGCCTCATGCGTCAGCGCCACTTCGAGCGTCGGCGTCACTTCGAGCGTCGGCGCCGGGACAAGGGTCGGCGCCGCCTCACATGTCAGCGTCGATTCAAGCATCAGCGCTACCTCGGACGTCAGCACCACTCCGAGCGTCGGCGCCGCTTCGAGCGTCGGCGCCACAACAAGGGTCGGCGCCACTGCAGGGGTCACTGCATAAATGTTATTTGAGAAGTGCTGCTACAGGAGTTTTCATCATGAAACAGCAGGCTCTAAATGAACAACGGCACTAACACTTTACTTTCTTGCACAGGTTGCCTAGTCGAGCAAGCAGGGCTCGAACAGGCGCGTCGGGACCTCCTGGGAGTTTTGGCTTGGCGGCTGAGGGACAAGGTATGTTGAGCAAGATCAACCACTTAGCACTATAGGATTGAGAGAATACTAGTAGGAAGACCCAGAAGCCACTCGAGGCTACGCACAAGAAATAAACTCTTTACAAGAAAAATGACTTTTCCAGAAGAGGGGGTCCTCGAGGTCTCTCTCAAGAAAAATAACACTTTTTAGAGGGAGTGAGGCCTTAAGGTCCTCTCTCTCAAAGATTTGCAAAATTGCACCACAAGTTACCGTTTCAAAAGATAACTACCAAATCTGCTATTTTGTCTCCATTAGGGGACATATGTGCTTTTTGAGTTTTGGTCGGTGCCAGGTGGCGCCTGCAGAGGGGACAGGCAGGCTGCCTGTAGGTAGGGACAAATGGTACACTCCAGACATTGTTCCCCACCAACTCTCTCAATTTTGGCGCCCAAAATCGCCAGCTCACCCCTTACGCCCATGTATAAATAGACCTCTGGGCAAGGTCAAAAGATAGACAAGAAAAATTGCACTGTTACTCTGCTAAAATATCACCAGACATACCTAGTATTCTCTCCCTGCTCATTCTCTTAGTGTTGAGTGCCTTGTTCCTTCACTCCCCACTGACAGCCATCACTCTCAGGTGTTTCCCTTGAGAAAATTACTATTTTTGCTGTGAAAGTTCATCTTCTTGCAGGGAGTGAGTTGAAGCTTGAGTTCCATTGTTACCAGAAGGAGAAGTTTTCTTCAGAAGTTGCACCAGGAGACCTTGAAGACTTGCAGACAACGTCCATTGGAGTGGGTCACGCCTCACCCTTTCCAGTTATTCATAGACCCCGGTCTCACTACCCTCCTACATTTGGCGACTCTGCTGGGGAGGTATCCTCACTTCCATGGACAAAGAAGGTTTTAATGTTTCTAAGCAGCTAGTGTTTGAAGACATTCCATCTGGAAATGGATCTCAAAGAGACAAGGCCACTCAGGTGGAGGTGGTGGTGACCGGAGCAAAGGTACCTGCTCCTCCGGGAGGGCCGACCATCTCACCGACAACAGCTCCGGTGGCAGAGGCTTATGAGTATGTTTTTTGAGACTTGGCAAGTTTGGGTCAAGATTGTGTAACACCAGCAGTAACCCTTGTGGAGGGGCGGTCGTTCTGGCGGCGATTCCGGTTGAAGTAGCTCAGCCGCGGAGGACGGCGCTGGAGAAAGTTGACAACCGTCAAGTTCACTGACAGGAACCCCAGGAACCCTAAGTGTTTGGAGAGGAATTCGGTATAGTCGAGGAACTCCTCTCGCTGAATGATAGCGATGAGGAACCCTTAAGAAAATAACCCGTGGCAGCAACAACATACTCTCCATGACGACAACAATGGGTGAGACACCCTAGGTCATGGAACCCTCGACGTGATAAGAGGTCGAGACCCCCCCACCAGAAATAAATAGCAAATCGCTGATCTCCCCAAACGCAACATGACCAGTCAAAAAAAAAAAAAGATCGTCAACATCACAAAGGGTTGAGACAACCTGAATCGAGGAACCCTCGACATGAAAAGATGAAGAGAAAACCCCTTGCAGTGACGAGGGACCCGTAGACGCGACGCCTGGTCGTGAGACCCCCGGCCGCTGATGAAAGGACACCATATTATCATAAGCGAGACCCATGTTCTTGAAAAAAAAAAAAAAATTCCAAGGCATCGAGACACCACTGCCCAAAGCAACTAGGGCTTTCGAAGATCCTCGGACGGAGGGTCACCTCGTAGCAAACCACGGGTCGAGACCCACCCTTCTTCAGTAAAAATCATGGGCATCGAGAGACCCTTCTTCAGCAAAAATCATAGGCATCGAGATACTCTTCTTCAAAAAAAAATCATGGGCGTCGAGAGACCCTTCTTCAGTAAAAATCATGGGAGTCGAGAGACCCTTCTTCAGCAAAAATCATGGGCGTCGAGAGACCCTTCTTCAGTAAAAATCATGAGCATCGAGAGACCCTTCTTCAGCAAAAATCATGGGCGTCGAGAGACCCACCTTCAGCAAAAAAATCATGGGCGTCGAGAGACCCTCCTTCAGCAAAAAATCATGGGCGTCGAGAGACCCTTCTTCAGTAAAAATCATGGGCGTCGAGAGACCCTTCTTCAGCAAAAAATCATGGGCGTCGAGAGACCCTTCTTCAGCAAAAATCATGGGCGTCGAGAGACCCTTATTCAGCAAAAAATCATGGGCGTCTAGAGACCCTTCTTCAGCAAAAATCATGGGCGTCGAGAGACCCTCCTTCAGCAAAAAATCATGGGCGTCGAGAGACCCTCCTTCAGCAAATATCATGGGCGTCGAGAGACCCTCCTTCAAAAAAAAATCATGGGCGTCGAGAGACCCTTCTTCAGCAAAAATAAAAAAAATCATGGGCGTCGAGACACCCGAGGTCGAGATACCCCCTGTCAATGGCACAAGTTCGCGAAAGGTTGAGGAATCCTATCAGCGCCGAGGTGCGAGGAACCCAACGCAAAAAAAAAAAAAAAAAAAAAAAAAAAAAAAAAGATAATAATAAAAATATTAGGGTCGAAACCCCCCCTCCGTAAAAGCTCACTTTCAATAGACAAAGAACTCCCCGCGCCTAGATCAACGCGCGAGGAACCACCGTCGGCGCCAGAAAAATTCGAGATACCCTTATCCAAACCAACTGGATAAACTTCAGAAAAGATCGTGGGCGTCGAGACACCCAAGGTCGAGAGGCCCCCAGACGCCAATGACGGATTGAGCGAGGGACCCTCCGCTACGGGATACAAGGAAGCATTCCCCATATTCGCGCCAGCGCGCGAAGAACCGCTGCCAGCACTATGGCGCGTCAAGACATCTGTAGAGGACACATCATCACGCGGAGAACTTATAAAAAAAAAAAACTTGTCATGGGCGAGAGGCCCTCATACGCAGATATAGGAGGCGAGGAGATCTGAGGCGGTGGCCCTAAACACGCAAGGTCTCGAATGGAGAAAAACGCGTCTCGCCGAAAAATATCAACATCGCGAGGTCTTGAACGGGGCGAGAGACCCTCAGATGGGGGACCTACTGACGAGGAACCCTTGCTGGCGGCCGTCTCAACCAAGAAATTCAAACTCGCACCCAGATCGGGCGAGACACCGTGTTCCTCGCGCAGACCGCAAACCGTCGAGATACCCCCGCCGTCAGCAAAGCCTCAGTCGAGGCACCGTGTTCCTCGTGCAGACCACGAACAGTCTCCCAACGCAACTGATCTTTTCATAAGAACCCAAGGCGACTGGCGAGAGACCCTCGGACGAGGGGTCCACTCGCTTCGGGCCCTCGACAATAGCCACATCAAGGGGGACGGGCGAGACACCGACCATCTCTAACTGAGTGCCACTGCTTGAGACTCCCATCTCCACACACCCACTGGTCGAGACACCAAAGTTCACAGGGGAATCAGTCGAGACCCCCTCTCTCCAACACATGTTCCGACAGACGAGGAACACTCGACGAAACGAGAAGTCGAGACACCCCTCACCCCTCGATAATAGCAACATGCGTCCGTGGGTCACGAGCAACCCTCCAAAGAAAATCTCGACGAGGGACCTGCTGGAAAAAAAAAAAAAAAAAAAAAAAAAAAAAAAAAAAAAAAAACCACGAGCCACAAAAGATTGGGATTGAGTAGCAGCGCACGAGGAGCCCTCAAGAGGCGAGAGACCCTCGACAATATTTGAGGTCGAGACACCTTCATCCAAAATACCAGCAACTAACAGCGCTTCCGACGAGGGACCCTCGGGTATTGGGACCTCCGGCGAGGAACCACTTACATGCTAAAGACTACGACATATTTCCAGCAAAGAATCATCACAGTTACTAACAGCAAGGGTCGAGGAACCCGACAGATATGAACCCAAACCGATATCGGGCGAGAAGACATTAGCAAAATTGGTAGTCTGTGAGGAAACCACGGATAGTGTGTCCACCCGCGATGAAACCTTGGTCAGCAGCACACTCCCCGTAGTGCCAACGATTGGCGAGATACCCTCGGACCCAAGGTCAATACGCGAGGAACCCCTTGATAGCATTGGCAGTCGGCGAGACATTCTCAGATAGGAGGTCGACACGCGAGGAACCTCTACCAACATTGGTAGATGTCGAGACACCCTTAGAGGCGACGTCGACGTGCGAGGTACCCCAGAAGAATTAATCATCGGTGAGGAACCCTCCCTATCACAGTTGATAGTCTTGAGCAAGTGCCAAATATAAATATAAGGTACGACAGTTTAGTACCTAAGGCTCCAAGGGCATAGGAGCGCTCACAGTCTTGAGCAACTGCCAACAATAAGTATAAGGTGCGACAGTTTAGCACCTAAGGCTCCAAGGGCACCGGAGCGCTCACAGTCTTGAGCAAGTGCCAAATATAAATATAAGGTACGACAGTTTAGTACCTAAGGCTCCAAGGGCATAGGAGCGCTCACAGTCTTGAGCAACTGCCAACTATAAGTATAAGGTGCGACAGTTTAGCACCTAAGGCTCCAAGGGCACCGGAGCGCTCACAGTCTTGAGCAAGTGCCAAATATAAATATAAGGTACGACAGTTTAGTACCTAAGGCTCCAAGGGCATAGGAGCGCTCACAGTCTTGAGCAACTGCCAACAATAAGTATAAGGTGCGACAGTTTAGCACCTAAGGCTCCAAGGGCACCGGAGCACTCACAGTCTTGAGCAAGTGCCAAATATAAATATAAGGTACGACAGTTTAGTACCTAAGGCTCCAAGGGCATAGGAGCGCTCACAGTCTTGAGCAACTGCCAACTATAAGTATAAGGTGCGACAGTTTAGCACCTAAGGCTCCAAGGGCACCGGAGCGCTCACAGTCTTGAGCAAGTACCAAATATAAATATAAGGTACGACAGTTTAGTACCTAAGGCTCCAAGGGCATAGGAGCGCTCACAGTCTTGAGCAACTGCCAACAATAAGTATAAGGTGCGACAGTTTAGCACCTAAGGCTCCAAGGGCACCGGAGCGCTCACAGTCTTGAGCAAGTGCCAAATATAAATATAAGGTACGACAGTTTAGTACCTAAGGCTCCAAGGGCATAGGAGCGCTCACAGTCTTGAGCAACTGCCAACTATAAGTATAAGGTGCGACAGTTTAGCACCTAAGGCTCCAAGGGCACCGGAGCGCTCACGGTCTTGAGCAAGTGCCAAATATAAATATAAGGTGTTCCAGATGAGCACCTTAGGCTCTAAGGGCACTGGAGTGCTCACAGTCATGAGTAAGTGCCAAGTATAAATATAAGGTGCGACAGTTTAGCACCTAAGGCTCCAAGGGCACCGGAGCGCTCACAGTCTATGAGTACATGCCAAGTATAAATATAAGGTGCGCCAGTTGAGCACCTAAGGCTCCAAGGGCATCGGAGCGCTCACAGTATTGAGCAAGTGCCAAGTATAAACATAAGGTACTCCAGATGAGCACCTAAGGCTCCAAGGGCATCGGAGCGCTCACAGTATTGAGCAAGTGCCAAGTATAAACGTAAGGTTCTCCATATAAGCACCTAAGGCTCCTAGGGTACCGGAGCGCTCACAGTCTTGAGCAAGTGCCAAGTATAAACATAAAGTACAAATGTTTAGTACCTAAGGCTCCAAGGGCACCGGAGCGCTCACAGCCTTGAGCAAGTGTCAAGTATAAACGTAAGGTGCTCCAGATGAGCACCTAAAGCTCCAAGAGCATCGGAGTGCTCACAGTCTTGAGCAAATTCCATACACAAACGTAAGATGCTCCAGATGAGCACCTAAGGCTCCAAGGGCACCGGAGCACTCACAGTCTTGAGCAAGCGTCAAGTATAAATATAAAGTGCGACAGTCTAGCACCTAAGGCTCCAAGGGCACCGGAGTGCTCATAGTCTTGAGCAACTGCCAAGTATAAATAAAAGGTACAACAGTTTCGTGCACAAGTCCCTCGACATTACAAGACACTTCTGCACGAGGGGGCTAATATTGAGAAGTCCTCAACCAAGTGAACAAATAGTAAAATAGCTTGGAGTGTGCGGATCCACTTATAGTAGCTCCACCTGCCCAAGATTGCAAGTTTGACAGAAAATAGCCTAGGTCGAGGGGATCCACCTTGACTGCCCTCTCTTCCCAAACTTGATGCTACAGAATAAGACCAGGGGCGAGAGGCTCACCACGAGTAACCCCTCCGCCCAAGATGAAAGGCCCCAGAAGAAGGCCAAGGGCGAGGGGCTCACTGCGAGTTACCCCTCTGCCCAAGAAAGAAGGCCACAGAATAAGGCCAAGGGCGAGGGGCTCACCGCGAACAACCCCTCCGCCCAAGATGGAAGGCCACAGAAGAAGGCCAGGGGCGAGGGGCTCACTGCGAGAAACCCCTCCTCCCAAGATGGAAGGCCGCAGAAGAAGGCCAAGGGCGAGGGGCACACCGCGAGCAACCCCTCCGCCCAAGATGAAAGGCCCCAGAAGAAGGCCAAGGACGAGGGGCTCACCGTGAGCATACCCTCCGCCCAAGATAGAAGGCCACAGAAAAAGGCCAAGGGCGAGGGGCTCACCGCGAGCAACCCCTCCGCCCAAGATAGAAGGTCACAGAAGAAGGCCAAGGGCGAGGGGCTCACCGCGAGCAACCCTTCCGCCTAAGAGGGAAGGCCGCAGAAGAAGGCCAAGGGCGAGGGGCCCGTCGCGAGCAACCCCTCCGCCCAAGATGAAAGGCCCTAGAAGAAGGCCAAGGGCGAGGGGCTCACCGCGAGTAACCCCTCCGCCCAAGAAGAAGGCCAAGAGCGAGGGGCTCATCGAGAGTAACCCCTCCGCCTCAGATAGAAGGCCACAGAAGAAGGCAAAGGGCGAGGGGCACACCGCGAGTAACCCCTCCGCCCAAGATGAAAGTCCACAGAAGAAGGCCAAGGGTGAGGGCTCACTTCAGTTAACCCCTCCACCCAAGTTTATACTCCTCTGCCCAAGTTTATACTGAGATAAGGAGGTCCACTATAAGTGTCCTCATTTACAAAACTTGGGATGAAGTGACATAACATTTAATGACCCTAAGGGGAATGATGAAGAAATCCTAGGGTCCCAGAAAATAAATGAATTTATGGCGTACAAAGCCTTTTGGTTTACCCAACACAAAAGACTTTGCACGAGGGGCTAATGTAGAAGGGTGTCTACCTATAAAAAAAAGTAAAAATATTATTTTATTAAAAATACTGAGAAGAAACCTAGGGTCCCGACAGAAACTCATATTGAGCAGGAACCCCCCCGGGGTCCCGGTAGAAACTCATACTGGGCGGGAACCCCCCAGGGTCCCGGCAGAAACTCATATTCATCAGGAACCCCCAGCGCCACTGTAAGTATCAGCGTCGCTGCAAGTGTCAACGACGCTGCAAGTATCGGCGCCGCGGCAAGTCTCTACGCCGCTGCAAGGGTCGGCACCGCTTCGAGTGTCAGCGCCGCCGCAAGTGTCGGCGTCGCGACAAGTCTCTACGCCGCTACACGGGTCGGTGCCACTTCAGGTGTCTGCGCCGCTTCAAGTGTCGGCGCCGCGGTAAGTCTCTACGCCGCTGCAAGTGTCCGCGCCGCAGCAAGTCTCTACGCCACCGCAAGTGTCAGCGCCATTTTGAGCGTCGGCGCCACTTCGAGCGTCGGCGCCACTTCGAGCGTCGGCGCCACAACAAGGGTCGGCTCCGCCTCACATGTCAGCGCCGGTTCAAGCATCAACGCTACCTCAGGCGTCAACGCCACTTCGAGCGTCGGCGCCACAACAAGGGTCGGCGCCACTTCGAGCGTCGACGCCGCAACAAGGGTCGGCGCCGCCTCACCTGTCAGCGCGGATTCAAGCCTCAGCGCTACCTCAGGCGTCAACGCCACTTCGAGCGTCGGCACCATTTCGAGCATCGGCGCCGGGGTAAGGGTCGGCGCCGCCTCACGCGTCAACGCCACTTCAAGCGTCGGCGCCACTTCGCCACTTCGAGCGTCGGCGCCACAACAAGGGTCGGCGCCACTTCGAGCGTCGGTGCCGCAACAAGGGTCGGCGCCGCCTCACCTGTCAGCGCGGATTCAAGCCTCAGTGCTACCTCAGGCATCAGCGCCACTTTGAGCGTCGGCGCCACTTCGAGCGTCGGCGCCGCAACAAGGGTCGGCGCCGCCTCACCTGTCAGCGCGGATTCAAGCCTCAGCTCTACCTCAGGCGTCAGCGCCACTTCGAGCGTCGGCACCATTTCGAGCATCGGCGCCGGGATAAGGGTCGGCGCCGCCTCACGCGTCAGCGCCACTTCGAGCGTCGGCGCCACTTCGAGCGTCGGCACCGCAACAAGGGTCGGCGCCACTTCGAGCGTCGGCGCCGCAACAAGGGTCGGCGCCGCCTCACCTGTCAGTGCGGATTCAAGCCTCAGCGCTACCTCAGGCGTCAGCGCCACTTCGAGCGTCGGCGCCGCAACAAGGGTCGGCGCCGCCTCACCTGTCAGCGCGGATTCAAGCCTCAGCGCTACCCCAAGCGTCAGCGCCACTTCGAGCGTCGGCGCCATTTCGAGCATCGGCGCCGGGACAAGGGTCGGCGCCGCCTCACGCGTCAGCGCCACTTCGAGCATCGGCGTCACTTCGAGCGTCGGCGCCGGGACAAGGGTCGGTGCCGCCTCACATGTCAGCGTCGATTCAAGCATCAGCGCTACCTCGGACGTCAGCACCACTCCGAGCGTCGGCGCCGCTTCGAGCGTCGGCGCCACAACAAGGGTCGGCGCCACTGCAGGGGTCACTGCATAAATGTTATTCGAGAAGTGCTGCTACAGGAGTTTTCATCATGAAACAACAGGCTCTAAATGAACAACAGCACTAACACTTTACTTTCTTGCACAGGTTGCCTAGTCGAGCAAGCAGGGCTCGAACAGGCGCGTCGGGACCTCCTGGGAGTTTTGGCTTGGCGGCTGAGGGACAAGGTATGTTGAGCAAGCTCAACCACTTAGCACTATAGGATTGAGAGAATACTAGTAGGAAGACCCAGAAGCCACTCGAGGCTACGCACAAGAAATAAACTCTTTACAAGAAAAATGACTTTTCCAGAAGAGGGGGTCCTCGAGGTCTCTCTCCAGAAAAATAACACTTTTTAGAGGGAGTGAGGCCTTAAGGTCCTCTCTCTCAAAGATTTGCAAAATTGCACCACAAGTTACCGTTTCAAAAGATAACTACCAAATCTGCTATTTTGTCTCCATTAGGGGACATATGTGCTTTTTGAGTTTTGGTCGGTGCCAGGTGGCGCCTGCAGAGGGGACAGGCAGGCTGCCTGCAGGTAGGGACAAATGGTACACTCCAGACATTGTTCCCCACCAACTCTCTCAATTTTGGCGCCCAAAATCGCCAGCTCACCCCTTACGCCCATGTATAAATAGACCTCTGGGCAAGGTCAAAAGATAGACAAGAAAAATTTCACTGTTACTCTGCTAAAATATCACCAGACATACCTAGTATTCTCTCCCTGCTCATTCTCTTAGTGTTGAGTGCCTTGTTCCTTCACTCCCCACTGACAGCCATCACTCTCAGGTGTTTCCCTTGAGAAAATTACTATTTTTGGTGTGAAAGTTCATCTTCTTGCAGGGAGTGAGTTGAAGCTTGAGTTCCATTGTTACCAGAAGGAGAAGTTTTCTTCAGAAGTTGCACCAGGAGACCTTGAAGACTTGCAGACAGCGTCCATTGGAGTGGGTCACACCTCTAGCACTAACATCCTTTGCAAATCATTTACGCTCCACTTACCTTTTATAGTGTTGTAATTTATTTTAAAAGGCCCATACTCAGTAGTTAGGGAGTTTTGGACTAATTGGATGAGAAAAGATTTGTACACTTTCATGTCCAAAACTCTAAGTCTAGCAGCCAGATTGGTCATTTCTATAATATCCTCGTTCATGGTTCGAGTACCGTCGAACCTCATAGTGGTCAGGTTGTCCATCAATTTCACAACAAGGGATTTATAAGAAGTGTGAAAGCATTCATTAATGTTGTTCGAATACTCTTTCGCTTTCGGAGTTTCAGGTAGGGAGGTCTTAATGTTAGCACCAACGCACATTCGCATAAACATAATAGCCAGCCTATTGGATCGAGACCATGCTTCATGGACAAAAATTTAATCCTCGATGTTGGTATCTGTAATAGCAGCAAGTTCATCACACATATTTACCATGTCTAGGTCAAGAACACCTAGGCTGAACTCAATTTGCTCATTCCATTCAGAAAAAATAGTACCATCAAGTTTGGAATAGGACTGAGCATGCGAATATAGGTCATGGGGAACAACAAATCAATTACAATGTTCACAAATTAAATTTTACACACCAATAATTTCAAGGGTAGAATATTGAATTGTTGACTAATAAAATTTTTGGCAGATTTCTAAAATAGTCTAAATATCTCGGAATCTATATTATTCATCTCATAATATTCAGATTATAAAGATATACTACCCTTTAATTCATTTATCATGGTCCCATAATTTTGGCATATGTATTTGTTTCCTAAACATTTTATACCATGATTAAGGGACTTAATGTAAACTATTCTCCTTTCACAAAGGGTTCTAATGTTGTTTAATCTAGATTTTAGCATGTGTTTCGCCTCAATCCGAATTTATAATGAACATTAGAATAAACTTTAATGAATGTAAGTGTAACATTCGTACGTACAATCTCATTATGTGTTTGTCCCTTGACTTACCTCAAATGAATACTTACTTATATGTCTCAACTTAAATATAATTAATCATGCATTAATATAAATTATAACGCGTAGTCTACAAGTAATCATCAAGATACTAATAGTAGCTTAAATGCCTCAAAAGCAGAATTACCTAGGTATAGAAAAAAACATAATATATGAATTTTGACAAAGACGACAAAAAAGAGTTTTCACCATAGATTCGAAGCAAAACACGCCAGAAAACCAAATTCTTTTGCAAAATTTAAAAATCAATTTTTTGGAGTGAGATATTTACGTTAACATCTTTATAGTACTCTAAAATGCTTTACAAGCATTTAACATACTTATCAACGGGGCTATCCACGTCGGATTCCATATTCAATCACATTTGGTTCTAATCGCGCCTTCATCTCCAAACACCCATTCAACTCTAAAATTAATTCCATTTAGCTTCAACTTGACAGTTGTGTTGTATCAATAAAGAGTTTCCAGCTACAAGGGGATATAAAAAGCACCTAAACTCATGCATATAAATTAAAAGAGGATTCATAGAGAGAGAAATCGACATTAGTTAGTGACGAAATGGCGAGGGTAGATCTGCACGAAAACGCGGTAAATCCGATTGAAACATGTATGATTAGAGCTAGAGGTTTCATTGGTTATCATCTTTGTGAGAAACTTATGTTGGAGAATCCTCACACTATTTTGGCGATGGATGTTTATAATTTTGGGGGTGTGGAGATGAATGGGAGAAGAATATCAAAGAGGCATGGGTCAATGGATAAGCAATTTGGGTTTGAGGTACCTGTTGGTGGGTATGGTGGTTATATGGGTTCGCCGAGATTGGGAGAAGAGTCGGATGATGATTATTGAGGTGGAAAGAGGAAAGGTTCTTCTGGAATTAGAATGTTTGGAGACATGTGGAAGAAAAATGGTTAGAAATAAAGAGTATTTATCTATGTTATGTGCCTTTGAAATCCTTTGTCACTGCTATCTTCTTTTTATTGCCATTATATACTTAGTGGAGATGTTTTAAAATTGTTTCAAGTGCTTCTGGCTATCTTGGGTCATTTACTTTTTTCTGACTTAATTATGATGTGCTTTGTAATGACTTCTATGATATAGGTTTGAAGATCTCTTCATGTCCTTTTTTCTCCAAATGGGAGGACCAATTTGAAGATCTAATGAAACATAAGCAATTGGTTTGGATTTAGATTAAAGATGTTTACAAATAAGATTTATTATATTTCTTCCTGGTTTGATATTATTATAGTAAAGGCTTACGAGGCGTGTAATTATTTTGTCTTACGCTTGATACAAGGATGATATGTGCAATGCATAAAAGTGTCAAGCTCATATTTGTCAATGAATTTTTTTATCTAGTGTTATTTATCTTGTAAGGCTTTTGATTTATTAAAATATGTTGTTTTTTAGTTGTACAGACTATAAATCTAGCGGTGATCACTACACCAAAATAAGAGATTTGTGAGTGTTGTTACGAGTCATAAATAACCTTTATAACTTCTATTTACCGTCATAATTTAGGGGGTGACAATAGAAAAATTGTAACTCCTAATAGTAGTCACCTTAATTTGTAACTGATATTTGTCATTGCTGTCAGCAGTTACGAATCTAATATTTGTAACTGCAATTAGTAGTTATGAATCTGATATTTATAACTGCTATTAGCGGTTACAAAATTGACAGTAGTGACAAATTTGTGACTGTAATTAGCAGTTACAAAAGTTGAATTTTTTAAATATGGTAAGAGCTGTTACAAATATCTTTATATTTCCACAAAATGATGATATGATGGGATTAGAATAAATATCATGATAACAAGTCAAAAATTTTGACAACATTCCATTTATATTTTTGATATTCCACATATCCAGCACACATAAAACTTGTTTAAACTTAATTTAACCCCAAACAACCCCATCTTGGGAGCCAAGTACAAAATGAACATATAATAAAAAAATAAAGGCACAACACTTCGATGACATGAAATGTCATGAAAATGTTACAAATAATTCTAAACCTAGACCATGAGTCACCACACGGTGAATACACTTCATGAAGTCTAGGTATATCAACCGTGCGGGATTTTGAAGAGGTGACATCCTCTCTTGTGTACTCGGAGTACGCCTGTTAAGCAAGTTCAATGGACTCAATTTTTTTTAACACGGCGTCTCGATATCCATTGACTTGTGCTTGTGTTGCTTGCCATGAACTGTAAACACCTAGATTAGGCCTTTGAATACTACGTATGCAGGGTATTGCATGTGTATGCCCGCAATCAATAAAATGTAACTATGTTAGTTATAATAAAAACACAACAATCCAAGGCAAAAGAAAATAGGCACAAAAACATTCAAACTTTATGCATCTCTATACACACAACAATCATTGTAATCATACATAACAACTAGTTTTTAATATGGGTCGCACACCCAACGTTACATGAAAGGACTTCATGCTTTTTACCTGAACAACTTCATGTGAATCATTCAAGTGAAAGAAAGTAGGTAATGTACGTTAAATGGGCGCGTCTATCAATCAACCATTATGAACTTTTATCTTCTTTTATAATTGATTGGGCCTAATTTAGTAATAGCAAACTCAAATCCCAAACCATCTTTGCAGTGAGAGGTTGAAAACATGAAAAGAGTATAAACCCCTTTTTAGGCCATAAGAAACCTGAAGATGATAGTAAGGAGATTTTTTCTATCTTATAGCAATAATAAATTTTATAAATTCTAGACATCAAGTAGCAATCAAATTTTAAATTCTTTCATAAAAATAGAGCTTTTAAAAAACAGCAAACATTACTATTCTATTGCATCTTTGAACAGCAAACATCAAACAGTAATGTTCTATTGCATCAAAGAAATGGCTCTTATCAGAGCAGTTAATGAAAGACATGGAAATTCTAGAAACTTTTTTGATCAAACACTGTCTCAGTATGTACATGCACAAAGCTCCAATAATGACTCATAATCTCATCTTTATAACAAACTCGAACTCGTTTTCAAGAGATTCATTGCTATCACTATAAATTATTTGTCCTCCTTTGGGGATTGAGTAAATTCATCCCTATTCTAGTAGTCATGCCCATGATGATTGGGCCTCTCGATATGAACCAGTATGAGAAATCGGTTGTTCAGATATGCAAGTACTGTTCTATTACATCTTTGATTGGAAGCACTGTAACTTTAAACTATAAACTATAAACTACACTTTTAGAAAATTCCATCTCTGAAAATGACTCTTTGAATGCGCCCCCAATGAAAAGAGTAATTCGATGTGGTCCATGATGCTTTGTTAAAAATTAACCAACTGAACTATATCAAGTGTGCAAAGATTTGTCCCCTATAATTGTTTAGGCTTGTACAGATATGTATAAAAGTTGTAGTTGAGTTCTAATATGTTTTGTACTTCTAGGTTTCGAAGGATTATAGAAATTTTGAAGCTAATTCTGGATTACGAATTATGATAGTTGAATTACTATTAGTTGTATAGTTTATAACAAAAGAAAATCATTTCAACAAGATTAACATACATGTGTAGAATTCGCATCCACTTAACATAGATTTCACATTTGTAACTTTCTTGTCATATTGTAACTTTACTATGCTGCTAATGTAACACTCATTCTAAACATCTGAATTTGGTAAGAAACAAATGTGTAGAATTTATATAATGCTTTAAAAAAAGACACACAAGAGTAAAGTCGGAATTAACAAAGAAGCATCTCTCACCAAGGACTTTCAAACTAAGTGGATGCGACTGGAATTATACGTTACACATGGAATGTAGTGAATTTATCTCAAAAAGTTTATCTATGTTCCCGTTCACAAAACTAGATATATAAATCATATATAAAATTTATTCAAGATCTGAAATAATGATAATATTTACCTCAAATTTGGAAAAGCTGATTCGAATCCACTTAACACGCACCAGATATACTCAACTGAAGTCTATAAATTCCATAGATGTATAAAACTAGTGAGGAAGATGATAAGAAAACCTATCTTGAGGAAGATGTTAAGATCAGATACTTATTGTTGTTTTAATGATTACATACACATGAAATGAAAACATGAAATGAAGTTAGGCTATGAAGAAAAATATTGCATTGTAAGCATTTCTCAGCTAAAGTAATCTATTAAAGCCCCGTTACCATGAAGAAGGCCAATCACAGCACAAATCCTTGCATAAAAGCTTTGGACTTTTTCATAAAAGAATATTTCTGAGCAATATCTTTGATTTTTTCTTTAGAACCATTAAACAAAAATAAGTGATGATGGCATAAACAAGCATATGAGACATACAAACAAGATGGGGGATAAATTTCACATGAATAAAAGAAAACTAAAACTGTTGCATCTATTTATTTTGTTTAAATTGAAAATGATGTAAATCACCAAAAAAACACTATACTGACATGAACATGTATAATAAGGTTTTAATTATACACAGAACATGGTTGAACAATTAAAACATCACTTTCACATATTTATATTCTTCCTTTGGAGTTAAAGCAATCAAGTGTATTATCCATCCACTTATATCAAAATTATATTTCATTGAAGGGAAATCCATACTAAGAGTAACACTTTATTGAGGAGAGAAAGAACAGAATTGAAAGATTCCTGCTCGAGGGAGCGATAATGATGTAGAACATGGGTATCGAAGGGAGCGACCCCACACCAGCAGGTCTCAAATTGCCAAGGACATTGATCTGGAGGCCTTGATGGCTGTAATTGAGCGAGCCCACCAACATTGAGCAAGCCCACCAACTTTAATTCGTACTGTTCCATTACATCTATCGAGACAAAATAATTGTTATTTAAAAGCATTACTTATGATTAAAACATAGCAGTACTATAAACTACACTTTTAGAAAATTCCAACAACACTATGTTTCAATACCTATAATCTTCCCCAACAACACTGCAGTACTATAGAGAGTCGTTGTTAATATGCAACCTTTATCTGAAGGTGTTAAGATCTTTAAATCTTACACCAAACCACATAGCACCAATTGTTGAAGCATGACAAGTGTAATGTGCCTTGGCTAAGGCTTGCTACGAAGATTTTAAGGTCAATGAATGTCATCTAAGTTCCCCTTTACTGTTCAGGCCTAGGTCTGAGGACCCTTGACTACTATTTTTATCTCGGCTTAGAGGCATAAGGCTTATAGATATAACAAACATACCTATGCAGAAAAATGAATAGAAGAACAATGATTTAACAAATAGCAGAATCAACTAACAAGTGCACATGCCAACAACCAAACGATAAAATCTGCCAGTGCATTCAGTGCATTCCCACATCTTTTCTTCGCAAACTTCAACAAGTTATAACATCAAACAAATCCAATTAACAAAAGAAGAAACTCAACATGAAAATTAGAACAAAATTACAGTCACAAGCTAGCTATAGTCTTGGAAGTAAATACATTGTCTAATAGACACTGTATACATTCAAAACAGATTACTAATTGATTCAAAACATGTTACTAATATTCAAAATAGATTCAAAACATGTTACTAGTTGTTCGCTTTGACAATTTGTTCAACTTTCTCAAGCCAAATTACTCTGGATCACTTAAGGGAAAGACAAAGCAACGGCCAAACCACCCAAGATTTATCGATATCCTTAATAGTGTCCTCCCCATGACTTCGATGATACAGAGGATGATTCTCTTCTCCTAGCTCAACACTACTAATGTAAACCTTACGTTCAAATATCATCAATTGATGGACATGCACCACCGTTCCAGTAATAGCTGAAGCAACAACTTGTCCATTTGTAATCTTCCTTTGACTTGAAAGATCTAATAAATTGACATATGGATCATGTGGAGGATAATTTAATTATCTAAAGTTTGGCTCAGTTAACGGGGGTTAGGAGTGTAATCGTGGGGAGTTGGATGCGAGACTGGAGTGTAATCGGGAGGACTTAGATGTGGGACAGTAGTATAATTATAAGGACTTGGATTTAGGACAAAAGTATAATTACGAGGACTTGAATTTGGTATTTTGAGTTCATTCGATTCAAAAGATCTTAAAAGAATGGTAACAGAGGATTTGAGAAATGTCATATCCTCATTATGTTTTTATTTTAGTGTTTTTTCTCTAGTCAATTATGATACTGTAGGAGCAATGGCCTTAAGTTTACTTTTGGACACGAGTCCAACACCATGAGTCGCCCCCTAGTGTCTTTTCCTCTAAAGGTGGTCAATGCATCTGTATCAATACTGGTTTGGCTTGAAGAACCTTGACTACTTCTCAGCTCACTCAATTTTCGCTGCAAATTTATTTATGAATCGATTAAAAGGATTGAATGACTAAACTTGAAGGAATTAAATTATTACAGCTGAGATTATGAAACTCACCATATCATCATCTACCTTTTGGTGAAACACCCCAGTTTTTCGCCTACGACTTTAGATATACACTTTCGAACGATCAAAAAGTCATTTATTTTTAAGCACCTACAAATTAATTTCCCATTAACTATTTAAGCAAGACATATAATATATATACACATTAAAATAAAAAAGTGTGTATACCATCTCCTGGTTTTCTCAGCATATGACATCCGACCAAGACAATGGACGTTAATCTTTTTAGCCCAGTTCATCCATCATTGGTGTCTTTGTTTCAATTTCATCTTAGATACTTAGCATAAGACGAATTCACTCCACTCATAGACAGGGATATGCTCTTTCGATGGTAGTCGATCCTTCTCGGCCTTTATCCCATCACTGTCCAATACCTTCAAATAAGTCGAGCGGAGGTTACTTCTAGAAGTCTTCAATTGAATACCCATGGCTTTCATGGACCCTTCCTTCTGGTCGGCTAAAATATTGAACATTTCATGAGCGTATACCACAAATCGTCTTTTTTTACTTGCTCCACCGTATCCCAACTCTCATATTTTAAGCCAATACAAGATTTTAACAAAGAAAAGGCTCGATCTTTGAAAGGATTCTTGTTGCCTATTGGAAAACCAAATAGGTTAAGGGAAAAATTTGCACGAGAATTAATAGTAAAATGTTCATAATAACTTGAACTTTCTCGCCTGGATGGTGGAATTGTATTCTCAGATGCCATTTTTTGCATTTATATATTTATGCATTAGTCAATATGTTAATATAAGAGTAACGAAATAATTTAAAAATATATAGTATAAGTTATACCTTTTTAACGTATTCTAAAAGTTTTGATAATTCGACCATGTCATAAGTTTCATACTTCATCATTTCACGCAAAGTTTTTATTGGCCATGTCTGCGGAAGTGTGTTGATAATTGTATTTCTGACACTAAACATGTTAGGACGTATACCTTCTCTCTTAAGTTAATAATATATGTTAACTTTGTTATGCATATGTTTTCTCACAGCAGAGTCAGAACGCATCCTTCTCCTTTTCAGTTCTATTCACAAAGGATGGATTTTTCTTTCTTCGAGTTATAAAAACTCTACTAACTGCATTGCATTACTTGGATTGTGTTTTATGAAAACCCTCACAACTGCTTCATCCCTACTTTGAGGTAGTGTAGGTAGTATTGATTGAAATACTGCTTTAGGTATGTTCCATCCATGATCTCGCAAGTAATTGCATTATTTGATTTTTCGATAGCCGTATTGATAAATTGATGTGTTCTCTATAAAAGACCTGTTTTGAAAATTGTTGCATGTATATACAATATATGACATCCTAGAAAAAGTAAGAATAAACTTGTGAACAAAAGACACTATGAATACGAGCTATGAAATAATTGAAACATGCTACTATACATAACTTTGAAGTCAACATTTAAAACAATACAACATGCTACAATTTAAAATCTACTCCTCTCATCTGTTTAATAATTTCTTTAATTTTGGGTAGTCATCCAGAATAGACTAAATCTCGATAGGTGCCTCTATGTCATCTATCGGTGTAGTCAAGCGCTTAGGGAAATGTAAAACAATAGACCATGGATAGTTGTTAGGGGTCTCTGCATAAAACACTTTCTTTAAGTTTTGGGATGAAAAAATGAATGGCTCATCATTCACATTATATATACTCTTCAACTTGGCCCAATTAACCTTTACCATGTGGGTGTTAGGGTCGACCATACATGCATTCTTATCCTCCACTCTCACCCAGTGTTTGGTGTCATTTTTTATCCCTAGCATTTGCAATCCTATTTAAAATCAAGTGATCCTCTATAATTGAATCCCGAGACAAATACTCAGAATTGAAGCATGAGCAGTCCTAAAAAATTTCCTCCACCTTAAACACTGCAATGTGGTGATTGTCCAAAAAAAACAAAGATCACTAACAAAAGCAGTGAACTCAGAAATCATGTTTTGCATAGAAATTATAATATGTATATAATTTCATCTATTATATACTTTAAAAGAGCTCTTCTATCCCGACTCTCCCTTCCCGTTCACCTTCTGACTTGGCACCACAAAAGGACAAAAAAGAAAGTGTTCAACTTAGCATTAATCAATTACTAATGCAAACTTAAAAGACTAAATTTTAATGGATTCTCATTAAAAAAAAACTAGGAAACTAGTCTTGTTTTAACTAATTTATGAATCCCTTACTTTGGTTTCTACTATATCCACTAGAAGTAGTTAATTATTACCATATATATTTTTTGATACAAAACTTTTACAAAGTGTTTTATATTCAACTAGTGATGCATTTGTTTCCATGTTGAGAGGTTTATCTTGCGCCTTCCATAAATATATACGCTACTAGAACTTTGTAGGTTGTGCCATTACGGATCTAATTTTGAAGAGAGTATTAGTTGTCTTTATTATTAGCGTACTTATAACAATCATTGGAATTCCTTGTACAATTAAATTAGTACTTTTGGGGGTGGTCAATTGCTTTGCATAAAGTTTAGAAATCTAGTTTTATAAGTTATGCATCCTAATACATTTATGATGATTCAATCCACTAAGTTAGATATATGACACTTCATTTTCTAACATTTAATGTCGTGTTATGAATTTCAGGAAATCAATTATGTCTTCAGATGCAAATGCAATGCAACAACCATCTTATGCTCGATCTTCGTGTCAACCATTGGACGAAAAAGATGAGAAGGATAAAATTACAATCATAGTTGAAATTGATGGCTCTATTGTGGGTGATAATTATAAGAAGTGAAAATCTCATGTTGGGGATTTAGTGCGAAGTCTCATTTCCATTAGCTATAATGATTGGCAAAAGGTGCCATAACATTTCAAAGATGATGTATGGTGCGCATTAATGGTAATATTCAATTTCCTTTGAGAATACTATCTATACGTGATGATTTTTCATGTTTAAAATACGAAACATACATAGATATACAATGGATTCAACAATTTATTTTTTGAATCATAATGTCTTCGTGCGTAAAGAATATGTAGAAACTCATTTTGCTGTTTTATAACCTTTTTTATTTTTTATTTTCATTTTTCTACAGGGTCAATTTGAACTTGATGCTTCGCTCACGTTGCTCGCCCTTTGCTTAAGAAACCATGGTCCCAAAGTTTTAGGACCTTCAAGTCTAGTTTGCGAGACCATTTAAGGAAAAATGGTCACAAAGGGCCTAAAGGCATTGATCCTAAAATTTGGAATTTTTTTTGTAGAAAACTAAGATAATCCCAAAAAGTAGCAAAAAAATATTAATAATAGTTAAAACCAACAAAAACTTCAAATTCCTCACTGTCTCGGGCATTGTAGCTATGCCAATAAATCATTCAAAACTGTAGGCATTCATGTTTATAATTTTCAATATTGACACTTTTTAATCTCACACTTGACATCAAACTTATAGGTAAAGGAAGAAACTACCAAAAAATTTAAGCGAATAGATAAGTGGATTGAGGGACACACTGATAAAAATGGGAATGTGATGGCTAGAGCTAAGGCTAAATATGTGAGTATTCTTATTTTTTGTTTGTGATATTGTTTTCTTTTCCCCTTTAGTGTTTCCTCCTTTAAATGTATTTATAGTTTAACATTATTTTTTTCATACTATAAGATGAATTAATGGCTGTCGAGAATAGAAGAAAATGTTAAGGATATAGCCATTATGAGGGAGGCATCGACACCGATGTAGTTGCTGAAGTATTTTGGAAGGACAAATGAGGAAGTGATCGTGTATATTCAAGACATATTATCTCTATGACATAAATTCTTCATATTAGGATTGCGAGCGAGGCACTTGAACGAGGGCAAAAGGAAAATTCAAAAGATGTATGGAATAATTATGAAATCAACTAATGACTACACACTGTCGAGGATACCCTCAAGATAGATTTTCATGTTTTAAGTTTTGTCTTGCCATGTTACAACTTCATTGTGTTATTCGTACTCTTAACTTTTATTTTCTGTACATTTATGTTACTAGTTATGTGTCATATTGTATAAAACATGAAAGAAAGAAGGGAACCATTGAACACTCCCATGGATGATTGATCCGTCTCAAGTAATCACCATTCTCCTCTAACCCAAAACGTGGACAATATTTTTGCATCTCTTGATGCGTCTTAAACTCATCATCCTCCCATATCCCTATGAACGAACCTAAAGTCCTATTTTGCAATAAGTTTGGTAAATATTTGGAAAAAGGCCATGTTGTAACAGATCCATCATGACAAACGTGTCATTTTAAGAGTCCAAAGTGGATAAAAGATAGTTTTTGTGGAGGAAGTGTTCGACCCTGATGCTTATTTAGGGAAAGATCCACAAGATGGTTTCTATACCATGGTTGACTTCGCGGGTGGGGGATATTTCCTATGGCTTAATTGTTGGTTAAAGTACATAAAATTCTGCTCATGGATGGATCATGACATTTATTTTTTCTTATTTAGACCTTTTTTTAGTATGTTTCGATGGTTGCTCTATGCTTGTTATGGATTATGCATATTTATGCATTTATGGAAAATGATATGATGGCTATTGATTATGTATAGATTTCTTTTTGTCTCTCATTTATTTTATATATATGCGAACTTAATTAATAATTTGAAAATTTAACAAGCATGAGTTTTTATCAATTTCTTTTTGGTGATTGTCTTTGATTACTATTTTGCCTCCCATTTAATGCTGGAATTGATTTTGAAATGGTGAGAAAAGATTGATTGGTTAGCTTCTTTGAATATATATATATATATATATATATATATATATATATATATATATATATATTGATTATACAGTATTTTCTAATGGAGTAAAACTGTTAGAAAGTCCCACTTTTAATAGTTTAGATCCGTTAGTCAATAAAACAAAAGGCATATATGTGAAAATAAGTCCTTACGTAAGTAACGGTTTTTGTTATATGTAATAGTTATTTTCCATTAGAAATAATAAATTTCTAACAGTTTTAATGAGTTGGATTTAATAGATTTACTAACGGATTGTGTCCGTTAGAAATCATATTCCCAACACATTATTCCTAACGGATATATCCATTGGAAAATTGATTACTAACACACACTGTGTGTTAGTAAATAGTCATTGTGGTGTAGTGTCCATTCGCTAGTTAGAATTTGGGTGTGAAACGGTGGTAAAAGATGGTCAGTTACGACCCTTGTTAAGGAAAAAAATAGATTCTCATATTCCTTCTAGTGAAAGAAAGAATGAAATAGTCTAAATTCTCATGTGTCTCATGTGATTGGTTTATGTTACCTCACATCATTACCCCATGGGTATAGCATCCTGTTGGAGATACATATTTTGTATGTTCAACTAAAGAGTACAACACTGATGAAAACATATGGGAAAATGGAACTGAATATCTATTTTACTATTCTACATTGGAAATAATTTATTTTTTAGATCCAGTGCATGTGATTATGGGGTTCCACGTGGACTATTTAACTGGCTTTGAAAATTCAATGCCCAAGCTTCGATTTTAGAGTAATACTAGCATGCAACCCATGTGATGCGCGAGCATCTTAAATAATAATTATTTGAAATTGAACCATGACAAAATGAAATGCTAACAAATGATTTTTTGAATAGGGTGGAGTAAACCAAAAATTGAGTGTTCATAGTGAATTATTAAGAACTCATGTGATAAACATACAAATTAATATTTTCCATCTTTCAATGTCAAACATATGCTCTAGCTTTCTATTTTATTTAATTTTCTTAGTTACTATTATTTATACTCTTCTCAATTCAAACATCTCCTCGAGTTCCTCTTCTTTTACATATATATAATAACGCCAATCATCTTATCCATCTACATCTCCATATTTGGATTAGAAAGACAAGGAAAGATAGTGAAAAAAATCAAAGCACTTTGAGATAAAAACAATACAAAACCATAATAGTGATAATGCACCCACAGAATTCCACAGAACAAAATACAAAACCAAACAAACTAAATATTAAAACATAAAATTACATCATTTACTTATTTTTCCCAACAAAAAGAAATAAAAAAATAAGAGACACACATAATGATTTATACATTTCAATCTTGAAAAATGACATGGAGAGGATTACATATGAAATAAAAAATAAATAAATTAAAAATGAGGCAGTTTCATAAAGGACACTTGTAGAAGTTTCTATATTTTTTTTACATTTCCATTAAACCTAAAACTTATTATTGCAGTAGCTGATGTCTAATTTGTGCACCTGCAAATAAAAACTTTTTGCATATTTTGAATCTCCATTTGGTTCATATTGAAACAACATAGAATGGGTACAAAAGAAAGAAAAAATAATTTTCTTATACACAAAATGCATAGAGGAAATCAACTCCTACTTGATTTGAATGAAAAATGAATCTAGTCAATTTTCTATTGGTCACTTAATACTCTAGTGATTCTCCTCACATATATTGTTTCTGGATGATATATAAGTTGCAAAAGGGACCAACTAATTTAATTAGATATCAAAACTACCGTATGGATTTTAAATTACCAATATGGTTAAAATTTAAGCAAAAGATTGATTATTCCTGGGCAATTTAATATATAGTGTTTTTGAGTTACACACTTACTTTGCTACTTTTGGGGGTCAAAGTCTAAAGTGTCGCAAAAACAATGAATATATATGAGAAACAAAATCTATTACAATCTAAAGAAGAATCACCTTCATTATTTTAGGATCATCCCATGGACCCATATTTGACCGAAGGCATCCTTGCTCAGCAGAACACGTGCATGAGCCACCCAAGAAATTAGGCAATTGACTGGAAAAAAAAACTAAAAATAAATAAATTAGTTTTCATTATGGACAATTTAAAAACGGTGAAACCAGGAGAAAACAAATAAACCTTGAGTCCATGACTTCAAGTAGTTTGCCAATGGATTTAGATTCTAGCACCTGCATATTTTTAACACAAATGTGCTATCAGTAAATGCTTGCTAGGCAAAAATACACATAAGCCTAACACACGCCACCATCTTCATAAAACCATCGGGAATATCATCAAACGGAGAGAGATGGAAAATTAAATTTATGGGGAAAAGGTGAAAGAAAGGTTCACAAATTGAGAAAACACGGTGAGTCTAAATAGTAAACCAAATTAAATGATTGAAACTCAAGAGACGTAAAAGTAAAGTTATCCAGGTTAATAGATTAAATCTGGGTGTCTTTTGGTTTCCATAGAGGGATGGGAAAGGATAAAATAATTGTATTGAGAAGTTCTAGGAGAGTAATCAAAGAGGAGAAAGAAGTGACTGGAATATTGTATGCATTAATTTTTCACTAACACCTCTAATACTATTGTAGTAGAGGTATAACTAGCATGTACCATCCGCGATGTGTGGGCGAAAATGTATGTTATAAATATTGTTTAACGAAATATATTATTGAAATATATTCTCAAAATTATATTGTTTCATTATATATAACTGACATATGTATTGACAAATATTGATATACCAAATAGTACCTGTAAAATTTTTTTATCCACACACACACACACACACACACATATATATATATATATATATATATATATATATATATATAAGGAAAACCCAAAACATAATAAAACTTCATTTATAAAATTAAAAATGCCTTCAAAATTTCAAGCGTCATTGTTGTCACTCAATCTTTAATCTGTATTTCTTTACTCCTGCAATTAACGACATTTTGTTTTAAAATATAAACATGTTTTAGAAAAATTTGTAGAAAATCATCAACAAAATTGAAAAATGAAATGCACTTCAAACTTATTACTCAAAATTCTTTAAGATGAAGTCACTTAAGACATACTTTACCATTAATGAAACCTTGAATGTATGGAATTCGAGATAATGAAAATAAATTTCTCATTCATGCTCTAATATGTCTGTCAACTTTGAGACTGTTTCATGGAAAACATAAAAATATTTGTAAGTGTATACTTAAACAAAGCATATCTGACACATCCCAACCCGGTCACTTATAATTTAGTTTGAAAGTCAAAGTTAGTGAAACCATAATTTCCTTAACCAAACAATAAACACAAATATCCTTTTTCAATATCGGCATGAAGCCATAACACTAAAAACTTTTCAAAATTTTAAATTAATCGTGCTTATTCAAACTTGCTCAAAGGATAAGTAGGATTAAATTACCCCTTTTTAATATGACCAAAATTATGGTTTTACGCATCCCTTTCCAACCCCACCCGACCTCCTAGATTTGGCAGTGACATTTCATTACCTTAGAAAAAAACATAACATAGGAATCGTGAGAAAAATAGCTCAGTGAATGCATTACTACTACACTAGTGCATAAAATTAAATGCAATAAGTCGTATTTATGTAACAATAAAAAAACATCTCAACATCTCTTGGCCGTTGATAAGCCATAACATCTCTTGGCTATTAATAAGCCATAACATCTCTTGGCTATTAATAAGCCACAACATCTCTTGACTGTTGATAAGCTATAACATCTCTTGGCTGTTGATAAGACATAACATCTCTTGGCTATTAATAATACATAACATCTCTTGGCTATTAATAAGCCATAACATCTCTCGTCTATAATAATCCATAACATCTCTTGGCTATTAATATACCATAACATCTCTTGGCTATTAATAAGCTATAACATCTCTTGGCTATAATAAGCCATAACATCTCTTATAATGCATTCACATCATATCCATAATCAACTCAGTAAGTACGACATATCCAAACCATAATCAACTCAATACGTACAACATATAATATCCATAATCATCTTGATAAGTACCACATCTCATATTTGTAATAAACTCGGAATGTACAACATATAATATCCATAATCATCTCAATAAGTACAACATCTCATATTTATAATCAACTCAAAAAGTACAATACATAATATCTATAATCATCTCAATAAGTGCCACATCTCATATTTATAATCAACTTGGCAAGTACAACATATAATATCCATAATCATATCGATAAGTACCATATCTCATATTTATAATCAACTCAGCAAGTGCAACATATGACATCCATAATCATCTCAATAATTACAACCTCTCATATTTATACTCAACTCGACAAGTACAACATATAATATCCATAATCAACTCGATAAGTACCACATCTCATATTTATAATCAACTCAGCAAGTGCAACGTACGATATCCATAATCATCTCCATAATTACAACCTTTCATATTTATACTCAACTGGGCAAGTACAACATATAATATCCATAATCATCCCGATAAGTACCACATCTCATATTTATAATCAACTCAGCAAGTGCAACGTAAGACATTCATAATCATCTCAATAGTTACAACCTCTCATATTTATACTCAACTCGGCAAGTACAACATATGACATCAATAATCATCTCAATAAGTACCACATCTCATATTTATAATAAACTCGGTAAGTACAACGTGTAACATCCGTAATCATCTCAATAAGTACCACATCTCATATTTATAATCAACTCGGCATGTAGAATATATAATATCCATAATCATCTCAATAAGTACAACATCTCATAATTATACTCAACTCGACAAGTACAATATATAATATCGATAATCATCTCAATAAGTACCACATCTCATATTTATAATCAACTTGGCAAGTACAACATATAATATCCATAATCATCTCGATAAGTACCATATCTCAAATTTATAATCAACTTAGCAAGTGCAACGTATGACATCCATAATCATCTCAATAATTACAACCTCTCATATTTATACTCAACTAGGCAAGTACACCATATAATATCCATAATCATTTCGATAAGTACAACATCTCATATTAATAATCAACTCAACAAGTACAAAACATGACATCCATAATCATCTCAATAAGCAAAACATCTCATATTTATACTCAACCCGACAAGTACAACATACAATATCCATAATCATGTATAAATACATCTTACTAGTGAATACATGCACCTTGGCCACTTCATGTATTTTTCTCTTGCCTTTGTCTGGCACTGATTCAACCAGTTTTTTTTTCCTTCCACGTATTCATTTTTATAATATTAGTATCATCATAATAATGTTAACAATCCATAGAAAACTTTACCTTAACCGAATTCATAAGCATCGCAGCATCCCATTCTAATCATTTATTATAAATGAAGTCTCATTCAATTTCATGTTAAAATATTTAACATATCCAATCCATAGTCCAAAAATTATTTAATTTCTTCTTGGTAATCCAATTATTATCATATAAGGTTCCCAATATAAAAGACAACACATAATTTCAAGTTTCCTAGAGCAAGATGTGTCCATTTCTTTATTACAAATCAAATCTGCCTTATAGACTCTTTTATCGTCCAGTCAATTTTAAAGAATTTTCATAATTTTTTTTGCATCATAACTTCCTTTGATATTTCACCCAACATCCATAAACATATTTAACAATACAAAATTAAAGTTTCGTAATTTTTAAGGTTCATTTGTTATGTCAAGCAAAACATCGAACACCTGGTGTGCATATTTACACCTTTGGGACAGATTTGATACATGAACTTCAAAGTATCACCAAAGATTAATTTCTTGGTATTTTCACATAACATTCGTATATATTATACATATATGAGTCTATTTTCATATCCAACTTGAATTATTCAATTCCAGTAAATATACAAAAAGTTATAGGAGTTTGAAAATTCTTTAAAATTGACTGGTATCCAACTTGAATTATTCAATTCCAATCGAATCAACATACATGATTTACACGTTCAACTTTTCTTAAACCCGCATCTATCCATACGTATATCTCAAAATATGGAATTTTAGTAAACAAATTATTATTTATATCATTTTAAATCAATAATTCCAACAATATACAAGATTTATAGGTAGAATTACCTTAGGGATATTTTCATAATTTTCTATTGATTTTTCTCCAATTTTTCCTCGCCTTGATCTTTTTAAACTTCCCGTTTCTCTCTCTTAAGGCCAAACTCTCTAATGGCTGAGTTTGTTTGAAGAATAAGGTCCTTTCAAGGGTCTTAAGTCGGCCAAGCTTTCCCCCCCTTCCAACCAATTAAATTCATCCATTTGTTATACATATAAGACAAAATACCACTTAACGAATGGGAAAAGTTACCCCTGCTTCGTAATTCCAGCATAAAGTTTTGCTCGGACCTCTGTTTTACACATCGTTTATTGTGTTACAAAATTAACTCATATATATACAACTATCTAGTTTTCACCTCAAGTCAATTATTATATTATAGTGTCCGAAACTAGTCCCGAACTCGAACATTCCTACCGAAGACTTCATGAATTTGTGTTTGTGACTAATTCAATATTTCATAGGTTATGAAAGTAGGATTAGACTAAACACAATAACTTAACATTATATATTCTAATAACACATTATCCTCATCCCATACGGTAGTCATGATTTACACGTTATTTATCATAATCATATTCGGGTCATCACAACCTCCCCCCAGAAAATTTCGTCCCCGAAATTTAGGGGGAATTTCACTTACCAGCCAATTGGGAATACTATTTCCTTATGCCCGACAAATTTTCTTCCATATCATCTTCATTTTATTTATCCCTTACACGTAAGAATAATCATCTAATGATTTCTTATAAATGGAAGTCAATTCCCAACTCGTATATTACTTCATACCTTCATTCCTAAGGTCCATCCTTATTATCATGTAATATTTTAAATAATAAATATTCTATTACAAGACTAACTTCTTATATTTCCTTTCTCCAACTTCCATTCAATATTTCAATTCATAAATATCATATTACAACACTAGCTTATGATATGCCATCTTCTCGTCTTCCATTTAACACCAAATACATATGTTTGACCCTAACTACTATCCATATCATTTCTGATGTTTAAGAGTATGTTAAATCTCATCCTTACAATTTTTGAATTTAAATATAGCCTCACTACTATTCATATATCAAAACTGAACAATCATTCACTCAATGTTTATTATTAACCAATATTTCATATTCATCTTCATGTATATTATGCAGTCATGCACTATGAATTGGATCTAACTTCTCACTATATTCCCTTTTTCAGTATTATTTGATTGTTCTTTAACTAAAAATACAATGACCTTAATAAGTCATTTATCCAACACAATAACTTTATAATAATAATCTTACTCCAATCCTTATTAACATTATAGTCTTATGCAACATTATTAATACACTCACCTTACCCGTTTGGTAACATGGATGTTAAACATAACATCACCATTGAAAACTTTAACCACACATACCAACCCTATAATACTTATCTTAACTATTATATGTTGTGTTTCTTCCAAATAACCTATACAAATACGTTAACATATCCCCTTACGGTACCTCACATAGAACATTATCCTTAGACATACTTCTTTATGACTCCGTATAATGTCAATCATATTCATTTTATGTCATACTCTTAGCGATAACACGTACGTACAATGACAAACATAACTCAATATCCACCCAAACCAGTTGTCGACATTCAAGCCCGATTAGTATCTTTCCTATACTCATACACAACACATACTCTTAAAAGGGCTCTCCAATATTTCAAAACTTCCAGCTCTTTAACACTTCGTGTCAACTCTGCTATTCATATAAGAATTTCAAAACATCCCAGGAGTAATATTCACTACATATACGCATACTATAAAAAAAATACATCTCAATTATTATTACTCTTTTCTTCTACTTATCATAATATTCGGATCAATTGTGATATATTGACTAGTAATTGAATTTCAGGCCATTTCACATATTAAATTTAAACATGTACAACTATTAATCTTCTCACTTCACCTTTACCATGTGAATGTTCATTTGATTCACACTCTAACAATTTACCATCTCATTGTAATACCCCGTATTTTTATGACTTTTAAATTTGGGCATTTATTAAATTTAATTAGAGATATTAATTTAATATTAATCCAAAAATCATTTAAATATTTACTAGCGTGATGAGAGTTAGTAATTATTGGAATTTTGTTGTAAATTACTTTATGGGTAAAGTAAGATATGTAATTAAATTAAGTAAAATTATCACGAGAATCTAATTTGATAATTTTGGAAATTTTATCAGGACGCGCATGTGTCGTGTCGGGATTAAATTCAAATTATTAAAAGTGAATAAATTATAAGTCACCCGTATGGTAATTTTGAGTGCGTCAATGTGTCCGAAAGGGTCGAGATAGTAAAAATAATGTACCCGAGGGTTTACTTTGGGTCTCGGGGCATTTTTAGGCCTAATTAAAATCCCGAGAGGGCATTTTAGACATTTTGTATTTTTGGGCATGGAAACCCACGAATTTTCTAAGATTATATCAGATGGTAGGGGTTGTATTCTAGGGTTATCATAACTAAAAACCAAGGACGGCCATTGGAGAGGAAGAGGAGAAGCTTTCCAAGCAGTTCTAGGCCAAGAACTCCACCGTTAGCATCGCCATCACTGCCAAATTTTAGATCGCGCGACGAGGATCACAACCACGACAATTTCTTCCACAAATCAGAAACAAAGATTTCCACGCAAGTATCTATCTCGCTTTATTTTAGTTAATGCTTCAATTATATTAGTCTAGGGTGATTAGAACTAGTTTTCGTGAAAGAAAGCATATATTGGAGACTAGAATTTACATGTTGTAGAGGTGAAAATCATATTCTAGAAATCTATTTTATATGTAGAGGTTGAACCACGAATTTTCATTGAGTTAAGAGTAGAAAATCTGGAAAAAGAATGGGAAGAACTAAGTTAAAGAAAATATTAGGGTTCTTGAGATTTATATAGATTTTGCCCTTTTAATTCGTTATACTTGATGGAAACTCACATATCTTACATAGAATATTATTTATTTGGGTATATAAAACTTGTAGTATCATTTGTTGGGAGTTTGGGAATCAAAAATGATGATTTTGATGAGTTTGGAATAGGATTCCCGTAACTGGTGTTTCCACGGTTTCTCCATAACTGCTTGATCGATCGATCCACCAAAGAGCATCGATCGATCGATGATCGATCGATCGACCCACTTCCATCGATCGATCGACCCCTCCTAGAAAAATTCATATTCCTCTTTTAAATAGTTTATTTCGATTAAAATGAGTGGTAACCTTTGAACATTATTGTTAGAACATTTTGGGACATAAAAAGGACTAGTAGGACTTTGTAAAAATGGAGCATTTAATGTAAAGACGAAAATTAGTGTTAAAAGGGAGTGATTTACACTTAAGGAATAATGGGAACGTGTGTCTAAAGGAGTGAGACTCGTAAGGAAGTTACTTCGTAAACTAAGAGAGTACCTACTGAAATTATACTTAGGGAGATAAGATACTACGAGTGGTACAAAGTAAGTTTGGAATAATCCCATAAATAAGAATAAAACAGACGAGCCGTTATACGGGATAATCTATTAATGTGTACTAAGAACGAATATCATAAGTATGGGTCGTGGGTGTACCTAATTTAGAAATGGGAATGGTAGTATACATATATATGACTGTGTTTGTGCATATACTATATACGTGTAAAAATCATGCTCGCGCTACTTGCTATCACTGAGGTTACCGCGCCAAGACAGTCTTATCTCGATGGGACCTTTATGGGGGATATTAACTTGTACCCTAGAACATGGGAATCCTTGGTACAGGCTATCTGATCGATAGTCAGATGGTCCTAAGAGACATGAGGCTATGTGCTAACCTCTTAGTGACTTGGAACTATGCTTCGCCTCAATTTGTATGTGTTTTGTGTTAATACAGTTCGAGAGTGATTCCGAAATAGTATTTCCCTTAGTGAGAGTGATACGGGGACTTGATAGCTGAGTATGGAAGCACCATAAATTTTATGTGGGGTGCCGATAGTATATATATATATATATATATATATATATATATATATATATATATATATATAATATGGGAGCTTGGTTTTTGAAAATATGTACATTTTTAACGGTCTAGATCGATGCCACCTACTCACACATTTTAATGGTTTAGATCACTTCATATTCCTTTTTACAAATCTACCCTCAAAAATTTGGTTTCCCCCTCTTTTTCTACTCATCAAAATTACGCATTAATTCAAAAATGGGGATATTTTGGTAACACACTACAACTTTACCCCCACACTCCCCTGTCTCTTTCTTGGTCTCTCTCTCTCTTACTCTCCCGTCGCTCATAAAGATACCCATACATCTCATTCTCCCAAAACACAAACCCTCCCTTATTTTCTCCCCGTCAGTCACCGGCCTCTGCTCTGTACTGTTGCTGCTGCCACCACGTTGCTGTTGTCGCCATATATGTAGGGTTTGATTTGTAACATCTTTGTAGAGGTTTTATTTTTTCTCAGAAACGAGTTGTTGATTTTTGTTGTTTTTTTGTTAGATTTTGGGTATTGTTACCCTCCCACGCTGCCAATACCCATCCCACGCAGCTGCCCCCACCACCTACCGATGCCTCCCTCAGGTAATCACTACCTCTACCTCCCTCTCTAATTGCATGTTTAGGATGAAGGAAGTGGTTTTGAGGGGTCAGGGTTTCAATTCGTTTTCGATTAGAGCTTAAATTATACACACATTTCAACCGTGGGTTTGATTTTGGGGTTTCGATTTTAGGTGATGTATTGTGGATTTGATTTTGGGGTTTCTATTTTACATTATATATTCATGTTTTATATTTATTTTTTTGCAGATCAATCAGGTAAACCTTCTCTCTCTCTTCTATTGAGATTTTGTGATTTTTTTCAAGTTAAAGTTTTATAAACCCAAACTTTACTTGGGATCTTGTATATATATATTATATGAGTGATTAATATATATATATATAGACTTGAAATTTGGAACTTTCTACTGTGACTAAAAGTATTTAAGTAATGAATAAATATTTTGACTTTAATATAAGTGTTTGAAAAGTTTGAGGCAATACTGAAAAACATTATAAGGAAATGAAATTCTTATGAAAACTTTACTCTCAGAAATTAATTATCTTAGCCCTAGTAATGGTCGGCAAGAAACCTTATGAGGAATTTAAGATAAGCTTAACTTACGGGGATTAATAGTGCGGTAGGTGTGCACATTAGAAGAGAGGTGAGAATTTCTCAAGAGAGTGCCGCATACTAATATGATTGTTGCATTAACCGGTAAATATTTTAAATACTGGCTAAACTGAATTTTTAAATTGTTTTACAATCGGGCTCTGACCTGTTTCCTGTTATCTCTTCTCTCTGGTACATATATATATATATTACAGGTGCCCTTCCACAGGGGCATCATGCTTAGAAATCTTTGGAAGGAATGTGTTGCAGCTTAGGTGGGAGTTGTAGGCCTTTTTCTTAGACGACCTCATTATTGATTCCACTCCTAGTTCTGTTTTATCCAGTTGAGCATGTGTCACCCTTTTTCCTTATTCAGTTGGTTTTGTAAGATATTGTGATTCATTTACTTTCAGTATTTTTACTTTGGGATTTTTTACTGTCGGGATGTTTTTCCTTTGAAGTTTTAAAGTTGGAATTAGTTATTTAAATGCTCCAATTGCTTGGATGATCTTTTCCAGTCTAGTTATTGTGTGACTCTTAAACTATGAATTATTAAAGTTTTTATTATTGGGCTTAAATTAAATATGGAAATAATGTTTTAAATGGTTTTGACACTTAGTTTAATTATTTAGGGTGTTTAATTTGAAAAGTTATTTTGCGACAGTGATGCTAAGAATGAACCAACTGTTTACCTTGGTTATAATTTAGTAAAGGACTGATCACCCAGTATTTAATTAGGCGAGGTGTCACAGGTGGTATCAGAGCATCAGGTTCTAGTGTCCGTTAGGATATGTACGGCTTATTTCGCTTTCAGCTCAATGTCTTTGATATAAAGCCCTATTTTTAGGATTGTTGTATCCTTGCATTTACGCTTACGTCTTCAGCTATTTGAGATTTGCTAATAACTGTAGACTAATAAACTTCCTTCTCGTTTCAGATGCCTTCGAGATGCGCACCCAAAGTCAGACGTACCCAGGCCGAGAAGCCAGCAGCTTAGGCTCAGGGAGTGATGAACGTAACAGAGGTAGCCGCTATCGTTGCCTAGGCAGTGAACATCGCATTAGAAGTAGTGCAGCAGGATCCACCCCAGGTTCAGGCAGTGGCGCCAGTACCAGCACAGCTTCCATCTGCATGGGAGCGAGTTAGGGATGCCTTCCAGAAGGCGCATCCCCCAGAGTTTGCAGGTAGTTCAGATATCATTGTAGCCAGCCAATGGAAGAAAGATATCCAGAGGCATCTGTGCATGTATGAGTGCACGGACGTGTAGAAACAGTTGTTGGCTTCCTTCAAGCTAGTGGGGGCCGCTTTGCAGTGGTGGGAATCCACCACCACCTTGGAGGAGAGGGACATTATCATTATTCAGTCATTTTAGGCGCAGTTTGACGGCAAATACTTTCCATCTGTCGTGCAGACAGAGATGAGGTGGAAGTTACTGAATCTGAAATAGGAGAATACGACTATTGCTGAGTACGAGGAGTAGTTCACTAGACTTCTCACTGTAGTGCTAGATGAGGAACCCACTGAGGGGAAGAAGATACTATTGTTTGTGGCGGGTTGACCTGGAGGATCCGTCAGCACCTCATAGGCAATTTGTCACTGAGTACCTACACGGATATACTCAATGCTGCTTTGTTACACTGCCAGAATCACCGCTTCCATCTACAGGGAAGAAAACGAGCAGGAGAGTCTAGCCAGCAAGGCAGGACAACGGGTAGTAGTACTAGTGGAGCACTGGCATCTCAAGGGTAGACTCGTCATAATGAGCAGAGTTCCCATTAGGGGGACCCTGTCAAGCGGTTCCAATCAGGTGATTCCAGGCAAGGATTTGGTGGATTTAGGCAGGGATAGCAGGGCCAGTCTAATCATTAGGGCTAGCACCGTCAGCCGCAGGGTTAGCAGAAGGGCCATCAGCATTTTGAGCAGGGCCAGCAGGGCCAATAGTGGGGTGTTAACGGCCACCAGGGCCGTAATCAGCAGGGACATATGGGAGGAATTTCAGGAGCCAATGCTTCGGGTGTGGTAAAAATGGCCATAAGAACCAGGATTTTCCAGAGAGAGATAGGGCCCCACAACAACAGGGTGCCCGTAATGAGCCACAGAGGTCACTTTTTCCAGTCGCACTCCCAGCACCGACTCAGGAACCATCGCTACCAACCATCCCATCCACTCCAGTATAGCAGGGGCAGTTGCAGTACGGACGTGTCTATAACGTCCACTAGGTAGCAACTCCTCAGGAACCACTCTCGATTGAGGGTACGTTTCCTATCCATGGTACTATGGGTCGGGTTTTATTTGATACTAGGGCGACACACTGTTTTATAGCTACTCATTTTGTGAATGCCTTAGGATTATTAGCCACAGCAGAGAGCACTGTGACATGCGTAGACTCACCACTGGGAAATGGGTCGTTAATCTTCTTTATATGCCGAGGTGTGGGAGTAGAGATTGGTAGCTTAATCTTACCAGCAGACATGTCAGTCTTAGATATGCATGAGCACAATATTATTATTGGCATGGATTGGCTTGCATCATACAGAACCATGATAGATTGTTTTGGTGGGAGTATTATCTTTACCATTCCGGGGCAGGAGATGTTTCTAGTGGCGATGCCTTACCCAGAGGGAGGCTCTTCCTATCATTTGTATTACATAGAGGAGGATACCTCTAAGGAGGTTGTGATTCCCTTAGAATCGATCCTAGTTATTCGTGAGTATTCTGATGTATTTCAAGAGATACCAGGCCTACCCCCCAGTCGAGAGATAGATTTCGTCATAGACTTGGTACCGGATACTCGACCGATAGCACGCGCTCTGTACCATATGGATCCAGCAGAAATAAGGGAGTTACGAGATCAGATAGAGCAACTGTTAGGTCAGGGCTTCATTCGTCGGAGTACCTCACCTTGGGACGCTCCAGTTTTGTTTGTGAAGAAGAAAGATGGTTCACCGAGGCTATGCATGGACTACCGGGAGCTGAACAAGGTCAGGATACAGAAAAAATATCTGTTGCCTCGAATCGATGATCTGTTCGACCAGTTGAGGGGAGTAACTTTTTTTCGAAGATAGATTTGAGGTCAGGATACCATCAGCTCCGGATTAGGGAGCAGGATGTTTCGAAGACTGCTTTCTTGACGAGATATGGGTACTATGAGTTCAGAGTGATGCCATTTAGACTCATAAATGCTTCAGCCGTATTCATGGACTTGATGAACCGAGTATTCAGAAGTTCTTGGATCAGTTTGTCATCATCTTCATGGACGACATCCTGATATATTCACACAATGAGGAAGAGCATGATGAGCACTTGAGGTAGGATCTTCAGACTCTACGAGAGCATCGACTGTATGCTAAGTACGAGAAGTGCGGATTCTAGTTACGGGAGGTGCAGTTTTGGGGACATGTTATATCCGAATTGGGGATAGCGGTTGACCCGAGTAAAGTGTGAGCAGTGTGGGAGTGGGACAGCCTACGACACCGATGGAAGTGTGTAGTTTCTTGGGGTTAGCCGAGTACTACAGGAGATTCATCTGAGGGTTCTCTAAGATTGCGGGTCCATTGTCGAACGTGACTCGTAAGGGGGTACCATATGTTTGGGACGATGCTTGTCAATTGGCTTTCGATGAGGTGAAAGATAAGCTGACTTCGGCACCAGTTCTTGCTTTACCCAAGTCGGGAGTGGAGTATCTGGTTTACACCGATGCCTCCTTACCGGGACTAGGGGGAGTACTTCAGTAGGAGGAGAAGGCTATAGCTTTTGCCTCCCGCAATCTTAAGCCACACGAGAGAAATTACCCCACTCACGACTTAGAGTTAGCAACGGTCGTCTTTGCATAGAGGATATGGAGACATTATTTATTGGGGGAGAAGTTCCGCTTGTTCACAGACCATAAGTCACTGCAGTACCTATTCACTTAGCAAGAGCTGAATATGCGTCATCGCAGGTGGTTAGAGTTTATAAAAGATTATCAATTCGACATACAGTAGCATCCCGGGAAAGCTAACGTGGTTGCTTATGCCTTGAGCCGTAGATCGGTAGACGACGTAGAGGACCTCTGGAGAGAAAAGTGGAATAATTTGGGTCACCAAAATGCGGTAGCCCGTTCCTTCATATCTGTCATGATAGTGACAACCGAGATTGTTATGAGGGTAATACAGGCACAGACAACAGACTCATTTTTCCAAGAACAGATTATAAGGTTTTTAGCTGAGGGTGTTGAGTCCTATTCAGTTGGTTCTGATAGAGGTTTGAGGTTTAATGGGAAATTAGTGGTCCCAGAAGGAGTAGACCTACTTCATGCAGTGATGACACAGTCTCAAGAGTCCGGATTTGCGAAGCATCGTGGGGGAGATAAGATGTACCAGGATATGAGGCAACAACACTGGTGGAGTGGGATGAAGAAGGACATTGTTGAGTTCGTGTCCAAGTGTTCTACGTGCCAAATGGTAAAGGTAGTCCACCAGAAACCATCGGGGTTGATTCAGCCACTGGAAATACCCACTTGGTAGTGGGAGAGTATTTCCATGGATTTTATTACTCGGTTGCCTACATCACAGTAGGGTCACGATTCTATCTAGGTGATTGTGGACCGTTTGACCAAGGTGGCTCATTTTCTGCCAGTACGGATAGACTATACTGCGGGCCAGTATGCTCAGTTGTTCATTGCCGAGATTGTTAGACTACATGGGGTGCCCCTGGATATTATGTCAGACAGAGACAAGATTTTTGTGTCACGTTTCTGGGAGAGCTTTGAGGAGGCAATGGGTACGGAGTTGAGATTGAGTTCATCTTATCACCCACATACAGATGGACAAATAGAGCGTACCAATCAGATGTTGAAAGATATGCGACGCTTTTGTATCCTTGATTTTGGAGGAAGATGGGAGCCACACCTTCCACTGGTGGAGTTTTCTTATAATAACTCCTATCAGTTCACGATTGGCATGGCTCCATTTGAGGTATTGTATATCAGGCCTTGTCATTCTACAACTTGTTGGCTAGAGGTGGGGGACAACAAGTTGCTAGGACCAGAGGTGATTCAGGAAACCTCCGCTAGGATTGAGCTTATCAAGACTCGCATTCGGGCAGCCCAGGACAGGCAGAAAAGCTACGCTGATGCAAAACGTTTTTTTTGAGAATTTAATGTGGGGGACCAAGTATTACTACGTGTATCTCCTATGAAATGAGGATGAGGTTTGGAAAGAAAGGGAAACTGGCCCCAAGGTACGTGGGACCATTTCCTATTATCGAGAGGATTGGGTCGGTAGCATAAAGATTGGTACTGCCAGAGCATTTATATCGAATTCATGATGTATTCCATATCTCGTCGTTGAGACGATACTTCGGGATGACATGGCCCACACCCACATCGCGATTGAGGAGATTGACTTACAGTCTGATAGCTCTTACGAGGATAGGCCATTGGCTATTCTAGACTATAGCGAAAGGAGATTGAGGTCGAAAGTAGTCCCACTTGTACGGGTCCAGTGGGAGCATTATAATGTGGAGGAATCCACTTGGGAGCGTGAGGCAGACATGCATGAGAAATACCCAGAGTTATTCTTACCAGGTATACCTTATTTTTTGAATTTCGGGACGAAATTCCATTATTAGGGGGGAAGTATGTAATACCCCATATTTTTATGACTTTTAAATTTGGGGATTTATTAAATTTAATTAGAGATATTAATTTAATATTAATCCAGAAATCATTTAAATATTTACTAGCGTGATGAGAGTTAGTAATTATTGGAATTTTTTCATAAATTACTTTATGGGTAAAGTAAGATGTGTAATTAAATTTAGTAAAATTATCACGAGAATCTAATTTTATAATTTTTGAAATTTTATCGGGACGCGCCTGTATCGTGTCGGGATTAAATTCGAATTATTAAAAGTGAATAAATTCTAAGTCACCCGTATGGTCATTTTGAGTGCGTCAATGTGTTTGGAAGGGTCGAGATATTAAAAATAATATACCCAGGGGTTTAGTTTGGGTCTTAGGATGTTATTAGGCCTAATTAATATCCCGGGAGGACATTTTAGACATTTTGTATTTTTGGGCATGGAAACCCACGAATTTTCTAAGATTATATTAGATGGTAGGGGTTGTCTTTTAGGGTTAGCATAACCAAAAACCAAGGATGGCCATTGGAGAGGAAGAGGAAAAGCTTTCCAAGGACTTCTAGGCCAAGAACTCCACCGTTTGCACCGCTGTCACCGCCAAATTTTAGATCGCGCGACGAGAATCACAATCACACAATTTTCTTCCACAAATAAGAAACAAAGATTTCCAAGCAAGTATCCATCTTGCTTTATTTTAGTTAATGCTTCAATTATATTAGTCTGGGGTGATTAGAACTAGTTTTCGTGAAAGAAAGCATATATTGGAGACTAGAATTTACATGTTATAGAGGTGAAAATTATATTCTAGAAATCTATTTTATATGTAGAGGTTGAACCACGAATTTGCATTGAGTTAGGAGTAGAAAATCCGGAAAAAGAATGGGAAGAACCAAGTTAAATAAAATATTAGGGTTCTTGAGATTTATATATATTTTTCCCTTTTAATTCGTTATACTTGATGAAAACACACATGTCTTACGTAGAATATTATTTATTTGGGTATATAACACTTGTAGTATCATTTGTTGGGAGTTTGAGAGTCAAAAATGATGATTTGGATGAGTTTGGAATAGGATTCCCATAACTGGTGTTTCTGCAGTTTCGCCATAACTGCTTGATCGATCGATCGACCAAAGAGCATCGATCGATTGACCCACTTCCATCGATCGATCGACCTCTCCTGGAAAAATTCATATTCCTCTTTCAAATAGTTTATTTCGATTAAACTGAGTGGTAACTTTTGAACATTATTGTTAGAACTTTTGGGGACATAAAGAGGACCAGTAGGACTTTGTAAAAATGGAGTATTTAATGTAAAAACGAAAATTAGTGTTAACGGGGAGTGATTTACACTTAAAAAATAATGGGAACGTGTGTTTAAAGGAGTGAGACTCATAAGGAAGTTACGTCGTAAAATAAGAGAGTACCTACTGAAATAATACTTAGGGAGATAAGATACTACGAGTGGTACACAGTAAGTTTGGAATAATCCGATAAATAAGAATAAAAGAGACGAGCCGTTATACGGGATAATCTAGTAATGTGTACTAAGAACGAATATCATAAGTATGGGTCGTGGGTGTACCTAATTTAGAAATGGGAATGGTAGTATACATATATATGACTTTGTTTATGCATATACTATATACGTGTAAAAATCATGCCCGCGCTACTTGCTATCACTGAGGTTATCGCGCCGGGACAGTCTTATCTCGATGGGACCTTTATGGGGGATATTAACTTGTACCCTATAACATAGGAATCCTTGGTACATGCTATCTGATCGATAGTCAGACGGTCCTAAGAGACATGAAGGTATGTGCTGACCTCTTAGTGACTTGGAACTATGCTTCGCCTCAATTTGTATGTGTTTTGTGTTAATACAGTTCGAGAGTGATTCCGAACTAGTATTTCCCTTAGTGCGAGTGATACGGCGACTTGATAGCAGAGTATGCAAGCACCATAAATATTATGTGGGGTGCCGATAGTACATATATATTATATGAGTGATTAATATATATATAGACTTGAAACTTGGAACTTTCTTCTATGACTAAAAGTAGTTGAGTAATGCATAAATATTTTGACTTTAATATAAGTGTTTGAAAAGTTTGAGGCAATACTGAAAAACTTTATAATGAAATGAAATTCTTACGAAAACTTTACTCTTAGAAATTAATTATCTTAGCCCTAGTAATGGTCGGGATGAAACCTTATGAGGAATTTAAGATAAGCTTAACTTATGGGGATTAATAGTGCAGTAGGTGTGCACATTAGAAGGGAGGTGAGAATTTCTCAAGAGAGTGTCGCATACTAATATGATTGTTGCATTAGCTGGTAAACATTTTAAATACTTGCTAAACTGAAATTTTAAACTGTTTTACAATCGGGCTCTAACCCGTTTCCTGTTTTCTCTTCTCTCTTGTGTGTGTGTGTGTATATATATATATATATATATATATATATATATATATATATATATATATATATATATATATATTTTACAGGTACCCTGCCACAGGGGTGTCATGCTTAGAAATCTTTGGAAGGAATGTGTTGCAGCTTAGGTTGGAGTTGCAAGCCTTTTACTTAGACGACATATATATTGATTCCACTCCTAGTTCTGTTTTATCTAGATGAGCACGTGTCGCCCTTTTTCCTTATTCAGTTGGTTTTGTCAGAGATTGTGATTCATTTACTTTCAGTATTTTTTCTTTGCCATTTGTTACTGTCAGGATGTTTTTCCTTTGAAGTTTTAAAGTTGGAATTAGTTATTTGAAGCTTAAATTGCTTGAATGATATTTTCCAATCTAGTTATTATGTGACTCTTAAACTATGAATTATGAAAGTTTTTATTATTGGGATTAAATTAAATATGAAAATAATGTTTTAAATGGTTTTGAAACTTAGATTAATTATTGGGGGTGTTTAATTTGAAAAGTTATTTTACGACAGTGATGCTAAGAATGAACGAACGGTTCATCTTGGTTTTAATTTAATAAAAGACTGATCACCCCGTATTTAATTAGGCAGGTTTTCACACTCATCCTCTAACGGAATATGGGTTCCCGTACCTCACACTCCCACATAAATGGTCACACACCAAACCATGGCTTAATAAGTGACACTACTAAGGTTTACATATTCCAATATAAGAAGGGATTACTTCCAATACTTCACAATTTTCGTATAGCACATTTTGTCATTAAAAATTTTCCTTCAATGAAATGTTTGTCCATACTACAAATAAAACAATGCAATGATTCATATAAAAATACCTGTATTCGCGGTCATCCCCGAATAAACCTCAACATCTCATTTCTTTTCTTGCAAGATCCTTGCATTTCACATCTCGTACAACAATATGTATGTATAACTAACATGTGTTAGTCAACAAAAGCCAATTTACTTATGACTGAAATTAATTTCTACTTCCACTGTCAAATCTAGGCGTTCCTCACCCCAGAAGCTCTAAAACCTAGGCTCTGATACCAAGTGGACACATCGCAACCCAGTTACTTATAATTTAGTTTGAAAGTCAAAGTGAGTCAAACCATAATTTCCTTAACCAAACAATAAACACAAGTATCCTTTTTCAATATCAGCATGAAGCCATAACACTAAAAACTTTTCAAAATTGTATTGAGAAGTTCTAGGGGAGTAATCAAAGAGGAGAAAGAAGTGACTGGAATATTGTATGCATTAATTTTTCACTAACACCTCTAATACTATTGTAGTAGAGGTATAACTAGCATGTACCATGCGCGATGTGTGGGCGAAAATGTATGTTATAAATATTGTTTAACGAAATAGATTATTGAAATAGATTCTCAAAATTATATTGTTTCATTATATATAACTGACATATGTACTGACAAATATTGATATACCAAATAGTACCTGTAAAATGTTTTTATCCACACACACACACACACACACACACACACACACACACACACATATATATATAAAATAAAACTTCATTTATAAAATTAAAAATGCCTTCAAAATTTCAAGCGTCATTGTTGTCACTCAATCTTTAATCTTTATTTCTTTACTCCTGCAATTAACGACATTTTGTTTTAAAATATAAACATGTTTTAGAAAAAATTGTATAAAATCATCAACAAAATTGAAAAATGAAATGCACTTCAAACTTATTACTCAAAATTCTTTAAGATGAAGTCACTTAAGACATACTTTACCATTAATGAAACCTTGAATGTATGGAATTCGAGATAATGAAAATAAATTTCTCATTCATGCTCTAATATGTCTGTCAACTTTGAGACTATTTCATGGAAAACATAAAAATATTTGTAAGTGTAAACTTAAACAAAGCATATCTGACACATCCAAACCCGGTTACTTATAATTTAGTTTGAAAGTCAAAGTTAGTGAAACCATAATTTCCTTAACCAAACAATAAATACAAATATCCTTTTTCAATATCATCATGAAGCCATAACACTAAAAACTTTTTAAAATTTTAAAGTAATCGTGCTTATTCAAACTTGCTCAAAGGATAAGTAGGATTAAATTACCCCTTTTAAATTTGACCAAAATTATAGTTTTACGCATCCCTTGCCAACCCCACCCGACCTCCTAGATTTGGCAGTGACATTTCATTACCTGAAAAAAAACATAACATAGGAATCGTGAGCAAAATAGCTCAGTGAATGCATTACTACTACACTAGTGCATAAAATTAAATGCAATAAGTCGTATATATGTAACAATATAAAGCATGTCAACATCTCTTGGCTGTTAATAAGCCATAACATCTCTTGGCTATTAATAAGCCATAGCGTCTCTTCGATGTTGATAATCCATAGCATCTCTTGGCCGTTGATAAGCCATAACATCTCTTGGCTATTAATAAGCCATAACATCTCTTAGCTGTTAATAAGCCATAACATCTCTTCGCTGTTGATAAGACATAACATCTCTTGGCTATTAATAAGCCATAACATCTCTTGGCTATTAATAAGCCATAACATCTCTTGTCTATAATAATCCATAACATCTCTTGGCTATTAATAAGCCATAACGTCTCTTGGCTATTAATAAGCCATAACATCTCTTATAATACATTCACATCATATCCATAATCAACTCAGTAAGTACGACCACTACACCAAAATTGGTGATTGGTCACGGCCAAAATCCCTGTCCAAAATTGTAGGTCGCGGACTTGAGCCATGACCATTTCGGGCGTGACCATTTTCATGGGTCGTGACCCAAGTCGGTGACTAAAAAAGGGTCACGGCTGAGAGGGGTCACGACAGATGGTCACAAACTTGGGTCGTGACCCATGCCGTGACGGTCGCGGACCTCATCTGTGACCCACAACCGTGATAAATTGGTCGCGACTAAAGTCCGCGACCCATGACCGTGACCAAAAAATTTAAAAAAATTGGTCGCGGCCCTCATCCGTGACCTACCAGCTTGACAAATTGGTCGGGGCCAAAGTCCGTGATCCACGACCGTGACAAAAAAAAAAAAAAATTGATCGCGGCCCTCATCTGTGACCCACAACCGTGACAAATTGGTCTTGGACAAAGTCCGCGACCCACAACCGTGACCAAAAAAATAAAAACAAATTGGTCGCGGCCCTCATCCGTGACCCACAACCGGGACAAAAAAAAAGAAAAAAATGGTCGCGGACTTTGGCAGCGACCATTTTTATGCGCGGCGAAAAAAATAAAAATGGTCATGGACAAAGTCCATGACCATATTTAACTATAATTTTAAAAAATTGTATTTTTTTTGTCCAATCCTAAAATTGGGGATCCTGTGATTGCACCGTCGGTTGCTATGTGTAACGTCGGACACGTACGAGGTGTTACAAATATTTATTATTGGCAAAATAATAAAAAAAAATCACAAATTGTGAATCGAGAACGTTGTTAATAAACAAATATATATACAAACTTAAAAATATTACACGTCTTAATAATTCAAAGACCAAAAAAAATTGGGCAGAGTTTCCTCGATTTTCTTGACATTCCAAACCCTCTAATTGTAAAACCTGCTTATTATAAAGCCTGCACGACCATAAAATTCAACAATCAAATTAAAAAAGCCCGCACGGCCATAAAACTAAACAATAAAAGCCCGCACGGCTATAACACATAAAAAACAAAATACTGAATGTCCACAACATATAAACAATCTTCATGTTGTAAACCATTTCCTCCTTCTTTTGTTCTGCATGCAAAAATCCTACAAATGATAGGATGCAAAAAAAAATATCAGTAACCAAGTAGTTTTAAAAAAAAATTTAATCAAGCTGAAAAATTGCATATACGAGTAAATTTATCAACATATTAATATTTTTATGCCTAACTCTAGAAATATGCAAATTATCATCGTATTCTCAAATTGGAAGTCCCACGGCTGCATGGTCAGTTCTTACGAGTTATATTGGTCGCGTGGAAGGTGTTGGTGCCACCCACGGGGACGTTCGGCGGCTGTTTTGGGTTTTTACCCTCTAACACCATGTTTTTAAGCCTAAGTCTAGAAATATGCAAATTATCATCGTATTCTCAAACCGGGTGTCCCTCAACTGTGTGGTCAGTTCCAACAAGTTATATTGGTCCCGTGGGAGGTGTTGGTGCCACCCACGTGGCCGTTCGGGGGCTATTTCAGGTTTTCCCCCTCTAACGCCATATTTTTAAGCCTAAATCTAGAAATATGAAAATTATCGTCGTATTCTCAAACAGTGAGTCTAAAATCTGCACGATCAGTTCTTTCGAGTTATACTGGTCCCGTGGGAGGTGTTGGTGCCACCCACAAGAACGTTTGGGGGCTATTTTGACTTTTCACCCTATAACCCCATGTTTTTAAGCCTAAGTCTTGAAATATGCAAATTATCGTCGTATTCTCAAACAAGGAATCTCGCGATTGGGCGATCAGTTTCTACGAGTTACATTGGTCCCGTGGGAGGTGTTGGTGCCACCCACGGGGCCGTTCGGGGGTTGTTTTGAGTTTTCACCCTCTAACGCCATGTTTTTAAGCCTAAGTCTAGAAATATGAAAATTACCATTGTATTCTCAAACCGGGAGTCCCACGGCTGCGTGGTCAGTTCCTACGAGTTACATTGGTCCCGTGGGAGGTGTTGGTGCCACCAACGGGGCCGTTCTGATGCTGTTTAGAGTTTTCACCCTCTAACGCCATGTTTTTAAGCCTAAGTCTAGAAATATGCAAATTATCCTTGTATTCTCAAATCGGGAGACTCACGACTGCGGGGTCTGTTCCTACGAGTTACATTGGCCCCGTGGGAGGTGTTGGTGCCACCCACGGGGCCGTTCGGGGGTTGTTTCGAGTTTTCACCCTCTAACGGCATGTTTTTAAGCCTAAGTCTAGAAATATGCAAATTATCGTCATATTCTCAAATTGGGAGACCCGCGGCTATGGGGTGAGTTCCTACGAGTTACATTGGTCCCGTAGGAAGTGTTGGTGCCACCCACGGGTTCGTTCGGGGTTTGTTTCGAGTTTTCACCCTCTAACGCCATGTTTTGCTTAAGTCTAAAAATATGCAAATTATCGTCGTATTCTCAAAACGGACGTCTAGCGGATGCGCGATCAGTTCCTACGAGTTATAATGGTCCCGTGAGAGGTGTTGGTGCCACCCACGGGGCCGTTCGGGGGCTGTTTTGGTTTTTCACCCTGTAACGCCATGTTTTTAACCCTAAGTCTAGAAATATGAAAATTATCATCGTATTCTCAAACTGGGAGTCCCGCGGCTGCGGGGTCAGTTCCTACGAGTTACATTGGTCCCGTGGAAGGTGTTAGTGCCACCCACGGGGCCATTCGGGGGCCGTTTCGAGTTTTCACCCTCTAACGCCATATTTTTAAGCCTAAGTCTAGAAATATGCAAATTATCTTCGTATTCTCAAATCGATAGACTCGCGACTGCGGGGGAAACTCCTATGAGTTACATTGGTCCTGTGGGAGGTGTTAGTACCACCCACGGGGCCGTTCGGGGGTCGTTTTGAGTTTTCACCCTGTAACACCATATTTTGCTTAACTCTAAAAATATGCAAATTATTATCATATTCTCAAACCGGGAGTCTCGCGACTGTGCGGCCAGTTCCTACGAGTTACATTGGTACCGTGGGAGGTGTTGGTGCCACCCACGAGGCCGTTCGGGGGTTGTTTTGAGTTTTCACCCTCTAACGCCATGTTTTTAAGCCTAACACTAGAAATATAAAAATTACCGTCGTTTTCTCAAATCGGGAGTCCCGCAGATGCGTGGTCAGTTTCTACGAGTTACATTGGTCCCGTGGGAGTTGTTGGTGCCTCCCACGGGGCCATTCGGAGGTTGTTTCAGGTTTTCAACCTCTAACGCCCTGTTTTTAAGCCAAAATCTAGAAATATACAAATTATCGTCGTATTCTCAAATCGGGAGACCCGCGGCTGTGGGGTTAGTTCCTACGAGTTACATTGGTCCCGTGGGAGGTGTTAGTTCCACCAACGGGGCCGTTCGGGGGTTGTTTTGAGGTTTCACCCTCTAACGCCATATTTTGCTTAAGTCTATAAATATGCAAATTATCGTCGTATTCACAAACCGAGAGTCTCGTGGCTGCGCGATTAGTTCCTACGAGGTACATTGGTCCGGTGGGAGGTGTTGGTGCCACCCACAGCGACGTTCGGGGGCTGTTTTGGGTTTTCACCCTCTCACGCCTTGTTTTTAAGCCTAAGTCGAGAAATATGCAAATTACCATCGTATTCTCAAATCGGTAGTCCCGCGGCCACGTGGTCAGTTCCTACGAGTGACATTGGTCCGTGGGAGGTGTTCGTCCCACCAACGGAGCCGTTCTGGGGCTGTTTCGAGTTTTCGCCCTCTAACGACATGTTTTTAAGCCTAAGTTTATAAATATGCAAATTATCCTCATATTCTCAAACCGGGAGAACCACGACTACGGGGTAAGTTCCAACGAGTTACATTGGCCCTGTGGGAGGTGTTGGTGCCACCCACGGGGCCGTTTGGGTGTTGTTTCGAATTTTCACCCTCTAACGCCATGTTTTTAAGCCTAAGTCTAGAAATATGCAAACTATCATCATATTCTCAAACCGGGAGACCCGCGGCTGCGGGGTCAGTTCCTACGAGTTACATTGGTCCTGTGGGAGGTGTTGGTGCCACCCTCGGGGCCATTCGGGGTTTGTTTCGAGTTTTCACTCTCTAACGCCATGTTTTGCTTAAGTCTAGAAATATGAAAATTATTGTCGTATTCTCAAACTGAGAGTCTAGAAGCTGCACGATCAGTTCTTTCGAGTTATATTGGTCCCGTGGGAGGTGTTGGTGCCACCCACAAGGCCGTTCGGGGGCTATTTTGGCTTTTCCCCCTTTCAACGCCATGTTTTTAAGTCTAAGTCTTGAAATATGCAAATTATCGTCGTATTCTCAAACCACGAGTCTCGCGGTTTCGCTACCAGTTTCTACGAGTTACATTGGTCCCGTGGGAGGTGTTGGTGCCACCCACGGGGCCGTTCGGGGGTTGTTTTGGGGTTTCACCCTCTAACGCCATGTTTTTAAGCCTAAGTCTAGAAATATGCAAATTATTTTTGTATTCTCAAATCGGGAGTCCCGCGGCCGCGTGGTCAGTTCCTATGAGTTACATTGGTCCCGTGGGAGGTGTTGGTGCCACCCATGGGGCCGTTCTGGTGCTGTTTCGAGTTTTCGCCCACTAACGCCATGTTTTTAAGCCTTAGTCTAGAAATATGCAAATTATCTTTGTATTCTGAAATCGAGAGACTCGCGGCTGTGGGGTCAGTTCCTATGAGTTATATTGGTCCCGTGGGAGGTGTTAGTTCCACCAACGGGGCCGTTCGGGGGTTGTTTTGAGTTTTCACCCTCTAACGCCATATTTTGCTTAAGACTAGAAATATGCAAATTATCGTCGTATTCTCAAACCGAGAGTCTCGTGGCTGCGCGATTAGTTCCTACGAGTTACATTGGTCCGGTGGGAGGTGTTGGTGCCACCAACGGGGACGTTCGGGGGCTGTTTTGGGTTTTCACCCTCTAACGCCATGTTTTAAGCCTAAGTCGAGATATATGCAAATTACCATCGTATTCTCAAATCGGGAGTCCCGCGGCCGCGTTGTCAGTTCCTACGAGTGACATTGGTCCATGGGAGGTGTTCGTCCCACCAACGGAGCCGTTCTGGGGCTGTTTCGAGTTTTCACCCTCTAACGACATGTTTTTAAGCCTAAGTTTATAAATATACAAATTATCCTCATATTCTCAAATCGGGAGAACCACGACTGCGGGGTAAGTTCCAACGAGTTACATTGGCCCTGTGGGAGGTGTTGGTGCCACCCACGGGGCCGTTTGGGTGTTGTTTCGAATTTTCACCCTCTAACGCCATGTTTTTAAGCCTAAGTCTAAAAACATGCAAATTGTCATCATATTCTCAAACCGGGAGACCCGCGGCTGCGGGGTCAGTTCCTACGAGTTACATTGGTCCCGTGGGAGGTGTTGGTGCCACCCTCGGGGCCATTCGGGGTTTGTTTCGAGTTTTCACTCTCTAACGCCATGTTTTGCTTAAGTCTAGAAATATGAAAATTATCGTCGTATTCTCAAATCGAGAGTCTAGAAGCTGCACGATCAGTTCTTTCGAGTTATATTGGTCCCGTGGGAGGTGTTGGTGCCACCCACAAGGCCGTTCGGGGGCTATTTTGCCTTTTCCCCCTTTCAACGCCATGTTTTTAAGTCTAAGTCTTGAAATATGCAAATTATCGTCGTATTCTCAAACCACGAGTCTCGCGGTTGCGTTATCAGTTTCTACGAGTTACATTGGTCCCGTGGGAGGTGTTGATGCCACCCACGGGGCCGGTCGGGGATTGTTTTGGGTTTTCACCCTCTAACACCATGTTTTTAAGCCTAAGTCTAGAAATATGCAAATTATTGTTGTATTCTCAAATCGGGAGTCCCGTGGCCGCGTGGTCAGTTCCTACGAGTTACATTGGTCCCGTGGGAGGTGTTGGTGCCACCCATGGGGCCGTTCTGGTGCTGTTTCGAGTTTTCACCCTCTAACGCCATGTTTTTAAGCCTAAGTCTAGAAATATGCAAATTATCCTTGTATTCTCAAATCGGGAGACCCACGGCTGCGGGGTCAGTTCCTACGAGTTACATTGGCCCTGTGGGAGGTGTTGGTGCCACCCACGGGGACGTTCGGGGTTTGTTTCGAGTTTTCACCCTCTAACGGCATGTTTTTAAGCCTAAGTCTAGAAATATGAAAATTATCATCATATTCTCAAATCGGGAGACTCGCGGCTGTGGGGTCAGTTCCTACGAGTTACATTGGTCCCGTAGGAAGTGTTGGTGCCACCCACGGGTTCGTTCGGGGTTTGTTTCGAGTTTTCACCCTCTAACGCCATGTTTTGCGTAAGTCTAAAAATATACAAATTATCGTCGTATTCTCAAAACGGGAGTCTAGCGGATGCGCGATCAGTTCCTACGAGTTATAATGGTCATGTGGGAGGTGTTGGTGCCACCCACGGGGCCGTTCGGGGGCTGTTTTGGTTTTTCACCCTGTAACACCATGTTTTTAAGCCTAAGTCTAGAAATATGCAAATTATCATCGTATTCTCAAACTGGGAGTCCCGCGGCTGCGGGGTCAGTTCCTACGAGTTACATTGGTCCCGTGGAAGGTGTTAGTGCCACCCACAAGGCCGTTTGGGGGTCGTTTTGAGTTTTCACCCTCTAACGCCATGTTTTTAAGCCTAAGTCTAGAAATATGCAAATTATCTTCGTATTATGAAATCGAGAGACTCGCGACTGCGGGGGGAACTCCTATGAGTTATATTGGTCCCGTGGGAGGTGTTGGTACCACCCACGGGGCCGTTCGAGGGTCGTTTTGAGTTTTCACCCTGTAACACCATGTTTTGCTTAACTCTAAAAATATGCAAATTATCATCATATTCTCAAACCTGGAGTCTCGCGGCTGTGCATCCAGTTCCTACGAGTTACATTGGTCCCGTGGGAGGTGTTGGTGCCACACACGAGGCCATTTGGGGGTTGTTTTGGGTTTTCACACTCTAACGCCATGTTTTTAAACGTAAGTCTATAAATATAAAAATTACCGTCGTATTCTCAAATCGGGAGTCCCGCAGATGTGTGGTCAGTTCCTACGAGTTACATTAGTCTCGTGAGAGGTGTTGGTGCCACCCACAGGGCCATTCAGAGGTTGTTTCAGGTTTTCAACCTCTAACGCCCTGTTTTTAAGCCAAAATATAGAAATATGCAAATTATCGTCGTATTCTCAAACCGGGAGACCCGCGGCTGTGGGGTCAGTTCCTACGAGTTACATTGGTCCCGTGGGAGGTGTTAGTGCCACCAACGGGGACGTTCGGGGGTTGTTTTGAGTTTTCACCCTCTAAAGCCATATTTTGCTTAAGTCTAGAAATATGTAAATTATCCTCGTATTCTCAAACTTAGAGTCTCGTGGCTGCGTGATCAGTTCCTACGAGTTATATTGGTCCGGTGCGAGGTGTTGGTGCCACCCACGGGGACGTTCGGGGGATGTTTTGGGTCTTCACCCTTTAACGCCATGTTTTTAAGCCTAAGTCGAGAAATATGCAAAATACCATCGTATTCTCAAATCGGGAGTCTCTTGGCCGCGTGGTCAGTTCCTACGAGTGACATTGGTCCCTGGGAGGTGTTCGTCCCACCAACTGAGCCGTTCTGGGGATGTTTCGAGTTTTCGCCCTTTAATGCCATGTTTTTAAGACTAAGTTTAGAAATATGCAAATTATCCTCGTATTCTCAAACCGGGAGAACCACGGCTGTGGGGTCATTTCCTACGAGTTACAATGGCCCTGTGGGAGGTGTTGGTGCCACCCACGGGGCCGTTTGGGTGTTGTTTCGAATTTTCACCCTCTAACGCCATGTTTTTAAGCCTAAGTCTAGGAATATGAAAATTATCCTCATATTCTCAAATCGGGAGACCAGCGACTGCGGGGTTAGTTTCTACGAGTTACATTGGTCCCGTGGGAGGTGTTGGTGCCACCCTCGGGGCTATTCGGGGTTTGTTTCGAGTTTTCACCCTCTAACGCCATATTTTGCTTAAGTCTAGAAATATGTAAATTATCATCGTATTCTCAAACCGGGAGTCTAGAAGCTGCACTATCAGTTCTTTCGAGTTATATTGGTCCCGTGGGAGGTGTTGGTGCCACCCACAAGGCCGTTCGGGGGCTATTTTGGCTTTTCACCCTGTAACGCCATGTTTTTAAGCCTAAGTCTTGAAATATGAAAATTATCATCCTATTCTCAAACCGGGAGTACCGCGGATGCGTGGTCAATTCCTACGAGTTACATTGGTCCCATGAAAGGTGTTGGTGCCAGCCACGGGGCCGTTCGGGGGCTGTTTTGAGTTTTCACCTCTAACGTCACGTTTTTAAGCCTAAGTCTAGAAATACGTAAATTATCTTCGTATGCTCAAACCGGGAGACCCGCAGTTGCGGGGTTAGTTCCATCGAGTTACATTAGTCCCGTGGGAGGTGTTTGTGCCACCCACGGGGCCGTTCGGGGGTTGTTTCGAGTTTTCACCCTCTAACACCATGTTTTGCTTAACTCTAGAAATATGCAAATTATCATCATATTCTCAAACCGAGAGTCTCACAGCTACGCGGTCAGTTCCTAGGAGTTAAATTAGTCCCGTGGGAGGTGTTGGTGCCACCCACGAGGCCGTTCGGGGGTTATTTTGGATTTTCATCCTCTAACGCCATGTTTTTAAGCCTAAGTCTAGAAAAATGCAAATTACCATCGTATTCCCAAACCGGGAGTCCTGCAGCTGCGCAGTCAGTTCCTACGAATTACATTGGTCCCGTGGGAGGTGTTGGGGCCACCCACGGGGCCGTTCGGGGGATGTTTCAGGTTTTCGACCTCTAATGCCATGTTTTGAAGCCTAAGTCTAGAAATATGTAAATTATCGTCGTATTCTCAAACCGGGAGACCCGCGACTATGGGGTCAGTTCCTACGAGTTACATTGGTCCGTGGGAGATGTTGGTGCCACCCACGGGGCCATTCGGGGATTGTTTCGAGTTTTCACCCTCTAACGCCATCTTTTCTTCTTAAGTCTAGAAATATACAAATTACAGTTGTATTCTTAAACCAGGAGTATCGCGGTTATGCGGTCAGTTTCTACGAGTTACATTTGTCCCGTGGGAGGTGTTGGTGCCACCCACGGGGCTGTTTGGTGGCTGTTTTGGGTTTTCACCCTCTAACGCCATGTTTTTAAGCCTAAGTCTAGAAACATGCAAATTACCATTGTATTCTCAAACCGGGAGACCCGCGGCTATAGGGTCAGTTCCTACGAGTTACATTAGTCCCGTGGGAGGTGTTGGTGCCACCCACGGGCCGTTCGGGGGCTGTTTTGGGTTTTCACCCTCTAACGCCATGTTTGTAAGCCTAAGTCTAGAAATATGCAAATTATCGTCGTATTCTCAAATCATGAGACCAGCGGCTGCGGTGTCAGTTCCTACGAGTTACATTCGTCTCGTAGGAGGTGTTAGTGCTATCCATGGGGCTGTTCGGGGGATGTTTCGAGTTTTCACCCTCTAACGCCATGTTTTGTTTAAGTCTAGAAATATGCAAATTATCATCGTATTCTCAAACTAGGAGTCTCGTGGCTATGCGGTCAGTTCCTATGAGTTAAAATCATCCCGTGAGAGGTGTTGGTGCCACCCACGAGTCCGTTCGTGGGCTGTTTTGAGTTTTCACCCTCTAACGCCATGTTTTTAAGCCTATGTCTAGAAATATACAAATTATCATCATATTCTCAAACCGGGAGTCCCGTGGATGCACCACTAAACTCGTTGGAAATACTGGTCTTATTTGTAATAGATTATCTTAAGTGGATTATGAATTATACATTATATTTTTTCAGTAAAGACTTTATAGCGTATTGTAAGGACATTTTTGTCCATTTTCAGTATGTATGTCCTACGCCATTACACCGTTGAAAAAATTCAAGATCGCATCTACATCAACGGATTCGAGTATCAAAGCGTCTTCAACATCATAACCTCTGCGAGAATGAACTTGGTAAAGTTTTGTGTTTAAGTCCCTTAAAGTTTCATACTTAGTATTGGGAAATTTTTATAAAATGATTTTATAAAAATAAGAAGTAAACCGATCAGTCCGCCCATATTAAAAATGAACCGATCCTTCACCGGACCCATCCGCATCCAAATCGGACCGATCCGATGTGCACCAAAACCAGTAAACCCCGGATCGAAGCCAAACCGAAGAAGGTCAATTTAAAAACGAACCAATCCGATCACGGACCGATCCGCCTCTAAAAATGGATCGATCCGCTTCTGATAAACTCATACAGATCTTTTAGATTTTTTCCACCAATTCAAGTTTCGTATAAATATACCTATTTCGGTGGTGTATTTTCCAAGTCTTTGAGAAAACTTTTCTAAGAGTTCAAACCCAACAAGACTTCGATTTTTGATGTGCCAAACATCTTTTCGATTCGCACACAAAAATTCCAATTACTTTTGTGAATCTTTTGGAACCCTAGAACACAAGCTTTGCTATTGTTCAACCTTTGTGGGGAGATCTTTGCAACCGAGGGCTGCGTGTCATTACTGAGGGAGTCTCTACAAAGTGTTATGGCTGCGTGTCATTGAGGAGAGCTGCGGTTCTTCCTTTGTTGTTTGGGATGCGAGTCCTTGGAAGGTGCGGCGTGTATTCTCTTGATGAGTTCAAGACTGCGTGCCTTTGTGGGTTGGCTGCGCGTTGATCCATTGCAGATTTCTCTCTGTAATTGTAAGTTGCGATTTATATATTCATAGTGAAATAAAGGTTTTACCCAAAAGGTTTTTTTTCCTAAAATTTGTGTCTCAGCGTATTTTTATGTCACATGCTTTATTTATTTATGGGTTGACCCACACACCTTAGGTGCATGTTTAGGGACTCTAATTAAATAAGGGGTACTTGGAAACTTGCGAATTTAATTTAAATCAATTATCACACCGCCGTTATTCGGCTTTTAGAAATTGGTATCAGAGCTTATTTAAGCGATCACCACTTTTCACGTATAATCAATCCCACCTATATAATAGGAGTGTTACCTCATTAGGATATTTCACTATCTAATAAAATATATTATAGGAGGGTACAATCTCAATCTAACAAAATATATCATTTAACTTGTACCCAAAATATATCATTTAACAAAATATATCATTTAAATTTTTGGCCATGGTCAATAAGGAAGTTAGTGGTCAGAGATGCTCGAAACGATAACGGGAGCATAATTTCAAATTGTGAATCTCTGACCTCTAATAAAGTTCCAGCACAAGCACAAATCTAAAACCTCTAATAAAGTGTCAAGATAAAGCTTATAACAGCTTTAATGCCAAAGAAGCCTACATAATCAAACAATCTTATAAAGTGTCAAGATAAAAGCTTATAGTAGAAGATGAGTCTCATACCTATTAGGATCACCTCTATAATCAACAATATTGTTGCATACAAATGAGATCCCTTGAGAGGCATCTTTTACCATATCAGTGATTGTCCCCTGAGGAAAATTTCTCCATAAAAAATTGGTATTATGCATTTGAAATGTCACAATTATATAGTAATTTGATTAGTGGAGGTCGATCATATTACCTGACTGACTGATCATAATATAAAAAAGGATTGGTATTATGCATTTGAAATGTCACAATTATATAATTGTTTTGGACACTAATGTATTACCTCAAGCAAGGATAATTTTTTATATATAAGTATCATGAAGCTTTCATTTCTGTCTTGAGTACATTATTGTTAACTAGGAATAATTACTTCAACTAGGTACTCTTGCACAAAGCAAACAGGAATTTCTATGAGTATCAAAGCAACTGTATTTATTTTGTCAAAGAAAGTATATTTATAATGTGAAATGACGTTCACCTGTAATCAATGCATGCCACTATAATATCTCTTTCTGCCAACTGCTATCCTAAAAGAGAACCCCAGGCTTTATACCTACATTACCAAAAAAATACAGAGACCTCAATGGGAATTACCTGAATAGTGTGAAATGAGTCATCAACAATAATTTGATAACATCATTCCACGAATACAAAATGTAAAATTGAAAAATAAACGAAAACCAATCCAAGTAGGCAATATGTAAACCTCTATCCGCTTGCTTTCAATATGTAAACCAATCCATAGAGAATGCATATATGCAGATGCATATATACTGCATATATGCGCATATATGCATATGCATATATGCTTCATATATGAGTATGCATATATGCTATTTTAGACACACTAATTTGATAACCCACTCACGGGTCATTCTATTTTAGACAAAAATCACCGAGGGATCAGTCCCAAGCTCCTCTTTAGGTTCGGTTCGAAGCACAGTGCAGATATTTGGTAGCATATTAACGCTTCAGGTTCATTCCGAACCAGTAGTAGCAGCATATTGAGGGCTGCAACAGCAGCAGCATGTCGAGTGCTGCAGCAGCAGCCGTATGTCGCGGACTGCAGCATGTTGAGGGCTGCATGTCGACGACATCGGCTCATGTAATACCTGTGCAGCATAATATTATACAAATAAAATATGGTAAATAAACTTGATTAACATTTACCTAAAAAATGAATAAGCTGAAACCTAGATAATAGCTGAAATCACAAAAAAACCGCGAAACATAACCACCATTGAATTGATCTAAAAATTAGCATAAGTATTCAGAAGTCCAATACACGTGCCTAATGAAAATTTAGTAAATCAATTTAATATTCGTTCGATTTGTGTAGTAATTCCAAGCTTCCCAAAGTAATTACATAAAACCATACATATAACGTGTTTTTATAAAACATGAACAAATGAATATCGATCCACGTTGTCTAATTTAATAAAATAAAAGGCAAATTTACATCTATAGCGGGAGTTGTCTGACCCGAGATGCTGGCAGAAGATGTTGTTCTCAGATAGGTGCAAAACATTGGAAATATACCTATTATTTAACGGACGCTTTCACACCGTTGGTTGCTACTATTCATTTCATACTCGAAGAGACGATCTTATTGTTGGTGTAGTAAATGAAGATGATCCTAATGGACATTGTGTCGGGTTTTTGCCTTCTAATGCCATGTTTTTAAGCTCAAGTCTAGAAATACGTAACTTATCGTCGTATTCTCAAACCGACAGTCCCATGATCGTGCGGTTAGTTCTTACAAGTTATATTGGTCCCGTGTAAGGTGTTGGTGCCACTCACGGGGCCGTTCGGGGGCTTTTTTGGGTTTTCGTCCTCTAACGTCATTTTCTTAAGCTTAAGTTGAGATATTTTCAAATTATCAACGTATTCTCAAATCGGGGGGCCCGTGATCGCGCGGTCAGTTCCAACGAGTTACATTGGTCCTGTGCGAGGTGTTTGTGCCACTCACGGGGCCGTTCAGGGGCTGTTTTGGGTTTTCACCCACTAACGCCATATGTTTAAGCCTAAGTCTAGAAATATGAAAATTATCATTGTATTCTCAAACCGGGGGTCCCGTGATCGCGTGGTCAGTTCCTATGAGTTACATTGGTCCCGTGCAAGGTGTTGGTGCCACTTACGGGGCCGTTCGGGGGCTGTTTCGACTTTTCACCCACTAACGCCATATTTTTAAGCCTAAGTCTAGAAATATGCAAATTAGCATCGTATTCTCAAACCAGTGGTCTCGTGATCGCGTGGTCAGTTCCTACGAGTTATAATGGTCTCGTGCGAGGTGTTGGTGCCAATCACGGGGCCGTTCGGGGGATGTTTCGAGTTTTCACCCTCTAAAGCCAAACGATTGAAATAAATAAAAACATATATATTCTAAATAAAAGAATCAATATATCACCTACCATTTGCACAAATAGCAGGACATTACACTTAAAAGTAGATGAAATTCATAAATTAAAGTAAAGTGCTAATACAATGTCAATATCATAATATGATACAAATAAGATTAATGAGGATAAAATAATATTTTGATACTCAATCTTCCTCTAAATCAACTAAAAGATCGTTCAAATTAGGGTTGTCATCAAGAGATGATTGGAACTCTTTTGTTGCCTTTAATGCGTCTACTTTAGTAGTTATACCCTTTGGTGCATGCACAACAATAGACCAATTGCCATCGTTTATGCACTTCGAGTAGAATACCTACTTTACGTTCTGAAAGGCACAAATAAAAGGCTCGTCGACTATGCAGTCTTTAGTCTTCAACTTTGATAAATCTACCATAATAAGTTTGGAGTCGAGATCAACTTTGTAAGAATTCGTTGTATCCTCCACCTTTACCCATTCACAATGGAATACGATTTCTGTGAAATCTAAGTAATCAAGTTCTAGGATTTGTTGAATTATCCCATAATAGGTCAGCACTGTATTCTTTGGATTTTTATCACTTTTGCTAGCGATACAGGTGGTCAAGGAAGAAATTGATATTCCACTGTTTTGCGTCAAAATCTTTTCCTCATATGGATATGAAATGAAATCAAAACCGTTGGTGCGGAATTTCTTAAACTATTTCGCACGAAAACTTGGACCTTTTGCTAGGCGTGCAAGTCTGGAAGAAACATCACCCTTTTTTTAGAAGCTGCATTTATTAATGAATTTGTATTAGGGCATATTTTTACCACACATGAATAAATAACTTCACACATAAGATGTGAAAAGTACATCTTTTGACACCCATGCCCTAAAGTCAGTTGTCGTCCAATTTCTCCTTTGATTTTGGACAATTTCGTTCTTGTACTTCCTACCAAAAAATTATAGAGTTTAGATCATAAAATAAAAAATACATATAATCAAAGAAGAAGAATTCAGTAGATACTCGCTCTCTCCAGTCTTGGACTTCATCTTGCGATTCGAAGACATGACGAGTTGCTTGCTCGTATTGTAGGTTTGTGAGTTTCAGCTCTTTAGGGATCCCAAACGATAATTCATCCTCAAACTCGTCAGGTTCCTCTATCACTCGTTCTCCACGAGGATTAAACCTCCTCACCTCTTGTTCTGGTATATGTTCCTTAGCGTATAGCGATGATTCCACTGTTACGTATTCTTCAGTAATCGACCCTCCAATATACCTTGTATTATTTACATAATCTTTGAAGGTTTTCATCAAGTGCTCAAAAGGATACATCCAATGATACCTCACGAGACCACATAATAAAGGTTCATCGCATAAATGCACAAGCAGGTGGATACTAATATCGAAGAATGACGGAGAAAAATATTTCTCTAATACACAGACTGCCTCGGCTAAAGTTGATTTCGCAGCTTTAATGTGCCTTATGTTTACCACTTTTGCACAAAGTAGGGTAAAACAAAAACTGATTTGCATAATTTCCCGGCGGAGATCTTTGTGTTCAGAGAAGTAATGCCGAAATAACAACGGGATTAATTGGATGATTACATGCCAACCGTGAGACTTGTACTGTTTCAAGTCATTTTCTTGGTAGCTTACTACCCTACGAAAATTACCCAAATAACCGGTTGGAGTCTTCAATTTGAACAACGTGTCTAAAAGGATCTTCTTATCACTAGTAGTCAAAGTGAAAGCAGTTGAGGGATAGAAATTCTTCCTGTCATGGGATCTTTTTTTAACCACAGTCTCTTCTTTATTTTCATATCCTGTAGATCTCGGCGGGCTCGCTCTCCATCTTTGGAATGAGATCCACCCAGACATGTTCCTATCAAATGTTCTGCAACATTCTTCTCTGTGTGCATCACATCAATTATATGCCTTACACGATGATCTTTCCTATACGGCAAATCAAAAAATATTGATCGTCTGGACCATAGCTTTGCTTTACTAGGGTCGTTTGGATCCTCCCTAGCTTTACGCTTCAGGTTTACAAACAGGGGGTGTTTTCCTACGTACCTATTCCCTGCAGTCGCATCCGCCGCCTTCTCCTCAATTTGCTGACCAGAAAGTCGAATAGGTGTCATTCTGCGCTCGTGACCGACAGACAAAAAGTTAGGCTTGTCATTCCTAAAAGGGTGACTGGTCGACAGAAATCTACGATGACCCGTGTAACTCATTTTACCATTATATTTTAACCAACAGGCTTCAGTTTCATCCCCACATACGGGACATCCATAATAACCATGAACATTACAACTGGACAAGGTCCCACAAGCACATCACAATTGCTTTAAGTGTGAACTCTTCACCCTTATGAGAATCGAACGCCGTCACGCCTTTATCCCACAACTCTTTAAGTTCTTCGATTAATGGTGCTAAGAATATATCAATATCATCACTGGGAGCCTTCGGCCCAGGTATTAACAAAGATAATAATGTGAACTCCTTTCTTATGCATAATGTCGTAGGAATACTTAAAGGTGCCATGAGAACTGGCCAATAACTCTGACTAGTACTTATATTATCGAAAGGGTTAAACCCATCGGTTGAGATTGCAAGACGAATTTTGCGCGGTTCCTTTGCAAATTCATGGTGTTGTGCATTTGAAATTTTCCAAATGAGTGAATCAACCAGATGACGCATTAAATTCCCACCCACCTCACATCAATCATGCCATGTCATGGCCTCCGCTATCCACGGTACAGTAAAAAAATGTTTTAACTGTGGCCCAAGTGGAAAATACTTCAAAACCTTTTGTGGGACTTGCGAGCACTTGCGATTTTTTGCATGTTTGTAATTTCCATTCTCATAAACCATATATCTAGGCTCACTGCATACAGGACATTCATCCTTCTCTTCGTGCTCGTTCCGGTACAATATGCAATCATACTTGCAATCATGAATAGATTTATATTTCAAACCTAAACCCTTCAAACTCTTCTTCATGGTAGGATAATTGTCTGGTAACATGTCCTCTTTTGGGAGAATTTTTAAACCCACTTAAGAATGCCGGTTATGCTGTTCCTAGAAAAATCAAATTGACTCTTCAAATTATGCAAACCAATCATTGCATATAATACCTAGTGATCTTCATCGCAATCTTTATACAACGGTCTACCGGCATCGGCTTTCAACCGTATGTATTCCCGATCTCCTAGTAGTTCAGCATTAATTTGTTCATTTACTTGGCCATAATGCGCATTATTTGTATCCATAGGTTGGTGTTTTTTTTGGTTGTGGAGTCCGTGAGCATCATTAATTAATTCGGTCAATGGATGATGTGTTGGTGAATCATGTACCACTTCGACTCCTTGGGGTTCCGCTACACGGTCGGGTGCCAGTAATTCTTCTGGAACATAAGGTACAACTTTTTCACCATGGTATGTCCATATTATATAGTCTTGACAGATTCCCCACTTTAGTAAATGCAACTCAACAACTTCCAATGACTTATATTTTCTGTTAATACAATGAGTGCACGGACATGGAATCTTCTCACTTTTAAGATTTTTGAAAGCGTATTTAAAAAATTCATAAATGCCCTTTACATGATTATTTGATATCCGGTTAGTCTCTCCCATCCACTCTCCGTATTGTGGGAAATTCATGTAATAATCTTCAAATTTTAGTCCTGTGGTAATAGGTTAAAAAATATTATTACAACTGAAACAAAAAGAATATTCTTATGACTGAAACAAAAAAAATATCCTTAAAAAATGAAACAAACCCAATATTCTTACAACTGTAACAAAAAAAATATCATTCCAACTGAAGCAAAATCAATATTCTTACAACTAAAACAAAAAAAAATTATTACAACTGAAACGAAAGAAAATATTATTAAATCTTGGCCAACAGATAAACTGGTAAAGTAGTAAAAGATTTTGCATAATTCCTCAATTCCATCCCATCCCCACTGTTAACGTACACCGGTACATCTCCGCAACCGTTGTATATTTCATCGACCATTATTTTAGCCTCACCCTTATCCAAAGGTCGGTGATGTACTAGAGTTCCAGGAATCGTGGAGATGAGTATGCACACGGCAATAAACCTCGAATTGCTCATGTCCTTGATATAGTACTCTTCGCCATAGTCATTGTGAGTTGTTGACGATGATCCGAGCCCCGTGATTGGCGGAGGTGCAGGGGAGGGGAATGTTGGAGGATGACGCCTTTGAAAGGGAAATGTTGGAGGGGAAGGATGTGTGAAACCTTGAGTAGGAGTAGGGTAAGGGTAACCTTGAGTAGGCATTGAGGGCCTATAACTTTAAAAAAAGTTCACAAGTTTCCTAATTTGATTTGTTAATGATCCCAATGTATTTTTAATCTCATGGACATCCCCATTAGTCTTCAACTGGTGCTCCTTTTGGGATGAGATACAATTCTTGACCGAAGAAAGCTCGTCCACAAGAGGTGCAATGTGTTGAAGTTTTGTTTTTGGCATATGTGAGCCAACACCTCTCGTCCTCCCGCTTTTGTCCTTTCCAAAGTTCTGTGTTAGGGCATCATTTTTAAGGTTAATGTCATCAGTAGGGCTCGAATCGGATTGATTGCTGATGGCCTCTATTGATTCCAGTGTCTTAGCTAATTGCGGTGGGAATTTATTATCTTAACCCGTCAAGCATGAAGGAATAAGTTGGACCGATTTGGGTTTTTACCGGCATATGGACCATCCTTTGTCCTACTCTCCCATTCATTCTTCAAATCCTCATATGATTTGGATCCCAGCCTATGGAAATCAGTTTTTTGTGCCCTATTTTTTTTATTTTGATCCCTCTGGACCAACTTTTTCTCCTTCGCCTCATTCTCCAAAAACTTATTCCACTACTCCAACGGCATTTCAACATTGGGAGGCACTCTCTCTTTCAAAGACAAAATATCTGAGCTCGCTGCCTCTTTCGGGAAATGTTTCTTCCGAAGGTTTCTCCTGTATGTCCTCAATCCGTCAACAACCTGAGATAGAATCTTATTCTTGGAATGGTCAGGAAATGAGAAATGCTTGCAAATTTGGTCATGTATGTCATCTTTGACAGATTGATCAACAAGGTTCCAATTGTCTGGTCCACCGACTCCCACGTTCATTTTTCCCACTGACAAACATCGGGCTTTAAAGTTCATCACGTCATTCTTATCACCCGTTGGGTTATTATCGGGAAGGGAGAACCCAATAGGCTTCTTTTCATTTGAGCGGGAGGCATCAGGAGTGCTAGATGGGGGCGTTAAAGAAACGGGAGTGCTAGATTGGGGCGTAGGAGCACTTGGAGTTGGACATGGTGAGGAGTGAACCATTGGTGGAGTTGTGAATGGATCAGCCATTGGTGTTGAGAAATCCGGGTTCTGCACGAGATGGTGAACCTCGTTGTGGTGTCACGTCGGCACTTGGTACCCTTGGGATGTTTCCTCTCGACATTATCTACAAAAGTGAAAAACTATAAGTGACTAAATAATTATAATAATATGAAATTATAACTAATTAATCAAGCTTATGATTATATATATATATATATATATATATATATAGAGAGAGAGAGAGAGAGATACCTTTCCAGAGTAAGACTTTAGAATAAGTTCATTGTGTCTGATATCCATCCATTCAGTATTAGTTTTTAAGAACCTATGAATTTTTGCACGTGGCCAACTAGGAGGAAGGGTATCTATGATTGATGTGTAGATATCCGTGACATGAACTCAGAATCCTCTTTTTCTCAACTTGTTGGCAAGATTCAATTTTACATGCATGTGGCGCGCGACATCACAATCTATGTCAATGCTCTCTGTACGCAGTTGTATCCATAACAGGTGGATTTTTTTTTGCCTTCTCCAACAACGTAACCAAGGTCAGGGCTATGTCGGGATTATGTGTATGAAATATATTTTGTATAACTTCATCTCAGTTTTCTGGTAGAGAAAATAGAATACGATTGAACAAGTAATCTTGCTAGAGATCAAATCCACGATTTACAAGGTAGTTAAATTGTTCGATCTTATTATTTCCATACCTATACATAGGAGTATCCTCTATATGACGCACGCTAATGAAAGAATTATGTGTGCGGTCTAAATGCAACCTCTCCCACTCTTGTTGACAGTAATTATCACCCTGCCTCATTTTTCCTCAGAAACGTATACGAGGGCGTGAATACGTGTCCTACTATTAAGGTTTGGGTTTGAAAGTTATGAGAGTTTAAAAGTACATGTGAACTCCCAACAACAACCCGCCGTAATTGTTTATAACATGTTTTGTTAGGATTTATTATGAGAGAGTTTAACAGAAACACACACTGTACTTACACACATATTGTAGTGCAACAAATCACGACATGCATATAACCCCCAATATAATATGATGGCATGCATATAACCCCCAATAAAATCACGACAAGGTGGATGTAATTTTTTTTACTCATTAAAAATCCATTTAATTATATTTTGTAAAAATAAATACACACACATACAATCTAGGTTTATTGGCATAATCTATACAAAAACACACATACAATCTAGGGTTTATTGACATAATATATACATACACACACATACTATTTAGGGTTTACTAAACCCTAATATTTTTTTTGACATAAATCTATACATACACACACATACAATATAGGGTTTATTGATAAAAAACAAACTATTTGTTCATAGTTACACACAAAAACATACATAAACACATAAATCTATACATACATAGATATAAATATAAATCTATACATACACACACATACAAACATAAATCTACACATATATACACAGAAATTGGGGATTTAGACAAAAATAAAGAAATCCAAATTTAATCAAAATGAATCAATACATACCAGGGTAGATTTATGTTTGCAAATCCAACAGAAATCCAACTGAAATCCAAATGAAATCACATGTGAATCGCTTAGCACTAACAACCTTACAAACTTCACATAAGAAATGAGAAGCGACGAGTAATTTTTGCTTTTAATACCTGAACCTCGTCACGACCAAGAGCTGTGACCCCATACGCGCGACCAATAAAATGCAGATGAGGTAGTTCTAGCTTTATCGACTTGGTCATGGCCTAGAGTCGTGACCCACCATGTGCGTGACCAATAAAATGCAGATGAGGTATTCTATCTTCTTCGATCTGGTCACGTCCTAGAGCCATGACCCACCATGCTGGAACCTTTTCCATCCACCCTTAGTGCTTGAATGAGGTATCGTCACGGCCCATAGATGTGACATACACCAATAAATGGTCATGGCCCGTAGCCGTGACCCTAGATCAGTGATGCGCGATCCTTTTCATTCACCCTAGTTCTTGAATGATGTATGGTCATGGCCCTTAGCCATTTCCCACACCAAGAAATGGTCACGACCCTAAGCTATGACCCCAAATGTGTGTACTCTCTTCTTCGTCATGCCATGGGTCACAGTCTTGGGTCGTGATCCACCCGCGACCAAGCTTGGAGGGAATTTCGGCTCGTGTTTGGCGCCAAGATGGTCACGATCTGGTCAGGGCCCAAGTCCGTGACCACTGTGGTCACGGACTTGGTTCGTGACCACTTCCCGAGCATCAATAATTTAGTGTGGTAATAAATATGGTCACGCCAAATATTGAGTGGGTCACGACCCAAATCCGCGACCATCTGGTCGCAAACTTGGGCCGTGACCCACTGGGCCTGACCATTCACAGGATTTGGTGTAGTGGAAATATCCAAACCATTATCAACTCAATAAGTACAACATATAATATCCATAATCATCTCAGTAAGTACCACATCTCATATTTGTAATCAACTCGGCATGTACAATATATAATATCCATAATCATCTCAATAAGTACAACATCTCATATTTATACTCAACTCGGAAAGTACAATATATAATATCCATAATCATCTCAATAAGTACCACATATCATATTTATAATCAACTTGTCAAGTACAACATATAATATGCATAATCATCTCGATAAGTACCACATCTCATATTTATAATCAACTCAGCAAGTGCAACGTATGACATCCTTAATCATCTCAATAATTACAACCTCCATATTTATACTCAACTCGGCAAGTACAACATATAATATCCATAATCATCTCGATAAGTACCACATACCATATTTATAATCAACTCAAGAAGTGAAACGTATGACATCCATAATCATCTCAATAATTACAACCTCTCATATTTATACTCAACTCGGTAAGTACAACATATAATATCCGTAATCATCTCGATAAGTACCACATCTCATATTTATAATCAACTCGGCAAGTGTAACGTATGACATTCATAATCATCTCAATAATTACAACCTCTCATATTTATACTCAACTCAGCAAGTACAACATATGACATCCATAATCATCTCAATAAATACCACATCTCATATTTATAATCAACTCGGTAAGTACAACATATAACATCCATAATCATATCAATAAGTACCACATCTCATATTTATAATCAACTCAGCATGTACAACATATAATATCCATAATCATCTCAATAAGTACAACATCTCATAATTATACTCAACTCGGCAAGTATAATATATAATATCCATAATCATCTCAATAAGTACCACATCTCATATTTATAATCAACTTGGCAAGTACAACATATAATATCCCTAATCATCTCGATAAGTACCAAATCTCAAATTTATAATCAACTCAGCAAGTGCAACGTATGACATTCATAATCATCTCAATAGTTACAACCTCTCATATTTATACTCAACTCGGCAAGTGAAGTATATTATATCCATAATCATTTCGATAAGTACAACATCTCATATTTATAATCAACTCAACAATTACAAAATATGACATCCATAATCATCTCAATAAGAAAAAAATCTCATATTTGTACTCAACCCAACAAGCACAACATATAATATCCATAATCAGGTATAAATACGTCTTACTAGTGAGTACACTGACCTTGGCCACTTCATGTGTTTTTCTCTTGCCTTTTTCTGGCACTAGTACAACCAATTCTTCTTTCCTTCCATATATTCATTTTTTATAATATTAGTATCATCATAAGGATGTTAACAATCCAAAGAAAACTTAACCTTAACCGAATTCGTAAACATCATAGCATCCCATTCTAATCATTTATCACAAATGAAGTCTCATTCAATTTCATGTTAAAATATTTAACACATCCAATTCATAGACCAAACATTCTTTAATTTCTTCTTGGTAATCCAATTCTTATCATATAAGGTTCCCAATATAAAAGACAACACATCATTTCAAGTTTCCTAGAGGAAGATGTGTCCATTTCTTTATTACATATCAAATCTGCCCTATAGACTCTTTTATCGTCCAGTCAACTTCAAAGAATTTTCATAATTTTTTCTGCATCATAACTTCCTTTGATATTTCACCCAACATCCATAAACATATTTACCAATACAAAATTAAAGTTTCATAATTTTTAAGGTTCATTTTCTATGTCAAGCAAAACATTGAACACCTGGTGTGCATACTTACACCTTTGAGGCAGATTTGATACATGAACTTCAAACTATCATCAAAGATTCATTTCTTCATATTTTCACATAATATTCGTATATTTTATACATATATGAGTCTATTTTCATATCCAACTTGAATTATTCAATTCCAATAAATATACAAAAAGTTATAGGAGTTTGAATACACAGGGTTTCCAATCGAATCAATATACATGATTTACACGTTCAACTTTGCTTAAACCCGCATCTATCCATACGTATACCTCAAAACATGGAAGTTTAGTAAACAAATGATTATTTATATTATTTTAAATCAATAATTCCAATAATATACAAGATTTACAGGTATAATTACCGTAAGGATATTTTCATAATTTCCTATGGATTTTTCTCCAATTTTTCCTCGCATTGCTCTTCTTAAACTTCCCGTTTCTCTCTATTCAGGCCAAACTCTCTAATGGATGAGTTTATCTTAATAATAAGGACCTTTCAAGGGGCTTAAGTCGTCCAAGCTTGCCCCCCCCCCCCCCCCCCCCCCCCTTCCAACCAATGAAATTCATCCATTTGTTATACATATAAGACAATATACCACTTAACGAATGGACATATTTGCCCCTGCTTCGTAATTCCATCATAACTTCTTACTCGGACCTCTGTTTTACACACCGTTTATTTTTTTACAAACTTAACTCATATATATACAACTATCTAGTTTTCACATCAAGTCAATTATTATATTATAGTGGCCAAAACTAGTCCCGAACTGGAACATTCCTACCGAAGACTTAACAAATTTGTGTTTGTGACTAATTCAGTATTTCATAAGTTATGATGGTAGGATTAGACTAAACACAATAACTTAACATTATATATTCTAATAACACATTATCCTCATCCCATATGGTAAGCATGATTTAAACATTGTTTATCATAATCATATTCGGGTCGTCATGACATCGATCTGTCCATTGCTAGTCCATAGAAATGGTTGTTTACTAGTGAGGAAGTTCAAAATCTACATGAAGTACCAACTACTTAACTGTAAAATGTTGACCCTTTTTTTAAATATAAAAATAAATCATTTTGAGATGATTTTTTAGGGATACTCTAAAATGTTTAGATACCAAGAAATATATTATTTTAATATAAATCATCTTATATGGGGTTCGTAATTAGTGCACGTATATGAGTCTCCCATGTGTCCATCTCTCTCTCTCTCTCTCTCTCTCTAGAGAGAGAGAGAGAGAGAGAGAGAGTCTCCCATGTGTCCATGTCTCTCTCTCTCTCAGAGAGAGAGAGAGCGCCAGGCTCTGCATCATACCTCCTATCAACACACCTATGAACGTACCCATTTTTTAAAATTGTAAAAAAAAATTGTGACAATATGTTTTATATGGGTTCATGGTATTTCAGTGTGCCCCTATAAAAAATTAACTGAAAATAATATTTTTTGTCATTTTTAAAAAATAGGTCAAACAACAGACAGTTTTTACACTTTAAAACTATCATTTTTTTACCTATTTTTTATGAATAACAAAACACAATTTTTTGAGCTTAATATTTTTATAGGGACACATTGATATATCATGAACCCATATAAAAAATATCAACTTAATTTTTTTTACTGTTTAAAAAAAAGGTATGTTCATAGGTATGTTCATTGAGGTATGTTGGAGAGTCTGACTCTCTCTCTCTCTGAACTGTACATGTGGCACCTAGCGACGAGCCACCAAACAAGAGAGAGAGGGCCGATAATTTTGTCGATAATTTGTAAGGGTGAAGAAATGAGTATAATTTGGAGGGTTTGTATTACACTTATGTGGTATGACACCCCGTCTAATTAAACATCGATTAGTCATGCCTTTATTAAATAAAAACACGTTTCTTATAAGGTCCATTCTTAGCGTCACTGTCAAAAACTTTTTAATTACTAACCACCTAAGTGAAATTAGGCTGGTGCCAAATTTTATCTTTCTTTAAGACAGATAAATGAACAATGCGGAAAACTAAATTAAACATCACAATATATTATATTCCAACCATCACAATATATAAATGAATAAGGGATTGCTGAATAAACCATCGACAAAACTCCAAAACAAAATACTCCATAATAACAAAAGAACTAAAAGACTGAACACTGTCAAAGAAAAACATGTCCATACATGGAATATGAAATGAGATCCTACACTAAATCTGAATGGAAGAATGGTCTAATCAAATTCTGTCAGTATCCACATTGCTACAAATCTGAGTCCCTGAAACGAAGTCACGCCTGGCGTCCCTATGGTTGGACACCTAAAAGGTTTTGAAAATATTTTATAGCAAGTGTTAGTACACAAAACATTTTAAAAATATTTAGCAAGCGTTTATTACATTAAAATTCGTTTATTGATTACACATGTTCACGTACACTCTCTCTTGAGATTCCCTCACCCCTCATCTATAGCGCATGCCTAATGTTATATACTTAGCCCACCTAGCTATAGTGCCCAAGCAAACTAGACTAAAGTATTTAACTCAGCTTACCTACACGTTTAAGTTCCCGTACTGCCCATACAGTACACTAGTTTATTAACATCACTCATATGTTAATTACTTCTCATGTAACATTTCACATATGTTATATTTCCATCTTTATAATCAAGTCTCAGTGCTTAATTTAATTTCTCAGATATTCACGATCTATCTTTAATCCGTTAATTAAGTCTCTCTACTTAATTTACTTTTCAGATATATATCTATATACAACATCTTCCAATCTATTATCACTCATAAGAAGGATAATCATAGAGTATATATGTCACACACAATATATACTATAATTGCATACTTTATAATCACATCCCCGTATTACACGTGAGGGATTATTGGCTCGAAATCCTAGCTCGATGACCAATATTGATTTATATATCCTGGCTCGAAATCATACCTCGATCACCAATAGTCATTGATTATATTGGCTTGGAATGACACCTTGATCACCAATATTAATCATATATAGATTGGCTCAGTGTCATACCTCGATCACTAATAATAGTCATCTATATTGGCTCGGAATCCTACCACGATCACCAATATTTATTTAGTATACTATAGGTATCCACACAACATATGTTTTACTATCCATCAATTTCAATAGGTATTCACACAACCCGATTACTCATATTAATACATAGTATATTTCTATCTCATACTTACCGTACATTTTATTTTACGATCTATCTCACGATCGGACAACTTCGAGTATTCATCCAACTCTAAGGTCCTAGTTAACCCTTTATAAATTTTAGTAGTTAAGTCTTACTTACCCTATTCGTCTATACATAAACCCATTTAATTCCCGTAATATTTTATCTGTCTCTCAGATTAATTACGAATAAATTTAACCCAATTTTGTTCTCGTCTTACTGCTCTCAATAAGACTAAACCTTACCCCCATCATAAGCCTACTGTAATATATTAGTCTCCCAATATCACTTTATCAAAGTCCTGAAAAATCTCAGAACAACGATTTAAAGATTTTAAGGGAAAAAGGAATTTTTTTAATTTTCTAGGCAACGAAATTGATTCGAAGGAGTTCAAATTGATTCGCTTCCCGAATTGATTCTCTGTAAGAATCGATTTGTTTTTCTGCAAATTCATTTTCTCAAACATGCAAATACGTTTTTCCCCATTTGCATCCACAAAACTCTCATGATTATTCACCAAACTCAAGACTAAGTGTCCCTAACCATTACTACATGTATTAGGATAAATTCCAATGTGATTTTTACACCAAATCAATACCATATCTAATCAAGAATGAATTAAACCCTTCTAACATAAAAAACCCTAGGTTTCCATGTTCATCCTTTATTATTTATAAAACCCCAGATTTAATTCCTGGATAATAACACATAAGTACTGATTTATTATCCTCAATTGATATCAAATTGTTCTACATGCAAATCCTGCCAAACATGTATTTAAATAATTTTTTTTCTTCCATGAATCATGAAAAAATTTATATAATTGGAACCGTAGACATATGGGTCTTATAACTTCATATTAATTTACAATAAACAACTTGCCTCTATGTTTGTAGGGTCTGATTTCGTGGATAAAGTGCTGGGTTGATTGTTTTCTCCCCAGTCTTCCTTCCCAAGTTGTGTGTGGTGCAAAAACACATTCCAAATTCCTCCAAATCTCTTCCTTAGGCTTCATAATGATTGTCTCTAGCCCTCCAATGGCTTCTATGATTTTTCTAAACTCTAAACCCTATCCCCCAACCCTTATAATCTGATTTACTATTTGAAAATTCGTAGGTCACTTAATTTCTATTTTCCAAGTGATCAAATTGCCCTCAATAGCTACCGGTTTGGTCTAAAATTGACCCGGGATCCAAACTATACCCCCGAGTACACTATTTCGACTATCTCGACCCATTCGGGATCATTCGTTACCTCAAATTAGTCTACTTGTGACTCCCTATTGAGATAAAATAAAATACGCACATATCACTCGCTACGCCGTATAACACTAATCATTAATTATTTACTATTCACACTTAGTAAATATTATAACATAATATTAATCAGTATCTATCTCTCTATTAATATTTAATAATCACTGTTGATGTAAAAAATTAGATCATATCTAATTATTCAGTCACAGATTAATAAATGAGACAATGAATTTTTAAAGTGGTTCGGCCTTATAAGAATGGCCTACGTCCACTGTTATATTATTGCTGAGTGTTTAGGAATTCTCGATTACAAGTTCTATCAAGAAATTACGGTCCCCTTACAATGAGGATTGTACAATGTATTTATAGCCCTGAGGCTGTAATGTGAAAGGGTAATATATTAAATGATGTACATATGAAAGGGTAATACATTCAATGCCCTTTAAGCGTATTCGTCCGAATGATAAGCATTTAATGAATATTCAAACTATTGGTTATCCAGCTATTAATGCTTTGTTCGAGGTGCAGCTCGGACCGTCTAAGTTTCTCGGACCGCCTAAGCTTCTCAGTACTCAAGAGTTCCTCGGAGAACTCTTGTTCCTCGGAGCATGTGAGTTTCTCGGGGAAGCAGTGTTCCTCGTTGTAGTCTTGTTCCTGGGAGCGCATGAGTTCCTCGGAAGTGTTTGTTGTTGCCACGTGTCTTCACTCAATTGAGCCATATCAGCAGACTAAATTTAGTATCAACAGAAGCCCCTAATGTTTCATAGTTCGAACTTTGAGGAGTGTGGAACATTCTTTCTCGAAATATGGCAGTTTTAAATGGTTATCCTGAAATTTAGGAGTCTTTCCTTTGTATTTATTTCTCTTTCCAAATTCGTAGAATCAGGCTTTTTGAATTTTTTATAACCGCGTCGATCTCCGTGTACTTTTTGTCCTTCTAGCCGCCGGTAGCGTAATCGTTTCTTTTTGTAATCATTAACTTTACCATTTCCCAAGGCAGGGTATTTAAGCATCACAGACAATCCCATCGTCTTCTAATTTTTCAAATTTGTATCTTCGAATTTTCCATTGTCTTACTCTCTTGTGCGTTCATCGTTTTCATCGTTCGTTGTCAACAAATCCACTCTTTTTCTGTAGGATCTTCTTCCTTCTTCTTCATTTCCTTTATTCATCATGGTTTACCCTGTTGAATCTCTTGATAAGTTTCGTTCTGATTTTTCTATTCCCTCCTGGGTTATTTTGGAAGAGCTTTCTGAGCCTTCTGACTATTTTCGTTTGGCTGAGGGACATTGGTTCCCCAGTCTCTTTATTGCTGAGTGTGGATTTTCTTTTCCACCCAATCCCTTATGTCTGGAATTCTGTCAATATTTTGACGTTGTTCCTGCAAGAATAGCCCCTAATACATGGAGAATAGTTAATGGGGTTCATAGATTAAATCAAATCCATGGAACTTGCATAGGAATTCCAAAAATCATGTTTTGTTATAGATGGGCAGTTGGTGATAACACCTTTTATTTAAAAACTAGATTTTTAATAGGGCCTTAGTGGTCAATCTCCCGGATGCCAATAGGGACTATTTTGAGTATGGGATTGTTATAAAAAATTGGCAACATGCTCCTTTATCTGGAGGTGAAGTGTATCAGGGTCCCAGATGCCCTCCCTATAGCAATGGGATAGGTTATTTTTATTTCATTTTACTTATTTTGAAATCATGCTTCTTTTGTGTTTGATAAAATGTGCCACTGATATTTTAATGTTTATTTATTTGCAGTTGATAGCAAAAGAAAGTGTCCAAAAGAAGCAGATGTTAACATAAGACATTTGAAACTTATCTGGAGTTTGCATCAGTCTGTTGTCGACGAGCACATTAGGTCAGCTTCATATCTGCTGCAGTATAAGAGCTAGACAACTTCTTTTACTGCTCGTCCAGTAATAAGCGACGCAGAGCTAGTACCAGCCTCTACCAGTTCTTCGCCTGAGTCACACGTTCCTTTAAGTGAAAGGATGAAGAAGAGAAGACCTCCCACTCTCTTCGAGAAACCTGCCTCTGGTGCTGGAGAGGCAAAAAGAAGTAATATTGACGTCCCAGAAGGGACAAAGAAAGTTGATGCACCTTCCTTGGTTGCCCCTGTGAAGGTTGTAGAGAAGCCCCCAGTGGCCCCGAGCAAGTCTGTTGCTCCAGGAGAAGTGATTGTAATATCACCGACCAAGAGTTCGTCCTTGGTTGAATCTATTCCTGCTCCCCCGAGGAAGCTGAAGAAGAGCTCCTCGATCAATTTGGCTGACACCATCACTCAGCCCCCAGCTACTGGAACTGGTGTTCCAACTTTTATTCCCCCGAGCTCTGCCATGAGCTCGGTGAAGACTTGGATCATTCCCGAGATCCAAGGTGTTTAAGAGAACCTTTCTCGGGACATGGTTACATCATTAGCTTCTCGCCATATTGCTTCTGTAAGTCTTGTTGCTTTGAACTTTTCATCTTTCCCTTGTTATATCTGTCTCTGACTTGCTTTCGTTTTCTTTTCTCAGTTGGTGAGATGCTTCAACACAATTTTGAAGAAAGACGAAGCTATTAAAGCTTCAAGTTCCTCATCTGGTGTGGAGGAAGCTCTGGTGGGCCTGACGAAGTCTTTGGAAGATTTTCGTCAAAAGCATGATGCTGACAAAGCTGTTTGGGAGAAGAAACTTACCTCCACCGAGCAGGAGAAAGCTCAGGTTGTTGAAGCCTCCAAGGAGTTGGAGAAGATAATAAAGGATTTGGAAGGGAAAAATAAAGAGCTCGACAAGAAGCTCAAAAATGGTGGAGAGCTTGAGAATAAGCTCAAGGTTGCTGAGGAAGAGTTGGGTCAGCTTAGGGAGGTAAATCGGCAGAAGGAGGAGGCTGAGAATAAATTGAAATCAGTTGAAAATCTTCTGTCCGAGAAGCTTTCCTCGAAGAAGTTAAAGAGGAAAATGGTTGTGAAGAAGTCTTTCAACGCTGGTTGGGACAAGGGGTGGAACAAGGGCTTGGCTGCCATGATGTCGCAAGTCGAATATGGCAGCCTAAAATATTTTAGAGATGGGTGGGTCGCAGATCTTCAAGAGATGAAGATTGATGAAATTTCTGAGCTCTTCCAGCGACACATCCCTGGTCCCCCTCCAACTCCTGAAGATGAAGAAGAGGACGAATCTGCCTCCGAAGAGTCTTCTATGGTGATGGGAGATCATCCCCCATCCATCCAGCCTGCTACTGAGGAACTTTAGCAGCTCTCTACTTCCTCCAAGCAACCTCCAGCACTTCCCCAGCTACTATATGTTCCTTCCGAGCAACCTACTTCCTCGTCCCAGCCTCCCGAGAAGGTTTTGGGAGACAAGGAAAAGGTGTAGAGTTGTTCGGGTTTCTCTTTATATTTTTCTTTTGTCAAATGTAACCATGAACATGTAACTATGAACCTTGTGATATAATAAAACTTGAATTTTTGTTTTTGCATACTATTGTCTCTTCTTCATGCTTTATTGGTGCTTGTATTGATTACTGCTTTTTCTTTCTCTACTAGTTTCTGGCCAGGATGGAATTACTATCTGCTCATGATACCAAGCTGTTGAGACAATGCAATGATTATTTTAAGGCTGGTCACACAGATCTGAGTGCAGCACAAATTGTCAACATCCTCGGCCAAGATGCTTCGGAACAGGCGATTGAGGCCTACCAATACTTGAAGATCCTGCTTGATCGTGTAGTGGCCAACAAAGTGGCTTATTATGACATGATCGAGGATCTCCAAGGCACCCTTGAAGACCTTCAGCAACAATACAAAGAGTCCACTGCTCTCTTGCATGAAGGGTATGAGAAGAAGTATCAGCAACTCAATGCTAACAAGGGATACGAGAAGCATTTTGCTGGCTACGATGTAAGGGATAGAACTCTGAGGGCTAAGGTCGAGGAGTGCAGACAAATAGCCGAGTTGTTGGAGCAAGAGAATAACAACCTGCAAAAAGAGTTGTCTCAATTGAAGTCTGCAGCTTCCACTTCAAACGCCTTGATCCCAGTGACTGACGAGGGATTCTCATTCTTGTAGGTCGAGAACGCCAACTTGAGGGACGAATTAGAGACCTTGAAGAGAGCTGGCCCCTCTACATCTTCTCGTGCACGAGCAAGAGCTCCTCGGGGACGAGCAAGAGCTGCTCAGATTCCTGTCGAGGAACATTGGACTCAATCTGCCTTAGAAAACCAAGCTTTCCAATTAATGGCGAAGAACCAGGCGTTGGCTGAAATGTCAAAGAAGATCAGGGACCTGGAAGAGCAGCATTCTACGCAGAAGTCAGTCTTGGAGAATAAGGTACTCTTCATCAAAAATCTCCACGAGCAGCTGGAAAGATTGACATGGAGTTCTGGATAGCTGGGCACAACGAGGCTCTCTATCACTTGGACGATCGTATCCAGAATGCCAATAATGAGGGCTACAAGAAAGGCTGGTTGAATGCCTTAGGTGTGCTGCAACTCGAATAGGGTCATTACCTGTGGGACTCCCATGATCCTGGGCTGCTCGACCTACCCATGCCACCATTCAAACTGGATATGAGTTGGATCCCTGCTCGGGCCATTCCTCGATGTTTGATTTACAAATATCTCGGTGACTACAATCTCCATTCAAATGTCGAGATATCTCGTCCCGAGCACCTCCTAGATCGACCATCCGTGATGAATATCCGGATGTTAAAAGATTTGAACTTTATAAATTCTCCTCTGGCTTTAAATGATCCTCCTGGTGGCGAGGAACCTGTTTCAAAAGCAGAGGGAAAAAACCAATAGAATAGGGATATTGATGTAATAAATTTGTATACATTTCATTCTCAATGTAATTTATTTTTCGATTTAATGAAAGACTTTCATTTTTGTTCGCAATCTTAATTGATGTTGTCTTGTAATTATAAAACACTTTACATATGTGCATGTGTATCTGTTAAAAAGATAATAATATTCTATTATTTATCAACCAACTTATTGTCGAGTAGTCACTTAGTCAAAATGATGTTTTGTTCCAACTTAGTAATAATTAAAAAGTTACGAGTATTAAAAATGTTGCTCGATCACTTTCTCGTCTTCATAAAATATTTCCAACCAACCAAGATCGGTAAATTTTCCTTGTCGACCAACTACAGTTGGTGGGTTTTTATCTCCGACCAGCCATAGTTAGTCTTTTTGAAATAATTTTACCTCCCGACCAACTCAAGTTGGCATTTTCGAGAATATATTTATTTCCTAACCGACATAAGTTGGCATTTTTAGGAATACTTTTACTTCCCGAGAAACATATAGTTTTATTTCCCGTAGGAATACAAGTTTTACTTCCCGGAGGAATACAAGTAGCTTTACTTCCCGGAGGAATACAAGTATCTTTACTTCCCGGAGGAATATAGGTTTCTCGACCAACCTTAGTTGGCGTTTTCGAGAATAAATTCGATTAGTCTGAGCTTTGCCGAGTTTTGCCGAGTAGTGTGTAGCACTAGTATTCCCCGAAAAACTTTCAATAAAAAGAGAGAATTCGGCAGAATATCTTCATTTGATTCATCACAGATAATACTTGCGCAGGTGCTCTGCGTTCCATGCATTCTTAAACTCCTCCCCTTCTAAAGTTGCTATTCGGTAAGTTCCTGGTCGAACAACTTATGTAACTCGGTATGGTCCATGCCAGTTTGCCTCCAGTTTATTTTGCTTTTGAATTACTTTCTTCAGCACATAGTCTCCTTCTTTCAGGTCGCACTTCTTAACCCTCTTATTATAGAACAAAGCTGTTCGCTGCTGATAAGCAGCATTTCTAATGGATGATTCTTCTTTAACTTCCTCGAGCATGTTTAAATCCAATCTTTTCATTAAGTCGCTGACAGGGGAATTGAAATTCAGTACCCTGTGTGTTGGGAGGCCCAACTCGGCAGGTATAACAGCTTCACTTCCAAATGCCAGCATATATGGAGGAGTAGTTCGGTAAGCCCAGAGTACTGATTGTAGCTCGTTGATCCAATTCGCTTTTGCATCATCCAGTCTTTTCTTCAAGCCATTTAGCAGCGTTATGTTTGTCACTTCAGTTTGTCCATTGATTTGAGGATGGCCTGGTGATGAGTGGATCTTCAAAATATTCGACTGATGACAATAGGCAGCGAACTCCTCGTTATCAAATTGTGTTCCATGGTCTGTGATGAAGGCATGAGGAATACCATATCGACAAATGATGTTCTTCCAAAAAAATTGGTACACCTTATCGTATGTCATATCAATTAGAGGCTCAACTTCAACCCATTTAGTAAAATAATCTACTGCGACGAAGAGGTATTTGAACCTTCCTCTAGTCGTTGGTAATGGCCCAACCAAATCTATTCCCCATATGGCAAATGGCCAAGGGGAAATGATGGATGTCAACAATGCTTGTGGAGTTCTTCGAATGGAGGAAAAGCGCTGGCACTTGTCACACTTCTTGGCATAGGCTATACAATCATCCCTTATCATCGGCCAGTAGTATCCCTGCGTCATCACCCTTTGCAAAAGCGTCCGACCTGCTACATGGGCTCCACAGGACCCTTCATGGACCTCTTAAATTAAATCTTTCACCTCGGAGGGATGCACACATCTCTACAAACTTGCCATAATTCCTCGTCTATACAGAATACCGTTAGTTAATACATACCGAGAAGTTTTAAACTTCAATTTCTTGGCTGTGAGCTTGTCAATTAGTAATTCCCCTTTCTCAATATATGCCCTGATGGGATCCATCCAAGATGGTCCTAAATCAAGGGTAATAAAGTTCATCGTCATATCTCCATCTATACTCCGACCAGCCAACACTTCAATTGGGATTGTTCGTTGTAGCTCGGTACGAGTAGCTGATGCTAATCGAGCTAAGGCGTCTGCTCTCGCATTCTCCATTCTTGGTATTCTGACCAGCTGAATAGCAGCAAATTCTGACACCAGCTCCTTTGCCTTTGCATGATATCTGATCATTAATTCTCCTTTGACTCCATATATTCCCATCATTAGGTTTACGATCAATTGAGAATCACTGAAAATAATAACCTGCTGCGCCTCCATAATTTTTGCCAAACTAAGACCTGCAATCATGGCCTCATACTCAGCCTCATTATTGGAAGATTTGAATTGGAAACTTAGGGTATATTCCATGTCGACCTCGCCCGGAGTGCTCAAAACTATCCCCGCGCCACATCCTGTAGTGCAAGATGAGCCATCTACATATAGCCTCCATATAGGTAACTCGTCTTCGAATTTCTGATCTGACAGAGTTCCTCGGTGAAATATTTGTTGCTTCCTTTCTTCTTCCCCTGATATTTATTGCTCTTCGTCGATCATCTTTTCTTGCCCTTTTACCAATCGGAGTTGGTCTGAGCTTGTGTTTGATGATCCTGTAACATCCACAGGTTGATCAGCGAGCAACTTTTGCTCCTCGGGGGTATCAGGATAGGTGAATTCTGCTATAAATTCTGCTACAGCCTGCCCTTTTAGCGATGATCTGGGTTCATAAACTATATCGTATTCACCGAGCTCTATTGCTCAGTACATCAATCTCCCTAATTTTTCTGGTTTATGAAGGGCTTGCCTCAATGGCATATCAGTATATACTACTATGGTATGAGCCTGGAAGTATGGCCTCATTCTTCTACTCGCCTCAATCAGCGCCAGTGCCAATTTTTCCAGCCTTGGATATCTGATTTCTGCTCCTCGAAAGGCCTTACTTGTGTAGTAGATTGGTTTTTGTACTCCATTCTCCACTCAGATCAATGTCGAGCTAACTGCATTCTCGGACACTGCAAGATATAAGTATAATTTTTCTCCCATTACTAGCCTGGACAACAGTGGAGGTGCTCCCAAGTATTTCTTCAAGTCTTGAAAAGCCTTATCACATTCATCATTCCACTCAAAAGTCTTTCGGAGTGTCTTGAAGAATGGGAGACATCTATCAATTGCTCGTGACATAAATCTGTTGAGTGCTGCTATTCGTCCTGTGAGACTCTGTACTTCCTTCTTCGTCGTTGGAGATCGCAGCCCTAATAGAGCTTTGATCTTTTAAGGATTTTCCTCAATGCCTCGTTGATTGATAATGTACCTGAGAAACATGCCTTCTCGTACTCCAAATATGCACTTCGTCGGGTTCAACTTCATTTGATATTTATCCAGTTGATCAAAAGTCTGACTTAAGTCAACTAGATGATCGGCAGCTTTCTTGCTCTTTGTCAGCATATCGTCAATATAGACTTCCATATTACAACTGATTTGTTCAGCAAAGACCTTGTTCATCATCCGCTGATATGTCGCACCTGCATTTTTCAAACCAAAAGGCATAACATTATAACAATAAGTTCCCCTAGGGGTAATGAAAGAAGTACTCTCCCTGTCTTCAGGTTTCATTTTAATCTGGATGTAACCAGAATAAGCATCCATGAAGCTCAGCAACTCGTGTCCCGAGGTAGCATCCACTATTTGATCAATTCGGGGCAGTGGAAAGTGATCCTTTGGGCATGATTTGTTGAGGTCGGTGAAGTCTACACACATCCTCCATTTGTTGTTTTTCTTTTTTACCATCACCACATTGGCTAACCAATCTGGATATTTAACATCTTCAATGAAACAAGATTTCTGGAGCTTCTCGACTTCCTCCTGTATAGCTTGATTCTTCTCGGGACTGAATACTCTTCTTCACTGCTTCACAAGCTTGATCTCCTTATTCACATTGAGTTCGTGACATAAGAAATTTGGGTCTATCCCAGGCATATCTTCATGACTCCACGCAAAATTTTGTTTTCTGCTTCTAAGGAAAGTTATCAATTCCTGTTTTAGTGAGGTTTCCAACGACGAACCTACTTGAGTAGTTCGCTCAGGGTGCTCGTCGTCCAGAATGATGTTTTTAGTAGCTTCCACCACTTGACCCTTCACGAGTTGCGACTCATCTCTAGGATCCAATGTTTCAATTTCTTCACCTTCATCCACTTGATAGGTAGTAGTCTTTATCCTTGATTCTTCCAATTCCTCTTGCTCGGTGGATGAATAATAGCACTCTCGATCTACTTTCTAATCACCTTTCACAACTCCTACTCCAAAATTTGTTGGAAATTTTAGGCATTGATGCATTGTAGATGGTACAGCCTCGAATTTCTTCAATCCTACTCTTCCCATGATGATATTGTATGATGATTGAACATTCTTATCCATCACGAAGAAGCGTATTCTTTCTGTTCGACAAGCAGGCCACGTACCAATGAATATATCCAACTTGATCGTCCCAAGTGGAAATACTTTCTCGCCAGCAAAACCGATGAGGGGTCTATGATAAGGCTCCAATTGAGATAGTTTTAGATTTAAACTATCGAAGCACGAGTAGAACATGATGTCTGTCGAGCTACCATTGTCGACCAGTACTCTTGAAATTATTACTTCCTTCATTCTCATCTTGATCACCAATGGGTCATCATGAGGATATAGAACTCATGCGAGGTCATTCTTTGAAAAACCAATGACCAATTTCTCTTTGTTCACCTTTCTCGGGTGATCCTCCTCAGCTAAATTTATTCGTTGAATGTACGAGCAAGCTTGAGCCTCACAAAGGTAAGATTTTATCTCTGCAGTAAGGTCTCCTCCTCCTGCATCTCCACCTGTTATAACATTACAGTCAAATGACCCAAAGCGTATTGAAAATACCTCACGTTCTGGCTGCCTTGGTCTCTTGGGAAGATCGGGGTCATCTTCTGGATCAACTTCATGGTTTCTTTTCTTGTTCTCCTCTGCTCGACGAGGAGATCTAGACCTCTCTCATGTTCAGTCGTTGTTTCTTCTTTCGCTTCCACGATCGACATACTTTGACAGTTTTCCTCGTCTGATGAGTGTTTCAATCTCATTTTGAAGAGCTATGCAATTTTTGGTCATATGGCCATGATCTTTATGAAACTCGCAATACTTCGCCTTATTCCTCTTGTCAGGGTCTGCCTTCATTTTCTATGGCCAGTTTAATTCCTCTTTGTTCTTGATTTCCTTCAGAACCTGGTTGATATCCTTCTTCAAAGGAGTATAATTATCATATTTCTTCATTACGTCCCATACCGACCTAGTTTTTGAATGTTTGTCATTACCATTGTTCTTATGCTCTTTTTTCTTAGCTTTATCACCTTCCACCTTGGTTTCTTTGGCATCCATATTCTTCTTCGCAGCCATAGCCTCCTCGGCATTCATAATCTTGGACGCTTTTCCCATCAGATCTAACATGGTTCTAGGTGGTCTTTGGCCAAAGTGTAGTACAACGTGTTGGGCAGTAGTCCACTCATCAAAGCAGTAATCGCTGTCTTCTCCTCATAATCAATGACTTCAAATTTCTCGTTATTAAAACGGGTTATATAATCTCTGGTGCTCTCACCAGCTTTTTGTTTAAAACTTAACAAATGTGCTACTCGTTTAACTGGTTTTGCCCCAAAACAGTCCAGTTGAAGAAAAGTTGAGATCTCACCCCGAGGAAGATTATTATACCATATTTGAGCAGATCCGGTAAGAGTTCCCGAGAATGCTCTGCATCTCATCTAATCTGGAACAGCATAGATGTCGGTTGCAGCTTGGTATTGTTCTATATTAAGGACAGGGTCAGTCTTTCCATCATATTTGGGAGTCACAACAGGTGCTTTGAACTTTGATGGTGTTGGAAAATCTACAATAGCCTGGACAAAAGGTGTTCCTCGAATAAAAGTTCTTTTTAGAGGGTTCTTAGCCTTATTCATTTCCCCTAATCTATCCTCCAGCCTTTGAATAGAGCCTTTCCATGCATCATTTCCTTCCTCGGGCCTGTTGGTTCGAGCAACTGATCGCGTTGAGGTGGCTTCCTGGGATCTCTCTTGACGAGCAGTTGGTCGCGACTGGGCAGATCCTTCCCTTAAATCTGATGGTCGTCGAAAACTCCTCGATACGACTTTAGGAGGACTTTTACTCCTTCTAGGTCCTAATCGATTAAAAGGTGATACCCTGCTTAATCTTTCTAGCGCACTGGTCCTTTTTGGGGAGAGAGTGATACGTTGTTCAGTATCTGTGGCTCGCACTGGTGAAGTTTGTCCAAGTTGATAAGAAAAATCTTCAGACTCTTCATTGCGATATGAATTAGTACGCGAGGATGGTGCACGGGTGTTTCTTTGAATACTCTGCAGTCCTGAATGAGTTGGTGCACCGTCATGGAGGGTTTGTATGAGTTGTCACATAGTTTTTTGCATGATGGTCTGGTCCTGAGCCAGATTTGTCATTATTCCAGCCAGATCTGGAATATTTGGCGGAGCAGATGGATTTGGAGGGCTTCCAGCGTTTCGATTGCTGTATTCTGGAATATCAGCCATTTTGATGAATTATTTTTGATGAAAAACGATATTACCAGTCGTTTCCCACAGACGACGCCAATCTGTTGATGTAAAAAATTAGATCATATCTAATTATTCAATCACAGATAAATAAATTAGACAAAGAATTTTTAAAGTGGTTCAGCCTTATAAGAATGGCCTACGTCCACTGTTATGTTGTTGCTGAGTGTTTGGGAATTCTCGATTACAAGTTCTATCAAGAAATTTCGGTCCCCTTACAATGAGGATTGCACAATGTATTTATAGCCCTGAGGCTGTAATGTGAAAGGGTAATACATTAAATGATGTACATATGAAAGGGTAATACATTCAATGCCCTTTAAGCGTATGCGTCTGAATGATAAGCATTTAATGAATAGTCAAACTGTTGGTTATCCAGCTATTAATGCTTTGTTCGAGGTGCAACTCGGACCGCCTAAGTTGCTCGGACCACCTAAGCTTCTCGGTACTCAAGAGTTCCTCAGAGAACTCTTGTTCCTCGGAGCGTGTGAGTTTCTCAGGGAAGCAGTGTTCCTCGTTGTATTCTTGTTCCTCAGAGCGTATGAGTTTCTCGGGGAAGCAGTGTTCCTCGTTGTAGTCTTGTTCCTCGGAGTGTATGAGTTCTTCGAAAGTGTTTGTTGTTACCACGTATCTTCACTCAATTGAGCCATGTCAGCAGACTAAATTTAGTATCAACAATCACATTAAATTTCTCACTGGCATAATTTAAATAAAAACGTATTTTCTCAATTAACTCCCAAATTAATTAAATCATAAATACGCAGAAATACGGGGTATTACATACTTCCCCCTTTACAAAGGAATTTCGTCCCCAAAATTGGGACATACCTGCGGTGAATAACTATGGATACTGCTCTCGCATGTCATCCTCCTGCTTCCATGTCGACTCATAAGTATTGTGGTGTCCCCACTGAACTCGCACTAGTGGCACTACCTTAGACCGCAGTTTATGCTCACTACAATCTAGAATAGCCACAGGCCTATCTTCATACAAGACGTCTGGTTGTAAATCAATCTCCTCAAGTAGAACGTTCCAGAAGGCTCTCTCTCTCCTCCTATACTTCTTCAGTTATGACACATAGAACACGTCGTGTATTCGCCGAAGATGCTCTGGAAGTCCCAGTCTGTATGCTATCGGTCCCAACCTCTCTATAATGGGAAATGGTCCCACTTAACTCGGCGTTAACTTCCCTCTCTTGCCAAATCTCATAATCGCCACTACAATAAAAAAAGCTTTTTATGACTGTTAAAAACTGTAATAAAACATCATTTATGACTCTTTTTTAGGTAAAATCAGTCAGAAGTTTATATGTCATAATTGATACGAGTAAAAACTGTTATATTAGATGTGCATTATATATGATTATTTTTTTCAAATCCATCATTAAACCACAAAAAAACTGTCATATTTGATATAAAATTTGTCATATATGATATAAAAATTGTCATGACAAATCATTTTATACATTGAAAATTGTCATGCATGATTTCAAAAACAGTCAGAAAAACTATTTATATATATTAAAAATTGTCATGTAAAATATTTCATATCATGATGGTTTAATATAAACTGTCATAAAAAAATCGTATAATGTAAAAAAATTATTCAAATCATGGTTGAGAAATAAACCAAAATACAAACCAAAAGGTGTAGATTCATTTCTTCAACATTCAATATCACAATAGATACATTATAGCCAAATAAGTTCCTCCGTAGTAATAATCAAACAAAAAATTACAATGAATTAAATTGAGGTAAGACATCAACCAAATTTAATTCGGCTTAATAAGTACGTGTTCCTTCGTAGTAATAATCACTTAGTTTTAGGCAACAATGTGCCAAATTCCTCTTCCTCCATTCACGACCGTGTTGTCCGACAATGATACTCCTATCACATGCCTTCCTCCTGCATAATTTCAAAACAACATATATAAATCTCTAGCGCAACGTAAAACATAACAAATGAATTCGAGTTTTTCCAAAGTATTAAGTAGTGTAATTTAAGTCGAAAATATTTTTTATATAACACAGATAATTGTAAATAATTTAAAAAATTTGGACAGAGTTTCCTCTATTTATAGGACTATCCGCCCAGTTTAAGAAATACTAAAAACTCCAACAATATTCAAAGAGTCCCAATTTCTCAAACAAATTAAGTTATTATTTTATTCACTAAAAGGGAAAATCAACCATTGATGCATTTCTATTTCTATTGTGTTTCACATCATTCATCACACAAAAATGGAATTCCTCTTTTCCCAAAGCCAACATGAAGAGCATATATGTTTTGAAGTATGTGGACTGCAATGGGAATGTCTATGTAGCATAAATGCAAGATTTCAGTGCCTGCTAACATGAAGAATAAATATTGGAGTGGCTTTTTAGTCCTGTGAATGTTCACGACTATGCATGCCTTCTTTATAAGTAGTTCAATGATGATAAGTAGCTTATGGTCGCTTATGTTCATTTTATGTATCACCGACTTTCAAAGGATTATTTGTACAAGGTTAATTCTTTATGCAAAGGCATGCCGCTAATTTGATAAGTATGGGCGAGTGACCTTACGAAGGAGTGTGGTTCTTGTGACTGCTAACATTAGTAGATGGGTGAAGCTGATTGGTTCAAATCTGTGGTGAAAATCACAACCACTTTTATAGCTTCCCAGAGTCTCAGGAAGAAAAATCTCATAAATTAAAGTCTCAAAAATAATAACCGCATTTATAGTTGTCCCAAACAGTGCCAAAATACAAACCCAACAAACTATCATATTTATTATGTTTTGGACTTTTTATTAACACTATAATGTTAATAGTTTTTTGGTTTGTATCCGTAGTAGTTAATGGGTGGGCCATTCAAGAAGGAGAGAGAGAGAGAGATTAACATACCTATTTTTTGTTATTGATATGAGAAACACCAATTTAGGGAGTAAATCTAAGAGACAACTTGTAATAATCCTATAGAAAAATGTCCATAATCAGTTAATGAGGACAAAATGATGTTGTGAACATCTTTTGATAAGGTCAACTATAAAAGTTTGGCTAGTGTCACATGATTGAGCATGTACCATCTCGCAGATGATGCTTAGAATGTTATCATTACCTCTAGCATGGAATGTAGATATTATTCCTAAAAACTACCAAGAAATATGTTCTCCGGAAGATGCATGCATTTTGTAGTTTTACGGGGCCTTGCAAAAATAAATACCATATATCGTTATGAATTGGAAGGCATTAAACTCGAAATGGTTACTCAATTTAATATTGCACTAGGAGTTTAGGACATATTTATTGATATAAACGCAGCAGCATAATTACACACTCAATAAGAAAAGAAATACTAAAAATACTTGGGACTAGGAAGTCCACAGCCCCCGATACCTCTAATCATTGACTTTACCCGATAGAACTCGCACCCGAGCTCCAACTATCCTGAGGGAAACTTCGGAGGGAACCAACTACTTGACGGTTCGAACCTCAATTGTGCTACTTTTATAAGAAAAATCAAAGACATTGATTTATTTCATGTTCGTAGCATCTTATAGTGACTACAGTATTATGTTTCTGTCCAAAAAAGTGTTAGATCGAGAAAATGGCAAGTGTTAGAACCTCACCTCCTAGATGGGTGTCTCCATTAATGGTAAGAACCTCAAAAAACTGTTATCAATAGTCAAGATACTGACATCGAATGTCCCACCACCAAGGTCAAAGACAAGGGTGCTCTTCTCACCACCTTTCTTATCACAACAAATAATAAAGAAAAGATAGAAAAAGAACAGAGAAGATAGGAAAAAAGGCAGGAAAAAAAGAAAAAATGCTAGAACAAGGCAGAGTCCGAGAAGGAAAAATCCAGAAAAAATAAAAAGGCAGAAAAAAAGATAAGTCTGAGAAGAAACAAAGAAAGTCGGAGTTTTTTTGTGTGACGAGAAGGGGAAAAAATAAAAAAATTAAGAAGAAAAAGATGAAGAAAAGGAGGAGTCATTTTGTAGAGAATAAACAGAAAAAAGGAAAAAAAATACCTGAAGCCCCTGACTGTGCCTAGCACCTATGACCCTTAGCCATGCGCCTGATTCAACTCACCTCGCCTATGCCCTCCCAAGGCACTCCACCTGCGCATGATTGCACCTAGCGCCTACTGAGTTGGTTCCTTATCCTCAAACCTGCCAAACAACAGTCACTACTGAGTTGGTTCTCTGCTAAATTGGAATTATTACCCGTATAGATGAAGTAATGTGATAAAAGAACAATCATGTCATGGTGCACCTAATATAAAAGAATGAAAACTATTTATCCAGCACATTTACAACTCAATAATTTCCAAAATGTATTGCAACCGATCAATATAAACAAGAGGGGAAGTTAATAAAAGTTGAAAAAAGATAGATCACAGAGATTTTGGAGGAAAGTAATTTGCACCCGTCTAACAACATATCACTATGTAGAATGCCTAATGATGAACATACAATAAGAAGATTTTAATTAAAAAGAAGGATAGCGAAGATTTTATGCCTCTTCTTTTTCAGCTGCAATTGTAATTTGACAATTTATTAGATGAAGGCTCCTCAACTCATATAAATAAATGAAGACTGAAATCTGGTATATAAATAACAAAAATCTGTATAAGCACTTAGAAATTTACAAAGGTTAACATTAATATCATTATTAAATTAGTATTGCAATAATGCCAACATCACCGACATGATGCCACAATCTCATATATGTTGTTAGTAATGGAGATATATTCAGATGAAAATGATGTATATGATTGTGTCAAGTGTTTTAAATGTAAATCTACATAATGTTTGTTCTCACTCTTCGTATTAGTATCAAAGTCATCCAATACAACATATTTTTCGTCAATAAATTTATAACAACTGCCCAAACTAGGTCGATAGCCAGAAAATGATGGGAGACTAGGTTCATTCATGGCACCTAAAGGGGAGGTAATGGTGAAATTCAATCTGACAAGGGGAAAAGGCAATTTACCAAATTTAACTTTTTTCTCCTTTTAGTACATGACATAAGAATAATATATGACATAAAAGAAAACAATACAGTAGAAACGAGAACATTAACAAAACTGACTGGTATTTATTTTTTATAAGTGTATAAATGATCATCCTCCATTACTTAGCTGACGAAAGCATGTTAGTCATCCAAACTAGACCCCTTTACATTTTGTTCAAAACACCTATCTCAGAAGTCTTCCATTTGTAACTAGACCCTTCACAGATCACATTAGTATGAATATGCCTTCTATTTAGTATCCATATGGATCCTATTCACATTAAAACATAACTATTTAGTATACATATGTCCTATTTAGTATGCATATTTTCTATTTAGTATGCACATGTCTCCTAGTTAGTATGCCTAATTCTTCATATCGCTTAGAACCCAACAATTGATTATGTTTGGAAAGCTTTTTCCCATTCTTTTAGTGAAGCCAAAAAATATTATGTTGCTTCATTCCTCACCTAAGTTTTAGGGTGATTTGTCTATACGCTTTTACATGCATACGAATTTAAGTCGAAGGCCCATATGGCAACAAGTTTCAAACCAGTGAACTTTCATATATTGACCTTGAATAAGTTGATTATAAATATTTGTCTCGGGCTTACAATTGTCTCAAATTCACTCACGTTATCCATTTACCAGCTCATGTTGGTGTTAAAAATTCAATGAAAAATCCAACATCTTATGTTCAGAGTAACACTATTGGACTTGTTACATTATTAGAAGCCTGTAAATCAGCTAACCCATAGCCTGCAATTGTCTGGGCTTCATCAAGCTCAGTTTATGGCCTTAATTCAAAAGTTCCATTTTTTGAAAAAGGTAGGACAGATCAACCCGCCGGTTTATACGTCGTCGCTAAGAAAGTTGGCCAATAAATTGCGCATAGTTATAATCATATTTATGGATTATCGTTGATCGGTTTGCAATTTTTCACTGTTTATAGACCATGGGGAGGCCGAATGTGGCTTACATTTTTTTCACTAGAGATATTTTGAAGGAGAAATCAATTCCAATATTTGAGGCTATAAATCATGGGACTATTTCTGGAGATTTCACTTACAATGATGATATTGTGAGAGGATGTTTGGCTTCTTTGGATATTGTTGAGAAGAGTACTGGCGGTGGAGGGAAGAAAAAAGGACCATACAGCCTCAGGTCGAATAATTACGAAGCTACAGTGGAACTAGATGAAATAATTCATTTCAGTTGGACTAATATGGTTGTGATGTGAACTTTCATAGTTTTCATTTTTTAAAGGGCCATACAGCCTCAGGTCATACTTTTTCAAAAGAATACGCAGCTGATCCTACTACCTTTTTAGTTAACAACCGGTCCCAATCGAGTAAGTTAGTCATTTTAATTGTCCTATCTCAAATTTATGAGACGAAAATATCCTCACTTTTCAACTGTCCAATGATTGATTTGCCCTTCAACACATTCTGAAAACTTGTTGGATGTCACATTTTTGTATTATTCTATTTTATCTGCAGAGGAAGTAATTGCTCACTACGTATATCATGCTACCCATGACCATAAATAAAAATGTATATACATAGTGGACACACAAAAGCCAGGGAAAATAAAAAGAATTGTCACCTCACTACATAAAAGATTAAACAAGTAGATTTTGCTTCTTTTTTAAAAAAATAATATAAAATTGACTTAAAACAATTCATAAAAAGAAGTGTACAACATATAGACAAAAAAAAATTCAAAGACGCAAATATGAATAAACAAGAAATTGGGTAAATGAAAAGTGGTTGCAAAAGGTGTAAAGGTAATACAACAAAACTAAGAAGAGATGTACACTAACCGGCTCTACCAACGCAGCTAGCGGAACAAGAATCATAACAAACGATGCTTTGGGCATCCGTATGCGATGAAAGTGGAAACAGAAGCAAGGCCAGAACAAAAATCATTTTCTTCTCCATATTTCTCAATCCAATTTCAATCTCAATTCATCATTTTCTTCTCCATACTGCATAACATTCGTTTATAGGATTCACTTCACAATGGATAAAGGAGTACATGATGGAAACCTTATTGCAACACAATTATGAGCTCGACATGTTCATGAGAGTGCGTGAACAAAACCAAAATCTCATCTTGGTCACTGAATATACCAAGATGTTTCTCCTTAGCATGTACTGAAGCTTGAGAGAGATAGAGGCGATGGTGTTATGTTTGCATCAACCATTATGATGGGGGTTTATTGTATAGGATCCAAGTTGGCTTAAAGTTAAGTGGGTTATGATGGTGTACCACTTTGAAGCTCGGATCGATCACTTTGAACCGGAAGAGTGACTTGCGAAATGCGTATGGCTCCGCCATGGGATGCATCTGGCAACCTGGTAGATATTTGTTGGAAATGTCCAATTTTTAAATCTTAAAAATCAATTTCCTTTAAAAAGATGCGGAAGCGAGATGGTTCAATTAAACACACACAAACAACTAATTTAAATTTCTTTCAAATTAAAATTAAACTTAAACATAAAGTAAAATTAAATTAATCAACTAATACAATTTTCACTTAAACAACATAATTCAATTCTAGTCCTAGAAATTTGCCTAACAAAATAGTTAATCCATTTTTGCAAATTTAGGCCAAACCAAATTTTATCAAATTAAAGTAAATAACTTGAACTAAATTAATTAAACATTACCCAAATTAATTCTAGCACCAACTTAAGCATGAGTAGTGATTTAAACCAATTTTATCTTTTTTACCTAAGCATGCATCTAATGTGAATTTTGCAAAAGATAAAATAAACAAATAACCACTACGATAAGATGTACGAGAAAAAAACTCACAACGGGAAAAAACCTCGGACGGCCCTAGCCTCAAATCCACTAAGTATGGTTTTACATGTACAAGACAATAAGACTTACAACACTCGACTTGACTCCGTCCAAACCCCGATGATCCTTCTTGTACATACCTCTGCCTAGCCAATAACCACGGAGCTCCACTACGGTCTTGGAATCCACCGATCGGACTTTTCGAAACCCATCAACCACACACGGTGCCTTTCACCGTATGAGAAAGCCGCAACAGCAAACAAGTCTTCTTCTTATTGGGATGTAGAAGGAAACCCAAACACTCTTCAAACGGTAGAGATAAAACCGGTGCCAAAACTCTAAGCAAAGTATATATATTAAGGAACTTTGATAAACTAAACAAATGGGTGAAACAAAAGTGTTTTTGGAATTTTTTTGAAAAGCAAATACTTAAAACTTGAACTCTTTCTTTTTGGAATTTTTTCTCTCTCAAACTCTTTCTTGGAGATTGTAGTATGTAAAAAAGTTGGTTACAATATGTTGGTTCCCGCACTTAATAAATCTGGCAAAAGATAGTGGGGAAAAGAAGTGGGAAAACTGTCAAAAATGCCCAAAAAACCTGTTCCTGTCAAATCTCGTTCGAACGACATTCTCGTTCAAACAACTTTACTAACGAGATTCTAGTACGAAAAAATCAAACTCATTAGAAGTCTCGTTCGAACGACCTGGCAATCTCGTTCGAAAGAGATGCCAGTTCGTTCGAGCGATATGGAAATCTCGTTTGATTGAGATTCCAGTGTGGTTCGAACAATGTGTCAGAAAAATAAAATATTATTTTTAAGCCCAAAACTTTTTATGAAAAGTTCTAAAAAATATTTTCTGAGTGAAACAATGTTGTTAAAATTATTTTATAAAAACTTTATAAAATACACCCAATAAATTTCCAAGTGCCTATATATATATTATATATAAATTGCATTCATACCTTAGGAGCATGGAACAATGTTGTTGGCGTAGAAACAAGGCACACAAAACCCGGCATATGATGAAGCTTTATACTCTTGGCCGCTACGTCTTCAACTAACACGTCATAGGCTTCGATGGATACATATGAACACTATCCTATGACTCAAAATGTTTTGTTCAGAATTGAGCCAACACTACATTAAGACTTAATCGGAGACTTGTGTCCTTACAAATCTCCCCCTTTGGCTATTCCGAGACAAAAACCAAACCCAAATCCGAAAGGGCCATCAAGCTTTACTAGTCTTAAAACATGTCCCACCCAAAATAAAAAATACATAGCTTGACTCAAAATCCAAGGATCAATATCTTTGCCGATGAAGAAAGTTTCCATATTTCGAAGAATTCCTGCACACTTAAGCAAACTATCAAACGCATAGGAAATATCAAGAATATTAAATGCATGTAAAAAAATTACTCCCCCTACATTAATTCTTCTCCCCTTTATCAATTATGATCAACTTAGAAAGACGTCTCCCCATAAGATAAATCTCCCAAACTAACTAAGATACGATTACAATAGGATTAGATACCTCCCCCTATCATTCTCCCCCTTTTTGTTCAGGAATTGATAAAGATGATAGAATGAATAAAACAAAAGTGTATGTAATGCGTATAACATGAAAGCATATAGGCAACAAAAGCACAACTAATCCATACAAAGAATAAAGGATACCAACTAAGATGCAAGAAAATGATACCAATATGATACATAAAGTATTAAGCATGTGATATCAACAAAGAATGCAACAAGTTAGATACCAATTATGAAGTAGAAGCATACATGGAATAGAAAGCAAGGCAAAGGAAAATAGAATACCTCTTATATGAGTACATAATAAATATCATTAACGCACACGCACATATACTAGGTATAAACACCACACATGACACAAAATAAAATAAGCTTTTCACACTCGTATGGCAAAAATGTGTCATATGGAAACATAAGTGTTGGGGTGTGAACTAGTAACAATTAAATTTAGACCCAAATACATAAAACATGTTCACGGAGTTCTCATTTGATTGCAAATTTTATCACATTTGAATATAACCTCATGTGAAAATATAAATTGAACTCAATGAACAAATATACACAATGCGTACAGGCCTAGAGTTTTGATGATTCTACAAACCAATAGAGTTATGACATTGAAAGAACATCTAGGATAAATGGACATAGTGCAAACCGTTGATATACCATCCAAATCCCTCAATAAGCATTTATATTTTTGAATGAATATATCAATTAAACATATGCCTTGACAATTATTTTTCTTTTTAATGCCATATTTTATTTTAGGCCTTTGGACTACGTATTTCTTTTAGGTCCATTCCAAACGGTGGCTTACTCGCAAATGATGATATTTCCTTTCGGAGCCCTTCCCCGTGCATATTTAAATATATAAGATTTTTATAGCTCACATAAATCTCAGGGGCAACGGATTTTAACATGCACTAATCCTCCTAGGTCACATAACATGTAGATGACAAGATTGGTAGGAAAACACCTCACAAAGCTCAAATATACATATGAAGTTATAGTTTCAAGTGATCTCGTGCATGTGTGAATTGAGGCATATAAAAATAGAATCCATTTTATCATCACAGAATCCAACTACTCCATGTAAGCATCGTAAAGAACATGTTAAGGATTGACAATCTAAACCAAAAGTTCTAGACACATGGGAGCAAAAAAGAAGTGATTCAAACAAAAATATATGCCACATAGAGTGTGTCAAACTAAAATACACACAACAAAAATCTTTTTGAGTTTTTGAAATTTTTTTAAACCAAACAACAAAAGTATTTACTCCAAAAGACAAACGAAAATCATTTGCATTTTTCATTAAGCCTAAATTATAAAAAGATGAAACACAAATGATAAACAAAATATTTTTGTATTTTTCATTTAATGCAAACTAAAATGAAAGAACTACAATACAAAAGATAAACAAACATCATTATTCTAGCATGTGATAAAGCATGAAGTATATACTAGAATAATGATTAAAACAAGCATACAATTAGCATAGTTATATAGCATGAAGCACAAAAGCTAAAGTATGCAAACAACTAACACATTCAACCTTTAGATTTAGCAAGAGAGGAAGCATGTGAAAGTAAATGAGAATAAAAAATCATATCTTGTAAAGCTACCAAGTCGGATCTCCTAACCTAAACTAATGACGAATGACTATCTCGGGGGGTAGGAATATTGGCTACCTCGGTTACCTTACATTGGGATTTTCTAGGACCTCGTTTGCCTAATGACTTAGCGAAAAGACTTACCTAAGGAATGGTCTCTAAAGGCTTTCCTAGGCGATTCTCCGAAAACATTGGTTTTGGCCTTATGATTTGATTCATTACGAGTATCGAATCCTAGACCACAAGTGTCATTTTTTATTTGGACCGTGCCTAAGATTTTGTCTAGTTAATCTTCAAAACTTTGTGAAAAATAGGGGCTAAGGGTTTAAGATGAGAGAAATATGTTTTGGAAAATCTTTCTAGAGGAAGTTTGAGAGAAAAGTGATTTTCGAAGTCCCATCACCATTTCTATTTAGTATATAAAGGGTTTAAGAGTTAAAACACAATTAGGAGACTCCCATCCAATCACCGCCTCTATCATTCGAATGACATACATTGTCGTTCGAACGAGAAGCTTATGTCGTTCGAACGACATACGATGTCATTTGAATGACCCTAGTATAAAAATCCAAATCTTTTAAAATACGACTTAATTATCAATAAAATATATTAGCTGAACAAATACGCACATGCCAGTTAAAATATTTAAATAAAAACTTTATAGCCTATTTTATAAAAGACCCGAATTAATTCTCGATTGAAAGATTTATGAATAATACCAAGTTAAAACCTTAAAGCCCATAAACTCCAAAATTTTATTTTACTCCAACTTAATTAAAGTCAATTGATTAAAACTCGGGGTGTTACAATATCTTCAAACAAGGGTCTCTGACAGAGGGAAACTTATCTGAGGATAGCGGTGTATGGAACCTCTTCGTTGATGGGTCGTCCTGCAAAAATGGAAGTGGTGTCGGATTCATAGTGTCGACGCCAGACGGTATAGACATTGAGTACTCTCTGAGATTTAACTTCAAGGCTTCCAACAATAAGTCTGAAAATGAAGCCCTCATAGCACGTCTCTCCTTGGCCCGAGCTCTTAGTGTCAGCCATCTCCTAGTCCATAGTGAATCTAGATTGGTTGTGAATCAGATCTTGGGAGCATATGAGGTCAAGGACGAGATAATGACTAAATATCTGCAGAGAGTAAGGTCAATGATAAAAATTTTCAATGAATTAAAGCTGACGAGGATACCTTATCTTGACAATGACCGAGCCGATGCACTTACGAGGTTAGCCTCAGCTACAAGAACTTCCATTAGACGAACAGTGCCAGTTGAGATACTACTTCGATCGAACCTTGAAAAAGATGATAGTTCAGTAGGACCTTGTCTAAATCTGGAATGAGGAGCTTCATGGATGGATCCCCTGTTCAGATACATTAAATAGGTAGATATACCTCCATCAAAAGACGAAAGAAGGAAGCTGCGATACAGAGCTACCAAGTTTTCTGTCATAGGGGATACTCTGTATAAGAAGGGGATTTTACTCCTATTTCTCAGATATGCCCACCCATCTGAGGTCCAATATATTCTTCAAGACGTGCATGAGGGTTCCTACTCCATCCATGTTGGAGGAAGTTCATTGGATAAAAGGATCATAACTCAGGGGTACTGGTGGACGACCCTGAACAAAGATGCAGCAGCATATATGAAGAAATATGACTAATGTCAAAGGTTTGTTACCGTCCCCCACCAACCTCATCAACCTATGACCTCATTTACATCTCCCTGGCCATTTGTAGTTTAGGGAATCGATCTGGTAGGACCCCTACCTGGACCAGTGAATAATTATCGGTACTTGATTGTAGCGATAGATTATTTTTCCAAGTGGGTAGAGTCCGAGCCGATGATCACTATTACAGAGCAGAAGATCTTCTAGTTTATATGGAAAAACATCATTTGCAGGTATGGTCACCCAAATACCTTAATCTCAGATAATTGGACTCAGTTTAAGAATGTCTCTTTGGAAAAATATTATGAAAGAGTTAGGATCAAATAATTCTTCTCTACTCCTGGACGACCCCAAGCAAATGGGAAAACTGAGGTGACAAATCAGACGATCCTTGATGGGATTAAAAAGAAGTTAGAGGAGGTAAAATGAAGATGGATTGAAGAGGTTTACGTTGTGCTATGGGCCTACAGGACGACAGTTAAAACTCCTAGAGGGGAAACCTCATTCATGTTGGCTTATGGTTCAGAGGTTGTCATCCCTACCGAGATTGACCTTCCTACTCATAGAATTCAGATGCACGACCCTCAAAGAAATGTGGAAGAAAGGAGACTTGACCTTATCCTAGACCTAACTGAGGAAAGAAGAAAAGATGCTAAGGTAAGGCAAGCAGCCTACCAGCAGAGGGCTGTCAGATTTTATAATTAGAGACTAAAAGAAAGGATGATAGTTATGGGAGATCTAGTTCTTAAATCAACGTGGAAAGAACCTAATAAGCTTAATCCAAATTGGCAAGGTCCTTATAGGGTGACTGATGAGGTCATCCAAGGCACCTACCGATGAGAAAACCTAGAAGGAGAACCCTTCTCAAACCCTTAAAATGCCCACCATTTGAAGAAATATTACTTATGATGTTGAACTTTGACTTATTTTCTTGTAATTCATGTATCGAATCATGAAGAAGTGGATATCAATAAGAAACATCAGTGTTCTATTAACACCTTTGTACTGGCATATATGTCTTAACATCATTAATTTGGTGAATTATGAGGATAAACATCATTAATTTGGTGACCTCAAACCCTTAACACCAATAATTTGGTGAACTATGAGGGTAAACATCATTAAGTTGGTGACCACAGACCCTTAACATCATTAATTTGGTGAGTTATGAGGATAAATATAATTAATTTGGTGACCTTAGACCCTTAACATCATTAATTTGGTGAATTATGAGGATAAACATCATTAATTGGTGACCTTAGACCCTAACATCATTAATTGGGTGAATTATGAGGATAAACAACATTAATTTGGTGACCTCAGACCCTTAATATCATTAATTTGGTGACCTCAGACCATTAACACCATTAATGTGGTGGATTATGAGAATAAACATCATTAATTTGGTAACCTCAGACCCTTAACATCATTAATTTGGTGAATAGTGAGGATAAACATCTTTAATTTGGTGACCTCAGACCCTTAACACCATTAATTTGGTGAACTATGAGGATACATATCATTAATTTGGCGACCTCAGACCCTTAACACCATTAATTTCGTTAATAATGAGGATAAACATCATTAATTGGGTGACCTCAGACCTTTAACATCATTAATTTGGTGACCTCAGACTCCTAACATCAATGATTTGGTGAGTTACAAGGCTAAACACCATTTATTTGATGTCCTCAGACCCTAAGGGTGATTTAATTTAATATGGATTATTCTCATTAATTGTTTGCTTCTGTTACTATGATTCTACTTTGGTGGTGAACAAGTGGAACATCATAATTATAGAACAACAAAACATCATGATAAAAGAGCAATAAAAATAAGTAATAGTGGAATTTCATTATATCCATAGCAAAAAGAGTTTGTGGGAGGTTACATTCAAAACAACCAAAAAGATACAACCATAGCTCATAAAAAAGAAGAGTTACGGACAGCTTCACAAAAAAAATTCAGTAAGAAGAAGAGGCATTTAAGGTTGGGTTTCTCCCTCGATCGGAGCTGACCCATCATTAAGAGGAGCTGTGTTGCCAAGACTAGTGTTGACTTCAACCTCATCCTAGTATTGAGTAAGGTCTTTAGTTTTCGTGAAATTTAGGGGACTCGTCTCTTCTGTTGCAGCACCCTCCTTTTCCACTTCATCCAAAGCCTGAGAAGGGCGAGTGATGATGCTAGAAATAGCACCACCCTTCAAGGTGTTTGTAGGCTCAAACTAGTGATAACAATGGCAGCACAAGAGTATACTAAATATAAGAGATTGAGGTGAGGAGAAGAGGATGAACAATTAAATACAAGTGGTTCAGCCAATCTGGCCTACGTCCACTGTGAGTGTGTGTGAGTTATATCGCTGAATGAAGGCACTAATGTCCATGGATGCAATCTCTCAAACTTTCTCTCTCTATTGTGTAAAATGACACAGTTTCAGCTAGGGTTGTAATTATCCATCCTTCTCAAGGTAGGAGAAGCCAATCTGATAAAGACATCTATCACTGTCACATGTAGAGAATGATGATGAAATATCCCCCTCGCGTGAGGGGATTTATTCGATTACAATTGATTTTGTACACATGTTCCTATCCTTGCATATGCTTATAAATTCTCGGCCCTGTCCTTGACTGGTGCAACCTCGGCCTAGAAGAGTATGAGGTTGGTGAAGTCTAACTATTGCCCTATTCGAGGTTAGTCATGATATTCTCGGTTAGGTAGGCCAGCCGAGGTAAGATAGGAGGAGTTAAAATGTCGTCCTGGGCCGAGGTTAGGCAAGTATAGTTAAAACGTCAGTCTGGGACGATGATGGCGATGAAGGGTGGTTGAACCCATGAGTCCTTGCTGGCCTCGGCTGATTCCCAGTCGAGGTTGTATGAGAGGTAGATACAATGTCGACTATGGACGACTTGAAGGATATCTGACCCCATGATTTATGAGGACCTCGATTGATGCCTGATGGTGGTGCACTAGTAACTTCGTTCGTAGTCGACCTTATGTCCGACGAGATCGTTGGTCCTCAGTCTTGAGCCCTTGTTACCTCGGTCGTCCTGCTGGCCGAGGTTGGTGACTCCGAGATGTCAGGTACACTTCGGGCATATCAATCACCCCTATCCTTTAGTTACCTATGTGAATAGGTAACTAAAGTGTATATATGTCCGAGGTTGCTTTTCTTTTATGTGCCAAGGGTTTATTCACAAGTATCAACTGCTGAAGTGGGTTGCGTGCCTGACAAGCGTATTGATGATGATTATCCTTTAGGCTCCCAAGTCAATGATGGGCCTTGGGATGCGTGTAACCCTATTTAAGGGTTTAAAACCCTTTTCTCTCTTTCTTCTCCACTTCTTCATCTTCCCGCCTTTGATTTTCTCTGCAACTTTCTCTTTCCACCAGAGCTGGGTTGTGCTTTCCAAGTGTCTCTTCGTTTCTATTCCCCTCCTCCTTCACTAAGCTTTCTGACAGGTATCGTCTTGTTTTTTTCTTTTCCCATTTTCATCCTTTAATTATAGTATCTTCACTTTTCGATGGAATTTTGGGTTTTTCGGCCACTGTTTGCATTTTTTGGTGACCCTTATTCTTACTGTTCTTGGTTATTTTTGGTTTATTACTCAGTTTAATCTTTAGTTAAGTTGAGTCAAGTTATTTGTCTTTGGCTTAGTGTCCCAAGTGTAAGGTCGTCCTCCTATGCTCAGACCTCTATATCAACTCTTAGAAGAATTCCCTTCACTTAGAGAGAAGAATTTATAAAAGATTAGGCAAATAGAACGAGCCCAAGAGGAAGCTCATAGGGCTGAGGCATTTCCCCCTAGACCTATCTTTCCCCCTCCTCTGAAGGTGGCATACCCTGAACCAGCCAAGACTGCTGAGTTATCAGAGGATCTAATTGATCGCTCTCCCATGTCTGAGTCTGAGTCATCCACCTCAGACCCCATGTCTATAGATTGGTTCCAAGAGGTAATGGATTTCTCTATTAGGCAAGATCAGGCCCCTGATCAGGCCGAGGTTAAAAGTCGTGCCTCATCACACAACGGTTCTAATACCTCACTGACCTCTTCTGATGTTGAAATTATAGGGCCGAGTGTGGCTGTCCCACCCCCTATTGATGATATTCCTCTGTCGGCCACCACAGGGGCTTGGTTCGCTTAGAGGTTCCCTGATGGTGTTCCTACGCCTACCCAGACCGACGTCACCAGGGACGACGACGATGGTCATGAAAGTGACGTTGACGTCTCAGAGGCAGCCGAGATAGAGAGCACTGTCAATGAATTTGACTTCTTAGCCTTTAAGCACCTTTATTCCATAGGACCTTCTATCAAACTTAGGAGACCTCTGAGGGATGAGAGGGCCTTTGGTGGCCGAGATGGGGAAATCTGTGTATATGAGAAGATGTTTAAGTTAGGATTTCGTCTCCCCATCCATCCATCCAATAATTAGGGCCATATTGTCCCATATTAACCTGGACCCTTCCAAATTATCCCCTAATGCTTTGAGGGTGATTATTGGAGCCATCGTCCTATGGAGGGAAGTCCATCACTCAGACCTTCCAGTCAGGGTCTTAATAGGGTGCTACGTGCCATCCTCTACTAGAAATCATATGAGTTACTACCATTTCCTAGCTAAGAAGTCTGATAAAAAGATGTTGCTCGTTACCTAAAACTCAAATCATTATTGGAAACCACGGTACTTCTTCGTCTCTGGGGCATGGGAATTTGGTACATGTATCCCCTCTTCATCTCTAGAGCCGAGGACCCCTCTGAGGTGGGGAAAACTATCACTGGCTGCCAAAGCCGACCCTAGGTTAAGCCAGGACAACCTACAAAAGGTCAAAGACCTTCAAGATCAGGGGGATCTTGGTTATCTGGTCAAGTATGAGCATCTAATGACCCCCTACTACCTCTATGAGACTAGCCTGGGGGAAGTCCTTTAGTCGAGCTTCGCAAGTGCTTATTTTGCTAAGTTATACCTCTGATTTTTAATGTCTCTGATTTACTAACTCAGGCATATTTTTTCCAGAATGCCCTGAAAGTATATTAGACGACCTGTGGTAGATGTCTGCTCCAAGCCTGATCAAGTTGGTGAAGAAAGATCGGCTCAATGTGCCCCCTCCTCAACAAAAGTAGAACAGCGGCACTTATAAGGCCGACGCTACAAAGAAGTTGAAATCCTCCACCACTACCCCCTAGGATCAGAGGCAAAGCAAAGACCAAAATAGAGATTGCGCCATCCCCATCTCGTCCGATGATGCACTAGCTGCTCGTTTAGAGAAGTTAAAGATCAGTGATAGCCTAATTGGTCATGGTCTGAAGGCGATGGATGCTATCGGCTCTGCGATGACCGACGTAGACAAGCTTTTTCTACGCTCTATTGATACTCCTCTGCTAGCTGAGTTTTTCCTTCATAGGTCTATCCAGGTATAAATTTTAACTTTTTTAGCACAAGTGTAACCTCATCCTTGAATTGGGTTGTCCTGATCTCATACATCTGGCTTTGTATTGCAGGGTATCCTGTCCATGCACCAGTTTATTGAGTGGACCCTGAGGAAGCTGCCCTGATTGAAAAGGGAAGAGAGGCCTAGAAGGTGGAGGCTTCTCTAAATGCTGAAGTGGAACGTCTAAAGGCTGCCTTGGCTGAATCTGAGAGTAAAGTGAAGAAGAGGGAAAGAGATATTACTAATCTCTAGAAGGTTCATACCTCTTCTATGAAGGAAAAAGATGAAGCTCTTCAATAAAAGGTTGATGCTGTAGTGAGAGTTGTTGTTGAGGACGCTTCAGGGAAGATCTTAGCTGACTACAAGGTCTCTGACGAATTTATCAGCTTTGGCTTTGAATACCTTGAAAGAGGTGTTAAGTCCACTGGTAAATGGGCGGCCGTGAAAGATAAGGAGTCAGGGAGCCTGGCAGCTTCGAAGTTTATTGGTCTCCTCTACGGTAACCCTCAGTTTGCTCAGGCCTTACAAGAGGTTGAGGAGGAAGTTGCTGCTCCTGCAGAGACTAACCATCCAGAAGCTACAGAGGCCGAGGATGTCAACCCTCAAGATGATGGTGCCAAGGTTACTAATGTCGGCCAAAATGATCAGGCCGAGGTTACCAACCTTGTGGCTTCAGACATTTAGATCATAATTTGTGAAGCTTTACTTGTAATTTTTGTTTCTCATCAATAACTTCATAACTTCTGATAACATTCTCTTACATATTTTGACTTATAACTCTTAACTTCATGTTATATCATCCTCTTCAGGGGATTTTGCTTCTTTTGATGAATGTTCTTTGAATGATTTTACATGTCATGCAATGGTGTGTATTAAGGTCTGAAGCCTCAATGTAATGGTCTCTTCATAATTAAACTATGACGTTACCCTTGTGATTTATCACCAAATTAACGATGTTTAAGGTCTGAGGTCATCCAAATATGATGTTTCACCTCAGACCCTATCACTAAATTATAATGTTTAAGGTCTGAGGTCATCAAACTAAGATGTTACCCCCATAAATTTCACCAAATTAATGATGTTTAAGGTCTAAGATCATCCAAATATGATGTTTGACCTAAGACCCTATCACCAAATTATGATGTTTAAGGTCTGAGGTCATAAAACTAAGATGTTACCCTCATGAATTTCACTAAATTAATAATGTTTTAAGGTCTGAGGTCATCCAAATATGATGTTTCACCTTAGACCCTGTCACCAAATTATGATGTTTAAAGTATGAGGTCATCTAACTAAGATGTTACCCTAATAAATTTCAACAAATTAATCATGTTTAAGGTCTGAGGTCATCCAAATATGATGTTTCACCTCAGACCCTATCACCAAATTATGATGTTTAAGGTCCGAGGTCATCTAACTAAGATGTTACCCTCATAAATTTCACCAAATTAATGATGTTTAAGGTCTAAGGTCATCCAAATATGATGTTTGACCTCAGAACCTGTCACCAAATTATGATATTTAAGGTCTGAGGTCATCAAAATATGACGTTTGATCTCAGACCCTGTCACCAAATTATGATATTTAAGGTCTCACGTCATCAAACTAAGATGTTGCCCTCATAAATCTCACCAAATTAATGATGATTAAGGTCTGAGGTCATCATACTAAGATGCTACCCTCATAAATCTCACCAAATTAATGATGTTTAAGGTCTGAGGTCATCAAACTAAGATGTTATACTCGTAAGTTTCACCAAATTAATGATGTTTAAGGTTTGAGGTCATCCAAATATGATGTTTCACCTCGGACACTGCCACCAAATTATGATGTTTAAGGCCTGAGGTCATCAAACTAAGATGTTACCCTTATAAATTTCACCAAATTAATGATGTTTGAGGTATGATGTCATCTAAATATGATGTTTCACCTCAGACCTTGTCACCAAATTATGATTTTTTAAGGTGTGAGGACATGAAACTAAGACGTTTTCCTCATATGTTTAAGGTCTGAGGTCATCTAAATACGATGTTTCACCTCAAACCCTATCACCAAATTATGATGTTTAAGGTTTGAGGTCATCAAACTAAGATGTTACCCTTATAAATCTCACCAAATTAATGATGTTTAAGGTCTGAGGTCATCCAAATATGATGTTTCACCTCAGACCCTGTCACCAAATTATGATGTTTAAGGTCCGAGGTCATCCAAATATGATGTTTCACCTCAGACCCTGTCACCAGATTATGATATTTTAAGGTCTGAGGACATCAAACTAAGTAGTTATCCTCATATGTTTAAGGTACGAGGTCATCCAAGTACGACGTTTCATATGTTTAAGGTCATCAAACTAAGATGTTACCCTTATAAATTTCACCAAATTAATGATGCTTAAGGTCTGAGGTCATCAAACTAAGATGTTACTCTCATAAATCTCACCAAATTAATGATGTTTAAGGTCTGAGATTATCAATCTAAGATGTTACCCAAATAAATCTCACCAAATTAATGATGTTTAAGGTCTGAGGTCATCAAACTAAGATTTTATCCTCATAAGTTTCACCAAATTAATGATGTTTAAGGTCTGAGGTCATTCAAATATGATGTTTCACCTCAGAGCCTGTCACCAAATTATGATGTTTAAGGTATGAGGATATCAAACTAAGATGCTAACCTCATAAATTTCACCAACTTAATGATGTTTAAGGTCTGAGGTCATCCAAATATGATGTTTCACCTCAGACACTATCACCAAATTATGATGTTTTAAGGTCTGAGGACATCATACTAAGATGTTATCCTCATATGTTGAAGGTCTGAGGTCATCCAAATACGATGTTTCACCTCAGACCGTGTCACCAAATTATGATGTTTAAGGTCTGAGCTCATCAAACTAAGATGTTACCCTCATAAATCTCAACAAATTAATGATGTTTAAGGTGTGAGGTCATCCAAATATGATGTTTTACCTCAGTCCATGTCACAAAATTATGATGTTTTAAGGTCTGAGGACATCAAACTAAGATGTTATCCTCATATGATTAAGGTCTGAGGTCATCGAAATAAGATGTTTCACCTCAGACCCTGTCACCAAATTATGATGTTTAAGGTCTAAGGTCATCAAACTGAGATGCTATCGTGATAAATTTCACCAAATTAATGATGTTTAAGGTCCGAGGTCATCAAACTAAGATGTTACCCTCATAAATCTCACCAAATTAATGATGTTAAAGGCTTGAGGTCATCAAACTAAGATGTTACCCTCATAAATATCACCAAATTAATGATGTTTAATGTTTGAGGTCATCAAAGTAAGATGTTATCCTCATAAGTTTCACCAAATTAATGATGTTTAAGGTGTGAGGTCATCCAAATATGATGTTTCACCTCAGACTCTGTCACCAAATTATGATGTTTTAAGGTCTGAGGTCATCAAAATAAGATGTTACCCTCATAAATCTCACCAAATTAATGATGTTTAAGGTCTGAGGTCATCCAAATATGATGTTTCACCTCAGACCTTGTCACCAAATTATGATGTTTAAGGTCTGAGGTCATCAAACTAAGATGTTACCCTCATAAATTTCACCAAATTAATGATGTTTAAGGTCTGAGGTCATCAAACTGAGAAGTTACCTTCATAAATCACACAAAATTAATGATGTTTAAGGTCTGAGGTCATCCAAATATGATGTTTCACCTCAGACCCTGTCAGCAAATTATGATGTTTAAGGTCTGAGGTCATCAAACTAAGATGTTATCTTCATAAATTTATCATACAATCAATTCAAACAAAGTATTGACACAGGAACTACTCTTCTCATTAATATTCTCTTCATGGTATGATACATTTACATATAAATAATTGCAATAATCATATATAGTACTTCTTTAGGTGATCAACATTACATGGATTGGAGAAAGGTTCCCCCTCGAGATTTTCTTGCCGTTAGGTACTGGGTACAACCTCATCGACAACTGTGTGGGGACCATGCCAATTCAGGTGAAGCTTATTTGTCTTCTACAACATCTTCTTCAGCAGCAGGTCTCTTACCACTATAGGTCTTGATTTCACCCTTTGATTGTAAAACTTTGTTGTTCTCTGCTAGTAGGCTCCCTGTCTGATCTTAGCGTCTTCCCTTCTCTCATCGATCAAATCTAGGTCAAGCCTTCTCTCTTCCCCATTATTCTCGGGATCATAGTCCTAAACTCTATGAATGGGGAGTCCTACTTCTGCAGGTATGACGGCTTTTGATCCATGTGCTAACATAAATGGGATCTCCCCCATTTGTGTCCTTGCCATTGTTCTATAGGTCCATAATACTACATAAACCTCTTCCGTCCATCTCCCCTTGGCCTCTTCCAACCTCTTCTTAATCCCATTGAGGATTGTTCAGTTCGTGACTCCGCTCTGCCCATTTGCTTGGGGTCGGCCTAGAGAAGAGAAAAAATTGCTTGATTCCAACTCTCTCACAGTATTTCTCCAAGGAAGATTCTCAGCCTATACTCACTTAGAGAAGTAATCAATCGCTACTATAAAAAATCGGTAGTTATTTGCAGTCCTTGGCAATGGTCCCACCAATTCAATCCCCCATACTGCAAATGGACGAGGGTAACTAATCGATGTCATAGGTTGATGAGGGATAGTGGAGAATCTCTGGAACTTGTCACACCTCTTCACGTAGGCTGCAGCGTCCTTAGCCAAGGTCGGCCACTAGTATCCCTGCATAATTATCCTCTTTGATAAAGGTTTTCCTCCTATGTGTTTGGAGAAAGAACCCTCATGTATATCCTATAAGACGCGGGTGACCTTTGTGGGATTGACACATCTGAGAAGGGGTAGTAGAAATCCTTTTTAATATAGGACACCTCCTATTATTGAGAACTTTGCAGCTTTGTACCTCAATTTCCTCCTTTCCAGCTTCTATTATATTAGCTTTCCCTCTCTAATATATCTGATTAGGGGGTCTATCCATGAGTCTCCTAGGTTCAAGTTGAGGCAAGAGATGGTAACCTCTTCATACTCAATGGTCAGTTTGAGCAGGATTTCAACTGGTACTATCCTTCTGATGCCTATCCTTATTACTGAAGCGAGCCTTGCTAATGTATCTGCATGAATGTTGTCTTGTTGAGGGACCATCTTCATCTTTACCTCTTCGAAGCTTTCTAACATCATTCTTACCTTCTTCAAGTATTTTGTCATTTTATCATCCTTGGCCTTATATACTCCAAGTATCTGGTTGATAACCAACCTCGAGTCACTGTGAAGTAGGATTCGGCTAACTCTAAAGGCTTTTGCTAAGGAGAGGCCTGCAATCAAGGCATCATATTCTGACTTGTTGTTCGATGCTTTGAAGTTGAACCTTAGTGCATATTCAGCGTTGGTACCATTCGGAGCTATCAGTATCAGCCCCGCATCGCTTCCGCTTTCATAAGAAGACCCGACAATGAAGAGGTTCAACAAATCTTTATCGGAAGAGAAGAGACCCTCTGACAAGGTTCCTGGCTTAAAAAGATACATATCTTGCTCATTCTCAGCTATTCCATTTTTGGCTCTGCTGGACATAACCTCTTCCGAGTTTCGGAAGACGTTCTGTTTGATCCCTCTATAATCTCTGGATTATTCTCAATCCCGACCTCTTCCCATGTGAATTTATCAACAAAGTCTGAGAGTGACTTCCCTTTAATGGACACCTTAGTTTGATAGACAAGGTCATACTCTCCCAACTCGATGGCCCAGGTCATCAATCTGCCTGACTTCTCAAGCTTATGGAGGACTTGACTTAGTGGGGAGTCAGTGAGGATGACCATAAAGTGGGCATGGAAATAAGGTTTCATCTTCCTGAAAGCGTGTATCTAAGCATATGTCAACTTCTCCATTCGAGGATAGTTCTATTCAGACCCCTGAAGGGCCTCACTATTGAAGTATACATGCCTTTGTACCCTAACGTCTTCCCGCACTATGGATACACTTATAGCTGACTCTTAAACTGCTAGATAGGCATACAACTTTTCTCCCAGAATGGGCTGAGATAAGAGCAGTGGGGATCCGAGGTAGGACTTGAGCTGTTTAAAGGCCATGTCACACTCTTCCTCCCATTCGAAGGCCTTTCTTAATACTTTGAAAAATGGAAAACACTTGTCCGTAGCTCTGGAAACAAACCTGTTGAGTGCTGCAACTTTTTTGATGATCATCTGAAGGTGTTTTATGCTTTTCGGTTGTTGATACTAAATTTAGTCTGCTGACATGGACCAATTATGTGAAGACACATGTCAATCTACATGGAACCCGCGAAATTTTTTTATAACACCTAGACTCTGAGGAACTCAACCTCCCCGACCAACTCAGGCACTCCGAGCAGCAAGTGTCACTACACCAAATCTGCCCATTTGTCAAGGTCATTGACCTTGACAAATTCACCTTGTCAAGGTCAATGACCGTGACATTTCGAGGCGAGACAACTTTTTTTGTCACGGTCATTGACCTTGACAAAAAACTCGCATTTTGTGTCACGGTCGTGTCAAGGTCAATGACCGTGACACGTTTGTCACGGTTTATAGCCGTGACCCTTTTTAAAAAAAATTGTCACGGGCATTGACCGTGACAATTCTGGGCAGAATTTAAAAAAAATCTGTTGGGCAGTATGGTCACTGCCACTGCCCAGCAGTATATTTGTACCTGTTATAGCAACGTTGTACCTGTTCCAAACATCATATATCCAACACAAACTAAAGATAATGCAAATATATATTCATGACAGTATAATCCAAATCTTCAAAGTAAAAATAATATACATGACGATATAATCCAAATATAATTAAAATGGACAAACTAGAAAATAATGTTACTACATGTCTTGGATAAAACTGAGGAGGTGAGTAGGCCACATGACATACGAATTGACGCACCCACTAATATACGTCGTGCCGCATTGTTCGCGCAACCACAATAGGGAGTTCTCCTTCCCGGTTATGACATGCGTGACGAGCACCCTGGACTCCATCTGTTGAAGCACACGTCCATGGACTATTCCACCCTCGACTATATTCGGGTCCCTCAACCCCCGCCCTATCCGCTGGCCATCAAATATGTCCAATATGAACACGCTCGGCCAACCAATTGTCGATAATGGTCTATTGGAGGGCGTCAAATAGGGAAGTGGATCGTCGAAGTACGAACGTGTCGGTGATGAAGCAGCGAGGTCCACATCCTCGTCATCCTGTGCCTCGTCCTCCCGCACCTCCTCGTCCTCCCGCACCTCCTCCTCCACCGCCTTCTCCTTCCCTTTCCCTTTACCTTTCTCTTTACGGTCTCCACCCAACGTACGCTTCATGAATGCGTACATATCTTGGACCGTCGCCTCCAAACGGGACAGCTTCGCGTCGTGTGAATCCACCGTTCGAGCCAACCCGGTGTCGCTCGTCTCCAATCCGATGATCCAAGATTTGGCCACCCGCGAGCTCACTCCCCTTGTCCTCCCCTTGCGATCAGAGCCAAGCACTTGGCTGAGTGCGTCTGTGGACAAAGATGCCTTGTCGGCATCACACTGCGACTCATGCACTTCCTTAAGCTTTGCCTGAAACGACAAAAAGCACATGATTAGTAAAATAAGTAAACTAAAAAATTATAACGTAATTAACAATAATTAAACTGTCGAATTACTTACAATCGTGGCCGCGACGCTCGGGGACACCTCCTTGTCCTTCCCCTTCTTCGTCCGAAGAGACACATAAGTATCGAGCCTATGTGGCTTACCCCTTGGCCCACTCCCTACCCCCTGAAATAAAATAAAGTAAAGTAAAATTAGTATCGGCCCCGCAAAGTAAAATAATATCCAATAATATATTTCTGTAGTTATAGATAAATTAAATATTACCTTCATCCTATGCTCCACCTCAGCGTAAGAGGTCCGGCCGGAGTAGTGCACATCCGTCTTTTTAGCCCGATTTTCCCTCCCCGATTGGCGAGATGCCAATTGTCGATCCTCGATCTCATTGTCAATGAACTTTTGCCATTGTGCCAATGAGATCGGCTCCTTGGGCTGGACAGATCCGCGCCATTGTAAAATGCTCTCTCGTGTTTTTCCAAAGTACCGTGTCCGCATATTTTTTTCCACGTCTTGTGTTGCTCCCTCAACTGCTCCAAGACGGAATCGCGTAGCTTTGGATCCAAGTTGAATTGTTCCTGTCCAACAAATACAATGTTAGTTGCGAATAAATATAAATATAAATATAAATATAAATTGAAATTGAAATATTCATATAAATATTACCTGTAGTGCCGCCCAAACAGCTAAGTTGAGCTCATACGGCACCTCCTTCCAACTCATAAACCCCGGACCGATGACCGTCTTTAGCAGCTCGAGGGATCTCGCTAAAAGCTCCGACTTGTTTTCGACGGTAATCCCAAATTTTCCATATTTGGGGAGCCTAGGGGCGGAGGAGCCCTCTTCGCCTCCGCTACCACCGAACCCAGACGACGACATCATCATAAACAGCATCATCATCTTCGCCCTAACATCTGAAGGAGAAATTTTTGCTGTAAAAAAAATGTTATTAGTACAGATAAAAAAATGTTCCGTCTATATTATAACGTATGTGTAAGTTCCGTCAATACCATTTCGTTTCAATTTTGTAATATTATGTTTTTTCCAAATATTTAAAGAGTTATTAAATGGGTGCCCCACCCCTGCCCCCTCCCCCCGCCACACACACACGCACACCTACGCACACACACACACACACACCCCACCCCTACCCACCCCACCCCACCCCCACCCCCTCCCCCCACCACGACCGTGACAACTACATATATTGTTTATCAATAAAATTATGACATGAGATAATTATAATTCTAGCATAAATTTCATTATCATGGGTTTTACCTAATTGAATTAAATGAACAATACTTTTAGCCCTTGTTATTCATCAAATTTGAGGCAAGTTAATTAGAATATTTGTATCGAGCCTATGTGATTTATATGGATTAATTATATTACATTTATAATTTAACTAATAGAGTTGAATTTTAATATTAATCCTTTGGTTTATTTAACTAACTTTAGTTTGGTTTATTTCTAGTTGAATCTGAGTTATAATTTTTAGATTATGTATAGGAATTGAATTTTAATATTAATCCTTCATAAATCCCTTGAATACATGCATAAATTTGTAGAGATTGAAATTAAATTGCTTGAGATTGAATTTCTATGTTTCGGGGTCATTATTTGAAAATACTTAATTACCCTTTGAAAACCTTTCATAACACACCTATGTATTAAATATGGGTTAGACCTCTTAGCTTGCTCAACCACCCATTTACACACTTACATTTATTAATTCATTCAAGTTAGGTAAAACCACGCAAGTATCTAATACAAATATTATCATTCAACAAATTAAGTCCCATCGATAATAAACCCCCTCCCCCACCCTGCCCCACCCCGCCCCACCCCAATATTTTTCAACACTGTATCCCCCAATAGTAATAATGAATTAACATATAATTTTCAACTCCAACAACATATGCTTCAACTTAACCCAATCTTCCCAATAATACCAACTAATCAACACCCAACATCCAAATCCAACAACATAGGTCTAGAACCAAAGTTTGTACATAATAATTTATTGTCTCCAAGAAAGTACCATTTTTATTCATAATATTTACGATTATCAGTTTCTTGTGTATTAGTCAAATTTCCACCCCACCCTTCCCCCCTCCACCACACCCTGCCCCACCCCCTGCCCCCCTCCCCCACCCCCGCCCCACCCCGCCCCACCCTCTCCCCCACCCTGCCCCACCCCCACCCCGTGCCCCACCCTGCCCCACCCCTCCCCACCCCCTCCCCCTAACCCACCCTGCCCCACCCCCCACCCCCTGCCCCACCCTTCCCCACCCCCCCACCCCCTGCCCCCACCCCCCACACACGCACACACATACACACATATATATATACACATACCCCCACCCCCTCCCCCACCCTGCCCCACCCCCCACCCCCTACCCCCATCCCGCCCCACCCCTCACACACGCACACACATACACACATATATATATACACATACACACATATATATATAAATGGAAGAGAGAGAGAGAGAGAGAAATTGGACCTGAGAGAGAGAGAGAGAGAGAGAGAGAGAGAGAGAGAGAGAGAGAGAGAGAGAGAGAGAGAGAGAGCAGCGTCGAGAGAGAGAGAGAGGGAGGGAAGGGCGCGGGAGGGAAAAAAGAAGGGGGTAGGGTTTTTGCTGGAAAAGTTGTCACGGTCGTGTCAAGGTCTTTGACCGTGACACGAATTGTCACGGTCAATGACCGTGACAATTCGTTGTCACGGTCGTGTCAAGGTCAATGACCGTGACATAAAACGCGTGTTTTTTTGTCACGGTCAATGACCTTGACAAGGCTGGCCGGCTGAAAGGTGACAATTTGCCCATTTTGGTGTAGTGTGTTCTCCGAGGAACTTTATTGTACCAAGAAACTCATGTATACCGAGATACTTAGGCAGTCCGAGCAGCTAAGGCGGTCCGAGGACGGGATAATTAAGAGGATTGAATGCGCATTAAATGATGATTATTATTGTACAGATGTACACGCCTATTGGACAGCTATGTAATATTCTCTAGCATGTACAACCTCAAGGCTATTAAGATATTGTAACCTCCTCATTAGCGGGGGACTCAGAATTTCTTGGTAAATCCATTATCGAGAATTTTGCAAACAGTCAGCAATAACAAAATAGTGGATGTAGGCCATTCCTTTGAGGCTGAACCACTTTAAAATCCTTTGTCTTATTTATTTTTTATCTGTGATTATATAATTAGAGATAATCTAATTTTTTACATCAACAGATTGGCGCCGTCTGTGGGAAACGACTGAAACTATCATTTTTTATCAAAACAATTCATCTCAAACGACTGATAATCCAGAATCCAGTAATCGAAACGCTGGAAACCCCCCAAATCCATCCACTCCTCCAAGTGTCCAAGATCTGGATGGAATAATGGCTAATTTGGCTCAGGGCCAGACCGCCATGCAAGAAACCATGCGACAACTCATGCAAACTATCCAAGGTGGAGCACCTTCCCAGTCAGGACAACGAAGCATTCAAAGAAATACCCAATTGCCTTCCTCGCGAACTAGACGAACATTACTCCCAGAGGAATCTCGATCTAGACATGCCGATTAATATCTCACTGATAGATCTAATGATTTTTCTTATCAACCTGTCCGAACTTCATCAGTACGAGCCACGGATACTGAACAAAACGTCACTCTATCTCCAGAAAGGACCAGTGCTCTTGAAAGATTGAGTAGAGTCTCTCCCTTTGATCGTTTGGGTCCTAGGAGGAAAAAAAGTCCCCCTAGGATGGTGTCGAGGAACTCTCAACAATTATCTGATTTAAAGGAAGGTTCTTCCCAATCCCGACCAACTGCTCGTCGTGAAAGATCCCAAGAAGCAAATTCAACACGATCAGTTGCTCGGACCAACAGGCCCGAGGAGGGAAATGACGCATGAAAAGGCTCTATTAAGAGGTTGGAGGATAGACTAGGGGAAATGACTAAGGCTAAAAATCCTCTACAAAGAACTTTTGTCCAAGGGACACCTTTTATCCAAGCAATTGTGGATTTTCCCACACCATCAAAGTTCAAAGCCCCAGTGGTAACACCAAAATATGATGGAAAAACTGATCCTGTTCTATATATAGAACAATATCAGGCAACTGCTGATATCTATGCTGTTCCAGACGAGATGCGATGCAGGGCGTTTTCAGGAACTCTCACTGGATATGCTCAAATATGGTACAACAATCTTCCTCGGGGGAAGATCGCAACATTCTTTTAACTGGCCGAGCTCTTTATTGGAAAATTTTGTTTTGGAGAAAAACTAGTTAAGCGAGTGGCACACTTGTTAAGTGTTAGACAAAAAGCAGGTGAGAGAACGAGGGATTATATTACTCGTTTCAATAACGAGAAGCTCGAAGTTATTGATTACGAGGAAAAGACAACAATCACTGCTCTGATGAGTGGATTGTTGCCAAAAAAATTGTATTATACTCTGGCCAAAGATCCACCTAGGACCATGTCATAATTAATGGCAAAAGAAACCAAAATCATGAATGCCGAGGAAGCTATGGCCACAAAGAAGAGCATGGACACTAAGGAGACCAAATTTGAGGCCGAGAAGATTGAGAAGAAGGATCAGAAGAATAATGGTGGTAAGAAGCAGTCAAAAGCAAAGCAAGCATTGTAACAGTTGAAGAAATTTGGAAACTATACTCCTTTGAAGATAGATATAAACCACGTTCTAGAAGAGATTAAGAACGACGAGGAGTTAAACTGGCCCGAAAAAATGAAGACAGATCCTGACAAAGGAGATAAATCCAAATATTACGAGTTCCATAAGGATCATGGTCATATGACCAAAAACTGTATAGCTCTCCAGAATGAAATTGAAGAGCTCATCAGGCGAGAAAAATTAAACAAGTATGTGGATCGCTGAAATGGTGGAAAAAGCAAAGACCGAGCAAGGCAGAGGTCTAGATCTCCTCGACGAACAAAAGAAGATAAAAAGAGAAATTATGAAGAAGACCTGGATGAAGATCAAGACGACCCCGATCTCCCCAAAAGACCAAAACAGCCAGAATGTGAGGTATTTTCTATCCGTTTTGGATCATTTGATTGCAATGTTATTACTGGTGGAGATGCAGGAGGTGGAGACCTTACTGCAGAGAGGAAAGCTTACCTCAATGAGGCTCAAGCTTGTTCATATATTCAAAGGATAAGTCTAGCTGAGGATGATCGCCCGAGAAAGGTAAACAAAGATAAACTGGTCATTGGTTTCTCTAGGAATGACCTCGCAGGTGTGCTATATCCTCATGATGACCCATTGGTGATCAAAATGAGGATGAATGAAGTAGTTATTTCGCGAGTCTTGGTGGATAATGGCAGCTCGACAGATATTATGTTCTACCCATGTTTTGATAGTTTGAAGCTAAAGCTATCCCAGTTGGAGCCATATCATCGGCCCCTCCTCGCCTTTACTGGCGAGAAAGTTTTTCCACTTGGGACGATCAAGTTGAATATGTTCATCGGTACATGGCCTGCTTGTCGAACAGAAAGAGTGTACTTTTTCGTGATGGATAAAAATGTCCAATCAGCTTACAATATCATCATGGGAAGGGTAGGTTTGAAGAAGTTCAAAGCAGTCCCATCTACTGTACATCAATGCCTAAAATTTCCAACCAACTTTGGAGTAAGAATTGTGAAGGGTGACCAAAAAGTAGCTCGGGAATGCTACTATTCATCTAACTGGAAGAATCTAGGAAAAAGACTACCACCTATCAAGTGGATGAAGGTACAGAAATTGCAACATTAGATCCTAGAGACGAGTCGCAACTCGTAAAAGGTCAGGTGGTGGAAGCTACTGAAAATGTCATTTTGGACGACGAACACCCGAAACGAACAACTCAAATCGGTTCATCGTTGGACACCCCACTAAAACAGGAATTGATAGCCATCCTAAGAAGAAGAAAACAAACTTTAGCATGGAGCCACAAAGATATGCCAGGAATAGACCCAAATTTCTTGTGTCACGAACTTAATGTGAACAAAGAAATCAAACCTGTGAAGCAGCGAAGAAGAGTGTTCAGCCCCGAGAAGAACCAAGCAATACAAGGGGAGGTCGAGAATATCCAAAAAGCTTGCTTTATTAAAGATGTCAGATATCCAGACTGGTTAGCTAATGTGGTGATGGAGAAGAAGAATAAGAACAAGTGGAGGATGTGTGTAGACTTCACTGACCTCAACAAGGCATACCCAAAGGATCATTTTCCTTTGCCCCGAATTGATCAATTAGTGGACGCTACCTCGGGACACGAGCTGTTGAGATTCATGGATGCTTATTCTGGTTACAACCAGATTAAAATGAAACCTGAAGACAGGGAGAGTACCTCTTTTATTACCCCTAGGGGAACTTATTATTATAATGTTATGCCTTTTGGACTGAAAAATGCAGGTGCAACATATCAGAGGCTGATGAACAAGGTGTTTGCGGAGCAAATCAGTCACAATATAGAGGTTTATGTTGATGATATGCTGACGAAGAGCAAGAAAGATGCTGACCATATAATTGATCTAGGTCAAACCTTTGATCAATTAGATAAGTATCAAATGAAGTTGAACCCTACCAAGTGCATATTCGGAGTATGAAAAGGCATGTTCCTCGGGTATATTGTCAACCAACGAGGTATTGAAGCAAATTCAGAAAAGATCAAGGCTTTATTGGGGCTATGATCTTCAATGACGAAGAAGGAAGTGCAAAGTCTCACAGGGCGAGTTGCGGCACTTAATATATTTGTATCACGAGCAACTGATAAATGCCTCCCATTCTTCAAAACACTCCGAAAAATGTTTGAATGGAATGATGAATGCGAGAAGGCCTTTAAAGAGTTAAAGAAATACTTAGGAGCACCCCCACTGTTGTCCAGGCCAGTGATGGGAGAAAGATTGTAGTTGTATCTGGCAGTTTCGAAGAATGCGGTTAGCTTGGCATTGATAAGAATGGAAGATGGAGTGAAAAAACTAATTTGTTACACTAGCAAGGCCTTCTGAGGAGCAGAGATCAGATATCCAAGACTGGAAAAGTTGGCACTAGCGTTGATCGAAGCAAGTAGAAGAATGAGGCCGTACTTCCAAGCTCATACCATAGTAGTGTATACTGATATGCCACTGAGGCAAGATCTTCACAAACCAGAAAAATTAGGGAGATTGATGTACTGGGCAGTAGAACTTGGTGAATATGATATAATTTATGAGCCTAGGTCATCACTTAAAGGGCAAGAAGTAGCAGATTTTATCACAGAATTCACTTGTCCTGACACCTCCGAGGAGCAAAAGCTGAATATCCACCAGCCTGTGGATGTTGCAGGATCATCAAATGTAAACCCTGACCAACCTAAGTCGGTTGACGATCAAGAGGAGATGGTCGACGAGCAGAAATAAGTGTTAGGGGAGGATATAAAGAAGCAACAAATCTTCCACCGAGGAACTTTATCCGATAAAAAATTTGAGGATGAAGTACCTATATGAAATCTGTATGTGGATGGCTCATCTTGCAGTACAAGCTGTGGGGCAGGGATTATTTTAAACAGCCCGGATGAAATCGATGTGGAGTATGCTCTGCGCTTTCAATTCAAAGACTCTAATAATGAGGCTGAATATGAAGCTATGATTGTAGGTCTTAGTTTAGCAAAAACCATGGGGGCAGAGCATGTTATCGTATTCAGTGACTCGTAATTGATCGTAAATCAAATGCTGGGAGTATATGCAGCCAAAGGAGAATTAATGAGCAAGTATCATATAAAAGCAATGGAGGTTTTATCAAGCCTGATCACAGTACATATAATTAGAATACCAAGATTGAAGAATAGAAGAGAAGATACCTTAGCTCGGTTAGCTTCAGCTACACGATCCGAGCTACGAAGAACAATCCTAATAGAAGTCTTGGCTAGTCGAAGCATAGATGAAGATCTGATGATGAACTTTATTACCCTTGATTTAGGACCATCTTGGATGGATCCCATCAGGGCATATATTGAGGAAGGGAAATTACCAACCGACAAACTCGCAGCAAAGAAACTGAAGTTTAAAGTTGCTCGTTATGTATTGATTAATGGTATTCTATATAGACGAGGAATTATAGCAGGTTTGCAAAGATGTGTGCACCCTTTCAAGGTGAAAGACTTGATTGAAGAGGTCTATGAAGGGTCCTGTGGAGCTCATGTAGCAGGTCGGATACTTTTACAAAGAGTAATGATGCAAGGATACTATTAGCCAATAATGAGGGCTGATTGTATAGCCTATGCCAAAAAATGTGATAAATGTCAACGCTTCTCCTCTATCCGAAGAACTCCCCAAGCATTATTAACACTGATTACTTCCCCTTGGCCACTTGCCATGTGGGGAATTCATTTGGTAGGGCCACTTCCAACGACCAGGGGAAGATTTAAATATCTTGTAGTCACGGTGGATTATTTTACTAATTGGGTGGAAGCTAAGCTCCTCATTGATATGACATACGACAAGGTGTATCAATTTATATGGAAGAACATAATTTGTAGATATGGTCTTCCTCATGCATTCATCACAGACCATGGAACTCAATTTGATAACGAGGAGTTCGCTGTATATTGTCATCAGTCAAACATATTGAAAACCCAGTCTACACCAGGCCATCCCCAGAGCAATGGACAAACTGAGGTGATGAACAGAACACTGCTGAATGGTTTGAAGAAAATACTGGATAATGCGAAGGCAAATTGGATCAACGAGCTACATTTTGTACTGTGGGCCTATCGTACTACACCACGAGCAGCAACAGGAGAATCTCCATACATGTTGGCATTTGGAAGCGAAGCTGTTATACCTGCCGAGTTGGGCCTCCCCACACACAGGGTGCTGAATTTCAATTCTCCTGTCAGTGACTTGATGAGGCGATTGGATCTAGATATGCTCGAAGAAGTTAGAGAAGAAGCACCAATCAGGAATGCTACATATCAGCAACGAACAACTCTGTTCTACAACAAGAGAGTAAAGAAATGTGACTTGAAAGAAGGAGACTATGTGCTAAAGAAAGTAATTCAAAGACACAACAAACTGGAAGCTAACTGCCATGGACCCTACAGAGTAACATAAGTTGTTCGACTAGGGACATATAGGATTGAAACCTTAGAAGGAGAGGAGTTTAAGAATGCATGGAACGCAGAGCATCTGCGCAAATATTATCAGTAGTTCAATCCTTATGTAATGCAGTTTTCTTCGATTTGAATAAAGCTTTGGATGTTTTACACAATTCTCTCCTTTTGTTGAAATTTTTTCGGAGTATTAGTGCTACACACTACACATCAAGTTCAAAATAAATCCCTCCAACTACGGTTGGTCGGTCCACCAACTACAGTTGGTCGGTAAAATAAATCCCTCCAACTATGGTTGGTCGGTCCATCAACTACGGTTGGTCGGTAAAATAAATCCCTCCAAACTACGGTTGGTCGGTCCATCAACTACGGTTGGTCGGTAAAATAAATCCCTCCTACTACGGTTGGTCGGTCCATCAACTACGGTTGGTCGATAAAATAAATCCCTCCAACTACGGTTGGTTCGTCCATCAACTATGGTTGGTCGGTAAAATAAATCCCTCCAACTACGGTTGGTCGGTCCATCAACTACGATTGGTCGGTAAAATAAATCCCTCCAACTACGGTTGGTCGGTCCATCAACTACGGTTGGTCGGTAAAATGAAACCCTCCAACTACGGTTGGTCGGTCCATCAACTACGGTTGGTCGGTAAAATAAATCCCTCCAACTACGGTTGGTCGGTCCATCAACTACGATTGGTCGATAAAATAAATCCCTCCCAACTACGGTTGGTCGGTAAAATAAATACGGTTGGTCAAAAATAAAAATATCAACCCTCTAGTTGGTCGGTAAGCCAATTTCAATCAACTCTGGTTGTTTAAATTAGGCAATACCATAAAGTGTAAGTTGTTCTATTATTTATAATTAAAGATTGATAAATAACTGCAATGAGATCAGTATGTCACAAGCATATATATATTTACCGACCAACAAGAAAAAACATCTATTTAGAAGAAAATGAAATGGCAAAAGGACAAATTTTCATTCATACTAAGTAAAATTACAAATGACGTGAGAAATGTATTACCAAAATTTTTCATTCAAAAGAAGAAGGATTACATATGCTGTGGAAAGTAGAAATTATTACATAAAATCCAATTCTATTGGTTTCTTCCCTTCTGCCTTTGAAACAGATTCTACTCCAGCAGGATGATCATCTAAGGCATAAGGGGAATTTATGAAATTCAGATCTCGAAGCATTATAACATTCATCACTGATGGCCGATCAAGCAGATGCTCAGGGCGAGAAATATCAACGTTGTAATGAAGACTGTAGTCGCTGAGATATTTAAAGATTAAGCACTGAGGGATTGCCCGAGCAGGAATCCAGCTCATATCAAGTTTAAAAGGTGGAACGGGCAACTCGAGCAATCCAGGGTTATGATAATCCCATAGATAATGGCCCGGCTCTAATTTTAATACACCCAGTGCATTCAGCCATCCTTCTTTATAACCTTCATTATTCGCTTGTTGAATTCGATCATCAAGATGGTAGAGGGCTTCATTATAGCCAGCCATCCAAAACTCTCTAGGCTATTTGTGGAATTGCTAAGTCAAGCTTTCTAGCTGCTCGTGGAGATTCTTCACAAAAATTTCTTTATTCTCCAAGGAGGATCCTTGTGTGGAAAGTTTCTCGTTAAGGTCTAGAATCTTCTTGAACATCTCTGCCAGAGCTTTATTCTTCGCAACCAACTGAACTGCTTGATTTTCCAAAGATACTTGAGTTCTCGCCTCTTCAATAGTAACCCGAGCAGCTCTTGCTCATCCCCGAGGAATTATTGCTCCCCGCGAGCAGATGTAGAGGGTCCAATTCTCTTTAAAGTTTCTAATTCGTCTCTCAAATTGGCATTTTTAACCTCCAGAAATGAGAAACCTTCATCATTGACAGGGACCAAGGCTCCCGAGGTAGATGCTGCAGATTTCAGTTGGGATATCTCTCCTTGCAAGTTGTTATTTTCCTACTCCAGTAGTTTTACGATCTGCCTATGCTCTTCAATCTCAGTCTTCAAAGTCCTCTCCTTAATATCATAAGCAGCGACTAACTTATCATATCCTTTGTCAGCATTTAGTTGCTGATACTTTTTTTCATAACCCTGATGCAAAAGGGCAGAAGATTCCTTGTATTGTTGCTGAAGTTCCTCGATGGTACTTTGGAGATCTTCAATCATCTCATAGTATGCCATATTATTGGCAACTACACGGTCGAGCAGGCATTTCAGATACTGGTAGGCTTTTACTGCTCATTCAGAAGCATCTGGGCCAAGGATGTCGATGATTTAAGCTTCATTCAAGTCTGCATGACCAGTTGTGAAGTACTCGTTATATTTTTTCATCAGTTCAGTATCGTAGGCTGACAAGAGCTCCATTCTAGCCATAAACTATCAAAAAGAAGAGATAAAATGGATCAATAATAAGAACAGAGCAAGAAAAAGGGAGTTAAGATGCACAACCAAAATTAGAAGAGATAAAATGGATCAATAATAAGAACAGAGCAAGAAAAAGGGAGTTAAGATGCACAACCATAACTTAAAATTTTATTACATCACAAAAAGAGGTACATGGTTCAGAATTACATTCAACAACAAAATAAAAAGCAAAAAAAAAGGTCCGAACAACTCTACACCTTCTCCTTGCTTCCTAAGACTTCCTCGGGAGTCTTGGATGAAGAAGTAGGTTGCTCGGGGGGCATGAAAAGTTGCTCAGAAGGTATTGGCAGTTGCTCAACAAAGGTACTGGTAGATTGAAGCTGCTCAGTAGGAGTAATAGTTGGTTGGGGCTGCTCATAGCGAAGTTCAACAGTAGGGACTTGATTCCCAACCATCATTGAAGACTCTTCAGAGGCAGCTTCGTCCTCTTCTTCTTCGCCAGGGGGGGGGGGGAGGAGGAGGAACATGAACATGAAGTTGAAACGGCTCAGAATTCTCAAAGACCTTTAACTCATGCAGAGCTGCGACCCATCCATCCCTGAAATACTCGAGGCTAGTAAACTCCATATGAGAGGACATGGAAGCTAGGCCTTTGTTCCAACCTTTGTCCCAGCCAGCGCTGAAGGACATTTTAATAGCCAGTTTCCTTTTCACCTTCTCCGAGGAAATATTCTCAGACAGAAGTTCCTCGGCAGCTTTCAATTTCCTTTCTGCCCCTTCCTTCTGACGATCAGCTTCATGGAGTTTGCCCAGTTCCTCTTCAGCAGCTTTGAACTTGGTCTCAAGCTCTCCAGCATTTTGAACTTTTCCTCTAGCTCATTGTTCTTCTTCTCACATTTTTTCATTTTCCTCTCCAACTCCTAAGAGGCCTCCATAGCTTTCTCTCTCTCTTGCTCGATGGCCTTTAGTTGCTTCCCCCAAGTAACTTTGTCTTCGTCATACATCTGACAAGAATCCTTTAAGGACTGTGTCAGAACTACAAAAGCCTCCTCCATACCTGATGAGGAGGTCCAAGCTTTAATAGCTTCATCCTTTTTTAGAATGGTGTTGAAACAAGTTACCAACTGGAAAAAGAAAATAATTGTAAGTCAGTGCAAGGACATAACATGGAAAAATGAAAGTTTAGATTAGTAATACTTACTGAGGCAATATGTTGAGCTGCCAAAGTGGTAACCCTCTCTCGAGAAAGATTGTCATCAACACCTTGAATCTTGGGGATAATCCAAGACTTTACCAAGCTCATGGCAGAGCTCAGAGCAACAAAAGTGGGAACACCACTTCCAGCAGTTAGAGGCTGGGAGATGGATTCAACCAATTTATCCGAGGGGTTTTTCTTCAACTTCCTCGTGGGAGGAGGAACATTCTCGACATAGGATGTTGTCTTGTTCGGTAATATAACTATAACCTCTCTTGGAGGAGAAATAGCTACAATCTTGCTCGGAGCCACGGGGGCTTCTCGGCAACCTTTTTAACAGCAGCAGGAGAGGATGCATCAATATTTCTCTTCCCTTCTTCTGGGACATTTGGCTTATTTTTCTTTACCTCTCCAGCTGTAGATGCAGACTTATCAAAGAAGTCAGGAGCTCTTCTTCTCTTCATTCTGTCACTGAGAGGAATATTTGATTCAGGAGAGGAACCTTCAGAAGCTGGTGTTGGTTCTATGTCACTTATCCCTGGACGACCAGTAAAAGATAAAGTGTAACTCTTGTACTGCAATAAGTACGAGGTTGATCTGATATGTTCGTCAGCAACAGTTTGGTGCAAACTCCAGATAAGTTTCAAGTGCCTCAAATTGACATCAGTTTCTTTAGGGGATTTCTTTTTGCTATCAACTGCAAATAAACAAAAATTAAAATGTCAATGACGCATTTTATCAAACACAAAGAAAACATAATTTCAAAAATAAAATAAAATAAAAACAACCTATCCCATTGCCATTGGGAGGGCATCTAGGACCCTGATACACATCATTTCCATTTAATGGAGCATGTTGCCAATTTTTCATAACAACCCCATGCTCGAAGTAATCCCTGTTGGCATTTGGGAGATTGACAACTAAAGCCCTATTTAAAAACCTAGTTTTTAAATAAAAAGTTCTATCACTAACAACCCATCTATAGCAAAACATAATTTCTGGAATTCCTAAATGGGTTCCATGAATCTGATTTAACCTATGGACTCTATTAACTATTCTCTAGGTATTGGAAGCTATTTTTGCAAGTACCACATCAAAATATTGATAGAATTCCAAACACAAGGGGTTTAGAGGAAAAGAAAAGCCACATTTAGCTATAAAGAGACTGGGCAACCAATATCCCTCAGCTAAACGAAAATAGTCAGAAGGTTCAGCAAGTTCTTCCAATGTGACCCAGGAAGGAATAGAGAAATCAGAACGAAATTTATGAAGCGACTCAACAAGGTAAACCATGATGAACAAAGGAAATAAAAGAGAAGGAAGAACATCTTATAGGAAAAAGATGAATCAGGTGACAACGAACAATGGAAGAAACGAACGCACAAGACAGAGAAGAAGTGAAGAAGTTCTAAGATGCAGACTTTAAAAAGTAAAAGATGGTCGAATTTTCTGAAGCGTTTAAATACTTTACCTCGAGAATTGAGAAAATAAATGATTACCAAGATGGACGATTGCGTATCCAGCGGCTAAAAATAAGAAAAAGGCACGAAACACGAAGCGGTTATGGAAATTCAAAATACTTTAAAAGCCTGATACTATGTACTCAAAAAAGGAGTTATGTACAACAAACGATTGCTTAAATCCATAAAGTTTAGGCAACATAAATGTTCCATACTTTTCTTCAACATAAAACCATGAAACATTGGGGGATTCTGTTGATACTAAATTTAGTCTGCTGATGTGGACCAATTATGTGAAGACACGTGTCAATCTACATGGCACCCGCGAATATTTTTGACAACACCTTGACTCTGAGGAACTCAACCTCCCCGACCAACTCAGGCGCTCCGAGCAGAAAGTGTTCTTCGAGGAACTTTATTGTACCGAGCAACTCATATATACCGAGCTACTTAGGCGGTCTAAGCAGTTTAGGCGGTCCGAGCTGCACCTCGTACAGAGCATTTATAACCGGATAATTAAGAGGATTGAATGCGCATTAAATGCTGATTATTATCATACAGATGTACACGCCTATTGGACAGCTATGTAATATTCTCTCGCATGTACAACCTCAAGGCTATAAAGACATTATAACCTCCTCATTAGCGGGGGACTGAGAATTTCTTGGTAAATCCATTATCGAGAATTCTGCAAACAGTCAGCAATAACAAAATAGTGGATGTAGGCCATTCCTTAGAGGCTGAACCACTTTAAAATCCTTTGTCTTGTTTATTTTTTATCTGTGATTAAATAATTAGAGATAATCTAATTTTTTACATCAACATCGGTGTCTTCATATCAAGCAAAGCCTTGATCTTTTTGGGGTTGGCCTCTATCCCCCTCTGGTTGACGATGAATCCAAGGAACTTTCCAGCTCCTACTCTGAAGACACACTTGGAAGGATTAAGTTTCATCCTATATGAGTCCATAGTGTCAAACGTTATCTCAAGGTCTTCTACATGGGTGCAGGCCTTCAAGCTCTTAGTCAACATATCATCTACATATACCTCCATGGTTTTACCAATTTGATCTCCAAACATCTTATTTGCAAGACGTTGATACGTGGCCCCTGCATTTTTCAAGCCGAAGGGTATGACATTATAGTAATAGGTCCCCTTATCTGTGATGAAGGATGACTTTTTTGAGTCTTCAGAATCCATGAAGATCTAGTTGTAGCCCGAATACGCGTCCACGAAGCTTATAAGTTCGTGCCCTATTGTGGCGTCTACCATCTGATCAATTCGAGGTAAGGGATAACTGTTTTTAGGGCAAGACTTGTTCAGGTCGGTGAAGTCTATGCACATACTCTATTTTTCACTGGCTTTGGGCACAATGATGGCCTTTGATAACCACTCTGGGTATATGACCTCCTTGATGAATTATACCTCTTCTATCTTTCTAACCTCTTCTCTTATGACATCATACTTTTCCCTGGAGTAAGCTTTTCGTCTTTATTTAATTGGCTTAGCGTCTTCTGCCACATTGAGTCTGTGGCACATAACCCCCGGGTAGATGCCGGACATGTCTGCGTGGCTCCAAGCGAAGACACTCTGCTTCGACTTTAAAAACCTTATCAGCTCTTCCTTGATCTCTGGTTTTAAGGCATTACCGATTCGAACATTTTTTTTCGATTCGTCCTCATTGAGGATGATGGATTCTACCTCTTCCATGGCCTCTCCCTTATTTAACTTTATTTCATCCCTAGGATCAAGTGTATCAATGTTATATGTGGTTGTTGCCCTCTTATGGGTCTCTCTCTCTTGCGCCGAGTTGAAGTTGCATTCTCGTGTCGTATTCTGATCACCCTACACTTCCACTACCCCATATGGGGTCAGGAATTTTAGCATTTGGTGGACATTCAATGGCACGACCTCAAACTCCTTAAGGGCTACTCGTCCTACGATAAGGTTATAGGCCGAGAACACATTTTCATCCATAACAAAAAAATTGATCTTCCTGGTTAACCTCTTAGGCTATTCGTCTGCCATTCGTATATCCATCTCATACATACCCAATGGATGGACCTTTTCGTCGCGGAAGCCCATCAACAGATGATGATAGGGTATAAGTCTTGCTCTGCTGAGGCCTAGGCTCTTAAAATAGGGTCAAAACATTACATCTGCTAATCTTCCTCCATCTACGAGGATCTTCTGTACCTCACATCCATGTACTCTTGTCGTAATCACCAAAGGGTCATCATGTGGAGCTAAGATACCTTTAAAATCAAGTCGAGAGAATCCAACTATAAGTTTATCCATATCTACCTTATTCCTTTTCTGCTTAGCCTCTGAAGATGCCATATTCACAACTTCCACTTTGGTCACTTCCTTAGCCTCTGCCATATGAGGTTTACGGTCAGCTGCTTCGGAGCCACCCCTTGCTAATCCTCCATATATGGTGTTAACACCGAAGGAGATCATTCCAACCCTCTTCACAGGGGCATTGTCATCCTTTGGTGGGAGGTCTGGATCATCCTCGTCATCACCATCAGAGTCCTCGTCTCTTCTCGCTGGGGTGTCATCTCGACATCTGTCGCTTCTCTTCTTTTTAGGGTCATCTCTTCCCCTCTTAAGAGCCTTACCATCGACATACTTACTCATCTTTTCTTACTTCAACATCTTCTCGATTTCATCCCTCAAAGAGAAGTACTTGTCTGTCACATGGCCGTGGTCTTGGTGGAACTCGCACCATAGGTTCTTATTCCTCTTCTCCGCAGGGGCCTTTAACTTCTTCGGCAATCTTAAAGACCGATCATTCTTGATCTTGTTGAGGATGTGTTCACAACTCAGAGTTAGAGGAGTATAATGTGCGAACTTGTCATCTGCACACCTATTTTTTCCATCTTTCTTTATTTGGAACTTCCCTCTGCCACTTCCGTTCTCATCCTCATACTTTGCGTCCATAGCCTCTTTCGCATTCATGACCTTTCCCGCAGTTACCAATAGTTCTTCCATGGATTTAGGAGGGTCTTCCATAAGCTTCCATAGCAACTTCCCCTTCTGGAGTCCTCCAATGAGGGCCGTCATGGCTATATTCTCTTCATAATCTTCAACCTCCAATTTCTCTTTGTTGAATCTAGCAATGTAGTCTCTTAGGCTCTCGTTATTTCCTTGCTTGACATACAACAAATGGGCGGTGTTCTTTTGAGGTCTTACCCTAAAATAGAAATTTTGAATGAAACATTCAGCCAAGCCCTTAAAGTTCTCAATTGAGTTCTTTGGAAGATAGGTAAACCAGATGTGTGCAGCTCCTGTCAAAGTCCAGGGAGAAGGCCCGGCACTTTATCTCATCTGGGATTGAATAAATGTCCATCGCAGATTGCTACATCTCAATATGATGCACAAGGTTGGTACTACCATCATACTTGGGAGACACCGTAGGTGGATTGAACTTGGATGGGGTTGGGAAGTTCACTATCTTTACCACGAATGGGGAGACCTCTGAAAACCCTCTTTGTAGCGGGTCTTGATTTTTTATGAGGTCCCCTATCTTCTCTTAAAGGTGTTGAATGGAGTCATTCCATGGCCTTTCAATGTCGGCTTAGACGAGGTTGTATCTAGCCACCTCCAAGGGGTGGACTGAGGGTTCCCCATCCGCTGCACAACGTCATCTGTTGACCTCCTCTTGATCCTTGTCTCGGCCTTGCTGGTGTCATCCATGTTGGGGTCGGCCAAGATGAGGTCGGTGTTCTCCATCTTCCCTTTGTGACCCTATTATACTTATTGATCTTGACAACCTCTTCCTTAGGTCATTTACTAGGCCTAACCTTTCAAAGGCCGACCCTCTGCTTAAGCAATCAAAAGTTGATCCCCTTTTTTAGGCACCCTCATCGCTTTTACCCCCACAACCTCTTCTCTGCTGGATATGATGTAACTTGTTATTCAAAACCTCATACGACTCCTAACAGTCTTTCGGAGCGTCTTCTGCCTCCATGTCATCATACCTATCCTCTGGGAAAGGTTGTCCTTGCCTCCCCAAGCGTAAACGCCTAGGATCAACAATGTCCCTCCTCTGATGAGGAGTAGGTTGGTCTTTTCAAGGTGCCTGAGGTGGTCCCCTGGCTTCAGGATGGGGTTGAGAAGTTGGTGGAGTAATCATCTCCAATGAGACCCCAGGTGGCCTCATCATATTTTGACTGAGATGGGCAAATTGCTCCTTCATCGCTTGCTGCATTGCAGCCAAGGACTTCAATTCCGTCCCAACCTCAGCCATTTCGAACTAGGGCAGTGCCTGAGTAGAACTAGGTCCTCTAACACCAGACGACGGAGGAGGTGCTGGAAACTTCGATGCCATGTGTCAAAACTGAAGAGCTTATGAAGAAAATGAGCTTAATTCCTTAAGGGACCTCTTTCAATGGTGAAATAACTCCATGCAAGGGGTGAGGCCTGGTTCACCACCAGAGTCTCCGGTGAGGTTAAGCATAAAAGGAGGATGAGATAGCTTCTCATTCCCCCAGACGGTGCCAAAATAATGATGCTAGAAATAGTACCACCCTTCAAGGTGTTTGTAGGCTCAAACTAGTGATAACAATGGAAGCACAATAATATACTAAATATAAGAGATTGAGGTGAGGAGAAGAGAAGAGGATGAACACTTGAATACAAGTGGTTCAGCCAATCTGGCCTATATCGACTCTGAGTGTGTGTGTGAGTAATATCACTGAATGAAGGCACTAATGTCCATGTATACAATCTCTCAAGTTTTCTCTCTCTACTGTGTAAAATAACAGAGTTTCAGCTAGGGTTGTAATTCTCGATCCTTCTCAAGGTTGGAGAAGACAAGTATATATAGTGTTTGGGGGGTGTAATATACCCCTATACATGTAATGAGCATGTGTGTGTTGATCTATCCAATCTGATGAAGACATTTGTCACTGTCACAAGTAGAGAATGATGATTAAATATTCCCCCACGTGAGGGGATTAAGTCGGTTACAACTAATTTTGTCCACATATTCCTATACTTGCATATGCTTATAAATTCTTGGCCCTATCCTTGACTGGTGGAATCTCGACCTGGAAGAGTACGAGGTTGGTGAAGTCTATTTATTGCCCTATCAGAGGTTAGTCATGATAATCTCGGCTAGGTAGGCCAGCCGAGGTAAGCCATGAGGAGTTGAAACGTCAGCCTTGGTCGAGGTTAGGCAAGTATAGTTGAAACATTGGCCTGGGTTGATGATGGAGATGAAGGGTGGTTGAACCCATGAGTCCTTGCTAGCCTCGGCTGATTCCCAGCTGAGGTTGTATAAGAGGTAGATACGATGTCGGTTATCGACGACCTGAAGGATAGTTGACCCCATGAGTTATGAGGACCTCAGCTGATGTGTGATGGTGGTGCACAAGTAACGTTGGCCATAGGCGGCCTTATTTCAGATGAGATCGTTGGTCATCATTCTTGATCCCTTGTTACCTCGGTCGTCCTGCTGGCCGAGGTTGGTGCCTCCAAGCTGTTAGGTACACTTTGAGCATATCAGTGAGGGTCTGCAAAGCCGAGACCAACAAAATCTTCAGTAGTTAAGCTCTCAGATTCACCCTGCTTAAGAGTAGCCCACTGACGAGATTCTATGATGCCTCTCTTTAGATAATCAAAACCAATGCCTACATATTCATCATAGACTTTATAGCCTTCAATGATCTTCTCTGAAGCGTCGGTCAGTGCTGCCTTAACAGCATCTTTAACATTCACTTAAAGACTCTCATCCTTTGATTTTAGATCTTTATTGTTCTCATCATTCAGCTGAGTGATCTGTTTGTCTCTCTCTTTCAGTCTCCTTTAAGATTCTCAAGCCCGACCTTGAGATCGACCGCTATTTTCTCAACGTCCCTGCCCTTTTGGATGAGCGACAACCTTTTAGGGGTGTAGTCGGCTAGGAGGTGAAGAGACATAACTCCCTATAGAAAAAGATCAAAAGTATGAATAATGATGACTTTTAAAAGAGAAGAGGCAACACTTTGAAGAAAAAATTTGATACCTGAATTGCCCTGTGAAGGGAAAACTTGGCCAACAAAGGGACGTCCAAGTCCTAGAGATAATGCTTGTCTTCCTCGATTATAATCGTGCCAATAGCATCAACAGCTTGCATGTTATGGCCGATCACATTGTCTCCTATCTTGAGTTGTGACAAACGAGCAGCCAAAGCGTCTTCAATAGAGATTAGGATGGCACGGTCGAAAGCTGGAACTTTGCTTGGTCTGGTATGAGCAGGATCAGTGGGAGACTTTATTTTCTTGGAAGCATCGGCCTTTGAAGTGTCGACACTCTTTTTTATTTAAGCGGTGGGATGTGTATTCTTTCCACCTCGTCTCTCAAGGATATTTGAAAGATAGGTGCCGATGTTTCCCAAAAATCATTAGAAATACCTTTTGGTCACTCTGTAACAAAAGTCTCGGAGTTAGAATATCAGATAGATAAAACATACGAGGTATGACTTATGACAAATTATTGAAACTTACGAAGCTCTTCTAAAGGGACACCCCCAAACCTGTATGAGAAAGGTAGAAGGGGGTCATCAGATGTTAATATTTGATGAGACGACCCTTCTTGCTTTGATTGAGAAGGTCCTTAATGTCCTTATAGTTATCCTGGCTTAAACTAAGTTCAGCTTTTGCTGAAATAGAGAATGTGCTCCATCTCAGAGGTGTTCGTGGATCAGACGTCCTATAAGCCTCATTTGGGCCGAACTCCTAGGCTCTCAAAATGAAGAAGTACCGAGGTTACAATTATGGTTGGAAGTTTGGATAACTATGAGCATCTTCTTCTCAGATTTTTTGGCTATAAAGTGGTAGTAGCCTGGATGATTCTTGGCAGACGATGGAGTATAACATCTAATAAAAACCCTAACTGGAAGGTTGGTAAGGTGAATAACCTTCCAGAGGACGATAGACCCAACCATGACCCTCCATGAATTAGGGGACAGTTGGTAAGGGGCAAGGTTTATATGGGAAAGAATGGCTCGGATAGTTAGGTGAATTGGTAGGTGAAAACCTAGTTTTAACATATGATCATATATGCAAATTTCACCCTCTCGTCCATCGAAGTCCCTCTCATCCTTCAGAGGTTTCCTTAGGGTGATTAAGGATTCAATAGAGTAAAGGTGTCTGAAGACCAGAAGGTCATACTCATTGATAGTGCTCGCGTACCCAGCTGCAACAAAGGTTTCGAGTTCACTCTCTTTATCTTCATCACCCTCAGCAATCTCAAACTGGACATCAGTGGGGACACCCCTGGGAAACCTCTCTGCAAACTCACGGTTGGTGGTAGCTGCAAGAGTAATGGCTTCAATGGGAGGAGTAAAAATGTCCTTGGGCTCCAAAATTTGTATGGAGGGAGATATGTGTGAAGTCCCAACATCTGTATGAGACGAGGCATGATCTGAGACCCATTCATCTCCAGAAGCTTCACTTTGTTGAGGGGAGTAATCAATAGCCTCTTAGAATGAGTCTACACTTTTAGCAGCTTCCGATGTGGACATAGGGTCTGAAGCAGCTGACTCCGATATGGGTTCATAGGCCTCGGTATCCTCAGGGTATATAACTGCTAAAGGTAGAGGAAAGATTAGTCTAAAGGGAAAAGCCTCGGCCTGGTGAGCCTCATCTTGAACTAACTCTACCTGTCTGATTTTTTAGAAACACTTCTCTCACAGAGTAAGAAACACTTCTGCAAGTTTATACAAAGGTAGTAGCATCCGAGAGATGATGCTACACTTCTAATGAAAACCTAACAAGCAAACACGTAAAAAATTTCTACTACCTAACCAAAAGATCAAAGATTGGAATTCGAATGTTTTTTACCAAGAACATTCAAGAAATATCCCACCAGTGATGATCACCAGAGGGCCGCTGGAAAACCCAAAAGTGGGAATTTTGGCCTAAAGAAACCTCAAAACAACCTAATATGGCCTGAAGGTCATCTAACAACACAACCTTGACCCTAAAAACCACCAGATAATGGTGGAAAAGCTCACCGAAAAACAAATATGTCATCGAAGAGGCCAAGTAATCAATTGAAGAACCATAAATGAAAAACAAAGGTTAAAGAATAGTACCTGAGTGAGTATGGACGGTGGAAGAAGGGGTTAAGAAAAGAAAACCTCGTGCGTAGAAAAGCTATGGAGGTTTTGTGGTTTTTGTTTGCAGAAAATGCTCAAAGAGGGAAACTAGAGGGAAGAAGAAAGAGAGAGGAAAGATAAAATGGTATTTAAGCCATTATGATGATTAGGCATGAAGACCAAGGCACTTATCATTTCAATTTGAAACCCTAAAAGGCGTCATCGCATCAGTCATTACCTTGGGTCAGACGCAAGCCAATTCTAAGGGTGACATATATCCCAGTGACTAATCACATATCCCAAGATGGAGAAACATCCTCTTATCATCCAAGCACATATACCCCTCATCCATCGACTCTCGTAGAAGGCTAAGAGCTAGGGGTGATTGATATGACCAAAGTGTACCCTCGTAGTCTGGGCAACAACATCAGCCAATCTCACCGCCGAGTCTCAAGGAGGGTCACATTATCCAGCAAGGAGGTCATCCATTGTAAGGTCGGATCCATATGGATCAACCTTAGTTGGGTAGTAGCCGAGGTCAACAACAATCTTATAGGCTCAACTATAACCACACTCATACTTTGCCTCAGCCGACACTACAGTAATGCCAAGTTACATAACCTCGCTAGTTAATTAGGCCGAGGTTATACTTATGAAGACCAATGTAACTATCAGAATAAAAAACATAGTACTTAGCAGGGCCGAGGTTCCAACTGATGACATCATAGGCCCGAGCATATACAAGTACAAGGAAGATGTGGAACATATGGACAAAACCCTTATGACTAAATCATTCCCTCACGTGAGAGAATATTTGGTCATCATTATCTACAAGTGGAACTGCTAGGTGTCCATATGAGATTGGCTAGATCATGACACGCATACTGATCGCATGCTTGGGGGGTACACTACACCACTAGGCACTATATATACTTGGGTTCTCCTTTATTGTAAAGGATGGATGACATACCCTAGCTGAAACTCTGCCAAAATATACAGTAGAGAGAGAAAGTAAGTGTATTGTATCACAAGTCCATTAGAGCCCTTTTTTATAGTAAAAATCACTCACCTACAGAGTGAACATAGGCTTAGATAGGCGGAACCACTTATATTGGTGTGTTTATCCTCTTCTCCTCACCACCTCCTACTTCTATATTGCTTACTTTTTGCCATTGTTTTACTTATTTGAGATCAACAACACCTTGATCTGGTGGTGCAATTCCCAGCATCATCAACGCGTATCTTCTCTATGGTTTAAATGGTGATCTTTGGTTCAAGTGTGTTATTTTCTTCCTATTCATTCCACATAAGGGCGAATGATAGGGTTGTCCATATAGGGCTTCATTGGGAGTGGTTTGAATGCTGGTCTGATAAGTATTATTAAAGAATAATTCGATCAAGTCAAGATGATTATTCCATGAATCGAGAAGCTTGTAACATATCTTCCAGAGTTTGAATTACACATTCAAATTTTCCATTAGTTTGAGGATAAAAAGTAGTGCTTAGGTAAATCTTGGTTCCTAAGGAGGTTTGTAAATCTTTCCAAAATATTCAGATAAATCTAGGGTCTCAATCAGACACAATATAAATAGGTACTCCATGAAGTCTAATAATTTTCTTAATAAAGAGTTCACTTAGTCGTTAGAAGGATTCGATGGATCGAGTTGGTAGAAAATGGGAAGAGTTTGTAAGATGACCGACAATAACCCATATCATATTGTATCCTTAAGAAGTTTGGGGGAAATCCACTAACAAAATTCGTGGTTATATTATCCCATTTCCATTTCGAGATGGGGAGTGGTTGCAGTAAATTGTTGGGTGTTGATGTTCAATCTTCACTTCTTGGCAAGTTAGACACTTTGCTATGAAGTGTATAATAACCTTCTTCATACTAGTGCACCAATAATGTTTCATAAGGGTTTGATACATATTGGTTCTTCCAATGTGAATAATGAATTTAGAATGGTGATCTTTCTGTAGGGTCTCTTCTCATAGTGAGGTGATGAAAGGAACACATACTCGATTTATGATGTTTAATCCACACTCGGGGTCAAAAGTCCAATATTTTTTTGGGGAGGTTGTTTCTAAGTTTTATCTTCTGGGAATGAAAAAATCCATCTTGATCTCGAAGATCAATGATTCTTTTATGTATAATTGGGCGAGCGATAATGTTTCGTAAAACAAATTGGGTCCTGGAGTAGCATCATTGTATATTTTAATATCGAATGGTTTTTAAGAACAAAAACATACTATGGATGTATCATCGATTACATTACCTTTTTCGGGATGGTAAAGTAGGTTAAACTTATAATCCTCTAAAAGTTCTATCCATCATCTTTGCCGAAGGTTGAGATCCTTTTGCATGAATATGTACTCAAGACTCTTATGATCAGAAAATACCTGAAATTCTTCTCTATATAGATAACATCTATGAATTTTTAGGGAAAATACTATTGCAGCTAATTCCAAGTCATGTACTGGATAGTTATGCTAATGGATTTTCAATTGTCATGATCCAGACTCGATCATTTTCCCTTGTTGAATTAGTACACAATCTAGTCCTTGTAATGAAGCATCGGTGTAAACATCCACTAGTGAAGCATCGGTGTAAGAATCGGTATAAAAGGCTTGTTCGCATTTGGATGTCGATATAAATTGAAATTCCTTTCGAGCCAACTTCATTAAGGGTAGGGCAATTCGATAAAAACCTTCCACAAAGAGTCGATAATATCCATCAAGTTGTAAAAAGCTACGTAGTTACGTGATGTTTTTAATTGAGGCCATTCGAGTATATGGTGGTTTTGGATGGGTCCACTTGTATATCTACTTTACTGACTACATATCCAAGGAACATTACTTTCTTCATGAGGAAATCCCATTTAGTCTATTTTGAATAAAGTTTATGTTTACAAAGGGTTTCCAACATTAACATAGTTATTCTTCATGTTTTGTCTTGGTTTTTAATAAATTAATATATCATCTATAGAGGAGATCACGAACTGATCTAGAAAATGGAAAAATATTCTATGAAATAGGTCCATGAAAGAGGCAGGGGCATTCGTTAATCTAGAGGACATGACTAAGAATTAAAAATGATTGTATCTTGTTCGAAAAGTGATTTTGGGTATATCTTCTTCCTTAACACAGAGGTTGTGGTATCCAGATCTAAAATGAATTTTTGAAAATTTCTTTGACCATCGTAACTAGTCAAACAAATCATCAATTCTTGGCAATTGATATTTGTTCTTGGTGGTCACTTAGTTCAATTTGCGGTAATTGATATAGAAATGAAAAGATCCATCTTTCTTTTATACGAATAAAACTGGAGCTCCCCAAGGTGAAGTATTGGGCATATAAATCATTTCCTGAGTAGGTCGTCCAATTGCGTTCAAAGTTATCGAAATTCTATAGGAGCCATACGATAAGGGGGTATCTAGATAGGGGAGGTATTCGACAATAGAATGATAAAAAATTCGATTTCTCGAGGTGGGGGTATTCAGGGTAAATATTTGGGAAACACATCTTTGTAACTGATTAAGATCTTAGAAAGGAGGATGTTTCTTTTTCACTTATTTTAAAAAAGTAAAGGTTGGTAGGGATTTCATCGTTGGAAATAAAATGAAGTTTAATGCGGTGGTTTGAATGTCACTGTCTTTGCATGACACTCAATGTGAGAAAAGTTCGAGGATAATACGTCCATTCCTATTATCAAATCAAACTCTGTTAATCGAGGAGTATAAAATCTATTGTCAGTGTCCTGGTTTCAAAATGTAAAGGGTGACATTTATAAATCCTTTCAGTAATGTCCATATTTCCTATTGGCATTCCTATAGTAAAAGGGTGAGCTAATGGACTAGAGTATAATTGTAGATGAGTCATACATGAATGACTAACGAAAAATGGATAGATATAGAATCAAATAATATATGTACGAAAATATTATAAAAAGTAGGATTACCTTTGAACACACCGTGGTAAGGAGGAATTCTGACTTGGTTCTTATTGAAGGGTTCTTGCTTTCATTCAAAAGGATTTTGTTGAGATAACCGATTAGAGTTATTTGTTAGATAATTGATAGGAGATTTGATCAAGTTGGTTGAAGTAGAAGGAGGAGGTATGTGTAGAATAGGGCATTAGGGTCTAAGATGTCCAACTTGGTTGCATTCATGATAATGAATCAAAGGTATACTATTATTGTGTTGAATCTTACTGAACACTCGGCCATCCATGGGATTGTTATGAGGATGATCTCATTGATTTTTGATAGAGTTGACTTTTGCATATTTTTCGTCATTGGTGAAGAGCTCCTCTAATAAAAAATCTCAAATACCTACAAAATATAACAATCTAAAGTGTAGTAGTAAGTGAGGCATCAATCCACATCAAAAAAGTGAAACAAGAGGAAAACACATGTAATTCAATTTTTTTTTCTCTTTTTCTCTTTTTCGATATTTGCATTTTCTATTTTTTTTAGCTTTTTCAAATATTAAAACAATATTTGTGAGAATGTGAGTTAACTAAACTAAATCAAGATCTAAACAAACCTAACTACAAAGTAAGTGAAGATACTAATTAAGTCTAACTAAATAAAAATCTAAAATATGAGAATGGTGACGAAATAAAAGTGAGGAGTAACAAGAGATAGGATGACACCATATATTCTGGTTAATTAAAATTAATTAATTCATTAAAATTAATTATCCCAAGTTAGTATCAAAATCACAAATCAACTCTCGTTGCAAATATAATTTTAATAATAACATTTTAGAAAATTAATTTTAACACTCCTACATCTCTTGAAATGTAGATCCAAACATCATAAAAGTAAGTCTAGAGTTGAAATTAAAGCAATAACACCATACTTGAGAAACTCCTATCTCTAGTTCGAATCTAAAATGGGAAATATAACTAGAATTTTGATTTTCACTCGAAAATTATTTACCCTCTCTCGAGGCATAAATTAAAATGTAAGAGTGCAAAATTAATCATCAAATGGACATTTAATTTAAATTAATTAATTAAATTAGGATTAACATTAAATAATGGGTCACCCCACCCATTGAAAGGGTTTTTAGCCTAACATGATATTAAACATGATGAACAAATAATCTCAGACTAATAAAATAAAGTAGAAGAGAAGAGAACAATAAAACCCAATCTCTTGAAGTGAAATTGAACTCTGATTTCTTTGAAATCAAGCACCATCCATCCAAATTGAGCATCCAACAATAATCAACTTAATATAATACTCAATTGAATTACTCACAATTTATCCTCACAATTCTCTAAAAAAATAAAAACTATTTACAAAATATTTCCCTAATTTATTTTCTACTCTAACCTATCTCTCTAGCTCTCTCTAGAATTCTCTCTACAATCATTCCTACCAAAATATTTTTCATCTTCTTTGAATAGTAGGCATAGAGATAAGGATAAATTTGGTAGGTTATGTTTTAGTGTGCATGGAGACGGTGAGAGGAGCATGGGTGAGGATAATATCAAATTTGGTTATAAGGGTAATTTGGGTATTGGAGTAAAATGAGTTAGTTGGGGGTAAGATGGGTATTGACATTAAGTGGCATTTAAAAGACATGTGGCATAAAGGTTTTAATGTTTGTGTTCTTGGACAAAAGCATGTACACGATTTGAAGGAATGGCATCAAGAGGTGGGAAATGGGTCAAATGGGTTTTGGGTCGAGATGGAGGTCGGGTGTCGTAGGATTGAACTCGGGTATAAGTAGGTTTGAGCTGGGTAAATAGGCCTGGGAAGTGGTCTCGGGTTGTGTGGTTCGAAGGTAATGGGTTTTCGAAAATGGGATAACGGGTTAATGGGTGTTGGGGTTGGGGTTAGGAGCGTGTTAAGGTGGTTAGTGAAGGGGGCTGGTCGCGCGGTGAGATGCGTGGACGCAGGTGGTTCTAGGTTCAGGATAAGTGGGTTGAGGTGGTCACGGATCAGATATGGTTATCATGGGCTCAGTTTCACGGGTTAGGAGAGGAGGGTCGAGCAGGTCGTCGGTTCCGCTACTTAAAAATAAAATATCTGATCCTAGCGGAACCGACGACCTGAAAATAAAAAAATAAAAAAATAAAATGTACACTACTTGAAAATAAAATATTTTAGATATTAAAGAGGACACAAACAAATAAAAAAATCTACATAAAATAAATGGGAACAAACCAAACACACACGGGTCTTGGGTGATGGGCTTAGGAAGGTCGGGGCTAGGCTAGGGTTACGGGACAACGCATTTAGCTCCATTCTTGAAGCATTTTTCCTTGAAATACATTTTTGATACCGCAACTGTAATCAAGCCTGTACATCATACAATTAAGCATATAAGACCCAATTTGTCGAGAATTAGCAACTAAAATACGTCTATTTGGGGTATAAAATCACTATGAGATATGGATGCACTTTGGTTTGTGATGTGATGTCCTTTATGTTTACTCTTACTTGGATCTAAAACTTAATGGAAGTTTTCATCAACTTGATCATGGTTATTCCACCCTTTATTTTTGGATTCTTTGGGATGACTAGGATCATAAGAAAATTTGAGTAACTTTAAATCAGAGTAGAAAAGATTACTGAATAATTGTCCCAATTTATTAAAGAAATCATAATTTCACTAACAAACCTAAAAAACTTCTTCCCTCAGAGATAAATATGTAAAAAAAAATTATTTTTTTTATTAAGCATTGATATACACATATAATTCACGAATTAATTAATTGTGAACGTAATTGTTCTTTAACATAGAACTGTAATATTATATATCATCAATTTTAGGATCGGTGTAACATGAATATTATGAATTTATGACGAACTAAAGGAATAAGAAAATGTACATTGATCCATCTTGAATATGAATTAAACATCATAAAAGACCGTTTGTCTCAAATCAAAAAATCATAATTTGTGTTAAATTGGTATTTCCCTCCCTTAGCCTATAATTTTATCTATTCCTTTTTAGCGTGTCAAAATCATGAAAACAGTCACTTATTCATATGCATTAAGAGGATCTTATTATCATGTGGAAACTTGAGGTTGATATCCAAAAGTCCCTAAATCCATTAATAATAAAGACATTATTTGATCTGTTATCTTAAATGATATTGACTCTTGGTATTAAAAGTACCCATGCATATAGCTAAACCCTACTCTTAGTAATCTTAATTATGGGGAACGTTAAGGATTATTAGAATTTAAATAATTCTTATAGTCTACCACTTGGACCATAATTATCCCAAGGTAAACAATAATCTTTGGGTCATCCTTAAATGGTTCTTCATGAATACCTTAATTAAACATAACATTTATGTGAGTCATATTAGTTCCATACAAATTCAAGAGCATGGTTCCTTCAATGTACTAAAATACAGATAATTTATAAAACAAGGTTAATAATAATGGTTATCATTGGGGTCTAATAATTGGCGACTATTTATGTTACATTTATTAATTCACGTGCATGTAAACAAATGTATGAGAACACTCTGAATTGAAAATTATGTCTTAAGACCCCCTTTAGGATATTTTGTTAATCAAAATAGATTTAAGAGTATATATGATACTAAAAAGGTAGAATTATTAAAGTTAATTATAAAATGTAGAAACTCTATAAAGGAAAATAACACTAAAATATGCAAATTAGGATTAATGAAAATAGTACGTGTAAATGAGAATAATGAAAATAGTACGTGTAAATGAGAATGGATGATAGTGTTAGAGTGGTGAATAAAGGTACGGTGAGGTGATGTAAAAGAATGTATAAGAGAATGTGTGGAAAATTGAAGTAAGCTAAATCCAAAATAGTTTTTGCACTGAAGTCGAGATCTTATGCAAGTGATTTTCCTTATATAAGTAAACCCTAAATTGAACAGGGACAAGTCTACCGATCATTAGGGCCCCTGTTCTGACTGCTGGTTATTATCATGAACACTCATTCTTGTAACACGAAATCAATTTTACCAATTGGTAGTCCTTTAGGAAGCCAATGCCCAACTTCTCTCCCTGGGAGAGAGGCCCTACCTTTCACAACCTTGGCGTATATGAACCATCCCGATTGGCGGATACCTCACGCTCTTGTCTACATTGACCTTGTCTAATTACCACTGACGATGTAACCAACCTACTACACCTAGTTTATTATATGCCCTGTCACATTGTGATCAAAATATCAAACACCCATAGGTATTACTTAGTTCATGTGAGGAACTCACCTTATTGTGTCCTTTGACTATGAGGTTGACACCAAACTTATTTTTGTCTTCTACTCACATATAATTTGTGTGGCGAATACACCTGCTGCCATTGGCATTCTAAGGGTAGTATATATCACCCAGGGCTACATGTTTTAATCCAAATCATCTTGACAAGACATGCCAAAACCAGTCCTCACGTTGTTAAGGCTATCTTAACATATACCGTCAACACCTACCAATATTGTGATCATATTTTGATATTACCCCACTTTGGTTTCCATTTTTATGTCTCTACATGGCATCATCATTCTAAGTTACGAATACACCTCCTAGTGCATCCCGAAACCGAGTATCACCACACCCATACTATTTATTCCATGACATCTAATCATCACTCCTATAAAGACTCAATTATCACCCTACCTTAGGGGTTATACCACCCACCTGTGCCGACTTGGGACGCCATACCCAACACTTACACTATACGATAGGCAATCCGGGGTCACCACCTGACCCTCAACACATTCATTACTAGAATCCTAAAGCTCCTTCATACCGGACTAACCGGTCTCCTAAGGACTCTAAACATATTGTGCGCTCTAAAAATCCTTCAATACCCACATAATAATTTACTCGGTGCTCGCAAAAACACTAGTCTATGAGCTTGTAGCTATAGTGCACCTTAACTATCAAACACCTCAAGGCTCCACAACATTTGATCTTTATCCTCAATGATTACACACACAATTTGTCCTATGGGCACCTCAAAATGCCTATGAACTACTCTCACACTTGGATTGCCTCGCACCTAGCCATTACCTCGACGCTTATACTCCTAGGTAATAATTTTATCTTTCTTCGAAGAGGTCGGGACTCTAAGCCACGTACAAACCACAACCAACACTACTACGGATCATGAAAGGGTATATGAGGTCGACTATAACTTATAACCTCAATGTATGCCTCACCTAATCCTCAATAAATGTTCAACCACGACAACTAAATTGCGTCACTATGTAAACATCACACTGTGTGCTAATCTACAAGTTAACTTGACCATATAGATTTTTGTAGGATACGAGATGTCGGAATTGCCTATAAATATTGAGGCCCACATCACACGCACCACACTACAGGCACCACACGGGATCCTATTACTCAATTCCACTTCATAATCAAGGTAAGAAAAATACAAGTCCTCAACTAAGGGACCCATTATGTTCTCACCACAGAATCAATACTTCTGAATGCCACTCTATCAATTAACCTCCATATGTGAAATATTCAACCTATAGCTAGGTCGCAACGAACACTACCTGTTGTTATCGCTACCAAGGTTACTCTCATAATCACATAATATATCTCACACAAAGGATCATGGCATTTCCACTATTAGCCTACACAGCCTCATATGTTCACTAAACTACCATTAATTACAATAACAATCCAAGGATCGAATTTTCCTAATTACGTCACTGACGTTAACTACTCGTAAGCGTCGTACCTAAGGCTTATATACCTTTTAATAACCAATCATCAATGCCAAGTCATGACACCCTAACCATCAATATTTACAATTTACTATATGCAACTCGTGCCACTTGCCCAATGGGCGTCATTTCACTCCATCAACACCTCAGATGATTCTATGTTATCAAGAATATAACATAAGAACCGCAAATTAACAACCACGGTGTCACCACTATTGGTTTGCATAGACACCCAAAATTTACTAACAATTTTAACCAGAAGCCTGAAAGTGATTAATAACTATCAACTTGGTCGTGTGCCACTTGGCAATAACTTCCTTGTCAAGCTAACCTCTTTGACTTTACCATTGACGATACGAACTAAATTTTCATCAAAATAGAATGACCGGCCCAAACCAACACTAACGTCGAAAGATCTACCAACCTCACCTCGTCACTCCCGAAAGGAACCTTGAACCTAGAGTTCTGATATCATTTGTATTGCCTCAGCCCAGATTTATGGTTTCCCATAGTCAACCCGGTCCAACCCAAGAGTTAGGTGTGAAGTGCAATGAAACAACCTATATAATGTTTTTAGTCCAGTTTTATTTCAATTAACATTTCACTTGTTAGCATGCGATTCTAATTTTAAATTAAACTACATGAAGGACCCATGGGGAGCACTCTGAAGTCCAAGCATATAGAGTTACTAATGTAAAAATGAAGAGAGTACTTACCTATTTAACGGTATCAAAATATGAAACCGCCCCCAACTTGCCATAACAAAGTGAGGGTGTGAGCCAATGCTCAGTGGGAAATACACAAATGTAGTGTAGAGTCGAATGGAAGAAAGAAGACTCAAACACTATATATATATATATATATATATAGACACACACACACTTAGTGCATGAAACGATTTTTCTTCAGAAAACGTTATTTACCAGATAAATTTACCTTAATATTATAAAAAATTATTTTTTATCAATTTAGCATTTCTCACTTTACATAACGCACATGGTTCAATACATGAAATCACAACACTTGATTTGACCGAAAACAACTTCTTTAACAAATTCACCTTTTTATTTTATCCCATAGACATAAGTATTTTCGTTGAAATCCACCCTTTAAACACATGCTAACACTGTGTTAGAAAATACTCATTTAATCTGTGAAAACCCTTTCATAATGCATTCTTGTGTTAGTTATGAGTTTAACCGCTTAGGTTTCTTAGTCACCCGCTTACCCACTTACTTTAACTTTTTTCTTACCTTATGTGCATTAATCAATTTCACATTTACTTGTCCATTTCAAACTTTACTGGAACATTTATTAATCCATTCAAGTTAGGTTGTATTAACTTATTTCACCATACAAACCATTTCTTGACATGTTCCTTATTCCTTTATCTTTTCTCAAAATCTTTCAAATACCACATACTTTAACGAGCTCCACACCGTGGGCTATATGAACAATATTCTCTGGTTAGTTATTTTCGATCTTTCATCCCAGGGATCTAGTCCCTCTTTAATCATCCTGATGTCATCCGAGTTCCTTTGCACGTGTTTTAACATTTTTATAAATTTCCACATTATTCCTTCTTTCCTTTTTATCCGATCGAGGCCAAAACTCGGTGTTTCACCCCAACATGTGTTAAACTTTGAAAGTATCATTTCACGTTTTTTACACTTTAACCTTGATTTTATTCCAAAAATTATATTCATTCAGGACCTATTTGTGTAACACCCTTTCAAACATTTTTATTTCATAATAATATTCCACTATAAATAAAATTACCATTTTACCCATTTATTTCCAAACTCACCATTTTTATCCATTTTCACAAGTGTTGATTTTTCTCAAAACACTATTAAGTTAACCATACTAAGTCCTTAAGTGTTTTAATACTTTAACACCTTGGAGTAATATTCTTGGAAATATCTTTATTTCATTTTTTTCTTTCTAAGTGTTAAACTTTTATAACATTACTAAGTGTAAGGACACAGGTCTCCGATTGAGTCTCAATATTGTGTTGGCTTAATTTCGGACAAAGATGTTTGAGTCATAGGATAGTGTTCAAGTTTATCCATTCAAACCTATGACGTGTTAGTTCAAGACATAGCGGCCAAGAGTATAAAGCTTCATCATATGTCGAGTTTGTTGTGCCTCGTTCTACATCAATAACATTTGTCCCGTTTACTCCTAAGGTATAAATGCATTACATATTTATATAGGAGCTTGGAACAAGTTTTATTAGGTGTAATTTTATTTTAAACAGAGGTTTATTTTCAGAAGGTTTCTTTAAAACTTTAAAATAAAGTTTCTGGGCTAAAATCAAAATTTCAAGCTTTTTGTTTTTTCGTTCGAAATTATCGTTCAAACGATTTTTTCGTTCAAACGAGAATTTCGTTCGAACGATAATTTGATTTGAACGAGTTTGCCAATGATATTTCCCAACAGGACACTGGAACTTCGTTAGAAGGTTCGTTCGAATGAGACTTCGTTCGAACGGAAATCTCATTCGAACGAGATTTCCGACGTGAAATTTAATTGGCAGTTTTGGGCAATTTTTCACCTCCATCCCACTACTTTTTCCCCACTAACTTTTGACAGATTCAATATGTTTGGGAACCAACCTTTTCACATTCCTCCATCTCCAAGATAAAGTTTTAGAGAGTTCATTTTCAAATGAAAAGGTTCATGTTTTGAGTGTTTACTTTTCGAGGAAAAATCTTTAAACACTTTTGATTACACCCATAGTTTGTTTATTCCAAGTTTCCATATAAGTATCTTACTTGGAGTGTTTGGCACCGGGTTTACTCTACCGTGTTGAAGAGTTCGTTTGGGTTTACTTCTACATCCCTCAAAGAAGAAGTCTCATTGTTTTGCTGCGGCATTCTCACATGGTGAAAGTCACCATGTGTGGCTGACGATGTTCCTAAAGTCTCATTGGTGAAGTCCAAGGTTCCGGTGGAGTTTTGGGGTTGTCGACTAGGTGGAGGTGTTTACAAGGGGACGTGTCAATGCTTGAAAGGAGTCGAGTCGAGGAAGTAAGTCATTTATCTTGTAATTGTAAAACCATACTTAGTCGACTTAAGGCTAGGACCGTCTGAGGTTTTTTCCCGTTGTGGGTTTTTCCTCGTACATCGTGGCGTAGTGATTACTTGTTTATTTTATATTTTGCAAAACTCACCTTAGATGCATGCTTAGGTAAAAAGATAAAATTGGTTTAAATCACTACTTGTTTAATTTGGTGCTAAAATAAATTTGGGTATATGTTAATTTAATTCAAGTCATCATTTAATTTGTTAAATTTGGTTTGGCCTAATTTGTTAATGTTGAAAATATGACTTAGGCAAATTTCTAGGACTTGAATTGAATTAAGTTGTTTAAGTGAAATTTGTATTTGTTGATTAATCTAATTGCACTTGGTTTAATTTAATTTGAAAGAAATTAAAATTTGGTGTTTGTGTGTGTTTAATTGAACTATCTCGCTTCCGCGTCCTTAAAACGAAATTGTATTAATTTTTATTTGTAAGATTTTAAAAATTGGGGGCCTCGTGTTCCAACAAGTGGTATTAGAGCGGGATCGCTAAATTATTGCATTTAAGATCCTTTTAAATATTTTTTACTAAAGTGGAATTTTCCCCATTTTCAAAATTTCCTATTTTTGATGGTTCTAACTATGCGTATTGGAAAGCGCAGATGAACTCGACACTAAAATGTATCGACGAGAGAGTTTGGTTATCTGTCGTTAACGGGTGGTCCCTGCCTACACATTTAGTAGATAATGAGCGTGTTCCCAAACCCACCGATAGATGGAGTGAGAATGAATTTAAACTATCTAATTTTAATTCCCGGGGTTTAAATGCCTTGTTTAGCGCTGTCACATCGAATGAATTCCGTCGCATTATGACGTGTGAAATCGCTAAAGAAGCTTGGGATATTTTACAACTCACTCATGAAGGAACTAGTGTTTTTAAGGCTTCGAAACTCCAAAACCTCACCATTCAATTTGAAACCATCAAAATGAATGAAAAAGAAACTTTTGATGAATATTATGCTCGACTTTTCGATATAGTTAATTCATCTTTTATTTTGGGAGAGAAAATACCGGACAATCGAGTAGTAAAGAAAATTTTAAGGTCCCTACCTGATTGATTTATTCCTATGGTGATCGTGTTAAATTCTTTACCAACTTTAGCCTCTATGAAATTAGAAGAGCTCGTAGGTGATTTACAAACCTATGAATTAGACATGTTTCCCTGTAAAACTGAAAAGAAAATAGATAAGGGCGTTGCTTTGAAAGACCGAAAGGAGGAAAAACAAGTAGTAGAGTGTGAAAGTGATAGTGACTCGGAGGACATGGCTATGGTTGCTAGGAAATTTCAAAAATATTTTAAATTTAACAAAGATAAATTTAAAAATGATTTTAAGAAATTTGAAAAATCTAAGTATGACAAAGCCGATAAGAATCCTAAAATTTTATGGAGTTGACGCCAATTTTTAATTACATGGAAGATATTTATTAATAAGGGTCTTGGGCTGATTTAAATGATGAAAATTAAATAGGGGAATCACTCTTGGTACTTTTAGGTAATTATAATTCGGTTTAAGAGGGTTATAATTGTATGTCACGGGACGATTAAATTTCAGGAATTAATTCGTAGGTATTGGGCTTGGACCGAGGGAAAAGGTTCGGATATTGTAGTTGAGTGGCACTACATTATTAAAGGAATCGAGGTACAATTAATTTATTATGGGGAGAAATATAGAATAGGGTATTAACGATGGTACGAGCCAAGTGAGCGAGTCCGGGTATAAAGGTTGGGTGACACCAAGTGTTAAATTAATTAATGTGTAAATTAATTAAATTAGAGTCGGACCATAGACTCGGATTGGTAATAATTAATTAATGTGTAAATTAATTAAATTAGAGTCGGACCATAGACTCCGATTGGTAATAATTAATTAATATATAAATTAATTAAATTAGAGTCGTACCATAGAAATGTGTAAATTAATTAGATTAGAGTCGGACCATAGACTAGGATGGGTAATAATTAATTAGTGTGTAAATTAATAAAATTAGAGTCGGACCATAGACTCGTATTGTTAATAATTAATTAATGTGTAAATTAATTAAATTAGAGTCGGACTGTAGACTCGGGAAATAAATAAATTATTGTGGAGTGAATTAAATAAATTTCAGTCGGACCATAGATTCGGGAATATATACGCTAGTGTTACGGGTTTTAGTACACGGTAAAGTCAAAATTTATATATATATATATATATATATATATATATACGGTGTGGTGATAGTATATATATACATGTGTGTACTTTGTGTGTGCTATTAAATATCAGGGACTAGATATTTATTTAAGTTATATACTCTAGTGCTATCAAGGGAGGTTGCGCAATGTGGGTGAATCCCCTAGCTTAAGGAGTAGGGTGAGTATATCCACAGGTTATAGCATCCGATATATGGGTGAGGGTTTTATATCACTTTCAGGGAAGGAATATGACCGCCTCCACTACGTTTATATTTTGGGCCAGGTTGGTGAGTGATTTGAACTTGGGGAACTAGGTTATGTGAGCACACCTAGTGAGATAGAATTTTAGAGGGAATCATCCGGTGAGGATATACTCGAAGGGATGGATATAATTATGAATTATGTGTGGATGTTTTAATAAAGGTACGTATATAATGAGATGTAATATTATATGCGGGTAATACAGTGTGTGATGGATTTGTTTTATATAACTTGTGTTACAGTTATATGATATTATTTAAAAGGAATTAATTAAGTTAGTTGGTGGAATAACTTATAAGCCATTAATAATAATACTCGGTTTAGAGTGGAAAGGCAAGGGAGGTTTATAAGGACTAGTTGGACGAGGTAGTACAACTAGGTGGGGTTAAGGTAATCGTTAGGTGTGCACATTAGTGGAGGGGTGAGAATGTCCTCAAAAGAGTGCGACACTAACTTAAATATGGAGCGCATTCATATATTTTTAATTACTGCAGTTAATTCACTTGATAAATATTTTCAAAATGTTTTGGGTTATAACCCTTGCTATAAAATTATTTTCAAAACCTTTTAGGTGTCCAGCCACAGGGACGCCAGATTTGATATTCTATTCCAGGGACACGGAGCTGCGGCATATGTGGATGCTAGTAGGAACTTGGATTAGAAGCATCGTTCATTCATTCCTAGAGTAGGAATCATTTATTAGTTTCAGTTTTACTTAGCCTTTTCAGTTGTAGTTTCCAGATTTATTTATTAAGGTGTTGAATATTTGTATTGGACTATTTACTTTGGTGACCGATGGTTTATTCGGCATGTAGTTATTATTTATTCAGTTGATTTAATTCAGTCGTGGTGTATGACTCATATTATCTTTTCGCATGTTATTGGTTGTTTAATTAAAAAGATAAAATTTGGCACCATTTTTTGGAATACTAGGTGGTTAGTATGTTTTAAAAAGGTTTCGACAATGATGCTAATGATGAACCAATTGGGATTCCTATTTTAATTTGGTATAGGAATGATCACCCGGTATTTTATTAGGCGGGGTGTCACACTACACTTAAAGAAGAGGTAAATTTAGTCGGATCCTTGACCTCTACCCAAATGCTATCCTTTTCCGAAGAAGAAATCCTCAGAATTGTGCTAAACCACAATCAGGCACTCAACATCTCCATCGAAGTTATGGGGAAGATCGTACCTATCTCTCTTATCGATAATGGATCCGCCTTGAATGTCTACCCATTAAGAACCTTTAAATGCTTAGGACTGAAAGAAAGTGACCTCGCTCCAACTTTCTCTGCTGTACGTGCCTACAATAATACCCATTGGGAAGTGATGGGATCCATCAAACTTGTAATAGGGATGGCACTATAAACCCCGTCATTGAATTCCAAGATATTGACATCCCAGATTGTTTCAACCTGTTGCTCGGACGACCTTGGCTCCACAGTATCAAAGGTGTGTCTTCCTCACTCCATCAAAAATTGAAGTTCTTCATCGACGAACGAGTCATCACCATTTTGGCCAACAACGATAATGCTGAGGGTTCAAGTACCAACAATCCAATCCTTGAGATACAACATGGGTCAAATGATATGCTCCTATCAGGATTCTGAGTTGAGCCCCTCCTACTCCCGACAGGGGACGATTTCAAAGAAAGGGTTTGCCCAAAATACGACCCTCATGGCAATGTCAATGTGATTCAGATGTTAAGAAACATGCACTTCATGCCGGGACTGGGGCTAGTACAAAGACAACAAGGGATACTTGATCCCATTGAACTGAAGAAAGCTTTCTCGCCTTGTGGTTTGGTGTATTGACCAACGGAATAAGAGCTCAGAATGATTCGCCAGCCTCGACCAAAGAGAAGATTAGACTGTATCTCGACCATCTCAGGTGAATCATTGAATGGACGATTCATCAAAGAGGGCGAGGATTTCCCCTTTGGCAGATTTCCGGAGCCATGGTATGACCATATAGACAAAAAGATGAAACTCGAAATGGAGATCTTTTTTTGAGACAGCTACCCATGGGCCGAAAGTTCCTAACACCATATACAACCGTTGATCAAAGATAGTGAAGAGACTGAGGAAAGTGACTCTGAGGGATCGTTCAACTTGCAGACACTGGGGCTGGCACTATGCATGGTTCATTCAAGCGCTACATCACTAGATCCATCCCACTTGATTAAAGCTACTGATACATCTCTCCTCAATTGGCATGCTGTGCGAGTTCCACCTGTTGAAATCCCACCTATACCTAATGTTTACCCCATTTATTCTTCTATTGTCTATCCTTGATGAAATGTAATCGAGACCTCCTTTGATGAGATTCTCAATGCCATTTTTCCTATCAATGAAAAAATGAATATTTTGAGTATCTTGTTGTGCCTTACATTAATTGTTTAGATTATAATCAAACTTTTGATGATGATGATTTTGCAAATGAACAATTCTTAGCTGATCTAAATAAGGTTAATAACAAACAACATAATCATGATCAAGTTAATGGAGAAGAGACTATTATTATTAACCTCGGGTCTAGTAGCCAACTGCCTGAGATTAGGATAGGGGCTACCCTTGACGAGCATGAGAGCGCACAACTCGAAGAATTATTTAAGGAATTTGTGGATGTCTTCGAATGGTCCTATGATGACATGCCCGACATTGATCCTAAAATTGCTCAACATGAGATCCCCACTTTTCCAGATTATAAGTCGGTTAAACAAAAGTTGAGAAATCTCCGCACTGAATGGTCGCTCAAAGTCAAAGAAGAGGTGGTCAAACAGCTGAATGTGGTCTTCATTCGTGTGATCAAATATCCCATATGGCTAGACAACATAGTGTCTGTGCCGAAATCAGGAGGGAAAGTTCGGATTTGGATAGACTACTGTATTTGAACAAAGCCTCTCCAAAGGATGATTACTTACTACTCAATATCGACATGATCATGGACAACATAGCCAATTATGCTCTCAAGTCATTTGTCGATGGGTCTTCCAGATACAACCAAATCAAAATGCACCCAGAACATCAAGAAAAAACTGCGTTCATCACCCCATGGGGAACCTTTTACTACACTGTTATTCCATTTGGTCTCAAGAATGCTGGGGCTACCTACCAGAGGGCTGCCACAACCATCCTGCATGATCTAATTCACAAAAAAGTTGAGTTCTATGTAGATGATATGATTATCAAATCCAAAACTAGAGAATGTCATATTGTCGCTCTTCAAAAGTTATTCGAACCACTGCGACAATATCAGATGAGACTCAATCCATAGAAAATGTGTCTTCGACGTTACAAAGGAAAAACTCTTGGGATTCATGGTCAGTGAAAAAGGGATAGAAGCAGATCCTGCCAAGGTAAAAGACATACTTGAGATTCCACCTCCTCGAATGGAGAAAGAGGCCCGAGGTTTCCTTAAGAAATCACAATATATTAGTCGGTTCATCAGCTAGCTCACCTCCATTTGTGAACTAATTTTTAAACTCCTCCGAAAGGATTCAACCAAAGTTTGGAATGAGGCCTGTCAAGAAGTCTTCGATCGAATCAAACAATACCTGACTCAACCTCCGGTACTCATTCCACTACAACCTGGTCTCCCCTTGCACCTATACCTAACCATAATCGACACTACAGTTGGGGCTTTGCTAGCCCAATACCTTAAACATTCTCGCAAAGAAAGAGCCATCTATTACGACAGTAGCAAATTGGCCAGGTACGAAGTCAACTATACCTCTTTGGAAAAAGCACGTGTCGCGCTTGTTTGGGTCACCCAAAAGTTGCGACACTACATGCTCGCCTTCCCCATTAAGCTTTTATCCCGAATGGACCCCATCAAGTACCTTCTTGAGAAACCCACCTTATCCAACCGAATGGCTCGATGGTTGATGCCCTTAGACGAGTTTGATATCGTATACATCACACAGAAAGCCATAAAAGGAAGAGCCATCTCTGACTACCTCGTTGACTACCCCATGGAAGAGGGTGATGACTGGATCTCTGAATTCCCAAATGAAAACATCTTCTATACTGCTCAAGATGACCTTAGATGGAAAATTTTCTTTAATGGTGAGGCCAACAAAAAGGGATATGGCATTGGGATACTTTTGATCGCCCCAGATGATTCCTACACTCCCATCACCATAAAATTGGATTTCCCCTACACTAATAACATGACTGAATACGAGGCATGTACGGTAGGCCTCAAAGTTGCTCTCAAGAAAGGAATTCAATGCCTAGATGTCTATGGGGATTCTGCCCTCATAATTGGTCAAGTGCTCAGAAAATGGAAAGTCAAGGACGAGAAACTTCAACCCTTCCATGCCCACTTAGAAGAACTAGCCTACCAATTCTAAGACATCACCTTCCACTACCTACCCCGACTAAAGAATAACCTAGTCGATTCCCTTTTCTACCTTAGACTCCATGGTTGACATGCCCAAAGGAATAACAATGGCCCCCTTCCTGGTCCAAAATTAAGATAAACCGACACACTACTACCACATTGAGCTCATCACCAAAGAAGATCCCGAGCTAGATAATTATTGGTATTATGATATCTGGCCCCTCCTCAAGCATGGTAAGTATGCCGAGGGTTCCAACAAGAAATACCGAGAAACCCTCCGAAGACTGTCCGCCTAGTACAACATCTGTCACAGAGCACTGTTCAAGAGAAACTTCGATGGAACCCATCTCCACTGCATCGCAGGGGCTGACATTTAAGAGGTAATACAGAGAATCCATAGCGGGGAATGCGGAGCCCACGTGAACGGTCACATGCTTGTTAAGAAGATCATACGACAAGGATACTATTGAAACACCATGATTCAGGGTTGCACTGCCTATGTCCGGAAATGCCAACAGTTCTCCAGCCTTTGACACCTGTCTCCGCGGGAATTATACAACATGACTTCTCCCTGGCCGTTCTCCACTTCGAGCATCAACATCATAGGGAAGGTTACACCCAAGGCCTCCAACGGGCATGAGTTCATTCTGGTTTCCATTGATTACTTCACCAATTGGGTCGAAGTCGAGTCATACGTAGTCCTAAATTCTAAGAAAGTGGCCAAAATTCATCAAGAAAAATAGAATCTACCGATATGGGGTCCCGTACGAGCTAGTGTGAGATAACGGGTTACATTTTGAGGCAGAAGTCACAGAAGTGGTCAACGAGTATGGGATTTAGATACACATATATTCTCCCTACCGACCTCAAACTAATGGTGCAGTCGAAGCCTCCAATAAGAACCTCAAATCCATCATCAGCAAGATGATCGAAAGTTGTCGAGATTGGGCCGATCGAATCCTATACGCCCTCTGGGGATACTGAACCTCTACTGGGGCTACCCCTTACTCTCTAGTCTATGACATGGAAGCAGTCTTACCTATGGAGCTAGAAATACACTCGTTATGCATCATGCTTGAAGGGGAGGTTAGTGAGGAGGACTGGCATCAAAGCCACCTCGATGAGCTGTCACTCTTGGACTAAAGGAGGTTGAAGGGGTTGTATCACATACAAGGGTACCATCACCGAATAACAAATTAATTCAATAAGAGAGTCAAGGACCGCGGTGTCCGAGAAGGGGGTTTTTCCCTCAAAGAAATAGTAGATCCCATATGGGACCCCAGAGGGAAATTCAAGCCCAATTGGAGCAGCCCATACATTGTGAAGAAGATCTTGTCTGGCGGTGCCACCATGCTCACCGACTTATAGACAGAGAAGAGATAGCTCGTCCAATCAACTTGGACCATCTAAAGATATTTTACCCCTAGTCCAAAATCTCGAAGCTCTATGATTCTTATCATTTCCTTTCTATTCTAAAAAAAATCTCTTCATTTCCCTCTACCGAGAACTATGTGGGCCTGATTCTCTGCAAAAATCATTCCCAGAAAAATTAAAAATTTTCAAAAACCCACAGAGGTATGTGGGCATCTCATACATCTTACATGAGCACGACCCTTTCTTTTAAAAAAAAACTATTATTTTCATATCTCCGAGAATGGCAGTTCACTTTAACCCATACTTGAGCAAAGGGATTATGTATGCCTTAACGATCGGTATAGATAATTTAAAATACAAATTTCATCAAAAGGAACAACTAGATGATCAAAATCTTGTTCATTTAAATAATAAGAAATTACAGTGCAATTACATAAGGAAAGGAATGGATGACTCCTTTCCCCCTACCTTCCTAAAAAGCCAAATAAATTCCCAAACTTATTCCCCTTTACAAAAAACAAAGTCTCCAAAAGTCTTACCCACAGCTACCAAAGGAGCCCGCTCCATCATCATCGTCATCTATGTCTTGGGGTCCCTAAGCTTTCCCTGCCTGAATGGAGTTTCGCAGATGCTCCATGAATCGATAAGCTCGAACCAGCCTCGAAAAAACTACCACACCTCCTTCTATGGTATCAGATAAGGCAAGCCAACTTTGTCCAGTATACACTTCCAACATCTTGCTGATAACTCTTCTCCACCACCACTTCATATAATCCCCAGGGATGTGCCAAACTGTCACGACCCCATCCCAAAATAGTACTGGGGAACGAGTGTTCTTGACATGCCACCAAGGCAACATATATTCTGAGATAAATTGTTTCCTTAAATAAGTGCAACGAAATATAATCACATGGTTATGAGTTGTAAACTACCGAAAGTAAAGGAATTACGTCATCAGAGATTTCTAAAAGTAAACTTCATTTATTTTAAAAGTGACAACGAGTTACAACTTAAGATAAAATTTAAAACTTATTACAAGAGAGCCATACATGATCTAAATGATAAAACAAACATAATAACAAAAAGAGCTCTAAAAGTTGAATCTTCAACACAATCCTTTTTTGTTCCCTCTAAGCCTACTTATTTCCTGAAAAATGGTTAGTTATACAACATTAGCTAAAATCCGAGTGAGGTTTAATCTCTATACATTCCAAGGTTTTTCAGAAAATTGATACCTATTCAATTTCCAACAGAAGGCATATACATATATGGATAGGAATTTGCAGTAAAATATATAAAGTAAACTGGAAGTATATATTTTCAGAATAATCAGTTCAGAACATAACAAATAAAACAATTGGAGTAATATTTCAATTATTCAATTTATTTTGATGGCCATGTATGCTCTAATACCCAGATAAATAGATAGTGTTACCAAATGTTTCCACCCGGCAACAACAAGGATAAAAAATCGTGATATCTGAAACAATGCCTTATTTAGGGCACACCAGCGATAAACCAGCTGGGGAGGTACCACCCAAATATTTTCACCCGGTAGTCAAGGCCAACATAGTAAGAGAGTTTCCATAGGCCAAATCAATAATTTCAGAATTCAAATTAGATGTATATATCGAGAGATATACACATATAACAAACGACGGAATCATCGGTATCAAATGTATTTGAGAAAAAAATAATTTCACAAAATATATGTAGTTTTATTAATATCATATAATCAAAATACACGAGGAATGTCAGAGAGTATTCACCTAAAATAGAAGCACGAAGTTACAGAAATATCGGGTCTTGGATCATTAAGATGAAATTTCTTCTTAAACTTCCTTGCACTTTCTCTTGCTATTTATTTTTGATATTTTGAATGGGTTTCGTGTAAGAACTGATCCTAAGGCTTCTATTTATAGTTTCCCAAAGTTATTAGGGTGTGGACATGTGTCCTGAGGACTAAGGGCTTATTTTGGTGAGTCGACGCTTGACGTGTCGCGCAACGGGACTATCTTGCAATCTTTATTCACCAAATGGTGACATGTGTTTTATCTTATTCTAAATGGATGACACATGTTTTATCCTTATTTATATGGATGACACGTGTAAGGTGTGGTGGCAAGAATACAACACGAGGTGTCAAGCATGACGTGTCAAGTGATTAAGGGTATAAGGGTCATTTTAGACATGGAGGTTATTTTAGTAATTTTACGCCCTACATTTTCAATATTTCTTATAGGTCCTTGAAAATATTTTATTTAAAAAATGGTCCTTTATATATTTTAATTTTAGTCCCTAAAACTTTCATTATTTTAAAATCAAGTCCCTAAAGTTTCTTGAAATTTCATTTTTAACCCCAAAACTTATTATTTAGCTTAGGATATGCTATAAGACTTTGATTTAATCCATTTTGATGAAGAAGGAGGTTATTTGAAAGTGTTTAAGTCGTCCGAACCAGCCTCACCTTCCACCAATCAAAATATTACACATGGTGTGGTAATAGGACAAAATACATCTTAAAGGATGGACAAATTTGCCCTTATTTCGTAATTTTAGAATAACTTTTTGCTCGGACCTCTGTTTAACGCACCATTTATTGTGTTACAAACCTAATTTATATATCTACAACTTTATTATTTTTACCTCAAGTCAATTGTTATATTATAATGGTGAAAACTAGTCTCCAATAGGAATATTCCTACCGAAAACTTTAAAATTTTATGTTTGTACTAATTTGACATTTCATGATTTCTGAAGAGGGGTTTAGACTAAAAAAATAAATTAACATTATCCATATCACATAAGAAATAATTCAACATTTAAAACTATATATGAACATATAAACGTGGGGTCATTACACAGACTCTCCCAGCAGACTGAGAGGGACCTATCGACGGAAGTCGACTCTCCCACAAAGAGCCAAGCCGCATGCACAGACGCTTTGTCAAATCTTTTATCGGAAAAAATCGAGTGGCCGAGGTGGAACGATCTTCTCCCTGCCAAATTGGCACATAAGATGCCAAGGGAAATAAAAATAGGTATGTTTGAGATCAACCAGCCGGACATACGGATATTCTCCTAGTTCCAAAATAGGCAGCAGTTGTCCCCACCAAGGTACTGACCAGTACAAATTTAGAGCCCCACGCTCCACGAACCAGTTCTTCCAATGCTCAATATCCAGGACAACATTTATGAAATTGAGCGAAAAGATATTGGGTATAACTGACAAAGGGTATTCCGGAGGAGTCACCAGGCGGAATCTTTCAGACAACCACATAAACAACATCACAGGGCTACCCCTCAGAAAGTCAGAACGACCTTATCACCAGGCATCTAAGACATTCAAAGTCTCCATCGGTATTACCGCCACAGGATTGAGACGGTAGGACATCCATGAAGTAATAGATGCAAGTTGTTAGTCCACCAGTAGCTCCCCGATTACCAGCAGCAATTTTAAAACCAAGCTCAGAATGATAACTCCGGCATATCCAGCATCACCAACCTCCTGCAAATACACGGACCGCAACACCGCCGGAAGATAAATCATACCTCCAGCCACCAGTGATCTGGACACCGAGGGTGACATATAAAGAAGCCCGACCAAGAACTCCTAGGGAGAGAGGGAAAACTCAGGCAGAGCCGTAAGAAAGTCGAGATTTAACCCCAATATGTGGAAAAATTCCTCATAGGTCAGACAGATTTCTTCCAAGACAAAGTGGAGTACCTGGTCTTCGGGGTACCAGAATTATACTTTCTCCATCAGCATGTTCCTCTCTATGGGACGATTACGCCATAAAGAAACTCGACGCATATTGTAAGCATCATAGTCGACGTTATAGGAGCACATCGCCTCCAAAGTTTCAAGGTAGTTGGCAAACTCAACACTACCAGGGAGAGCCATCTCACAGAATAAGAAAGATAGAGTGTGAAGGTGTGAGGAAAACACTCCACCCTTACCCCTTTTTATACTTGAAAACTCCCACAAAATACATAACCTCTGCAGAAATAGGAAGAAATCCTGCCCCATAAGGTACCAAAGGCTGAAGAGGGTACTAATCAAAGCTTTGAATTGATGGGATTGGACTGACCTACTGATAGGCAGGAAAATGTGCTTGCTTATCGGCAACCCCCTACTTTTGGAAATTTCCCTTTTTCTTCTTTTGACAAAATTCAGAAAACTCAAAATAAATTGATATTCTCAACAGAATTTCAAAAATCCCCTTTTCATCTTTATATAAATTCTCATAAAAATTTCTTTCAAAATCCCAAAAATATTTCTTTTTTACGGTCTCAGCAACAAAGTAAAAAAGCGCATGTGCATTCATTCATCCATCATTAACAGAAGATAATAAAAAATCCATTGCATTGCATAGTTATTTTCTCTTTGTTACATCATCTTTCAGGAAAGAAAAGAAAAAAAATAACAGGACTCAGCCCGAACCCACATTCTCCCTCTTTGTCTCTCACCTAATCTTCACCTCTATCTCTTAAGAGCTTCTACCCCTGCGATGCGCTCTCTTTACCCTACGACGAGATGATGTACCACCGCTACCCGAACCAGACTCCTCCCCGGATGAGGCAGACAACACCAAGCAAGAAGGAACATGAACTATGTCCCGAATATGGGCAGTCGCCGAAGATATCTAGTTCCTAATATCCCTCAGCCAAGTGGTGGATGCCCGAATGTGCTACAAGAAAAGGAAAAATCAGTATCAAGTAGAAAAGATAAAAAGAAACCAAAAGGAAGGAAAGAAAAAGAGCAGAAAAGATATACCTCAGGATGAAGGACCTCCTCTATTAAGACCAACTCCTCTGGATCCATTGCATGAGGACGATGCAAAATAGGCACCATCCCTTCATCAGACCGACGAATATTGTATGAAGGAGTTTGCAACCTCACAAAATGGACCTCCGAGGTCGCCGCCAGTACAGAAGTCGATGGATCTCCACCGCTGTGGGAGGACCCCACTAGTCGACTCGAACCCGCAGAAGGGAAAGGCAGTGAATCATATATACTGGGTGCCATCTTCCAACTCATCAAAAAGTCCATATAATCATATAGCATAGCCATATACGTGTACAACAGGTAGGACTCGCCAATCATCGTCGCGATCCTCGCATACTCCTGCAACATCCGCTCCCGTCTCATTCAAAACCCGACGCACTGCCACTAGAGAGAGAGACCTCCTCGACTGCCATTTGGCCTTGTGACATCGATGCAACCGACAAAATTCCCCAACAATCTTATCCTTTAAAGCGATTAACTGGGTATTACACCCGATCACCTCATAGAACCACGTCTGCTAAAGATAAAAAATCGCAATCAAAAGAGGTGCATAAGGAAAATGCAAATGCGTGAAAGTAAAATGCACAAAATTAAAGAATACCTCAAGAAGATACATGGCTCCAGTGAAAGACTGCCGACAGCACCAGTTGAATTCATCCAAAGAGAAATAAAGGGTCGCCAAATTCAGGCTCCCCCAATCATATAAGGGGATGTTCGAAAACATCCTCAGATATGCTAAAAACCATAAGTGGACAGCATCGCTACTCGACGCCACCAAAAATCCCCCCAACACCAGCAAAATAAAGAACTGATCCATCTACCTCACCTGTAGCTCGTCCTCCACATCAATCACTCTGCCCAATAAAACATCCTTCAGTAGTGACAGATGGATGGAGTCCCCGGACACTATCATCTCCACATCACCAAGCGCCGTGCGAACCGCCTCCGACCTCACCCATAAAGAGAGATCCACCTTTATCTGCTCTCCATCACAATCAAGCCTCAGTAGCTACTGCACATCTATGGGAGTCACAGTCATCTCCCTACAACCAAAAAGAAAGGTGTGGGTAGTGTCCCACCACCTCTCCCCCATAGCGCATAAGACTTCCGTCGAACGAGGCATCTCATCTAGCACAGACACCAACCTTTAAAAGCCTGTTGAGGAAACCACCCAACATACCACGGGTGGAAGATGATCCCAGACATCCTTAAGCCCCGTCGTCCCGCGGGCATGCATATTCGGTAGAGAAACATCAGACTTCCAAAAGAAAAAAAAACTTGTCAAAATCCAAGAAAAAATCGAAAAAAAGAATGCGAAAAGTCATTTTACTTACATAACCACCAGGGTTCACCACCCTCGAAGAGCAATGACATAACGGTTCACGCAGCAAGGTTTGCTCATCCGCAACCGACTCGAATGCATCAAAAGAATTCTCGTTCCCCAAAGCAAGAGGCGCCCTGGCCCTTCACTCCATGCTTGTCCAGTCATCAACAGCCAACCATTCCTGGTTAGAGTGGGGGCGAAGGTCTCGTACCCTTTTTAAGGAGCATTTAGACCGTCATCGATGTGGGGTGATGTAAAGAGATGGATTCGCCAGCTTATTTTTCACAAAATAGTCAAAAGAACATGTAGCCGCACCGAGAGAGAGGTATCAAAGGCAAACGGATGCTTACAAAATTAATAGTTCAGAGATTCAGGGCCTAAGTTACGGAATGGGAAGGTGTTATGAACCCTTCCCGCCCTATCGATGTCTCGTGGGCTTATGTTACTATTTTTCTTAATTTCTCCGTAAACTGAATGCGCGTGTATATATAAATGGAGATCGGAATCGTTTGACTCATATCATGGAAAGGATAGAGTGAGGTCATCTAAAGGAATATCCTCAAAAAAATAATTAGAAAAATATGGTGTATGCGGTTATCAAGATGTTGATCGTTATAAGGAAATGATAATATTTGGTATATATGACGCGCAAGTAAGAATCACAAGCATGATGTATATGAATAATATATAGATACGATAGAAAAAAGATGAAAATAGAGGTGCCTACATAGTCTATAAAGGCATCAAAGTTCATGTAGATCGCAAGTAGCACAAGGGTGGGGTTTATCCCATAGATTCGAACGGGAGTTTATTATATGTGTGTGTAGAAAATATATTTTAGTTTTGAGAAAATGTGGTGAATAATCCCGTTGGAATTTATAGGTGTAACCCTCTTTTTCTTTATTTTTGTATTTTGTTATAGAAAATAAAGTAGGTGAAATATAACTAATAAAGAATGAGTTGTTAATGTGTATGATATAAAATAAAAGATAAATTGAGAATTTGTTTAACTCATGCAAAATTAAAGAAATTTAAAAAGAGAAAAGGGTATTTGGACCTTCTTTGGAGGCTTAAGTCTTGATATTGATCCTTGATGAACTTCCTTGCAAATTGAGATGAATGTTGGATGAGTGAGAAGGACATTTTTACTAAATTGAGTATGAAAATGATGGGAATGAAAGATGGAATGGTATTTCAGACAAGGAAACTTTGCTAATTGCAGAAGAATGTTGTTGAGATCACTGATTTTTATGGATCTAATGTGTGCCTTAGAAGTGAGCTCATTCCCTCCTCATATAAGGTAGGGGGACTGCATATCGGCATATCCCTAGCCCTGTCAATTGACAGGTGACCCTAGACACACTGCTGATTGACAGGGAAATGGACCTACTAATCGAAAGTCTCTGTCGTGCCTCGCCTTTATTAAGTTAAACTCATTGGTTTATTTAGAAATAACTACCTCTAAACAATGCTTTCTACTTTAAATCTCTCTTGAAAAATAGCATAAGTTTTTTTTTCAAAGGCAAGTGTAGATGAAAACATAACTACCTTTAGATGTAACTTATAAGTATTATACAACTTTACATACCCATGATCCTTAGTTTAACATTTACACAAAAATATTCTTGACATTCAAACCATATTAGATATCCGTCACTCCCCCATTTTAAGGTCCTAACTTGGCAGTGAACTCCAAATGATAATCATATCTGAAACAAAATATTATAGGAGTGTAAGATATAAAGGCTTAGCGAATGACCATATACCACATATATAACTAGTTTGAATAACCATTTTTATTTTGTTCTAATGCTATAACCCAACAGGAATTGTGAAACTCTCGCAAGCCTGGACCCGCCACTCTCCAATTAACCCACCATAGTTATCAGGGACCACCACATCCCTTTATTAGGCTTGAGTACACAAACCTTTGAGTTGGATTAACAGGACCGCCACATCCCGTAGGACCCACCACAGTCCTTAACATTAGATAAAGGACCCGCTACAGTCCATAACATTAAATAACATTGCTTAACATTTTTAATCATATGCATATGTTTCATAAATACCACGTAACTCCATAAACATTCTAACACATGTATTCAACTACACATTTTCATATGAAATTATAAGCATTTATATTTCATAAGGAAGATCACTCACCTTGGATTTGGTGCTAAGATTAATACCAACTACTTCCTTGGTATGTTAGTATTAGCTGCTTCCCCACCTAACAAGTCAATGTCATTAGTATTTGAATACGCTGATTAACATCAAACCTAGTAGTACATCACATCATTTGGTCAATCAGAAATAACTAACGAGGAATTAAATATAATATTTCACATTTATATAACACCCAAGTAATTAGGGTTCTAACACAATTTACGGAATTAAATTACGAATTCTCTAGGCAAAGTTATGGCCATTTTATTACAACCTTTTCCAAATCATTTCTCAAGAAAAATAACAACACAACTTCAAATTCCTAGAATTTGCATAATTTTTATACATCATAACTTTGCATTATATTCCACCAAATATCATTAAACATGTTGAATAATACAAAATTAATGTTTCATAATTTTTAGGGCTCATTTGCTATGTCGAGCAAAATGGCAAACACCTGGTATGCATTCTTGCTCATTTAGGGCAGATTTTAAACAAAAACTTCAAACTATCACCAAAGGTTCATTCCGTGGTATTTTTACACAATTTTCGGACATTTTATACATGTATGAGTATATTTTACTCTCCAACTAGAATCATTCAAATCCAATAAGTATTCCATGATTTATGCCATTTTTAGTACAACTAGGTCGAAAACAAACATTAAAGCATAACTTAACATTTTTAAGCATACATAACCTCCAACTTGGGTATCAATCATGGAAACATATAATAAATATGTTTCAACATGGTATCCCTGATCATAATCTTGATTAGCATCTAATATAAACCACATATATTTCCCATGATCATGCATCCCCTAAACATGATAATTAACATGTTTAACACACATAACCAATTTATAACTTATAACACATAACTTATACTTAATCATGTAATTAACCTTAATAATAATATTTTAGGGCCTTACAATTCTACACCTCTTATAAAAATTTCATCCTCGAAATTTAACGCATAAGGAACTTACCAAACAGATCATGATATTGCTTCTTCATGTTATTCCCTCCTTCTTAGGTGTCTTACTCCACATTCTGACTTCTACACATCTCCTTAACTAGTGAAATGGTTTTATTACATAACACTTTCTCTTTTCGATCTACAATTGTAATGGCTTCCTCCACGTAGGTCAGGTCATCTTGAAGCTCTATCGGTTGTGAAATCAACACATGTGAAGGATTGTCCATATACTTCCATAACATGGATATATGGAAAATATTGTGTATCCTAGATAATTCTGGTGGTAATGCTAACTTATAAGCTACATATCCAACTCACTTCACTATCTCATAAGGGCCAATGTACCTGTGACTTAACTTTCCCTTCTTTCCAAATCTCATAACCCTTTTCCAAGGAGAAACACAGAGGAATACTCGATCACCTTCCTCAAATTTTAATTCTTTCCTTCGGTTATGTGCATAACTTTTCTGTCTACTTTGCGCCACTTTCAAGTGATTATGTATAAGATTTTTCTTTTCAGTAGTCTGCTGCACAATTTTTGGCCCAAGTAGTTTTCATTCTCCTACTTCAGTCCAACACACTAGGGTTCTGCATTTTCTCCCATACAAAGCTTCATAAGTAGACATCTCAATACTCAAATGATAGCTATTATTATAAGCAAACTCTATTGGTGGCAAGTGTTCATCCCAACTGTCCTTGAACTCCAATAAACAAATTCGTAACATGTCTTCGAGTGTCTGGATCATTTTTTCTGACTTTCCATCAGTCTGAGGATGAAAAGCTGTACTAAATTTTAATTTAGTCCCCAAAGCTTGTTGTAAACTAGGCCAAAAGTGAGAAATAAACTTAGGATCTCGGTCAGAGATAATAGAAACAGGTGCACCATGTAATCTAATTATCTCATCCACATATATTTTTGCATATCTATCCATGGAGTAAGTAGTTTTAATAGGAAGAAAATGTGCAGACTTAGTCAACCTATCAACGAAAACCCAAATAGAATCGAACCCTCGTGATGATTTTGGAAAACCTATAACAAAATCTATAGTAACATGCTCCCATTTTCACTCAGGAATAGGTAAGGTTTGTAGTAAACCACTCGGCTTCTGATGCTCTTCCTTCACCTGTTGGCAAACTAGACATCTAGCAAAAAAAACTGCAATGTCGTGTTTCATTCCCAGCCAACAATAACATTGTTTTAAATGTCTATACAGTTTCGTGCTCCCTGGATGCATAGCATATAAAGAACAATGCACTTCCTCTAAAATGGTTCTTCTTAAATCGGGCACATTAGGTACACATAAACGGTTACTGTACATAACAATGTCATCATCACGAAGAGAAAATTCATTTGCTTTACCCTTTTTCATATTATCTCTAACTTTCTTCAATTATGTATCTCCTGCCTGTGCTTGTTTTATATAGTCTATCAACGTGGGTCTAACATTTAAATGTGCTACGATTTCGTAAGACTCATTCAAAGTTAATTCCACCCCCATTAAAGCTAACTCTCTCAGCAGGTCAACTTGAATACAATAAATACAAGATACTATTCCTAGAGATTTTCTACTCAAAGCATCAACAACCACATTAGCTTTACCTGGATGGCGATGTATCATGCAATCATAATCATTTATAAGTTCCATCCACCTTCTTTGCCTCAAGTTCAAGTCCTTTTGAGTAAGCAAGTATTATAAGCTTTGATGGTCATTAAAAATTTCACAACTAACACCATATAAGTAATGTCTCCAGATTTTGTAACACCCCAGGATTTTTGAGATTGAGAAATTAAATTTTTGGGAAAATTAAGTTTAATTAAATTAGAGAATTCTAAAATATTGGAATTGAGGCCCAAAAATAAAGAACATTTTAAAGTATTCCGAATGATGATTTTGAGGGTTCCATCGATCTCGAAAGGGTCGAGATAGTCAAAATGACTGTCATTGGGTTTTATTTCGGCTCCGGAATGTTTTTAAGTCAGTTTGACTCGAATTGGAGTAAACGAGTCATTTAAAGTGTGTTAACATTGAAAATTGGGACTTATGTTTTATAGGCTTAAGAGTCTTACGGATGAAGCCTTCTCATTATTGAAAAGAGAGAAATAGAAAGGAAGAGGGAAAGAAGAAGAAAAGAAGAGAGAGAGAGAGAGGAAGAAAGCTTGGGATTTCCGGCCCAATCGCGACATCGAGGACGATCCAACCTCTACAAATCTGAGGCAAGTGTTTAATCTTGATAAATAAGTCATTTGTGTATTTTATTTCATAATTTTTGGGTTAAAGAAATGGTTTTTGGGTATAAACATCAAAACCTAAATTTTGGTTCAAATCTTGAAATTGAAGATTTTAATTGGGTTTAAGGGATATAAATTGATGAGGTTAAATATATGATGTGTTTGCATGTTGGAAATTATGTTGGGATTGAATATTAAGGGTTAGAAGAAGTATAAATTAAATTTGGGAGAATTTGGGCTTTGGAAAAATCAGCCATTTTCGTGGCTTGCTGCACCAGCCGAATCGATTCGCCCCCAGCGAATCGATTTGCTATGTTGCAGAAGTCTCGGGTCTTTAGGGCCGAATCGATTCCTCCCTAGCGAATAGATTCGGTAAGTAGCAGAATCTCATGTCCCTTGGACCGAATCGATTCGGATGGGACGAATCGATTCGCTGCTGGGCCGAATCGATTCGGAGGGGCCGAATCGATTCGGAAACAGGGCATTTTGAGGTATTTTCTCCATAGAGATTCCAAACACTTTTTGGTTGGGTTTATTGATTTAGGGGTCTTCTGTTATGATGTAAGAGATATGTTCTTGGATACATATAAGGATTTTCTCACATATTAGGATCTTGGGGACTCCTTAGGGTAATTTAGGAGAAATGTATCCATGTATGTATTGGAGTTGCATATGGAGATTGTGGGGAAACCTCATTGAGGTTCGGAATACCAATTATAGATAAAAAAAGGTATAAATATGATGTGAGGTTGAGAACTCTTAGAGAGTGAGGGGTCTCATATCCTTAGAAATGTTTAGACTAAGGAACAATCGATAACTCAATAGGAGTAAGGGTTCATAAGATTAATTGAACCATAGGTGAAATTGGGAATGATTTGGATCGTACTATCGACTAGAATAAGCTGTAGAATAAGTTCTAGTTAGGATAGTTTACACGTAATTGTGGGGAAATAACCATCGACATTCCAATACTTGAAACGAGGTTGGGAAATTTGAGGTTTTAGACTATTAAGTCATGTATGTGCCTATGGTTAAATAGTACTAAAGGTAATTATGTACTCTCGGATATAGATGGTGTGTGTAGTGATGGGTTTCCTACACAAAATCTTGGTTGATAACCCTAATGCTGGATATATATGTATAAATATATACATATGATTTTTGGAGACTATTCATCATAGGAAAAAAAATGATTGAATGTGTTTCAAGTGAGGGATTGTATTCACATATCGAGGTAAATTATTTGAGTTTGTGGTGACGGCTTGTATATTGAGGATTATGTATACTTATAGCCGAGTTTATATATCTTATACATATGAACGAGAATTAGTTTGTATATATATAGATATAACGATGTGTGAATGTATGTACATATATCTATATATAAATATGAATATATGGATATATTTATGTTGTGGACATACATGGTATGGATATTTAAACCGTATATGATGGTTTAATATTTGATCATATGATGGGATCATATGGATGTATGTATATTGTGCATGTGAACGATATATATACTTATATGGTTAAGCATACCCCGCTCATGCTACATTGGGAAGTTTCCGCGCAGAGGGTGAGCATCCTAGCATATAGAGCAGGGTGTGGATATTCCCCAGGTCATAGTCGTCCCGTGTTTTATTATATGGTATATATTTTTGGGATGAGACGTGGTGGGTATGTTTTGTCTCATTTCCAGTTGGAGCTATGACCGCTTCCCGGGACGTCGTGTGTGTGAGTTATCACGAGGTGGGTGTCGTGGATCCCCACCAGGTGGTCCCCAGTTGCTACGTGAGCCGGGCACTGGGAAGATGATAGCATTGATGCAGTTTTATCGGTGATATATATAGCCGGGTGGATTATGTGCATGTCCATTGTACATCAGATATGATATGTACACTTGGTCAAGAGTATGGATGATGGTATATATATATATGGTTAGAATAAAATGCCTATATATATATTTATATCCAATATAGATAAAAAGGATATGGTATCATCATGGAGTACATCTTGGATGATTATGGTGTACTAGATTGATGGGGGTTGATGTATCGCATTTAAGGAATATTTCAGTTACATCATCCCAAGGATATTATTGGAGATTTTTAGTTGTTTTAATATGGTATGTATGGCATTATGGATCTCTAGGATCGACATTGTCAAGGAGTAGTGTAACGGGGTGGTCCCTTGTTTGGATTTCTCTTTGCGAGACACCCCACGCATGAAACGTAGTGCAGTGTTGAGATTGGATAAAAGTTCTGCCAATTATGGTATGTATGGCATTATGGATCTCTAGGATCGACATTGTCAAGGAGTAGTGTAATGGGATGGTTCCTTGTTTGGATTTCGCTTTGCGAGACACCCCACGCACGAAACGTAGTACATTATTGAGATTAGAGAGAAGTTATGTCGATATTTATGTGTGGCATAATGGATCTCCAGGATCGACGTTGACAAGGTGTAGTGTAACGGGGTGGTTCCTTGTTTGAATTTCTCTTTGTGAGACACCCCACGCACGAAACGCATCGCAACGTTGAAATTGGAGGGAAGTTTTGTCAATAATAATTTTGCATGCTTATTAGTTAGAAATTAAATCATATGTTTCAACCCAAATGCATATGGGTAACTTATTAAGAACTAAAATTGATTAAATTATAAACCGGAATCCCCTAAGCCTATTAAGGCATCATTGTTTGTAAACGTAATCAAGTAGGATTAGAGAAAAGGGGGTGGATTCTTGGGTTATGATAGGAAGGTAGATCTCGAGGGTATAGGCTAGGCCTATGATAAGTTAGGCTGTCCTTATAAATGGGGGTAATTTAACTAAAACTTGAGGATGCGAATAGGTGTGCGCCGTTAGATGAGGGGTGAGTTGGGAAATCCACGAGAGTACGAATCCACATTTAATTATGAAATAAGTGCACCGATATTTATTATGCACGGTTAACACACTTGCTAAATATTTTTCACAACTCGCGCTCTGACCCGTTTACTTTTTTCTCCTGCTTGTATATAAATATATATATATATATTACTACCGGTGTCCTACCGCATGGATGCCGGATGACTTTCTATCCAGAGTCTTGGGAGCCGCGACAAGTTCAGACTGTTGCGGGATGTAGAATGTAGTCGCTTCCTCCTTTGAAAATTCTAGGTAGGATTCATGTTGTATATCGGGTTTGTACCCAAGGGATATTTATATACATGTTTATATTTATTCCATTCCAATTATTGTATTGGCTGTGACCCGACAACTTATTCGGGTCTACTTTTTGTAGGATATTATGTTGTAGTTATTTATTTCGTTTTATTCTAGCATTCCATTTCTCATAGTTCTTTCATGCATCTTTCTTTCCTTCATTAGTAGTGTTAGTTTGTTGTCTGTTGCATATATTATTTAATTTTAATATCTCGCTTGTATGATACCGGGTAGTTAGTCCTATATTATATTGTACCGACAGTTGATGTTGAGACTGGACCATCTGAAATTCCTAATTTAATGTAGTATAGGGCTGGCCACCCATTATTATTTTAAGCTGGGTGTTACAGATCTTTAGTGCAAAAACTACTGCAGCTAACTCAAGATCATGAGTAGGGTAGTTGCATTCATGTATCTTTAACTGTCGAGAAGAAAAAGCAATTACCTTTTCATGTTGCATTAATACACATCCAAGTCCTTGATATAAAGCATCATTATAAATAACTAAACCTTCTGTACCTATTGTGATAGTCAATACTGGAGCAGATATTAACTTACCCTTTAAATTTTCAAATCTTTTATCACAATCACCACTCAACACAAACTTGTTCTCCTTTCTGGTAAGCTTAGTCAATGGCAATGCAATAGAAGAAAACCCGGTATAAACCACCTGTAATACCCCGCCAATCCTAAAAATCTACGTACCTCAGGCACACTAGTTGTCCTTTCCCAATTCATTACTTCTTCTACCTTCTTGGGATCAACACAAATACCATCAGTAGAAATAACATACCCCAAAAATACTACCTTGTCTAGCCAAAATTCACATTTAAAAAACTTAGCATACAACTGCTTCTCTCGCAAGGTCAGTAAAATAATACGCAGGTGGTGTTCATCCTCATCCCTACTATGAGAATATATCAAAATACCATCAATGAAGACAATAACAAAAGAATCCACATATGGGTGAAATATACGATTCATCAAATCCATGAATACAACCGGTGCATTTGTTAACCCAAATGGCATGACAAGAAATTCTTAATGTCCATATGTGGAACAAAAATTAGTTTTAGAAATGTCACAATCTCTTACTTTTAATTGATGATACCCGGATCTGAGATCAATTTTGGAAAACACTTTGGCTCCTTGCAGCTGATCAAACAAGTCATTAATGTGGGGTAGTGGGTATTTGTTATGGATAGTCACCTTATTCAATTGACGATAATCGATGCACAGTCTCATGATTCCATCTTTCTTCTTTACAAATAATATTGGGGCTCCCCACGGTGATACACTAGGCCTTATAAAACCACGATCTGACAAATCTTGCAACTGTATTTTTAGCTCCTTTAATTCTGCAGGTGCCATGCGATATGGTGGAATAGATATCGGTGCAGTGCTTGGTACCAACTCAATCACAAATTCTACCTAACGGTCTGGCGCTAACATTGGGAGTTCTTATGGGAAGACATCTACAAACTCATTAACTACTGGTATATCTGATAGTTTTCCAGCCTCTTGTCGTATGCCCACCACATGGGCAAGATAACCCTGACAACCTTTCCTTAACAATTCGTAAGATTTGGTAGAAGAAATCAAACATTTTGGAGTGACATTTCCTTCCCCAACAAATTTAAATTCAGGCAATCTAAATATACATTATATGAGGCCAACCAATCCATACCGAGCATCACATCAAAGTCATGCATATTGAGAGGTAACAAGTCAACTAGTAATTCTTTTTCACCCACTCGCACCACACACTCCCTATATACCCTCTCAATAACCCCCCCCCCCCCCATTGGAGTAACAATAGCTAAACCAGAATCTAATGATGATAATGGTTTATTAAGATGCAATAGATAAAGCAAAGACACAAAAGAATGTGTAAAACCAGGATCTATCAACACACAAGCATCTTTATCACCCATAGGAAGTGTACCTGTCACTACGTTAGGCATAGCTTGTGCATCTTGCTGCGTCAGTGCAAACACTCTGCCTTGACCTTGACTTTGCGATATACCTCCTCTACCTCTCCTGGGTACATTCTGTGTAGAACTCCTACCTCCTACTGCCACACTCCCAACTGATGTTTCAGCTCCCATCATTGGACAATTCTTTCGTAAGTGCCCTGGTTGATGATAGTGGAAACAAAAAGGTGATGTCTCAACTATTGTACACTCCCAAGACATGTGCCCTTGACCACCACATCTATAACAAAATATGTCCCTCGATACCAGCACGGATGCATTTTCTGATCGATTCATCCCAGTCCTTACACCTCGAGCTTGAAATCTTCCACGTGAACTTCTATTATTTTTAAATTCTTGGCCCTTAGGTACTCCTCGTGATACACTCTGAGTTGAGGTTCCCGTATCCCATCCATATGATCTTATAATATCGTGTCTAGCTTTCTTCGAGTGTTCAGCTTGCATTTCTTTCATTGACTTTTCTGACACCATGGCCCTATCCACCAAGTCCACGTAATCTGTGATCTTCATATTAGTAACTATGGTTTTTATATCTATGCTCAACCTAGTTTGAAACCTATCACATTTACTTTCTTATGTCCTCACCAAGTCTAGTGCAAATCTAGATAAGGATATAAAGAAAGCTTCATACTCTGCCACTGTTCGGTTCCCCTGTTTCAACGTGATAAATTCTTCCTTTTTATCTTTCCTATAAAGCCTTGGGAAATATTTTTCAAAGAACACCTTCAAAAACCTCTCCCATGTAATTTTTGGAGGATTTATTGGCACCATTCCCCCCATTGTACTAAGTAACCTTTCTCTTTTATCCCACCATAACTTTGCATCATCCTCTAACCTGAAGGTTGCTAATAAAACCTTTTGTTCATCTCACACTTCCATCACCTTGAATATTGTTTCCATCTTTCTAATCCACCCCTCTACCACTAACGGATCAGTTGTCTTAGTAAATGTTGGCGGATTTAACTTCATGAACCTCTCATGCAATTTATCACTATCCCCTCCATGTTATCCACCTCTTGCTTGTTCCACTAATTACGCCACATCATGTAATATTCTTCCCACATCATCAATAGGTGTTGTTTCACCTATGGTTCCTCCACTTCAATATGTCTATGTCGTTGCTGACTATTAGGAACATAAGATGCCTCACCCTCTGCTCTATCATGTAGCTCGTGTGGATCCATCACTCACTACAATATAATTAACTTAAACAAAATATAATAACAACAGTTTGATATTAACATTATTAGTCAAAATCCAGATGCATAACAAACTCACTTTCTAGTGTCCACCGCCAATCTAGACCCTCACACCCTGTCCAAAACCTAATAACCACGCTCTAATACCAAGTTTTCGTGCCTAGACTTAATTAAGTTAAACACATTGTTTTATTTGGATATAACTTCCTTTAAACCATGCTTTTGACTTTAAATCTCTCTTGAAAAATAGCATAATTTATTTTCAGAGGCAAGTGTAGATGAAAACATAACTACCTTTACATGTAACTTATAAGTACCATACAACTTTACATACCCAAGATCCTTAGTTTAACATTTAAACAAAAATCTTCTTGACATTTAAACCATATTAGATATCCGTCACTCCCCCATTTTAAGGCCCTAACTTGGCAGTGAGCTCCAAATGATAATCATATCTGAAACAAAATATTATAGGAGTGTAAGCTATATAGGCTTATTGAATGACCATATACCACACATATAACCAATTTGAATAACCATTTTTATTTTGTTCTAATGCTATAACCCAACAGGAATTGTGAAACTCTCGCAAGCCTGGACCCACCACAGTCCAATTAACCCACCGCAGTTTTTGGGGACCACCACATCCCTTTATTAGGCCCGAGTACACAAACCTTTCAGTTGGATTAACAGGACCTTCACATCCCATAGGATCCACCACAGTCCTTAACATTAGATAAAGTTCCCACCACAGTCCATAACATTAAATAACATTGCTTAACATTTTTAATCATATGCATATGTTTCATAAATACCACATCACTCCATAAACATTCTAACACATGTATTCAACTACACATTTCCATATGAAATTATAAGCATTTATATTTCATAAGGAAGGTCACTAACCTTGGATTTGGTGATAATATTAATACCAACTACTTCCTTGGTATGTTAGTATTAATTGCTTCCCCACCTAACAAGTCAATGTCATTAGTATTTAAATACACTGATTAACATCAAACCCAGTAATTCATCACATCATTTGGTCAATCGTAAATAAATAAGGAGGAATTAAATATGATATTTCACATTTATATAACACCCAAGCAATTAGGATTCTAACACAATTTACGGAATTAAATTACGAATTCGCTAGACAAAGTTATGGCCATTTTATTACAACCCTTTTCAAATCGTTTCTCAAGAAAAACAGCAACACAACTTCAACTTTCTGGAATTTGCATAATTTTTATACATCATAACTTTGCATAATATTACACAAAATATCAGTAAACACATTTAATAATACAAAATTAATGTTTCATAATTTTTAGGGCTCATTTGGTATGTCGAGCAAAATGTCGAACACCTGGTATGCATTCTTGCTCATTTAGGGCAGATTTTAAACCAAAACTTCAAACTATCACCAATGGTTCATTCCTTGGTATTTTTTCACAATTTTAGGATATGTTATACATGTATGAGTATGTTTTACTCTCCATCTAGAATCACTCAATTCCAATAAGTATTCCATGATTTATGCCATTTTTAGTACAACTAGGTCGAAAACAAACATTAAAGCATAACTTAACATTTTTAAGCATACATAACCTCCACCTTGGGTAACAATCATGGAAACATATAATAAACATGTTTCAACATATATGTACATAAAAAAAACTTAATTTACTAAGTTAAAAATCATCACGAGGAGGAAATTTAAATCATGTTAACTTTAAAGTTAACATTTACTATCCTAGTTCACTTTCTTACACATGTTCTTAAACCGTAATTGTTCCAACACAATTAGCAATATGGGTATCATTAAAATATTTATACAAATCAAAAATAAAAATATTCCAACTGTAAAACTCATCCATGTGATCAACTTTAATAAAGAAGTAATTACCTTATGAGGATTCCTCGATTTATAGAAATTTTTCGAAGATTTCTTCCTTAACTTTCATCTCTTTCTCTCTCTTTAGGAAAAACTCTTGTTCATGGATGAATTAGATGAACAAGTGAGTTTTTTTAAAAAGTTTAAGTCTGCCAAACCATCATCCACCCTGTTGATACCAAAATTAATGTGCTGATGTGGACGAATAAGATGAAGACACGTGTCAATCTACATGGCACAATAGCAACGAGGAAGATCATTTCCCGACCAACTGTGCTTCTTTCCCTTCAACAAGAATACACCGAGAAACTACATCATCCCGAGATACTCTAAGTACTCCGAGGAACTCTTGATCAACAAGCAACTAAGGCGGTCCGAACTGCATCTCGGCCGTATCATTAATTACTAGACGGACAACTGTTCAACTATCCATTGTATTCTTGACGCACACGTTGCATTAAATGTATTACCCTTTCATATGTAAATCATTTAATGTATTGGACCTTTCATGTACAGCCTCAAGGCTATAAATACATTGTATCTCCCTTATTCAAGGGGAGCGGAATTTCTTGAGAGAATTTGTAATCAAGAATTCCACAAACACTCAGCAATAACATAACAGTGGACGTAGGCTTTATTCCTAGCCGAACCACTTTAAAAATCTTTGTCTTATTTATTTATCCGTGATTGAATAATTAGAGCAATCTAGTTTTTTACATCAACAGATTGGCGCCGTCTGTGGGAAACGACTGTTATTATCGTTTTTCATAAAAATCATTTATCACCAATGGCTGATAATCCAGAATCCAGTAATCGAAATGTTGGAAATACTGGAAATCTTCCAAATCCATCTGCATCCCCAGATCTGGCTGGGATTATGACGAATCTGGCTCAAGGACAAACCGCCATGCAAGAATCCATGAGGAAACTCATTCAAACTCTTCAGGGCGGTGCACCTACCTATTCAGGGCAAAGAAGTGATCATAGGTAATCGCAATCTAGACGCACTGGGTCATATCGCAATGAGGAGTCTAATGATTTTTCTTATCAACCTGGGCGAACTTCATCAATACGGGCTTCGGATAGAGATCAACGTATCACTCTCTCTCCGGAGAGAACTAGCGCTTTGGAGAGGTTAAGTAGAGTATCTCCTTTCAGTCGGTTAGGACCAAGGAGGAACATGAATCCACCTAGGGCTCCATCAAGAAGTTTTCGACCACCACCAGGTTTGAGAGAAGGATCTGCGCAATCGCGACCAACCACTCGTCGAGATAAATCTCAGGAAGCTACGTCAGAGCAATCAGTTGCTCGGACTAAACGGCCCGAGGAAGGGAATGAAGCATGGAAAGGTTCCATTCAACGATTGGAGGATAGACTGGGAGAAATGGCTAAGGCAAGAAATCCCTTACAGAGAACTTTTGTTCAAGGAACACCTTTTGTGCAAGCCATTGTGGATTTCCCTACGCCGTCGAAATTCAAAGCACCCGTAGTGACTCCCAAGTACGATGGAAAGACATATCCCGTACTTCATATAGAACAATACCAAGCTGCTGCAGATATCTACGCTGTTCCCGACGAGATGAGGTGTAGAGCATTCTCGGGAACTCTTACTGGATCTGCACAGATATGGTACAATAATCTTCCTCGGGGTAAGATTTCAACTTTTGTTCAGTTAGCCGAGTTGTTTATTGGCAATTTTTGTTTTGGAGCAAAGCCGGTAAAGCGAGTAGCACACTTGCTAAGTGTTAGACAAAAATCAGGTGAAAGTACTAGAGATTACATAACTCGTTTCATTAACGAAAAGTTGGAAGTCATAGATTATGAAGAAAAGACAGCAATCACTGCTTTGATGAGTGGTTTGCTGCCTAACAAGCTGTATTACACTTTGGCTAAAGATCCACCTAAAAATATGTCGGAGTTGATGGCAAAGGCGGCCAAAATCATGAATGCCGAGGAGGCTATGGCTGCGAAGAAGAATATGGATAAATAAGTTAAAGTGGAGGTCGACAATTCTAAGAAGAAAGATCAGAAAAGTAATGGTGGTGACAAATATTCCAAGAATAACAGGATGAAGTTGGAAGCCCTAAAGAAGTATGATAATTATACTCCATTGAAAGTGGGTATTAATCATGTTTTGGAAGAAATCAGGAATAACGAGGAAATCAAATGGCCAGAGAAACTGAAGACAGATCCCGACCTGAGGAATAAGACCAAATATTGCGAATTTCACAAAGATCATGGCCATATGACCAAAAATTGTATAGCCCTTCAGAACGAGATTGAAACACTCATCCGAAGAGGAAAATTATCAAAGTACGTAGATCGCAGGAGTGAGAGGAAGAATGATGATAGAACTAGAGAGAGATCTAGATCTCCTCGTCGTGCAGAGGAGAAAAAGAGGAGGGACCATGAAGAGGATCCAGATGATGACCCCGATCTTCCCAAGAAGCCAAGGAAACCTGAACGAGAGGTATTTTCCATACGTTTTGGGTCATTTGATTGTAATGTTATTACAGGAGGAGATGCAGGAGGAGGAGACCTTACTGCAGAAAGAAAAGCTTATCTCGGAGAGGCTCAAGCTTGTTCATACATTCAGCGAATAAACCTGGCCGAGGATGATCGTCCGAGGAAAGTAAACAAAGAGAAGCTAGTGATTGGTTTTTCAAAAAACGACCTGGCAGGTGTTCTCTACCCTCATGATGATCCGCTGGTGATCAAAATGAGGATGAAGGATGTGGTCATTTCAAGGGTGTTAGTAGACAATGGTAGTTCAGCAGACATCATGTATTATTCATGCTTTGATAGCTTGAATTTAAAATTATCTCAGTTAGAACCTTATCACAGACCCCTTCTGGGTTTTGCTGGCGAGAAAGTTTTTCCACTTGGGACGATCAAGTTGGATATACTCATTGGAACTTGGCCTGCTTGTCGAACGGAAAGAATACACTTTTTTGTAATGGATAAGAATGTGCAGTCCGCCTACAACATCATCATGGGAAGAGTTGGATTGAAGAAGTTCGAAGCAGTTCCATCTACAGTTCATCAATGTTTGAAATTCCCAATGAATTTTGGAGTAGGAATTATGAAAGGTGATCAAAAAGTAGCTCGGGAATGCTATTATTCGTCGGCCGAGCAAGAGGAACTTGAAGAGTTACAGAAAAAGACTACTACTTACCAAGTGGAGGAAAGCACAGAAATTGAAACTCTTGACCCTAGGGATGAATCTCAACTCGTAAAAGGACAGGTTGTGGAATCTACAGAAATTGTTATCCTGGACGACGAGCATCCTGAACGAATAACTCAGATAGGGTCGTCGTTGGATTTTTCAATAAAACAGGAGTTGATAACTTTCTTGAGAAACAGGAAGAATACTTTTGCTTGGAGTCATGAAGACATGCCAGGAATAGATCCAAACTTCTTATGTCATGAACTCAATGTGAATAAGGAGATCAAACCTGTGAAGCAAAGAAGAAGAGTGTTTAGTCCCGAGAAGAACTAGGCCATACAAGAGGAGGTCGAGAAACTCCAGAAAGCCCAATTCATTGAAGACGTGAAATATCCAGATTGGTTGGCGAATGTGGTGATGGTAAAGAAGAAGAACAACAAGTGGAGAATGTGTGTTGATTTTACTGATCTCAACAAAGCATGTCCAAAAGATCATTTTCCATTGCCCCGAATTGATCAACTAGTGGATGCTACTTCGGGACACGAGCTACTCAGCTTCATGGATGCTTATTCTGGCTACAACCAAATCAAAATGAAACCTGAAGACAGGGAAAGTACTTCTTTTATTACCCCAAGGGGAACTTATTGTTATAATGTTATGCCTTTTGGTTTAAAAAATGCAGGTGCAACATATCAGCGGTTGATGAACAAGGTATTCACCGAACAAATCAGCCGCAATATGGAGGTCTATGTCGACGACATGCTCACCAAAAGCCAGAGAGCTGCAGATCATTTGGTTGACTTGAGTCAAACTTTTGATCAACTGGATAAATACCAGATGAAGCTTAACCCGACGAAATGTACCTTTGGAGTACGAGAAGGAATGTTCCTCGGATACATCGTCAACCAACGAGGTATTGAGGCAAATACAGAAAAGATCAAAGCTCTTTTAGGGCTGCGATCCCCGACGACGAAGAAAGAAGTGCAAAGTCTTACCGGACGAGTTGCAGCACTCAACAGATTTGTATCCCGAGCAACTGATAAATGCCTCCCATTCTTCAAAACGCTACGAAAAAGTTTTGAGTGGACTGATGAATGTGAGAAAGCCTTTCAAGATCTGAAGAAGTATTTGGGAGCCCCACCATTGTTGTCTAGGCCAATAAATGGAGAGAAGCTGTACTTGTATTTGGCAGTATCAGAAAATGCAGTTAGCTCGGCATTGATCAGATTGGAGAATGGAGTCCAGAAGCCAATTTATTACACAAGCAAGGCCTTCCGAGGTGCGGAAATCAGATACCCAAAGCTAGAAAAATTGGCACTGGCATTAATTGAAGCAAGTAGAAGAATGAGACCATACTTCCAGGCCCATACCATCATTGTGTATACCGACATGCCGTTAAGACAAGCCCTTCACAAGCCAGAAAAATCAGGAAGATTGATGTATTGGGCAATAGAACTCGGTGAATATGATATTGTGTATGAACCCAGATCATCGTTGAAAGGGCAAGCCGTGGCAGATTTTATAGCAGAGTTCACATACCCTGATACCCCCGAGGAGCAAAAGATGCTTGCTGACCTACCTTTGGACGATACAGGATTGACAGACACAGATCCAAACCAACCAAGGTTGGTAAAAGGACTTGTGGATGTAGAAAAATCATCATATTTAAATCCCGACCAACTCCGGTTGGTGGAGGGGCAAGAACAAATGATCGACGAGGAACGAAGGATACCCGGGGATGATGAAAGAAAACAGATGATATTTCACCGAGGAACTCTAACAGATAAGAAATTTGAAGACGAGTTACATACATGGAGATTATATGTAGATGGATCATCTTGCACGGCTGGTTGTGGAGCAGGGATTGTTTTAAATTCTCCAGATGATATTGACATGGAGTACGCCTTGAGATTCCAATTCAAAGCTTCCAATAATGAAGCTGAATATGAGGCTATGATAGCAGGTTTTCATTTGGCGAAAGTTATGGAGGCACGTCAAGTAATTGTTTTCAGTGATTCTCAGTTAATTGTGAATCAAATGATGGGAATATATGCAGTGAAGGGAGAGTTAATGGTGAAGTACCATGCAAAAGTGATGGAATTGTTGAAAGAATTTGATGCTATTCAATTGGTGAGGATACCGAGAATGGAGAATGCCAGAGCAGACGCATTGGCCCGACTAGCGTCAGCTACGCGCACCGAGCTGCGAAGAACAATACCAATTGAAGTATTAGAAAGTCGGAGCATAGAAGAAGATCTGACGATGAAGATTATTACCCTTGATTTAGGACCATCTTGGATGGATCCTATCAGAGCATACATTGAAGAAGGAGTACTACCGGAGGACAAACTAGCTGCCAAGAAATTGAAGTATAAAGTTGCTCGGTATGTGTTAACTAATGGTGTTTTGTATAAACGAGGAATTATGGCAGGTTTGCAGAGATGTGTGCATCCATCAGAAGTCAAAGAATTGATTGAAGAAATCCATGAAGGATCTTGTGGAGCTCATGTAGCAGGTCGGACCCTACTGCAAAGGGTGATGACACAGGGATACTATTGGCCGACGATGAGAGCTGATTGTATAGCTTATGCTAAGAAGTGTGACAGGTGCCAACGTTTTTCTTCCATCCGAAGAACTCCACAGGCATTGTTGACACCCATAACATCACCTTGGCCATTTGCCATGTGGGGGATTGATCTGGTTAGACCACTGCCGACGACCCGAGGAAGGTTCAAGTATCTCGTCGTGGCAGTAGACTATTTTACTAAGTGGGTGGAAGCTGAACCACTAATTGATATGACATACGAGAAGGTGTATCAGTTCATATGGAAGAATATCATTTGTCGATATGGTCTCCCCCACGCTTTCATCACAGACCATGGAACACAATTTGATAATGAAGAATTTGCTGCCTATTGTCATCAGTCAAACGTCTTGAAGTTTCATTCAGCACCAGGCCATCCCCAAAGTAATGGGCAGACTGAAGTGATGAACAGAACATTACTAAATGGGTTGAAGAAGAGGTTAAGTGAGGCTAAAGCAAATTGGATTAATGAGCTACAGTCAGTTTTGTGGGCTTACCGAACAACTCCCCGAGCAGCAACAGGAGAATCACCATATATGCTAGCATTTGGAAGTGAGGCTGTGATACCTGCCGAGTTGGGCCTACCAACACATAGGGTGTTAAATTTCAATTCTCCGATCAGTGATTTGATGAGAAGGATGGATTTAGATATGCTCGAGGAAGTCAGAGAAGAGGCAGCCATTAGGAATGCTGCTTATCAACAACGAACAGCTCTGTTTTACAACAAAAGGGTAAAGAAATGTGATTTAAAAGAAGGGGATTATGTGCTAAAGAAGGTCATTCAGAAGCAGAATAAACTGGAAGCAAACTGGCATGGACCTTACCGAGTTACAGAGGTTGTTCGACCAGGAACTTACAGAATAGCAACTCTAGAAGAAGAGGAATTTAAAAATGCATGGAATGCTGAACACCTGCGCAAGTATTATCAATGATGTCCAATGTAAAGCATTTCTCTCATTATGAATAAAACGAAGATGTTTCACCATTTTTTCCTTCTGGATGAAAGTTTTTCGGGGAATACTAGTGTAATACACTATACAACGAAAGTGCTCTAAGGAGCCAACCTCCTTTGGTTAGGAGGACAGCTCTTCGGGGCAAAAGCGCTCTAAGGAGCCAACCTCCTTTGGTTAGGAGGACATGCTCTAAGGAGCCAACAAATACAGCTCTTCGGAGAAAAAGTGCTCTAAGGAGCCAACCTCCTTTGGTTAGGAGGACAGCTCTTCGGAGCAAAAGTGCTCTAAGGAGCCAACCTCCTTTGGTTAGGAGGACAGCTCTATTGAGCAAAAAGTGCTATAAGTAGCCAACCTCCTTTGGTTAGGAGGACATGCTCTACGGAGCCAAAAAAAAATGCTCTAAGGAGCCAAAAGCTTTAAGGAGCCAAAAAGTGTACACCAGCAGGATCAACCACGGTTGGTAAGATAAAAATATACTCTCATATTACAACTTATGTTGGTCGGGAGGTAATATTGTTACAATGAGTTCTTTGAAGAACAAAATGTTTAAAAAATACACCAAGTATAGTTGGTCGGGGATAAAAACCCAATAACTGTAGTTGGTCGACGAGGACAACTTATTGATCTTAGTTGGTCGGACGCAATTTTATAATCAAACCAAGTATAGTTCGTCGGAGCTGTATTTAGTCGACAAACATTATTCACCCACCTTGGTTGGTTGGAAACAGTTTGAACATTTTTCTCATTACTTTATTATTAAGTGATCGAGAAACATTACTAATACTTGTAACCTTTTATTAAGTTGCTTATTGAACAATAATACTGTTAGCTTTTTAATAGATACATAGATACATATGTACAAATATAAATGTGCTTGATAAAACAAAATTGGCAAACAGAAAATGAAAATCTTTTCATTAATCTGGAATAAATTACAAATTACAAAATTGTTACATGGACATTACTATTCTATTGGTTTTTTGCCCTGTGCTTTAGAAACAGGTTCCTCGCCGGCAGGAGGGTCTTCTAGGCAAAGGGGAGAATTGATGAAATTAACATCTCTGAGCATTCTGACGTTCATAACAGAAGGTGTATCCAAAAGATGCTCAGGACGAGATAATTCAGCTTGGGAGTGAAGGCTATAATCACCAAGATATTTCGAAATTAGACTGCGAGGAATGGAGCGAGCTGGAATCCATGCCATATCCAATTTGAAAGGTGGTACAGGCAGGTCTAATAATGATGGAGCATGATAGTCCCATAAAAAATGCCCTTGCTCCAACTTTAATACACCCAATGCATTTAACCATCCTTGCTTGTAACCTTCATTATTAGCATGTTCAATGCGAGCATCCAGATGAACGAGAGCTTCATTGTATCCTGCCATCCAGAATTCTCTTGGCTGTTTATGGAATTGGAAGGTTAATCTATCCAATTGTTCATGAAGGCTTTTGGCAAAGAGATCTTTGTTATGCAAGGCAGATTTCGTTGATGCCAGCTGATCTTCCAGAGACAGATTTTTATTGGACATTTCAGTCAGAGCACGGTCTTTTACTTTCAACTGGAATGCTTGAGTTTCCAGAGTAGACTGAGTGCGAGCCTCCTCAACATTTTGGCTGACTCTTCCTCGCCCCCGAGAACCTCTTCCTCGTCCCCGAGCAGTTCCAGAAATAGCAGATCTTCTTAAGTCCTCCAGCTCTTGCCTCAGTTTGGCATTTTCGACCTCTAAGAACGAGAAGCCTTCATCAGTGACTGGTATTAATGCAGTAGAGGATGAAGCAGCAGATTCATATTGAGCTAATTTCTTCTGCAAATTATTATTTTCTTGCTCCAAGATCTCAGCGATTTGTCTACAGGCTTCAATTTCACCTTTTAGGGTCCTCTCCCTGACGTCATACCCAGCAATGATCTTCTTGTGGCCTGTTTCTGAAGAGAGCTGTTGGTATCTATTTTCATAATCTTCATGTAACAAAGCCATTGATTCATTATGTTGATTTTGAAGATCCTTTAAGGAACCATGAAGCTCTTCAATCAACTCATAGTAAGCGACATTGTTGGCCACTGCTCGGTCGAGTAAAGCTTTCAAGTATTGATAAGCTTCAATAGCCTGCTCTGAAGCACCGTGACCAAGGATATCAACAATTTCCGATGTACTAAGATCTGTATGACCAGCCTTATAGTATTGATGACATTGCTGCATCAGCTCGGTATCATGAGAAGAAATCAATTCCATTCTAGCAACAAACTAATGACAAGAAAAAGACAACAATCAACAAAAACAAGTTATCAAAAACAGAGATGAGCAAAGATATATTTTATTAGATCATTAAAAAGTTACATCGTTCGATTACAAGGAAATACAGAAAGGCTACCGAACAACTTCACACCTTTTCCTTATCCCCCAAGACTTTCTCGGGAGGCGGGGACGAGGAGCTCGGTTGCTCGGTGATAACTACAGCTTGATCGGTAGGAGTCTTCTCGGGAGGAGGAGGCATGGAGGAAATGTCCTCGGTGGCAGATGGTTGAGAGGCAGAAACTTGATCGCCCATAGCCATGGAAGATTCATCTGAAGCAGGTTCATCTTCTTCTTCTTCCACAATTGGTGGAGGAGGACCAGGGAGATGCCGTTGGAATAGCTCAGAATCATCTTGGACTTTTAGCTCTTGCAGAGCAGCTACCCAACCATCATAGAAGTATTTCAACTCCCCATATTGGACTTGAGACGTCATTGCAGCTATCCCTCTCTCCCATCCTTTCTCCCAACCAACACTGAAATGTTTCTTGATTGCAACTTTTCTCCTCGATTTCTCCGAGGAGAGCTTCACCTCCAGTTCCTCTTTCTTAACCTTAATATCTCACAGAGTAGATATTTCTTCTTCTGCCTTCTTCAATTTATCATCAGATTCCTGATGTTTAACTTCCAAATCTTTAATTTTCTCCTCCAAATTCTTGGAGGTTTCAGCCATCTTCATCTTATCAGCCTCGGCCACAGCCAATTTTTTCTCCCAAACAGTTTTCTCCTCGATGTACTGTTGGCGAGATTCCTTCACAGATTGGGTTAAACCCAACAGAGCATCGTCAACATCGGACGAGGAAGTGGAAGCTTTAATAACTTGATCTTTCTTCACGATGGTATTGAAGCAGTTCACCAGCTGAAAGATAAGAAAAACAATAGAGTCAACACAAATACAAGAATTCAAGAAAAAGAAAGAAAGATCAAAGGTATGAGAAATTTACTGAAGAAAGATGGCGAGCAGCTAGGGACGTCAGTGTATCCCTAGGAATTTTTTCATCAACCCCGAGAACCTCGGGTATAACTGAGTTCGTTGAAGAACTCGGAAGAATAATTTTTGAGACACCACTACCACCAGCGGGTAGAGAAGGTGCAGTTCCAGCAAGATTAACCGAGGATGATTTCCTCAATCTCTTCAAAGGACGGTCAGTAGCATCAACCAAGGAAGAAGTCTTGGTCGGAGAGATGGCAATTACATCAGCAGGAGCATCTTTCTTGCTCGGGGCCACCGGGGGCTTCTCGGCAACTTTGGAGGAACCAGCATCTACTTTTTTAGTCCCCTCTGGGATATCAATTTTGCCTTTCTGGGCTCCAACAGCAGAAGAAGTGTCACCAAATAGAGCAGGAGGAGCTCTTTTCTTGCCCATTCTCTGAGATAGGGGGATATGAGAATCTGAAGATGAACCTTCTGGTGTTGAAGCTGGTTCAACAGGGCGAGCAGTATAAGAGGTTGTGTAACTCTTATACTGTAGTAAATATGAAGCAGATCTAATATGCTCGTCAGCAATGGTCTTATGCAAATTCCAGATAAGTTTCAAATGCTTGATATTCACTTCTGACTCTTTTGGAGTTTTTCTTTTGCTATCAACTGCAAACAAATACATAATAGAATATCAGTCATACATTTTGTCAAACAGGATGAAAGCATAATTTCATAAGTAAAATAAAATGAAAAATAAACCTATCCCATTGCCGTATGGGGGGCATCTGGGACCGTTGTATACTTCATTCCCAGAGAAAGGCGCATGTTGCCAATTTTTTATGACCAACCCATGCTCAAAATAATCCCTATTTGAGTCAGGGAGATTAACTACAAGAGCCCTATTCAAATACCTAGTTTTCAAATAATAAATATTATCTAGAACGGCCCATTTATAACAAAACATAATTTCAGGGATCCCAATACGAGTCCCATGAGTTAAATTTAATTTGTGCACCCCGTTAATTATTCTCCATGAATTGGGGGCTATTTTTGCAGGAACAAGATCAAAATATTGACAAAACTCAAGACATAATGGGTTTGGTGGAAAGGAAAAACCACATTCAGCAACAAAAAGACTGGGGAACCAATGTCCCTCAGCCAATCGAAAGTAATCTAAAGGCTCACAAAGAACCTCTAGAGTTACCCACGAAGGAATGGAAAAATCAGAACGGAATTTCTCAACAGATTCCACAATATAAACCATATTGAATAAAAGAGATACAGAAGAAAGAAAGAAGATCTTACAGAAAGAAAGGAGATGTGTTGACAACGAACGGAAACAAAGATGAACGCACAAGAGAAGAAGAGAAGAGAAAGCTTGAATGCAGAGAATGAAAAACGAAGACGACGGTATGGTTACCAAAGAAGTTTAAATACTTTGCATTGGGAAGCGGCGAAAGAAATGATTACCAAAAAGAAACTACTAAACTTCCGGCGGCTAAAAGGACAAAATTTACACGAATATCAAAGCGCTTATCAAAAAGGCGGAAACTGCGAAATAAGAAGGAAATTTGAATATAATGTTCCTGAAACCCGGGAAGTACATTTAATATTACCATATACCGAGAAAGAATGTTCCATACTCTTCAGAGTTCAAAATATGAAACATTGGGGGCTTCTGTAGATACCAAAATTAATGTGCTGATGTGGACGAATAAGATGAAGACACGTGTCAATCTACATGGCACAATAGCAACGAGGAAGATCATTTCCCGACCAACTGTGCTTCTTTCCCTTCAACAAGAATACACCGAGAAACTACATCATCCCGAGATACTCTAAGTACTCCGAGGAACTCTTGATCAACAAGCAACTAAGGCGGTCCGAACTGCATCTCGGCCGTATCATTAATTACTAGACGGACAACTGTTCAACTATCCATTGTATTCTTGACGCACACGTTGCATTAAATGTATTACCCTTTCATATGTAAATCATTTAATGTATTGGACCTTTCATGTACAGCCTCAAGGCTATAAATACATTGTATCTCCCTCATTCAAGGGGAGCGGAATTTCTTGAGAGAATTTGTAATCAAGAATTCCACAAACACTCAGCAATAACATAACAGTGGACGTAGGCTTTATTCCTAGCCGAACCACTTTAAAAATCTTTGTCTTATTTATTTATCTGTGATTGAATAATTAGAGCAATCTAGTTTTTTACATCAACACACCCTTTAACCAATAAAAAAATAGCACATGGTGTGCTAATAAGACAAATGTCACTTAAGGGATGGACAGATTTGCCCTTGTTTGGTAATTTCGGTATAACTTCTTGTAAGAGCCTCCATTTAACCCACCGTTTTTTGTGTTATAACATTAATTCATATATATACAACTTTCATAATTTGTGTTTTCCCAAAATCATAAACTAGTACGCCTAATTTGGGCTTCGAACAGGAAAGTAGCAATTTACCGAAAATCTCAAAACTTTCACATCTGGCGACCAAACATTGCCAATTTCGTATCAACACCCTAATTTACTTTTATAAACATAATCATGTATTAAAAACATAATTTTTTATGCATTTAACCACATAACTAATCATATGCTTTAAATATGGTATCCCCAATCATAAGCTTGATTTGCATCTAATATTAACCACATGTATTTCACATGAGCATGCATCCCATAAACATGATAATTAACATGTTTAACACACATAAACAATTTATAACGTATAACTCATAACTTATACTTAATCATGTAATTAACCTTACTAATCATGTTTTAGGGCCTTACAGTCTCGTGTAAATGTTTTAAGAACAATGGTGGTAGAACGCAATACGGAAATCCAAATTGCGCATGGGTCATACCGTTTGAAAGGTAATTTAGATACTTTCAAGTGTCCTTTGGGCCTATCCATCTCTGGAAGTTGACTTTGAGTCAAACGGGTCTCAAAAGGGCCCACTGGCCCTTTGGACGGGAGATCGTCAGACGGTAATGGATCATTCGTCCAAACCATAATCATAATTGCGTATGGGGTGGACTACGGGAAAGGTTTTGCAAGGCACTTTGATGTTACAAAGAGATTCGCTTGGTTCGGAGAGTTGACTTTTCTCAAATGGGGATCGAAACATCTTGGTGACCTTTCAGAGTAAAACGAGTCGTTCGTCTGTACTGTAAAGTTGATTCATGCTTTGGGTGGACTGTTGGAAAGGGTATTCAGTGCCCTTATAACCAGGACTTCAAACGACCTATCAAATAACATTGACATGTCATTTGAATGACAATGCTAGTCGTTAGGATGACTTACACGATATTTTAAAACTCCGCTTACAGGTAACTCAGAAAATAATTTTAAGTTTAAAAATGCCTCATTTTGAGAAAAACAATTTTTAAAAATATCCAAATACATAGTAAAAAATTCTAAGTAATATAAAACTAAATCCATATCAAAATTACGTCTCATTACAGAACATTGTTAAAGATGTTTGATTTTCGGATCTGTCTTCTTGAACATGTGAACATGAATTGTCTTAACGGTTGGAATGAGATACGCCATACTTGAACACGATATAAACTAAGAACTAAGGACAAGATGGAAACTATGTACTTACAAGTCTTTATAGGGTTCGTTTAAGTTAATGATAAACCAATAAAATTTGTCCTTTTGTGTGGATCATTCAATAACCTGGAATGATCTTTTCCTTATAAGAATAAAATGATACTATCCTTAATTATTTGAACTTTTTTAATATAATATGTTGTCCTTAAGTGGGGTATGGGTGGTGTTATTAAAATAAATATTTGCACACAACTAAACTTATTTTGCGATAGATTTTACACCCAGTACCGATATTTTATTACCTCCAATTTTAATCAATTCGTTTAACATTGATGAGTTACCATTGATAAAAAGGTTTTATTTCTACATACAAAAGGTAATTATGTATACAATATTTTTGTATTTGATTACTTTTACATAATCCAGAATTGGTATTTTTGTTACAATATTTAAAATATGCAACCTAAGCTCCCAGTGACTTACTAATAATTTGGGACTCGAAGTTCCCAACTGCTATTTTAATTTTAGGGCCTTAAGTTCCCAATTTCCTTATAATATTTAGTTCTTGAAGTTCCCAATAGCTATTGAATTTTTGGACATGAAGTTATAATTAAATATATATTAAGTTAAAACCTGAAGTTTTGATTATTTTCATAATTAGGTAGGGGACATTAAATATTTTTCTAGAAATAATTGTAGTTTGGACCTGAAGTTCCAAGTGTTTATTTTCTTCGATCAAATCTGAAGTCTTGACACAATAGGGTGACGATTATAAAATCCCAAGATATTATTAATATTGAATCCGAAGTTCAATTAATTTATGTTTTGAACCTACAGTTCTCACAAATAAAGTTTTGACAAACCTCAGATGGTATTGAAACCGATGTTCAATACTTGAACATGAAGTTCCAAGTATGTTTTTTAAACCCTGATCAAACCTGAAGTTTTTACACAATAGGGTGGGGACTTTAAAGTCCTTATGCTTAATAAAATTGACCCTATATTAAATTATTTTATGAGTTTAACCTAAAGTGCTAAGAAATAAATACAAGAACTTGAAGGTCTCTTTATTTATATTTTGTAACCTGAAGTTCCAATGCAAAATTACCTTCAAGCTTAAATTATGTGGAGAAAAGGTGGATGATGGAGATATGTTGGAGAAAAAATTCTCAACTTTTCATGTCTCTAATATGCTCATGCAGCACTAATATATATATAGAGAGGATTCAAAAAGTACTCAGAATTACTCTCTTGTCTCTTAGTCACTGAGTTGAATAATAATTTATTAATGAAAAATCATACATCTCGATCAACTGACTCTTAACACTCCCAGAAGCGAAATACTAATTTTGCTCAAAATATTAAAAGATGCTAAGACAAAATGCGATGAGGCCATGGCAACCCCATAAGAGGTGATCACTATAATTATGTCTGAGGAGGTGGTCACTAAAATTATGGCCCGTGAAAAATTTCAACTTCAAGCCCTACCATAATAGGAAAGGTCGCAACAATAACAAACACTAAAGTTTTGCTCGGCCAAATCTAAAAGATATTTGTTATAGATGTGGCCTTAATGGACATCGGACACAAAAATGTCACTTGTCTAAGAAAGTGGTGGAAAAATATCATACCTAGAAAAAGGAAGTGGAGACAAATGTTATGGAATGACCTGAATTTCATTGGATGATGGAGACAAATCAAGTGGAAGGTCTTGAAGAACGCTAGAAAATCGATAATTCCCCGGTCAATGTTGATGAATTTTATGAAGATAAGGTGGAAAATTCCATTGATAATGAAACATTTTATGACATGATTGGCAACCCCCTCATAAGACCCCGAATAACTGAATAACTTATGTTTTCTTAATATCCCAACAATAAATTTTTTCAACAACCTCAAGCATCCTTATTTTTTCTTTAAATCCTTACTATAATAAATTGCATAGTTTTACATTTCTCTTTTCAATGCTTATACGGCTTAAACATTTAATTTTGTTACTCGTGTAAAAGGTATGGATCCAAAAATACAAGCAAGCAATGACACTTGTCTAGTTGGTAGTGGAACAGCTCATACTATTTTACAAAACCTTAAGTTTTTCTCCAACTTGGTGTATGATTCAATAAATTTTTCCACAATAATCGATTATGCTTAAATTATTGATGACTCTGAAAGAGCCCGCATGGTGCTATGTAAAGTTAATGATACGAAAAATTGTCAACTTGTCGTTCTCGTACTAGTAAATCAAGTATAAAGTTCATAATAAGCAAATATAGCAAGTAAAGAGAGATAAAAGATAAGATATGGAGTGGTTCGCCTATAATAACCAACCTACGTCCACTTTCGTGCCACACTCTCATTATATATGATGTTTGGTATATAGTAATTAGGACTAAAGAGGCGTATAAGCATGAGAGTAGAATGTAGTATATGGCTATGATGATTCCAGTGGCTCCGGGATGGTGGCTGTGATGATCCTGCCAGTAGCCCCCAAGCTATGCATAGTGGCATAGAGAGAGTAATCACTCCAAGCTTGAGACTGATGTAGGAAATGAACCCAGATACCCTATCTTGAGTTGGGCACCTCTATATATAGGTGTAGGTATTGCTGCTATGGATAAAAGGGGTTGCGTCCAGTTAATATAATAAACTGGGGCCACGCCCTGTAGTTAGTAGGGCCGCATCCTATGTATGAGAAGCTACGGTGGTTTCCTGTGAGGTAAATATGGATGAGGCCGTAGCTTGTAAGTTATAGGCTGCAACATCAAGTCTTTGGCACTTGCCCATTGTATACGTTCCGCGACAAGGTACTATATCTGTCATATCAAATGTTACTCACTTATTGATACAAAACTCAATATACTCAAATAATTGCAAAAGAAATTTTTTGAGTTTTAAAGACATCATAATGAATGGGTATAATATGGAAACAAGTAATGAAAGTTATAAAGAGTTCATTTGCATTACTTCTAGTGTTCGAAGATAGAAGGTCACATCATCCATAGGGTTATACCACATAACACTTAGTGTTGTTGAATCACACTATGTCATGAGTCAGAAACTCAATGATCCTAATTCATTAATATTATGGCACAATCCTTTGGGTCACATAGGGTCCAACATGTTATGAAAGATCATTAGTAACTCGAATGGGCACTTTTTAGGAAACCAACAGTTCACCTACCAAGTGACCATTTTTGCATCATGTGTACACAAGAAAAACTAATCACTAAACCATATTTTCTCAAAATAGGCTATGAGTCACCATCTTTTTTATAATGAATTCATTAGGATATTTGTTGCCTCATTTACCCTTTTAGTTGGCCTTTTAGATATTTTATGGTTTTAATTGATGCTTCCAATAATGGTCATATATTTGTTTACTATTTCCTCGCAATTTGGAGTTTGCAAAATTATTTGCTCAAATCATTAAACTCAGAGCAAATTTTTTCGTTCAACATATCAAATCCACCCACTTAGATAATGCAGACAAATTCACTTCTCAAGATTTTTTATAATTATTGTTTATTCATAGGAATTGATGTTGATCACCCATTTCCCCACATTCATATTCAAAATAATTTAGCTGAGTCATTAATTAAATGTTTGCAACTAATATCATGAACTTTGCTTATGCAATTTTGACTCCCTTTCTTAGCTTGGGGTCGTTTCATCCTACACGATGTCAAGTTGATTCGACTTTGACCAACCACTTACCAACTATTTTATCCTTCACAACTCATGTCAGGATGCCAGTCAAACATCTCACACTTGTGTAAATTTGGTTGTGCCTTATACTTGTCTCTATCACCTCCCTAATGTACCAAAATGGGTCCCCAATGTTGTTTGGGCTTATATGTTGGTTATGATTCTCAATAAATCATACGTTGTATTGATCCATTGACATGTGATGTGTTTACCACTAGATTTACGGATTGCCACTTTAATGAGACAATTTTCTCATTATTAGGTGGAGGGAAGAACATACCTAAAGTGCAGTATATTCTAGAAGAACGTTGGGAATTAACGTGGAATACTTATACCTTGTATCATTTGAACCACCATACTGCCCAATGTAAGCAAGAAATGCGAAGGATAATACATCTTTGGGGAACTTCAAATCAATTACCCACTGGTTTTAATGATACGTTAAAAGTTTCAAAGTCTAATGTACATGTGTCTAATGCACCAGGTAGAATTTATGTTTTAGTGCAACAAACTTTGATTTCAGTATAAAATGAATTTGTTGCATGCCAGAAGCACGATAGTGCTATATGTTCCAAATATTCCACTCCCTAGAAGTGGAGATCAAATGAAAAATCATGCAATCATAATGCTCCATAAGAGGTTATGAATAAAGAACCTTCTTTCTCTAAAACCCTTGAAAAGGTTAGTATCTATGAAAAGGCACAAATCCCTGACGTGACTATAAAGGTGCCTGAAGAGGTAAAGGTACCTTAGAATAATAATAATATCTTTATGTTTAATACCTATTAAAGAGAAATGTGGGATCGAAATAGATAGTCATCGTTGACATATTTTCAATGCAATATCTATAAAAAATTCAAAGGGCATTAATGATGATAATGAATCACGTACTATAAATGGATGACGACAAGGAGAAAAATGGCTAAAATAGGAAGTTTGTGTCAGGCAGAAATTGAGTCTCTAAATAGATGTGGTATATTTGGACCTATAGTACAGATTCTGAAAGATTTTAACCCAGTATGTTACAAATGGGTGTTTGTAAGAAAGTACAATGAGAAAAAAAAAATTCGATATAAGGCTGAACTTGTGACACACGATTTCTTGCAGAAAGTTAGGATCAATTATGATGAAACATACTCCCCCATTATTGATGGTATAACTTTTAGATATCTAATTAGTTTAGCGGCCTCTTAAAATCCTAACTCATGGATATTATGACCACTTATTTATAAGGGGACTTAAACATGAAAATTTATATGAAAATCTATGGAGGATTTGATTTGCGAGAAGAAAATCCAAGGAGTACGTTTCTCAAACCCTTGAGAGAATATCGAAGGCAAGTCTCTATTCATTCCTCAACTTGACTTTTTCGGCGACCTTTTAGGCCAGTGTGTGAGGCGATTTGAGGCGTCGCAAGGCGGTTTGAGGATGAGCAACCGATTTTCATCCATTTCCAGGTAATTTTTCGACCAAAAACTTCCTGTATATGTTTATAATTTAATCCTTCCAACTATTCTTGATTCTCTGATTGGAATTGATCTATTTGAACTTTTGCTTTTGCAAAATAATTGTTATAATTGAATGATTCATCATATGAATTCATTTCTACCAATTTCATGACTAATAAATTCCATTTGAATTCATGTAATTATTTGAATTTAAACTAGGTAATCGATCTTGTACTGAATAAATCTTTAATGTTGACGTAATAAATGAATTTTGCTGGTTTGGGTTAGAATTTAGGGTTTCTGAACTCCCATTATGTTCTTGATGTTGTTGAGAAAAATATTCAAATTCTAAGGCTTCAATCACGAAATTTCATCAACATCAAATACTAAACTATTTGATCATATGGCCGCGGGTTGATTAACATCTAGTTGTGGCATAAAAAAATTCCTTGGAAAATTTAGGTTGGTCTTAGGTAAATGTCTGCAACCCTTAACTGCTGTGGCATCTAGATATCTAGATGTGGCATGCAAATATTCCCTTGCCTTTTAGGGCCCTTAGGTTAATGTCCGCAGAACTTAGCCCCTAGTCCAATGACTACGTTATGTAAGATTATAACATACCTCCTTCTCCAAAACAAGATGACGTGGCAGAAGTTAGCTTCTAGGATGAGAGAGCCCAATACTTGGTGTAGTTGGCAAATTTTGGCTAACATTTCTTATTTTTCCTTCAAAATTGATACATCATTATTCCTATCATGACCTCTAAGAGGCCTATAAATGACCATATTGGTTGAGGCACCTAACTGCGGGTCTTTGCTTTTCAGGTATTGCTGTAGCCATTTGAACTTTGACCTACATGAATTTCTGAGAGTCTTTTGGAATAAACATTTTGGAGCCTCTCCTCCCGAACTTTATTTAGTGCGTCCTTTGACGACAATAGGTCCATGCCAGTTGAGGAATTGCCCAAACTTTGTAGTGCTAGATTTAGAATCAGACTCTGCGATAATGGAAGAAGAAGTTAATTTAAGTAACTAGCTAATGGATATTGACACCGCGGTGGTGGGTCCATTTGACGTTAGGAATGTACCTGCTGGCCCATCTGGTAGAGATAAGAGACCTCCTATTGCCCTTAATATCTGTAGCATTATGACTCAAGAGTGGGTTGATAAGGTGGACGAAGCCTTTGCTACCGCGAAACAAAAGCCCTGCACGACACTTGCGATGATGGGGTTTGCTTCCCCCTTCATGCATTTGTTTATGGACTGCGACTGCCAGTCCTAGTACCCATTAGAAGAATCTTCCAAACGATGAAGTTAGCCCTAACCCAATTAGATCCCAATGACTTGAGGGAAATTCTTGCAGCTATTATGATGTGGAAGAAAAAATTTAAGAGAGCCATTACTCCTACGGAGCTTTTCTACTTCTACCTCCCAAAGGAAAACTCCGTAAAAATTGCGAGGTATTATTACTTTTCTATCTGCGACAAAGACGAAACCCTTTATTCTATAAGGCCTACCAATGTAAAGAACTGGAATAGCAAATATTTTTTCATTTTTGGAGAAGGGTGGGAGATCCGCCCACAAGAGACTGAGAGAGAGAGAACCTTTAGGATGTCGCGGCACTGGGGATGTCCCTCTAAGCTTAGTAAATGATACTTTTTGAATTATAGTCGCGTCCCCTTTTTACAGCTGCATATTATTCTCCACATTTTTATTTTGTACTAACCTTTTCATTTTTCTGCAGTTCTTGACAATTTGCAGCTGAGTGGGCGGCAAGAGAAGAGGGTTGGTGAGGTCTCATCAATTCCTGTTGACGAGAAGAAGTTCATCACTCTTGTAACCTCTGATTCAATCTACAAGGGAGGATTCTTTCCCAACAAGTCTGTTACTAAAGACATGGGCACGAAAGGTAATACTTTTCTCTTTTAATTTTTAACTTTGCGGCTTGTACTCCGAACCTTGTTTTAAATATTGCTTTATTTCTTCTTCAGGTGAAGAGATTGATAAGGAGCTGTTAAAAGATCAACTTACGGAGATAGATGAGGACGAAACCATCCTCAATAATGCTACAAGGCATATGAAGAGGAAAAGGAAGTCCAAGCGTCCTACCGCAGCCCTTGCTGGTGATCAAGTTGATCTTATCGCGCCCCGAAATTAGGCTGAGGATCAAACTAACGCTGCCACACTCTCACTTCAGGTTAAGGAGTTGTCCCCTCATGAGAGGCCTGAGGGTGATCTTGACGATGATATTGGGTCTAATCTAGCCGCGACAGGGTTAATGTCAACTACTGAACAGCTCGATGGCCTCGACACCTCTCCAATCCATACAAATTCACCTCCTCCGATAATTATAGCTGTTAATTCCAACCCGAAAACTCCTCAATGCCGTGCCAGTGCTGGTCTTGATGTCCGTACATGGCCTCAACTTTGGTATCCCAATCCTTAATCTTCATGGGACATAACTGCAAGGGTATCCACAGAATTAAGAGGGTCCCAGATGCCGCATACCATGATGACTTATAAGATTATGTTCTCCACAGAGTGTTGAGGGTAAGTGAAAGTACCTTCTCAGCATTATTTTCACATTTCGTATTTACTTGTATCATTAAATCTCTTTGGAGGCTGCGGACATTGTGAGGTCCCAAAAGAGGAAGTACGAGGCCCTCTATAAGCTGAAGGAGGCCGCAGAGAGAGTGCACTCCACTGACTTGGAGAATTCTAAGACTGCTTCCTTTCAAACTGGGAAGCATTCCTCTGTCGCGACACTTGAGGCATATAAGATGAGTGCGAATAAGAAGGTTCAGGCCACGAAAGATGCCAAGAAGGAGGCTAAGGAAAATTTGAGGCAGGCTGCAGAGTCCCTTAAGGCTTCCTAATCTCAAGTTGTGGGAGCTACTAAGGCCGCGGAGTTTGAAAATAGCAAGATTGAACTCCAGCATAAGAAGTATGAGGAATTACAATCCAAAGCTGCTAATGATGCCCAGGTCCATGTTGTAGAAATAAAGAAGATGGAGGAAGATCATACCGTGGCCCTTCAATTGGCAATTGACAACACTGTTGAGTCATTTAAAGGCTCCAAATACTTATACCTGATCAACAATAAAGCCTACCTCCATGTCTACTAAGAGCTCGGGTACAAAGTTGTAAAAAACATTCATGAAACTAAGGAAACAATTCTTGCCTGGGGCCTTAGTGATGGTGAGCATTTGCAGTGTGTAGTTGAGATAAAGGTTGGAACTGAGGAGAAGGCCAGGCTAAGGGCTGAAGCTGAGGCTGCGGTAGTTTAGGAGGAGACCACGACCGTCATGGAAGGAGGGGATGGAAATGAAGAAGACAATGATGCATCTTAGTCTCATTTATGATCATTGGAGTTGCGTCCCTCTTAACTTATACGCTTGATTTTAAATGAATGCAACCTTTGTCTGTAAACAATATTTTGCCAAGGCTTTTGACTTTTTAACTTTTCTGATTTGCCTTCCCTGCTCCTTATTTGTTTCAAATGCTTCAATACTTTTTATCTACATATATGTTTGATTGCTTGATTGAATGAACTTGAAAGACTTCTTCAGTAACTGCAATGGACATAAGGTCGCGGCCTGTTGTGCTTTGCCTCAGACTTTTCACAACTTGTATTTTTCCTTAAAGGATTCAAATGTTTCTCACCATATATGGTTATAGTCCCCCACAGCAGCGGTGCCAACATGAAAAAGCTTTTGGGGTTGCGGCTTAACTTTCTCATTTAAATTTCCATTGCATCCCTTTAAAAAGGTTTCCCATAATAGGTTGTGGCCTGTTACCTTTTTCCTTGACTTATTTTAACTTTTCCATCACTTTTCCAAGTCTAGATGCCATAATACTGAGGCTGCAGCTGGTTTGACCAAATCCGCGACCACATTGTTAACAATTGTTGATCATCTAAATGAATGACCTTTGCTGGCTGCAGCCACATTGATAGGGATAAGTCCACCCTCTTTCTGTAGCTTTGGCATGCTTCATGATGTCAGTCGCTCAGCATAATTTAGTCACTTTAACTGCCTTTCCTGGCTTTCCTTTAGTCGACTGGGTTACTTTTAGCCCCCCCCCCCCCCCCCCCGAGCTAGGTATTATGAAGCTTCCCCAAGCTATGTTTGGATATATGTAAAGCCTTCCAAGGCTAGGTTATGTTATTAAGTCACCCATAGCTAATATACGGAATACTATCAAGCCTCGCCAGGCTGGGCTATGTTATTAAGACACCCACAGCTAATATACGGGATACTACCAAGCCTCCCCAGACCGGGTTATGTTATTAAGCCACCCACAGCTATTATACGGGATACTATCAAGCCTCCCCAGGCTGGGTTGTATTATTAAGCCACCCACAGCTAATATACATGATACTATCAAGCCTCCCCAGGCTAAGTTATGTTATTATACCACCCACAGCTATTGATATATATATAGAGAGCCATCCTTGGCTAGATATTATAAGCTTCCCGAATTAATGATGCATCCCGAAAGCTAAGAACGAGCATTGTAAGCCCCCGTGGATGATGACGCTTTTTGATAAATGCTTTCAAGAATGTAACCATAATATGATGGAATATAGTCTCTATGAGTGATGTTACAGACTAATTTAGATAGCTGCTCTCAATAGTTTCTTTCGCCATTTCAATTATCACTTTCTTTTAGATAATCAGGCATCACTGTGGGTGTTGCGGGCCCATTTAGATATTATCATTTCCGATCTAACATATTGTCTCAAATTGGAATCTGTTTAAGACAAAGAGTCTTTTATCAGATAACCTTTAACGAAAATAAGAATCAAAATATTTCACTATTAAGTGAACTTCATTTCATATATCTATTCATAAATTCAGGACTTTGCTGTTTCAATACAAAGTTAAAATGGAACCACTTAGAAAGAGTTTTCACTAAGAACAGGAATGGATAAAACATAAATATAGGCATAAAACGAAGAATGTGTCCTGTCAGACTAGGCTGCATCCCTTAGGCATCCTTGAGGAAGCGCTGCAGCATTCCCTGCCTTATGAGCCTCTCAATTTCATCTTTTAGGGCCTAGCACTTCTCAGTGTTGTGGTCGTGGTCTTGGCGGAATTTTCACCACTTGGCTTTGTCCCTTTTGTGGGGTGGAGCCCTCAACTTCTCGGACCACCTCAGCAACTTATCCTCCTTCACGAACTCAAATATGTCTTTAATTGGGAAGTCCAATGGGGTGTAGGCCTCAAAGCATCTCTCAGCTTTCTCCACTTTCCTCTTCTAGGACTTGTTACCTACCTTTGGGAGTGGAGCTTCTGGTACGATCGCGGAAGTTACAGTTGATGTAGCAATAATCTTGGGTGCCCTACCCACATGGGATGAGGCCGCGACCTCTAGCATGAGGACCCTATGGGTTAAATAGTTGACTTGGGTTTGGAGTGAAGCATTATTATCGTAGAGATGGTTTTGGTGAATGTACAATTGCACAATCTCATCTTTGACTTCTATGTTCTGGTTGGATTCTCCTTCCATTTTTTGCTTTGATAGTCTTTAAAAATATACATAATCTGAGACAAAACTAACAGAAGTGAGTAATCACAGAAATACTAGATTAACCAAGTGTGAAGTTGGGATGCAACGATTGCACTGCTGCATAAGATTTTCTGATGTGGCCGAGGCCAGTGAGGCATGCAAGTATACTATCGTGGCTCTAGGAATAATGGAATTCACCAAGGTTGAGCTCGATTCCACTCCTTGATGTTTTGAAGCTTCTATAATGCAACCGCACTAGTAGAGGCCACGACAAGAAAGTAAGTTGAACTATCAGGCCACATCTCCTTCTAAGAAGTGAAGGGAACAATCCCAAGATTGAAACCCATAAACTGAGTTTTTCTCCCAAAACATGTGGAGAGCATACCTACTAGGGTATATTCATGAGAGAATAACCTATCGGTGCACAAAACGATGCAATTCTAATGATAAACCCTAGATCATAGGCACATAACCGCAAAAAGGGAGTAAATATAACTCTTCCCTAATCACCCACTTTACGGGGCTAAAGTCCATCAAGCTTGCAGCCTTATTAAGGTGAGGCGATATCACAGGGGTATGTAAAATAGATCTAAGGTCATAAAATAGAGACCCGTAAACAGATCTAAATATACGAAATACCTATTTAAGGGTGTAAATATAAAATAGAGCTCAGTAACTAAAATTTACTCATGAGATGATGATCGAACGGATCCCCATGAATAAAATAAGGTGTTTAAGAACTCAAAACAAAGAGAAACAAGATTGAAATACCTCGTTTTCCATAGACATTTTCGAATTGATGATACAGGAAATCGTCCACTTGTCGTTCTCATACCAACAAATCAAGTATAAAGTGCATAATAAGCAAATAGAGCAAGTAAAGAGAGATAAAAGACAAGATATAGAGTAGTTGGGCTACAATAATCAGCCTACGTCCACTTTGGCGCCACACCCTCATTATATATGTTTTTTGGTACATAGTAATTAGGCCTAAAGAGGCGTACAAGCACGAGAGTAGAATTTAGTACATGACTATGATGATTCCGGTGGCTCCGAGATGGTGGTTGTGATGCTCCTGCCAGTAGCCCCAAGTTATGCTTAGTGGCGTAGAGAGAGTAATTAGCTCTAAGATTGAAACTGATATAGGAAATGAACCCAGATCCCCTATCTTGAGTTGGGGACCTCTATATATAGGTTTAGGTATTGCTGTTGTGGATAGAAGGGGCTGCGACCAGTTAATATGATAAAACTGGGGCCGCACCCTGTAGTAAGTAGGGGCGCATCCTGTTTATGAGAGGCTGTGGCTGTTTCCAGTGAGGTAGGTATGGATGAGGCTGCAGCCTGTAAGTTATAGGCTGAGGCATCAAGTCTTCGTCACTTGCCCATTGTATACGTTCCACGGTAAGGTATTATATCTGTCATATCAAATGTTACTCATTTATTGATACAAAGTTCAATATACTCAAATATTTGAAAAAGAAATTTTCAGAGTTTTAAAGACATCATAATGAATGGGTATAATATGGAAACAAGTAATGAAAGTTACAAATATTTCACTTGCATTACTTACAATTTTGGAAGATAGAAGCTCACATTGTCCATGAGGTTATACCACCTAACACTTAGTGTTGTTGAATCACACTGCGTCATGAGTCAGAAACTCAATGATCATAATTCATTAATATTATGGCATAATCCTTAGGGTCACCTAGGATCCAACATGTTATGAAAGATCATTAGTAACTCGAATGGGAAATTTTTAGCAAACCAAAAGTTCACCTACCAAGTGACCATTTTTCCATCCCGTGTATAGAAGAAAAACTAATCACTAAACCATCTTTTCTCAAAATAGGCAATGAGTCACCATCTTTTTTATAATGAATTCAAGGGGATATTTGTTTCCTCGTTCACCCTTTTAGTTGACCTTTTAAATATATTATGGTTTTAATTGATGCTTCCAATAATGGTCATATGTTTGTTTACTATTTCCTCGCAGTTTGGCTTTTGCAAAATTACTTGCTCAAATCATTAAACTCATAGCACATTTTTTCGTTCAACATATCAAATCCAACCGCTTAGATAATGAAGACAAATTCACTTCTCAAGATTTTATATAATTATTGTTTATCCATAGGAATTGATGTTGATCACCCATTTCCCTACATTCATATTCGAAATAGTTTAGCTAAGTCATTAATTAAATGTCTGCAACTGATATCACGAACTTTGCTTATGCAATCTAGACTCAGCTTGGGGTTATTTCATTCTACATACTGCCAAGTTAATTCAACTTTGAACAACCACTTACCAACTTCTTTATCCTTCACAACTCATGTAAGGATGTCAGTCAAACATCTCACACTTGTGTAAATTTGGTTGTGCCTTATACTTGTGTATCTCACCTCCCCAATGAACCAAAATGGGTCCCAAATGTTGTTTTGGCATATATGTTGGTTATGATTATCCATTAATCATATGTTATATTAATCCATTGACATGTGATGTGTGTACAACTAGATTTACGAATTTCCACTTTAATGAGACAATCTTCTCGTTATTAGGAGGAGTGAAGAACATACCTAAAGTGCAGTATATTCAAGAAGAACGACAGGAATTAACGTGGAATACTTATACCTTGTATCATTTGAACCCCCATACTACTCATGTGAGCAAGAAATACGACGGATAATACATCTTTGGGGAATTGCTACTCAATTGCCATTGCATTTAATGATATGACAAAAGTGTAAAAGAATTATGTACACGTGTCTAATGCACCAACCATAATTGATGTATTAGTGGGACAAACTTTGATTTCAGTATAAAATGAATTTGTTGCATGCCAGAAGAACGACAAACCATAATGTTCCAAATATTCCACTCCCTAAAAGTGGAGATCAAGTTAAAAATCATGAAATCATAACACTCCCGAAGAGGTTATGAATAAAAAAATTGCTTTCTCTAAAACCCCTGAAAAGGTTAGTATCTATGAAAAGGCACAAGTCCCTGAAGTGACTCTAATAGTGCCTGGAGAAATAAATGTACCTTAGAATATTAATGATATCTTTATGTTTTATACATATTCAAGAGAAATGTGGGATCTCAATAGATAGTCATCGTTGACATATTTTCAATGCAGCATCTATAAAAAATTCAAAGGGCATTAATGATGATAATGAATCACGTACTATAAATGGATGTCGACAAGGAGAAAATTGGCTAAAATGGGAAGTTTTCGTTAGGTAGAACTTGAGTCTCCAAATAGACGTGGTATATTTGGGCCTATAATACAGATTCAGAAATATTTTAACCCCGAAGGTTACAAATGGGTGTTTGTAAGAAAGCACAATGAGAAGAAAAAAATCGATATAAGGCATGACTTGTGACACATGATTTCCTGCAAAAAATTGGGACTGAATATGATGAAACATACTCCCCCATTACTGATGGTATAAATTTTAGATATCTGATTAGTTAGCGGTCTCTTAAAATCCTAACCCATGGATATATGACCACTTATTTATAAGGGTACATAGACACGAAAATTTATATGAAATATGAAAGATTTCATTTGCCAGAAGAAAATCCAAGGAGTACATACTCAATTCGACTAAGACTTTCACTGTATGGATTAAAGAAATTTAGAAGGATGTGGTACAGTCGTCTTAATAAATACTTGTCTAAGGAAGGCTGTGAAAACAATCTAATTTGCCCATGTGTCTTTATAAATTAATCCCCAATAGGATTTGCGATAGAAGGAGTTTATATAGATGATATTAATTTTATCGTGACTCCAGAGGAGCTCGAGAAAACTACTAAATTGAGATGAAGGACCTCAGAAAAATGAAATTTTATCTTGGCCTGCAAATCGAGATAAATTCTAGTCGAATTTTCATCCATCAGTCTAATTATGTTAAAAAAGTCTCGAAAAGATTTGGTATGGACATAGAACATTCACTAAGTACACCAGAGGTCATTCGGTCTTTAGACGTAAAGAAAGATCCATAAGATCCTAAAGAAAATGATAAAAAAATATTGGGTCCAGAAGTAGCCTATTTAAGTACAATTAGCGCATTATTATATTAGCCCAATGCACTAGACCGTATATTTCATTCTCAGTCAACTTGCTTGCTAGATATAGTTCTGAACCAACAAATGACAGTGGATTGGTATCAAACATATCCTAAGATATTTACGAGGAACCACTAACATGAGCTTTTATTATCATAATCATTCTAATGGATATGAGTTAGTAGGTTATGCATATTCTTAATAATTCTTTGATCCTCATAAAGGTTGATACCAAGGGTTATGTATTTCTTACCGGTAGTACTTATATTTCCTGATGTTCTACTAAACGAACTTTAGCAGCTACTTATTCTAACCAGTCTAAAATTTTATCACTTCATAAATCTAGTCGTGAATGTGTATGGTTGAGATCTTTAATTCAGCATATTCGTAGTTCTTGTCAATTGTCTCCCAATGGAGATATCCCTAGTATAATATACGAATACAATGCAACATGCATAGCCCAGATTCAGGAAGGCTTAATCAAAGGAGACATAACTAAGGACATTTCACCAATGTTTTTCTTCACCAACGAGCTTAAAAAAGAAAAGTAAATTAAAGTCAAGCAAGTGCGTTCAACTGACAACCTAGCTGATTTATTTTCCAAATCACTTTTGAAAGAAACATTCTAAAAATTTGTATATGGGAGTGGAATGCAAAGACTCCACCAAAAGGCAATTTGAGATATGCAAATTATGTGGAGCTCCTTTCCAATGGTAAGATCATCATTATTTGTGGGGACATATGTATGATGTACTTTTTTTCCTTTAACAAGGTTTTTCCCATTGGATTTTTCTAGTAAAGTATTCAACGAGGAAACATTAATCACGTCCAACACCAATTCAATGACAACAAAAGTTTTACTCTTTTTCTTTCACTTTGGTTTTTTTCACTGGTTTTTTGTTAGTAAGGTGCTAATGAGATAACAATTATTAAATGGTGGATTTGGTGCACATCAAGGGGGAGCATTAAATAATATGATTTTTGGTGTGGATGTCCACACATCTTCCATGTCTATTGGGTTCCATGTCTATTAGGATACCTCAATATGTAATATAAATGGGGTGATTGTCTTGTGATTTTAGATACACACTTGAGAAATAAGATATTATCTCTCTTTAAATTATCTCTCTGGCCTTTGTTTTATAACATATTCCACCTTCTTATTTTATAATGTTTTCCTTATATTACATATAGTAGCATGCCTAATCTATTATATACTATAAAATTCCCAACATGAGTTATTTATATTTTTTTAGAGTGTTCACGTGACACTTATTTTTAACCATATATTTTTTCCTTCGACGTCCCTTCTTCGCCCATTCATTTCTCTCCCATTTGTGTCTATTATTCTCCGTGTTCTTCAACTCTTCCAAACTGTTTCATCTCATACATTCTGTTTGTCTCACGCTTATATATATTCGAATGTTAGGGAACACTACTCAATTATGAAATATGTTGACTGATTAAGAAATATTTCTCTTTGTTTTCTCAATCACACATACATGACTATTTTTTTTACCATAGAGAAAATTTATTGTAACCGAGAAATAGGATTGAATCGTTCACTGAATGAGTTCGGTGAGTTTTCTAGAGAAAGAGGAGAGAATAAATATCAAAATTTATTATTCAAATTCGCTCATTTCTTATGTGTGCAAACGGTGAAGATGCCGACCAAATGGAATCTTATGAAAATCAACGGTTTGAGATAGAAACATCGGACTTCTTAATGACGCTGGTGGCCGTGCAATACTTGCAGGAAACATCAAACCTTTTATTCTGTGAAGGATCTTGTCGGGGCAAAAAATATGCCTACATAATAGCATAGCACGTGGTGAACACTCAGGTCAAGATGGCGAGCAACGGACGCTCCAACAAGATAAGGATAACTAGTGTCCCTGATAAATGAGAAGATCGAGGAGTAGTATCTGAGTCAAATCAAACTCCATGAGGATAGGACTCATCCATATTGGTAACCCTAATGTAACCCCTAACTCTATATAAAGGGGACACCCCCCATTGTGAAAGGGGGATTAGAAGCTGGATAAACACTCTCATGTAAAACTCTCTCATCATTCTAATGGATCACAGTAGCGACACCGTGGACGTAGGCCATTCATGGTCGAACCACGTAAATCTTTGTCTCTCATTTATTTATTATTGTGCATACATCGTGGTATATGGGCACCCCCCATATCCCATACTTTTTGACATCACAATTGGCGCCGTCTGTGGGAAACGACACAAAATGTCTTTCCTTCCTGTTTACGAGATGGAGATTTACGTTGTAACCTCATGGTGTACACGCATGATAATCAAGATCTAAGTTTATTTTTTTAATCTCCGTATGAATTATTATATATTTTGTATAAACATTGTTTTATTGATGCACGATTCTTCGCACATTTGTATTCATTCTGTGTAAATAATTTTTATGCGTCTACAAATCTGCACAACTTTGATTCTAGATAATTTTCATTGTTTGTTTCAAACGAAATTCACTATAGGAGATGTCTATGAAGACTCTTCAAATATCTGGACTCTCAACAAGACTTTTCTGGGCAAACACAGTTATTTACTGGGTTACATCATAACCTTGATTCCCATAGCCCAGATTCTTCGGCAAGGATAAACATCTAAAACGTTTCTCTTTTATAAGGAGGCATGGGGACCACATATTTAGAAAGATATCAAACAGTTATGTTTTCATAAAGGTATACAGATTCTGGTCACATGATCAAGCCATCAATTCATGTTTCCCCGAGGATACTAACGAGCATCCGGTCATCTCCGGGATGAAATACGTGGACATCTACAACCTATAACTTGGGATTACCACCCATCTGAGAAGATGGCTCATATCTTAACTCTTCGACGGCGGAGTCACAGATCTGTGTAATCAAAATTTGGTGTGGAACCAATGAAAAATTTCAATCACCGGACTTTCACACACCGAATTTTTCAATCAAAATCTACCTGCCTTGGGCACGGAGGCCCCATCAATCTGCAACCACAATTCTCATTGCTATTGCTGATTGGTAACAAGGTGTAAGCAGGATGGGAGTAGTAGCGAGACCCATTTGGGGTTTGATCAAGGACCCTATGATAGGGTCGTAGGAATCTCTCGATGGTCGGCGACCACCATACAGAGTATTTCACACGTCAACAACCTTTCTCGACCACCCTTCTTGGTTGGCGACCCCTAATATGTTACAGCGAGGAGCCAGGAGGGGCATTTCTTCAATCGCGACCATAATCGTTGGTCGACCAAAGAGCATCCGCTACGAGCTTGGCGAAAAGAGCGCCATAGCGACGAGCTCGGCAAATAGTGCCACTGGAGCAAATTACTGGTCAACGGCGATCACGCTCGGGGTGTTAACGAGCACGAACAAGATTATTTTAGGGCTTGGGATTCCAGACCTATTTAACTTTATTAGAGGAGCGTGCACTTTGGAGGACAATAACATATCTACTAATCGCCACAATCTCATGGCCATTGTGCGACAATGATGGAACCCTTTGGTTGTTTCTCACCACTCTTACTTTATTAACATTTGTTATTTGCTTCTTCCTTGATAGCCTTATGTGGCTTTACGAGGAAACATCTTTTTAAAATTCATAATTGGATATTTGCTTGGAATCCAAATATTTTTGTAGAAATTCTAAGTCAAACCTGCCTCTTACATTTAAGATATATTTGACTAATTTTTGTGTTGCTCGGTTCTCTCTAAAACAAATTTGAGGGATCATGTGACTAAATTACAATTGTTACAACGATTTTAGTTGGCACTTTTTTATGCAACCTTATTAAAAATTATTTTTCTCACATAAATAAATCGGGGGCACTTATATAGCACTCATGTCATTTATTCGTTCATTTTAATTTTCAATATTATCATTCAGCTACAAATATTTAATCTCGGCAAAAAGAGGTTATTGGTTATTTAGCTCAGCCCCGACGGATGCTCGGGCACGGTTATCTCAGTGTGATTTTTATCATAAAAATCATTGGATCATTTATTACATTTATACGCTACTATGAATTTTTTCCCCGACAAATGGCCGAGCGGATGCATATCTTATATACTTTAGTAAACATATCATTCTCATGATAACTTCTTTTTTATTTAGCCTCAATAGATGATCGGGCAATTTACTAACTTCCACACGTACAAGATTCAGTCCCGACGGATGCTCGACAACAATCTTAAGTTTTTGGAAATCTCATCGATGTTTTGGCATATGCTCGAGCACGAATTGCTCGCTATATCTACTCGGTATTGTACAACTTTTCCTCGACGACTATCCAGGCACCATTCATTTTATTAATGCTCCGACGGATAGTCGATCACACAATAGCACTTTGGACCCAAAGAAATGCTTGGGCAAAATTATTATTACTCCGACTGATGCTCGGGTTCTATGATTCTTAACCTGAAGGACGGTCAGGAACATTAAAGATTCATTTCGGTAGATAATCGGCAAAATATTTATATATATTTAGTCCCAGAGATATTTGCCACACATGTTGCACTTTATCCCTAGTGGATGGTTGGTCAGGATAATTCTTATATTTAGCACAACCCCAATTGATGGATACGCACATTTATTTTTGCATTGTTCGTTTCTGTCTCATAATATTTTATTTTCTCACAAATTATGCTCATGATTTTTATCATTATAAATTTGTTAGCAGGGGGCTATCTATATTGCATACCTCATAATTGTCACTACACAAATTTTCTGTGAAAACAATTTTTAAAACCAACTTAATATTAAGTATTTTCTTAGAGCTATTTGCAGAAATTACAAATTAACTCCTATGTCATACATCTGGATATATTTGACAACTTTTGCATCTTTTATTCGACTTTATTACAATTATTTTGTTCACATAAATATTCGAGCGCACTTATAATGCACTCATGTCATTTATTCGATCATTTAATTTTCAATATTGTCGTCTAGCTATTATTGGTTATACCAATGGATGGTCGATGTTATATTTTTACTAATCCCTAGCGTAGCCTCGACGAATGCTCGGGCACGACCATCCTCGTGAGATTTTATCATAAAAATTATGGGATCATTCATGTCATTCATTCGATACTATGAATCTTTTTCTCGACACGTGTTCAAGCAGATGCACATAATATATTCCTTGACTGAATAAACGAATTGCATGATAAATTCTATTTGATTTAGCCTCAATAAATGGTCGAGCAACTTATTACTTCCACAGGTACAAGATTCAGTCCCGACGAATGCTCGGCCACATTCTTAAGCTCTTAGAAATCTTATTAATGCACCGATAGATGCTCAAGCACGGATCGCTCTCTATATCTACTCGGACCTGTACAACTTTGCCCCGGTAGACCAGCCAGGCACCACTTATTTTTTTAATGCTCCGATAGATGGTCGAGCACGTTACACCACTTTGGACCCAACAAATGCTTGGGCAATAATATTTGTGATAACCACGGATGCTCGGACATTGATATTTCTTCAATTTCAGTATTGATGACCTGGCTCTATGATTCTTGAATTGAAGGATGATTAGGCATATTCAAGGTTCATCTCGGCAAATGATCGAAAAAATATTTCTATATATTTAGTCCTAAAAATATTTGCCACACACGTCGCATTTTATCCCCAACAAATGGTTGCTTGGGATAATTCTTATTTTCAGTCTTGACAAATGGTTGGCACAGTCGATTAATGATCGACGTCACATTTATTATCGTTATTCACCCCTAATAAATGGTTTGGAAATTTAGTTTTCACTAACACTACAAGATCGTTCGTAATACTTGCTCGGTCCTTTTTGCCTCGATGGATGCTCGAGCATGGATCACTCGTAATATCTACCAGATCCTCTATAATTTTTGCCTCGATAGGCACTCAGGTATCATTTATCTTATCAGTGCTTTGAAAAATGCTCGAGCATGGATCATTCGCAAAATCTACTAGGTCCTTTGAAATTTTGCCTCGACAGACCCACAGCTTCGATGGATAGTTGACATTATGTGATCACGTTTCAAGCTCCAATAGACAGTTGGGAAATACAGTTCTTAATGAATTCAACCTTGTCGAATGAGAAGTTGCGCGATCTATAGAACAAAAATCCAATAACACATAAAGAAACATGGGGAGCAAAGATCAGCCATATTTATCAACAAGGACGAATCCAGCATGTCAGAAGTCATATATCCAGTAAAATCACAGTCAATGAGCAGAACATGTGACCACCCTGATTGTATCAAGCAACATCTTCAGACAACCCATGATGATCGGCGATCACTAGGCAACAAATTAACGCGTCATAAACACTAAGATATCCAATCCATAGGAACGATGTTTCTTAAATGCCATATCAACTCAACGCATATCTGCGTGAAGATGATTTGAACTCATATCAATTTCTTTAGGTGCACGAGCTATATAGAGTCTTCCACAGCCTCCTGGAACTACCATGCATGGTCGACGAACAAGTGTGCCCCGAGGAACGATACATTACATGGAGCTATATGAATAAGACAATCCTTAATTATATGCAATGCGATGAACGATCAACATGGCACTCTTCAACATAACAAATCCCCGAGGAACGATCGGGCACACTTATCATCTCGATTATATAGATAAAATAACTCGATGAACAATCGAGCAGTCTTCCCTACACAACCCAATTAGGGGCTCAATGGAAATGATAACACGTGAATAGATTCACTGCAACATTTAAAGCAAAAAAGAAGAGGTCAACTCAGGATGGATGCTAACATGGTTATCACCAGAATTAGTCTTTCTAATGATGATCAAGACTAAGCCTAATTTAATTACAACAGCCTTCTTTCTTGTTCCCATTAAATTAAGTAAGTACATAGGTCTTTATCATCTTCAAACACAAATGGCCTTACGAGTTGCCCCGGTAAAAATAAAATCCCTACGGGGGATACCTAGGCAAAAAGCCAACTCAGGTCGATCACCAACTATGTTGGTCGGTTAAAATCCTTAACGGGTGGATGGCCGTTAACCCAGGTGCATTTTTGCCATCATATTTTAGGCCTAAGGAAGGGTGACGACACAACCTAAAGGGTAAAATATGCGGATATTTACATGTGAGGCATTAGAAAACGGAAAAATGTGAACAAAATTGGTATTACATTGACTTACGGGCAAGGCCCAAGTACAATAAGCATACCTATTACATATCAAATATGAAAAACCTAATGCAGTTTCTTACCCCGACTAGGTACGTGCTCGAGCAAGACTCGACACATAGGCCTGTGGTCGGACTCGCCAATTGGACCATATGGAAAACCTAATGTAGGGTCTTACCCCAACTAGGTACGTGCTCGAGCCAGACTCGACACATAGGCCTGTGGTTGGCCTCTCCAATTGGACCATATAAAAAACCTAATACAGGGTCTTACCCCGACTTGGTACGTGCTCGAGCAAGACTCGACACATAGGCTTGTGGTCGACTTCTCCAATTGGACCATATGAAAAACTTAATGCAGGGTCTTACCCCGACTATGTATGAGCTCGAGGAAGACTCGCACATAGGCTTCTGGTCGGCCTCTCCAATTGGACCATATGAAAAACCTAATGTAGGGTCTTACCCTGACTAGGTACGAGCTCGATCAAGACTCAACACATAGGCTTCTGGTTGGCCTCTCCAATTGGACCATATGAAAAACCTAATGCAGGGTCTTACCCCGACCAGGTACATGCCCGAGCAAGCCTCGACACATAGGCTTATGGTAGGCCTCTCTACTTATACCATATGAAAAGCCTGATGCAGGTATAACCCCAACTAGGCACGTGCTTGAACAAGGCTCGACACATAGGGCTGTGGTCGGCCTTACCAAATGGACCATATAAGATCAAAATACAGGGAAATGCCCCAAACTTGATGCACACTCGAGAAATCCTCAGCAAATGAATTATGAACAAGCCTGTGGTCGGCCTCACGAATTGAGCCATGCAATAAAATAGAACAATGAACTACGTTCGACCTGATCCCATGAGGGTACGTAGGCAGCTCGACACTCTCGAGTTCGGTTTCCATATCAACTGAACGTCTCTCAACTCAAACCAAACATTCATCTAAAAAAACTTATAAAGGAAACAAGAAGAATAAAAGAAGGCTAAGAGTTGAACGACAGCTCAAAGAACGCCAGTCCAGTCACATCTGCAACTATGCACGTTTAAAGAGATTATGGACCAGCTCCTAGCTCATCTCGGAATCAACTCATCTGAACTGCGACTTGTGGGGCTATTGTGGGGGCAAAAAATATGCCTACATAATAACATTACACGTGGCGAGCACCCCGGTTAAGATGGCGAGCAATGAACACTCCGACAAGATAAGGATGACTATAGTCCTTGATAAATGAGAAGACCGATGAGTAGTATCTGAGTCAAATCAAACTCCACAAAAATAGGACTCATCCATATTTGTAACCCTAATGAAACCCCTAAATATATATAATGGGGACACCCCCCATTGTGAAAGGGGTCTTAGAATATAGAGAAACACTCTCATGTAAAACTCTCTCATCATTCTAATGGAACACAGCAGCAGCACCGTGGATGTAGGCTATTCATGGTCGAATCACGTAAATCTTTGTCTCTCCTTTATTTATTATTGTGCATACATCATGGTACATGGGCACCCCCCATATCCCAGATCTTTTGACACCAGAGATCTATCATTCTATAGTTCGAATTTTTGAAGCGCTTTCTTTTTTCTTATTTGGATTTGTGTGTTGGGAGTTTGTCTCTATTTTTATGGTTTTCTTCGGTTTGTGGGTTGACAACTTTTTTCTCTATCTTTTGGAGTCTAAGTTGGTGATATATTTTTTTATTATAAAGAGGTGGGGTTCATCTACCTATATGTGTGGTTTTAATGATTGCTGTTGATTAACTTATAAGTCTATTAATATTTTTCAAATATTTCTTTCTTAAATTGAATATTATTTAGAAAACATAATTGTTTATTTTTTATTCTTTGTTTAAATGTTATATATGTTTTACCAAGGTTTATAAGTTTTTGGATCTGTTTGGTTAGGGGCGAAATACTTTTATCTACGGTGAAAAGTAAATTGGTGAAATATTTTTCATATATTTAAATTTATTTATTTTGTTTGAAATTGTGAATAAGTTCACACCATATAATTATGCAAATTTAAACTAAAATACTGATCAAAACTTAACTTTAAACATATGATAATATATATCACCATTTTACTTTTCACAACGGTGAAAAATATTTTATTCCGAACCAAACAGACCCGTAAATGTTTGTATTGTATTTTATATAAAAAATAGTTAACACTTATATAACTGATCATGATGGGCGGGTCACTGAATGTGAAACTATTGGAGACAACAAATGTTATAACATGTCATTTTTATTACAATATTATATAACACTACAAGTTGTTATTTTTTATTATTTATTATTAAAAAGATGCGGAATAACTATCACAATCATTTACGCTGCGCATCACGTGAGTTTACACCCAGTATTTATTTTATATTGCATACTACCCCATGGGACCAAAAGGGTTATAATAGAGTGATTAATGCCTCCACTTTATGTCACATAGTACCAAGGTTCTAAAAAATGCGGGGCGTGATCAAGGCGTGGAGGCCAAGCCTTAAGCCTTAGAAGCCTAGGCGGGCCTTGGCGTAAAAAGGCGTTTAGGCCTTCTTAATATATTTTAATATTTTTTAACCATAACAAGGGTATTAAAAAACTAAAACTGTACATATCATAAAAATATGTCTGAATATTTTCAAATTAAAATACTATTTGATTATTTTGGATGAGATATTGGTCTGGTTTGTAAAAAACTCTTTAAAAAGTGATATCATTTCACTAAAGCATTGTTGTTTTTAGAAAAAAATGCGCCTTAAGGTTTTTACCAAGAATAAGGCGTGAAAATCTTAAGGCGGGGCGTTTCTCCCAAGCCTCAAGCCTAGGCGTGCCTAGGCGGGTTTTTTAGAACAGTGCATAGTACCCATTTCTACTTCCTCTAGTTGTATTTTTCAAACCATTGCCTTGATATGACTCAATGAAACTCATATGCCAAGAATGACCTCGTCCCAGACCTTTCCACCTCATCCAGAGACGATAGGCATCAACCCGTCCAAAATAAAGAATATTGACTCGGCTAGGACTGACTCGTCCGATAGGTTAAGTATAGGGGGCCCGACCTCGTTAGTGGAGATAGGATGGTATGACTAGTTATGTGGAATCTATGGACTGTAGACCCTCGTCCTTGATCGAGACTAGGCCGAGAGAGACAATCCGAGACTACTCAACCTAACATGCATCAGTTCCTCAGTGGTTCATCCATCAGCAATCCCACCTCGGTCATTGTGTTCGATCGAGGTCATATAGCTGGCAGGTCGCGTGCATTGGGAGATGCATGAGAGTGTGTCCATGAGCTGCATAACACACGTTGACTAAAATAGTTATAATAATATCTACCCCCACACGTGAGGGAATATTTGATCATCCTAACAGAGACAGCTGGCACCTCCTTATTGGCTAGGAACATTCTACACATGCTAATTACATGCTTGGGGGGCACACTACACCACCGATGCACTATAAATACTTGTCTTCTACATTATTGTAAATGATCGATAATGGTACACCCCAGCGAAAGCTCTGTTAAAATCACAGTAGAGAGATAAAGTGAGTGAATTGTATCACATGGCCATTAGAGCCCAAGCTTATAATGATACTTTCTCACCCCTGCACAGTGGAGTAGGCTTGATTGGTTGAACCACTTATATTTGTGTGTTATTTCCTCTTATGATCATCTCTTTCTACTATTATATTTTTGTTCATACTCCATTGTTGTTGTCTAGTTTTGAGCTTACATACAACTTGACTTGGTGATACCATTTTTGGTATCATCAATTTAGCGCCATCTTTGGGAAAGCGATAGCCATCTTCTTCCCTTTATTTGTAAATGCTCCATTAAATTATCTGGTGGTGGTCCAATCTCCCATTAAAAGAGTTGTGTTTTTAGTTTCATCTCATCTAACTCACTTCTAGTACATCACTTGGTTTTTTTGGTCACCGAAACCCTACAATGGCAACAGATCCACCTACTATAGGTGGTCCCAGTACCAGTCAAGCCCCTCCTCAATTTGAAATAGTGGAGGTGGAAGTGGCCTTGCACTCCTTAGTAGACAGCCAATGACAGATGTAGTTAACTCTTGCTGCTTTCAACCAAAACATGGTGGCTAAACCTTTGGTGCCGGAGAGGAGATGATAACTCTGGATGCTAGAGAAGGTGTCCCTGATCCAATGTCTAGGGGACCACCCCAGGTCCCATACAAGGATCTTCCTCTTTAGTAAATGCATAGGGATGTTGCCGACCCTAGGCGATTACACCTGGCGAGGCCGGGTTAAGAATTCCCTAATAATGAGGATGAGTATTATAATAAAGAGGATGACATAAGTTGTTGGGAGCCTTATCAAATTTTTAAAGGCACTGTGAGGCCCATTCAGCCAGCCGAGGGCATAGCGCAGGCCAACCCAAGAGTCCAGGGCAAGGGAAAGGGCTTTAGCTTTAGATAGATTAAGCAGGGGGTCGGCCTTTGATAGGCTTGGACCAACAATAAAAGACTTGAGAAATCACTGCTCCAAATCCAGAAGTATAGCTGGTTCTAGAAAGAATGACAAATGTGATGATCGTCAACATCCTCATGGCTAGGATGAGGAGTAGTGAGAGGTGAATAGACGATAGAGGATAGTTGTCATAGATCCCTCAATTCGTCCGGATAGAAGATAGGGGGCTAGAGATAATGTGTCACAGCCTGAGTTTATAGCAGCGATTGAGAGACCCTAGAACGATTATTTTCAAAGGTTGAAGGATAAGATTTGGGATTTCTGAAGAACCGAGACCCCTTACAGAAAGGATACAATGAAGGATCCCCCTTTATGGCAAAGATCGTGAGTTATCCTACCCCGGCTAAGTTCAAGCCGTTAGTGGTCACTCTAAAGTATTATGGGAATACTAACCCAGTCAACCATGTTGAGATGTACCAATCAGCTGCTGATATCTACTCGGTCTCAGACGAAGCACTTGTTGTATGTGAAGTAAGGAAATAATGAAAGCCTAAGCGATTATATAGAAAGATTCAATAAAAAAAAGTTGGAGGTTGAAGATTAAGAGGAGAGCATCGCTATGACAACCCTAATAGGAGGGTTGCAAAAAGGAAAACTCCTCTGAAAGGTGACCGAGGATCCTCCTAAATCCATGGCCAAACTCCTGGCTATGGATGGGAGGGTTATGAATGAGAAGGAAGCAATGGATGCAAAATGTGAAGACGAGAAAGGAGAAAATAGCAGTGGTGGTAAGTTTCAAAAAAAGAACAAGGATAGAAACAAGAGGTCAGCGAACGATAATTTCATTGACTATACTCCTCTGATGGTTAGTTGTGATAAAATCATGAATGAAATAAATAATGATCTATCCCTGAGGTGGCCTGAGTGACTGAAGACTCCTCATCATAAAAGGAATAATAATCTATGGTGTGAGTTCCAGCAAGACCATGGGCACCTGACTGATAAATTTTTTTCTCTTAAGGATAAAATTGAGAAAATACTGAAAGGTGGAAAGCTAAGAAAGTATGTTAACAGGAGCAGTTCAAAGGGTGGTCAAAATGACACCCAAAAGAGGAGGAACGAAAAGTGTAAGCCCGATACTCCAGCTAACCAAGATGATGATGACTCAGACGATGATGATGAGGCAGACCCTGACCTGCCACCTCCAATCACCGACCCTAAGGGTCGATTGAAATTGATTTCTCTTAGGGTCAAGATGATTTATAGAGGACTTACTGGAGGATGAAAAGAGATTGATGATAGAAAGGTTCACGTGGCAGAGGTAAAAGCTCTTCCTACGAAGCCTAAGGAAGTGCACTCTACGGCGATTGATCCTAAGAAGGTAAAAAGAACTAAGATTGATATGAATACTTTAATTGTTGGTTTTTCAAGATTGGATAAGTTTAAAAATAACGGTTCACCAATTGATTAAATTCCTAACTCCATATGGGGTAGGGTAAGTTTAAGGTGACGAAATTGAGGCATGCGAATCCTACTTCTACTCGGATGAGGAGAGGGATTCATACAAAAGGGATACTATGACTTACAACATTGATACCTTGGACCCCAGAGATGAAACAAAGTTAAATAAGGGTGATTCCATTGAGGAGGTAGAATCCATCGTCCTCAATGAGGACGAGTCGAAAAAACCCATCCAAATTGGTAAATCCCTGAAGAAGGAAGTTAAAATGGAGTTGATCAAGCTATTAAAGAAGAGGCATAAAATATTTTCTTAGATCCATGAGGATATGCCTGGCATCGATCCGAAGGTCCTCTTCCATAAGCTCAATATGGACGATGATACAAAAACGGTCAGACAGAGAAGGAGAGTTTACTCTCAAGAGAAGTATGATGTCAGTTGAGAAAAAGGTGAAGAAGTTGGAAAAGGCCGACTTCATTAGGGAGGTCATTTACCCTTAATGGCATGCAAGTGCTGTCATCGTTCCCAAAGCCAATAAAAAGTGGAGGATGTGCATTGATTTTACAGATCTGAACAAAGCTTGCCCTAAAGATAGCTTTACACTACCAAGGATAGATTAGATTATTGATGCTACTGTCGTCCATGAATTGATGAGATTTATGGATGATTACTCGGGCTATAATCAAATATTCATGGATCCGGTCGGTGTAGAGAAGGAAACTTTCATAACTTACAAGGGGACCTATTGTCACGAGGTGATGTACTTTGGCCTGGAAAATGCCAGTGCAACAAATCAAACATTGGTTAAAAAGATGTTCGAAGAGCAGAGTGGGAAGACAATTGAGGTTTATGTGGATAAAATGTTGACAAATAGTCTCGAGGACGACATTCAGTTGGATGACCTTGAGCACACTTTTGATATTATGGAAGAGTATAAGATGAAACTCAACCCCGCCAAGTGTGGCTTTGGTGTGGGGGCATGCAAGTTCTTAAGATTTATTATGAATCAAAAGGGGGATTGAAGACAACCCTAAAAAGATCAAAGCTTTGATGGAAATGAAGACTCCTATAAAAATAAAAAGTGTGCAGAGGCTAACCGAACGGGTTCCAGCATTAAACAGGTTTGTGTCTAGAGCTACTGATAATTTCCTTACTAGTTTCAAAGTGCTCAGATAGGATTTTGAGTGGGATGAGGAGTGTGATAGGTCCTTTCAAAAATTGAAGGCCTACCTCTACTCCCCACTCCTACTGTCAAGACCAATATTAGGATAGAAGTTGTATCTGTACTTGGCTATGTTGGAGTCGGCCATAAGTGCCACCATAATCAAAGATGAAGACGAAGTGCTGAAGCCAGTGTACTTTAACATTAAGGTGATATCCTAAAATGGATAAATAGGCATATGCTCTGATCCATGCTTCAAGGAAGATGAAGCCGTACTTCCAGGCACATACTATGGTCATCCTCACCGACTCTCCCCTTAGACAGGTCATCCACAAACCTAAGAAATCAGGTAGGCTAATGGCCTGGGAAATTGAGTTGGGTGAATTTGATATCATCTACCATCTAAAAACGACCATTAAAGGGTAGGCCCTAGTTGACTTCGTAATTGAGTTCATATGGGACGAGGTCGATGCAGAAGAAAATTGAAGCTTCAGCTTATGATCCAGAAACAAAAGTGTGTCTCCCCCCGACCGAGGCCGAGACGAGTTCAGCAAGACGTAAGGTGTCTGAGAATGAGGAAGAGAGACCCCTCTTCAAAAATAGGACCCTATAAGAGGGTAATTTTTCCAAAGATGGCACGGTGTGGAACTTATTCGTTGATGGATTTTCGTGTGAGAATGGAAGTGGAGCAGTTTAATCCTATCGACCCCACACTGGAGCATCATTGAATATGCACTAAGGTTCATCTTAAAAGCCTCCAATAATGAGTCATAGTATGAAGCCCTCCTAGCAGTCTCCTCCCTCGCTCGAGCACTAAAAATCGGATAGCTCCTAGTCCATGGTGACTCAAGGTTAGACGTGAATCAAATCTAGGGGGTATATGAGGCCAAGGACGTTAGGATGGCCAAATACCTAAGAAGGGTAAAAGAAACACTAAAGAATTTCAAAGAAGTGAAGCTGAAGAGGATACCTCGCCTGGATAATAGCCGAGACGATGCTTTGGCAAGGTTAGCCTCCTCTAAAAGAATAAAAATTCAAAGGTCAGTGCCAGTAGAGATCTTACATAGGCCGAGCATTGAAGAGGAAGACATCACAGTGGAATTTTTTTTGAACTTGAATATGAGAGATTCTTGGATGGATCCTATCATTCGGTACATTAGGGATGGAGAATTTTGTGATTCCAAAGTTGAGAAGAAGAAATTGAGGTATAAAGGGGCTAAGTTATCCATCATAGGAGACATTTTGTATAAAAAAGTGTTCTTGGTCCCTCTACTCAGATATGTTCACCTGTATGAGGTAGAGTATATTTTAAAAGATGTGCACCAGGGATCCTGCTCCAGTCACAAAGGTGGAAGGTCACTAGTAAAGAGGATCATCACTCAGGGGTACTGGTGGCCGACGTTGACCAAATATGCAGCTGCGTATGTGAAGAAATGCGACAAATGCCAAAGGTTTGCCACTATTCCCCATCAACCTCATCAATCCCTGACCTCTATCACATCCCTTTGGCCATTTATAGTATGGGGGATCGACCTGGTAGGACCCTTAGCAAGGGATATGAAGAACTACCGCTATCTGATTATAACTATTAATTATTTATCAAAGTGGGTAGAGGCCGAGGCGATGATCACAATAACAAAAAAGAAAGCGTTTCAGTTTATCTGGAAAAATATCATTTGTATAGACGACCTACCTAACACTTTGAATTCTAATAAGGGTATGTATTTTAAGAAACTCTTCCTTGATAAGTACTACGAGTGGGTCGACATCAAACAGTTCTTTTTAACTCAAGGATAACCTTGGGCCAATGAGAAGACATATGTAATGAACCGAACAATTCTCGATGAAATCAAGAAAAGTTGGAGGATACCAAGGGGATATGGACTAAGGAGGTGCATGTCGTCCTATGGGCATATAGGACAACAGCGAGGACTCCAACAGGGGAAATTTCGTTCATGTTATCCTATAGCTCAAATGAAGTAGTGCTGATGGAGATTGGCCTCCTAACCCATAAGTTCGATACATATGATCCAGAGGAGAATGTTGCAAAACGCAGATTAGATTTAGACCTAGTGAAAGAGAGAAAGAAGGACATTGAGGTTAGGCAAGCACCCTACCAGCAAAGGGCAATGAAGTTTTATAATAAGAGGGTGAAGTCCCCACCATTGGCAGTAGGAGACCTTGTACTGAAGAAGACATGGCATAAGCCCAACAAGATTCATTCAATCTGGCATGGTCTTTATAGGGTGGTTGAAGAAGTGGTTCCTGGAACGTATTAGCTAGAAAATTTAGATATAGAACCATTCTCTAACCCATGAAATGCTAATCACCTTAAGAAATACTATCAGTAAGAGTTTTGTGTTATAAAGTTTCATTTAGGCTTAATTTGTCTCTTACTAATCTCATTTTAGTGTTAGTTGTCCATGTATATGAGAATCAGATTATGAATGAAAATTTTGAAATGTTCTCTCCTACCTTGTCTGCTGTTTGAATATCCGTTTCTTTTATGTATCGACTCATCTTAAGCCATGAAACATCATTCGTAGTGAAGTAGCTTTAAATTTCTCTCGACGATATGATAATCCAGACGGGGTCGACCTCGTCCATGGACTCTCAATAATACCAAGAGAGGGGGAGATTACTTAAATATGGTTCATTTTAAACACCATTAACTTGGTGGATAAACTCTCTCGGTCGAGATGACAGTGCATGGATGAGACGACTCTCATCCATACACTCTCAAAACTACGAGAGACGACTTATGATATCACACCATAATTTGGTGAATTCAAATTAAAAATCACTTAAATGTGGTTCATTTTAAACGTCATTAACTTAGTGGATAAACTCTCTCGGCCGAGACAATAGTACATGGACGAGACGAATCTCATCCATACACTCTAAAAATGACAGGAGGGGACTTGTGATATAACACCATAATTTGATTGATTCAAATTAAAAATCACTTACATGTGGTTCATTTTAAACATTATTAACTTGGTGAATAAACTCTTTCAGCCAAGATAACAATACATGGACGAGACGACTCTCATCTATACACTCTCAAAATGACGAGAGGGCACTTGTGATATAGCACCATAATTTGGGGAGTTTAAATATTAGCATGTTTGATCTCGTCCAAGGATGAGACGATGTATGATTATTCATATATACTTGGCTGTTCAAGGTTTTAAACCATTTTATTATGGTTACTTGTTTAAAACATCAGACGATGACATATATGCAAACAAGCAAATACAATTTACAAGTACGAGACAAAAATATCATTCATTCGTCTCATATAAGAGTTGTGTTAAAAAATGCTTAAATAAGTTTGTTAAAAAATGTAACATATAAATCCATTACAGAAATGTGGTTATGAGTTATAGACGAACACCCTATGAAATCTTCTCTATATTTAAGGCAGACCCTCAAGCTCCTCCATCGGCATGAACCTACTCCACCACCATGGCCAACCGGTCAGCATTACCCTCGGCCTGGGTAGGGACGAATAGAGCATTTATATTAACCTAAAGCTGGGCCTTAGGAATCACCTCATCCTCCTCGGTCATTGGTAAAGATTCACATACTCCAGGGCATCGACCATGAAAGGGTCTTCCATGTTAGAAGATTTCAACTTAGAACGGATGAAGGAGACCACTCTTGCAAATTTGGTGGTGACCCACCTGTTGGACATCTTGAGCCCCCCCTCAAAATACTCCATCCCAAATCCCCCAAACTCATCATAATATTGATATGCCTCTGTGGCCTAATCTCTGATCTTTCAAAGCAACTAGGCCGATAAAGCCTCATCCTTTGATTTAGTGATAACAGGCTCAAGATCTTTAACATATTGGGCGGTCAGAACCGAGAGGTCTTCATCCTTCTTCTCTAGGAGCTCTTCCTTAGTCTTCAGAAGCTCATCCTTTGTTACAAGGTCGTGTACCTATCCTTCAAAGCATCCTGAGCCTTCTGATAGTCAAGTCGGCTATCCTTGAGCTTCCTCTTCAACTCCTCCTCGAACTTCAAGGCCCTGTCGGCCTCACGAACCTTGGAGTAGTTCTCGTCCATCCATTGGGAGGCTAAGCCAAGATCACACATAGTCTGCTAAAGAATTAGAAAATGTACGAATGTAATTATCAGAGACGGTAGAGGATTTTATCATAAAAATACAAATACACGGGCCAAGGAGTGGAGGCTGAAGTCAATGACTTGAGTAATAGAAACCTTAGACAAGAACTCATAGTCTTCCTTAGAGGGGGACGTGCAGCGTGGCCCTCTTAGCTCTTGAAGATGAGGATATGATTATTCCTGGATAAGCCCTCAGTTGGGAGATGTTAGTCGCCCAGTAACGCTCAAAGGGCTCCTCAGATGAATAGCTTGGAGAAGAGGATGGCGGAGCTATTTGGGAGAGAGTGGACGAGGGAGTTGTCCTTTACCTCATCAGATTGTCTTGATGGGTGTAGGCTGGGGGTGGGGGTTCTTTTATTTTGTGGCCGGCCTCAGTATTAGCCGACCTACCAGTTGCGGCATCCTTAGTGGGCTTATTACCCCCCCTTTTCTTCAAAATATTATTTAAGCTCGGAGTAGTCATATTCCAAAGCTCATCAGAAATGTGTGGAGATGATCTGCAGTTTAGAAACAAAAGTGATCAGTAAAACAATAGTAGAACCGATAAAAGATTAGACAAATCACAAGAAAAATCACTCACACGGTCGTCATTCTCCAGGTAAGTGAAATTCATAATGTCTTCAAACATAGGAAAAAGACCTTCCTTTCCCTGATGCTATAGATACTCAACCCTATCTTAGCTTTTCATGCTTAAGGCAGGGTCCAACTTGGCCAACATAGAAGAATTTACCCAATTACGAGGGACTCTCGGCTCTTCATCTGATCGGTTGGCATCGGCTAAGAATTCCCAAGCCCCAGAGATAAAAAAGAACCTTGGCTTATAGAAGTGGTTTGAAGTCTAGGTGCCTTGGATTATCTTCTTATCAGGCTTCTTGGATCCTAAGTGATAGTAACCTACTTGGGTTTTTTAGGACGACATATGAAGACCTTGAAAACATCCATAGAAGGGGCGTCCGTATACTTGTTCATCCACAGGGTTATGTAGCCGAGGATGACTCGCCAAGAGTTAGGTACCAACTGAGTCAAAGTAAGCTCCAAGCTGGATAGGATGGCTCATATATAAGGATGAAAGGGCAACATAAAGCCGAGATTAAACATCTGCTCGTAAACTAAAATTTCAACTTCTCAATCACCATATGCTATCTCATCATTGGTCGGCACATGCATGACGATATCAGATTTGATGCCGTAAAGGTGTCTCTAGAGGAGGAGATCAGACTCTTTCATGAAATATAAAAATCGATCAATAAAAGTGCAGTCAACTAGAACTTCGGCATCAGAGTTACTACCATCATCATCTTTGACCTCATTTTCAACCTCGACCTCGTACTCATCGGTTGGGAGTCCACTTGGTAATCTCTCTTGGAAATCATTGTTTTTCATAGCACTAAGGGGGATAGAAAATGGTGGAATGGCAATGTTCACGATCGGCTCGGTAGGATCAGAGATAACCTGAACTGAAGAGCCACTGGAAGCCTCCTCATCCAAGATTTTAAGAAAAGCATCATCTCGGCCTAAATACTCGGCCTGACTAGACGATGGGGCACGAGTTAAGGTCTCGGACACCTTAGGGTCAGCAGTTTGAGAGGGGGATATCCTCATGGCTTTCTCAAATGAATCCCTCCTATCAGCCGGAGTAGAGGATGATCCATCCATCTCGTCCTTGCTTACTTAAGAGGAAGGGGGATATATGGTTTTCAAGGGAATTTGGAAAATGGGCCATACCCAGTGGGGCTTAGCCTTACGTTTAGCCTCGTACTCTTCTTCTATCCTACGAATTCCTCAGAAGCACCCCCCCTAAGTGTGGGAAACCCTTAGTCTAAGTTATAAAGCTTTTGTAAAATCCAAGAGCTGAGGTGAGAATTAAGCTACCAGAAACAAAGTTTAAAAGAAATAAACATCTTGGGACTTTGACAAACTTTGACCTGAAGATCAAAATGGCCAAGTGGATCATTTTTTTATCAAGAACACTCAAGAACAGCTTGAGTGCTCACAGAAAAGGGTGACCGAAAGTTCTCCGAACTGACCAAAGGAAGGTGTAACAAGGGGGAGCCCTAAAACCACCAACAAAATCCAAAATTTCTCTCTCTCAACCAAAATACCAAATTCTTCAAACCAAAAACCACCTAACTGCCACCAATACAGTGGACGAAAAACCCTCAAGATAATCGAAAAACTTAAAAATGTTCAAAACTAACTTAAAAATGGTAAAATCTAGAAAATAGTGGAAGGAGGAAGTTACTTGGAAGGATTAGAAGGCAGGAAAGTAAGTGGAGCTCTACTGATTTCCTGGAAACGCTTGAACAATAAGCAGAAGCACTACTTTTATAGAGAGAGAGAGAGAGAGAGAGAAGGCGCGCGAAGTGTGTGAAGAATGAAAGAGAAAATGGTTTTGAAAAAACCATTTAAATACCCGTAATGATTTTGCACAACTTACAATGCGACACACACTTCCCAACGTGCCTCATCATTTCAAGAACAAAACCAAAGCGTTTAACTATCATTTATACCTCGATTAGACATAACCCTAAGGGAACTGTGACAGCTATCACATCAAGCCTTCACTCCACATGATGATTGCCATGTGTCTTCTTAACAACTACTATAAACATCTTTAGACATCAGTACCCCTCATCCTCCTCCTCATATCAGAGACTAAGGGCTAGGGGTGATTGATATGTCAAGACTGACCTCGTCCCAGATCTTTCTACCTCGGCCAAAGATGATAATATTCAACCCATCCAGAATGAAGAATATTGACTCGTCTAGTGCACACTCATCCAGGACTGACTCAGCCGATAGGTCAAGTATAAGGGGCTTACCCACGATAGTAGAGATCGGCTAGTATGACTAGTTATGTGAAATTTATGGACCATAAACCCTCGTCCTCTGCCAAGACTAGTTTGACAAAGACAAGTCGAGACTACGGAACCTAGTAGGTGTAGGTTCCTCAGTGGTTCATCTATCAACAATCCCACCTCAGCCATTATGGACGGTCAAGGTCATATAACTGGCAGATCGTGTGCATTGGGAGACGCGTGAGAATGTCCGCATGGGTTGCAGATCACATGTGGACTAAAATAGTTATAACAATATCTCCACCCACACGTGAGGGAATATTTGATCATCTTAACCTACATATGACAGAGGCAACTGGCACCTCCTTATTGGCTAGGAACATTCGACACATGCTTATTACATGCTTGGGGGGCACACTACACCCCCCATGAACCATAAATAATTATCTTCTACATCATCGTAAAGGATCGATAATGGTAAACCCTAGCTAAAGCTCTGTTGAAATCACAGTAGAGAGAGAAAGTGAGTGAATTGTATCACAAGGCCATTAGAGCCCAAGCTTATAGTGAAACTTGCTCACCCGTGCACAGTGGAGTAGGCCTGATTGGCTGAACCACTTATATCTATGTGTTATTTCATCTTATCCTCATCTCTTTATACTCTTATATTGTTGTTCATACTACACTATTGTTGTTTTGTTTTGATATTACATACAACTTGACTTGGTGATACCATTTATAGTATCAACAGAATCCCCTCCTCCTGTTTTTTCTAGATTAAGAAAAATAGACTAGTAACAACAAAATGGGAGTCAAAGAACAAAAACATGATATATGTCACAAATGTCGTATTTGTTCTTAAGGGGAAAGATCTTAAGGTAGGGTTTCATAGTAGAGACTCTATTGTTAAAGTTTCTCTAAAAGGACTCAATTCAAAATTGGTGAAACTTTATTTACTTATCATGATATTATTCTAATACACCGTTGTATACATTCATTGTATATTGGAAACAAATTTTTTTTAGCATCCCCAAGGTAGATAGCTGAATAGGTAATATTAAACAAAAGTTCATGATACTTATATAGTTGATAGGAATAATACTCATGTTACACATATATACTTATTGCTAGCAAAATAATTAACAATTGAAGACATTAACAATAAAAAAAGGAAAAAAACTTATTCGGAACACATACTACACTTCATGGCATCTAAATTTCACTATGTACCATTTTACCATGGGAAGTGTACTGTTGGACTTTAGATGAAAGCTGTTAGTGTCCTCAATAACATCTCAAACACCGCATAGACCAAAAATAGTCATATATAGATAAAACAAAATCTCGGATGATTAGAATATGCTCGGAAAGAAAGGAATATGATGGCACTCATATATGAACTTTAAGTATATAGAATTGTTCGTCAAACGTATTTTCATCACACAGTATATAATGAGATTGATTCAGTATATTATGGAATATCAAATGAATCTTATATTATAAATGTCCTTATTTGGAAATGAGAGGTATTGGAGGGTATAAGAGTGGTATCCTCGAGGGATATATCACCCTTTGAAGGAATATGAATGCAAAAGAGGGAGGGTTGTATTTATGTATCACGTGGTCATATTTAAGAAGTCCGTTGATCTTCCTTATGAAAATCATTAGAAGTTCTTTACAATTTAATTTTAGAATGGATCACTATAAATTTTGATAGTGCTTTTTACTGTGCGGAAGCGTGTCAACAAATGATATTAATTGTAATTGTGATCTTAAAATAAAGTAGCACATACATAATAAATATGGGGTAGATAACACACACACTGAAAGACACAATATTTGCATGGTCCACTAATTTGGCTACGTCCACAGGCGATCTGTGACACTAATAGAAGAAGATTACAAACGGAAGGAAAATATGTTCCTTCCTCACACACTAATAATCTCTCCCCTCACAAATAAAATAACCCTTTCACAAATATTGAAAAACACACAAATATTAATCTTCTCACAAAAAGGCTCCTAAATTGCACCCAAAATCCTCAATAGAGAATATCCAAAATTGATTCCCAAAATAACCAATTTTACAGAAAATGAGTGAACCCTTGAATTTTTGCTCAACATAATTATTCTCTACTTTGAAATGCAAGATACTAAAATCTCTCTCAATTTTGGTGTATCAAACTTTGCAGAATTCCATCCCCTATATAAGGCTATGGAGGAGACAATCATTAGCAAATTAGTGGAGCCATTATGGGAGGATATATGAAAATAATGATAAATCCACCAAAATTATATAATTAGAAACCATCTTTCACCGTAAGTAGATGATGCCTCAACTTTCACTTTTTATTTTTAGACCGTTTTCAACAATCTCCATCTTGACAAAAATTTCAAGTCACCCAGTCAAACTTTTGTCAATTAAAATTTTACTACTCCACCTTTGCGAACACAACCACCATATCAAAATTAGTCTTCCACAAGACCAACATAAATTGACGGATGTCACCAAAATACACGATTGCCACCACTAAAAACATTAATAAATATTTATGACTAGGTGTAAGGCCTCCTCAAATCCAACCCTCGACTTACCTTACAACTAATGCATAAATTTCGCATCCATAAGAACCTCCACCATCTCTTTCAAACCATTGTGATTTATAGAACCCTTGGAAAACCCTAGTTCAACATCACATTTAACAGCCACTGCCAACTGCCGTCTAAGCTCTGGTTGGTATTTGAAAGTCATCTTTTCCCTCTGTTGGAGAATAGGATGTCCCTGACTTTTCCTCGTAGCTTTATCAAGGCCAACGACATACACATATTAATAGCACTTGAATGGACTATCATATTATCATCAATATTACCACAAGCCAACACTAAGTTTGTACTCAATCGATTGACTTTGATAAAGATACAATGGAAAGTCAAGGATGCCCTATTCTATAATGGGGGGAGAAAATGACTTTTAGTTACCAATCGGTGGTTATATGATGGCTGGCAGTGGTTGCTAGAAGTGATGTCAAACTAGAGGTTTCCAAGATGGTGGAGGCATTCTTGTGGTTGCACAAGATATGCATTGGTTGAAGGGTAAGATGAGGGATAGATATAGGGAGGCTCCAAACCTAGGCAGAAATATTTATTAGTATTTTTTATGGTGACAGTTGTGTATTTTGGTGATATCCCTCACTTTATGTTGGTTTTGTGGAAGAATCATTTAAATATGGTGGTTGTGTTAGCAAAGGTGGAGTAGTAGATTTTTTAGTTGAAAAAAGTTTGAAAGAGCGGCGTGTAAATTTTTGCCAAGGTGGAGATTGTTGAAAATTGTCTAAAAGCAAAAAGTGAAAGTTGAGGCATCATCTACTTTTCGTGAAAGATGATTGCTAATTAGCTACTTTCGGTGGCTTTATCATTGTTGACACATATCCTTCCATAATTTCTCCACTTATTTGGTGAAGATTGTCTCGTTCATAGCCCTATATAAGGAATGGGATTCTGTAGACTTTGATACACTAAAATTGATAGAGAGTTTAGTGTCTTGTATTTCAAAGTAGAGAATAATTGTGTTGAGTGAAAAGTCATGGGTTCAATCATTTCTATAAAATTGGTTATTTTGGGAATCAATTTTGGGAATTCTCTATTGAGGATTTTGGGTAGAATTTTTTGTGAAGAGATTAATATTTGCATGTCTTTCAATATTTGTGAGATGATTATTTTAGTTGTGAAAAGATAGATTATTAGTGTGTGAGGAAGGAACGTATTGTCTTTCCATTTGTAATCTGCTCATATTAGTGTCACGGATCGCCTGTGGATGTAGCCATGTAAATATGATGTTTTTCCGTGTGTGTGTGTGTGTGTGTGTTATCTACCCCACATTTATTGTATGTGACACTTTATCTTGGGATCACATTTATAACTAATATCAATAAATATGATGGGTTGCTGAGAACTTTATATCAAGAACTATGATGGGTTGGTGGGAACTTTAAGTCAGTGGGTGTGCTAGACTTCGTGGGTTATAAGGTGCTAACATCAGGTGGATGTATGAGGGTCGGGACAGGTTCTCTTATGCTTCATAGGGCAACCAGGGTGAAGAACTTGTATGTTCTCTAAGGTAATAACGTAACAGGTGGAGATTTTATGGTGCCCTCCATTATGGTGAGTGAAAATTCACATTTGAAGCTTGACAACGGAGCAATAGGCAAGCGGAGTTTGCATTTTGGGAAGTCTGATGATCCACTTTGAGGTGGCAATAAGAGTAATGATCGCGAGTCTTCCAAAAATGCAAGCCCTGCTTTCCTGCTCCTCCAATGTCAAGCTTCAAATGCGAATTTTCACTCGCCCTAATAGAAGGCCCCCAAAAGGTCCACTTGTTATGGTATTCTGTTAGAGAATAAACAAGTTCTTCACTCACCACAAGATAACCTGCATCGATCCTCATACCTCCACCTAATGTTATCAATTTATAGTCATGGAGTCTAGAATATGCACTGACATAAGGTTCACCCGAATATCCAAAACATGTCGCATACCACACAGAGTTCTCACCAACCCATCATACGTATTCATATTGATTGAACAAATTTCCAAAATTTTAAAATCCCTCATATTGTCCATCAAAATAGGACCATCTTTCACCTCTTTATAGGAGGAGAAAGAATCCCTATTAGGACACATATGAACTGAAGATCCAGAATCAAGAACCCAAGCATCGTTAAATGACTCACTAAATTGAGTTTCCATGAGAGCATAACCGTAATCTTCCGAAATCACTTGCAAGCGCAACTAGTGCAGTTGCATTTTGAACCTTCTCTTTGCCTTTTCCATTATTGCCTTTAAGTTTAGGACAAGAGGAAATGATGTGAAAAACTCATGATAGTAGTAACACTCCAGGTCCTTGTGCTCCTTTGACTTAGACCTTGAGCTCTTAGAACCTCGGTTCTTCGATCTTCCTCGAACGACTAGGCCAGGAGCCTCACCGTCACCCTAGACCACCTTCCTCATATTTTCATTGGAGATAAGTGTTGATGTAACCACATCCAAAATGATACTGTTCTTCCCGTACATCATCGTAGTCACCAAATAGCATACCTCTCAGGTACGGAAGCCAACAAAATCGCAACCTTTTCCTCTTACTCCATCTTTACCTCCATGTTTAATAGTTCTGAGATAAGCCTATTAAATTCATTTAAGTAAAGTAATCGAATCCATACTAAATCAGTAGAATTGCTTTTTGAGATTAATCTGATTTTTCAAAGACTTCTCCAAATAAAACTTATCAAGCTTTACCCAAATCACCTTGGCGAAAGTCTCTGTCATAACATTTTTTTTAATCTCCATTGACAAACACAATTGAATAATGGAACAAGCCACCCAACCTATCTACTTCCACTCATCATCCTTCCTTGTGTCGGGTTTTCTCTCTAAAATAAGGATAAATCCCTCTTTGACAAGGGTGTCCATCACCTCCACTGACCAAAGACCAAAATTATTCCTCCCATAAAATTTCTCCACATCATACCTCATCTTGGATGCCATAACAAAAATGATCACGGTTATTAAAAAAGGAGCAAAAAAATAACTAAAATTAATTTTTTCCAGGCTGTGAATAGTAATCATATGTATGAATAGTTCCTTCCGTATATTGTATATATGAAAAATACCGCTTGCCCGAATACAATACATATGAAAATTTCTCCACCAAAATCAAAAAAAGCTAGATTGTGGAACCTAGGCTCTGATACCAATTTGTTGTGCGGAAGCGTGTCAACAAATTATTTTAAATCCTAAAATAAAGTGGAAAATACATAATAAATATGGGGTAGATAACACACACATGAGAAGACACAATATTTACATGCTTCACTAATTTGGCTACGTCCACAGGCTATCCATGACACTAATAGAAGAAAATTACAAATGAAAGGACAATATGTTACTTCCTCACACACTAATAATATTTCTTTTCACAAATAAAATAACCCTCTCACAAATATTGAAAGACACAAAAATATCAATCTCCTCACAAAAAGGATCTTTAATTATACCCAAAATCCTCAATAAAGAATACCCAAAATTGGTTCCCAAAATAACAAATTTTACACGAAATGAGTGAACCCTTGAATTTTCATTCAACACAATTATTATCTACTTTGAAATACATGACATTAAACTCTCTCTCAATTTTGGTGTATTAAAATCCGCAGAATTTCACCCCTTATATAGGACTATGGAGGAGACAATCATCATCAAATTAGTGGAGAAATATGGGAGGATATATGCCAATAATGATAAAGCCATCGAAACTAGCTAATTGGCAATCAACTTTTAGCGAGATCAGATGATGCCTCAACTTTGACTTTTTGCTTTTAGCCAATTTTCAATACTTTTAATACCACCGTTCCCCAAAACTTAATTAAATTGATTAAAATTATAAAATAATTAAATTTCAAAATCCTGCAATATGCATGTGCTTTATAGATCTTATTATACAAAGCATATATTGTGGCCATTCCGAGGGGTCGGTCTTCGGAGGTGGATCCCTCATTCTTTCCCCTTTTTTCTCGTTCTTGGGGGATTGCGTACTTTATCAGAGCGCTCAATCGCCTTCGCTATGGGGTGATATATATAGATAGAGTCGCCAACCTATTTTTCACAAAGCAGTAAAAGAGATGTTTTCGCCTTGAGCAAGGATAGTACTGATGCTTTTGAAACCAAGTAGTTCAAGGGTTAGGGGACTAACTTGCGAAATAAGAAGGTGTTAGACACCCATCCCACCCTTTCGGTCTCTCATGGGCATGTGTTAATCTTCTCCTATAGAACTCCGTGATGTGTGTGCTTATATGCATAATATAAATGGATATGGAATCGCTCGACTCCCATCATGGATAAAGGCGGAGCAAGGTAATTCTTAGGAGTGTTCCCAAAATAGTGATAAAAATATGAAGTAAGTGTTTGTCAATTCATGAATCATTATGAATGAATGACTGCATATATCACACAAGACAGAAGCTAAGAAGCATATAAAATGTATTTATCATAAATATATGATGAGAATAACATAATAAATGTTTGTGGGAGGACGAATCAAGGGATTCACCCAAGACGCCTACATATCCAGAGGGCATCGAAGGCCACATAGTTTCAAAAATAATATGGGGCGGGGTTTAACCCATAAATCCAACCAGGGACTTTATTATGTGTGTGTGCGTGTGTGTGTGTGTGTGTGTGTAAAAAAGGTGTTTTAGTGTAAGAAAGTGTGATGAGAAATCCCGGTTTGGAATTTACATGTGAACCCTCTTGTTATTCTTTTTTAGTTTTTCTTGAAAATAAAGTACGTACGAATACTAATAATAAAAAGATTGTAATTAAGATGTGTGATGTATTGAAGATACTAATGCGAAATTAAAAGAATTTAAAGACAAAGAGGAATAAATGGACCTCCGTACGAAGACTTGAAGTAGATATTGCTTGTAGATGTGCTAATATCAGGATGGAGTGATGGTGGTTTAAGGATGTGCTCAAAAGAGTATGAAAATGATGGAAGGAATATGGGAAATAGGCTTTTAAGGAAAGAACATCTCTGAATTCGAGGGAACTCTCTCTAAAATACTGAGAGGGTTGTTCAAGGGTGCATATGTGTGCCTTTTAAAGTGAGACTATGGCCTCTATTTATAGGCCCAAAGGGGGTGACAATCAACATGGTTCTTGACTTGCCTATCGACATGGAACCCAAGATGTACTACCGATATGCAGGGTCTTGGGGTTGTCAATTAGCAGTCTGCGATAGGTTTTTTGGAAAAATGATCATAAAATGTCAACCGTAAGTGAATCGCACACACGGTAGATAATTCTAAAGGGAATTAAGATCCATTTAATAATTCATTGAGCCACTCCGGGGTTCGAGAGTTGATTGATGTTAAACGGGGCCCGAAAGCACCCATTGGTCACTATACAGGAAATTCAAAAAAGGAAAATGGATTGTTAATTTGAAACATATGGACAATTAGCACACAGAACGGACCATTGGAAAGGGTATTCAGCTCCCTTTGAGAATTCATTCATCTTTGTTTGGTTTGGAGAGTTGACCTTTGTCAAATGGGGACCGAAAGCGCTCAGTGATCCTTTAGAGTAAAATAGGTCATTTATTCGTATCGTAAGGTTGATTCTTGCACGAGGCGAACCATTGGAAAGGGTATTTAGTGCCATTAGAGGATTCATTCAGTTTTATTTGAGATGAAGAGTTAACAAAAGTCAAACGGAGACCGAGAGTGCCAAGTGGCCTCCGAATTAGTTTTAGGGGTAAAATGGATCGTTCATCTGAACCATATGGTTGATTCATGAATGGGATGGATTGTTATAAAGGTAATTCAGATCCCTTCAAATATTTATTAAGCTTATGCTAAGGCAAGGAAGTGATCGGAGTCAAAATGGGGCCTGGGAGCACCCGGTGGCCTCTAGATTAGTTTTTGATAGTAAAATGAATCATTCATCTGAACAGTAAGGTCGATTAATGCACATGGTGAACTTTTGGAAAGGAGATTCAGAGACCTTTGAAAATTCATTGAGATTTTTATCAGGCTAGGAAGTTGACAGGAGTCAAATGGGTCCTGACAGTGCTCGGCTGCCTTTAGATCGTTACTCGGGGTAAGAATTGGGGTTTATGGTTAATGAGTGAGTGATAGGGATCTAAGGAAATTCTTAGGAGTGTCCTAGGATAGGGTGTCCACAGATATTCTCTCGACGGGCGATATTGGAACAAGTGAAGGCCGTTAAATGATAAACACCACATCGATGTTAGGAAAGAGGTTTTGAAGGTCGATTATTAGGACCTAGAAAATAAGGTTGATCGATTCAGTAGGTTGAAGTCAATTATGAGGACCTACAGGGGTGAGGATGACTGATTCAGTGGGTTGAGGTCAGTTTTAAGGACCTAAAATTATGACGATCGATTCTACGGGCCGAGGTCAATTTTATGAACCTAAAGTTGTAGTGACCAATTTTGAGTGTCGAGGTTAATTTTGAGGACCTAAAGTTGTAGCGACCAATTCTGAGGCCGAGGTTAATTCTACGAACCTTAAATTTTTGACAAACAATTTTGAGGGCCGAGGTCAATTATAAGGACCTAGAGTTGTAGAGACCAATTCTGAGGCTCGAGGTTAATTTTGAGGACCTTAAGTTGTAGCTACTAATTCTAAGTCCCGGGGTCAATTCTGAAGACCTTAAATTGTAGTGACTAATTCTAAGAGTCGAGTTCAATCAGAGGACCTAAAGTTGTAATAACTAATTATGAGGGCCAAGGTCAATTCTGAGGACCTTAAGTTATAACGACCAATTATGGGGGTCGAGATCAATTTTGAGGACCTTAAGTTGTAGCGACCAATTTTGAGGGTCGAGGTCAATTTTGAAGACCTAGGGTTGTAGAGACCAACTCTGAGGGCCGAGTTTAATTATTTATACCTTAAGTTGGGACAACCACTTCTGGGGGACGAGGTCAATTCGAAGGAACTTAAGTTAATAAATGTTGATTCTGGGGGGCTGAGGTTAATTTTGAGGACCTTAAGTTGATGACGACCAATTTTGAAGGTCGAGGTCAATTCTGAGGACCTTAAGTTGATGATGATTGTTTAGGCACATATTCTTCACATTTATCCCCTTAATTTCAGTATTTTTATGATCCCGTGCAGTGTAAGTAGCTTGGATTTGTCTCAAATGTATTCTACTAACCCCTTTTGGCAAGTATTTCTTGTTTTGTGTATTTCTCATGTGTTTTACAGGTATTTCATGCAAGTTAGTGCTAAGGAGAACTCAAAACAGTGAAAGAAATCAAGAAATGGAGAGTTGAAGGGAATTTTCGTAATTTTTCAGCCTTATTCCGGAGGTGGGGCCAACTATAAAGTTGAAGAGCTCTAAATTACAAGAACACTGGAAAAAACGGCACCTCAATCCGAGCTACGGTGAAGAAGTTACGAGGTTTTGAAGTTGCGCGATAATGAAGAGAAATGAACCAGAAAAACAGGATGGATCCGGATGGAACAGGACCGATCCGGTCAGAAAAAAAAGAACCGATCTTGGTGGAAACCGGACCGGTCCGGCTGTACAGATTTCTGGCACTAATTAATGCAGATTTTTGGCGTGTGCAACTGATGAAACTTGTTCCACAAGCACTATTGGCTGTCTAATTCGTGTTAAATTCATGCTATAAAAGCCCAAGCCCTAATTCATTCAAAGGGAGTTTTTATCAAGTTTTAGGAGGCTAGGTTAAGAGTTCTAGAGAGAGTTTTTAGGTCAAATTTCTAGGTTAAATCTCCAATTTCCTCAAGAGTTGTATGAACCCTAGTTTGTATTCTGAATCTAAATTCCTTGTTGCTGAATTCAAGTAAACTCTTTCCATTCTCTTATTTTATTACTTGCAAATTATTTACCATGTTTTGTAGATCCATAATTTTGTGTATGAATTTGTTCTTTAATCGAATCATGTGTAGCTAAATTCCCAAGGGTTGGGGTACATGAACTCAATCCAAAGGCAAATTATTTGTAGGGAAAATAGAAAATAAATGAAAATATTGATTGAATCGTGAATGAAAATCATATATACATTGTCAAATCTTTTAATCTCTCTTGCCCTAGGTACTTGAGATGTTTAAGAATGCTTTGTATGTATAATTTGTCGTTCACCGCTTTATATTTATCTTTGATTTCATATGATGCGGGCTTGAACCTCATATATGTAATGCTTAGAATTTATAAAGACTGGATTTAGTCGAGAATTTTAATTTATATTTCTAGTATTCTATAGGATAATTTGTTAGGGATTGAGGGATTGTACCCTACCCGATTTTCTCCCATTTGTCAGATCTAAATTTGTTTTCTCAATTTTCAATTTGTTTTCCTTAAGTAAATTTTTATTTCAGTAGAAATTTTCCCAATCATTAATTATCTTTTCTATTTCTTTTAAGAAATCATTTCAAGGTTTAATAACTTTTCTGATTACGATTTGGCAAACTTGATCCCTGTGGATACGATCCCGACTTACCGGGTTTATTACTTGAGCGACAGGCTTGCACTTGAGCCTAGATTGTACGCACTTTTGAGACAAATATTAAGTCGCGTCAATGATCGATTATGGGTGCCAAGGTTAATTCTAGGGACTTAAGTTGTAGTGACTAATTGTAAAGGTCGAGGTCAATTTTGAGGACCTTAAGTTGATGATGACCGATTCTTAGGGCCGAAGTTAATATTGAGGACCTTAAATTGTGATGCGGGGACTTTCTCTCTAGGGAAAATTTTAAATTATCTCGGGGGTGAAGATGCATTTGTGCTTCCTTTGGGAATTTCATTATTTTGGGACTTCACTGGGTGATGTTTAGGTTGGGGTATTATATACTTGGATGCGAACGTGTCGTTGGTTCTGCTTATGGAACATGTCAAGGATAGGTTTGTAAGATTAATCCAACTAGGGATTATGTTGCTGATAAGAGCATAAGAATAATCATACTAAGAATTTATAGAGTATTGTAATGGGAATAGTGCTCCAAAAGTGATTTTATTGAGAAAAATGAGGTTTCATATTTTTTTGGGATTTTTCTATAATTGTTTGGAATTTTCAGTATGAAATTTGGAGGGGGTGCCGATAGGCAGTTCTGGGGGGTCCCAATCAGCAAGGGCGCGGACTCATGGTCATCATTGGGAAATGGAAAAGATGATTGCCGATCGACGTGGTCAGTGGGCTTTATAACTTCACTTATGGGTGGATTTTAGAATCTTTGTTGGGGATGTAGGTGACTTTATACCCTTGGAGTCTTCCTTTGGGGGATGCAAGATCTAACAGGCATCAAGGTGTGGATAAGGAGGTTTCTAATGCATGAGATGGTGTCTGGTTTGATCGGGCTTACGGATGAGTTGATACCCATTTCTGACTCTTTCCTCTCAAAATTCTCTTACAAATCTGTTGTTGTGACTGGAGGATCTTGGCATTGACCATGTTGTATACTTGATTTATACCTTAAAAGAGAGACTCAAGAATGCAAAAATGATGCATTTTCGTTTGATTATCTTGATTTAGTAGATTATTATTCATGCACTTCAAATTTGATGTGCAAGCTTATTTTGAGAAAGAGAAGTAAATGTTTGTTTTTTGGAATTTTTGAATAAAGGAAAGCCTTGGAGGCCTAGTTGCCAAGACTTTTCCTTTGAATGGGGATATTTTGAGAAAAGTATATTTTTAGAAATTTATGGATAGAGGAAGGCCTTAGAGGCTTGAGGAGATAGAAATCTTGATGTAAACTAGAGCTTGTTGCCTTTGTTAGGTTTTATTTATTTTGGTGTGTCGGAGAGACTATACTGGTGATGGATTTTCTGGAATCATCTAGCCCATTTTTGGTACCCTAAGGACCATGTCTTTCATTTTGTCCTGGGCAAGGTCTATCCCACCTATGAAGATTTCTTGGCCATGTTTGAGGTCAACCCCACTGTGTTTGTGCTCGATTTTTCCCACTTTCCACGGGTATTTCTTTCGGAGTTGCCTCATATTTTTTCCTCGACGGATCAATCGATGGTTACTGGAGGGGCTATTTATCTTCAGGTTGTTATGTATTCAGTGCACCTTAGGGGTTTTGAGGATGCTGACATTGTTGGGGCTATTGCTTTAGGCCTTATTGTAAGGCTATTATTGGTGAGGGGAGACTTGACTACGGATCCCCAGGTTGTTATGATAATGACCTAGATGTCTTATTGACTTGGCTACGAGGGTTTTTAAGGATGGTGGCTAAGACATCGAATCACCTCGATGCTTTGAAGGAGGGTCGTTCTAACTTTCTAAGGGGGCGCCCTGTAATGCTGTTTATGTGGCTTGCGAAGAGGTTTTGTTTGGAGCCCCTCCTGAGTACCCCATGGCGATTGTGCCTAATTTTTTTTGCCCGGCCTTTCTTTAGCTTCAACCCATCTATGGAGAGTTGGGTAAACTAGCTTGTAGAGCATGGAGCCCGGTGTCTTTGTTGGTCAGTGCCATGGTTGGGGATTTACTGCCTGTCTTTTAGCTTGGAAATTATCGGCATGTACGGCTAGTAGGCCTTCTATAGACATATTTCTATTTCCCTTGACAACTTCTGTGCCAAGTCGAATGGGTGTGCCCCCTCGTATAAAAAAATTCTTCTTAGTGGAGGATTTGACTGATTCACCATGAATGATGTTGGACTTTTTTATCATATCACCGTTAGTTATCAATCCATCTGTCACAGTTCATGGGAGGAGCCTGGCATGTATCTAGGGACTACTTGAAATGGTTATAGGATTAGGTAGTGGAGAAGGTCTTGGAGAAGGAGACTAGTCAAAGCTGGTTCATGATTTTTGACACCATGGAAGACGGTGTTATGGTTCTATCCAGGTTTATCAGGGAATACCTCTCCATGGAGAGTATACGAAATGCAATCAAGAATGGGAAACTTGAGAACCTTCAGGGGCTAGTAATGATGATGAAGCAGGGCCATCCAACAGTTGAAGGCAGCACCTTGTGAAGATTTTGGTGATATTTGTGAATCTATGGTGATTGGGGTGTTTTTGTATTTAGGGTTGGGTATAATTTTGTGTTGTTTGGTTAGGGTTAGGTTTTGTTTAGGAACAATTTTGTCAATGATGAGGGGCAGTTAGTTTGACTCCCTTCGTTGATACTTCGTGAAATAGCATCATTATCCTTAATAAAAAATAAAAGTTAATTTTCAACATATTTTGTTGTGCCTCTTGATGAGTTTTTCGTTTGAATTTTCTATACTAATAAAAAAGGAATACATAATCCTTTTGTTATTGTAATGATAAAATGAACCGCCATTCTTGAAGGTTAGAAAAGGATATCAATTTGTGAAAAATAAGGGGGTTAGACGCGTGTATGACATATGGGCTGCATACGTACCTCTAGAGGTTTTAAAAATTCTCATAAGTTTCATTTTGAAATAAAGTGTTTTTGAGAGGATCATGTCCCATGTAGTCCTAGGTAAGGGGAATGATGATTTTTTTTTAGAATAGAAGGGGGTGAGAAGAGTTGTAGCATGTCGAGATTTCATTATAAGAGTAAAAGTTCTTGAGGCGGTCCAGTTGACTAGACGCACCGTCTCTTCTCCATTGAGGTCTGTGAGTATAGCGGTGCCTCCTGAGAGAACCTTCTTAACGATGTAGTGACCGCTCCAATTTGGCTTGAATTTCCCTTTGGGGTCCCAGATGGGTTCATGATATCTTTAAGAGTGAGGTATCCTTTCTGGACACCACCGTCTATGCTGTTCTATTTTATAATTATGCTATCCGGCGATGGTACCCCTATATATGATATAGAACATTCAATATATTTTCATCCAAGAGTGATAATTCATCAAGTCGGATCTGATTCCATTCTTCATCGTTAACTTTTCTCTCGAGTAAGATGCAGTGGGAAGGTATTTCGAGCTTAACAGGTAAGACTGCTTCCATGTCATTTACTAAATAATAAGGGGTGTCCCCAGTGGGCGTTCTAATTGAAGTGCAATAGCCCCAAAAGGTTTAAGGGATCTGATTGTCCCAATATATGCAAATCTAACTCATCATGTTGATTATGGTATTGAGACTTTTATTGGAAGATTTCATGGAACCAATGGTTCGGGGTTGGTTGGGAGAAGATTTATATCTCTAAATCCCATACTCATCGACTAGTTCTATAATCGCAGCTTCAAAATGGATCCTATTGTCTGGTATCAACTAGTGGGGAACTCCGTATCGATAGATGATATTCTATCTGATAAACTTGGACACTCTCTTGGCCTTCAGCATCGCGTATTACATCGCTTTGACCCATTTGGTGAAGTAATCAATGGAGACTAGGATGAATTCGTGACCGTTTAAAGCTTTCGGAGTAACTCTCCTTATGACGTCAATGCCCCAAGTGGAAAAGGGCCAAGGATAGGTTATGTTATATAGCTCATGGGGAGGCAAGTGTCATAGATTGGCAAATTATTGGCATTTGAAGCATCTTCAGACATAGACAGTGCAATTTTGAACCATGGTGGTCCAATATTACCCTTAACGGATGTGACCGTTCATGTGGGGCCAACATTCCCCACTATGGAATCATTTATTCAATGTCATCCCCTGTAATACAATGTATATGGTTTCAATCGAAGTTTCTCTTGAACTGTGCTTTGTTGTAAATGATATACTGCATAGCCAGCTTGCGAAGGGTTGAACGGTTTTTCTTATCGATATCTTGGGGAAACCTATTACGTTTGAGGAGGCGCCAAATTTCATAGTATCAGAACCCATCCATATCAGAATCCTCCTTAGGAATAAGTTTGATGTGGTAGTGTAAGGACACAAGTCTCCGATTGAGTCTTAATGTAGTGTTGGCTCAATTCCGAACAAAAACATTTGAGTCATATGATAGCGTTCAGGTGTATCCATCCAAGACTATGATGTGTTAGTTGAAGACGTAGCAGCCAAGATTATAAATCTTCATCATATGCCGGGGTTCATTGTGCCTCGTTTCTACGTCAACAACATTGGTTCCAATGCTCCTAAGGTATGAATGCATTGTATATATATATATATATATATATATATATATATGAGCTTCGAAATTTATTGGGTGTATTTTATAAATTTTTTATAATTAATTTTAACGACTTTGTTTTACTCAGAAAATATTTTTTAGAACTTTTCATAAAAAGTTTTGGACTTAAAATAGAATATTCCATTTTCTAGTAAGTCGTTCGAAAGAGGAAGAATCTCATTCGAATGAGATTCCTATGTCGTTAGAACAAGAATTCTAACGAGATTCCTTTTTTATCACTGGAACATCGTTAGTAAAGTCATTCGAATGAGAATGTCGTTCGAACGAAAATGTCGTTCGAACCACTTTGGCGGGAACAGTTTTTTGGCAGTTTTTAGTAGTTTTCTCCATATTCCCACTATGTTTTCCCCACTACTTTTTGATAGAATTATCAAGTGCAGAAACTAACCTTTTTCAAGTAACCTTTTCACATTCTAAGGCTTTTAGAGAGAAAATTCTTTCAAGAAAAAGTTCCATGTTTTGTGTTTGATTTTTATGGATTAAATTCACCAAAAACACATACACACCCATTTGTTTTATTTATTCCAAGTTCCTTAATATATATCCTTGCTTGGAGTGTTTGGAACCGAGTTTTTCGCTACACATCAAAGAAGAGAAGTTTGGGTTTACTTCTACATCCCACAAAGAAGAAGTTTGTTTTCTGTGACATACCCACTTGGAGAAAAGCTCCTTGTTCGGGTGGCGGTGACCAGAAAAATTCCGATCAGTGGATTCCGAGACCGCGGTGGACCTCCGTGGTTATACGCTAGGCAGAGGTGTGTACAAGAAGAAGTGTCGGGAATCGGACGGAGTCAAGTCGGGTGTTTTAAGTCTTTTTGTCTTGTACTTGTAAAACCGTACTTAATGGATTTGAGGCTAGGGTCTTCCGAAGTTTTTTCCTGTTGTGGGCATTTCCTCGTACATCGCAGGATAGTGGTTGTTTTCTTATTTTATCTTTTCAAATATCACATTAGATGCATGCTTAGGTAGAGCTATAAAATTGGTATAGTTAATTTGGTTCAAATTCAATTTGGGTAAAAATTAATTTAATTCAAGTCATTAATTTAATTTTATAAAAAATGGTTTGGTCTAATTTGCAAATTGAATTAATTATTTGTTAGGCAAATTTTAGGACTTGGATTGAATTTCGTTGGTTAAGTGAAAATCAATTTGTTGTTTAATTTAATGCCACTTTGAGTTTAGTTTAATTTTAATTTAAAAGAAATTAAAATTTATTGTTTGTGAGTGTTGTGTTGAGCCATCTTTATTCTGTATCTAAAAAAAAATTACTTTTGTAAAATAAAAAATTGGGGATCCTTTCGTTTTCAACAAATGGTATCAGAGCGGGATCGCTAAATTATTGCGTTTAAGATCCTTTTAAATATTTTTGACTAAAATGGAATTTTTCCCATTTTCAAAATTTCCTGTTTTCGATGGTTCCAACTACTCGTATTGGAAAGTGCTCATGAAATCGAAACTTAAGTCTATTGATGAGAGGGTTTGGTTGTCAGTTGTTAATGATTGGTCCCCACCCACATATTTAGTAGAAAATGAGCGTGTTCCCAAACCCACCGATAGATGGAGTGAGAATGAATTTAAACTTGCAAGTTTTAGTTCCTGTGGTTTAAATGCATTGTATAGCACGGTCACACCGGATGAATTTCGACGCATTATGAATTGTGAAACCTCTATAGAAGTTTGGGATATTTTACAGCTCACTCATGAAGGAACTAGTTTCGTAAAAGCTTCTAAACTCCGCAACCTCACCACTCAAATTGAAACCATCAAAATGAATGATAAAGAAACTTTTGATGAATTTTATGCTAGACTTTCCGATATAGTCAATTCATCTCTTAATTTAGGAGAGAAAATACCCGACAACCGAGTTATACATAACATTTTAAGTTCCCTACCCTATAGATTTATTCCTAAGGTGACCGTGTTAAATTATTTACCCACTTTAGCCTCTACAAAATTAGAAGAGCTCGTAGGTGATTTACAAACCTATGAACTAGACATGTTTCCCTCTAAAACTGAAAATAAAATAGATAAGGGCATTGCTTTGAAAGCCCAAAAGGAGGAAAAATAAGTAGTAGAGAGTGAAAGTGGGAGTGACTCGGAAGATATGGCTTTGTTGCTAGGAAGTTTCATAAATTTCTTAAATTTAACAAAGATAAGTTTAAAAAGGATTTTAAGAAATTTGCAAATTCTAAGCATGACAAAGATGAGAAGATCCCTAAAAATTTTAATAAAAATTTAAATAGGGACGAGTCAAATAGGTGTTACGGTTGTGAGGGTTATGGACATAGGGAAAAAGAGTGCCCCACTAAACTAAGGAGAGAGGGTAAGCAACCAATTTCCTACAATGCAACCCTTAGTGACAGTGATAAGGAAGAGGGACCTGATTCCCCCACTAAGCCCAACTTTGTGGCTTTCATGGCCAGTCATGTGAGTGAAAGTGAGCACTCCTTTAGTGATGAAATTTTAACACATGACACTTCCAAGGTCATAATTTGTGAATCCCAAAGAGATGATGGTAGTGTGAGTGGAGAATAAATAGAGAGTGAAAGTGATTAGGAGGTTGATGTGAGTGAACTTCAATTTTCTTTTCAAGAATTATATGAAGAATCTATTAAATTAAAAAGAACAAATTTGAAGTTAGAAGCTAGTTTGAAAGAGCGTGTCGAGGTCATTAATAAGAATGTTTTAGTGGAAGACCTTAGGACACGTGAGAGAGCTCTTCGTGAGAAGCTTGAATATGTAGAAGGCGAGAGAGATAGCCTTAAAGGTTTAATGGAATCCTTAAAAAAGGAGCTTCTTGAGTTTGAAGAGAGAAATGGTTTTCTTGAGTCGAAAGTGAGAGACTCAAGTAGAGTCAAATTTGATTTGGAGTGTCGTTCGGAGAAATTAGATAAAATATTAGGAATGGTTCAAATAAAAAATGACACTTGTGGTTTTTAGGCTTCAATACTTGTAATGAGTCAACTCTTAAAGTCAAAACCAATGTTTTAGGAGAATCCTCTATGAACAATGTTATATATATCATTCCTTAGGTAAGTCTTTTTGCCAAGTCTTTAGGTGCTCACATTGTGGTCGAAAAGGTCATCTTATGAAGTTTTTCTTTGATCTTAAACGAGGTCCTAGAAAATACTTATGTAAGGCAACCGAGGTAGCCAAGATTCCTACACCCTGATATCGTCATTCATCATTAATTTGGGTTAGGAGATCCGACTTGGTAGCTTTACAAAAGAGGATTTTTGATTCTCATTTACTTTCACATGCTTCCTCCCTTTCTAAATCTAAAGGTTGAATGTGTTAGTCTTGTTTGCATAACTCTAGCTTTTTGTGCTTGATATTATATACATTTCTAGGTGTATGCATGTTTTATCATTGTTCTAGTCTATACTTCATGCTTTATCACATGATAGAATTATGATTGTTGTTTATCTTTTGTATTACAGTTCATTCATTTTAGTTTTCATTAAATGAAAAATACAAAAAGATTTTTGTTTATCATTTGTGTTCACCTTTTAGTAATTTAGGCTTAATGAAAAATACAAATGATTTTTGTTTGTCTTTTGGAGTAAATATTTCTGTATGTTTGGTTTAAAAAATTTCAAAAACTAAAAAAGATTTTTTTTGTGCATTTTAGTTTGACACACTTTATGTGGCATATACTTGTGTTTGAATCCCTTATTTTTCGCTTCCATGTGGCTAGAACTTTTGGTTTAGATTGTCAATCCTTAAAATGTTCTTTACCGTGCTTACATGTAGTAGTTGGATTTTGTGTTCCTATAATGGATTCTATTTTTATATGCCTTAATTCACACATGTACGAGCTCACTTGAAATTTTAACTTCATCTCTATATTTGAGCTTTGTGAGGTGTTCTCCTACTAATCTTGTCATCTACATGTTATGTAACCTAGGAGGACTAGTGCATGTTAAAATTCGTTGCACGCGAGAATTGAGCGATAAAAGATTATATATATAAATGTGCACGGGGAAGGGCACCGAAAGGAAAAATCATCCTTTGCGAGTAAGCCACCGTTTGCTTGGACCTAAAATAATAATGGCACTAAAAGAAAATATTTTCCAAGGACTATCGTGTTTAGTTGATTTATTAATTCAAAAGATTAAAATACTATGCTTAAATTGAGGGGGTTTGGATAGTATATCAACGATTTGCACAATGTCCGTTTATCCTGGTTGTACTTTCAATGTCATGACTTTATTGGTTTGTAGAATCATCAAAATTGTAGGCTTGTATGAATTGTGTATGTTTGTTCATTGAGTTCAATCTATATTGTCATATAAGATTGTAGTTAAATTTGATAAATTTGGAATCAAATGAGGACTCCAGGAACATGTTTTAAGTGATTGGGTCTAAATTTAATTGTTACTAGTTCACACCCCAACACTTTCATTTCCATATGACACATTTTTGCCATACGAGTGTGAAAGGGCTATTGTATTTTATGTCATGTGTGGTGTCGATATCTATATATATGTGCATGTGCGTTAATGATAGTCATTGTGTCTACATATATATGGTATTTTTTTCTTTGCCTCGCTTTCTAGTCCATTTGTGCTTCAAATTCATAATTGGTATCTATCTTGTTAGATATTGTTGTTGATATCACATGCTTAGTATCTTATGTATCACATTGGTATCATGTTTTTTGCATCTTCGTTGGTATCCGTTATTATTTGTATGGATTAGTTTTGATTTTGTTGCCCATATGCTTTCATGCTCTTATCACTCTAAGCTTCATTGTGTTTAAATTAGTTTTATCCTTTGTCTATTCCTGAAGAAAAAGGGGGAGAATTATAGGGGAGAAATGGTATCTAATCTTATTATAATCGTATCTTAGTTTATGAGATTTAACTTAAGGGGATTTGTAACCTTCTTAGGTTGATCATAGTTGATAAAGAGGAGAATTAATTTAGGGGGAGTATTTATTTTAATTGCATTTAATATTCTTGATATTCCCTATCCGTTTGATAGTTTGCTTAAGTGTGCAGAAATTCTTCTAAATGGAAAATTTCATCGGCAAAGATATGAATCCTTGGGTTTTTGAGTCAATCTATGTAATTTTTATTTTGAGTGGGATATTTTTTTTAGTCTTGTAGATCTTGACGGCCCTTTAGGATTTTTATTTGGTTTTTGTCCCAGAATAGCCAAAGAGGGACATTTGTAAGGACACAAGTCTCTGATTGAGTCTTAATGTGGTGTTGGCTCTCAATTACGGACAAAAGCATTTGAGTCATAGGATAGCGTTCAAGTGTATCCATCCAAGCCTATGACGTGTTAGTTGAAGACGTATCGTCCAAGATTATAAAGCTTCATCATATGTCGGGTTTATTGTGCCTCGTTTCTACATCAACAACATTGGTTCCAATTCTCCTAAGGTATTAATGCATTGTATATATATATATATATATATATATATATATATATATATATATATATATATAGGAGCTTGGAAATTTATTGGGTGTATTTTATAAATTTTTATAAATAATTTTAATGACTTTGTTTTACTCAGAAAATATTTTTTAGAACTTTTCATAAAAACTTTTGGACTTAATATTCCATTTTCTGGTAAGTCGTTCGAACAAATTGGAATCTCGTTCGAATGAGATTCCCAGGTCGTTAGAACGAGAATTCTAATGAGATTCCTTTTTTATCACTGGAACATCATTAGTAAAGTCGTTCGAACGAGAATGTCGTTCGAAGGAAAATGTCGTTCGAACGACTTTGGCGGGAACAGTTTTTTGACAGTTTTTAGTAGTTTACTCCATGTTCCCACTATGTTTTAACCACTACTTTTTTACAGAATTATGAAGTGCGGGTAAAAATTGGTATAGTTAATTTGGTACAAATTCAATTTGGGTAAAAATTAATTAAATTCAAGTCATTACTTTAATTTGATAAAATTTGGATTGGTTTAATTTGCAAATTGAATTAATTATTTGTTAGGCAAATTTTAGGACTTCGATTAAATTAAGTTGTTTAAGTGAAAATTAATTTGTTGTTTAATTTAATGTCACTTTGAGTTTAGTTTAATTTTAATTTAAAAGCAATTAAAATTTGTTGTTTGTGTGTGATGTGTTGAGCCATCTTTATTCCGCATCTAAAAGGAAATTACATTTGTAAAATAAAAAATTGGGGATCCTCTCGTTTTTAACAGGTAGCAATGATTAGGATTAGCTTATTTCTTAACCAAGAAATGGGTTATTATTATTCCCTCGGGTATGTCGACTATAGAGGCCAGGGTTGAAAGGGCATTAATTAAGCTGTTCTTTACACGGGGCAAGTTATGGAAGGTGACATCATTAAAATGGGAGGCCGATTCTTTTAAATGGGCATATAAGGGTAGGAGTTTTTCATATTTGCCTTTCCATTTTCTAGGAATTTGGCCAATGATGAGGGAAAAGTATTTGTAGACATTTAGGTGGTGGATTACTTTCTAGAGAGAGATTTGAATGCCTACAATGCATGCCTCATACTCAGTTATGTTATTGGTGAAGGGTAAGTCTAGTTTGATGGAAATATGGGTGTGAGATTCATCGGGGGCGATTGGGTATATCCCAATGTTGTATCATTTCTTATTGGTAGCTCCATCGAAGAACATTTACCATCAAATGTCCTGAGCGGTGCAGAGAATATCTTCGTTCGAGAATTCAAATACCCAAGATTCAACTTCTTCCATAGGGCAATTGGCAAGGTATTCGTAGATGTCTCTCTCTTTCATAGCTTTCTGCATGACGTACACAATATCTAACTCGACTAGCAACATCAAACATCAGGCCATTCAACTGGACAATATTGGCTTCTCTATCAAGTACTTGATGGGATACATATGGGATATAAGTCTAATGAGGAAGGGTAACATATAACGTTTTACTTTCTTTGTGACCTAAACCAAGGTAACAATAAATGGCTCTTTTCTTACGGGATTTTTTTCTTGTATTAGTCTAGTAAAGCCCCAACTATAGTGTCTATGACCGTCAAGTATAGGAGGGGCTTATGGTTGTGAAGGTATATGATTCGAAGGCCAAGTAAGTTATCGCTTGATTTTGTTAAAGGCTTATTTGAAAGATTCATTCTAGAATTTAGTACAATCCTTACGAAGAAACTTGAAAATGGGTTCGCAAATAGAAGTCAGCAGGCTGATGAATCGACTAATGTACTATAGTTTAGCCATGAATGCTCGAACTTATTTCTCTGTCTGTGGTGGTTACATCTTAAGTATAGCTTTCAACTTAGTAGGTTTTGCTTCGATTCCATTTTAACTGACCATGTATCCTGAGAGTTCTCCTTTCGTGATGCCGAAAATGCATTTATGCGAGCTTAACTACATCTGGTATTGTCGTAGTTGCTCGAAAGCCTTTCGGAGGGAGGGAATATGACCTTCATGTGTCTTAAATTTAATGATCATATCATCCATATATATTTCGACTTCTTTGTGAATAAGTTCATGCAGTAGGTAGCTTCTTCATTCTTGAGTCCGAATGGCATGACAGTGTAGTAGAAAGTCCCCCATGGGGTGATGAAGGTGGTTTTCTACTGATGGTCAGGGTTAATCTTGATGTGATTGTATCCAAAAAATCCATCGACTAATGACTTGAGGGCATTGCTAGACGTGTTTTCCACAATCATATCGATGTTGGGTAATGGGTAATCTTCCTTCGGGATGCTTTATAAAAATGCCGATAGTCGACGCACATATGGACTTTCCCTCCTGACTACGGGACATGGACGATGTTGGCGAGCCATATAGGATATTTTACTATGTGAATGAAACCTAAATTTAGTTGCTTGACTACTTCCTCCTTAACTTTGAGCGACCATTCGGTGTGGAGCTTCTGTAGCTTCTGTTTGACCAGTTTGCATTCTGGGAAGGTTGGGATCTCATGTTAAGCTATTTATGGGTCAATGTTGGGCATGTCTTCATGGGACCATGCGAAGACGTCCACAAATTCTTTCAGAAGTTCTTTAAATTGTGCTCGCTCATTCTCGTTAAGGGTGGACCCTATCCTAATCTCACGGTGATGGCCACTAGAATTGAGATTAATAACAATAGTTTCATCATCATTAATTTGCATACGGTTATGTTGTTTGTTATTCTCCTAATTATGATCAATTAAGAATTGTTCATTTGCAAAATCATCATCATAAGGAGTTTGATTAGAATCAAGACAATTAATATAAGGCATAGAAAGATACTCAAAATCTTTGTTTATTTCATTTTCATGAAAAATAGCAATGAAAACGTCATCAAAAGAGGTCTTTGTTACATTGATATCAGAAAAAGGAACAATAACATCAAATTGACAGATTGTGATAGGGTAGACATCAAGGTAAGCTTGAATCTGAGCAGATGGGACATACACGACATTCTAATTGGGGAGAGGCATGTCAACAACTCTCATTTGAGCAAATGGGTCCAACTGCGTAGTATCTAAATGGATCATGTAGAGATTCAGCCCTAGTGTCTGTATGTTGAATGAGTCCTCGAAATCACTTGCCTAAGAATCCTCGGTAATTGTCATGACTTTCTCAATGAGGGGTTGAACTTCATACTGGCAGTCTGTGGCCTAAGAGTTGCTATCTTGAAAGAAGATTTTCAGGTCAGTTTCATCTTCTTATCAATGTGGTCATACCATGGTTCGGGGAATATGAAAAAATGGAAGTCTCCAGCTTCCTTAATAAACCTTCCATTCAAAGAGTTTTTCAAAAGAGTCCTTTCTTCTTCCAAGCTTCTTTTTGGTCGTGGATGTTGGAGGGCTTTGCGTTCTTCTAGTAAGGGTTAGTATCCCAGGCCGCATGGAGGAAAGGCCCCCTTCAGGACTATGGGCTCAAAGATCCCTTATTGGCATCGCCCTAGAACCATTTTGGGCTTGAAATGCATATTCTTGAACATTTGAGTCACGTTAACATTGGGATGTGTTCGAGACAGACCCGATGTTCGAAACTTTCTCTTGGAACAAAGGGAAGTGGGTTAACTCTAAAGCCAAAGAGGATAATGTTATTCATCCCATATTGGATCTCTAGTACCAAGTTACTAGTACTGACGGTGTCTGAACTGTCATCATCCCCCAAGATGGTGATAACCTGTCTATTGGTGAAGAATTTCAATTTTTAATGAAGAGAAGACGACACCCCTCGAATACTATAGAGCCATGAACGACCAAGAAGAAGGTTGAAACATGAAGGTATGTCAATAACTTGGAACTCGATGACAGGATTGATAGGGCTAGCCCCAATTATGAGTTTTATAGACCCCATTACTTCTCGGTGGATATTATCGTAAGCACACACGACGGTGAAAGTGGGAGTGAGATCACCAAGTTTCAAACCCAAAAAAATGAAGTTTTTGAGAGGGAAAACATTGAGGAAAGATATGTTATCAACAAGTGAGTGTGGGACTATCTTTACCAGTACTTCAATGGAGATATTGAGTTCATAGTTACAGTTAAGGTTGATCTTCAGTATATTTACTTTAGAAAAGGACAGGAGTCTAGAAGCGATCAATGACCCAATCATGTTTATGGGGCTACAGTGAAAGGAGATATCATAGGCCCAGCGAGGAGTTTTATTAGAGTATTCTAGTGCAATTGGGAGGAAATGAAAATCCCCTATAAGGTTATGTTGGCTTTCGTTTTACTTTCTTCGATTGTCATCTCTGTCATGGGAATTTCTTCAGGAACTCCCTTTACTGTATTGTCTCGGTTACGTAAGGAACCAGATCATTGTATTGTCTTACTTATCTGGTTATGTGATTTATTGAGGTAAGGAACAATAAGAACCCCGTGTCTTCATCTATTTCTAGATAAATGTCCACCTTAATGATTTCCCCCAATAAATCTTCTAAGGATATTATTCCTCACAAACTAGCTACTAGACTGGTGTCTTACTGACTGGGCTCGTCATTTGAGCTATCAAAGTCATCTCGTCATCTGGTGGCTACTATATCAGCTTGCTAAGAGAAATTAATGCATTCAACAACCTTGATGACTTCATCATATAGATCTTCCCACTCTATGGGTAGGTGCAGGTTTGAAGGGACCAACCGTCCATGAAGCTTGAAAGCGACGAGTAGCTCATTAATACTGTAAATTTTGTATGTTTGTATAAACTTATTGGCCATAATCTATACTACGTCATCTAGATTGATCGCATCAACATGTATCACCCATTCATCTGACTCTTGAGCCCATTTTTTGTCTTCCATGAATAAGCCACTGAATTTACGATAATCAACAGTCATCTTGATGGGCAATTTCAGCCTAAACTCCAAGAGTTGGTTCAATACAACTACTAACTCCATATACTTCCCTTCCAATCGGGTACATGTGGTGATATAGACCCTTACAAGGAGTGTCAAAGCTTAGTCGGTGAAGCAGATAGGGTATAGAAGAAAATATAGGAAAATTTTGAGTCGTTTGGTCGAGACTACGAGTATGATGGGTGTTTTACTAGGCACAATTTGAGCATATGGATTAAATTCTGGGTCACTCGATAGAAATATGGCATTTGTATGGTGTAAAAGTGGGTTATGAGTGATGTTGGGTTTAGGATTGGCTGGCGGGGTGATGATACCCCAGCTAATTAAACCATAGATCACATTTCAAAGTTGGAATCTTTGGTCAGTGGTATGGCCAATAGATTGGTGGAAATAACAATAGGCATCGGCTTTGAAGTTTTTAGGAAGTGAATTTGGTAGTGGACGGTGGTCCAAAGGCTTAATGAGATTTCTCTTAGTAAGTCCTTCTAGAATTTTGATTGGGGAGCATGAAACTCAGTGTACTCTTTCTTGATAGGGTTGGGCAACTTTCTAGTGCCCAAGAAATAGTAGGTTGGGAGATGTTGTTGATGGTTGAGATTATAGCACTAGAGGGCTTCACATATTTTCGAGGAGTGAACTGTCTAGTCACTTTCTTCAGCTCTGATTCGACTTTGACAATGCCTTCCTCAATTTCTACACTAGTTTCTCGAAGGGCTCAAAAGTGTGGGTAATACTATCCTCCCATGGATGCTCGGATATGAGGAAAAAAGTTCTTCTTCGTAATACTAACTTGTTACTCCTTGGAAGGCCTATTGGTCATGGTATAAGCTTTCTCTCTCCACCTTCCAATGAAGATACTAATTATTTCCCTAGGGCTCAACTTAAAAATCTCTAGATCTCAACACGTAACCTCTAGATCCTCATTGTAATTGTATTGATACATGAATCACTAGGTGACATCCTCCTAACATGGATTCTGGATTCTTTGAGGGACTAAAACTAATGGAGGGAGCTTTCTTTCAAGTTCAGCTAGAACATTTGGGCTAATATCTCTTTAGAGGCACCAAGGAGGGCCATGTCTCAGTGATATCTTTGAAGGTGAACAATTGGGGGTCTGCTTCCCCTGAACTTCTCGGATCTCTGTCATCTTGAACTTCTATGAAAGTCTGGCTCTGGGATAGGGAGACATGTGGGTTTAGTCCATGTAGGTCCCTGATATCTTAACTTGGTTAAATTTCATTGTTAACAGCTTGAGGTCTTCCTTGACCTTGTTCAGATCCTCTTTTATAGGATATGAGCTTACTAGAAGGTTAGCCCCTAGTTGGGTAAGGTTCAGGATAGGGAGCTGAACTAGCAGAGGCCTATTGGTAGACGGGGTGCGCAAAGCATGATGATACTCTTCTGGGACCTAAACAGGATCGGGAGCAGGTGAACCCATGGCACAAGGAAAAATAACCTTGGGTTCTTTGGAAATCTGGCCCCGATGACATTGTATCTTATGGACCTTGGTTTGAAGGTTGTCAATCTTGGCATGGAGCTAGGCCAAGACGGTCATAAGATCGGACTGAACATTCGGTGCATCATCGGCATTATCTATGAAAAGATCGTGAAGGTAAATCCCAAACTCGAATGAGGTAGCAGAAGAATCGACGGAGCTTCAGGGTGGTTTGACAGAAGACCGAAGCCAACAGGGAGACAAGCCAAAGTCGAGTATGCGATCGACCTGAGAGAGAAAATGGTTCGAATTTATTTTTGAAAGAATGAGGGAGAAAATTTAGGGTATTTCAGAAGATGGAGAAATTTTTTGGGTATTTTTGGAAAAGGAGAGGAATCTCAGCATGAATATTATTAATATTATTATTAAGTTCTCACTTATATTAGGTTTTCCTAAATGAAAAAAAATGTCGGACTCGACCTGAGCCTGGGAAAATGGGGTTTAAAAATATGTAAAACACTGTTGGACTTGTTTTCAGGCTCACAGACAGGGTCTTGTATTGAGAAAAGGTAAAATCTTGCAAAAATTTGAGTTGTCATGGTAATGGGAAAACTAAATATGAGTGTCCTCGATTTGACATCTATATGAGGTTTATGCAACTGCTGGGTCTTTGGCATGACTTTGACGATATACCTCTTGCCTATAAGGGAAATCATTCATTAGTAAGTGTGGACAAACCATTTGATATACCTGAGTGTACGTGAATTACCTCAGTATATACTAGGTGGGGATAGTACGTGTGAGAGCGAATTCGATATACTCGATGTATGTGAATGAGTTCCTTACTATATACCTCTCATCGTGCATCCGTTCAAGCGGTACGATGAGGGGGGAACCGTTTGATATATATCGAAGGTATGAGGACAATGGAAGGTTAAAGTCATATCCCTTAGGCTAATTGTGACCCGTAGGATCATCACCCATCACAAAGTGACCCCCCGTACGGATAAAATTTTGGTTAATATAGTTATTCTTTTGGTGATGTAGTGTGACAAAATGCATGAGTCTTAATTAACATATTATAGAGAGAGTATTTTTTTCATTTTTTTATTATTATGAGGAGTAAAATATATATTACACTAAATGGGGAGAATATACAAGTATATCTAGCATGGAAAGTATATTATGCATGGATACATGTGAGTGAGTGTGTGTGGTAGTGAACCTATGCATGGATCAACTACAAGTGGTGTGTGACATGTGTAATGAGCATATATACAAGTGTAGTAAGTGTGGTGGTGTGTTAGTGAAGCCTAGGCATAGATATTCTAAGTGGTGTGTGAAGCATGTGAGTGGAGCTAAGTGTAAGTATGTTAAGTGTAAATGGAGAGTATATACAAGTGTGTGAAGTGTATAAATGAGTGGAGTGTGATACATACTTGAGATATATATATATACAAAAAGATAAAGAGATGAGAAAAGGGAACATACAGGTAGGTGCCTACGCACACATGCAAAAAAGAATAACGCCCATTAAAAAATAGAGTCCAGTTCTCTTATAAAATTCCCCAGTAGAGTCACCACTGTGGCCCTCCCGAGGGGTCGATCTCTGAAGGTGGATCCCTCCCTCCTTCCACTATTTTTTACGTGCGCACGGGATTACATCCTTTATTAGGGCACTCAACCGTCATCGATGTGGGGTTAAATGTAGAGATAGATTCGTCGGCCTATTTTCACAAAACAGGCAAAAGAGATGTTGACGCCTCGAGAGAACGACTTCAGGGACAATACGGATGCTTGCGAAACCAAGTAGTTCAAGGGCGCGGTAACTAAGTCACGAAATGGGAAGGTGTTAGGAACCCATACCTCCCTTTCGATCTCCCATGGGCCTGTGTTAATATTTTCCTGTATAACTCCATGATGTGTGTTGTTATATGCATAATATAAATGGAGGATGAAATTGCTCGACTCGCATCATGGATAAAGGAGGATCTAAACCATCCTTAGGAGTGTTCCCAAAATAATAATAAAAAATATATTATAAGTGTTTGTCGATTCACAAGTCGTTATGATGGAACTACTGCATATATTGGACAAGACACAAGTAAACAAACATATAAAATGTATATATCATGAATATATGATGAGAGTAAAATAACAAATGTAAGTGGGAGGACTCGAGTCAAGGGATTCACCCAAGACGCCCACATAATCCTGGGAAATCAAAGTCCACACAGTTTGAAAACAACATGGGGTGGGGTTTAATCCATAAATCCAACCACGGACTTTATTATATGTGTCTGTGTGTGTGTTGAAAAATGTGTTTTAGTGTGAGAAGGTATGATGAGAAATACCCGTTTGGAATTTACACGTGGACCTTATTTTTCTTGTTTTTTGTTTTTTCTATGAAAATAAAGTATGTGTGAGTACTAATTATAAAAAGTTTGGAATTAAGATGTGTGATGTAACGAAGTAGCGAAAATGAAGTAACTATTGCGAAATTAAGAGAATTCAAAGACAGAGAAAGAAATGGACCTCCTTATGAAAACTTGAAGTAGATTTTGCTTGCAGATGTGCTAATCTGAAGATGAAGTGATGGTGGTTTGAGAAGTTGGGTGGGAGTTTACTCAAAAGAGTATGAAAATGATTGAAGGAATATGGGGAATGGGCTTTTAAGGAAAGAACAACTCTTAATTCGAGGGAATTCTCTCTGAATTATTGAGAGGGATATCCAGGGGTGCTTAGGTGTGTCTTTTAAAGAGAGGTTATGGCCTCTATTTATATGGGGAGGGGGTGCCGATCGGCATGGTCCCTGACCTCCCGATCGATATGGAACACTAGACATACTGCCAATAGGCAGGTGATTAGGCATAAATTCTTCGTATTTATCCCCTTAATTTAGACGCTTTTATCATCTTATGTGGTGTAAATCTACTTGATTTATCTCATATCCTTGCTAGTGACCTTTTCTATATAGTACATCAAGTTTTGTATATTTCTCCTACATTTTGAAGGTATTTTACACAATTGAAGAAAAGGAAAAACTCCAACTCAAGAAAGATACTAGTAAAGGCAAGTCAACGGAAAAATAATAACTTTACACCCGGAATTAGGACACAGAACCTAAAGGAAAGTTGAAGACCTCAAGTCCATAAGCAAGTAGGTACAAACGGCGTCCAAATTCGAGTCCGAGTTGCCAAGTTATGAAGCTTCAAAGTTGAGAAGAAATCAAGTAGAAAAATGAAGAAAAAATAGAAAAGCAGCAAACCAAACCAATGAAATCATCGTTGAACTAGTTCAAAACACTGTCAGCACCAAACTGAACCGATGAATAAGAAGTATAACTAGTTCCCCAAACTGGTATACACCGAACCGGTTCACCCCAGTAAAGAAGGAAGATAAAACTGGTTCTCCTGGACGGATTTTTAATTCTTTACTCCTCAAAAATAGAGTTGTGCATGGTGCAAACATTTAAAATATCGTGATGTATTTATTATTTTGTCACTGGGAGGCTTTTTCAAGTTAGTTTTGAGATTTTTTTTGAATCCAAGAACTTTAGGATTCATCTCGTTAAACATTTTATTCATCTTTTTGGATTAATTCAAGGTTCTTCTTCATTCCAAGTAATAGTTTCTTCATTGTTTTCAATTTTTTTTATATTTCAAGTGGTAATTCATTCTTTCTTAGTTAAAATTTTTCTTTGCATGTTTCATTACGATTTCCACATAATTATGATTGTCATCGCATGCTACGTTAAAATTTGTGTTAGTTTTCACGAGATCATGTCCGGCTAGATTTCTAAGGGTTGGAATGCATGAACCCAACCCGATGTGATTTTCATGGCTATAAAAGTAATTCCCTGAATTAAATAAATAATAGAATCGTGTTGATTAGTTGTGGCAACCGTCGTAGGAATTTTAACCTCGTTTACCCTGGGTAACCGGGATATTTATGAGTGCGACGCGCGTGTCAGCTATTCCGACACCGCTTTATTTCTATTCTTGATTATGTATGATGTGGGATTTTACCCTCATATATGTAATGCTTGAAATTAATAAGTTCTGTGTTTTAATTAATTATCTAATTCACAAGTAGTTTTTATATCCGGTAAACATACAAGGGTTCGGGGGATTGTAGTTCAACCTAATTTTCTCCTTCATATTTCCTAGTTCATAGTTAGTTTAATTCTGAATAAGTAGTTTAATTACTCGTTCAACTAATTTACATTTGGTTCTTAAATCAAATTCAAAACTCATCACCTTTTCCTTTTATTTTCTGAGTCAGATTAGGGTTAAGCGTCTTTCCTATCTGTCGTCACATTTGACATCCTATTTCCCTGAGGATTCGACCCCGTCTTACTGGGTTTATTACTGATGAGACTGATTTGTGCTTGAACCGTAGTTTGCAAGAACTATAGAAAATTTTGAGTCCCGTCAACTGTAAGTTGGAATTGCGCATTGGACAGACCATTGGAAAGGGTATTCAGATCCCTTTAAGAATCCATTGACACACTCTTGGGTTTGAGAGTTGACCGAAGTCAAATGAGGCCCGAAAGCACTCATTGGTCCCTAGATATGAAATTCTCAGAGGAAAATGGATTGTTCATCCGAATTGTAAGGATGATTTATGCACAAAATGGACCAATGAAAAGGGTAATTAGTGCCCTTCAAAATTTCATTCAGCTTAGTTTGGTTCGGAGAGTTGACCTTTGTCAAACAGGGGCCTGGAAGCACCCGACGACCCTTTGGAGTAAAATGGGTCATTTGTTTGTATCGTAAGGATGATTCATGCATGAGGAGATCATTGGAAAGGGTATTCGGTGCCCTTGTAGGATTCGTTGATCTCCGTTCGAGTTGAAGAGTCAAACAGAGACCGGGAGTGTCTAGGGGCCTCTGAATCAGTTTTTGAGGTAAAATGGGCCGTTCATCATAGAAGTAAGGCTATGTAGCGCACGAGGTGAACTTTTGGAAACGGAATTCAGAGCCCTTCAAAGATTCATTAAAATTTTGCTTAGTCGAGGAAGTGACTGAAGTCAAAACGGGGTCTGGGTGCGCTTAGTGGCCTCTAGATCAGTTTTTTATTATAAAATGGACATTTCATCCGAATCGTAAGGCTGATTCATGCACAGGTTGAACCATTGGAAAGGGGATTCAGAGCCCTTGGAAGATTCATTGAGATTTTTTTTTCAGGCGAGGAAGTTGACCGGAGTCAAATGGGGCTCTAAAACTCCCAATGGACTCTAGATCGGTACTCAGGGTGTGACTTAAAGTTTGCAGTGAATGAGTGAGTGCTAGGGATCTAAGGATGTGCTCAGGAGGGTCCTAGGATGGAGTGTTTACTTATATTATTATCATTCAACATTTATTGCTCGAACATGTGTTTCCATCATTATTGCTATAAGATATTACAATAAGAAAAAAAACAATACTTGTAAATACCCGTACTTATATTTTCAACACAATTGTCGTCTACACTTGAGTTTCAAATTATAAGAAACAAACTCAATTCCTTTACACAATAGTAATGCCATGAGTTGTTTGAACATCAAGAAAATCCTTTACACTAAAAATAATTTTAATTTTAAATTCCTTAAAAAGACATTGAATATGAATAAACATAACCATATTTGATAATTTCATCGAAAATTATTTTAGAATACTTGTGGAGTCAAACTAATAATACATATGGTATTTCTAACCCAATATTATTGATTTGTAATAACATTGTAAGTTGGTTATCTATCTAGATCTATAAATACAATTGAACCTACGAAAAAGAAGAAAAAAATGTTTGGATGTCTAAATCGATTCCATCTCTATATAAATATGAACTATATTGAGCCAAAAAAAATAACGAACTTTTTGTGTGTGTGTGTGTGTGTGTGTGTGTGTGTGTGTGTGAGAGAGAGAGAGAGAGAGAGAGAGAGAGAGAGGGAGAGAGAGAGAGAAGGACGTGTTTATCTATTTCTAAAGTTCATCTACATTTCCTTTCCATAATAAATGGAATAACTATTGCCATTTGCTCTCCATAATATATAGACAAATAAAAAAATAAGAATAAATAAAGTGTATTTCTTTTGATGTCCATTGGTACTCCCTGTTCACACTAATTGAATCTACATAACTTGATAGCATACCTTTTGAAAAAAATGATATTTGTTTAGTAACTTCATTAACAATGAATAAAAATGAAAGTGCTTCCTTTTGACATAATGAAATCAAAAGACTATGAAATTGAGAATTCAACACCTATCAAATTTAGTTAAATAATTTTGCAAGTGATTACTCAAAAGTAGGTTTTAAATTTGGATTTCTTTTAGCTTTTTTCTAAAAAAAATGGAAATATGTTTTGATTTTTAGCACAATCTATCTATTTGGAATCATAATAAATCCATAATAAAATTTAATAAATGTGTCTAGGGATAATTCACGTGGAAGGGAATAATGCTTAGACATATCTTCAGATTTTATTTCGTAGTTAAATCAATTTCAAACTTAAAAACATCATTGTGAACGGTTGAAGTTACTCTCATACCTTCCTAAAATCAGCATAACAAATAACCCAAAATTGTTTTTTCATAGTTGAATCAATTTCAAATTTAAATCATTGTGAAAATTTGTAGTTAGTCTCATATTTTCCTAAAACTAACATAATAAATAACACGAATTGGTATAAAAATAAACAAATAAATTAGAAGCAACAATACAAACATCCATATGTGCTTTAACCAATTAATATGATATTCAATTGATCTAAGAAATAAGTTATAATATTTATTTACAAATAAAAATATATACAAATAGACAAATCCTTTTGCTAAAGGGTATAACATGAACATTATATATTTTAAATCCCATTGGCAATACATGCAATCTGCACTACCAAACAAAACACAATCACATAATAATAGCATTCAACAGTTTAGAACTTATAAGTAAACTTTAAAAAAAAATTAAAAGTAAACATACATTGCAATATGTAAAAAAGAAAATAAAACTTCAGTTGTTTTAAAGCTAAATAAAATGGCTACGTATGACACAATGCAAATGAACGAATTGGGCTAATTCTCGATTTTTTCGCAATTGTTAATTTTTGAATGGATGCACTTGATAGATGTTAAATTCTATCCCAAATCCACAGCATTCGATAAATCTTATTTGTACACCAAATATGACATATTTTCATTATATGCAATTCCACTCATATGACACATGCATATACAAAACGCAATCAAATGCATATTTCTATTTCTTAATTACATGACACCCTCCCTCTTATCACTCGACTACTGCATCACTAAATCTTAAACTAAGCAAGTCGTCATGTTTTCACACATCAATTACTACTATCAACCTACCAAATCCATAATTCACCACAAATGAACGATAACGTTATAATAATCATATGGGATTACATAAAAGAAAAAGCTTAAAGTGGGACAATGTTACCAAAATATTAAACTTCTAAAACATTAACACATCTCTAAGTGAAAAAAATACTCTTATAACTCAAATAACCCAACAATGCAAATTACGCACTTTGTTTCTTCCACTCGGTAACCCAGCGCAAAACATTCTGGACTCGAGGGACGATAGAGATGATCATGGAGTGAGGACAAAGCAAATCGGAGTGAAAGTTAGAGCTACGATCTAGCTAGAAAATAAGATGTGGTGGAAGAGGGATTTGATGGTCAGGAGGGCACGTGAGATGTCTTGTCTCCAGATCGTGTTGTTTTATGGATGATAGCGGAGACATATAAGAAGTTGTGATGGCGACAGAGGAGGCGGAGCCTAGAATTATTTAAATGGAGAAGGATTTATGGTGGTTATGAGAGGGGGAGAGAGAGGAGTGTGAGTGAATAGGAGTGAGGAATAGGGGATAATATATATATTATTATTTTTTTTAAATTTTGAAAACTCATAAATGTGTAAATAAGTTTTGCTCTTATAGTCTCATGGTTTGTATAATTATGAGGTTCTGTTTTATTTTCTAATTTAATATGAGAAGTTCAATAGTTCATTGAATATAAAAGCACACTAAAAGTAATTAAAAAGTTGAAGAGACTGAGAGGTGAGATAAAGGATGAAGAATAAAGAAGCGGATAAATATTAATTAAAATTGTTTTAATGAAGCCACATGTCAAACCTACAATTGGGGACACCATATATATATTACTTATGAATGTTAGATTTCTTGTGTATGCCTTAAACTAGGATCGAAACTTTAGAATTTTATTAATATGCTAGACAAGGATCCTTACTATAGGGAATATGTCTGGTGTTTCATATTTCATTTCACCACCAATATAGGGTTGGTCGACTAAGAATAATGGTGAATGGACAAACACTTGTAGCTTTTGGAAAAATTCATGGCTAGTCAACGTGTTGATGGAGAAATTATATGTGAAACTACACTATAAAGGTCTTTAGAGTAGGTGACTTAACACCGTGATGCCTTAAAATGCTTAAAAACTAACTCAGGTTATTTATGGTATATTTTTCATCAATGATAAAATTTACAGGGGATATTGAACCCATAATAATTTTAATATTACTAATCATCCCCTAGATATGAATGCAATATAATATAAGATAGAGAATTGTGTGGTTTATGAAATCATCATGCCTACGTCGATGGGGAAGGGAGACTATTATTTATTAAATGAGAATAAGAGAGGATAAATGGAGTGTCAGTTATAATAGCTGAGAGTCCAAACAACGATTAGTTTATCATACCCCAACCAGTTGGGGTGCGTATTATTTATAAGTACAAGTGCCCTAAAAATTTAGGTTTCTCCTTTTTTATCTGCCATATTATTTTATCTTATCCATGGACTGGTAGAATTATAGTTGACTTGTATTTGGCCACCCTAGGATATGATCCTTTCCTGATTCTCTGGTAGTAACTTTATGATATTAGATCGACTACACTGCCTTTACTTCCTGATGCCACTGTCATGCCACATGGACTAATAGACTAAATATCCCTTTAATTACACCCATATTGGTATGATCGATCATTAGGCCTGGCCAACCTAATTTTGTCTCATTAATTGTACACATACTAATATGAATTTTCTTAAGCTTTGAATCCAAAATAACATACACCCCCCTTGGTCATAGTGGGAGATAAATCATTTCAGCTAACATCACTTTAGCTTATTTGGCGATAATAGGTATAAGGGTTTTGGAGGCCTTTATACCTTCTTCTTACTGATCATTTTCATAGGTATACTCTCCCACTTTATCTTTATAAAGTTTGAAAATCAAAAGTTTCAAGACTTGCATTTCTTTCTTCTTCTTCGTCTTCTTTTGTCACCCTTTTCTTCTACATTTAAGCATTTTAGAAAGTACGAGGTGACTTCAAAAAATAATGTTAAGGCATTTTGTGATAAATAGCTCATTACCAATCATACTCATATTAGGACCTTTCCCCAATAATAACATGTCTATGACATTGACAACGAAGTCGTCTTTATGGTCCTTGCAATAATGAAAGGGGTAGTTTGATTCCTTCTTCACCCATTATTGGTGGAAGTACTTCATTTTGTGGAATACTTCCAATCAAAGCAAACAAAATTTTGTTCCATATTTTAGTGGGAATAATATCCATCAACCATATTTGTGGGAACAATCTATGTTTGAACAAAAATATGGTATTGTTATGACCTAAGGACTCCTCCTGGGTCTGACATTTACAATTTCCAAGCCAAAGATAAATCTCACGATCTTATAACTTGGCTACCCAGATCACAAAATGTAAGGACAATTTGTCCATCTTTATGTATATGTTATGTCATACGCCGTTACAAGATTGATGGTTGAAAAGATCACATCGTCATCAACGAAATTCGAAGATCAAAAGAAGAAGGAATTTGGGAATCAGACCTGGCCGGACCGATCCGGTTCAGAAAAAGAACCGATCCGGCTTATCGGACCGATCCGACCAACTACCAGATCGATCCGCTTTATCAGACACCAGTAGCCACCAGATCCATAGCAAACCGATGAAGCCTAAAGGACCGGACCGATCCGATGCCAACCAGATGGATCCGGTTTCAGAAAAAGAACTGATCCGAGTTAACCGGACCGATCCGCCTAAATGACCGGACCGATCCGATGAGGATAAACTCTGCCAGATCGTGGCCAGATTTTCTAGGGCAAAGAGTTCCTTATTTAATCCACGATCAGAGTTTGTTTTTAGCAGAGACTTACACACGATTTTCTGAGTTCCATAACTCTTAAGTCTTCATGGTATTTGAGTCCATCGATTCATACCCTTGATTCTCAAAAATTCCATACATTTGTGAGTCACTTTTTGGTAACCCAAGAACACCATTGCTGTTGTTCAACCCTTGTGAAGTGGACCACTCCTTCCTCTTCATTGCAGCTCTACTGGACAGGGATAGTTCCAGCCGCCAGCCCTACTGGAAAGGGTTTCTTCCAGCCACGACTACAGAATCCGATACCTGAGGGAAATTCTTAGTAAAAAACTTGTATTTCAGTGTAATCCGATTGTAAGCCGTTTCTCTTACAAATTATAGTGATATACAAATGGTTTTGCCCCTGTGGGGGATTTTTCCTTAAACTTTGTGTGTTGAATAATTCTTGCATGATTTCATATTGTTTCAATCACACCTAGTTGCATGCTTAGGGTTAATTTGGGTTAAAAATGATATTTATTATATTATTTCTTAATTGAACGAAAGCGCCAACTCTTTCAAATTGGTATCAGAGTAGGTTACGCCATTTTATCGCGTATTCCTTACTTCTGCAAAAATTTTCTAAAGATATCAATTTTTTATAAATTGATTTTTGAAAAGAGCGTGTTCAAATGGAGAAGTCATATTATAAAATGCCTATTTTTGACGGGTCAAATTATGCTTATTGAAAAGCCCGTATGAGGTCGGCTTTAAAAGCCATTGATGAACCTGTCTGGATTTTGGTTGAACGAGTGTGGACTCCTCCCACCGTGACTGTTGATAATGTGACCAACTTGAAACCTGACATTTCTTGGACTGATGAAGAATTTAAATGGTCTTCTTTTAATTCTAAGGGTCTAAGTGCTATTTCTGGGTCTGTCACTCCTGATGAGTTCAAACGCATAATGACGTGCACCACGTCAAAGGAGGCATGGGATATTTTGCAACTTACCCATGAAGGAACAAATGCTGTTAAAGAGTCAAAATTGCAAAATTTAACATCTCAATTTGAAACCATCACCATGCATGAAAATGAATGTTTTGATGAATTTTATGCTAGGCTTTCTGACATTGTTAATACTAGCTATAATCTTGGTGAACATATTCCAAATGCTAGAGTTGTTAAAAAGATTCTTCGTTCCCTTCCTAAGCGTTTTATACCTAAAGTCACTGTGCTAAATTCCTTGGGTAATTTAAATACTCTAAAATTGGAAGAACTGGTAGGAGATTTACAAACTTATGAAATAGACATGTTTCCTAAATCTGCCAAGCCAAAAGATAAGGGAATTGCCCTTAAAGCCCAAGAGAGAAAAAGTGAGGGGTCGGCAAGAAAGAGAGTCGAGTCATCTAGAAAGATAGAAAATTCTGATTCTGAATGTGAGTTTGACCTAGATGATTTGGCATTATTTGCTAAAAACTTCAAGAAAATTCTGAAATTTAAAAAGGGTGGAAACTTCAATGTTAAAAAGAATTTTCAGAAAAATAAGTTTGAAAAGAAAGATTTCAAAGAACCCCCTAAAGATAGTGAGAGGTGTTTTGAGTGCGACGGTAAGGGACACAGAGCGTTTGAGTGTGCCACTCGTCTGAATAGGGAAAAGGGTAAAGCTGTCATAAATGCTACCCTTAGTGACGACAGTGAGGTCGAGTCGGTGGACTCGGGAGATGAGTCACCGCATGAGCGTAACTTTACCGCATTCATGGATAGTCATGTGAGTACTCCTAGTGCATCTCACGACAATGAGGATGCTACTTCACAGGGACACCTCGACAGCGAGAGCGAAGAGAGTGAGGGAGAGGAGGAAGGTAGTGAGGACGAGAGTAACCTTCAACGCGCCTACGCCGAGTTATATAATGAGTCCTTCAAAACTAAAAAACGTAACAAGGCGTTAGTTCTCAGGATCACCGCTTTAGAAGAAGAATTAGAAGAAACGAGAGAGAAAGAGTCTTCCACCTTCACCGCCATGAAAGAGAGAGAGTCTGCCTGGTTTAGTAAAGAGAATTTGCTTAAAGAGAGAGAGTGCAGTTTTGAGAAAGAGAAAGCGGACTTGACTAAACAAGTGTCTAATCTTACGAGTGAGCTCCATTCCTCCATGGAGACTCGAAAGAAACTTGAAGCCCTTGTTGCTCAGCTTACTCATGACCTTGAGAGAGCTAGGAAAGTCAAGGTACAAATCGAGGACAGATCTGGGAAGATGGGAAAGATGCTCCTCGGTCCCGCTTTAGGTTTTGGTGACCGGCAAGGAATAGGTTTTGATGGTGCCTCCACGTCCCAAATTGCACCCGGACCAATTCCTGAGTTTACTGCGACTCCTTATGGCCGTCATAAAAAACCAAGAAGGAGAGTTCGACCAAGAAAAGCAAACCAAGGTCCTCCTAATAATGTGCCTTTTTGCTCCCATTGTAAAAGAAATGGACACCTTAGGGATGATTGCTATAAGTTGGGTCGAACACGACGTACGTTTGCTCCACCACATCAGACTGATGAGTTTGCCAGTCTGAGAGAGCGTGTTGAGTTTCTAGCCGCTACATCACAGAGTTTGATGGAGGAATTCCGACGGATGACCTTACCATCAATGAATGCTCCCCGCATTCTGTCTAAAACCAACAACAACAAGGGAATACAAAAAGGTATCTACGCTTGGGTTCCTAAGAAAGAGAAAAAGGCCCTTGTTGGCCATGTCGCTCTCAAAGCCCATAATACCTCACAGTGGTATTTTGATAGTGGATACTCCAGACACATGACAGGTGATGCCTCATATTTTACCCATCTTGAGGATTATAATGATGGGAGAGTCACCTTTGGAGATGGTAGCAAATCTAGCATAGTTGGACGAGGTACAGTAGAGTTACCAGGATTTCCAAAGCTAGAGAACGTGCTGTACGTCAAAGGTTTGAAAGCAAACCTTCTTAGCATCAGCCAGCTGTGCGACGATGACTTTGCAGTGAAGTTTGACCGGAAAGCTTGTAAGGTCTATAATCAAGCCGGTAAACTTTTAGTGCAAGGGGTGAGGACAGAGGATAACTACTATGGGACTGAGCCCAAATCCTCACTTGTCTGCAACAGCGCCACGATCACTCCTATGGATCTGTGGCACCAACGTCTAGGTCATATGAACGTTAGAGACTTATCTCGTTTAGTCAAAAAGGACCTAGTACGTGGCTTACCATCTCTTGGAAAGCCAACTTCCATGATTTGTGGACCCTGTCAATTGGGAAAACAAATTCGTAGCCCTCATAGGAAGTTGAATTCCATTACCACCTCCCGTGCTCGTGAGTTGATTCACATGGATCTTATGGGTCCTACTCGCACGGAGAGTCTAGGTGGTAAGAGATACATTCTCGTGATGGTAGATGATTTCTCTAGATACTCTATTGTAGGTTTTCTAAGAGAGAAATCTGATGCTGTAGAATTTTTAACGACCAAGTGCCGTGTCCTGCAAAATCAACACGGGGTCACTATTAACAGAATACGTAGTGCCAACGGCACTGAATTTAAGGAAGCAAAGGTGGATTTGTACTGTGATAGCCTTGGGATCAAACATGAGTTTTCTGCTGTGAGAACTCCTCAGTAAAATGGGATTGTTGAGAGAAAGAATAGAACAATCCAAGAGATGGCTAGATCTATGCTTCTAGGTCGTAACGTTTCTAGGAGATTTTGGGCAGAGGCAGTGTCTACTGCATGCCACACGGTGAATAGGGTCTATCTGCGTCCACACACACTTAAGACGCCTTATGAATTGTGGATAGGCAAGAAACCCAACTTGGCATATTTCCATGTTTTTGGGAGTAAATGCTACATCCTACGGGATAGAGAGCAATTAGGAAAGTTTAACTCCCGGAGCGACGAGGGAATATTGCTAGGATATTCATCGAACAGTAGAGCATACCGGGTTTTTAACCTGAAGAGCTCTAAGGTTATGGAATCAATAAACGTCACCGTGCAAGATGATGAACCCCCGACGGTTATTGATCCCAACCTTCAGTGTGAGGATGAGGACTGTTCTGACAATGATTTTCCTGTTCCTCTCCCACACTCTGTGGACCCTATTCCTGTGTTAGGGGACACACCTGCTTGGGTTCGCAAGAGTCATGATCCTTCAGCCATTGTTGGCGATCCCACTCTAGGGGTCAAGACTCGTGCTCAGCTAGAGAACATTGTTAGCCATCTTTGCTACACGTCCAAAGTCGAGCCCAATAACCATAAAGAAGCACTCAAGGATGAACACTGGATATCTGCTATGCAGGATGAGTTGCTTCAGTTTAAAAATAATAATGTCTGGGAACTTGTCCCCCGACCTAGTGAGATTAATGTTATAGGCATCCCCAAAAGAGTCACATTTACTTGCTCTAAAATGTATTATTAAATACGTGAGTGGGACTCTCTCATACGGTATTTGGTATTCCTTTGATACCGATGACCGTTTGTCCGCCTATTCGGATGCCGATTGGGCTGGGGATGTAGATGGATGTAGGAGCACTTCTGGTGGGTGTTTCTATTTTGGTTCTGCTCTTGTCTCCTGGTTGAGCAAGAAGCAAAATTCCATCTCTTTGTCCCTTGCGGAGGTTGAGTACATAGCCGCCGGGAGTTGTTGCACACAACTCTTGTGGATGAAGCAAATGTTGGAGGATTATGGGATTTCACAGGACACCATGACCATTTCCTGTGATAACACGAGCGCGATACACATATCCCGCAATCTTGTCCAACATTCGCGCACAAAGCACATCAGGTTACGCGAACACTTTATACGTCAGTTAGTTGAGGAGAAGGTCGTAACCCTGAGTTTTGTTCCTACCGGCTGTCAGTTAGCCGATATTTTCACGAAACCTTTAGATGCCCTTATATTTGAGAGTCTTAGGAAGTCTTTGGGGATTTGCACAGTTGACTGAGGGTTTGGTCTATGTCTAGAATAGGATGCTTCTTCATGTTCATATCATATGCTTCCTATTGCTAGTATGTTTTATATGTACCATAGCTTTGTTGTAAGCGTTTATGTATTCTTTTTTATTATTCTTTAAAAAAAAAAATACAAAAAGATTTTATTTTGATAAAATTTTTGAAAAATTCAAAAAAAAAAAGGTTTGCCTTTTATGGATGAGCATTTAAGATAGCCAAGTCACAACTTCATTCTATTTATCCATGTGACTGTTTTATAGCGATTTGAGAGGCTACATCATTTCATCCATGTGCTTAACATTGATTGGAGTCCTTGAGATATAATTAGTGATATCTTCCTACATGCTTGACTCCTATATCCTTTACTGAACACATGCACGGCTATATCTGATTATTGCACTTGTCAATCTCATGTTGGCTTAAGTGTTTCCATCTCAATCCTGTCTATACAATGTATAAAATGCAATAAAACTTGACAAGATTGGATTGCATGTAAAAACCGTTTTGGTGAGACTGTGTGTATATTTTCATAACGGGGAGGGGCTGCGAAAGTTGATTCTTATCCTTTGCGCAAAAGCCACCGTTAAAAAGGACCTAAAAAATGGAGGAATTTTAATATTCGAGGTCCTAAGAGGTAAAAAGAGCCCGAAAAAATTGATAAGGAAATAAAAAGCAATTCATGCCAAATATGGGCCATTTAGGTTTCACCCAATTCTCCAAAGTTTGAGAATTTAGTTTTCCTCTATTCAAAATATAAATCTGAGGGAGTTTAGTTGGAGATTGAAAAACGGGTTTGCACTTCCTTGAAAGTCCTGAAAAAGCATGAAAATCATTTTGGACGTTATTGGTGTAGAAATCACTTTGAGCTTTGATTTGTAGATTTGATATAGTCAATGTCGTATATTTCCAATCTTTTACACCAAAGGAAGCATTTGAGTTCATTCGTTAGGAATATCCAATATTTATCGTGCACATATGTCATGCTTGTATGCTTTGATTTTCCTATCGAATTTTGATCACACCCATTCTTTTACGCTATCACCGACTTGGTTGTTTTATGTTCATTCATGGTGTGATTTTATGCCTTGTGTCACCCCGGTACTTGATTGCTTGATTTATTTCTCTCATTTGTCTATTTAGGGACATCATAAAAAGGGGGAGAATGAATTATCTGATTATGGGGGAGTTTTGAAATTGATATATATGTTTTTGTTTATCTCATTTCAAACTCGATACATCACTTGGTATTTGCTTTATCTCATGTGTGTAGGTACATCCTTGATAATCCCATGATACACACCCTGATGAGAAAAGCGTGAAGATTCCTGAAGAATTGAAGAACAAACGATGCAGCCTTAGTCATATGTACCTCTTTCAGTTTTGGGTTCATGGAAGGGTAGATTTGTATAGGCATTGTTCATACTTGATAATTCAGATTTTTTATGATTGTTCCGGCATAGACATATGGGGAGATTTGTAAGGACAATTTGTCCATCTTTATGTATATGTTATGTCATACGCCGTTACAAGATTGATGGTTGAAAAGATCACATCGTCATCAACGAAATCCGAAGATCAAAAGAAGAAGGAATTTGGGAATCAGACCTGGCCGGACCGATCCGGTTCAGAAAAAGAACCGATCCGGCTTATCGGACCGATCCGACCAACTACTGGACCGATCCTCTTTTTCAGACTCCAGTAGCCACCGGATCCATAGAAAACCGATGAAGCCTAAAGGACCGGTCCGATCCGATGCCAACCAGATGGATCCGGTTTCAGAAAAAGAACCGATCCGAGTTAACCGGACCGATCCGCCTAAATGACCGGACCGATCCGACGAGGATAAACTCTGCCAGATCGTGGCCAGATTTTCTAGGGCAAAGAGTTCCTTATTTAATCCACGATCAGAGGTTGTTTTTAGCAGAGACTTACACACGATTTTCTGAGTTCCATAACTCTTAAGTCTTCATGGTATTTGAGTCCATTGATTCATACCCTTGATTCACACAAATTCCATACATTTGTCAGTCACTTTTTGGTAACCCAAGAACACCATTGCTGTTATTCAACCCTTGTGAAGTGGATCGCTCCTTCCTCTTCATTGCAGCTCTACTGGACAGGGATAGTTCCAGCCGCCAGCCCTACTGTAAAGGGTTTCTTCCAGCCGCGACTACAGAATCCGATACCTGAGGGAAATTCTTAGTAAAAAACTTGTATTTTAGTGTAATCCGATTGTAAGCCGTTTCTTTACAAATTATAGTGATATACAAATGGTTTTGCCCCTGTGGGGGATTTTTCCTTAAACTTTGTGTGTTGAATAATTCTTGCATGATTTCATATTGTTTCAATCACACCTAGTTGCATGCTTAGGGTTAATTTGGGTTAAAAATGGTATTTATTATATTATTTCTTAATTGAACGAAAGCGCCAACTCTTTCACAAAAAGACATCGACAAGGATGTCTTGGTGTTTTATTGGTTATTATGTGGTGAAGATCACACAAGTGTTCCTCTTTCGGTCCAAGATGGATCTTATGGTAGATCGTCCACCATTTTTGAAAATTAAGAAAAACTTATCTTTTGTTATGATCGACCTTTCATTTATGTGCATAGCCTTACTGTAAGAGAAAGATAAGAAATTATGAGGCTAATCTGAATGACATACAAATCCTTTGCAATAGTAGAAGTCCATCTGATGTCCAACCTCATTAAAGAGCTTCTCATATTCTTCATGGCTATGAACTTATAATTACATCAGCTAAGAACTTCACATTTGTTCTAAAGCTTTCTGTAGCTAGTGATTCCTCAATCCCCAAAGCCATCCTATCCCAGGTGAAACAACGAGCAAAGTTTAAGTCGGCGAATCTTCATCGCTAATTTATTTTATTCTAACCGAATCCGTTAAGGACTAGTATGAGAAGGAAGAATAAAGCAAAGAGGAAGATGATCCTTTTTAAATGATATTTCCCCACTATTTTCCAATAAAGATGTCGGTACCTCAGACTAACTTTGGGAGAATGTTGAGGAATAGAGATATCAAAAAGTTGGAGACTTATGCTTCCCACCCATACTAAACAGCATAGAGAAGATGATGGGCCTCCATCACCCAACAGTTGATCTCTCCACTATTTGAGCCAGTGAAAAAAGAAGGGAAGGAAGGTCGACTAGGCTTCTCAAGGAGCATCTGATATGAAGAAATGGTTAATATCACTTTGAGTGAAAGAGGAACTTAAATTAGAAAAGTTGAGAGAAAAAATAAGCCAAGAAAATAAGGATGGATATGTCTACTCCTCATGCTCCATTAATAAACTTTATAAAGGGAAAGGATCCCTTGACGATCGAAGACTCAACCTACCACAACTTTAAGGTTAGGTATTTAATTACTCAAGATGCAATGTTATCGATTTATATTGAGGATCTAAGGACATTTACTTCGAAGCACCTTAAAAAGGAATGAATGCATCATAATGTTATAATAAGTTCCATTTTTTGTGAATTTTATCATACTCAAGTTATTAGCATTATACTAACTATTGCTCCTTTTTTCCCTTTTCTTCTCTAGGATATAGATGTCATGCCAGAATTGGATACTAGGGTTGATCACCTCATAAGGAGGAATGGCGTTCTTCTTAACAATAATAATGTCCCAGGGAACATTCTGACCGAGAAGAATAAATCGGTGACGAGCCTGGAGGTCAAAATGAAGAAATAAATGACCTTGAAGGACAAGGTTATGGAGTAAGTTCAACAGAGACAACTGGATTTCAGTAAGGATGAGACCGATTTGACTACCCTCAAGATAGTCTATTTCCAAAAAACCTTGCAAAAACTAATTTTGCAAAGGAAGAAATGGATCATGGAGACTAAAATGGAAGTCTACCTGGAAAAGGCCTTTGACGATGGCTTTGAGGCGATAATGAAGCAGGTTGCTTCCTAACTGGACTTCTATGATTCAGTTGTGTTTAATCTTTGCTAGGTTCCTGGTCTTTAAATGGTAAATTTCCTTGAGGGAAAACTAGTATATGTCAAGCATCCCCCTTAGAGAATCTTATCATAAGGTAGGGTCACGCCACTTGGCTCCTATCCCAATGGTCGAGAAGGTCTTTGTTGACCTCGTTGGCCAATGTGGTGAAGTCTCTTAAGAGGAGAACACTAATACAATTAAATGAGACGCTTTTACAGCAAGTTAGGGGGAGGTCACCCCTAACCATTCATATTTTTTGAGTTTTATTATTTTGGGCATTTGGCCATTTGTTTTTATAGGCCTTGATCCCTTTTTCCCAACATTAATGAAAATATGCTTTGTCTTCCATTATTATCCTTTTTATTTACTTACTTTGGATTTTGGTTTGTATATATTACTTGACCATAAATTGTTTAATAGTTGGTGGAATTATGGTATGTGACTAGTTCCACTGACATGTTCAAATTGTCAACCAAAAATGCTAAATAATTTAATTAATTAAGGCATAAAAGGCAAACTTCTTATTCAACTTGTTGCCTAGTTAATTTTAATCTTGTAAGTTAACATTCTTATTCAACTTATCTAGTAGTCAGTGAAGTTGTGGCTGGTTAACCGATTACACTAACTTGTAAATGTATTTAAAAGGTTAACTTATTAATCGATAAATTAATTATTTCCAAGTTGTACCACTTATTCTTACGTGGATATGTGCCTATTTTAGGCCGACCCGCCAAACTTGGGTTGTGCCATCGTTTTCAGTTAGTTTAACTAACAAACTTAGGCAACTAACTTATTACTAACTTGTACCAACCATTCTTGGGTGGGTTTATTCCTATTCTAGGCCGACTGGTCCAACTTGTATTGTACCACCATTTTTGGTGGGTTTAATTTCAAATATAGGCGACCAACTTATTTCTAAGTTATATCACACATTCTTAGGTGGTTTTATGCCTATTCCAGGCTGACTAGTCTAACTTGGGTTGTACCACAACTTTGGAGAATAATTTATTTCTAAGTTGTACCACTCATTCTTAGGTGGGTTTACGCTTATTCTAGACCGACCAACCAAAATTGGGTTACACCACCATTTTTAGGTGGATTTAATGATGCAGGAAAATATTAAAGGCACAATTGTAAATAAAATAATTTTACTAACATGAATCGCTTTGTTGAAACGTTTGGTAAATGGAACCTATCTACTTATTGGTAAGATTTCCTAAGGTTCATGTCATTCCATGAACTTTGTACTATTTTACGGTCTAACTTTTCCAAATGATAAGATTCGCCTTCTCATTTTTACACCACTTTGTATGGGCCTTGTAAACCTGGTGTCAACTTTTTTGTCAGAGGGATTATTCACGGCTAGTAAAAGATTTTTGAGAATTAGGTCACCTAAATGAAACTCCCCAACCTTGACCTTTATGTCATGTTATCTGGTAAGCTTCTGTTGATATGCTATGAGGTGTATGAGAACTTGATTTATTTTCTCTTCTATTAAATCAAGCTCATGAACCAATCAATTGTCATTATTGTTGTCCTCAAAGATCTTTTCCCTCAAAGTAAGGAGGCCGATTTCCAGTGGGATGACTTATTCCATGCTATACGCCAAGGAATACGGTCCTAAAGGATAGATGGGAGCTTGTCCACCCATCTTCCTTTCGCATTCTTCAATCCTCATTTGACCCCACTGAGCAAAGTGGTGTTGGTGATCTTATCCTAGTTTTTGAATTATGAGAAGACCATTTGGGCATATTGGCTCTTAATCCTATATTCAGCACATAAGTCTTTGAAGGTGTCATTATCTAACGAAGTCCCGTTGTCAGTCAATAGTGCTCTGGGGATTCCTTCATGAATTTCGTTAAGGATCTCTTCCACTTAGTCTATATGAACACACTTGAGTAGAGGGACCATGAACGATGATCAGTAGCGTGTCCCTTTAGAGTTAAGGAAGAACTTTTCCAACTGAATCTTTAATTTTTTAGCATCCTTTCCATCCGAAGAAAAATCCCCAATTTTCAAGTAAGCAATGATTGGATCCATTTAGGACGGGATCGACTGGATCTATATATTTTTAGTAATATCTATGGGTCATTCATGCTCGGTCGATCAACATAATACATTATGATTATCCTTTTTAGATCTGTGTAGATGGTCGATGTAAAGTGACTAGGGCATCGGTATGATTGTTGTTTCTCAACAATGATTCCACTGAGGATGACATCAAAGCCTTTAGTACTCCTCCAACCCTATCGTGATAAGCGAGAATTTTTAAAACACGAGCCTTGTACTCCCCGTTGAACTGATTGGTAATCAAATAAAAGTTTTAATATACTTTTATGTCTTTGGCTCTCATGTTGATCGGCCTTTAGAGGCTATAAATCATAGACTCATATCCGACCTTGTTGTTGGATGCTTTAAATCCAAGTCAAATTTCTTGATCGATGAGATCTCATTAAAAAATGATGAAAACGATTCTAAGATTGATTGCACATTTGTTAGACGCTTCGTCTATGAACATTTTCCATCCTTGTGTCTTAACCTCTTGAATGAGATTGAGCATTTACATAATGGGGTTTGGTTGCACTTTTTTATTTTCTAGAATTATGGTGGGGAAACCAACAATGAAGTCTGCCATAACTTTACCTTTAACAGTTGTTCACAGTTCATACTTGATATTGAATTGTGCCAGCTCCAATGAACATTTTGCCATTATGTTGGAAAATTTTCCTTTTATGTATCTCTATGAATAGGTAGGATGTCAGGAAGACTATAGTGTGAGCATCAAAATAATATTGCAACTTTGTTATGGAGGTCACTAGTGCTATAACCATATTCTTAACATGCATATATCATTTTTTCTAACAGAAGGAGAGTATTGCTGAAATAGTAAACTGGAAACATATCTCCATCATATAGTCGTACCAACACTCCATTAGTTTTATGTTGAGAAAAAACTAAGTATATGTGGAGATTCTCACGACAAATAGGGGTTGATAACAAAGGAGGAGATCCTAATTACTATTGAATCCCATCTAGTTCCTAGTTGCACTCCTCCTTTTAGATTGTTTTACTTTCCTTCTTCATACCTTAGAAGAATGGTATACATTTATTAGATGGCTGGGATATAAACTGATTAAAGGTGGATAACATCCCAATTTTTTTTTATAAATATAGATTATTTATAAATAGGGGTGAGAAGAGACCTCACTATGGCTTGCAAACTAAAACGAATTTAAGAAATAGATCTAATGTAAGGAATTAACATCTTATCTAATCTTAAGATACATTTGAAATACTTAGGAAGGAGATCTATACTATAAGACATAAAAGACGTTTTTTGGGAACTTCCCATCTTGGACAAGAAATCTGCTGCAAAATTTGCCTCTCTGTGAATATCAAAGAATTTGCATTGGATACTAGAGGCTAGATATAAAAATTGCATCACTTGGTTTTTTATTTTCCATGGACATGAGGACTTATTGTGAAGAGCTTTTATTAAAACCTTTGAATCAGATTCAATAATAAGCTCATAATCTTTAAGATCTTGATAGTGGGTAAGGCCTTGGACTAGGGTAGCAGCCTCAACTTCTAAACTTGAAGATACAACTAAATATTTGTAGAAAAGCCATAAAACTTCACCTCTATGATACCTAAGAATACCACCCACACCACTTTTGCCAGGATTTCCTAGAGAACGACCATCAACATTCAACTTCAAAACTCCTTTAGGAGGAAGATTCCAGTTCACCAATATGAATTTGTTTTTAGGAATTTTTGGACCTTTACAACAAATTTCAGAACTAACCTGAATATTGTGAATGATAGTATTGATGAACATAGAAGAACTATCAAATCTGGCTCTATTTCTTTGAAACCATATAAACCAGAAAATCAAAGCTGGAATTAATTTAAAAATTGAATTTGAAAATGAATTTGAAGACAACCACCAAGCAATCAATCTCTGTCTTTTGGAACCCTGCTGACCAATTATCCCATACTTAGAGTTAAAGAAATTCCACACCTTAATAGCTGTTTGACTTGAAGAAAAAATGTGTTCTGTTGATTATTCATGATGAACTTTGCAACAAGAGCATTTAGATGGGCCTCTAATTCCAACCTTTTTAATATTTTCATCTGTAGGCAAAATACCTTTGAGAATTTTCCATACTAGCACCAACATCTTTGGGGGGATACCAGGATCACAAATGAATTTAGAAGACAACATTTGAGAACTAGGCATTCTAACAGATTCCCAAGCCGAAGAAAAGCAGAAAGCACCGGAATGAGATGCAGTCCACACCAACTCATCTTTGTATTCATTCCAAATTGGAGTCTGCTTAATTTGGTTAACTAAATGGAGAGGCAGAAACTGATGTAACTTGTAACAATCCCAAGATCTATCTTCTTTCCAAAACTCATTTACTTTAGTATTCGTGGGAATGTTAAACAAGTCACCAATCGGCCCAGAGTCCATCCAAGTGTCCCAAGAAAGATCAATGTCTCACAAGCTAAAATTCCACTTCATTTGAGCTTCAATAGTGTCTCTAATGCAGCTCATCCTTTGCCAGGTGTTGGCGAATGATTTTGGAGTCACTGACAAAGGATGGTTTTTTCGACAGTACTTTGCCTTAATGATATTTGACCACAGAGATTTAGTGGACCTGAGTTTCCACCAAAGCTTCATAGCCATAACATTGTTGATGTCACTCAAACTCCTGATTCTGAGACCACCTTCTTTGATAGACTTAGCTATATCCTTCCATTTACACTAGTGATGTTTTACTTTATCTTCTAAAGAACCCCAAAAAAATCTAACCAAAATGGATTTTATGGTTTGAAACACTTTTTGGGAGGGTTAAAAGATGCAATAGTATGAATAGGAATGGCAGATAGAACACTTTTAAGCAGGACCAACTTTCCTCCCATTGTTAGCATCCTTAATTTCCATCCAGTGAGAGTATATCTGATTTTCTGAATGAGATGGTCAAAATGGGAAATCTTCTTTCTACCCACAAACAAAGGACAACCAAAGTATAAAATAGGAATTTTTTTGTTAGACAAACCAATTGTTGTAATGATTTTCTTAGCCCTTGCTGGAGTTATCTTTTTAGATAAAAATATTTGAGATTTGGAAAAATTAACTTTTTGACCAGCAGCCCTTTCAAATTTTTTTATAACCACCAAGATATTCTTTAAATCTGAGGTTGCACTAGATGAGAAAATGATGACATCATCAACATAAGCAAGATGATTAATTTTGGGGCCTCTAATTGGCATTTTGAAGCCATGCAATTGAGGAATTAACTTGTTGAGGTTTTTTGAAAGAGATTTTACCATAATGATGAACAAACTTGGAGATAGAGGGTGTCCTTGCCTCAGGCCTCTTGAAGACTTGAAATAACCACAAGAATTTCCATTAATCAGCACTCAAAACCAGCAATTAGACAATAATCTCCATATCATATAAATCCAATGCTCAGAGAATCCAAATTTCGTTAGGATAAGGATGATAAACAAACAAGATACTATGTCATATCCTTTAGCTAGATCCAATTTCATAACCACATTCCCATCATAGTTTTTAGAATTGATCACTAACACCAATTATTGAGCCAATATATCATTCTCAATCATATCTCTTCCCTTCAAGAAACCACTTTGGTTGTGAGAGATGATCAAAGAAAATACCACACTTAATCTATTAGAGATAATCTTGGATATAACTTTACTGATGAAGTTTACAAGACTTATAGGTCTGAAGTCCGAATTTTTTTTTGGAGATTGGTATTTTGGAATCAAAGAAAACAGAGCTGAAGTAATATTTATAGGCATAGACATACCTAAAAAGAAACTTTGGACTGCAACAACCACTTCTTTTTCAATTATTTCCCAAAATCGCACAAAAAACCATTAAAGCCATTGGGGACTGAGTAGCTATTGGGATTTAACTGTTTTACCACCTCTTAAATTTCACTGCTACCTGGTATGGAAGATAAGGAATTGTTTATCTATGGAGTTATTAAAGAGGGGATAACCTCCAAAAACGGATCTTGCAAAGCGATGAAAGGCATATCTTCTTATCTAAATTGAGATCAAAAAAATTTATAGTAGCCCTTTGAATTTCTGTCTCATTTTTTTTCTTCACCCCATTCAGATCTTTGATATCTGAAATTACCAAGTGTCTTCTATATACTTTCACAGAGATATGAAAATAGTTAGTCTTCTTATCCCATGCTTTCAAACTCTTCTCCATTGATTTTTAACTCCAGAAAATATTTTCAATTTCCAGTTTCTTAGTGCTATTGGCCTGAGCTAGAGAAAGATTTTCTCTATTTAATTCAGAGGGATCTCTATCAAAAGCAATTTCCATAGCTAGCAAATGATCTTCAGCATTCCTATCTTCTTGGAAGATGTCTCCAAAAACTTTTCTACTCCATATAGATAAAGCAGACCGAAGAGCTTTAAATGTGTTACGTATAGAAATAAACAGATTGGTATGATCAGTTGAATTCCAGGCCTACTCCAGTGCCTAATATATATCTGGTTTTTCCTTCCAGAATTTTTGGAACTTAAAATCTTTTCTATGAGTATTAGCAGGGTTACTAAATGTAATAAGCAAAGGATAGTGATTTGACATATGCCTATTGAGATGCTGAACTTCCCAAACCCCTAAGTTTTGAGTAGCAAGATTACAAAAAATCTTATCGAGTCTGCACCAAATTCTATCTAGACCTTCTCTTTTGTTAAACCAGGTATAATTAGATCCCTTGAAACCAAAGTCAATCATTTCATTTACCTCCATAGCTTCTAAAAACTCCATCGCAGCACTACCATAAACATCATTTCCCCTAGCCTTTTCCCCACCATTGGAAACCACATTGAAATCTCCATCAATGAGCCAAGGAATTGAAGTAAAATTTTGACCAAGAAAGTCCCGCAACTCATGCCTTTCAATTTTAATATTCTTATCATAGATGAAACTAGAAAAAAACTTAGTCTCGTCTATAACAAAGGATAAATTAAGGCACTGCTCCATATTTGAAATGACATTGCACTCCATACCTTCTCTAACAAAGCATCATATTTTACTATTGGAATTAGAGAAAGCAATGTCAAAGCTAAGTCTTATTCGAAAACTTTCAAGTTTATTCTTCTCCACCTTTGGTTCTAGGACAACTAAAACAACAACTTTTTGAATCCTTAAGAGTCTCTTCATTCTCTTTAGAGCCCCATTTTTTGAGATCCCTCTAATGTTAGTGAACTAATCATTTGGAGGATTTGTGGAGGGAAGGTTTTGCACCAAATCTGAGAATCCTGGTGTTTGGGGTGTTCTTATTTGAAAAAAGTCTTCTTTCAACTTTAGATTCTGGATTAAAAATAGGGTAACTGTTCTTTGTACTTCCTGAGTTTTTTTCATTACCTTCTATCCTTGCCTTAACACTGAACTTGTCTTAGTCATTTGAAGTTGCTAGATATAGAGAAAAATTTGGGCTTTTCTCAGGAGTATTGAACGTTGATTTTGACAAAAACTTTTCTTGAATTTCACCCTCCTCTTCTACCTCATCATCAGCTACATCTTCTTCTACTTCTTCCACTTCTTAATATGCTTTTTCTTGAATTACATCTTCTGTTGCTTCTTCTTCTTCCCTTGAAACTACTATCTCTTCACTTGCAAGATCCTGATCCCTCCCACCCATTTGAGAGACATTAGGGACCCTTACAGAGTCAACATTAGTGTGTTGCAGAACCTTATTCTGATAGGATTTATTTTAAAAAAAATTGTGATCTTTTGTTTCACCTATTTTGACTTTTCAATCACTTTAGTACATCTATCTTGATTAGCCATTGGGACTCTTTCAGATTTATCAGTATGGAAAGCTTTGATCACCCATTATTCAGTACCTTCATTCTTCTTAAAATTTTGGGAGCTCTTACTGTGATCTTTCACCTTGTTTTCTTCTTTAAAAAAGTAGTCTTCTATCTTTTGACCCCTTTTAGCACAATGAAAACAGTAAGGAGAAATGTCCCTGTATTTAAAATGTTGCCAGAATCCCACTTTGGTTTCTTTATTTGCAATCCAAATTCGTCTAGGGAGAGGCCTCTTTAAATTAACTTCAATGCAAACCCTAGCTAAATTAGGTCTGCCAAGAGATGCTGTAGCACTATCCATCTTCATTGGAATACCAACAGTACTACAAATGGAGAAAATACTCTCTTTATAATAGAGATGAATCGGCAGTAATCACAAGTTTACCCAGATAGGAACTATAATAGTTTCACATTCTAGGTGAAAGTCATTTGTCCATTTAAAGACTCTCATGGGATATATCTGAACATACCATGTGGATCTCAGCCATAAACGATGAAAATTTTCTTCATGGAAAAGCCTGATCATAACATGTTTTTGATCAATCAAGCCAACATTGAAAGATGCCTTTAAATTCATAGATGTTAACATCTTCCTTATATCATCCAGGGGGGTCGACCATGAGTAAACTTTCCCTCTAGAGAGTGTTTAAAGGGAGTAGAGAGTTTATTTATATAATCACTATCAAGGAAAAGAGTTGGTTCTCCCTTGTAGGAAGAAACTTCGTGTAGAGCATGCGATGGTGTTTTTGAGGATCCAAGAACTTTAGAGAAAGATTTGAGATGATTAAGATTGGAAGAAAGATTAGGGAGAGAATGATTATTTCTATTGGGAGGACAAGGATCTGGAGGGAGGTCTTCTACCTCCAAGGTGGAGGTAGGGATAGCCACCATGCAACCCTAGTAGGTTACGTGAGAGAGAAGGAAAGGCTCTTACTTATATGTCGCTAATGTTTATTGGCTTCTTAATATCATACAAGGTCTTGATTTGATCGTGATTAGCTTCAATCCTTATTTATGTCACCAAGTAGCACAAGAATTTGCTATAGATAACTCTAAAGGCACACTTAGAGGCATTGATCTTTATCTCATATTTTATGATTATCTTTAAGGTATTGGTTATATCTCTAATATGATCACTCACATGCCTACTCTTGATAATCAAATCATCTATCTAGACGTCGACGGTTGCTCTAATCATCTTTTTTAGCAACATGGTGACTAAATGTCAATTGGTTTGCCTCGATGTTTTTACACCAAAAGGCATGACTTTATAGAAATAAAGCCCCAAAGTCCTGATGAATGATATCTTCTCCTATTCGAGGTCGAATATAGTTATCTTATGATTTTTATAGTAGGTGAAATAAATACAAACTCTTAAATTTTTACTCTTTTTTCTAACCACGATGGTATTGGAAATCCAGTCTGGGAATTGTACTTCTTTGATGGAGATAGTATGAAGCATCTTCTCAACATCATTCTCCATAGATCTCACTTTTAATGGTGCTGACTTCCTTAACTTTTTCTTGACTGGTCAGCACGTGAAGTCGATGACAAGAAACATCTGGATTGATTCATTGAAGATCATAAGCTTGTTAGGTGAACACATATCCATTTGTTTTGAGTAAGTGAATGAGATGCTCTACCTCATGCTTTGGAAATTAGGAACCAATCATAAAATTTTTAAATAGATGGAATAAGTTTCTATTTTTGTTTCCCATTCTTCGAATCATCATCATTTGAAATTTTTTTGGACTGAGTTTAGTTGACTTTGATGTAGGCGATAACATAACTATGAGTTGCCGCTTCGTTTCCCTTAACTTCCAAATTTCCCTGATCACTTAGAAACTTGAGCTTTTGATGATGCGAGGAGGGTAAGATCCTCATGGTGTGGAGCCAACCTCTATCAAGAATGGCATTATAAGGTGACTTTAACTGGATAATATGAAACTCTATCTCATGGTTGATGGGGACGACTTTCACCGATAGCTTGATCTTCTCAATGGAGTTTCCACATCTCCATTGAAGTCGATAAGTGTCCCCACCCTCATGTCAAGGTCATGGAAAGTGTAACAGATAATGATCAGTAAATTGAGGTACATAATTTCCAAAGATCTCCACTGGTCAATCATAATCCTTTTCATGTTAAAATTCGTCACCCATAGCTCAAGAACCAAAAAGAATCTTTATGAAGAATATTAATTCCAACTAATCCTCGTTGGAGAACATTAGTTCCCGATAAAAATCAATTTCCTTGCATTCTTTCTGAGTTACAATGGACTTGGATGCTTTCCCATGGAAGGCTTCCTAGACACAAGTTGCAATCTTCATCCCTTCTCTGAGCTTATTAGCTGTTCATTTTGAGGGATCGATATATCCGTGTATGTATATAATCATCCCTGAGGGTCTTCTCCCACCATTTGTACTACATTCACCCTTTATGAGGACTTTATCTTCGTCATGTTAACATACTCCTTGAGATTCCCATATTGTACAAGATCATTGAGGTGTTACTTAAACATATTATAGTTCTCCATGAGATGATCGCGATTTTAATGATAGGTGGGCCTCAAGTTGGTGTCCTTATCATATGGATCGTTAGCCATCTTAGGTAGCTTTTTAAAGAATATTTTCTCTTTTATCCAAGTAATCAACTTATAGATAGGTTCTTTGAAGAAATTATCTACTACCAGATAGATATTTTTGTTACCTTATACCTTGGACCATCCTTTGGAGGTATCAATATTTTTTCCATTCCTCTTTGGAGTTCATTGATTTCCTACCTTGGATGTTTTCTTCGAATCATTCTTCTTGGGTTGCTTGGGACTTTGTTCAGTTGGAGCATCTGCATTCAAGAGTTCATCCTCAATCATAGTGTACTTCTCAATATGGTATATGAGGTCATCCGTGGTTGACACTGGTTTATTGGTTAGTGATTGGTAAAGATTATCCGATATGCCAAGACCGAATTATAAGGATGAGATCGCCAACTGCTCGTTGTAATTATCAATTGTGCTGAATACTATCCAGTAGCATTGAGTGTACTTTCTAAGGTTTTCCCCCTTCTTCCTCTAGAGGGTGATTAGTGAATCGACCTCCTTTATTGCTTTGTTGTTGGTGATGCTCTATTAACTCTTTAAATGAGGAATTAATATAGGGTATAGTTTTCAAACCATCATAGCTAACTTCCCCTAAACTTGAGGGGAAAACACGACACATGATGGCATTTTATGACTTCTGTAAGGACATCAATTGCCTATAGTGTCTGATGTGATGAGAATGATCTATCTTTATATAACAGGTTATGACCTTTGAGGTAGATCATTTCTTTGGTGGTTTTGACATATCTTTCTCCATGGTTAATGGATAAATAGATCTATGCCCCTAGAGATTTTCTAGTAAGTTCCATTAGAGTTCAGGCCAAATCAGGATCCATTCATCCCTAAGTATCCTTCTCGATAAAGTCCTTGAGGTCATCATTACTAACATGTTACTGTATGTAGATTCTACCGGCTGAGTAGGCACGTGACTACGACTAGCAGGATAATGATCCATCGAAGGGTTCACACATCGCTAATAAACAAGACGACATGTTGTCTCCTTGATTTAAAATTTCTAACAGTGTGGTTAGATTTGTTATGCCTAAGATAATAAATCACCCCCTTTTGAGGTGCTCTAGGTTGTGAGAAGTGGAGCCACGTTCCTCTAACTTCTTAGTTAATTATCTCATCGACTAGGAATTTTCTCCATCATGCTTGTCCATTTGTTCTTCATAAAGGTTTCCAAATTGTGATGTCAATTTTCCTATTAGTCGCACTACAGAGGGAGTGTAACATCACTAAATATGTAGTGACCTTATGGTTGTGCATCCCAGTAACTTCATTTCACTACGAGACGGGGGGGACCTCAAAAAAATCCATTCCTTCCTGATAATTCATACCTCATATTGGATATGACTTCTATCATGCAAACGATGAGACTGGGGAGCCCTCATATTATTACAAGGTTGATATTTTACGAGAGTGGTGATTCAAATATTTTCCCATAAATGGCAACAAATTATAGGGGATATCATAATAATTGCGACATAAGAAAATACATGGAGAATTATATGGTTCGACTGATTATCCTACCTACGTCCACAGTGAAGGGAGCGTGTTGGTTGTTAACTTAGAATAAGAAAGGAAAACTAGAGTGATAATGATATTAGCGAGAGTCCACCCATGATTCTAAAAGTGCAATTTATTGTACCCTAAACAATTGAGTTGGGTATTATTTATAAGTACAAGTGCCCTACAAATCTAGTTCTATCCTTTATTTATTGTCTATCTTCTCTGATCTTATACGTATAGTGATAGAGTTTTACCTCACTTGTATTTGGTCGCGCTAGGATAGATCCTTCATTGATTCTTTGTTAGAAACTTTATATTTTTGACTGACTACACTGCCTTAACTTCCAGATGCCATGTGTCATGCCAGATAGCCTAATCATCTAAATGTCCCTTCATAATTATTATAGTTTTACTTAACACGAGTTCCATGAACTCATATTCAGTTAGATATTTTTATTGGGGTTTTATTCTTAAAACCATGTATGCCATTTACCTTTACATAAAGGTGTTCTAGTTCATTTTGAAATAAGTATTATGGTTGTGACAATGCCTTATACTCGATTTAAATATATTGTAGGCATGTCGACCAATAAATCTAAGTAGAAATCCCAGTGAGTCAACTTCTGGTTGATCAAAAGGAGACCAAAATTCCTATTCTAACACTATTAAAATGCTCACAACCTAGATAACGAGTTGACATCCTATTGGATTGGTTGAGATGAAATCCTATTAGTTTATATCAAATTAGGGGAACTTATTTGATGGTTCAACAACTTTCATGATAGTTTGATAGAGGATTGTAATTGGTACATCCCAAGCATGTATTGAATAGGTCCACCAGGGAGATTTGAGTCTAAGAATTATCTTTATTACACTCAGAAAATCTCACAGCATTTGCAAAGGGTGCATAGATTATTAATCTTGAGAATTATGAGGATTTGGATGCTTACGCAAATGTCACTTTAATTGCTATGGGTGCGATCTGTTGTTACATCAGGTCAAATGATCCCCGAACGTTAGGTGATAATCGTGTGAGTAGGTCTGATATCATAATTTAGAGGAATTCGTATTAATAAACTTATTTGTTTTGTTTTCACTAAATAAAACTCAGGCGGTGGATTATTTTATAATCGTGGTGGAGTAACAAATAAGTTAAGTATGAGAATCAAGGAAATTGTTTAAATATTAGTTAAAATCGATTAACAGCAAATTAATTTGACCAATTGAATATTGGAAACTTAACGTTCAGAATCATGTTATGTACAATAATAGACTTTTCAAATAAGACCTCTTTATATCCGAGTGATTTCAGAGATAATTACGGAGTGCAGCATGATAATTTAGTGGAGTTAATTGCGATTAAATAAAGAAAGGAAATAAATTACATGGTTGTACCCATTACCCATTAGTCACACTCTCTCTCCTCACTTTTCTGTCTACAACAAAGAGCTCATCCCCCCTTCCACTCCCCACATGCAAAGACTTAACCTCTCTCTAAACAAACAAAGCAACTGGGTTAAGAAAGGTTCTCTCTCATCAGGTAAAAACACATAGTTTCTTTTTTTTTGTTTTCTATTTCATCATAATCTTTTCTCCCATAAGGTAACTCGATTTTTTTTGTAGATCAACTTCGAAATGGCCTCTGCATCATCAGGTAACAACATAAAATTTCTTCAAAACACAACCATTATTATAATTTTTGTAAAGAAAATTTTAATTTCTTCTAAACATAAGTGTCAAAACACACCTGTTATTTTTTTAATTTTGGTAACGAAGATGTTAATTTTTTCAAAAACCCACTTGGGATTATATTTTCAAAAACCCACCTGTAGCGTAAATGATATTTTCTTCAAAAAATCATATATTAAATTTTTATTATAATATTGTAACGTTAACATTATTGCTTCAAAAACACACCTATTTTTTTTTAATTTATGTTGCGTAGATGTTAATTTTCTTCATATGACACACTTATTATTATTATTTTTAATTTTTTTATAACGAAAGTGCGATTTTTTTTTTCAAAAAACACCTATTATTATTATTATTTTAAATTTGTGTACCATAAATGTTATTTTCTTAAAAAAATCACTATTATATAAAAAAAAATTACCACTGTTAATTTTTGGTAGATTTCATGTTTTAATTTTTTAATTTTACAACTATTAATTTTTAACATGCACTATATTTTTTCAGTTAACATATTTTTGCACCTATTATATTTTTGTATTGTTTTATCATTGCCTAAATGAAATATAGCGTTGGGTCAGAAAAAACCCCCTTTTTCGTGCTATTGCGGGCACGAAACACCAATCAAGTTATCAACTACCATGAAAAATTCGGGACGGTGTTTCGTTGCATGTCCAAATTACAAAGCGCGTTCATGTGGATATTTCAAATGGATCAACATAGAAACACTAATTTCAGAACGATTCTGAAATCTTCAGAGCCAAGTTGATATACTGTCTGAACTAAATAATATCGAGAAAGAAAAAGCAAAAAAATTAAAATGTTGATTGCAATCGAAAGAAAGCGGAATGCGTATGTACTTGAGTTTTTAATCGAGCATGAGTAGAAGAATAAGAAGTTGAGAGGGATATTGAAGAAAATATTTTGTTTTTTGTCGTTGGTTTTATAGGTGTTGCAATGTTTTTAGTCTAGTTATTTAAAATGTCGGTGTAGTTGTCGTAGTTGTTGCTTCTTTTTATTATTTTTGTTAAAGAAATTATTATGTTTTAATGGTAGAGTCTAATTTTCAGTATACAAAATTGTGATACAATTATTGTGATATAATATATTGCTTGTGATATAAGACATAATATTTGTGATACAAAAAGAATGTCAATTCACATCTTAGGGGTTAACATACTTCTTGGCAGTTAACATACATTCATTCACATCTTGTGATACAAAAAGAAGGCCAATTCACAACTTCGAAAATTAACACATTGCTTGGTAGTTAACATACCACCATTCACATCTTGTGTTACAAAAATAAATCCAATTCACATTTGGCTCATGTGATAGAAAAAGAATGTCAATTCACATATTGGAAGTTAACATACTGCTTGGCAGTTAACATTCATATGTGGCTTCATCTGTTGAATATTCATCGTCTTCCAAACTCACGAATCTGTTTGCGCCTACATTTGCATGTGTGTTGCATAAAATACCAAAACATAATTTAATAAATACAATATAAAACATTTATTAGTTAAATGAAGAATTTCAATTAAATATAAAGATAAGGCATACCTATTTGCAACGTGACAATTCCTCTTATCGCGTGATTGACCAATTAAACCACAATCGTTACAACGATGAGATTTGTTTTGTTTTGACTTCCGAGGTGCGTTTTCCTTTCCTCTTTTAAGTATTTTCCCAAAACCCTTTTCTCATACATGATTTGACTCTTTGTAACTTTCCTCCATCCGCGCATTTGGCCCAACTCTCCCATCACTAATACAACATCCAACAACATAATCAATTTGATTGCTTTTATCATTTGCAACATCTAAAGCATCCGTATAAGCTCTTATTGTGTCTTCATTTGTAAGAGCCTTATCAACCAAATTCAAAGCAAGTTGAATTAAACGAGCTCAATTTGAGAAATATGATTTCTCATCATTTATAATTACCCCACCCTCGACAACATCCCATAGTTTTTTTGTTTTTGTCTGTCACTTCAAAATATAAGGGCTTGGCAATTCTTCAAAGTCTTGAAACTTTTGCAAGTATGATAAAATATGTTGACATGGGATCCTGACACTTTCAAACTTCTGTCAAGTACATGTAACAAAGTTGGACACCTTGTCAAATGTAATAGTTCGATATTTTTACGACTCCATTTTTCTGAGTAACCTTGTACACATTTTTATTACACTTATAATCTATTTGCTCAAATTTATAATTCGAAAAGTCACACATCTCATCTTGAAATTTCTCAAAGGCTTCACCAGTATATAAGTCAACCATTTGCAACAACACTTCAATTTTGAAAATTAATTTCGATTTCTCCGTAAGATCTTTGTGGTCTAAAATTTTTTCTTCATGACGTTGATGAAGAAGACCCCTGCCAAAGTGGATTATAAAGCCTACTATTGAATTTTTTTGGACACGTGTCCTTGGAAGAATGAATGAGCAATCTTCACTCGTTGGCTACTCAACATGCCGACGGAGAAAATGTAATTTACATAACAAGGAATCCAAGTTGAACGGATGTCAAACATGTTGCGTAGCCATTTATTCTCAGTCAATCCACTCCTCTAAATAATATTAATCCGCCTAATATCAAAATCTTCCATCAACTCCGTATTTCAAATGCAATCTGAAAACTCACTATAGTAAGCATTATATGTCATGGATTCTATCTTTTCAGAAAACTTTATCAATATATGCCAACTACAATATCTATGAAACATATTAGGAAGGGCTAGCGATATTTATTTTGTTATTGCTGGATCTTGATCAGGGATAATCCTTTTTGGGGCTCCGCCCGACATAGCGTCGAGAAAATGGTTGAATAGACATATGAATGAATTGACCGTCTAATCACCCACGAATGCATAACCAAACACAATAGTCTGGCAGTGATTATTAACACCGCGAAATTTTGCAAATATCAAACCGTACCGATTAGTGTTATATGTTGTATCAAGTATTACAACATCACCATAAAAGTTGTATGAACGTCTTGAAGGTCCATCAGTCGAAAAATAATGTGTTATTTTATTATCCTTATTGGACTTTATTTCGAACGTGAATGAATTATTTTTATTTTAGTTGTGCTTCAAATACTCAAAAAACGCACTACCATCATGCCCCTTCATCTCTCTTCACAAGCCCCTCTCGTAATTATACAAATCCTTTTGCGTACATCCAATGTTCTCAAAACATCCTACCTGCAACCCAATAAAATTTAATTATTGATGTGTTGGGATGTGAATATCATTAACACATTTGGGATTCTGAATGTCTACGATGAGATCGCGAAAGATGTGTTTTCTCGGGTGTATACAACGGGTGATTATCACTACAAGAATTTGCACCATTAGCAACAATATTTAGCAACACAAGATATTTTTGTTGCCAAAGATACCCTTTTGGCAACAAAATTTGAATTATGTTGCCAAAAGACTATTTTACATTGTACTTTTGGCAACATAAAATAAAACTTGTTGCCAAAAGTTAAAATTTCAAGCGGGAAGCTAGCAAAATAAAAGAGGGAAATTTTTTAGTTTTTAGCATCATATTTTTTTGTTGCCAAACATGACTTAACTTTTGGCAACATAGGAGTGGGTTGAGAAAAATCTCATACTTTTGGCAACAAAGAAAATTATGATGCCAAAAATATTTTATTTGTTTGTTACTAATTTTTGTTGGCCGTTAAGTTAGACAAAAGACCAAAAAAAAAACAAAAAAATACTCTCCCTCTCTGCTCACCGAAACCGAACCCTAAGCTTTCCTCCGTCGTGCTCTCCCTCTCCTCCGTCCATCCTGCTTTTCCCCTCGTTATCCTTCTCTTCCCCTCGTTCAATCCTCGTCCACCACCTCGTTCAATGATTGTTCAGAAATCGATTTCGGTGAGTTCAAACGATTGTTCAGAAATCGATTGTTCAAACACCATCTATAAAAATATATTGTTTTTGTGTTGATCTGATCGCAAAGACACTCTGTCTCGTATAGATCAGAAAGCGAAGGTGATCGCAGGTCTCTCTTTCCTATTATTTTTCCTTCATTTTTTAGTTTATGGATGATATTGTTCTAAAAATATATTGTTTTTGTGTTTCTCTATTTCTTGACCAGTTCTTGTAGAGGTACAAATTCTCGGTCCAGCTGTCTTCTAATCCGGTATTTATATACTCATTATAATCATATGTATAAATATATACACGCATTGGAATTGAAATTCTATTGCAAAATTATAATTATTCGTATAATCATTGTGCATTGCTCATTTAATCTGTTGATATATACACAATTATGAAAAAGTTATGAGAGTGATATTTACGAATATATTTATTATTATGTTTTTTTAATTTTTTGTTTAAATATAAGATTGTGAAAAGGAAAAAATATATTAAAAGATGGAGAAGTTATTCACTTTGATAACCCATTCTTTTATTTGCGTTATTTGGTAATTTATGTAATTAATGTATATCTTTATTGGGTAATAAGGGTATTAGTTTATGGTTTATGGTAATAAGGGTATTAGTTTATGATTCAAGTATAAACACTATTATCTGATTGGTGGTTTTAATGTGGTGAGCAACATAACTTTTAAAGCATCAATTAAAAGTAGGGTAAATTATACATAGTAATAAACCTCTCAAGTTACACATAGTGCGCATAGATACTAGCCATCTAGTTCTTATGCGTACGCATTCAATAGCCCTTAGACCCGTTCGAGAGTCATTACCCCTGTAATGAGATCTCTTGAATTGTCCCGTTTGGACAGTTTGGGACTGCATAGATTCTGTATAATAATGTACTTAGTGGTGTGCACTTGTTACTTTTGGGGGAACTTCTGTTGCCATCTCTTAATGTTCTCTGGGTACATACTAGATTGATGTGGTGTTGAGTGTTAATTCAATTGATAAATCGACATCAATTGAAATAACGCCAACACTTGCGAATCTATGTCGTGTACTTGGAGAACTATGGGGATATGCTGCCGAAATTTCCTCAGATTGAAACATTGTGGATGAGCTGCTAAGTGTGTTACAGAAATATGCGGTCTTGAATGGGATAGGACCACTCACCTTTTAGAGGAGATACAATTATGTTGTTTTATACGAGATGCACAAGGAAATAAATTGTAACTTCTAAGTAAAAGTTAATTCATCATTTGCTGTTTATGTACTCTCTCAATTAGCGAATATGTAGGGGGTCAATAAGAGTTTAAATTATATTGCTTTGTATGAAATATACGAAGAAAAATGGTAACTTTTAAGTAAAATTTAATTCATCTATTGTTGTTTATGTAATCTCTCAATAAACAGATATGGAAGAAGTGGACAAGAGTTGGATGACACTTAAGCATAGAGTAGGCGAGCGGTATCGTGAGGGTGCTAAGTCTTTTGTGGACAGAGCAATGGCCAAAGTGAGCCAAAATGGTACAATTCAATGCCCATGTAATAATTGTTGTAATCGTTATTGGCACATTGGTCATGTTGTGATGTATCATTTAGTACGACATGGCATAATGGAAAGTTATAAGATCTGGGTTCATCATGGGGAATCTATTTTGCAACACCAAATCGATGAATCTGAAGATGACACGGATGTTGAAATTGGTGATAATGAAGACAAGGATGACGATTTCCCCGAATTAGTAGAAGACTATTGTAGGGGGAGTTATACGGGGCGTGATTCAGGGGATTTTGGGACAGGAGAAGCGTATGATAACACCAAAACGAATGATGTGCAAAATATCGAAAAAATACTAAAGGCTGCCCAACGTGAGGTGTACCCGGGCTGCAAAACTTATACACTATTGAAATTTGTGATTACAATGTTTCATTTGAAGGTTGTGGGTAAATGGAGTAATAAGTCATTTGACATGTTGATGGAGGTATTAGTGGATCTGCTGCCTGTAGGGAATTTGGTTCCGAAATCGATTTATGAAGCCAAAAAGCTGCTACGAGAATTGGGCTTCGGATATGAGACAATCCATGCATGCCAACATGATTGCGCTCTCTTTTGGAAGGAGAATGCATCTCTTGATAATTGTCCGATATGTGGGGAGTCTAGATACAAGCCTAATTTTGGCAATGGTAAGAAGATCCCTCAAAAGGTACTACGCTACTTTCCATTGACACCTAGGTTGCAAAGATTGTTTATGTCAAGGAAGACGGCTACAGGCATGAGATGGCACAGTGATAAGCGCGTGGATGATGGGATATTGAGGCATCCAGCTGATAGTGAGGAGTGGAAGGACTTTGATCGATGTTATACTGATTTTGCTAAGGATCCCCGTAATGTGAGGCTAGGCCTCGCCACCGATAGGTTCAACCCTTTTGGGAACATGAGCACCTCTTATAGAATGTGGCCTATGTTAATGATGCCATATAACATGGAACCCTGGAACTGCATGAAGGATCCATTTTTGATGATGACTTTACTTATTCCTGGGCCTAATGCCCCCGGTAAAGAAATTGATGTTTACATGCGACCATTGATTGATGAGTTGAACGAGTTGTGGGAAAATGGCGTACTCACTTATGATGCCTCTACTCAACAAACGTTTCGTATGCATGCAACTGTAATGTGGACGATAAACGAATTTCCTGCCTATGGTAACTTATCTGGGTGGAGTACGAAAGGTTATCTTGCTTGTCCCCCATGTAATGATGATGCATTATCTCAACGCCTGCGAAGTAAGATTGGCTACTTGGGCCATCGACGTTACCTTCCCGAGGACCATACTTTGCGAAGGAGTAAGGCGTTTAACGGTATGTCTGAGAATCAAACTCGATCCTTGGAGTTACCAGTGGAAAGTACTAAATCAATTGAATTGCTTGTCAAATGCCAAGTTTGGAAAGCATCCGAGCAACAAGAAAAGGCCTCATGACCCAACAGAATTGAACTGGACAAAGAAAAGCATTTTATACGAGCTCCCGTATTGGAAAACACTAAAGCTTCATCACAACCTTGATGTGATGCACATTGAGAAAAATATATGTGACAATTTCCTTGGAACAATATTGAACATGGATGGGAAGAACAAGGACACAGAAAAAGCACGCCTTGATCTAGAAGATATGGGCATAAGGGCGGAATTGCACTTACAAAAGCGTCCTGATGGGTCTTATGTCAAGCCTCCCGCAATATATACATTAACCCCAAAGGAGAAGGAGTATTTTTATGATTTTTTGAAATCAGTTAAGTATCCAGATGGCTATGCTGCAAACATTTCAAGATGTGTGACTATAAAGGCTGGAAAATTATTGGGCCTTAAAAGCCATGATTGTCATGTCTTGTTACAACGAATTCTTGCCATTGGGATGCGTGGATACCTTCCTAAAGATATTTGTATTACACTGGCTGAGTTGGGTGAATGGTTTCAGGAGTTGTGCTCGAAAACATTAGTGCGAACAGATTTGGAGAAATTAGAGGAACGCATAATTCTGATACTTTGCGAAATGGAGAAGATTTTCCCCCCGGCATTCTTTGATGTAATGGTCCATTTGGCGGTTCATTTGGCACGTGAGGCCAAACTTGCTGGACCAGTACAATATCGATGGATGTTTCCAATTGAAAGGTAAATGCAACTATTATAACGTTAATTTAGTTTAATATCTTGAAAAATGTGTAAAATGTGTAATATTCATCTAACTATTATTAATTTCAAGGTTTCTTGGAACTTTGAAAGAATTTGTATCTAACCGAGCCAGGCCTGAAGGTTCCATTGCGGAGACGTACATCGTGAAAGAGTGTTTGACTTTTTGCTCAATGTACTTGAGCCATGTTGAAACCGTATTTAACAGAGAAGAACGCAATTGTGATGGTGGCGAACGTGGCTTGGGGCTAGTTATCTTTAACCAAAATGTCCGTCCTTTTGGACGTATCTCAAGGGCTCCTGATGTGTCTGAAAAGGAGCTCAATATGGATAAGTGGTTTGTGTTGTATAACACTGCTGAGGTTGAGCCGTATCTAGAGTACGTGTTTCAAATTTATAATATTTATGATCTTTTTGTTTGATTATCCATTTTATTAATAAATTAAATTTCTCTAATTAGGGAACACAAAAGTCTACTTCAAATTCCAAATGGACGTGACATACTTCAAATTCAACGCCAAAAATTTCTGAAGTGGTTTAAATAACGGGTAAGATATATAAAGAAAGTTACTTTGCATCACTTAAACAATAATTTAATACGACTTTCATATGTTGTTTATGTAGATGAATCTTTTACGAGCGCAAGGGTCCCCCAAAGCAAATGATGAGCTCTGGTCATTAGCAAATGGACCTAACGTGATAGTGAATATGTATTCGGGTTACATTTGCAATGGAGTTCGATTCCATACTAGGGACCGAGACATGCATCTTAGGAGTCAGAATAGTGGGTTGGTCTCCAAAGGGGAACACGAGGGTCGTGAGCTAGACTTTTATGGTTACTTGAGCAAAATTTATGAGATGAAATATATTTACGGGAATAAAGTCATTTTGTTCCAATGCGAATGGTTCAACACCGGTAGTAGGAAGACAATGCGCACTGATTCACATTTTATTAGTATTGATGTCAAGAGTCGGTGGTATAAAGATGATCCATTTGTTTTGCCTAGTCAGGTTCAATAAATTTACTATGTCAATGATACAAAGTTAGGTGCACAATGGCAAATCGTACAAAAAGTCCAACATCGGGGAACCTGGGATGTACCGGAGTTGGATGACGATGATACCGGGGCAGCAGAATTGCATGGATCGGGTGACGTGTTCCAACAAGTCGTAACAACAAATGTTATCCCAATCGTCGTTGAAGATACTGCTACTCAATTTCATAGGAATGATGCAATTCCTGTGGTTATCCCTAGTGATAGGGTTCTGCATCCAATGGGGGAAAACATTGATGATGATGATGATGATGATGATGATGTCGTTGATGATGAAACAATGCTAGAGAATGGAGATAACGAAGAAGATGGGGAGAAAATGGATTATGATTATGATATTGATACCGATATGTAATGTTAAATGTTTTGTTCCTATTTTGTTTTGTATGTGGACAAACTTTTTATGTTTCTATCTAGTGTAATTCGTTACGTGTTGTGCCAAATTAGTTTTATCAAATTAGAGAATGGAGATAACGAAGAAAATGGATTATGATTATGATATTGATACTGATATATAATGTTAAATGTTTGTTCCTATTTCGTTACGTGTTGTGTCAAATTAGTTTTATCAAATATTATTAATCAAATTATATGATTCCATCTAGCGTAATTCGGTATGTAGTGTGATGTTCATTTTATTTTATTTAATTTTTGTGTTTAGTCGAAAAATATGCCTTCAAAGGAAAAAATATGGCTTCAACCTAGACATACAGGTCATATGATGTTAGCATATGAGAAAGAAAGGCTCAATAATATTAAGAAGAATCAATTGCGACTGAATGCATTGGTGCCTAACGAGATCAGATTCAGTAAGAATCAAAATTTTAATGTAAATGTACGAGATGATGACGACTACAGATTGCCCGATGGTGAGGAGGATCTTAGTTCGTCCAGTGGTGATGATGTCAGTGATGATAATAATGAGTATTCTAATCCTCAAATGGAGAAGGTAATGCATGCATGGTAGTGTAATTGAAATTAAGTTTATGTTCATTACCTCAATATACTTTAAAGTACATATATAGATTCTATACATTTTTTGCATCACTAATTAAACTGTATTTTGTATTGGCAGGTCTCGAACATGGCGCCCGTACGACGATAATTTCGTCGTTCTCCCTCCCCCCGACGAGAGAAGCCTCATTTGAGGAGACACTCAACCCCCAAATCAATATGTCACGAGTACCACCAGTGACCAGCAATGCAGGTAACATAATATATATAAAGTTATATATATATATATATATATATATATATATATATATATATAAAGTTATATATATATAAACTGCTATATAAACAGTTTATATATAACCAGTTTATATATAAACTGCTTATATATAACAGCTTATATATAGCAGTTTATATATAAGCTGTTATATATAACAGCTTATATATAAACTGCTATATATAAGCTGTTATATATAACAGTTTATATATAAACAGCTATATATAAGCTGTTATATATAACAGTTTATATATATAACAGTTTATATATATAAGCTGTTATATATAAGCAGTTTATATATAACAGTTTATATATAACTGTTTATATATAAGCTGTTATATATAAGCAGTTTATATATATAACCAATTTATATATAACAGCTTATATATAGCAGTTTATATATAAACAGTTATATATAAACTGTTATATATATTACAGTTTATATTTTAACTTATTTATTTTTCTTCGAAATCTTGTTTAGATTGTTTAAATCTACTTCTTGTATATATAATTATCTTACTTTCGCATTAAAACAGGAGGTTCGAGTCACTCCTCGGTGCACTTTCAACAGAGAACATCAAATGATAATGCCGTAGAAGATATACAAGTTACTGTTCCTGACGTTTCCATGATGCGGAAGTCATTTTTGTTTAGATTGTTTTAATTTACTTATTGTATATATAATTGTCTTTATTTTTTATTAAAACAGGAAGCTCGAGTCACTCCTCGATGCGTCTCCAACAAAGAACATCAATCAATGATGTTGTTGAAAATATACAGGCCGATTTTCTGGATGTTTCCTTGATATATAAGTTATTTTGATTATTTTATTAGTAGTTTATTATGTAATACTTGACATTTATTATATTACTTTATGTAATACTTAACATCAATCAATGACATTTATATTACTTTATTTTTCTACAGCTAGTAGAACCAAAAAGCGAGTTCGAGGATTAATACGTGGAATGAAGGTTGAGAAAACGGTAAAAAGACATGGAAAACTTGAAGTGTGTGTGTTGGAAGGTGATGGGGCACCTATGGGTGTAAATGCTCCTTCTCTAGGACAACAAATCGGAATTGAGGTTCGAAATGCGGCACCACTTCAAGGGGTGACTCGTTGGGGGGAAATTGATTCTGGGACACGAGATGCAGTAATCGCCAGGATTCGGGTAGTTATATTTGATTCTTTCAGTTAGATATTCTTTCAATGTTATTGTGTGTATTTCTAATTAAAGTAAATTTGCAGGATAAATTCGATATTGTTAACTATGATGAGGATGAGTTTGTCAGACATGCTATTCATAGGAAGTGTGCACGGAGGTACAGTGGCTGGAGGAGTAAAATGTACATACATTACACGAAATTATTGAAGGATGGAGTTGACCCTAAAAAGAATTCATATGGAGGGGTTACACCAAGAGATTGGAAGTACATGATAGATGATGTTTGGAGTGGTGAGAAGTTCAAGGTAAGTAATTCGTATTTCATTATGTTTGTAATTTAGCTATTCCTTGAAAATTGCATTATTGGAGATCCATTTAGTATTTTGTTATGTTTTTAATTAGGCAAGGTCCGTAAAAGGTCAATTAGCACGTGCTAGTTTGCCTTGGAATCATACTTGTGGGTCACGATCATTTGTAGCTGCCATGTCAATCGAGGTGATGCGTTATGTAATTTATGAATTTAATTACTTATCAATGTAAAATCATATTCTCATTGGTTCCATTTATGAATAGGCTGAAGAAAAGGATGGTGAGAGACCACATATTACTGACTTCTTTAAATCATCTCATTGGAGTGAGAAAAATAATGACTGGGTGGATCCAAAGTGCAAGGAAAAATATGTATGTACATCTTTGATTAATTAATCATATTGCGAAAGATCCCATATTGCTAACTTCTTTATATTGTTATTTTACAATTTGTTGACTAATTATAACATGAGCTTATACTATTTTAAATATGGCAGGAGAAGTTTGTGGAGCTTAAAGAGAGATCCTCGCAACCAAACGCACCCTTCATGTCACAAGAGGAGATGTCGATAGAAGTTTTTGGAAAAAGATCGGGCCATATTGTTGGATGGGGGGTAGGCCCGAAGCCCTCTAAAGCTTCAAGTACAATAGGACAATTGAGGGCGCGTGATGAAGAGGTGAGGATACTAAGAGAGAATTTGGCTTTAGTCGAGGAGAGAAATGCTATCCAACAACAGAAGATAGATGCTCAACAACAGAAGATAGAGGCCCAAGATAAAAAATTTGAGGATTTCCAGGAATACACGATGCAAATGTTTGCAAAAATACGTAAGGATCAAGAACGAGGGAGCGTATCCGGAGGATCTCCAAATTCGAATCAATTTGGTAAGTATATATATTTATATGTTATATATATAACTGTTATAACATATATTATAACATATATGCATATATAACAACATATATGCTGTTATAACACCATATATGTTGTTATGTATATAACAGCTTATCTGTTATAATATGCTGTTATGCATATATAACAACACCGTTACCATATATGTTGTTATATATATAACAACTTATCTGTTATAATATGCTGTTATGCATATATAACAACACCGTTATTCATATATAACAACATATATGGTGTTATAACAGCATATATGTTGTTATATATATAGCAGCATATCTTTTATAATATGCTGTTATAACATATATGCAGCATATATGTTATAATAGCATATTATGTTGTTATATATATAGCAGCATATATGTTATAATATGCTGTTATAACATATATGCAGCATATATGTTATAACAACATATTATAACATATATGCTGCTATATATATAACAACATATATGCTATTATAACAGCATATATGTTGTTATATATGCATAACATATATGTTGTTATACATATAACAACATATATGCTATTATAACAGCATATATGTTGTTATATATGCATTTATGTTATAACAACTATATACTATATATATAACATATGCTGCCATAACATATAACATTTGTGTTGATATGTGATTTATAAGCCATACTTTATCTTATATAAATTATGTAAGGATCTATGTTCTGTTTTCTCATTAAGCATAAAAACATGCCATCGAGGATGTAAACATAAAACAACAATAAAACGGTCGGGTAAGAGTCACGAACACTTCGCACGGGACCAATGTGACTCGTAGGAACCGACCGCGTAGTCACGGGGCACCCGGTTTGAATGTACGACCTAAATTTGCAAAAAATTAACCTTGATCATAAAAACATGCCATCGAAGGGTGAAAACGTAAAATAGCAACAAAATGGTCCCGTGAGAGTCACGAACACCTCGCACGGGACCAATGTGACTCGTAGGAACCGACCACGTAGTCACGGGGCTCCCGGTTTGAGTGTACGACCTAAATTTTCAAAAAATTAGACTTAATCATAAAAACATGCCATCGAAGGGTGAAAACGTAAAATAGCAACAAAATGGTCCCGTGAGAGTCATGAACACCTCGCACGGGACCAATGTGACTCGTAGGAACCGACCGCGTAGTCACGGAGCTCCCGGTTTGAGTGTACGACCTAAATTTTAAAAAAATTAGCAAAAAATTAGACTTAACCATAAAAACATGCCATCGAAGGGTGAAAACGTAAAACAGCAACAAAACGGTCGCGTAAGAGTCATGAACACCTCGCACGGGACCAATGTGACTCGTAGGAACCGACCGCGTAGTCACGGGGCTCCCGGTTTGAGTGTACGACCTAAATTTGCAAAAAATTAGACTTAAGCATAAAAACAATCCATCGAAGGGTGAAATGGTAAAACAAATACAAAACGGTCTCGTAAGAGTCACGAACAACTCGCACGGTAACAATGTGACTCGTAGGAACCGACCGCGTAGTCATCGGGCTCCCGGTTTGAGTGTAAGACGTAAATTTGTAAAAAATTAGACTTAAGCATAAAAACATGCGATCGAAAGGTGAAAACGTATAACAAACACAGAACGGTCCCATAAGAGTCATGAACACCTCGCACGGGACCAATGTCATTCGTTGGAACCGACCGCGTAGTCACAGGGATCCCGGTTTGAGTGTACGACGTAAATTTGCAAAAAATTAGACTTAAACATAAAAACATGCCATCGAAGGGTGAAAATGTAAAACAAATACAGAACGGTCCCGTAAGAGTCACGAACACCTCGCAAGGGACCAATGGGACTCGTAGGTACGGACCGCGTAGTCACGGGGATCCCGGTTTGAGTGTAAGACGTAAATTTGCAAAAAATTAGACTTAAGCATAAAAACAATCCATCGAAGGGTGAAATTGTAAAACAAATACATAACGGTCTCGTAAGAGTCACGAACAACTCGTACGGTAACAATGTGACTCGTAGGAACCGACCGCGTAGTCATCGGGCTCCCGGTTTGAGTGTAAGACGTAAATTTGTAAAAAATTAGACTGAAGCATAAAAACTTGCCATCGATATGTGAAAACTTAAAACAACAACAAAACGGTCCCGTGAGTGTCACGAACACCTCGCACGGGACCAATGTGACTCGTAGGAACCGACCGCGTAGTCACGGGGCTCCCGGTTTGAGTGTACGACCTAAATTTTCAAAAAATTAGACTTAATCATAAAAACATGCCATCGAAGGGTGAAAACGTAAAATAGCAACAAAATGGTCCCGTGAGAGTCACGAACACCTCGCACGGGACCAATGTGACTCGTAGGAACCGACCGCCTAGTCATCGGGCTCCCGGTTTGAGTGTACGACGTAAATTTGTAAAAAATTAGACTTAATCATAAAAACATGCCATCGAAGGGTGAAAACGTAAAATAGCAACAAAACGGTCCCATGAGAGTCACGAACACCTCGCACGGGACCAATGCGACTCGTAGGAACCGACCGCGTAGTCACGGGGCTCTCGGTTTGAGTGTACGACCTAAATTTGCAAACAATTAGACTTAAGCATAAAAACATTCCATCAAATGGTGAAAATGTAAAACAAACACAGAACGGTCCCGTAAGAGTCACGAACACCTCGCACGGGACCAATGTGTCTCGTAGGTACGGACCACGTAGTCACGGGGATCCCGGTTTGAGTGTAAGACGTAAATTTGTAAGAAATTAGACTTAAGCATAAAAACTTGCCATCGAAGGGTGAAAACTTAAAACAACAACAAAACGGTCCCGTGAGAGTCACGAACACCTCGCACGGGACCAATGTGACTCGTAGGTACGGACCGCTTAGTCACGGGGCTCCCGGTTTGAGTGTACGACCTAAATTTTAAAAAAATTAGACTTAATCATAAAAACATGTCATCGAAGGGTGAAAACGTAAAATAGCAACAAAATGGTCCCGTGAGAGTCACGAACACCTCGCACGGGACCAATGTGACTCGTAGGAACCGACCGCGTAGTCACGGGGCTCCCGGTTTGAGTGTACGACCTAAATTTGCAAAACATTAGACTTAACCATAAAAACATGCCATCGAATTGTAAAACAAATACATAACGGTCTCGTAAGAGTCACGAACAACTCGCACGGTAACAATGTGACTCGTAGGAACCGACCGCGTAGTCATCGGGCTCCCGGTTTGAGTGTAAGACGTAAATTTGTAAAAAATTAGACTTAAGCATAAAAACATGCCATCGAAAGGTGAAAACGTATAAAAAACACAGAACGGTCCCGTAAGAGTCACGAACACCTAGCACGGGACCAATGTCATTCGTTGGAACCGACCGCGTAGTCACAGGGATCCCGGTTTGAGTGTACGACGTAAATTTGTAAAAAATTAGACTTAAACATAAAAACATGCCATCGAAGGGTGAAAATGTAAAACAAATACAGAACGGTCCCGTAAGAGTCACGAACACCTCGCAAGGGACCAATGGGACTCGTAGGTACGGACCGCGTAGTCACGGGGATCCCGGTTTGAGTGTAAGACGTAAATTTGTAAAAAATTAGACTTAAGCATAAAAACAATCCATCGAAGGGTGAAATTGTAAAACAAATACATAACGGTCTCGTAAGAGTCACGAACAACTCGCACGGTAACAATGTGACTCGTAGGAACCGACCGCGTAGTCATCGGGCTCCCGGTTTGAGTGTAAGAAGTAAATTTGTAAAAAATTAGACTGAAGCATAAAAACTTGCCATCGATATGTGAAAACTTAAAACAACAACAAAACGGTCCCGTGAGTGTCACGAACACCTCGCACGGGACCAATGTGACTCGTAGGAACCGACCGCGTAGTCACGGGGCTCCCGGTTTGAGTGTACGACCTAAATTTTCAAAAAATTAGACTTAATCATAAAAACATGCCATCGAAGGGTGAAAACGTAAAATAGCAACAAAATGGTCCCGTGAGAGTCACGAACACCTCGCACGGGACCAATGTGACTCGTAGGAACCGACCGCCTAGTCATCGGGCTCCCGGTTTGAGTGTACGACGTAAATTTGTAAAAAATTAGACTTAATCATAAAAACATGCCATCGAAGGGTGAAAACGTAAAATAGCAACAAAACGGTCCCATGAGAGTCACGAACACCTCGCACGGGACCAATGCGACTCGTAGGAACCGACCGCGTAGTCACGGGGCTCTCGGTTTGAGTGTACGACCTAAATTTGCAAACAATTAGACTTAAGCATAAAAACATTCCATCGATTGGTGAAAATGTAAAACAAACACAGAACGGTCCCGTAAGAGTCACGAACACCTCGCACGGGACCAATGTGTCTCGTAGGTACGGACCACGTAGTCACGGGGATCCCGGTTTGAGTGTAAGACGTAAATTTGTAAGAAATTAGACTTAAGCATAAAAACTTGCCATCGAAGGGTGAAAACCTAAAACAACAACAAAACGGTCCCGTGAGAGTCACGAACACCTCGCACGGGACCAATGTGACTCGTAGGAACCGACCGCGTAGTCACGGGGCTCCCGGTTTGAGTGTATGACCTAAATTTTCAAAATTAATCATAAAATCATGCCATCGAAGGGTGAAAACGTAAAATAGCAACAAAATGGTCCCGTGAGAGTCACGAACACCTCGCACGGGACCAATGTGACTCGTAGGAACCGACCGCGTAGTCACGGGGCTCCCGGTTTGAGTGTACGACCTAAATTTGCAAAACATTAGACTTAACCATAAAAACATGCCATCGAATTGTAAAACAAATACATAACGGTCTCGTAAGAGTCACGAACAACTCGCACGGTAACAATGTGACTCGTAGGAACCGACCGCGTAGTCATCGGGCTCCCGGTTTGAGTGTAAGACGTAAAGTTGTAAAAAATTAGACTTAAGCATAAAAACATGCCATCGAAAGGTGAAAACGTATAAAAAACACAGAACGGTCCCGTAAGAGTCACGAACACCTAGCACGGGACCAATGTCATTCGTTGGAACCGACCGCGTAGTCACAGGGATCCCGGTTTGAGTGTACGACGTAAATTTGTAAAAAATTAGACTTAAACATAAAAACATGCCATCGAAGGGTGAAAATGTAAAACAAATACAGAACGGTCCCGTAAGAGTCACGAACACCTCGCAAGGGACCAATGGGACTCGTAGGTACGGACCGCGTAGTCACGGGGATCCCGGTTTGAGTGTAAGACGTAAATTTGTATAAAATTAGACTTAAGCATAAAAACAATCCATCGAAGGGGGAAATTGTAAAACAAATACATAACGGTCTCGTAAGAGTCACGAACAACTCGCACGGTAACAATGTGACTCGTAGGAACCGACCGCGTTGTCATCCGGCTCCCGGTTTGAGTGTAAGACGTAAATTTGTAAAAAATTAGACTGAAGCATAAAAACTTGCCATCGATATGTGAAAACTTAAAACAACAACAAAACGGTCCCGTGAGTGTCACGAACACCTCGCACGGGACCAATGTGACTCGTAGGAACCGACCGCGTAGTCACGGGGCTCCCGGTTTGAGTGTACGACCTAAATTTTCAAAAAATTAGACTTAATCATAAAAACATGCCATCGAAGGGTGAAAACGTAAAATAGCAACAAAATGGTCCCGTGAGAGTCACGAACACCTCGCACGGGACCAATGTGACTCATAGGAACCGACCGCGTTGTCATCGGGCTCCCGGTTTGAGTGTACGACGTAAATTTGTAAAAAATTAGACTTAATCATAAAAACATGCCATCGAAGGGTGAAAATGTAAAATAGCAACAAAACGGTCCCATGAGAGTCACGAACACCTCGCACGGGACCAATGCGACTCGTAGGAACCGACCGCGTAGTCACGGGGATCCCGGTTTGAGTGTAAGACGTAAATTTGCAAAAAAATACACTTAAGCATAAAAACAATCCATCGAAGGGTGAAATTGTAAAACAAATACATAACGGTCTCGTAAGAGTCACGAACAACTCGTACGGTAACAATGTGACTCGTAGGAACCGACCGCGTAGTCATCGGGCTCCCGGTTTGAGTGTAAGACATAAATTTGTAAAAAATTAGGCTTAAGCATAAAAACTTGCCATCGATATGTGAAAACTTAAAACAACAACAAAACGGTCCCGTGAGTGTCACGAACACCTCGCACGGGACCAATGTGACTCGTAGGAACCGACCGCGTAGTCACGGGGCTCCCGGTTTGAGTGTATGACCTAAATTTTCAAAATTAATCATAAAATCATGCCATCGAAGGGTGAAAACGTAAAATAGCAACAAAATGGTCCCGTGAGAGTCACGAACACCTCGCACGGGACCAATGTGACTCGTAGGAACCGACCGCGTAGTCATCGGGCTCCCGGTTTGAGTGTACGACGTAAATTTGTAAAAAATTAGACTTAATCATAAAAACATGCCATCGAAGGGTGAAAACGTAAAATAGCAACAAAACGGTCCCATGAGAGTCACGAACACCTCGCACGGGACCAATGCGACTCGTAGGAACCGACCGCGTAGTCACGGGGCTCTCGGTTTGAGTGTACGACCTAAATTTGCAAACAATTAGACTTAAGCATAAAAACATTCCATCGATTGGTGAAAATGTAAAACAAGCACAGAACGGTCCCGTAAGAGTCACGAACACCTCGCACGGGACCAATGTGTCTCGTAGGTACGGACCACGTAGTCACGGGGATCCCGGTTTGAGTGTAAGACGTAAATTTGTAAGAAATTAGACTTAAGGATAAAAACTTGCCATCGAAGGGTGAAAACTTAAAACAACAACAAAACGGTCCCGTGAGAGTAACGAACACCTCGCACGGGACCAATGTGACTCGTAGGTACGGACCGCGTAGTCACGGGGCTCCCGGTTTGAGTGTACGACCTAAATTTTAAAAAAATTAGACTTAATCATAAAAACATGTCATCGAAGGGTGAAAACATAAAATAGCAACAAAATGGTCCCGTGAGAGTCACGAACACCTCGCACGGGACCAATGTGACTCGTAGGAACCGACCGCGTAGTCACGGGGCTCCCGGTTTGAGTGTACGACCTAAATTTGCAAAACATTAGACTTAACCATAAAAACATGCCATCGAATTGTAAAACAAATACATAACGGTCTCGTAAGAGTCACGAACAACTCGCACGGTAACAATGTGACTCGTAGGAACCGACCGCGTAGTCATCGGGCTCCCGGTTTGAGTGTAAGACGTAAATTTGTAAAAAATTAGACTTAAGCATAAAAACATGCCATCGAAAGGTGAAAACGTATAACAAACACAGAACGGTCCCGTAAGAGTCACGAACACCTAGCACGGGACCAATGTCATTCGTTGGAACCGACCGCGTAGTCACAGGGATCCCGGTTTGAGTGTACGACGTAAATTTGTAAAAAATTAGACTTAAACATAAAAACATGCCATCGAAGGGTGAAAATGTAAAACAAATACAGAACGGTCCCGTAAGAGTCACGAACACCTCGCAAGGGACCAATGGGACTCGTAGGTACGGACCGCGTAGTCACGGGGATCCCGGTTTGAGTGTAAGACGTAAATTTGCAAAAAATTAGACTTAAGCCTAAAAACAATCCATCGAAGGGTGAAATTGTAAAACAAATACATAACGGTCTCGTAAGAGTCACGAATAACTCGCACGGTAACAATGTGACTCGTAGGAACCGACCGCGTTGTCATCGGGCTCCCGGTTTGAGTGTAAGACGTAAATTTGTAAAAAATTAGACTGAAGCATAAAAACTTGCCATCGATATGTGAAAACTTAAAACAACAACAAAACGGTCCCGTGAGTGTCACGAACACCTCGCATGGGACCAATGTGACTCGTAGGAACCGACCGCGTAGTCACGGGGCTCCCGGTTTGAGTGTACGACCTAAATTTTCAAAAAATTAGACTTAATCATAAAAACATGCCATCGAAGGGTGAAAACGTAAAATAGCAACAAAATGGTCCCGTGAGAGTCACGAACACCTCGCACGGGACCAATGTGACTCGTAGGAACCGACCGCATTGTCATCGGGCTCCCGGTTTGAGTGTACGACGTAAATTTGTAAAAAAATAGACTTAATCATAAAAACATGTCATCGAAGGGTGAACACGTAAAATAGCAACAAAATGGTCCCGTGAGAGTCATGAACACCTCGCACGGGACCAATGTGACTCGTAGGAACCGACCGCGTAGTCACGGGGCTCCTGGTTTGAGTGTACGACCTAAATTTGCAAAAAATTAGACTTAACCATAAAAACATGCCATCGAATTGTAAAACAAATACATAACGGTCTCGTAAGATTCACGAACAACTCGCACGGTAACAATGTGACTCGTAGGAACCGACCGCGTAGTCATCGGGCTCCCAGTTTGAGTGTAAGACGTAAATTTGTAAAAAATTAGACTTAAGCATAAAAACATGCCATCGAAAGGTGAAAACGTATAACAAACACAGAACGGTCCCGTAAGAGTCACGAACACCTCGCACGGGACCAATGTCATTCGTTGGAACCGACCGCGTAGTCACAGGGATCCCGGTTTGAGTGTACGACGTAAATTTGTAAAAAATTAGACTTAAACATAAAAACATGCCATCGAAGGGTGAAAATGTAAAACAAACACAGAACGGTCACATAAGAGTCACGAACACCTCGCACGGGACCAATGGGACTCGTAGGTACGGACCGCGTAGTCACGGGGATCCCGGTTTGAGTGTAAGACGTAAATTTGCAAAAAATTAGACTTAAGCATAAAAACAATCCATCGAAGGGTGAAATTGTAAAACAAATACATAACGGTCTCGTAAGAGTCACGAACAACTCGTACGGTAACAATGTGACTCGTAGGAACCGACCGCGTAGTCATCGGGCTCCCGGTTTGAGTGTAAGACGTAAATTTGTAAAAAATTAGACTGAAGCATAAAAACTTGCCATCGATATGTGAAAACGTATAAAAAACACAGAACGGTCCCGTAAGAGTCACGAACACCTAGCACGGGACCAATGTCATTCGTTGGAACCGACCGCGTAGTCACAGGGATCCCGGTTTGAGTGTACGACGTAAATTTGTAAAAAATTAGACTTAAACATAAAAACATGCCATCGAAGGGTGAAAATGTAAAACAAATACAGAACGGTCCCGTAAGAGTCACGAACACCTCGCAAGGGACCAATGGGACTCGTAGGTACGGACCGCGTAGTCACGGGGATCCCGGTTTGAGTGTAAGACGTAAATTTGTAAAAAATTAGACTTAAGCATAAAAACAATCCATCGAAGGGTGAAATTGTAAAACAAATACATAACGGTCTCGTAAGAGTCACGAACAACTCGCACGGTAACAATGTGACTCGTAGGAACCGACCGCGTTGTCATCCGGCTCCCGGTTTGAGTGTAAGACGTAAATTTGTAAAAAATTAGACTGAAGCATAAAAACTTGCCATCGATATGTGAAAACTTAAAACAACAACAAAACGGTCCCGTGAGTGTCACGAACACCTCGCACGGGACCAATGTGACTCGTAGGAACCGACCGCGTAGTCACGGGGCTCCCGGTTTGAGTGTACGACCTAAATTTTCAAAAAATTAGACTTAATCATAAAAACATGCCATCGAAGGGTGAAAACGTAAAATAGCAACAAAATGGTCCCGTGAGAGTCACGAACACCTCGCACGGGACCAATGTGACTCATAGGAACCGACCGCGTTGTCATCGGGCTCCCGGTTTGAGTGTACGACGTAAATTTGTAAAAAATTAGACTTAATCATAAAAACATGCCATCGAAGGGTGAAAATGTAAAATAGCAACAAAACGGTCCCATGAGAGTCACGAACACCTCGCACGGGACCAATGCGACTCGTAGGAACCGACCGCGTAGTCACGGGGATCCCGGTTTGAGTGTAAGACGTAAATTTGCAAAAAAATACACTTAAGCATAAAAACAATCCATCGAAGGGTGAAATTGTAAAACAAATACATAACGGTCTCGTAAGAGTCATGAACAACTCGTACGGTAACAATGTGACTCGTAGGAACCGACCGCGTAGTCATCGGGCTCCCGGTTTGAGTGTAAGACATAAATTTGTAAAAAATTAGGCTTAAGCATAAAAACTTGCCATCGATATGTGAAAACTTAAAACAACAGCAAAACGGTCCCGTGAGTGTCACGAACACCTCGCACGGGACCAATGTGACTCGTAGGAACCGACCGCGTAGTCACGGGGCTCCCGGTTTGAGTGTATGACCTAAATTTTCAAAATTAATCATAAAATCATGCCATCGAAGGGTGAAAACGTAAAATAGCAACAAAATGGTCCCGTGAGAGTCACGAACACCTCGCACGGGACCAATGTGACTCGTAGGAACCGACCGCGTAGTCATCGGGCTCCCGGTTTGAGTGTACGACGTAAATTTGTAAAAAATTAGACTTAATCATAAAAACATGCCATCGAAGGGTGAAAACGTAAAATAGCAACAAAACGGTCCCATGAGAGTCACGAACACCTCGCACGGGACCAATGCGACTCGTAGGAACCGACCGCGTAGTCACGGGGCTCTCGGTTTGAGTGTACGACCTAAATTTGCAAACAATTAGACTTAAGCATAAAAACATTCCATCGATTGGTGAAAATGTAAAACAAGCACAGAACGGTCCCGTAAGAGTCACGAACACCTCGCACGGGACCAATGTGTCTCGTAGGTACGGACCACGTAGTCACGGGGATCCCGGTTTGAGTGTAAGACGTAAATTTGTAAGAAATTAGACTTAAGGATAAAAACTTGCCATCGAAGGGTGAAAACTTAAAACAACAACAAAACGGTCCCGTGAGAGTAACGAACACCTCGCACGGGACCAATGTGACTCGTAGGTACGGACCGCGTAGTCACGGGGCTCCCGGTTTGAGTGTACGACCTAAATTTTAAAAAAATTAGACTTAATCATAAAAACATGTCATCGAAGGGTGAAAACATAAAATAGCAACAAAATGGTCCCGTGAGAGTCACGAACACCTCGCACGGGACCAATGTGACTCGTAGGAACCGACCGCGTAGTCACGGGGCTCCCGGTTTGAGTGTACGACCTAAATTTGCAAAACATTAGACTTAACCATAAAAACATGCCATCGAATTGTAAAACAAATACATAACGGTCTCGTAAGAGTCACGAACAACTCGCACGGTAACAATGTGACTCGTAGGAACCGACCGCGTAGTCATCGGGCTCCCGGTTTGAGTGTAAGACGTAAATTTGTAAAAAATTAGACTTAAGCATAAAAACATGCCATCGAAAGGTGAAAACGTATAACAAACACAGAACGGTCCCGTAAGAGTCACGAACACCTAGCACGGGACCAATGTCATTCGTTGGAACCGACCGCGTAGTCACAGGGATCCCGGTTTGAGTGTACGACGTAAATTTGTAAAAAATTAGACTTAAACATAAAAACATGCCATCGAAGGGTGAAAATGTAAAACAAATACAGAACGGTCCCGTAAGAGTCACGAACACCTCGCAAGGGACCAATGGGACTCGTAGGTACGGACCGCGTAGTCACGGGGATCCCGGTTTGAGTGTAAGACGTAAATTTGCAAAAAATTAGACTTAAGCCTAAAAACAATCCATCGAAGGGTGAAATTGTAAAACAAATACATAACGGTCTCGTAAGAGTCACGAACAACTCGCACGGTAACAATGTGACTCGTAGGAACCGACCGCGTTGTCATCGGGCTCCCGGTTTGAGTGTAAGACGTAAATTTGCAAAAAATTAGACTGAAGCATAAAAACTTGCCATCGATATGTGAAAACTTAAAACAACAACAAAACGGTCCCGTGAGTGTCACGAACACCTCGCACGGGACCAATGTGACTCGTAGGAACCGACCGCGTAGTCACGGGGCTGCCGGTTTGAGTGTACGACCTAAATTTTCAAAAAATTAGACTTAATCATAAAAACATGCCATCGAAGGGTGAAAACGTAAAATAGCAACAAAATGGTCCCGTGAGAGTCACGAACACCTCGCACGGGACCAATGTGACTCGTAGGAACCGACCGCGTTGTCATCGGGCTCCCGGTTTGAGTGTACGACGTAAATTTGTAAAAAAATAGACTTAATCATAAAAACATGCCATCGAAGGGTGAAAACGTAAAATAGCAACAAAACGGTCCCATGAGAGTCACGAACACCTCGCACGGGACCAATGCGACTCGTAGGAACCGACCGCGTAGTCATGGGGCTCTCGGTTTGAGTGTACGACCTAAATTTGCAAACAATTAGACTTAAGCATAAAAACATTCCATCGAATGGTGAAAATGTAAAACAAACATATAACGGTCCCGTAAGAGTCACGAACACCTCGCACGGGACCAATGTGTCTCGTAGGTACGGACCGCGTAGTCACGGGGATCCCGGTTTGAGTGTAAGACGTAAATTTGTAAGAAATTAGACTTAAGCATAAAAACTTTCCATCGAAGGGTGAAAACTTAAAACAACAACAAAACGGTCCCGTGAGAGTCACGAACACCTCGCACGGGACCAATGTGACTCGTAGGTACGGACCGCGTAGTCACGGGGCTCCCGGTTTGAGTGTACGACCTAAATTTTAAAAAAATTAGACTTAATCATAAAAACATGTCATCGAAGGGTGAACACGTAAAATAGCAACAAAATGGTCCCGTGAGAGTCACGAACACCTCGCACGGGACCAATGTGACTCGTAGGAACCGACCGCGTAGTCACGGGGCTCCTGGTTTGAGTGTACGACCTAAATTTGCAAAAAATTAGACTTAACCATAAAAACATGCCATCGAATTGTAAAACAAATACATAACGGTCTCGTAAGATTCACGAACAACTCGCACGGTAACAATGTGACTCGTAGGAACCGACCGCGTAGTCATCGGGCTCCCAGTTTGAGTGTAAGACGTAAATTTGTAAAAAATTAGACTTAAGCATAAAAACATGCCATCGAAAGGTGAAAACGTATAACAAACACAGAACGGTCCCGTAAGAGTCACGAACACCTCGCACGGGACCAATGTCATTCGTTGGAACCGACCGCGTAGTCACAGGGATCCCGGTTTGAGTGTACGACGTAAATTTGTAAAAAATTAGACTTAAACATAAAAACATGCCATCGAAGGGTGAAAATGTAAAACAAACACAGAACGGTCACATAAGAGTCACGAACACCTCGCACGGGACCAATGGGACTCGTAGGTACGGACCGCGTAGTCACGGGGATCCCGGTTTGAGTGTAAGACGTAAATTTGCAAAAAATTAGACTTAAGCATAAAAACAATCCATCGAAGGGTGAAATTGTAAAACAAATACATAACGGTCTCGTAAGAGTCACGAACAACTCGTACGGTAACAATGTGACTCGTAGGAACCGACCGCGTAGTCATCGGGCTCCCGGTTTGAGTGTAAGATGTAAATTTGTAAAAAATTAGACTTAAGCATAAAAACATGCCATCGAAAGGTGAAAACGTATAACAAACACAGAACGGTCCCGTAAGAGTCATGAACACCTCGCACGGGACCAATGTCATTCGTTGGAACCGACCGCGTAGTCACAGGGATCCTGGTTTGAGTGTACGACGTAAATTTGCAAAAAATTAGACTTAAACATAAAAACATGCCATCGAAGGGTGAAAATGAAAAACAAACACAGAACGGTCCCGTAAGAGTCACGAACACATCGCACGGGACCAATGTGACTCGTAGGTACGGACCGCGTAGTCACGGGGATCCCGGTTTGAGTGTAAGACGTAAATTTGTAAGAAATTAGACTTAAGCATAAAAACTTGCCATCGATATGTGAAAACTTAAAACAACAACAAAACGGTCCCGTGAGAGTCACGAACACCTCGCACGGGACCAATGTGACTCGTAGGAACCGACCGCGTAGTCACGGGGCTCCCGGTTTGAGTGTACGACCTAAATTTGCAAAAAAATAGACTTAACCATAAAAACATGCCATCGAAGGGTGAAAACGTAAAATAGCAACAAAATGGTCCCGTGAGAGTCACGAACTCCTCGCACGAGACCAATGTGACTCGTAGGAACCGACCGCGTAGTCATCGGGCTCCCGGTTTGAGTGTACGACGTAAATTTGTAAAAAATTAGACTTAATCATAAAATCATGCCATCGAAGGGTGAAAACGTAAAATAGAAACAAAACGGTCGCGTAAGAGTCACGAACACCTCTATTGGGACCAATGTGACTCGTAGGAATCGACCGCGTAGTCACGGGGCTCTCGGTTTGAGTCTACAACTGTGGTTAGTCGTCTGTTGAGTACAACTCGCTTCAGAAGCAGCTAATTAGAAATTGTTGATTATGCTGAGTGTGTGAAGATGATAAACAGAAATTAGCATTTACGGACATGATCAGTGCTTTCTCCAAATCTTTAGCTGCGAGTCTTTGGATGACAGAGACTGCATATTCCATGAAAGCGGCATCACATGGCACCGTGATAGGCCCATAAACTGCCAGCCCATACTCTTCTTCAGCTAATTCTAAAAACTCTCTAAAATTATCGTTCTTATGATAAATTAATGGAATTACAAATCGCCTCTAATCAGCAGTGTACACGACAAAGTGACCCTTACTGGGCCATGTGTTGCAACTGTCTTTGCTTCTTCCAAATATTATTCTTCTCCGGTTTACAGCAGCCATCTTTTGCCACTTTCTCGCGGTTTTGATGAGTATTTTAGGATTGATCATATTCCATCACTTAACTCCTATTGTACATAAATGAGTTATTATTCCATCACTCTTCTGAAGTAGTTGTAAATATATATATATATATATATATATATATATATATATATATATATATATACATGTATCTGTTACAGTATATATATATACAGTATATATATATATATACAGATATTAGTATGTATATATAGTATGTATACTGTAACAGATACATATATATATATATATATATATATACTGTATATATATATATATACTGTAACAGATATATATACAGTATATATATATATGTATCTGTTACAGTATACATACTATATATACATACTAATATCTGTATATATATATACTAATATCTGTATATATATATATACTAATATCTGTATATATATGCATACTAATATCTGTATATATACACATACTAATATACTATATATACATACTAATACATACTGTAACAGTATATGTATATATAGTATGTATGTATCTGTTACAGTATATATATATATATATATACTGTAACAGATACATACATACTATATATACATATACTGTTACAGTATGTATTAGTATGTATATATAGTATATTAGTATGTGTATATATATATATATATATATATATATATATATATATATATATATGTAACAGTATATGTATATATACAGTATGTATTAGTATGTATATATAGTATACTAATACACCTGTATAACAGTATATACATACTGTAACAGTATATGTATATATATAGTATGTATTAGTATGTATATATATATATATATATATATATATATATATATATATATATATATATATATATATATATATTTATATATATATATATATATATATATATACACACATATATATATACATACTAATATACTATATATACATACTAGTATGTATTAGTATGTATATATAGTATATTAGTATGTATTAGTATGTATATATATATATATATAGTATATATATATATGAAAAAAAATATGAACAGCTGTTTATATAGATAAATATATAAACAGTTTATATATATAAAAAACTATTATAACTGTTTCTATAACAGTTATATCTAACTATTTATGTATAACTATAATAGTTATAAATTATTATTATCTTTTGAAGTCGAATAGATTATAATTTATTTTGTATTTTGTGTAGAATAAAAATGGATTTGCGACACATGGAAAAGTCAATGGATACGGAGGATCGAGGTACGTAGCTACTCGGATACTTATTTAAGTTTATGTAGCTACTCGGATACTTATTTAAGTTTATGTAGCTACTCAGATACTATTTTTAGATATTAAATCGGTGAAAGGGATTTAATGGTGGTTTAGCGGTGTTTTTTGCTGTTGGATTTATTTTAATGTTAACAACAGGTTGGATTTCATGAATAAACAAAGGAAACTCTGCCGAAATTTTCTGAAATTAAAGAGTGTTTTAAATTGATTAAGTCAAACATACATGCATTTGAAGTTATAAAAACTCATGTAGTCATTTATTTTTGTATTTTGTACGGGTTGATGATGGATTTTGCTTGGAGTTAATATGTTCGTGGTGGCTTGGAGCTGGGGTTTCTTATGTGTAGGGGAGCCATATTGTCGCCGTCGTTTTAGTTTGCGTGGACTTTTTTAACATCTTTTGATGTGTTGGGATTTGTTATGTTCGTATTTGGGACGCATATATTTTGTATTTTGATACTTGGATTGTGATGAAATATTATTTTGTAATTCATATATGTGAGATTTGGTTGAAAATTGTGGAATTTTGTATTACTTATGATTGTATGACAAATTTGCATTGTTATTTTGGATTATAAGGTTGTATGTTTGATGAAAAAAGTGCAATTTTAAAAATGTTTTCAATTGCGAAAAAAATAATAGGTGATAAATAAAAATCTAGTAGTTTTGGCAACACAATTTTTTGTCGCCGAAAGTTATTATCTACATCTATCACTTTGGATATGGCAGCAAATATTTGGTTGCGAAAACATAACTTTTGGCAACCCAACTCTTGTGTTGCCAAAGGTATAGCTTTTGGCAACACAAGACCTGGGTTGCCAAAAGGCTATTCTTTTAGCAACCTAGCTCTTGTGTTGCCAAAGGTATAGCTTTTGGCAACACAAGACCTGTGTTGCCAAAGGTATACCCTTTTGACAACACAACTCTTATGTTGCCAAAAGCTATACCTTTGGCAACACAATTATTTTTGTTGTTGTTGAGTGACTTTTGGCAACACAAGACTTGTGTTGTCAAATGTATAGCCTTTTGGCAACACAACTCTCATGTTGCCAAAATGTATAGCTTTTGGCAACACAATTATTTTTGTTGTTGTTGAGTGACTTTTGGCAACACAAATAATATTTTTTATTATAAATTTGACAAATTATAAAATACTTTTGGCAACACAATTGCGTGTTGCCAAAAGTATACATTCAGTAACACATATCTACTGTGTTGCCAAAGGGTTTCCTAGACAGGCAATGGGCAACAGGCTGGCAACAGCGCAAAATATGTTCCCAAAAGCTTTTAACAACATATTTCTAACTTTAGCAACATAATTTGTATGTTGCCAATGGTGCAAATTCTTTTAGTGTATGGCCCTCAAGAAATTGACTAACTATGAATGACCCAGCTGTCCCCTTTATAACTGCAAGTCTAGCACGATAACCTTCTCTAACTACCTCTCGCTTTCTTTTAGCATTTGGTTTTGCAATCCCCGTACCCTTTCTTTATTTAAAACATACGTACACCTTCCTAATAATCTCATCAGTTCCACATTTTTTTTTCTCGCTCCACTTTCGAACACTAAAGCTCGCGACTTTGGAATACACATTATAAAAATCGTGGACTTCTTCTAAGAATTGAAATTTCTGTCCCACTTTGGGAGTGATATCCTTCGGTACTTGAGGATAATATTCTAAAGAAGATGACTCCAAATGCGAATCGACATGGACGTCTCCACCTTCATCCACAATAGCTAATTCTAAATTATGCTGACTTTCTAAATCGTCTCCACTTTCAACCCCTATACTCCCCACATCATCATAATCATTCTCCATTTAACTCCAATTGAATTCAGAAGAAGTATGATAATAGTTAATGTTTAACAGCTATTTTAAAAAAATTATAACAGCTATTATTAAAAAAAATTATAACAACTATTTTTTAACATGAAATGATAAGAAATATCAACAAACATTATTTTAACATCTATTTTTTTTCTATTTTTTAACAAGTATCTAAAAACATAAATTCATAATAGGTATCAAAAAACATTATTTTAACCGATATTTTTTTCTATTTTTTTTAACAAGTATCTAAAAACATAAATTGATAACATGTATCAACAAACATTATTTTAACAACAATTTTTTTCTATTTTTTAACAGGTATCTAAAAACATAAAATGATAACACGTATCAACAAACATCATTTTAACAACTATTTTTTTAACAAGTATCCAAAAACATAAAATGATAACAGGTATCAACAAACATTTTTTTAACAACAAACCATTTTTTAACAGGTAACCATTATTTAACAACCCATTATTTAGTAGCAAACCACTATTTTTTAACAGGTATTTTTAAATGATAAATGATAACAGGTATCTTCAAATTCTAAATGATAAACAAAATAAACATATTTCCCAAGCTTCTTTGTTCAGTAAAGGTCTGTAAAGGTTTGGTCTCTATGAGCTTTAGACTTTATAAAATAATATTTTGTTCAATATGATGTTTACTTTGCCAAGATTTGGCATCTTGGTATCCATGCGTAGCAGTGTAGCAGTGTAGAAGTCTAGCAGTGCGACTGACAGATTTAGAGAGGAGAGAGAGCATTGGGTAATGGATAATGGATTTTATGTGTCAATTTTTAAATGCTTAGTATAGTCCAATATCCAAGTAGTAGGTTCGAAACTCTATTGAAGCCCAATTTGATTTTAGCCCATAGTTAATACGTATATATATAACAGGGATTTACGAGGGGAAAGAAGGTCAATTCTCTAATATTTCACCACGGTGTCATTTCCAAAGGTTCCCACACACAAGGCCTACTTTGGGTGGATCATATGCTCGAGTATTTGAAATGTTCGGAGAATTCTAACAAGTTTTTTGGGAGACCTTGGTGGGCAGCAAGAATTTTATCTTCTTCAACCTCTGTCTCCTCATACGAATCATAACATGATTCGCTATGGTATTGTATTCTTGAAACCCTAGGTTTAATCTTTAAAACTAGTTCGTATTCTCTTTTCAATTCATGATTGATCAAAGATCTTTAGGGCTAAATTTTTATTTTATTTTTTTGCTTTTTAAATGTCAATCTCGAGTTATTTTCCCCAAATTGGTGTTAGATCCCCAATTGAGATTTATCATATATTGGAAAGGTCCATGTTGTCCACCATAAAACCCAAGTTTTTGCATGTTGTATGATTGTAAAATCTTTTTTATGGTATCTTACTAACATGGATTTATAGATATTTTATATTTAAATTCCTTCCATTATGGTCACATATGTTTTTTCTATGTGATTGAATCTTACTTTATCCGTAATTATTTTTTGCCCCAAGTTCAATATGGTAGTAATAAGTAGGTTTTTGTAATTATTTCATTTTTATGTATTTATAGGTGATTATGAGGGGATGTAATTCTTATTTACACTTAGAATCGTGTATTTATAAAGGTATGGGTGATGGAAAAGGTTTCATGGAATTTCATGAAGTTTTGGATGAGTTATGGTCATTTTTGCATGTAAATCGTGTAAGGAATATGAAGTTATCACACGGCAGGTCTAGATCGAATTAGAAGAAGTCTTGATTGATTCTACAGGAGATGGATCAATCCGAAAGGAGGTCAGATCGATCCAACAGGCACAATCAGCTTTACTAGTGATTTTTTCATGGTGTTTAATGGTGGCTTTTCACTATGGCTCATCCTAAACCAGAATTGATTATTTGCAGTTGTAATGATCAGGAAGAACAACTGTTTACGTTAAATTCTACTTCAAGTTGGACTCTACAACGTACGAAAGTCTTCTTCAATAAGGATTGTTGGGCTTGAAGAGTTTTACTTAGGGGAAAAGTTTATGCCATGATTGGAAAGGGGCATTTTTGTCATTCTGTCCTTTTATTTTCTATTGCATTTATTTATATATGTGAAATGTCTTATTATTATTATTATGTTGCATAATTTTTCATGTTAATTAATTAATTAGGATCACCCACTTTTTTAATAAATCGAATTTAGTTTTGAGACCCGCTAAGATTGTTGTTTTTTCTGAAAAATTCGTGTTTATTTATTCTTTTCTAAATTGAATTGAATTAGGGTAATTGATTTTAAGCTATGGATTAAATTTTGATCTCCGATTTATATTTTATTTTTAAAATGGTTTTATTTTTTATAAAATTAAAATAGTGAGATCAGGTAATTCAATTTGTACAACTAAATTAAAAATTACCAAGGATTTAATTCGAACATTTATAATTGAAAATTAGTTTTTCAAAACCCTTAAGTTTTTAAAATATTAAGTGGGACAGAAGATTCAACATGAACCCCGAGGTCCCCATTGGTATCTTGAGAATTGTGATGTGATTACTTCCTCGTGTCAACTTGATCTGGTCCCCCGTCGAATGGGTTTAATCATGGCATTCAGTATTCTCGATATTCTTAAGTGATGGTTCATTAAAATTTAATGTGAGTGTGTTTAGTCCTCCCATCGATAATGTTCTTAATGAGTGGGTTTGATTTCAATGAATGAACCAGTGGTATACTGTTAGACAAAACTTTTGATATCCGCCCTATGAGAGTCATTATCATTAGGAGTGGGATCAAAAGTCACCGACCATTCACTATGTTGGACATAAGGATTTTGAATTATTCGTATGGCATAATGGAAGACAAATTTTTTTTTTAGTTCAAGGTGGTGTGATTTAAAATCCCATCGAGAAATATCACATCATAAGGCAGCTAGGATGTTTGATGGGATTATTTTTTAATTAGCAGTTGAGGGATGCCACTTTCAAATTTATTCGAACTAATTCTTTCTTTTAAACTCGAAATTATTTTTTTCCATTTTTTTGATAGTAAGATATTACAATGAATTTAACTTTTTCTAACTAATTTAGTCTTAATGTTTTAATTGGAATAAGTTTCATGGACTAAACATATAATTTCGACATTATTATAACTTAAAGGTAATAATAAACTGATTTAACATGTAATTACCATCAATATTTTAAAATTGTGATATGATTAATTCCTCATGTCAGCTTAATCTGCCCCCCTCCCCATTTGATGGTTTTAATAATGGAATCATGATATCTTAAAATATATGGTAATTCTTTTAAATTAAGTGTTACATGTATTCTGTCCCCCCATTAGGGAAGTTCTATACGCATAATTTTAATTTTAAATAATTTACCAATAAAAATTTGTTGGACATATATTCGTTGATGATTCTCAAGGAAGAATAATGATCTCCATAATTATATTAAACTACGGTCCATAAGGTTGGTGTTAGTTGTTTGAGAAGGGCTTTACATTTTTTCGAAAAGGAAGTAGGAAAATAAGGATAAGTCTCAAATATAACCGTTTGGGTTAAGAAAGGTTCATATTCCTCAATAGTAATGAAATAGGCGAAAGGCAAAAAAATTCACTGCAAGTAGTTAGAACTTTTACAGTCACGTGTCCGATTTTTCCTTGCTTTATAAGGAAAATGACATTGTAGTGGTTTATATCCTAATATTAAGTGCATAATTTATGTTCCGATCTATGAAAAACTTGTATGTAGACTCAAAAATCATAAATCAGGATTGTAACTCATTGTAAAGGTTCAAAGTAACTGCGAAATTACTTTGAAGAGAGGTGTTCCTAGTTATGGGTAATTATAATAAGGCGATGGTAGAGGCAATAGGATATATTTTTAGATTATGGTGATGTCAAAAGGTAATGTTTGTAAATTATTTAGTGTACCTAGTTTTAAAAAAGTTGTTTTCTATTTTCTGAATTGGTTTTGAATAGCTACTCGATTTATTTTATTAAATTGTTATATCATAATTGGGATATCTTTTTATCTGTTCTGGTACATTGGGAAAGTACATTATACATTATAAGGCTCGTCTCACCAATACTACTAAATACTAAATTGAATAATTTAATGGACAAGATTGTTAAAGAGGAAGTTTCCTTCAATATCCTAATCGGCTACCTGTCCCTTCATAATTATTAGAGTTTTACTTGACAAGAGTTCCATACACTCATCTTCAGTTAGATATTTTTATTGTGGTTTTATTCTTAAAACCATGTATGACTTTTACTTTTTTGTAAAGGTGTGTTGGTTCATTTTGATATAAGAATCATGGTATCAAGAATGCGTTAGATTTGGGTTAAATATATTGTAGACATTTCGGTTAATAGATCTCAGTAAGAATTCCAGTGATTCGGATTTAGGTTGATCACAAGGAGACTAGAATTCCAAGTCTAAGACTTTTAAAATACTAACAACCTAGCTAGGGAGTTGACATCTTATCATAATAATTGCGATGCAATCCTTGTAGTTTATATCAAATTGCGAGGACCTATTTGATGGTTCGAGAACTTGCATGATAGTTTGACAGAGTATTATGATCGGTACATCCCAGGAATGTATTGAACAGGGCCACCTATGAGAATTGAGTGTAAGGGATGTCTTGATTAAAATTAGTTCATCTCACAACCTTTGTCATCTCACAACCGTTGCAAATTGTGCATATATTCTTAATCTAAAAAATTATGTGGATTGTTAGCTTGCATAAATGTCACTTTGATTTTTGTGGGTATGATATGATTTTATATCGGGTCAAGTGATCCCCGCTTATTGGCTGGCATTTGTGTGAGTATGCATGAGATATAATTCGGTGGAATTCGATTCCAATGGATATATTGGATTATGATACCCCCTTTATAGATTTATATATTTTATTTTCCAATAAGTAAAACTCGGGCGGTGAATTATTTTATAATCCTAGTGGTGTACCAAATAAGTTATGTTTAAAAATGAAGGAAATTGATTAAATGTTGGTTAAAATCGATTAAAAACAAATTTATTTGACTAAGTGGCTATCAAAAACTTAACTTGGGAAATCATATTACGTACCATAATTAACTTTGCAAATAAGACGTCTTTATATACGAGTGATTTTAGAGGTAATTAAATTAGAGTGAAGTTGTGACGATTTAGTGAGTTAAACTCGATTAAATAAGGAAAAGAAATAAATTAAGATATGTAATTTAGGATTTTTTTAGTATTTATTTGACGCCAATTTAACTATTTATCTTCGGTCCCTAGTATATTCCAATGCCGAAATAGTAGGCCCAAAACTCTCTGGAATCCCAGTTTAACTTATGCCCATAGCCCATGCTTATATATATTAGTGTAAACTAGGGTTTTAGTGTAATGATCCGTTATGGACGGTTAGAGAGGGAGAGAAAAAACAATATTCATTTTTTTATAAAGGGACAAGGAGAGAGAAGGTCAATTATCTCATATTTTACCATGATATCATCTCCAAAGGTTCCCACACACAAGGATTACTTTGGATGGATCATATGCTAGAAGATTTGAGTTGTTCAGAGCGTTTTAACAAGTTTTTTTGGAGACCTTAGAGGGAAGAAGAAAGATTATTCTTCAACCTTTTTGTCCTCATACGAATCATTACATGATTCGCTATGGTATTTTATTCTTTAAACCCTAGGTTTAATCTTTAAAACTAATTCTTGTTTTCTTTTCAATGCATGATTAATCAAAGATGTTTGGGGATAAATTTTCTTTTGCATTTTAAATGTCAATGCCAAGTTATTTTCCCCAATAATTTTATGTGAGTATCTAGTTATTATCCTTATATAAGTGTTAATTATTCATATATATATATATATATATATATGTATGTGTGTGTGTGTGTGTGTGTGTGTGTGTGGGTGGGTGGGTGTGGGTGTGGGTGTGTGTTTGTTGGGGAGGGTCAATGGGTGTGAGTGCACTAATGGGAAATATTTTTTAAAATACGATGATAGACATCGATCATATGAAATATATTTCGAAAATATTTGTCTTGAACCTGAATACATATGATTTCATTTTTGGAATAAATTGGTTTTCATAGTATCCCTCTCCATTGTTTTTAGGGAATTAGATCGCATTTATTATTCGGAATCAACATATACATCTCATAGCTTTGTGAGGGAGGGTGTATCACTCACCTTTATTATGTTCATGAGTGTACGGGTAATAAAACAATGATATTTATAGGTAACAATAAAATAATTTAGGAATTATGATCCATTTTTAGGAAATTATAGGATTGTCTCCCAGTAAATAAGCTTAGTTTTTGATAGATTTATTTTCAACTACTACATCAATTTCCAAGGCATCATATCGTATTGATCCATTTGAGATAAGAGAGTTAAAAGGGAAAATTCAATATTTTTGGATCATGAATTAATTATAAAGATCGTGTCATCATGGTGAGCTCCTATACTTTTTGTCAAGAAGAAGGATGTGTCACTTTTCCTTTATATCAGCTATCAAAAGTTAAACAAGGAGATGATATAAATAAGTACGCATTTGTCTCACATCGATAACTTATTGGAGTTGTTTAGAAAATGTAAACTTTTGAGAGATAAATATGTAATTTGGGTTGACAAATAAGAGGCACCAACTGGTAAGATTACTTTAAGGAGTTAAAGGTAAATTTGTGTACTTCCTCAAATTGGATTAGGGAATTTTATTTGCACCATTGAATCACTTCATATATATGGAAGTACATTGGCTTAAGATGAGAAACTAACATCTCTTGTCTCGAGAAAAAATAATACACATGAGACTAATTATACTCCTCGTGATGACTTGCTAGTGTGGAGGATTAACTTTTTTAGGGAGACATTTATATTATTTAGTGGAATAAGAGGCTTCAGTAATTGTTCATGCAATGGGATTTGAATATGAGACTAAAGTGGTTGTTTACTTTTAGGAAGGACTACCAGTTTGATAATTAATGACATATTGAGAAGGATAATGTCATCTCTGATGCATTAATCGATAGATTGTAGACTACTTTATCTTTTGTGTTTGCAACTGAGTGGGGAAAACTATGATCCATAAAATATCATTTTGTTTCTATTGTATTAATATTTTTTATCCCATTATTACGTGGATGATTAAGGCTCTTGATTCCATTAAATTATTCATCTAAAAAGTGAAGGATGTTTTTCTTGCCACGAGAACACCATTATTTTTTACAGGATGAGATGGTGGTTGTGAGTGAAAATTAATCACAATAAAGAACAATTCTAGAAAGCAATTAAGGAATGAATAGAAAGATGCCATTCACACAACACAAGAATATACGTGGTTTGGCAACTCATCTACGTCCATGGAGTGGTCACTATTTTTCTATTAAGTTTTCTCAAGTATCGAATTTTTCATCCCTTTGATCTAAGGGTGAGGGTTACATTAATAGTGGTGAAAAGTGGTTGAGTTGTACAAAGAACACCCCAATCTTGTTATTAGCTCGTTTAGTTTCCTTGAATATCACCCTCGAGATTGTTGGGAACTGTTTGAGCTTATCGAGATTGACATGATAAATATTCATATTTATCAATGTGATAAATACAATCGCTTTTCATCTTTACGTAGCTTGGGTCGGGCATGTCAACATCCTGTTGGACCTGGTTGGTCGTCCTTTAATTGGGCCTAATTACTTATTTAGGTCCCCACAATTTCCCCTAAAATCTCTGGGATGAGATTTGTTTGGGCCAATAGATTTTATTTGTGGTTTGGGCTTAGCCATATTTAAAAGTTGTTGGTAAATGTAAATCGGCATGGCATCTTCGTAATTATGTTGAGGTTTCAAGGGTACACTTGTCTTAGTAGCAGGTGAAGCACTAAAACCCACCTAGGGAGCTGCGTCTTATGATTATGGATAAGGATTCAAACGAGTGTGTATACTCTCAAACTATCACTTTGTTTTTTATATTCTACATATCAAAATTTTTAGAGCTTCCTTCCGCATTCTTCCATCTTTGTAAGTCTTCAACTTTACTCTTTCCTCTCTTAGATCTCTTCTTATTTCTAGTGCTTGTCTTCAGTAGTGGTAGTTTTATTCTTCCAACCATGTCAACTATTACCTCCTGGGAGGGAATAGACAATTCCCCCATGCCCAAAGATGTTAGAGATGTCAAAGGGGGACACTGGATTCACACATTGGTTGTAGTCTAAGGGTGGTTAACAATTCACCCAAATTCTTTGTTTTTAGAGTGTTTTGAATTCTTCGGGGTGGTCCCTCCTCAGTGTGCCCCAAATACTTAGTGAATAGTTAATGGCATCAATTTCATAAATGATATCTATAATAACACCTTTGGCATTCCTGAGATTAGGTTTTGCTACTCCTGGTCTTTCACTTCTGAATGCTCCATTTATCTTAAGGCAAGGAAGGCTGAAAGGGTGTTGATTATAAACCTCCCTGATTCCAACAAGGGGTATTGGGATTAGGGTTTCATCACCAGGAATTAGAAACATCTACCACTCTCTGAGGGGAAAGATTACATAATATTTAGGTGCCCTAACTAGGGGGATGATCACATACATTAACACTTGGTTCTTTGATTTTCTTATTGTTTATAATTTATTCTGTTTCTGCTGATTTTGATTTTCTATTGTCTTGTGAACAGGTCGTAAGAAGAAAAAAGATCCCTCCCTAAAAAACATTAAGATTGTAGACCTCCTGAAAGCTTGGAGGATTAGAGATAGTCTTCTCAACAATGAACATCCCCGATCGATGGACATTTTATTTGAGTACACCAACACCACCAGAAACTTCACTACTCCTTCGGTGGATGATATACATGATCTTCCTCTATCGGACGCAAAAAATTCTTTTTCTTTTGAGCCATTAGACGTTGGGTCGGTTCAGATGGAGGAGGAAGAATTTCCAATGGATGCTACTAGGAAGAGAGTGATGTTGGTTTTTGATGATGATGATGTGCTCCTCTGTGCCAGGGCCAAGCCCAAAAAAAAGGTAGAGAAATAATCTTCTAAGTTAGGTGACCCAAGTTTAGTTGCTACAAAAAAGGAAGAGAAGAGGAGAAGAAGAAGGAGGAATAAAATAACAGGGCCCTTATAGCCCTTTAAAAGAAGGGCAATGTTCCCCCCTCTCTTCCTAATATTTTTGAGGCCCAATTTGTGGCCCACAATCTATCCCTTGCCCCCAGTCTGCTGAAGGGGGTCATGCTTGTAGGTGATCATGAGCGACTTAAGATGATGGGACCTGACCATCCCTCTCTTCGATCAACCCAAAATTTATCCTTGGTGAGAGTATTCTTTTTGGTTGTTGTATTAGGTATATTTGAGTTCTATTTATTAAATTTGCTAACATTTGATCTTCTCCTTGTGCGTAGTTTGTGGAAAAGTTTACCAGTCTTTTAGATGGTCGCACCGACCACTCCAAAAAAAATAATGAACTAACTAAGGACCCTCAAAATTCAGAGGAGTCCATGCTCAAGTCCAAGTAGGCTCGAGATAAGGAAAAGTACAACTTCGTCAAATCTGTGGCCTCTTTGAAATTCCAGAATAGCCTTTTGAAGGTGGAGAACTCTTGGTTGACCAAGAAGGTGTAAATGATCCATGCTCCTAAGGATGCCAACATTGAGCAAGGTTGGAACGAGGCATATGATAATGCCAGGATCCAGATCGCCTATGCTCAGAAAGCGAGCTTCAAGAAGGAGTGGGATAAAGTCTTAGTGGAAACTAGAGTCTTTTCTTAATTCGAACTATTTAGGAGGCACCATCCAGATCCCCCTCCTCCTGTTGATGAGGAGCCTCCTAGCATCTTTTTCGAAAAGGCGAATGAGGTGGCACCTAAACAAAAGGAGGTGACAACCTAGGGGAAAGAGGTTAAAACAAAAGAGCAGGTTAAAAAGTGAATCATGTAGTTCAAGGTTTTTTTTCTTTTCCTCACTTAATGTACTCTTTTTTCATTCCTTAGAAAGTAATGGCTCTGCCTATCTTTTTTTTTCATTTAATGAAAATAACATTTTGAGTGTGCCAATTCGCATATTTTTTCTGGTAAACTATTTGCTTGTTCTGCTTTTCAGCTCTAGATTGAAGCTGAGGAAATTCTTTCTTTTGGTAACTTAGATAATGTGCTCGGGCGAGATTCGAGTGCCCAGGCTCGACAAGCATTTTTTACTGAATGTAAATCTCTAAAAAAGTGGACCAATGACTAAAAATATCAATCCACTTTGGTCGCCAAGATGAAAGAGGATCACAAGGACTTGAAAGATGTACGTGCCTTCATCAAAAGGAGATTAATGAATTGAAGACCACTTAGAAGAATCCAAGGATGTGGGAGAGGTTAGCACTTGATCCAGTTAGAAAATGAATACTTGTAGAAGAAACTGTCTGAGGCCGAAGAGGAAGCTCGAAGTATCAACACCATGGTTATGGGTCTAAGATGTGATGATAAGAAGTTTTTATATTTATTCTAGATGGGTCCCCGAGCGACATGGGCGGTTGGCTATTATGAGGGTTGGAAGGATGCCCTAGTAAGGTTGCATAAGGATCAAGACGTCACCTACAATCATGGTTGGATGAACGCGCGCAAGGTCGTTAAGGAACCTCAGGACTCCCATCTCTAGTATATGTAAAAAGTAAATTGTTCCACGTATAGCCGACCTCTTTTTGGGCATAATGAGACATGGATTCATTTGTACACCATTCCTCTTTAACTAGTCGAAAACTACTTTAAAGGGCACAATATTCATGATGAGTACAGGAATAACCCAGATGATGGCCGGAGGAGGAAAATATAACAATATCTGGCACGCCGACTATAAAGTATTGTAAATTATTTGTGCCTTTTGTAGTATTTATGGAAGTGGTACTTTATGTAATTGGGCTCTGCCGAATGAATAAAGTTAATACCCATTTTTTATGCATTTTTCTAGTTCAGTATGCCTTGCATGTGTTGTTCTATCTTTCTTACCTTTTAGGTCGTGTCATCACACTCCCATAGGCTTAGAAAAGACAATGGTAAAAATGCACCTAGTGTGTGGGCTATCCACCTATTTAGAATTTTAGTCAACCAAGATAAGTTAGTTTATTACCAAGGGATCACCCATAGGGCTTTGTCTTGCCTGGGCAAGTTGTGAAGTCACCTGTGTTGGTCGTGACAAGGACATGAGGGCTTTAATTTTAAATATATTTAGAAAAAATTGCCATAGTAATCAAGTTAAAGTGTGATCAATACTCTTTCATAGATTGACAGACAATTATGAGCCTGCTACTTAGGAAACAATGTAAATTCACCAAATAACCTAAGAGCATTGAGATATGGAAAAAAGGGCCTTTATTCATAACAACAAAAAATTATGAGAAAAATAAGTTTTGAAATGAAAATTTTAATAAACTAATTGTTGAAAAGTAAAAAGAAGAGTAAAAGTAGAACTTCTTGATGTTGGTCATTTTCCATGCTCTGTATATCTCTCTTCCTTCCATTGTTTCTAAATAATAGGCTCCCTGTAGATCGTCTCTGATCACTTTGAATGGTCCCTCTCAGTTGGGCCCTAGCTTTTCATCCGACGATTTTATAACACTAGAGGGAACTTTCGTTAGGATGTAGTCTCATACTTGTAACGTCCTCAGATTGACCCGCTTTCTATACTGCTTTGCTAACTGCTACTAGTATGAGGCCAGCTTGATCATGATTTCCTCTCTTCATTCATTGGCCAGTTCAAGTTCAGCGTGAAGAGCATCGTTGTTTAGTCCTTGGTCATCCAACCTTATTTGCATAGTCGGAAGGCCTGCTTTAACTGGTATGACAACTTCCATTCTATATGGGAGCGTGAAGGGTGTCTCTCGAGTTAGTTTTTTAGATGTGGTATGCAATCCCCAAAGAACATCAGGGAGCTTGTCAACCCAGATGCCTTTCGCTCGTTTTAGCCTTTTCTTAAGGCCATCGAGCATCATTTTAATGGAGGCCTATGCCTAATCGTTGCTCTAGGGATACTCCACCGAACTGAAATTGTGTTTGACTTTATGCTTATCCCAAAAGACTTAAAACGTCCACTCTCATATTGAGTTTTGTTATCGATTATGATAGTACTTGGTATCCCAAAGCGCGTTATGATTTTCCTCCAGATGATCCTCATCACGTCGGCATCCCTAACGTTGGCTAGTGGTCCTGCCTTTCCCACTTGGTGAAATAGTCTGTGCCAACTAGCAAGTACTTAAGATTTCCGTGTGCGATAAGAAGTGGTCCCACGATGTCCAAACCCCACTATGAAAATAGCCATAGACTGGTCAACGATTTCAGGTCACCGGTCGGTTGATGGACTAAGGGAGAGGATTTATCGCACTTTTGAAGATAGGCACTTATGTCTTTCTGTATGTACGTCCAACAGTAGCCTATTTTGATTGCTCAAAATGCCAGGGATCTACCCCTTGTGTGTTTTCCATATATTCCATCAATAAGTACCGAGAGAACTTGGTCGATGTCATTTGGGTGCACACATTGGAATTATGGGACTGTGAAAGACCTCCTGTACAGTTTACCCCCACTTTCCAAGTAAAAACATGCAACTTTCGCCCTGATCTGATGAGATAATTACTTGTCAGCTGGCAGTGTTTCATTTTGTATGTACGCTATGATGTTTTCCATCTAACTAGGGCCTTTACTGATGGAGAGGATGTGCTTGGGATCTATTATCTTCTCAATACTAGGCTTGGCGAGGAGTTTGACTTTAATGGTTCCCTTAATATCTAAGTTCACTGCTGAGATTAGTGCCGCTAGAGCTTCAGCATGAATGTTGCCTCCGGGGAACTATTGAACGTGAACTTCCTCAAATTTTGTAATTATCTTGCGAACAACTGTGAGGTAGGCTACCATTCTATCATCTTTGATGCTAAAATCTCCACTAATTTGGTTGGACACTAACTTACAGTCGTAGTAAACATTGAGTTTTTTTACCCCGAGAAAATATGATATGGGAAGCCCAGCAATGAGCACCTCATGTTATGCCTTATTGTTAGAGGCAACAAACCCCAATATTATCCCTTTCTCGATCATAGGATTTTCAAGAGTGATGATGACAATTACTACGCCTTCCCCCTATGAATTTGAGGCGTCATCCATATACAACATCTATCTTTCGCCTTAGGCCTGTTCTTGCCCTTCTGATTGATTTGTCAACTATTGGTCAATAGGGCCTCCTCTAGTAAATTCTACGATAAAATCAGTCAAAACTTCCCCTTTGATTGTTGTCCTTGGTTGGAAGTGAATATCGAATTTCTCGAGTTCCATCGACCACTTTGACATTGGCCCGGAGAGGTCATCCATGGCAAGGAAAACTTTAAGGGGAAATGAGGCGATCACATTGATCGAATGGGCTTCAAATAGTGCTTTAGATTATGCGAAGAGATTACCAATGCATAAAACAGTTTCTCCAGACGCAACTAACGTTTCTCCACACGCTAGAGCGTCTTACTAGCATAATATACGGGAAATTTCTTGTCTTATTTTTGTTTACCAAGGCTGAGTTAATTATGTGGCTTGATAGTATGAGATAAAGGTAAAAAGGATCCCTCTGGCCGAGGATTGCCAATAGAGGGGGTTTGTTGAGGTAAAATTACATCTCCTCTGGAGTCTTGAAGCATTTATCATCCCATGTGAGGCCCTTCTCCCTTTTGATAAATTGGAAAAATGGTCAACAATGCTCAGACGAATTAGAAAAATAAAGCGGTTGAGTGCTGCATGCATTCCATTGAGCTTTTGGACCTCGTGTAATGTCTTTGGCACTTGGACCCTACTGATCACCACAATTTGATCTGGGTTAGCCTCAATGCCCTCTTACTGACTAGATAACCTAGAATTTTACTGACTAGACACCAAATGAGCACTTTCTAGCGTTAAGTATCATTCGATAGTTCTCAAGGATTTTGAAGGTGTTAGCGAGATCTTGGAAATAGTTGCTCTTAATCCTGATCTTGACAAGCATATCATTAATGTACACCTCCATGGTCTCCCCCATTTGGTGTTGGAGCATCTTTGTGACTAAGCTCTGATACGAAGTTCCTACATTCTTAAATTTTAATGACATGACCTTGTAGCAATACAGATCAACTGGCATTATGAAAGAGATCATGTTTTGGTCGGGGCTGAACAGGGGAATCTGATTTTACCCCAAATAAGCATATAAGATACTCATCTTCTCATCAATTATTGTGGTGTCGACCAGTTGGTCTATCTTCGGTAGATGAAAATTATCCTTGGGACGTGCCCTATTGAGGTCGATGAAATCTATGTAGAATTTCCATCCCCCATCACTCTTTCGAATCACGATTAGAATTGAGATCCACTTTAGGAATCGAACTTCTTTAATAGACCTTGCCTCTAAAAGTTTCCATACATCCTTCTCCACTACCTTTTCCTTTTGGGGGGCTATTCGGTGAGCCTTTTATGATCGTCTTGAACATTAGATCCCCATAGAGTTGATGGCAGGCAACTATAGGGTCGATCCCATGCATATTATATAGTTCCCATGTGAACACATCCAAGCTCTGTTTTAGGATGGCTATCAACTCCTCCCTTTTACGATTATTCATGATTTTCCCGATCAAAAAATTTCTCTCTAGCTTGGCTTTGCCAAAGATAACCTCCTCTAGGTCTCTGACGACCCTATTAGTGGGGTGGATCCTAGTTTCTTCAACACCTGGTTGGACATGTCATAGTCACTATTTGGATGGAGTAGCCACATCCTGGGCTACCTCCAGAACAATTTCTTTCCCTTTTTTTCTTTTTTTTTACTTAGACGGAATTACGACTAAGAAGTATTTCTGAGCAGCTGCCTGGTCGCATCTGATCTCTATTATCCCTCTATCCGTGATGCACTTGAGCTTCTAGTGGTAGGTGTAAGGAACATCTCTCATGGCGTCGAGCCATCCCCTAGCATGATAAGGTGACTCAATGTTCACAACCAAGAACTCTATAAGTTTGGAAATATTGCCCGCCCTTATTGGAAGGACCACCTTTCCCAATGGCATCGTCATCTTACCTACAAAGTAGACTAGTGGGACGGTCACCTCTTTGAGGTCTATTATCTTAATCATGAGTTTGTGGAAGATATCTAGGTGCATTGCCTCTGAAGAGCTTCCCTAATCCACTAGTAGCTTGTCCACGTCCCAGCTCAAGATTCCGAGAGTGATTACAAATGAATCGTGGTGTGGAGTCCGTACCCCTACCAATTCCTCTTCTGTGAAGACGATGTGATTATTATAGTTAATTTCCTCCGGTTATCGGCGATTTCTAGCCTGATTTTTATCATGATCAATCTGGAAAGCTTCCACCACAACTGTAACTTTCTTTAATTCCATACAAATAGAATTCCCCTGGATCTTCTTAAGGTTGGATGCTCCGTAAATGACCTCTAACTCAAGTCTTATATCGTCATCAAGGACATTGCCTGGTTTTTTGTCACCATTAGTTGCGGCTTGGTCAGACTTTTTCTCAACAAACTCGCTCAAATGCCCAGCTTAGGCTAACTCCTCCAAATGAGCTTTGAGTGCCTTATAATTTTCAATCTTATGGCCACCTTCTTTGTGGAATGCACATCAGAGCGAATTGTTTCTCTTGATCAGATCACCACCCATATTCTTGGGCCTCTTATCAAACTACTTATCTTTGAGTTTTTCTAGAATCTTATAGATCAACACCTTGAAAACTGTGTTGAGGGATTTAAAGGCTTTAGAGGAGTCAATTTTACCCCCATTTTTGGATCCATTCTTCTTCGTCTTGTCCCCCTTCTTGGGTGTGTTCTACTTATCTCCCCCTTTCTTTGACTTGGCTTAACCAATCTCATATTGACTAGTCCTCTACCTTGGCATACTTCTCAATGTGTGATATGATATCGTCAATGATTTCAATTTCCTTCTTAGTAAGGGATTGATATAGTATTTACGTAAGGGGTAAACCTACCTTGAAGGACACTACGGTAACTTGCTCTGACCAATCCCCAACCTCATTAAAGACTTCCCAGTAACGTTTGGCTTACTCGCGTAAGGACTTATGTTGCTTCGTTTTCATCGTAAGCGGCGAGTAAATTCTTTTGGGATGAGAGTTGTTAGCGGTGAAATGAGAAGTGAAGGATTCGACAAGCACCTTAAAACTCTTGATGGACCTATGAGGGATATTCTCGAACCATTTTAGGGCAACATCACCCTAGATAAATGGAACGATGCGACACATGATTGCATTGTTATGGCTCCAAAAAGTCAAAACCTACATGTACTCCCAAACATGGTTAATAGGATCAATCTTTCCCTTGTAGACCTTAAACCTGGGGGCTACAAACTTTTTAGTGGGTTCCTCCTCTTTGATAGTTCTCGAGAAGGGATACTTCATCTGGATAATAAGGAATCTCCTAGCTAGCTCCTTGGTCAACCTGCCCCCATGAGCAATGGGTTAGTCCATCTACCTCTAGCCAAAACTCCTGTCATCTTTGTGGCACTCATCGTCTTTGTGGTTCCAGCTTTGATAACTTCCATGCACTGGGCGCTCTTGGTCTCACTTGGTGATCCTTCGTCGGCTGCGAGTCTTGCTCACCTGAGGTCTAAGAGTCCATGCTCGGCGCTTACGATTTTGGCGGAGTTCTTTCTCCATTTCTTATAGTCGCTGTTAGAGGCGATCTGTCTCCTCATGTCTTTGAAGCATATCTTATTAGGTATCAACCAGACATGAGATCTGAGTAGATCTAGGTTGCCTGTGGATTTCCTTTAAAAGTTGTTATTCTAGTCAGAACCTTGGATTCCCATCTTATTGAACCTCAGACCTGACTCTTATGGGAGATAAATCAACCTACACATATCCCGGTTGAGGTGCATTAGTAGGAGCATTATTTGGTTGTTGAGAAATCATGGGTGTTCCTTAGAAGAATTACTTTGGTGGAGAAGAAAATCGTTCCTATAAATGACGTTAATTGTGAGTGAAAATTAATCACAATAAATAAAGATTCCAAAAAGCAATTAAGGAACTAATAGAGAAAGGAAAATCACACAACATAAGAATATACGTGGTTTGGAAACTTGTCTATGTCGACGGAGAGGTCACTGTTTTTCTATTAAGTTCTCTCAAGTATAAAAATTTTCATCCCTTTGACCCAAGGTTAGGGTTACATTTATAGTGGTGCAAAGTGGTTGAGTTGTACATGGAAATCCCACAGCTTGTTATTGGCTCATTTGGTTTCCTTGAATACCTCCTTGAGATTGTTCAGAACCGTTTGAGCTTATCGAGGCTGACGATATAAATATTCGTACTTATCCATGTGATAAATGCAATCTCTCATCATCTTTAAGTAGCTTGATGTGAAATACTAAAATGAATACATATCCAAAGTTATAATTAAGAGACATGGTAAAAAATTATGACAAATATATAAATAAAACCATAGTTGGGTTAAAATAAAATCAATCTATCTATCTATCTATCTATCTATCTATCTATCTATCTATCTATCTATCTATCTATCTATCTATCTATCTATCTATCTATCTATCTATACGGAGGAGGGGAACAACACCTTAAATAATTTTATTAATAAGAAGATGTAACAGATAGCCTCTTTATAAGGCTTGCTAAAGGTGAGGATGACATTAGTTCTGACTTCGCAAGCCCATAGAAGTTCACTTTAAACTTTATAAATGAAGTTATACCTATTTTCTCAATATCGACAAAACCTTTATCAACCTTTGGTAAATAATAAAAATGAAAAGCGTATATGCAATATTAGTTTTAATCTCCACCCCAATTTGCAAGGATATTTATTGTGGTATTGGACTCTTTGTATAAGTATATAATGGAAAATTACAACCATATATGGTGTTATGGACCCCGAGTGGTTAGTGCTCCCTAGGGGAGAGGAATTCCCTGCGAAGTTAACGACGAGCGTCGAAGTGCTTATCTCCCAGTCTACCACCTACCCCATGTCCAGTTTTTTTTTCACGACCCTAGTAGGTGCGGCTTTCGTGTAGAGAAAAGGGGTTTTGTAGGTTGTTTGGAATCACAAGTTTGTTTTATATAAAAATAAACAAAAAGGTTAGGGATAGTCCTTTCGGGATAATACTGAGGTAGATTTTAAAGTTTGTGGTTGGTCCAAATATTCTTGTTATGTTGGTTCGAGAATTGGGTAATGACTGGGGAATAAGGTGTTAGGCACCCCACTTGTTTTATATGTTTCCTTAATTGTATGATTATTATTTCTCTTTACATTAATTGACTACCTTTTAATTATTTTAGAATTTTTTAGAGACCTTCGTGTGAGGATCCATTAAAATTTAAATAGGTGTTTTTCGAAGAATGTCACTTTAACTGGCGCAGGTATATAAGATTTCTTGTGCATGACTCCGTGTTTGTGTTCGTATAAAGGATGGTCGTCAATGTAGATCTATGAAAAGGCTTGACATTGAGATAGTTTCATATCTCGTTTTATGTTTCAGGAGATATAGAAAGGTGAGAAAAGGATCCATCTTGGTTGTGATTAGTGTATACTTGTTTGCATTTTTGTATGTAGGTATATGTTTGGGAGGTACCTTTTGGAGATAGTTTGATATCTCGTTTTGGTTACTTAGGTGTAATGGATGAAAGTCAAGATATGGGTGTATCTTGGTGGAGACAACATATCATGAGATATATTGTACAGTCTCGAGCTCAAGATAGAGACTCGGTATTGAGCCTATGTAACTAAGAAAACTTGTGATCAAAGCCTACGCAGTTTGGTCGTACACATGTTCTAATATGCTGTGTGTGAAATTATAGGACTTGGGTTGGGAGGGAAGAGGGATAGTGTATGTAATATCATAATGGAAGTGAACTCTAAGATGTCTCATAATGGCACGTAACCTAATAATACACAGGTGCCCACTGGCCAAAAGATGTTGTCCTTCAGATTAGTTTGGAGGTGTAGAACTTAGAGGATTTGAGCTAAGAAACAGGGAGGTTACATCAAGGATGTAATGTTCTATTCTAAGAACCAGATTATAACATTATGTCTTTACATTAGGGCGCACCAAGAGAAGTCGGGGGAGTTTAGAGTGGGGGACAGATGCATCCCTTATAAATAATGCACCCAGAGACGTATTATAAGGCTTCAGCTTAATGAATCAAGCTCGATGTATTGCCTATGTACCCAAGGAGACTTGGGATCAAAGGCAATGTAGGCTACGGGATACCGGGTATACAAGGTACAATGGTACGGTATTTATGGAGACTAGTCCTTAATATAGCATTTATGCTATGTTGGATCGATATATTTATATGTTAGGAAAAAAATGTTGATCAAATGTCGATGTTAGAAAAGTATTTGTATGAAAACACATATTTGGGGTGCCGCCGCCTTAACAGGCTTAGTTAACTCGGAGAAGTGATGAGAGTAGACAAGTTTTAGATGCTGGACTACAAAGTTTCGGGTTGACACAACTCAATGGCATTTCCTAAGAACATGTTTTGAAAGGTATATTTTCATGTTGATGTATTTTAATCAAGGCATTTGATTAGCCTTTGTTTAATGTGTGAGCATGTCAATACAATACACAAATACATGTGTTGGAGTATAAACCAGTCTTTTGAAATATAAATGTTGTATATTGCATGCTCGGTCCCCTAAATGAGGGCTGAGCTAATGAGGATAAACATAATTGTAGAATTTATCACAATATACATATGTGGGGTATTGTCTTAAAATTTGTGCATAGGTTTTAAACCCTTGCGGACAAAGATGGCTTTTTTCATGGGGCATGTACCCTATTTTGGTGATTTTTAGTCGGGAGATTCATCTAGAAAGGATAACTTTGACAAAATTTGTGCAAAGGTTCGACTCGATTTATTTTTTGAAGGTGACTTTTAAGAATTACAAACCTCTTTTGGATCTCAAAAATTACTTCGCAAAAGTACGAGCTTTTCTTAAGGGAGAACTAACTTTTCTTAAGTACGAGCTTCTTCGAGACTTTTCAAATGTGCTCGAGTATCTCGGATGCTTGGAGGAGGAGAAGTTGAAAAAAGCAGATCCAACTTGGGTTTTGGGATGCTTTGAATTGGTGGGTGGGGACCTTTATTTATAGGGGCTTGGGCCAGTCCATTAACTGATCGGATCCTTAATTTTTGCCAAGTGACACATGTAAGGATGAGATTAAATCCTTAAAGATCTTATAATGATTCATCTTTAGGACGGATAACCAATCCATTATCTAAGGGTAAACGGTTAATACATTGGTTAACTACTCCAGAGAGATTGTTTGCTTGTTGTTTTAATGGGTTGTTTAATTTTTAATTATTTGCACTTTGGCCCTATGTACTTTGATTCTTGGTGTTTTCGACAATTTGAACTTAAACATAGGTTTTTAAATTTGGTATTTTTGTGGGTTATTCTCGGGTTTATGCCCAGGGCTTATTTGGGATAGGACGAAGAATCCTCAAACCTTGATTGCTAATTGGAGTGTCAACAGAGGTAGTTGATTAAGAGTGTGCATGTGAAGACACTCTTCATCGAAATTTTAAGGACTATTCGGGATAAAAAAAATGGTCTATGTGATAGTTTAAAAGTTTTGGGGAGCAATATGGGATTTTTGGTAAGAGATAGGAGGTTATTCGACCGATTAAAGGTGGGATGTGAATAGTCTAACCAATCGGTTAACTGTGGGGGAATAGTTAATCGACCGGTAAACTATTTCGACTTGCTAAACCTATTAAATGCAGTTGAGTTTTGCTGTTTTAGGAAATTTTCTCCCTATTGTTCTTAACGATGTTGGCTTTTGGATTGTCACCATTTTCATTTACTCGGCACCTGCATTTTCTAGCCTTATTCGTCTTCTCCTGCGAGATCATATATCATATGAGTGCTTCAAGCTTTGGGATGCCACATGTCCCCTTTGTTTATTTTTTTCGGGAGTTTTCTCATCGGGACAAGAGATTATTCTTTTGTACCGCTTACTACAGTGATCATAAAGGACACTATATCACTCTCGTTGGGTCATATTGCTCCCTCTCATCCCAGGGTGGGTTGTTGTATGCTTCTAGCCTTGCAGTTGGAGTTTATGGTGGTTTCTCATGGTGAAGACCAGTTTGTCAATATTTTTCAGCAGGATGCGGCTTTTATTATGTTGGCACCATCTCTGGATCCTACCCTGTTCCTTAATGACGTGAGTTTTATTTTTATTATTTGTTTTAAGTGTGCTTTAACATCCTTTTTCAGTAGGTATTGGTTGATGTTGTCCTATTGTGGGAAATCCTGGCGTACTGGTCATCTCCTAATCTAGAATTATGACAATTGAATTCTAAGGTCTTATAAGATGTTGCGGCCTATTATTTGCATTTATCTACGGTTTTTGCTTAGTGTCCGGATGAATTTGGCCCTATAGTTGGTGCCTCCCTTTCAAAGGCAGGTTTTAGGATGCCATACGTGAGGGCCGAGGGTGGAAGTTATATTAGCGGTTGCCTAGGGAAGAGGCCCCATATCTGATGGATAGGTGGTGATGGTGTTTTCAGATGGTGTTAGGTGGGATTTGATGTAACATCCTAAAAAATATGTCCTTTTGTGGTTTTTTGGTATCCTTAGGCATACATACAGTATGTTCCTCTAGGAGGAACGCAAGGAATAAAAAGCACATCTTTTGCCTCGTTTGGGGATTCTCTCTTTATATATCTTGATATATAAATAATGACATTTGCTCTTTTTGAGGGTGCATATTGTGTCTTCTCTATTTTTGCTTTTCTTTGATTTATGCATAAATGATATAAGTATTGACAGAATTGGGCCAAGGCACCTTTATAAAAAATGGTGATAAAATAAAATATAGATAACATAATAATATGAGGAGAAACATAGTGTGACTAAGCTCTTTTTATTAGATAATGACGACACACTTAGAAACACATTTTGTGCGAGGATAGTAAAGATAAAGGAGAAAAGGGTAAAATAGTAAAATAAAGAAAAGAACAAAGTTGGAAACAAAGGTGCCCTATCATTTTGAAATTTTTCTTTTTAGGAGATAGACAACTATATATTTTTTATGGAAAGCCACTTTATTTGAACGAATACCGAACCGAGGGAGGGAAATTTCTCTTTTTCTTCAGTCTGTGATAGGGTGAGAGCTTTTTGACGTGCTCTTTTAAAGTTAGAGTGGCATCCTCTTGCCAAGAATAGGGTATCATTTTACAGGGAGATGTTAGTGAGTCTTTTTGTCTTGGTCTTTGTCCTGAGTTGCGAGGGGTTTAAAGGAGAGTGGTATGGGAATTGCAACGCCGCCCTTTTACCAAAAATAGGGTGCCATTTTACGAGGAGCTTTTGGCGAGTTTTCCTGTTTCGATCTTTATCTCGGATTGTGGGGTGTTTGAGGGAGAGTGTTATATGAATTGGAATGTGACCCTTTTACCCATCATATGGTTGTTTCGCAATAAGCCTTTAGGGAGTCTGCCTGTTTTGATGATCTTACACCGGAGATGCGGGGTGATTTGAGGAAAGAGTAGTGTTTTGTTGTTCCTTTTTTCTGGGGAGAAGGGGTAGTGTATTTTCCCTTTTTAAAATTTTTCATAGTATTAGCCTTTGTGTGTAGTTTAAATAATGATGACCTTGTGGAGTTTTTAAAACTCCATAGAGTACTGCTTTGTTACATAACATTTTAGCCTATTTAGATCACGTCGACACTTTAGGAGTAAGGCCACAGTGACCATAGACGGGGTTTTCCGTAACATGGCATTTTTTGTGTTTATTTAGACAGGCACCAAAGTGATATCTTGGGTTGCTTATGCATCTCCAATTTAAAGACAACTAGGTGTATATAAATGTCTGTGATAAAAATATAGCAGATAATCAGGTTTACGTAGTTCTCCCTAAGTGATATGGAGGTTGGGAGTTTAAAGCATTCTGGATGACTTCAAACAAAAGGTAGGTGGCTCAAATGGACTTCTTTATGTGGGGTTGGGTAATGTGTATGTATTTGCATAGTATTTCCTTCCCGTTACGACTGATTATTTTTTAATTAAATTGGTTTATTCATTTTCACCATGGGTGGGCCTAAGAAAATAATTTCTTCCATTGACCGAGATTAAAATGTTAGGAAAAAATGACTCCATCGAGATCATTTAAGTTAGATTACCCTCCAGAGTTTGTTTTGGTGACTAGATAGAGTCTTCTCCAGTTTGGTGCAAATTTACCTCCAGGAGTTCGGGAAGGTTTAAGATTTTCTTTTACGACTGGATCTTCCTCTTGAATGTTTAGTTTCTTGACTCTTTTGTTTAATACCTAGGAGATACTATGTTCATAGCCCTAGTTTTGGTAAGAGTCTTTTAGTATCCTCTCTCCAATGAGAGTGAGTTCATCGTCATAGGCTTGGACATAATCAATTTTAGCTACCTAGATTTCGATCATGACCCTTAGCAAGGGTACCTCAAGTTCTATAAGTAGGATTACTTCCTTTCTATAAACTAGTGAATAGGGAGTGGCCCCGATGGATTTTTTATATGTTGCAATAGTAGCCCCATAGGGCATATGGGAGTTTGTTTGACCTATCATTGTATGTATTCGTCATCCTGTTGATAATGTTTTTGACAATTTTGTTAGCGGCTTCGACAACTCCATTCATTTGTGGTCTGTATGGGATGATTTATGTCGAGTGATCTCATACTTGTGTAACAGGTTTGAGGCCTCATTCTCAAAGTGAGACTCGTTGTCCGATATTATCTTGTTAGGTACACTGAAGCGAGATATGATATTTCTTCGTATGAATTTGGTCACTTTCATAGCATTCAGACCTGTATAAGATTCAACTTCGACCCCTTTTATAAAATAGTCCATGGTGACCAGGATGAGTTTGTGCCTGGTGGAGGCGTTGGGAGTTACCTTCCCTATGATGTTTATCCCCCAGGTGGAGAAAGGCCGGGGTGAGGTCATGCAACAGAGTTCTTGGGGAGGAAGATGTTGTTGTGGGGCATACAATTAACATTTGAAGCACCTCTTGACGCAGTTCATATAATATTTTTGCAAGGTGGTCCAGTAGTATGATTGTCGAAGTATTTTCCTAGAGAAGCTTTAACCGCCCATGTGTGGCCCACATTCGCCAATATGGAAATTTTTTATGATTTTGAGGGTCTCATCTTTGATGATGCACTATAAGTGTATTCCGTCGAACCCTATTTTGTAATTATATCCCCCACAAATGATGAATTGGGATTCCAATCATCATAAGTTAACTCGGTCATTGGAAGAGGCACCCAATGGGTAGCGATTTTTGTCGATGAGGTCCCATATGCTGTAATACTAGACTATGGGTCCTACTGCTATTTTTTCGATAGTGTCGACCTCTAATAAATATGAAGCGGTGTTTCGACTAGTTATGGTGAACGTGATTTTACACTAGACTATGTACTATTTTCATCCAACATTAAATTTAAACCCTTTTAAGCTAACAATCGATTTTGAAAAACCCTTTTAAGAAAACAATTTATTTTGCAAATCCTTGCGATTTTAAACCCTTTAATAGATTTTAAATCCATGAAAAAAAAATACAAAATGTGAAAAACCTAGCTAGTGAGGTAAGGATGAAGTTTGAGTTCAGAAAATTAGGCGGTGATGTTCTTGAGTTTTTTTGAGTTCTTACTGTTGTTAATTTTCTTCTTCAGTTCTTGAGTTTGTTGATTTTTGGAGTTTGTTGTTGTTAGTTTGGGTGGTGGAGTTTGAGTTTTTTGCTGTTAGTTTGGGTGGTGGAGTTCGATTTTGGAGGAGGATTTTGGAGCTTGAAGATATTTGTTGATTTTTTTATTCCTTGATCTTGAGTTCAGACAATACAAATTTCTTGAAATAGTGCAAGATGAACCTATCCCGTTGAAGATTGGGTTGATTTGTTATACTCAAATTGAAGTGTACAACAATCGTCGGGGATACGCAAAAATTTCATCGGCCAAATAGTTTAACAAAAGGTATAACAGGGTTGTGATTGATCAAATTTGAGGTTGTATATTCTGTAACAGGGCTATTTTTTTTCCAAGTATATTTGTGAGAGCAACATTGCATGATGAATTCATTACCGGGAGATTTGCAATACCCAGGGGTGTTATTTCCATTATTTAACTATTCCAATTAATTTGTATGATTTCATACTTAGTTCTGTTATATTTGTGTTGTATATCTATTGCTAGTATATATATTGTACTGTTGGTTTAGTTGTTAGCACTTTTATTTTGCATTTTTATCTATACTCAACTCAACTCAACAAAGCCTTTTCCCAATTATTCGGGGTCAGCTACATGAATCCTATTTTTTTATTCCATTTTGTCTAGTGTAATATCTTTGGTTAAACCACATGGCATCATGTCTTTTTTTATAATATCCCACCAAGTCAATTTAGGCCTACCTCTACCCCTTGTGTTACCACCAATACTAACTAAATCACTCTTCCTTACAAGAACATCCATTGGTCTACGATTGACATGTCCAAACCATCTAAGTCGATTTTCTCTCAATTTATCTTCTATAGGAGATACTTTTACCATTTCACAAATTTGTTCATTTTTAATTTTATCCTTTCGAGTTTTACCACAAATCCATCTTAGCATTCGCATCTCCTCCACACTCATTTTCTGCAAATTTTATTTCTTGGTTGCCCAACACTCTGTCCCATATAACATGGCGGGTCTAATGGTCATCCTATAAAATTTTCCTTTTAACTTCAAAGGTATACGCCTATCACACAAAATGCTGGTGGCACTTCTCCACTTAACCCAGCCTGCTCTAATCATATGAGTAGCATCATCACTAATATCTCCATCTTTTTGGATAATCAATCCTAAATAATGAAAATGATAATTTCTAGGTATCTCTTGACCCTCCAATTTCACCACATCTCCATTTTTCCTCCTATTACTACTAAAATTGCACTCCACATATTCTGGTTTAGTTCTGCTTATTTTAAATCATCTTGTCTCTAAAGTTTCTCTCCACAATTTTAGCCTAGCATTAATCCCCGTCTTAGTACATCCACTAAAATAATATCATTTTCAAATCGCATACACCATGGCACCTCATCTTGTATTTGTCCAGTCTACTCATCCGTAATAAGAGCAAAGAGATAATGACTTAATGTGGATCCTCGGTGTAGACCTATCGTAATTGAAAGCTCACTACTTTCTCCGGCTGATGTTCTTACTGTAGACATCACACCATCATACATATCCATGATCACATTAATATATCTGTGAGCCACTCCTATTTTATGTAGAACCCACCATATTATATCTCTGGATATCCTATCATACGCTTTCTCCAAATCTATAAAAATCATATGAAAATCCTTCTTTTTCTCCCTATACCTGTCCATTAATCTCCTCAATAAATAGATTGCTTCCATTGTTGACCTCCCAGGCATAAACACAAATTGATTCTCAGATACTTTTGTCTTCAATCTCAATATATATTCAATCACTTTCTCCCAAAGTTTCATTGTATAAGTCATTAACTTAATACCACGATAATTTGAACAACTTTGTATGTCCCCTTTATTTTTATAAATAGTAACTAAAACCCTTTTTCTCCATTCATCGGGCATCCTATTAGTCATTAAAATTATATTAAATAATTTTGTAAGCCATAATACTCCATCCTCCCCTAAGCACTTCCAAACCTCAATAGGGATACCATCTGGTCCTAAAGTCTTCCCTATTTGCATCTTTTTTAAAGCAATCTTAACCTCTATTGTCCTAATTCCGCGGAAAAATATATTTTCTCGAATATCCCTAAGTTCCTCTATATCTAATCTACTCCTATTATCTCCATTTAATAACTTCTCAAAGTAGTTTTTCCATCTTTCCATAATTTCATCATCTTTGACTAGGACTCTTGAATCATCACTTGTAATACACTTAATGTTATTAAAATCTTTTGTTTTCCTGTCCCTAAGTTTAGAAAGCTTATAAATACTTTTCCCCCTTCTTTTGTTCCTAATTTTGTATAAAGATCATTTTACGCATTTAACTTAGAATCTCTTACCACTTTCTTAAGTTCCTTTTTATCCCATTTATATTTCTTAAAATTTTCTTCATATATATTTGTTTGCCATGTTTTAAAGCACTCCCTTTTAATTTTTATTATGTTTTGTACTTCTTCATTCCACCACCAAGTTTCTTTAGACTGTGGGCCCTTACCTTTTGATTCTCCAAGAATTTCTTTTGATAATCTCCTAATGCATGTGGCCATCTTATTCGACATTGCGTTAGTCTCTTCTTTAGTATTCCATGTTGCTTCATTAAATACTTTATCTTTAAATAGTTTTAATTTCTCTCCTTTTAAGTTCAACCACCTAGTTTGTGGGTTAATCTTCACTTTTTGCACTCGTGATTGATTTTTAATAATTATATCCAACACCATTATCCTATGTTATGAGGTTAAGCTCTCTCCCGGGATAACCTTACAATCTTTGCACGTTAATCGGTCTCCTTTCCTAGTAATGAACAAATCTATTTGTCTCTTATGCCTTCCAGTTTTATAAGTTATTAAGTGTCCAAGCCTCTTTTTAAAACATGTGTTTACTAGTACTAAATCATAAGCCATCGCAAAATCTAAGATACACTCTCCCTCGTCGTTTCTATCTCATATCTTACACGATCTTCTCCTACATGGCCATTAAAATCTCCCCCTATATAGATTTTCTCACCTACGAGTATTTCTTGAATTAGTTTATCCATTTGTTCCCAAAATTGTACTTTAGTGTGCTCATTTAATCCTACATGGGGTGAATAAGCCCTAACAATATTAATTATGCTTTCACCTAATACTAATTATACAAGTATAAGTCTATCACCTTTACTAATAACGGTTACGATATCGTCCTTAAAGTTCTTATCTACTATTATTCCAAATCTGTTCTTATTTCTATGTTTGCCTGTATAATATAATTTAAATCATGTATTTTCTATTTCTCTAGCTTTCTCACCGATCCATTTAGTTTCTTGTAAACGAGATATGTTAACTTTTCTCTGTCATTGCCGGTGGCCAAATCCGGATGTGAAACGAGGTGGGTTAGTGTTAGGTTAACAGTCGAGTGTAAAATCTATGTAAAAGTTTGTGATGGATTCTCTAATTAAAAGACGAGATGTAAATAAAAATAATAGACATAAAATCATATTTGGTACGGGGAATTTAATAAGACTAACTGTCAAGTGTAAAGCACGTATAGATACCTTAAAAAGGAGGGAAATTAACATAGCATGCCTACAAGAAACTAAATGGAAGGGTGAAAGGGCTAGAGATATAGGAGAAGGTTATAAATTATTATACTCGGGATGGATAGATAATCATAGAAATGGGATGAGTGATGGGGATATAGGTTAATGAATATTAAGATCGTCTTAGGTAAAATAATATTGAATATTATAAGTGCTTATGCACTCCAAGGAGCGTTAGATGAAAATGTAAAGAAATATTTTGGGAAATTATTGGATGAAGTATTACAAAAAATTCCTACACATGAAAACATATTATTGGGAGGTGACTTAAATGGACATGTAGGAGTAAAACGAGATGGCTATCCAAGGATACACAGAGGTTGTGTCTTTAGTAATATAAATGAAGGAGGGGAAACTATCTTAGAATTTGCAAAGGCATATGATTTAGCGTTAACAAAGACATTTTTTTCAAATGGAGGAGCATTTAATAAATTTTAAAAGCGAAGAGAATAAAACTTAAATAGACTATCGCTTACTTAGAAGAAGATACTTATATACATGCAAAGACTGTAAAGTTATACCATGTGAAAGTTTAACAAATCAACATAGTCTATTAGTAATACATTTAGCAATTAAATGATTTAAGTATCGAAAAGAGAAAATAGGTTATCAAAATTTAAAATGGAAGGATTTAAAAGGATGCAGAGAGATTGGATTTAGACATAAGTGCATGTTAAGCATGAAGTGGAATTGGAACGACAATGTTAACAACATTTTGTCAAGAATAATGAATGATATCGATGAAATAGGTAAGAAAGTTTTAGGTGATACTAAAGGAAAAAGATTCATAAAAAAAGAGACTTGGTGGTGAAATGAGGAACTGCAAAAGATAATACAAAAAAAACGTAAGTTTTAAAGAATGGCAAAAAAGTAAAAATCAATAAAATTTAGAAAAGTATAAGAAGTTTAAAAGTGAAGTAAAAAATATTATTAGAAATGCGAAACAAAACGCACTAGATAATATTTATAATAAATTAGGTACCAAGGAAGGTGAAAAGGAAATATATACATTGAAAAAGAATAGAGATATATTGACAAGGGATATGGGTCCAGTTAAGTGTATTAAAGACATAAATCAAAATATATTAATTAACGATAAAGAAATTCAAGATAAATGGGAAGAGTATTTTCAGGGATTATGGAATGAAGAATATACGAAAAAAGAGGTCGAGATAGGAATGGTTTATCCGATCACTGAAAAAGAAGTGGATATGTTACTGAGAAAACTGGGAAAGAACAAAGCGGTTGGCCTGGATAAAATAACAATAGAGGTTTGGAGAACCCTTGGAAGTCTAGGCGTAGAATGGTTAACATGCTTATTTAATAAAAAAATTTTAAGAGACGGAAGAATGACAGATGAGTGGAGGAAAAGCAGCATAATACCATTGTATAAAAATAAAGGGGTATACAAAACTGCAGTAATTATAGAGGAATCGAACTAATGAGTCACACTATGAAATTATGGGAAAAGGTTATAGAACAGATATTAATAAATGAGTCAACTATTTTGAACAATCAATTTGGATTTATGCCAGGGAGATCAACCACGGAATGTATTTACTTATTAAGACAGTTAATGGATAAATGTAGAAGTACAAATAATAATCTATAGATGATATTTATACATCTAGAAAAGGCTTATGATAGAGTACCTAGAGATATAATTAGGTGGGATTTAAGGAGGAAAAGAATACCTATGAGTTATGTTAAATTTATTGAAGATATGTATGATAACACAAAGACTAGAGTAAGGACTATATGTGGATAAAATAATTACTTTACGATTAAAGTGGGTTTACTTCAAGGATCGACCTCAATTCCTTATTTATTTGTCGTAGTCTTGGATGAGATTACTAAGAACATACAAGAATATATCCCATGGTGTATGTTGTTTGTAGATGATATAGTTTTAGTAGACACTTCAAAGTAAATCTTAGCGATGAGAGTAGATACTTGGAGAAAAGCCTTAGAATCTAAGGGTCTAAGAATCAGTAGAAAAAAATGGAATTTATGGAATGTAAATTTAATAATGAGGCATCGAGTAACATAATGTTAAAGATTGAAGAAAATTTGATAAACTAAACTAATAAATTTCGTTATCTAGGTTCAATGTTACAAAGTAATGGGGATATTGATAAGGATGTTACGAGTTTAATATCATCTTGTTGGATGAAATGAAGACAAGCGAGTGGGGTGTTATGCGGTAAGAGGATAAATAATAAATTTAAAGGAAAATTTAAAGAACAACTGTTAGGCCAATGATCATGTATGGAACAGAGTGTTCGGCGCTAAACAAAATAAATAAAGCCCCCATGTTAGTGAGATAAGGATGCTCCGATGGATGATAAGAATTACTAAAAATGACAAAATTAAAAACCAATACGTGAGGGAAAAGATATGAGTAGCTCTTATTACCATAAATTAAGAGAAAGTGGACTTAGGTGGTACAACCATGTGTTGCGTAGCCCAGTAGATGCCCCTATAGAAAGAAGAAGATTGTTAGAAATAGAGGGTAAAAGAAAAACTGGTTGCCTTAAGATATTATGGGAGGAAATCATAAGGAGAGACCTTACGGAATCATACTTGAATGATAATAATTAATATAATAGATTAAAATGGAAAAGGAGTCTCCAATGTGGCCAACCCTATATGATAGGATTATGGAAAGGATGATGATGATGACTACTTCTTCCAAATAGGCATTATATTATTGGAGCTTGTCATCCAGGATCTTCCATTTGCCTAGTATTTGATTGATGACTATGCTAGAGTCTCTATAGACCTTGAGGTCAATGATCCCCAATTCTAGGGAAATTTCGAGAATTTTGATGCAGGCCTCATGCTAGGCCATATTTCCACTACACTCATATGTAATTTTGATAGTGGTGGATCCATCGTGAGTTGGGGGATATAAGGAGATTTTTTATGCCGAATTCCCATTTGTTGAATGTATGGCGAAGTATAATTCCAAAGTCTTTCTATTGTTTAAGGTGAAGATATCTTCATTTGAGAATTCGGCCTCGTAATGTTCTTCGTCTAACAAGGGTTGCCCTTAAAGGAAGTCGAAGATTTCTTTCCCTTTAGTGGACTTTTGTGTGAAGTACATGATCTCAAACTTGGATAACATCAATAGTCACTTGGCCATCCAATTAGAAAGAGTGGGTTTCTCAAATAGGCATTTAAAAGGCTCCATTCTTGAGATGAGCCTTATAGTGAAAGACATCATGTAGTGTGATAATTTGCGAGTAATCCATATGAGGGATACACAAGCCTTTTCCTTAAAATTTCCGAGTAATCAGATTCAAGTTCATATAAAATTTCATTAGAATTATTAGAAATATCGGAGTCCGATAAATCTTCTCCATAAAATATTTCTAATTCTTGTTCTTCAAGAAATTTTATCATTTTATTTGCACTTTCCCCCCTTTTGGGACATTCAGGTGCATAATGGCCTTCTTCATTACATATATAACATCTACACTTCCTTTTTGAAGTGTTTTTTTTTGAAAATTTCTTTTTCCTAATATATTTTTTATTCTTCGAAAAAGTTTATTTCCTTTTCCAAGGTTTCCACTTAAATTTTCTCTTTCGAGAATTTTTGAAAATTCTAGGAGGTCGGTTACATCCTATTTTCCAATTTTCTTTGAAAATTTTATCACAACATTTATATCCATCTTTGGAACTTGCGATTTTATTTTTAACTTTCTTTTTTGCTTTTATTTCAATACATTTATCGAATATTTGTCTTAATACCCAATTAGTGCGAAAACCAAGATTGTCTTCCTTATTGATTATTTTTAACCAAGCAGGATAAGTTTTTAAAGACATTTCCTCCCATGGGTTTGGGAGTTTATGGAAGAATTGATCCATCCAGTGAAAGTTTTCTGGATATTTTAGTTTGAAATAATACTTTTTATATATTTTAACAAATTCTTCAAATTGATAGATATTACATAATTCTAATTTAGACAATATGTAACACGCGTCTTCTTGGATTCTGGGTTCTCCTGTATATCCAATCATATTTTCTTTAATTATATCAACAAAAACTTTTTCTGAGTTTTCCCATTGATGCAACCATTGTAAAATATCACCTTGAAGTGTTGTAGCAAGGTAGTCTAAAAAAATCTCTTTAGACCATGTACTCTTATAATTAGTGATGAGTATAGACATGGATTGTTCCCACCCGTCTATAGTTTGTTATTGATCTTTAAAGGGTACATGTCTTAGATCAAGATAAATACCATGCTGAGATATATTTTGTTTGTTCAAATTATCCTCTCTTGAGAAAAAAGGATTTGGTTCATTCTCATTTTTAGTATTACTAGTAGATGGTGTAGAAGTATTTCCTGTTTTAACAAAATATTCTTTTTCATTTTCATATGCACGGGTTTGCATATACACTTCAAAAGCTTCCCAATTTTGGAATTCCTGAAGTGGTTCTTCAGCCTTCCTTTTTCCATCACTAGTGTTTACTACGTGTGGTGTAATTCCTTCTTCATCAAATGAATATTAGTTTAATTCATACTGATAGTGTTGTAATAATTTTTCATTTTCCAAATACGTGTTTTGTATTTGTTTAATGAGTTTATTTCGTTCTAAAACATTTAATGTTGGATCGTTATATAAGCATCTCCAATAGTCTAATATTTCGCAAACGTTTTCATATTCGGTATAAATTAATTCTTCTGTTTGAAGAGTTTTAATTTCCTCCAAACCATGTTACAACCTAGGGATTTTATTATCTCTTGGGTAATTCATTCTAGTTTGTTCTGGGTTTTGAGCATCTATTTTGTTTAATAGATTTTCAATTTTTTTCTTAGTTTCCTCTTTTAATACTAGGTTTGAGACTGTTCCGAGTTGACTAAGTTTTTTATCAACTTTGTTTACGTTGAATTCAATGTTATCTAGTTTTCTCTCTACATAATTTTGATTAATGACCTGATGTCTTTCAGTCCGTTTTGCCCAACTAAAAACTATATCAGTTAAAATATTTAAAGTAGTACTTATTTTACTAACATCATTTTCTGATTTTTGTATCAATATGTAGACTATGATTATACATGGATTCATCTTTTTGTATCCAAGGTGCTAAACATTGTAATGAGATATTATCATTTTGATTATCCATTTCAAATTTCGTTGGTACCTAAGACCTCCTATTATATATGTTGTTTTAGGTGCCTAAAACCAGCTTTCCTTACGCCTATTTCTCACTACAGTAGCTTTAATGGCAAACGAAAATATGGGCTTTGAAACAATAATAGGTATATGGGTTTTATGAAAACTTAGAGGATTTTCAAAATAAAGTTATTACATAGCTTAGTCTACTTTGATTACAAAACACATGAGCGATCATTGTTTTTATCATCATGGGTAATTTTTCAAACTTTTCCAAACAGACACTTGAGAAGATTAGTTTATTTACTAATCCCCATTCAATTGGTTCAATATCCCAGCTTGAACCGTAAACAAGTTCAGCAACAACATGTAGTTTTGGCATTTCATCACTAAAATTGATATTATTATCAAATTGGATTAAAATATTTTTTATCTTTTGATCCTGATCCTCAATTTTTGGTAAAATTTCCAACCATTATAAAACATCCCATTTGATAATAATATCAATTTTACTGTTGTAATAATTTTTCATTTTCCAAATACGTATTTTGTACTTGTTCAATGAGTTTATTTTGTTCTAAAACATTTAATGTCGGATCTTTATAACATCTCATCATTTAAGTACTATTTTCCAAATGTACTACTCTTAAAGCTAAATGTATATCCTTGTTGCAACCGTTTTAAAATATCACCTTGAAGTATTGCAGCAAGGTAGTCTAAAAAAATTTCTTTAGACCACGTACTCTTATAATTAGTGATGAGTATAGACATGGTTTGTGCTTCATGTTATACTTTTTTGCTTTTTGTATGATTTTTATCTTTTGTATTTTGATTTTACCTTTTTTTAGGTACTATTGAGAAAAATACAAAAAGATTATGTTTGTCTTTCGAGTCGTTTTGAAAAATGTTTAAAGCTAAAAAAAGTTATTATTTATGTGCAGCTTGGTTTAACACATTTTTTGTGACATATTATTGTGTTTGAATCCACTTCCTCTCATGTACCCATGTGACTAGGACATTTGTTTATACTGTTCTTAATCATTCTTTCATGGAGTAGTTTGAAATTGATTTGCATGATGGATTCACTCTGTACATGCCTTTGCGCACACATGCACGAGCTCTTTTGGATATTAACTTCATACGTCACATGAGCTGAGTGAGTTATTCTCCCAATAATCTTGTCATGTACATAAAAAAATTACTGTGGGGGATTTGTTCATGTAAGAACCATTACGTGAGTTTGATCTTGTTTTATTAATTTTCTGACTGTGTAATGGGAAAGGGATACGAAGGAAGAAATCTTCCTTGCATGCAAGGCCACCATTGGTAATAGCCTTAAAAATCAAAAGGCAAAAATAAGATAGTATTGCCAAGGCCAATTTTTTTTGCACTGATTATTCAAAATTAGATATCTTCAAAATAAAATGAGAGAAAAAGATATATATTTATTTTTATTGTGTTTAGTTGAAGTTCAATGAGTTTACACAATAAGTCCTAGTTGAGCTAAATTATTTTTACGCTAATGATTCGAGAATCATCAAAATTTCTAAGCTAGTGTGCATTGTGTTTCTTTGTCCTTTTGAGTTAATTATTTAAAATGTGAGGATAATTTGAATGTTGATAAATTATTGTGGTCAAATATAATGATTTGGACATTTTTAGGGATTGGGTCACATTATTTTATTTTTAGTTTACACCCATTCACTCCATGCCACCTTTTTTAGACACAATAATACTATGTGAGTGTGTAAAGCTTATGTGTTTGTGCCTTTTCTGGTCGTTTATACCTATATATGAGTTTCCTAGGTAAATGTGTGATTTTGAATCTTTATGTTTTCATTTAATTCATGCTTGTTGTATGCTTAATCTTTGATATTGTCTTGTGTTATGATCATCTTGGTATCCATACTTCAATGTTTGCATCATAGTTAGTATCATTTGCTCATAGTTTGAATTATTTTTACTTGTGTTACCGAATTGTTTGTCGTAGTATGCTTACTTTATACAATTGCATAATATACTTTATTTCCTTATGATTACATGTTTTAACGTTTGAAGGGAGATTTGGCTTATTAATGTGCACCTTATTCTTTGTCTATTCCTGAACAAAAAAGGGAGGGAAATTGTATCTTACTCTTTACACATGGGGGAGAAATTAGGGGAAGACGTACTTATCTTAAGGAGATATAGTTAGATAAAGGGGGAGGTTTTTTCGTATGTAATTTATCATTATATTCAAGTTACATTTGAAAGGCATGATTAAGTGTGCAAATTAGCAGTGATGCGGCAAAGGTTTACACAAGATAAAATATACTCGAATCTGTATCGATCAAGCATCTCTACTTTTTCCTTTTGGGGTTGGGAATTGAGTCTTAGTGAGCTTGACAGACCTATAAGTTTTTGTTTTTGATTTTTGTCATGAAATATCCAAAGGGGGATATTTATAAGGACAAATTTCTGAATCGAGTCAATTTATTTATATTGGTCTTATTTAGTGTTTGGAAAAAACTTATTTGAGTCATAAGTTAGGATTTGAGTTGTTTGTCCTTCAAGCTTATGATGTGTTATTAAAGACCGTAAAGGTTAAGATAAAACTACATCGAGCACACATAAAGTTTCAAGCCGAGTTTCATCTTTAAGATCTCAGGGATCTCAATGACGTATGAATGCATATTTATGTTTGATCCCTGGATATAGTTTGGGTGGTGTTTTTCAAAAATATTTTTAAAATTTATCAAAACTTGATCTTTTTACTAAATTTTCCAAGTCATTCTAATGACATTAGACATATCATACAAATGAGAGGTTTAACCTCGTTAGAACCAAGGATCTAATGAAACTTTAAAAGACCATTTTAAGTTTACTCTGGTTTGTCATTGTATATATTATTAGATGTTGGTTCGAATGAGATCATTCACTTCGTAAGAACGAGCCTTCGAACTTCGTTCGAACAAGGTGGCACAATTTTCAAAGTTGAGATTTTCATCCTTATCTTGTTTTTAAAAAAATCCTATGAATTGGAGTATTGAGCAGTAGTTTTCTTTGGGAATTTTCCATGCCTTTTGAATTCCTAAAATCTTCTAAAAAGCTCTCCATGTTTGTGTGATCTTTTATGATCAAGTTTCTCAAACCATAGTTTACAACCAAGTTTGAGATATAAGAATCTTATGTCCATATATCTAAATGAGATCTCATTTGTTCTACATTAAACTGGTATGCTCTTTCTTTGAAGAGTGTTTCCAGAGGTGGACATCGCATTTTTGTTGTGCTGTAGCTGAACTAGTCATGAGACAAGTAAAATCGGTTTGGATACTGATACGTCGAAAAGTGCCTGCATTGTGTTACTATTGGAATGCATCCAACAGTGGTTGCCAAAAAGGTGACAAGGGATAAACAAGCACGTCAAGGCCTGAAGGCGTCGAGTTCATGAGTAAGTCTAATTTGTCCTTATATATAGACCTTTATCATAGTGGACTTATGTGGCTGAGTCTTCTGAGGTTTTTCTCGTTTTAACTTTTCCTTGTGTATCGTCATGTTGGGATTTACGGCTTATTTTATTCTTGATTACACTCACATAAATGCATTATTAGGTCAAGACTAACAATGACAAACTATTTTAACACAACACTTGTGGTTTTTAAAATGGTGAAAAGTTTATAAAAATAGCAAAAATTAAAATTGGTGGTGTTTTCATACAAACCCTAAGGAACTTGCGTATTTCACATAAAGTGTCTTGGCCATGGATGAAATTCTTTAAGGGGAGGCAAGGCCTGATAATTTCAGCGAGAGGACCCTTGTTGGAAGGGTACGATAGTGGCTACCATGGATGGGGCCATGTTGGTAATTGGTTGTGTTCCTAGTGATTGATTGACTACAAGGGTAGTGATATGGAATGTGGAGGACTCGGGCTGGTTCTTGCGGGTGGATAACTGATTGGTGCCTCGATAATAATCTTTCGTAGTCTAGGAACTTTGATGGCCAAACTCTCCATGATCTTAAACCCTATATGGCTGAGGGACCAAGATCAATGCGCACTTCCTTCCATAGCTTCCTGATCACAATCTTTATCGGACATTCTCCAGGGGTTGATTCATCATTTGACCGACCTTCTCTCTCCAGCGAGTGAAGAATACGCCAAATGCCTCTCCCTCTTTTTTCTTTAGCATTTCCAAATCTTTGGTTGTGATGCCAAGTTATTCATTGTATTCGTACTACTTTAAAAAATCAAGACATGCATCGTCGCATGTTTTGGAAATCCCTTCATGCTTTAGACCCATGTACTAAGGGGAGTCTCCTCCGGATAACATAGAATATAATATCCTTTCCAACACTCCTAGGTGGTAGTTGGATAAATGGGTGGATAGAGAACCCAATCTCTTACAGGCTTTAAAGACCGAAATTTTAAATTTTTGCGGTATTTGATCTTCTGGATAAAGAGACATATTTTTATGTTAGTGATCTCATCAGTGGTTTGCATCTTGTTGATGGCCTCTTGAAGGAGACGGAGTTCAAATTTCACCCATGTTATCTCTTGGTTTGGCGGTAGGGGGACAGCCTTTTCGACGGTGGGGGAGATATCGATTCAGTTCGTGGGGGACCTAGGAAGATAGTGTTTGGGTACTGAGGGTATGAGCGGTAAGGTTCAAAATAACCACGTGGGTTGAATGGTACTTGGAAGTGGGTGGCACCGACGTTAGTAGGGGGAGCCGATGCTAGGACTGGTGCAGGCAGATCCTAAGGGTTGGTTTGCATTGCCTCGACATCCATGGTATTTCAATGTTGGGTATAGGAAGAGAAAGTATGTTCTCTCCTACTTCAGACACAGCAGTGGCCACTAATAGGAGGACTTTTGTTAGGTTTAGTGCTCAGATATCTGACTCCACGGTGTTTAGGCAAGTGGTGATGTTCTTAAGCTACCTCAAAATTTGATCCATTATCGATGGGACATGGTTTTCTTAGGTAGACATGGATTGTACAACGGTGTAGAATTGACACTCATGAGTAGGGAGTTCACTGACGAAAAATAAATCATCGCACGGAGCGCTTACTCGTATTTTCAAGATAAGAGCTTAGTGGGATTTTTTTGGTGATAGTGATAACTGTAGAAAAATCAGGGCACTTTCATTCAGGATTTTATAGACAAAAGGAGTAACAAAAGAACAATACATAGGGGAATAAAGACTCATATATGCAATGAATTTATCTAATGCAATTCTTTTATCTATTTTTAACTGTGTCCGACCAGTACTTTGTTTTTTGAGTTCGTTCATTTAATTGTATCTCCAAAGGGTGAGAAATTTAATAGAGTCATATTGGTTTCTAATGAAATGGAGTGAGCTCTTGTTTTGTTAGAATAGGGAGCAACGAAATAATAGGCTGAGGTATACTACTTTCCCAATATAAAAAAACGGTTAGGGGAATCCAACTTAGGGGACCTCTGTTTTGGCGATGCCTTATGGATTCATACTGTTTCTCTTCCTCATATAAGGTAAAAATATTCAGTCTAGAATATGAACGGTTTGGAACCAACATCTTCCCGTCTGATAATGTTTTCAGAAATTTCATCAGAGAAGTTGACCCGTAAGTGCCGTGTTCTTTTTGTACAATAGGGTGTGTTCCTAGGGCTTTTTCTATAAGCAAAATGGAGATGTGACCCTGTTATCGAAAGCTCAATTTCATTGCCATGGGTCACGATATATCATGATACTTAGACAGATAAACCTTTAAGGTACGTGTGACACCACTTAACCCCAGTACTAAATAGTTATGAAATCCTATTCGATATATCCCATCACTAAATATAATTTAAAATTTTCCAATCACCGAGTCCTTGGGATTAAGAGAGAATTTGTTCGATATACCAAACGGGTGGATAAAAAGAGTGAGGACACTCATTGGCTACTAGACTTTCGGGGAAGCGGCCTTTCAAAAGTATGATCTTTATCCTGGTAAGTGACTTATCGAAAGTACGAACCTCTCTTTTAGGCATAGTAGACTTCTATAAAATATGAATTTCCTTTTGGGTAAAGTTACTTTCCTAATGTACAAATGTCTTTTTACTATCCACTTATGGGTCCTCGAGTGTATACGGTTTAAACAAAGAAAAATCAAGAATATGCAGTGTATGATGCAAATAGGTAATCTTTCATCTTTACATGATGTTTATTTTATCACGAGGTCCTTTGCGCGTACCTATATGTTTGGGAAAATGGACAATCCTATACATGGAGACCTAAGCATGATTTACATTGTGAGGGACTTTAAAGGTATGATCGCTAAAGAAATCCAAAATTTACATAAAGTAGTCTTGCAGGAGAGAAATATTTAGCATAATCTAAGTAAGCATATAAATAGTTAGGTCCTCTTGATTATATCTCCAGTAGAGTTTCCATTATGGTGTTTTAGGCCTTGAGTAGTTGGTGCACCCGGGGGGAGAGGAACTCGCTGTGGAGTTAAACGTGGCCACTGGAGTGCTTGTCTCTTGGTTCTTCACCTCCCCCAAGATTGGGTTATCAGTTCGAGGTTGGACTTGATGGCATTCCCCTAGATTTACTTTGACACCATGTCTGGTTTTTAGTGCATGCCCCTGGTAAGTGTGGCTTTCGTGCGGAGAAAGTGGGTTTCGTAAGTTGTTCAAAGTCTCCAGTTTGTTTTATATAAAAATAAATAAAAAGTTCTCGGACATCCCTTTTGGGATAATACTAAGGCATATTTTAAAGTCTACAGTTGGTTTAGAGATTCTTGTTGTGCATGTTCGAGAACCGGGTTACGAGTGGGGAAGTTGTTAGGCACCCCACTTGTTCTGTATTCTTTCTTAATTCTATGGTTATTACTCATGTTTAAATTAATTGATTACTTTTTAGTTATTTTAGAATATGTTTAGAAACCTTAGCGTGAGGGTCCCTTAAAATATAAATAGGTGCTTTAAGTTGGAAAATATTATAAGTGAGAGTTGTAGAAACGTCACTTCAACCGGTGCTGGTACATAAGATTGTTTGTGCATGACTGCATGCTTGTGATCATATAATAGGTGTCCGTCGATGTAGATGTGCAATAAGTATCATCTTTTAGATAGTTTGATATCTCAATTTAGGTTTGAGATATAAAAAAAAGGTGAGAGATGGATGCATATTTATTGTGATTGGTGTATATATGTTTGCACTTTTATGTTTAAGGATATGTTTGGGAGGTCTCCCTTTCAGAAACTTTGATTTTCTTTATAGTTAATCGGGTGTGACGGATGAAATTCGATAGATGGGTGCATCAAGGTGGAGACAACATATCATGAGATATATTGTTAAGGCTCAAACTCACGAGAAAGACTCGGTATTATGCTTACGTACCCAAGAGGACTGGGATTGAAGCCTATGTAGTTCGGTCATACACGTGTTTAAACGTGATGTGTGCGCAAGTGAAGGACTTAACTTGGGAGGGGGAGGGTTAGTGTAAGGAATATCAGAAGGGGATTAAACCCTAAGATGTCTGATATTGACACATTACTATGACACCTAGCCTAATTAACCCTGGATGATCAGTCCAAAATTAAATTAGAACGGGTTTCTCATTTGGTTCATTCTTAGCATCACTGTCTCCTTTTTAATTACTAACCACCTAAGTGAGAAAATTAGACTGGTGCAAATTTTATCTTTCATTAACTTAAATGAAATACTCATGTGGAAACAAAATAATATGACAATCACAATTAACTTAATTCAACCATTCACAGTTAAATAACTGACCGAATAAACCATCGGTTCAAAATCCAACAAAAGTAAAGACAAGCAATTCAATCTCAACAAGTCGGACATAATTACTAAGTAAAACAATGAGCAACATACTCGAATAACAGATAGGAAGTCTCTACACTAAGAATGAAATGAACGAGGCGCTATCAAACTCCTGCAACATCCACACATGCTGCAGCAACGGATCCCTGGAATGAGTCAAGCCTGGCGTCCCTGTGGCTGGACACCTTAAAGGTTTTTAAAAGTTTTTATAGCAAGGGTTAGATCCCAAAACATTTGGAAAACATTTAGTAAATGATTAACTTGCAGTAATAAATATATATGTATGCTCTTCATATTTTAGTTAGTGTCGCACTCTCTTGATAACATCCTCACCCATTCTCTAATGTGCACTACTAACGCCTTAATTAATTTACCTAGTAGATAACTAATATAACCCCTTGCAACCACCCCACTCTAACTGAGTGTGCCATAATTATGATTTATGTGTTACTATTAACATTAACTTAATGAATCATTTCCCTTTTTAAAAGCATATAACTTTCCCACCCATTATATGTATAATACAATTCACGGCCTGTATTAATTTACCCGTATATAATTATTTACCTCATTATATACGTATAGTTATATTACAACATTCACAAACATGCTGGAATAATAATTAATATTGAATATCCTTACGAGTAATAACTCACCGGATGTAAATTCTCTAAAGTGCTATCCCACTAGGCATATTCACATAACTTAGTTACCCCAAGTCAGAATTGCTCACTAACTTGGATAATACGTAAAAAATGGAGGTGATCATATTCCTTCCCTGAAAGTGAGATGCCCCTCACCCATATAACGGACGCTATGACCTAGGAATATACTCGCACTACTCCTCAAGCTAGGGGATTCACCCACTACGCGCAACCTCCCCCTATATGTAACAACCCTCGATTCTGGGAGGCTCATTTTATATTAATTTTATCGCATAAGGTAATTATATAAAATGTGGGGACTGGAGTAAATATTAATTGAATGAATTAAAAGTTAATATTTGCTAGACTGATGCGTAATTACAATATGTGGAAGTAAATATCATCAGGTTGCATGTTTATAGTGTCATGTGTATAAATGGCACGATAGTTCAAATGAAATTGGAACTCAAAATAATTTATAAAATTTCGGGATGCCAGTTTAGAGGGTGTAGTTAGTCTCGAAAGTTGCAAGACAGTCAAAATAAGTGCCATATTGTATTTTTGGATTTCAGGCACTTTTACCTGGTTTTAGCTTATATGCGTATTTGCGAGTCATTTTAATGTGGTATTAACCACTTAAACTGGGAGTTTTAACTTAAGCCACGATTTTAGCTTTCCTAAACCCCTTACTTTTCCCATTTTATGTCTTAAATCTAGAGAGAAAAGGAGAAAAAGAAAGAAGGAGAGAAAAATGAAGATTGAAGATGGAAGATTGCTTCTACCACCAAGAAATCTGAATTTGCAACCCTAAGGCAAGTTTTCTACTTGCTAATATATGTTTTGAGATGAATAAATTGTGTGATATTTATGTATATATATATTTGGAGATCAAAAATGGAAATTTTGGTATTTAAACCTAGATTTGGTTTTGATGATAAAATTGTGAATTGTAATGGTTATAAATCATGTAGAATAATCTTTGGGTAGATAAAGGTTGTTGGTTGGGTCCAAAATAGAAGAGATTTGAGATTTGGGTTTAGCTTTTGGAAGAAGGAATAACCCTAGGTCTGCTACGACCGGTAGACCGCGGTCTTAGGACCGGTCGACCGGGCCTTTGTGGGAGGGCTTACTGCTTTCCTACAAAGGCATAAATTTTGAGCACGGTCGACCGCGATTCATTGACCGGTCGACCGGGCCCTCTATTTTAAGCTTTCTGCTTTTCTCCGTAGGCAAAACCTTGAGACACGGTCGACCGCGGTCTTGGGACCGGTCGATCGGTCCCCTGTTTTTCACCCTTAAAATCTTATTTTGTTTCCTAGATTTATTTTCTTCAATAGGGACGAGGATCCTTCTTGAATTAAGTAAATTTAGAGTTTTAGAGTCCTAGATGAATTAGTTATCCACCCTACATTAGAAATAGGACAAGTGGGAACTTTTCCGGGGTTATGCCAATTAATGTTAGGGCATTCTTTTCTTCTAGTTGACTAATATAAGACTAGGAGATGGTAGTATTACGTTTGAGAGACCTTTGAAGCTCAATAGAGATATGATTCGTCTTGATGATTTATAATAACTTCACAAGTAAATCTTGGGAGAATAAATTGATAGTTCATTTATTCATCGAGGTTGTAATACCGTTATGATATACGTATGTCTCTGGATAATAAGTTATATCATTTACAAATAAAGTAAATGGAAAAGGTTTCGGATAAAATGAAACATGTACGTGGAAATGGTATTGATTTTAGTAAATGATAATTTACTTAATCATGAACTCGGTAAATGATAATTTACTTGATTCTTGAAAATGGTAAATAAAATGGTTGTTACACACCTCTCTAAATGACATCATAAGGGAAGTTCGCGCGCTTGGTGATGCCCCCTGGCTAGTGAATGCAGGGTGGATATAGTCCATAGGCCATATGAACGATTTTGTTATATTTTCTGCGCTGGTGAGGAGATTCCGGGTGTGGTCTTGACTCTCCCGCAGGCATATGGCCGCTTCCCGACGTATTTTCGTTGTAGGTGCCCAGGTTGTCTTGTATAGATAGGCCCTGGAAGATGATGGTCATTTAGGGGCGCGCCCAGTGGGGAAACTCAGAGGGGCAGTCTTAGAATCGTTATATGTATATAAATATAACTATTCATCATCAAGTGGGACTTGATGGATTATATGCCATAAAGAGCATGAGGAAGTGCCATAAAGAGCACAATGAAATGCCACAAAGAGCATTTGTTGATAATGATATTCCCGTTAAGGAATGGTAATGCCAGGATGGGCAGGAAATTGGAATAAAAGCCCTAAAGAGCTTAAAATTTTAATTGTATTTTCCTGATAAGGAATGAAATGCTAGTAAAGAGCATAAATGTGGTAATTATGGGTTCCTGATAAGGAACATAATAATGAAATGGAAGTTTTTAAATTTATGTTACCCATGTTTTTCTTTTCTGTCTTAGTTATGGTTTAGAACTGTGTAAAGAGATGTTATTCTTTCTAGCATGATTTTATTCATAATTGTCATACTTTTTATTCAGCTGGTAATCATATAGAACCGGGCCCTGACCCGTTTACATTTCTTGTTGCATATGCATCTTATCTCCGCTCAGGTACTCCGCCGCAAGGATGCTTGACTTGAATTCCGTTCCGATGTCATCGACAAGCCGTGATGCATTGCGGGTATTACGGGATACAGTTGGTATAAACGTTTTCATTTTTGTATTCTAGTTAAGATCGGGTCTCTTTCACTCGGGCAAGGCCCAAGCTTTTGTAATTGATTAATGTAATGTAATAAATAAATTTATTGAAATTGTTTAATAAATGTCGTATGAATCAGCGGACCGATAACATATTTGGTCCTCTTATTTGTTACCTGTTGTTATAGATATATATACATCCTTGTGGTTTCCCCTATCTTTTCAGGAAATGGGTTGTTTGTTTTCTTTAAATTACTTTAAAACAAAATTTTTGGCAACCCGCTTTCTGTAATAGTGGGTGGTTGTCCTGGATACTCTATATTTTTATTGAGATGCTGAGAATGATTCCATCTATGAATCCATTATATTGGAGTATTGGGCTGGCCACCCCTTATTTCGGATCACGGGGTGTCACAGATGGTATCAGAGCATCAGGTTCTAGAGTCCTTAGGAATCTGTGTGGACGCCCTTAGTTTTAGCGTTGCTCTTGATTTGACATAAAGCCTTAGGATTAAGATCGTTGGTTTCTCTTGTGAGATTTCATTCTTCTGCCATGAGGTAGAATCTATAGAATCTTCTGTGCATTCGTGTGAGGACAGTAGGTTGATTTGGAGAAGGGTGTCATGAGAGGGAACTACTAAGGACTGTAAATTATGTTCGGGGATGAGAACCGCTTTGGAGGTCGCTCCCTTTTTGTAGCACTTCCTTGTCTTGCTACTACGACTACTAATTACAGTTGATGTAGTTTTCCCAAGTACCGCTAGAAGTAGGAAGTGGTACTAAGCTTGAGAATTCAAGCGATGTTAAATTGAAGTAGAGAAGTGACCTGAAGTAGGATGGAGGATAATCCTTCACCCGTAGGAGTAGTGCTGAGATGGTGAAAATGTGGTCACCATATTCGTGGGTGCCGAAAGTTTGGCCCACAGAGAAACCCGGTGGATACTTGTAATGGCGAGTTTCTCTGGGATAACTGGAATGAGGAGGAGGTGGATTCTCAAAGGTTCACAAAATGTTCGGTTAAAGACCGATGGGGAATAAGGTGTTGTACGGTTAGGGAGACCGTGCACCAGGAAATGATAGGCTCCAGAATAGGTGTCGTTAACACTTCTGATGGAGTAAGATTCATGAAACCCCATTGGTGGACATCCGCCTGGGAGGTTTCATTGAACTGAGGAAGAGGAGGCTGAGAGCGTTTCCTCTTTTACTGAGGAAGTAAGAGGGACTGCGTGGGTAATTGTTATCGACCAGAGTCGGAGTAATGGCTAGGATGCGGAGTGGTTGGTAAGTATGTGGATGGGAATTCAACCTTATTAGTGGGTGGTGTATTCCTTATTATAAGACTTAGTAGTATTATATCTACTATAGATTCAGGTGTGTATATTGAGCTTGTAGTTGTATTGACGTCATTATAAGAAGAGTACTTATATGACTTCCTTGGTATGGAAGTTCTATTTTTTCTTCACTTGTTATGAAACGAGTGATGATATTCTGAATATGCATGTAGTATGTGTAAATTGCATTATGTGCCCCTTGGGTTAAGTTCTCCATTGCTCGTTTGCATTATATATGGATGTTATGACTTATCTCCACGACCAACAAGTTAAGTAGTAATGCATAGGAGGGGTTCCTTGTTTGGATTCCGCTTTTGTGGGACGCTCCACGCGTGAACCTTAACGACGTTGGGAGTGGAGATATGTTATTTTTCCTTTCTCTTGTTTTATGTACATTATACGAGTATATATACTTTGATCGGTTTGGTGCGATAGCAAGCAAATAAAATTGTAAGGCTATCTTACTTCTAGTTCAAATTGGAACTAGTTGTTCTATGATTTCTCCCCTGGATACAGGTTGAGACTTTATAGAGGTGAATTGAGGTAGGTAGGAGATTTCGTTATTTGTTTAGTTATCTTGTGTGAGTGTTTGATTGTTTGTCTTGTTTATGCATGTTACGCTTATCTCATGATCAAATAGTTAAGTAGGCATGTGCCGGAGGGGTTCCTTGTTTGGATTTCGCTTCGGCGAGACACTCCGCTGCATGAACACTTAACGATGTTGTGATTGGATAAACGCTATCCTTTTCTTTCTCTTTTACTTTATTTATTTTGTCGTTAGAAGTGGGATTGGAAGATTAGCCGAGAATCATGTAGAAGAGTGATTAAGGGCTATAAAAGTGCGAGATAGAAGCACTGTATATAGTTCTCTCCTCTGATCGATGTGAGGGAGACTGTGATACGAAGTCGATTGAGACTTCGGGATTGTGCCTTGATAAGAAGGCCATGTTTTTATAAGGGGGATATGTATATGAAAGACTCCACAGGAAGTGAATGTCTGATTAGTTAAGATCTTTAAAAAGATGCTATGGTAAGTAGGATTGTAAATTAGAATTGTACCGATCCCGATCATGTGTCTTAGACCGTCACATCTTAATGACCAGCGATGCGAGGTAGTAGTGTAACGGGAGGATTCCTTGTTTGGATTTCGCTTCGGTGAGACGTCCCACGTACGAAACTGAGCGAATGTCGAAAGTTGAGATAGGCCTTGGACACTAGGGATATATTTAGTATTATCTATCTACGACTTAGATAGGATGTATACTTGTAGATTGACCTTAAGTTTATTAGAACATATGGCCCTTAGGGCAGGTGATGTTGATTTAGGAAGGCGGTAAGGAGTTGACCATGAATAAGTTGTGGGTTAACTCTATGTGGGATTAGATCCCTAGGAATGAGATTTATGGGGTCTCGAGAGGTTTGGGTGGTTTAAGACGAAGAAGATAGGTCTTTCTTAGATATGTTGCTACGTAGTGACTTTACTTGCGGGGAGTTAAGGGACGGGTTGACCTTCACTCCTGAGCTCACGATAGTGATCTCGAGAGTGGGTTTAATGAATAAGTCTCTGCCAGGAGTGGGAATTAATATCCCACGCTTGAATTTAAAATTCATTGCTATGGAAATTGCCTTTAAGAAATGGAGGCACTAATTCCTGGGCAGGGAAATTTAGTCTTTCTCGCGAAGCAAAAAGTTGTTGCAATAGGTCGTGGGAGAAATCGAGTTAGTGCTCGGATTTCAGAAGAACTAGTAATTGGGTATTTTCTCATTCGCTAAGGAAATGCGATTGGGATAGTAGATGCGTCGAGTAAGAAACTCGTCGGAGATATTTCTGTTGGCATGGAAAGCCAAATGAATTGAGCATGACTCAAAAGACTCTGTAGCGAGAGCATTCCGATCTGTGATTGACCATTTCACCTACTCGTGCGAAGAAGAGTATCGGTGGAATGAAGAGGGGTATATTCATAGACGGTTGTATTGAAGTGCCGAAACCGTTATGATCATGATCCTCTTGGAGAAAGTTATTGATCGTTTGACCAGACTGTTGCATTCCCGTCCATTATGGATGGACTATATGTAGAAGAGTACGCCCCATTATTGATGGAGGAATGGTAGAACTGTGGGAGGTGCCTATTAAAATAGGGTGGACTGAGACGTGATATTCATGTCAGAAGTTTGGCTAAAGTTCCATGAAGAACTGGGAACTGTATCGAAATAACGTGTATCCGACCGCTCTAAAGTGGATAGATGTATGGAAGGAATTTGACTTAGGGCCGAAAAGCATACCTCGAAGCGGACGACTTAAAATACATAGTAGGTGAGAGAAGTTAGTATATGGATAGAGATTCCAGTACAACCATTAGGCTATCGAATGGCCTTATGGATCATTTCCTAAGGCATTTGCATCGTGAGTGGCCTAGCATTCGCATACTCGTTAGATGGAACCAACGGGTAATATGTTGCTTGGACTTGGAGTGGTCTCGTGTCGATTCTTTAAGATTTGGCTTTTGAGCCATATGCCTTGATGAGATACGTCAATGTGGGGGAAGTTGATTAGTGTTGGGGTTAAACCATTTAGAGTTGGTAGAAATATCCCCGAGGTGGGAGTAAAGCGGTCTATGACGAGTTGTGAGGGTATCTTCTTCCGTTTTATGACGGTAGAATCGATAGTTAGGGAGGAACGCTTTGTGCTATGCTAGAGCACAAGTGATGTAGGCTGAGATCGATTAAGTCGACCTTAGTCCGAGTCCATTTAGGATGACTGTGATGACGAGGGGTTTGTTTAGGATGGTAGAATCCTAGTTTAGAGTATTATACCCTTTATGAGATTTGGGTATGCCAGAATTTTGGGGGAAAAATTCCCTATTAAGGGGGGGAGTATGTAACAACCCTCGATTCTGGGAGGCTCATTATATATTAATTTTACCGCATAAGGTAATTATATAAAATGTGGGGACTGGAGTAAATATTAATTGAATGAATTGAAAGTTAATATTTGCTAGACTGATGCATAATTACAGTATGTGGAAGTAAATATCATCAGGTTGCATGTTTATAGTGTCATGTGTATAAATGGCACGATAGTTCAAATGAAATTGGAACTCAAAATAATTTATAAAATTTCGGGATGCCAGTTTAGAGGGTGTAGTTAGTCTCGAAAGGTGCGAGACAGTCAAAATAAGTGCCATATTGTATTTTTGGATTTCGGGAACTTTTACCTGGTTTTAGCTTATATGCATATTTGCGAGTCATTTTAATGTGGTATTAACCACTTAAGCTGGGATTTTTAACTTAAGCCACGATTTTAGCTTTCCTAAACCCCTTACTTTTCCCATTTTATGTCTTAAACCTAGAGAGAAAAGGAGAAAAAGAAAGAAGGAGAGAAAAATGAAGATTGAAGATGGAAGATTGCTTCTACCACCAAGAAATCTGAATTTGCAACCCTAAGGCAAGTTTTCTACTTGCTAATATATGTTTTGAGATGAATAAATTGTGTGATATTTATGTATATATATATTTGGAGATCAAAAATGGAAATTTTGGTATTTAAACCTAGATTTGGTTTTGATGATAAAATTGTGAATTGTAATGGTTATAAATCATGTAGAATAATCTTTGGGTAGATAAAGGTTGTTGGTTGGGTCCAAAATAGAAAAGATTTGTGATTTGGGTTTAGCTTTTGGAAGAAGGAAGAACCCTAGGTCTGCTATGACCGGTCGACCGCGATCTCAGGACCGGTCGACCGGGCCTTTGTGGGAGGGCTTACTGCTTTCCTACAAAGGCATAAATTTTGAGCACGGTCGACCGCGATTCATTGACCGGTCAACCGGCCCCTCTATTTTAAGCTTTCTACTTTTCTCCGTAGGCAAAACCTTGAGACTTGGTCGACCGCGATCTTGGGACCGGTCGACCGATCCCCTGTTTTTCACCCTTAAAATCTTATTTTGTTTCCTAGATTTATTTTCTTCAATAGGGACGAGGATCCTTCTTGAATGAAGTAAATTTAGAGTTTTAGAGTCCTAGATGAATTAGTTATCCACCCTACATTAGAAATAGGACAAGTGGGAACTTTTCCGGGGTTATGCCAATTAATGTTAGGGCATTCTTTTCTTCTAGTTGACTAATATAAGACTAGGAGATGGTAGTATTACGTTTGAGAGACCTTTGAAGCTCAATAGAGATATGATTCGTCTTGATGATTTATAATAACTTCACAAGTAAATCTTGGGAGAATAAATTGATAGTTCATTTATTCATCGAGGTTGTAATACCGTTATGATATACGTATGGCTCTGGATAATAAGTTATATCATTTACAAATAAAGTAAATGGAAAAGGTTTCGGATAAAATGAAACATATACGTGGAAATGGTATTGATTTTAGTAAATGATAATTTACTTAATCATGAACTCAGTAAATGATAATTTACTTGATTCTTGAAAATGGTAAATAAACTGGTTGTTACACACCTCTCTAAATGACATCATAAGGGAAGTTCGCGCGCTTGGTGATGCCCCCTGGCTAGTGAATGCAGGGTGGATATAGTCCATAGGCCATATGAACGATTTTGTTATATTTTCTGCGCTGGTGAGGAGATTCCGGGTGTGGTCTTGACTCTCCCGCAGGCATATGGCCTCTTCCCGACGTATTTTCGTTGTAGGTTCCCAGGTTGTCTTGTATAGATAGGCCCTGGAAGATGATGGTCATTTAGGGGCGCGCCCAGTGGAGAAACTCGAAGGGGCGGTCTTAGAATCATTATATGTATATAAATATAACTATTCATCATCAAGTGGGACTTGATGGATTATATGCCATAAAGAGCATGAGGAAGTGCCATAAAGAGCACAATGAAATGCCACAAAGAGCATTTGTTGATAATGATATTCCTGTTAAGGAATGGTAATGCCAGGATGGGCAGGAAATTGGAATAAAATCCATAAAGAGCTTAAAATTTTAATTGTATTTTCCTGATAAGGAATGAAATTCTAGTGAAGAGCATAAATGTTGTAATTATGGGTTCCTGATAAGGAACATAATAATGAAATGGAAGTTTTTAAATTTATGTTACCCATGTTTTTCTTTTCTGTCTTAGTTATGGTTTAGAACTGTGTAAAGAGATGTTATTCTTTCTAGCATGATTTTATTCATAACTGTCATACTTTTTATTCATCTGGTAATCATATAGAACCGGTCCCTGACCCGTTTACATTTCTTGTTGCATATGCATCTTGTCTCCGCTCAGGTACTCCGTCGCAAGGATGCCTGACTTGAATTCCGTTCCGATGTCATCGACGAGCCGTGATGCATTGCGGGTATTACGGGATACAGTTGGTATAAACGTTTTCATTTTTGTATTCTAGTTAAGATCGGGTCTCTTTCACTCGGGCGAGGCCCAAGCTTTTGTAATTGATTAATGTAATGTAATAAATAAATTTATTGAAATTGTCTAATAAATGTCGTATGAATAAGCGGACCGATAACATATTCGGTCCTCTTATTTGTTACCTGTTGTTATAGATATATATACATCCTTGTGGTTTCCCCTATCTTTTCAGGAAATGGGTTGTTTGTTTTCTTTTAATTACTTTAAAACAAAATTTTTGGCAACCCGCTTTCTGTAATAGTGGGTGGTTGTCCTGGATGCTCTATATTTTTATTGAGATGCTGAGAATGATTCCATCTATGAATCCGTTATATTAGAGTATTGGGCTGGCCACCCCTTATTTCGGATCACGGGGTGTCACACTATATCACTAGAGTATATGTAATAATAATATCTAGCCACTGATATTAATGCACACACCATATATATATATATATATACACACACTATTGCACACTGTATATATATATATACACACACTAGCTGAATGTCCGTGCCTGAAGGCACGGTGAAATTTTTCAAAGTTTTAAATGTGTAAACAATTTAAGTAAATTTTTATTACAACACAAATGTGAAAACAATTTATAAATTTGGACAAAATTTCCTTTGTTTATAGGACTATCCACCCTGTTAAGAAATAAAAATAATCCAAAAAAATACCAATAGTCTGTATTGGACCTCGCATAAACAACATAGCCATCAAATAGAAACTAAAGTCATAAAAAAAATTACAACACAAATATGTAAATATTTTTAAAAATTTGGGCAGAATTTCTTTTGTTCATATGACTATCCATCCTGTTAAATAAATAAAAAATAGTCCAACAAAAACAATACTATCACAATTATACCATTATGAAAAAAACAATCAAATGAACATCTAGTTCAATATAAACTATTGTAATCAACAATTTCTTCCAAGGGTCCGTGGGAGTTTTCGGTGCGAGACTACATCAAGTATTACAAGTCTTACCACAACTGGGACACTGCACAAAACAAACAAAAAAATAGTTTTGTTCATACACAATCTGACCATGCATTATGATAAAACATGCTCATACATTATGTTCATATATAATCTGACCAAATATGTGCCTATACAAACACGTTCATACATTATGTTCATACACAATATGATCAAACATGTTCATACAAAATATTATCAAACGTGTTCATACTACTAAACTTATGCAACACAAAAATATTCAACGATTATAACATACACCCTCACAATTAATATTACTAATCGTGCTTTGAGTTAATTGAAATATTGGACCTGCCCATATAATAATTTTAAAACACACAAAAGAATAACAAAGCACCATAACAGAAACATGAATTCAGGGAAAACATGGTATAGTTATAGCATTACAAAAAAATCAAACACCTTTTTGTACAAAAGGTATGCTTAAATCGCGAATGTTCTAAAATGAATTATACATTAAATACTAATCGATAATTTTCATTTGTAACAAAAAAAGTCTTAGAACTCAATAGATTAAAAATATGGACCTCAAATATCCTAATGGTACATTGGCTCATCACAATTGTTCAAAAATATTTATCTCAAATAGCGTTAGAATTAATTTTATTTAATTATCTCAACTTCACAAAGCATAAAAATTACGTATAGATGTGAAACCTAATTCCATTCAACCCAAATCACATTTCAAGTGACCAATAATTGGACCACCTATAATGAAAAACAAAATTATAATTGAATTTTTACAGAAAATAAAATAAAAAAACTCCATAAATTCAAATAGAATAAGATATCCCCATTGCCACCTCCAATAATTTTTCCTGTCATTTGAATTGGAATATACTCATGTTCATAACATCTTCAACTATACAAAACCAACCATCTTCATTATTTTCCCGATGGTATTGAATGTGCAAAAATTTAATAATTCCATGATGTTGTCGGCATATTCTTATACTTCAAGAGTCAAAACGGAATAAATACACCAACAATCTCCCTACAAATAGTGTAATTTAGGAAGAAAAACCATTACCTCTTGTCTAGAAAAATGTTAAGACTCTGTTGAAGCTGAACGCGATTCATCAGATCCAAACAAATTAGATCAAATCACCAATGGTCGAGGTGTTGTTGCCTATGATGATTTTGAACTGTTGGGTTGGTCGGGTCCGAGGTCATTTTGGACTAAAGGGTTGCCTTCGACGATTTTGGACAGGGTCAGAGTCAGATCTGGATCGAAAGGTTTGTTAGAGGTGGTGTTATATGTACTGCATCCCTCTGTTGCACACCTGAAAATTAGAGAAAAAAATTAATTGAGACGATAAAAAATTGTTGAAGTGAGATGATGTGATAAATATATAGATCATACATGGGAGTTAGGAGAAGCACTATAAGATTTTGTATATATACAGAAAGAAGATGAAAAGTAGAATATATTGTCAAAATAAATAGATATATCTTCCTAAAAGGAAATTACCACATCCTAATTCAATTTAAGCTTTTATTGTGTTGTCATCTTCTGCATATAAAGTTGAAATTTCCATCCATTCCTTCAATTCATGTATGAGTGTGTGTGTATACGTGTGTTATACTTGATGTCTTCTCAGGTCAACATAGCTCATGTGGCAAACTGTTTTAACAATGAAGCACCTAAAATTATCACAAACAAAATAATCATAATCAAATCAGCGGATATTAAAATTATTTTGGCCAATAATCATTGAATAATTTCCAGATGAGAAAAAAGAATCAAATTTTGAAAATGAAACATATGTTGACAATCACCACCAAGGAACAAATGTAATCCTTCAAATCACAAAATTACACTTGCAACACATTTGAAGAAATGTTACTAACCTTCACTTTTGAATAAATGTTACTAACCGAAACACTAAGCACAACCCTTGCAACATAGTTGATACATAAGAAAGTGTCCAAAGTGGAGCATCGTCAACAACTTCATAGTATCCCAGATTAGAATCTTAAATCCACACAAAGTATGTCTGCAATACTAATATATCAGGTATTAATTTAAGAATACCTTCATTGCATCATCGTGATGAATCTTTTTAATCCTACATGCTTCTATATCCTCAGCAGTAACCTCGTCATTCCACTTGACATTGTAGTTACGCTTCCTTTCATATTTTTCTAATCAACTCCTTTGATTCTCCTTCTTTATTTCTTCAGTCATTTTTTCCTGGTCTAGAACCAAATAATCTGGCACATCAGTTCCCTATGTAGGAAGTTGTTTCTGCTCAGTTTGGGGCAGCCACTTGTTGAAATATTTACATACACAAAGTTCTTAAAAGTGTGCCCATTGAACATAAAATTTAAATTTGTAGGCATGGGCACATAAATACTAAAGAACGACATGTGAGTCCATCTCAATCGAAAAGGTCATGACATCCTCAATCGTATGCTAGCTGAATAACAATTAAAAAAGCAGAAAAGTTATTTTATATCCCAATTTCTCAAAAACAAATACCCTTCCCAATATAAGTTGTAAAACTTCCCCACATGCTGCATGGACTTAATTGTCTTTATAAAAACATATCAGTAATTGAACTTAGTTCATGAGAGTGGGGCGGCAAAAAAAAAAAGACTCACAAATACATAATATTAAACCACTATTCATATCTCGCAATCTACACACACATGGTGAGTAAATATATAAACAAAAGCCTCCATATGACATACCTTCTGGTGGATTCTCAGTCGCTCCTTAAGAGATGATACTAAATGTTTCCACGTATCCACTTTCGGTGTTCGACCAGTTTTCAAACACTTCAAAATAGCTTGACAGTACCTAAGCCAACATATGGAATTATAAATGGAATAATTGCAATTTGTAAACCATCAACTGAAATAAATTAGAGAATACCAACTTCAAAGAATCTAAAACCTTTCCAACTTCAGCTAGCATTTCTTCATAGATGAGCTTATATGGCTGAAAGTGTGGCAGAAGAAATTGAGGATTTTCGAGAACCTTAGAATACTCATATAATTTGGTACTATGTCCAGAATATCAGATGGCTGATTCAGTAACATCATTACGGAAAATATTAAAGTAAATTACTCATGTCTTTAAACAAAACTATGATGGAGACTTTTATTTGCAAACTATACATTATTTACCCAAAGAAGTTGTATAGAATATAAAAATCACAAAATAAAAAGCTCAACCTTCAAATAACATAACTACCCAGTTATGGAACAATTCAAACCTAAACCTAAACCACATGCATATATTAAAAATAAATGCAACAAATAATCAAATGGTGCTGCTATGGGTTTTATGAAGAGAGAGTCCTTACAAAAATCAGAGGATGTCACTTGGCGTGTGTTATGGTGAGTGCACGTGCTCAGCCCAACTTACTATTTGTATCATACATTATAAACTTTGGGCTGTGAATATGGTGAAATTGTTGATGTTTCCAACAATGATATGGAGAAAGTAATGACATATGCAATGACTTGTAAAAAGGATAGATGACTTGCAGGAATCTGGATATCAAGTTTTTCAGATTCAACTTTTCCATTAACTTTGACTTTCAACTTATGAGATTCGATTCCTGAAGGTTGATGGCTTTTAATAGCATACCGCTTCTCTTCTTGACAATAATAAGGGAAACCTAAAATTCGTTGATTTTCAAGAAAATATGGCATGCTTCCAAGAGAGGGTTCACTGCCTCCTTTTATGGTTGTCAATTCATTATGCATATATCTGATAGTGTTACACAATAATATATATAAATAAAATTTTGAAATAGATAAGATGCATAAGAGTAATACTCCCAAAAGGAGGCCTAAAAATAATTATATTCCATTTCAACAAAAATATAAAAGCTCCTCTAGGGAGTATTACTCTTATGCAGCTTACAGGTAGTGAACGATACACGACTGCTATAACATGAACAAAATATCCATAGAATATTAATAGGACTGTTATAATCAACGCCTCTATGATGCCCGAAAAAATAGATGCATACAATTTACGTGGATAGAACACAGTTGACAGAACACCAAAACTCGATTGCCCACTGCTAATGTTCATAGATGATAAAATAACAAATCATAACATCAAATAATGGCTTAAGGGATAATTGTTGTTCTTTCCATACATGTGCCGACACATCCATACATCGTCTTTACGGCATACCATAACATCAAAGTTCGTGCCCCTGCTTTTCACACTTTAGAAATTAAAAAAAAATAGAAGTTGGTCAGATTTGGACTTTACCATGAACATAAATTAATTCCAAATATGACATAACTCAATTACTTCACCAAAATTACATTCTTTTCCAAAGCGTCAACATCCATTACATGTTTTCGTATCACAACAAAGCTTCTACAAAAAAACCAAACCAATTCAATATCAAGAAATAGGACTATAAAGAACAGTGATGAAGTAGTAACTTTATGACATATCAAGACATTACTCGCCAAGCAGTAATATAATGATTAGTGTGTACAGATTTAATCTAAAGTATTATTGAAAGTGATGTAACAACTATACCTGGGTGACGATGAACCCAACTATCTACTACTATACCTAGGTGTAAGTCGATTTACTACTACTACTACTACTACTACTACTACTACTACTACTACTACTACTACTACTACTACTACTACCATTACTACTACTACTACTACTACTACTACTACTACTACTACTACTACTACTACTACTACTACTACTACTACTACTACTACTACTTAAAGAAAAATGAAAACAATTATCTGAATGTGCTTATTTTCATACCATGAATTTAAGAAAAATCCTAAAGCCCAAATGCATGAGAAAAAAGTCAACTATAAGAACTGTAAAAATTAAGAACTATTGGAGATATTTAGATAATAGCATACAGGGGATAGATCTGAACCATCCAATGCATTCCTTTGCACCCAGATATTCTACTCATTTTTTTGTCAAAACATAAAATTTGAACCACAAAACACTCACCAAACAAATATAAACAGCTAGACATCTTACAGAAATACAAACGCTAATAAAAAAAATGAGAACAAAATAGTAAAGTAAAACATAATTAGTGGTGCATTAACAACATAGTAATGTAAAGTAAAACATTCACAACATAACAACATAGTAATGTAAAGTAAAACATCAGCATAACTCAAAAACAGTTATCGTGTACCTCATTTAAGGCAAAAAATGCACCGGGATACAAAGGTATCTATGGAGCCTAGGCGCAAAGTGCGGTGCTCAACTGATTGAAATGAGGGTGCATTGGACAAAACATGAAAAATGTGGAGGTGATGTTTTAATGAAATTTTGTACATGCTATACTATTTGCAAATAAAGACTGCATCCGTAGGCAAACCGGAGTATTAGTGTATTACTAATAGAAAAATGGGAGAAAATGCTTAAGAATCTTTCAAACTTCCAATCCATTTACCATTAGTCTATCATATCAGTTGGTACTCTCAATTTTCCTGGTCACTTTTACTTAAAATTAGTTATAAGAAGGGAGATTCACATGCTATTAGATATATGGCTTTTGTGCCAGAATGGAAAAGGGCAATTATCCCATAATCAAATTAGTGTTTGAAGGTGAGAGAAGGAATCAAGAGAGAACGTCGATTAAACCTGCAAAATATAACTAATTATAACAAATTAAATAAAAAAATAATTCCTCTAAAAGAAAATATAACCTCAAAAGTATGTGCGCGTGTAGATAGAGATGATGAACAGAATCGACGCCTTAAAATTATAAAAAAATATAAGTGTAATCCAATTAAGGGCCATATGTATTTACCAGAAATTGTGTAGTATAGGTCCAAATATGGGCTTGTAACACATTGTCTACTATGTATACCTGAACAAAGATGGTAAGAAATCAACAATGACGTCGACAATAATCTCTGTACTTGAAAAGAGAAGGCGATAAGGAAGAGATTAGCTGGAAAAGATGAAACATGGTGGTGTTAATGCAGAAATATAAGATAGATGGGATGAAATATGCTCAAATATTATAAAGGATAAACATTACCTAAAGTTGCAACATCTGGAGTGAAGTCAGTTTCGTTATTTTTTTCATGAGTTCTAATCGAACAGAGAGGCATCCAAGACGATATCAAGTCTTCTATGTATCTCGATATATTTTTCGATCCCGGTCATATTTTCCCTTTCCAAATCAATGAATGCCCCACATTCAATTTATAAAGAGTCACTGATGATCTCCACCGAGAATTCAGTTAACTACAGCGGTATGCAAAACAGTTTTCACCCAAAATATGCATACATGACATAAAAAGCGTTGATGACACAGAGAAATGGCACCCCAAAATCTGCATACATGACATTTGCATACATTACACAGGGAGTTAACACCTTATAGTTCTGATTCTTTTTGCAAGCCAAAACAGAGAGATCAGTAAATATTCTTTTTGCTTAATATAAAAGAATACCTTGTTAAATCAATGAGCACACGTTTTTAGTATACGACGATGCAATGCCTCAAAATCATACTCAATCCCTAATTTCAGATCATGGGTTTGTCCAAAAGTAAATATGGCAGTCGAGTAAATTTTTTTTAATGAATCACTGTTGTGGATCGGCATATAGCATCTCTAATATGCACCCTCGCAAGGATTGAGGCGAGGGGTGCATAACAAACAAAAAGGCCAGGTAGAAGACAAAAGAGGTCGAAAGATTGTAAAAGAAAAGCTATGAAAAATATATTAAACTTACATGATTGCCCAAACATAAAGCAAACTACGGGACATGGTTCATATCAGGTGTGTATTGGTCAAGTAGGACAGTCCCAGACAAATCACCCTCTAGATTAACATATAACTCACTCGAAGCCATTTTTACAGTGCCCATGGTTGGTAGCCTGATTTGTACAAATAATAAGGTTGAACCTACTGAAAGTCGTAATACAAACAAAGAATGAATTAATCATTATGATATAACCAACCTCCGCCCCTCAAACCCAAAATGTGCAATGGCTAGAAAAAAATTAGATTCCAAAAATACAATAAATACCATGGAAAATCTAGAGGAATGATAAATTTAACGTCAAACTGTGAATTTGATGACATAAAAAATAGAAGTGTCTATATCACCCTTGGTTGGTGTACTTCGTCAGTATTTGCGGATCATTGAAGGCATTTTATATTATCCAACAATTAGTTTCCAACTTATTCACACAAATCATATGTGACATACTAAAAAATGATAATGTCAAATTAAAAGATACACAAAGAATCAAGAACTTAACTATAGAAACATTGAGAGTAAAATGTACAGATCGAGAAAAAATGTGAAACCTAGTGATCAGACTGAAAACCAAGTGATCACCATACCATCGTTGTGTATCTTGCGTCTTTGTAAAGCTCCTCATGAGTTGCTTTGCATCTCTATAAAGCTCTATATCCATATTCAAAATCAAATTAGTAAGCAACACCTTAAATTCATTGAGGATCCAAATTTAAACTCTACATATATTCATGAATGTAGTAAAAAAACGATGTGTATTAAACTAAGATCAATTACCAATTTTCTAGCACAAAATAACCTCATCAAAACAAATCAATCTATTCCATCTCCTCAAATCAGTGCAATATCATTATACTTTTGAAGAGGCAACATATGAATACATAGAGTAAACAAAATAGCAATATGTCCTCTCTTCTTCCACTGGCATTACTTCTTTTTTAAATTGAAATTGAGAATCCAATTCAGAGTGAGATGAATAGAAACGAATTAGAATTTTGAAAAAATTCAAATCTATGAGCAATCCTTTTATTATGAAACCAAATAATCAAAAATTGCCTGAGGGAGAGGGAGATACATGAGAGTGTTCATTGTGAGACAAGAGTGTCATATTCTAAAAGTATTTAGTGTGAGAATTTGCACATGCTTATAATTTTGACTCTACCCTTATTGTACATATATCTACTGCACTTCCCTTGCCTATAAGGACACTAATTTTATATAAATTTCAAATATTGAAAATTGATATGAAATAAAAGAGAGAAATTACAAAACTCTTATTTACTTTCTAACACAATTCATCTCAGTTTGGGTAAGATAAGTTTGACCATCAGAATCCCGTGAGGGATGAACTTTCAACTCCCTATTCTCTCCGGCACTAATCCATTCAACACTCACTTCAGGATCCACCAACATTACTTCCGTGTGCTCGGGATTAACACAATCATCCTAGTATTTAAGGTTGATGGCCATCCTTGTATGGTAGCTTAATATTTTTATGGCATCTACCAACACATGGAAGTAACCAAAACGAAGTATCAAGAACCAAAAAATATGCATAGCAAGCATAAAAACCAACGACAAATAATGTGATACAAAAATGGAAGTAACCAAAATGGATTAGAAAAATAATTTACTGAAAGTACCCAAGTACAATCATGATAAAAATTTGAGCCATTAGTTGAGCCAGTGACTGCATCAATTACATTTGCTAATATACTAAATATGACAAAATCCACTGAGTATAATAACCAACGAAAAAATCAAAGAAATTGTCCAACCATATATACAAAAAATACACTGTAACACTAATTTATTTTGTGCTGCGTAATAACCAACTAACTAAAAACAACTAATTATTTTGTCCTACATTTATCAAATTTCAAACCCAATCAACTAATTAAAATAATATTTAATTAATAAATATAGTTGATTAGTTTTTTTCCTACATATATCTCTCACCACCTCGAATATGCTTACAAAATCTATTAATTTTGTGCATGTGTAGATACACTAAACAAACAGAAAATAACTACAAATAGTTACAACATAATTTTTCAAATTAACCGCTCAATTCATAATCCGTCGTAGTGTTTTTATACCTCATTTCACAATCCAAAATAGGTATCTTATAGCTTTACCCAAAACCTATAATCCAATAATAAAAGTTATGAAAAAGAGTAAAACACTCATGTAGGAATTGTGTCAAACACCTAAAAGGTAAGGCATACCATGTTTGTTGATGAAATTAGTAGCTCCATTGCCATAATGAAATGATTAATGGTTCAAACTATTGAAAACCCTAACAAATCCTACCAAAAAGTTTAAAAACGAAACCCAAACAGCATCCAAACCTAATCATAGATCGCTGAACCTCAATCAAACATGCACACACAAAACATATATATTATGAGATTTCTAAAATCTTAAATTTGAAACCCACATCTAAATTAGGGATATCTTTAGTTAAAACCCCAACTTCGATACTCAAAATCTAATTTGAAACGTGGAGGAAGACATACATGTCTAGAAACAAATCCGGGTCCAAATAATATACTAATGAGAAAATGAAAAACTTAACAATACAAAATGAACAACAAAAATGGAAAACCGTACCTAGAATAAGGAGATGAAGAATCGTGAAGATGAATACCTTAGAAGAGATGAAGATGAGATCGCAAAACCGTACCTTGTAAGAAGAAGAAAGAGAAAGACGAGATTGTTTGGATTATCTTAAGTTTATTTTTGTCCTGGTCCTTGTCAAGTTACTAAGTTATCCCTTATTTTGAATTAAAGTAGGAGAGAGAAATCAATTTGGAGTCAAGAAAAAGAGGGGGAAATAAAAAATGAAGGGGTAAAAGAGTAAAATAAAATAAATCAATCCCAACCCTTGATTTCTTGCATTGGTGTTTTAATCTCAACCCCTAATTAGCTTATGATCTTATTAAATAGTGTCCAAATTCTACTCCTTATTATATATATATATATATATATATATATATATATAACTAAAATAAACTATCCCGGCTATCCCGTGTTCTAAGTCTGTAACACAAGCCTATTCAAATTATTAAGAGTTTATGCTCCAACTCTAATTATTAATTAATGCACACATTAATTAATTAAATTACTTTTGGTGTTGGCCCAACCAATATATTCGGACTTACTCTCGTGGCCCGAAATAAAAAATATCTGAGTCTAAATTCCCGACTCCAAATTATTTAGCCTTCATTCTAAATAAATTTAACGTCTTGGTATCGCTCAACCAATAACCCCAGACTTTCCCACTCAATCCATATTTAATTATTTTGAAATATTATTCCCAAAATTTAACCATGGTGTGACACACAAAATTTCCTTAAAATCCTAATTAATTTTCCCTCCCAATTAATTTGATTGTACCACCATGTCTATTTCTCATTTAATAAGGTATAGGAAAAGATTTAAATTTAATCTCCCTTATATATACAAACTGGTCGAACTGCCAAAATTTTTTTACCTTCGATTGATCGAACAGGTCATCGTCTTCTTCGAGTTGTCTGTTTCAGCAATGGACGCAAATCTACAAACCCTAACTTCTTCTACCAGCAAACCCAAGTCTTATCATAAATAAAATACACCAAAAAACTCCCGAGAGACCCCCATAAAGCCCTCAAACATCATTTAATTTCCGTCCTCAACTGTTTTCATAAATTGGAGAAAAATTCGATTTAAACTTTAACCCCTTTAAACATTAAATCCTTGCCTCAAATTCATTTCTAGTTCATCCAGATTACATCCTACCAGATATATATATACTACTCTCAGATTACACATGAATTTCTTTCACAATTTAGAACTCATAATATTGGTGTACAAAACCCTATGTTTATACCCTTTAAATCCCAAAACGAATTTAAATTATTCACATCACATAAATATGAATCGGAAAGAAAATTAAATGCTACATCAAGTTAACCACTTGCCTTATGATTAGTAGAGTCCAATTTGCGGTTGTGAATTCCCAAGCTTGAAGACGAATTCCTTTCTTTTTGGCTCTTTCCTTTGTCCCCCAAATTTCCTGTAACTGCCTCTTAGGGTTTCCTCTTCCACTAAGTATTTTCTAAAATCTAATCAGCCATTCTATTTTTCCTTATTATTGTTTAATTAGGATAATTCCCTTTTTTTTCCTAATGGGCCTAGCCCAAGTGACCCAAATGCCCCCGTGTGGGCCCGACTATGTCTAAAAATGTCCCGTGACCCGTTTACTACCCCCCGAGTACACTTTTTCGACTATCTCGGCCCATACGGACTCAACCGTATACTCAGAATTGGCATCTGAATTAATTTATAAAAATACTTATCTCGCACCCAAATTAGTCTATACCGACTCCCGACTGAGATAAGTACATATCCCATCATTAATACCCGAAATGATGTAAATAAATTATTACTATTCACTTAGTAAATAAATTTCAATAAATATTAACCATTCACTCCACGATTAATATTTAAATATATTTTTCCATACTTAATTCGATTAAAATTATGACACACAAGTATTTTTAAATTCTTGAATTAATTAAATATAAATACACAAAAATACGGGGTGTTACATACTCCGCCTTACAAAGGAATTTCGTCCCCGAAATTAGGTCATACCTGTGGTGAAAAACTCTGGATATTGTTCCCGCATATCCTCCTCCCCCTCCCAGGTAGACTTGTCAACGTTGTGGTGACCCCGCTATACTCTAACTAGTAGAACAACCTTAGATCGTAACTTCTGCTCACTACGGTCCAGAATAGCCACCGGTCTCTCCTCATACGAGATGTCTGGCTGTAAATCAATTTTCTCGAGTGGAATGTGCCTGAAGGCCCTCTCACTCCTTCGATATTTCTTCAGCGATGCCACATGGAACACGTCGTGTATCCGCTGAAGATGCTCCAGCAATCCCAGTAGATATGCTACCGGTCCCACCCTTTCAATAATAGGTAAAGGTCCCACGTACCTCGGTGCTAACTTACCCTTCTTTCTGAACCTCATCACCCCTTTCATAGGGGACACCCGGACCAATACGTGATCCCCAACTTCTAACTCCACATGTCTCCGTAAAGCATTCGCATAACTCTTTTGTCTATCCTGAGCTATTCGAATCCGCCCTCGGATCAACTCTATCTTGGCAGACGTCTCCTGGACAATCTCCGACCCCAATAGCTTGTTGTCCCCCACCTCTAACCAACAAGTCGATGAATGACAAGGTCTCCCGTACAATGCCTCGAATGGTGCCATGCCAATCGTGAAATGATAAGAGTTGTTATACCCGAACTCTACCAAAGGAAGGTATTTCTCCCAACTTCCCCCAAAGTCTAAAATACACATTCTGAGTATGTCTTCCAGCATCTGATTGACTCTCTTAGTCTGCCCATCGGTTTGTGGGTGATAGGCTGTACTCAAACGTAACTCCTTGCCCATGGCAAAAAGTGGGCCATAAAAATTTTGTCTCTGTCAGACACAATATTTATCGGCACCCCGTGCATCATTACAATCTCCGCTATGAATAGTTGTGCATAACGCATCATCTCAAAGTCCATGCGGACCGACATGAAGTGGGACACCTTGGTCAACTGATCCACAATGACCCATATGAAATCGTGACCCCTCTGTGATGCAGGTAACCTTGTAATGAAGTCCATTGATATGCTCTCCCACTTCCATACGAGAATCTCTAGCGGTTATAGCATCCCTGATGGTCTTTAATGGTCCACTTTCATAATCTGACACGTGGTACATTTCAAAACAAACTCTGCTATGTCCCGTTTTATTCCTGCCCACCAATACTGCCTCCTAATATCCTGGTACATTTTATCCCCGCCGAGATGTACCGAAATTCTCGACCCATGGGACTCTGTCATAACAGCGTGCCTCAACTCCTCATCCTCTGGAGCAATTAACCTCCCATTAAGGCGTAGGCCTCCTTCCGAGCTGATCGAGTAACCCTCTGCTCCCTTAGCTAACAACTGGCTCACTCTATCTCGACAGATCTCATCCTCTTCCTGAGCCCTCACCACCCACATAATGATCTCAGGTGTGATGGATAATGTTGTCATGCAGGCCCTGGCTACATCATCTTCATATCGAAGCTCTCTCCAGTTTACTTTCCAGACTTCTGATATTTCCAGTTGGTCTCCGGCTCAATGCGTCTGCTACCACATTAGCCTTACTAGGTTGATACTGAATATCAAACCCGTAGTCTTTCACGAATTCTAGCCACCGCCTCTGCCTCATATTTCGATCCTTCTATGTGAAGAGATACTGAAGTGACTTGTGATCCATGAATAAAGTGAACTGCTCTCCTAGAAGATAATGTCTCCATATCCTCAAAGCAAAAACTACCACTGCTAGCTCCAGGTCGTGAGTGGGGTAATTCCTCTCGTGGGGCTTTATCTTTCTGAACGCATAAGCTATAACCCTTTCCTCCTGCTGAAGCACACCCCCAAGTCCCTGTAGAGATGCGTCAGTGTAAACCCGATACTCGAGTCCTCCCTTCGGCAAATCAAGTATAAGTCTAGACGTTAACTTGTCCTTTAGCTCGTCGAAAGCTAATTGACAATGATCACTCCAAGTGAAAGGCACCCTTTTCTGATTCAGATTCGTCAAAAGGATCGCAATCTTTGAGAATCCTTTAATGAACTGCCTGTAATACCTGATCAATCCCAAAAAATTACGCACCTTGGTCGGTGGCATGGGTTGTCCCTACTCCCTCACAGCTGACACCTTACTCGGATCCATCACAATACCCCAGTCTGACACCATGTGGCCAAGAAACTGTACCTCCCGCAGTCAAAATCCACACTTCTCGAATTTGCCATAAAGCGGATGATCCCGCAGTGTCTGTAGAACCACATGCAGATGCTCTACGTGCTTCTCCTTGGTGTGCGAGTAGATCAGGATGTCATCAATCAACACGATGACAAATTGATCAAGATGCTCCCTGAAATCCCTGTTTACGAGGTACATGAACACTACTGGTGCATTACTGATCCCGAATGGCATCACCCTAAACTCATAAGATCCATACCGCGACAGGAAAGAAGTCTTAGAAACATCCTCCTCTCGAATGCGTAGCTGATGATACCCTGACCTCAAAGAGATCTTGGAGAAGTAAGATGCCCCTCTTAATTAGTCAAAAAGATCATCGATCCTAGCTAACGGATATTTATTCCATATCGTCACCTTGTTCAACTCCCTGTAATCCATGCACTACCGAAGTGAACCATCCTTCTTCTTTACAAATAATACTGGTGCACCCCATGGTGATGTACTCTGCCGAATGAAACCCTGACCCAGGAGCTGCTGAATCTGCTATCTCAACTCACGCATCTCTGAAGGGGCCATATGGTAAGGTGCTCGAGTAATCGATCTCTTCCATGAAGCTAAATCGATTACAAATTTGATTTCCCTACTGGGTGGCAACCCTGGTATTTCCTAGAACACATCCTCAAAGTCCCTCACTACTGGGATTGAGTCCAACGGAAACACCACCTCCTGTGAGGTTTCCTCCTCGATGTAATATAGTGTGCGACCCTCCCTCCGGTTGCGGCATCGCTATTAGGAACATCTCCTGTCTTGGAATGGAGAACATGATTATCCTCTCGTAATAATCTATAGTTGCCCGATAACCTGCCAAATAATCCATACCCAGGATGACATCGTGCCCCTCCATATCTAACACTAAAAGGTCTGCTGCTAAACTAAGCCTCCCAATTAAAATGACCACCCCCCGACAAATCGAGTGAATCAAAGCCCCACTGGACACTGGTGACTCTACACACATACGAAGACTACATACAATCTCTAGTAATCCGGCTCGTTTAGAAAAATTAAATTTAATGAATGAATGCGATGCTCCTGTGTCAAAAAGTATATTAACCTTATGACCATGAATGAGAAACATACCCTCAACTGTTGGCGGGGCCTGCTGTGCTAGAGGATTGGGAACATCCCAACCGCTATACACATGCCCGTAGTGCATTTTCCCGTGCTACTGTTGGGCGGGTGGAGTTGGTGCTACTAGCGGCATCTTCCCTTGTTGCCCCTGTTGGGCACCTTGTTGATGACCTCTGCCCCTCTGCGGGCACTCCCTCTTGAAGTGTCCTGGCTGGGCACAGACAAAATAGCATTTCTGACCGTCCCCCTAGCGTTGGCCCTGTTGGCCTCCCCCATTTTTCCCTTGGCCCTGACGGACGTGAGGAACCTGCTACTGATGATTTGGGCCTGGTTGCCCCTGCCTGAACCCCAGTCCTCCCGATCGGAACCCACCAGGCCTAAACTTCTAGTCTGCTACTCAGTACCACTCGTGTCACCACCAATAACTGCCTTGCCCTATTGGCTCGGCTCCCCTACTCTCTTTCTCCCCTTCACATGGAAGCGATGATCCTGGCAATGTACGAGGGCAGCATTAATGACATTTGTAGAAGTCACTAACACTGAATTCCTAATCAAATACTACCCGATCCTCCAGGCCAATCCATCCATGAACCTCGACTTCTTTCGCTCCTCATCTCTCATCTCATTTGGCACAAATGTTTCCAAAGGGTTGAACTCTTCCTCATAATCTTCCAGTGACAGGTCACCCTACACTAACTCACTGAACTTCTTCCTCATCTCAGCCTCTACCGCTGGTGGGAAGTATTTGTGATCAAATCTCACCTAGAACTCGGATATCATCATCAAATCCCTCTCCTCGACGGTGGTAACTGACTCCCACCACTATAAGGCTGCCCCCGATAGACGAAAGGTAGCAAGCATCTATTTATGCACATTAGTACACTCCGGCATGCGCAGATGGCGCTGAATATTCTTCTTCCAGTCACAAGCCTCTACCACACCGGTTCTACCCTGAAACTCGGGTGGGTGACCCTTCTGAAAGGCCTCCCTAACTCGCTGCCAAGATGGTGGCCCCACTAGAGCCTGAACTGCTGGTGCCATAGGAGGTGGTGCATGGGGCTGAGGAAAATGGGCTTCCATAGCCCTCATTGCTGTCTCAACTGCCTGAGCCACTATCACGGCCACCTAATTAGTGGAGACCAACTCGGGTGGGGGTGGGGGTGGCAGTACCTGTGGCTCCAGACGAGCCTCCCTTAACTCATCCCTAGCCTCAGCCCTCTCCACTCTCGGCCTCTTTGGTGGAATCTGAAAATAGATTGAATCGTATAAGTACACAGTTTATACAAAAATATCTAATAGCAGAAATATGATAACTCAAAACTGGAAAATGAATAAACAGTCCTAGTAATAGGGCTTTACATCAACCGAACGTTGCGCTGAAACATAGTAAGCCGCACAGATCCAAAGGACACTAGAATCTGATGCTCTGATACCATCTGTGACACCCCTCCTAATTAACCCCAGGTGATAAATCCTAAATTAAATTACAACAGGTTTCTCATTTGATTCATTCTTAGCTTCATTGTCGCCTTTTTAATTACTAACCACCTAAGTGAGAAAATTATACTGCTGCAAATTTTATCTTTCATTAACTTAAATGAAATACTCATGCGGAAACAAAATAATATGACAATCACAATTAACTGGATTTAACCATTCATAATTAAATAACTGACTGAATAAGCCATCAGTTCAAAATCCAACAAAATTAAAGACAAGCAATTAAATCTCAACAAGTTTGACATAAGTACTGAATAAAACAGTGATCAACATGCTCGAATAACTGATAGGAAGTCTTTACACTAAGAATGAAAAGAATGAGGTGCCTATCAAACTCCTGTAACATCCACACATGCTGCAGCAATGGATCCATGGAATGAGTCAAGCCTGGCGTCCCTGTGGATGGACACCTAAAAGGTTTTAAAAAAAATTTATAGCAAGGGTTAGAACCCAAAATATTTTTAAAATATTTAGCAAGTGATTAACTTGCAGTAATAAATATATATACATGCTCTTCATATTTTAGTTAGTGCCGCACTCTCTTGAGAACATCCTCACTCCTTCTCTAATATGCACTAATAACACCTTAATTAATTTACTTAGTTATTTATCCCATGACTAGATAACTGATATAACCTCTTGCAACCACCCCACTCTAACCGAGTGTGCCATAATTATGATTTCTAAGTTATTATTAACATTAACTTAATTAATCATTTCCCTTTTTAAAATCATATAACTTTCACACCCATTATATGTATAATGCAATTCACGACATGTATTAATTTACCTGTATATATTTATTTACCTCATTATATACGTACAATTATATTACAACATTCACAAACATGCTAGAATAATAATTAATATTGAACATCCTCCCAAGTAATAACTCACCGGATGTAAATTCTCTAAAGTGCTATCCCACTAGGCATATTCACATAATCAAGTTACCCCAAGTCAGAATTGCTCACTAACATAGATAATACGTAAAAATTGGAGGCGGCAATATTCCTTCCCTAGAAGTGAGATGCCCCTCACCCATATAACGGATGCTATTACTTAGGAATATACTCGCCCTACTCCTCAAGCTTGGGGATTCACCCACTACGCCCAACCTCCCCTATAGCACTAGAGTATATGTAATAATAATATCTAGCCACTGATATTAATGCACACACCATATATATATATATATATATATATATATATATATATATATATATATATATATATAATTAAAATAAACTATCCCGGATATCCCGTGTACTAATTTCGTAACACAAGCCTATTAAAATTATTAAGAGTTTATGCTCCAACTCTAATTATTAATTAATTCACACATTAATTAATTAAATTACTTTTGGTGTCGCCCCCAACCAATATATTCAGACTTACTCTCGTGGCCCGAAATAAACAATATCCAAGTCTAAATTCCCGACTCCAAATTATTTAGACTTCATTCTAAATAAATTTAACGTCTTGGTATCGCTCAACCAATAACCCCAGACTTTCCCACTCAATCCGTATTTAATTATTTTGAAATATTATTCCCAAAATTTAACCATGGTGTGACACACATAATTTCCTTAAAATCCTAATTAATTTTCCCTCCCAATTAATTTGATTGTATCCCCATGTCTATTTCTCATTTCATAAGGTATAGGAAAATATTTAAATTTAATTTCCCTTATATATACAAACTGGCCGAACTGCCAGAAATTTTTTACCTTCGATCGATCGATCCCCAATCCTCGATCGATCGATCGAACAGGTCATCGTCTTCTCCGAGTTGTCTGTTTCAGCCATGGACGCAAATCGACAAGCCCTAACTTCTTCTACCATCAAACCCAAGTATTCTCATAAATAAAATGCACCAAAAACCTCATGAGAGACCCCCATAAAGTTCTCAAACATCATTTAATTTTTGCCCTCTACTGTTTTCATAAATTAGGGAAAAATTTGATTTAACCTTTAAAAATCAAATCCTTTCCTCAAATTAGTTTCTAGTTCATCCGGATTTCATCCTACCAAATATATATATACTACTCTCAGATTGCACATGAATTTATTACACAATTTAGAAATCAGAATATTGGTTTACAAAAACCCCATGTTTATACCCCTTAAATCCCAAAATGAATTTGAATTATTGACATCACATAAATATGAATCGAAAAGAAAATTAAATTCTATAGCAAGTTAACCACTTGCCTTATTATTCGTAGGGTCTGATTTGCGGTTGTGAATTCCCAAGGTTGAAGACGCAGTCCTTTCTTTTTGGCTCTTTCCTTTGTCCCCCAAATTTGCTTATAGCTGCCTCTCAGGGTTTCCTCTCCCACTAAGTATTTTCTAAACTCTAATCATCCATTATCTTTTTCCTTATAATTTTTTAATTAGGCTAATTCCCGTTTTTTGCCTAATGGGCCTAGCCCAAGTGACCCAAATGCCCCCGTGTGGGCCCGGCTAGGCCTAAAAATGTCTCGTGACCCGTTTACTGCCCCCGGATACACTTTTCTGACTATCTCGACCCATTCGAACTCAACCGTACACTCATAATTGGCATCCGAATTAATTTATAAAAATCCTTATCTCACACCCTTATTAGTCTATACCGACTCCCGGCTGAGATAAGTACATACCCCGTCATTAATACCCGAAATGATGTAAATAAATTATTACTATTCACTTAGTAAATAAATTTTCTAAATATTAACCATTCACTCCCCGATTAATATTTAAATATATTTGTCCATACTTAATTCAATTAAAATTACGACGCACAAGTAATTTTAAATTCCCGAATTAATTAAATATTAAATACACAAAAATATGGGGTGTTACAATTACCTAATAATATTTGACCGATCACTAGCCAAAAGGTGTTATTTTTCAGACTAGTTTGGAGGTGTAGAACTAGGAGGAGTTGTGCTAAGAAGCGGGGATCATACATCAAGTATGTAATGTTTTATTGTTGAGAAACAAAGTAATACACTACGTCTTGGTACTGGGGTGGAAAAGGAGAAGTAGAGGGAGTTCAGTGTGGGTAACTGATGGATCCCTAATAAAAATAAACCAAAAGATGTATTATGAGGCTTGGGCTTCACGAGTTAAGCTCGGTATAGAACATATGTGCCCAAGGAGACTTAGGATCAAAGCCAACATATTTACAACAAAATAAGTTATATTTACATATGTAGTCTATGGGATATCGAGTATAAAAGGTACAACAATGTGGTATTTATGGAGTTTAGTCCTTATGATAACATTTGGTTATGTTAGATTGATATATTTATATGTTAGGAAAATACGTTGATCAAATGCCGATATTTGAAAAGTATTTATATCAAAACACATATTCGGGGTAGCTCCGCCTTGACGGGCTTAGTTATCTTTGAGAATTGGTGGGAGTACTCGGTTTCATGACTTTGGCCTGCAAATTTTCAGGCTGACACAGCTTAATGGTACTTTCCCAAGAACGAATTTTGAAATTAATATTTTCATGTTGATGTATTTTAATCATGAAATTTTATTAGCATTTATTTAACATATGAGCATGTCAAACAATACACAAATAAAGTAACTAGATTAGAAACTAGGCATTTTAAATATAAATGTTGTAAATTACATACACCGTCCCCTAAATGGGGGCCAAGATAAAAAAGAAAAACAGTTGTTTGTAGTTTATCACAGTATATATATGTGAGGTATTGTATAAAAAATTCTACTTATTTTCTTTACCCTTACGACGAAAGTCAACTTTTTTCCTAAGGGTGTGTCCCCATTTTTGATGTTTTTTTAGTCGGGGAGAGCTTAGTCTAGAAGGGATGACTTTAGAGAAATTTGTGCAGAGGTTTGACTCGATTTATTCTCGGAGGTAACTTTTTAGAAGTACGGACCTCGTTTAGGACTAGGATAAGACTTTGCAAAAGTACGAGCTTTTCTTGAAGGAAAAGATATTTTTTTGAAGTACGAGATTCTTTGGGACATTCAGAATAAGGTCGTGTATATTGGATGCTCAAGGGAGAAGAAGTTGAGAAAACAAATTGAGGTCTAGTTTTGGGAAGCTTTGACATAATGGGTGAGAACCTTTATTTATAGGGATCAGAGTCAGTCGATTAACCATTTAGGATCCTCAATTTTTTTAGGTGACATGTGTAAGGCTGAGATTAGATCCTTAGAGATATTGCAATGATTAGTTTATAGGACAAATAACCAATCGATTATCTGAGGGGAAATGGTAAACTGTTAATTGTTCCAGAGGGCGTGTTTGGTTATTATTTTAATGAGTTATTTGATTTTTATTTATTTTCACTTTGGCTGTGTATACTTTGGTTCTTGGTGCGTTTGACACTTTGAACTTTAGTGTAGGTTTCGAAAGTTGCTATTTTTTTGGGTTCTTTTGGGGTTTATGTCCGGGGCTTATTTTGGACAAAATGAGGCGTCCTTAAACCTCGATTGCTGATCGAGGTGACCACACCCTCCAATACCTTTGAATCAAACTATCCTTGCCAAAATGTTGTCAAGGATAGACCAAAAGCCTATTTATAATGTTCATAAGAACATATGAATATAATTAAATAACCAAGTAGTTGATTTTTGTATCGGTAGAAATTATAACCCTCCATGAATGGAAAGGAGCTCAATTTTATCTTGATGTCATGAAGATAATATTGAGAGTGTCCCCTCACCATTTTACCATTATAATCTATGATGATACACCCATTTCACTTTCCTTATGGTTGTCCTCTAACTCGAACAACGACACAGAAGGCCTCATCCACTTTGTAAAGATAATTTGGAATGAAAACTAACGAGTATTTCACATTAAAAACTTGCATACTCTCTTAAAATTATTTTAACTTTATTAATGCCTTAATGTGGCCTATATTTAAGAATATTAAATGTCAAGTTTGATTCTTTAAAGGGTAATTATAATACCGAGAGCAAATGCCATTTAAGATGGTTGATCAAAGAACATCTCAATTAATTATAGATTTAGGGACTCTTGAATATCTACCTTTATGGACAATAAAAATTAAGTTACTATTAGGTATTTGGATCCTTTCCTCCGATAAATAAGTAGTCGATTTTCATCATTCAGACATAATGAAAAGCAACATAAGAAAATTATAGGCTTGTGAAGATAAGAACCAATTCTCAAGTGTGAATTTCATATTGGAGATAGAAGGGTATATTATAAGTTGCAATTCACATTCAATATGGATCAAGGTCATATATCCATGATAATCACGTTGAACCAATATCCTAAATTTGATAATGTGTAGCATAATGGTTTCTTGCTAAATAACAATTACATGAATAATTTCTTAATTCTATAAATATGTGTAGAATATTGATTAACTATTAATTATGTGTAATTAATTTTAATTTTTTACATTTGTTATCATTGCCTTGTGTTAAGATCACATAATTATCCATTAAGTACTCCAATGAAATGGTTAAGGTCATTGAATTTTACATGGTATCATTTAATGTACACGTGTGAGTATGTATATTTCATGAAAATATAGTTCTTGCATATTCTACGGATTAAATTTTTAAAGCATAATTCGTTAACAATGAAAAAACTTATGAGTAGGTTTCATTTGAAATGTTTAATTGTTCTATAACGAAGTGATGTATCATTTATGCTCTTTGCATGAAATTAAATTCATGAATTGGTACATTGGGAAAAAATATAAAACGATTGTATCATGTTAAAATCCTCCAACTAGATTTAAGTCAATGCATAAATTAAATTCTTGGACTATGTCTTTCACTAGTGAGTTTGGCCAGCATTCTTAGTTTGACAGAATTACAAACTATAATTGGGTTTTTTCAATAAAAAAATTTGTGATGATTTAATTCTGTATTTAATTCTAATTAAAAATTGCAATATGAATACCTCATTTTCTTATGATGATTTATTATGTTTTTAATTATGATTAAAAACTAAAATAATGAATATCTCGATTTTTATGATGTTTTCAACAACCTTTTTAGGTCCCCATATCTACTTAGACATAAAATTATGAGTGGTGGCGTTTTAGCACCGTTTTCGGCTATATTTTTATCCCACCTTTAATAAGAAATAGGAGAAATTATAATTTTTGACTTTCTTGGAATTTAACAAAATTTGTCAGTCTAATGCCCAACGAAGTAACGATCAAGACACTTGACCTTTGGTTATAACTAAATGTGTTTTTCTACCATTTGAGACCAATTAAGCGCTTAAAAAATTAAATTTATCATTTTTTATAATAAACTTGACCTGCGTATTTGTCTCCGTAATTTTTCTTCAATTATTAATCCTAACATTTTCGTATTGATAACTCCATTTTTTTGTTCTTGGATTTCTCGTATTTTTATGTATTAAATCACTATGATTATTGCCTTACCGTTAAAATATTATTCTTATACTCTTGTTATGTGGTTTTGATTTACACCAAATATTGTTATGAATATTATACCAATAGTTAAAAGTTTTTACATTAATAATTATATCATGTGAGATTGAGTTTTTATTAAAGTGCTTTAGTCAGTATTTATTATATTAAATTTACGTACATAAATTTTGATGCACTAATATTTATGCCATCATTGTAATAATGTATCCCAAAGGTTTAATTATAATGATATACCTAATGACTTTTGTGATTCACTATTCTATTTATATTTATATTACGACAAACTATAATGATCTTGAATGTCAAATTATACAATATATATTAACATAAGTTATTTATGTATTAAAGGTATTTATAAAAAAATAAACATGAATAGTTTTTTTCATTATTCATGAGATATGAAGTGATCTCCCACAAGTGGATCAACTATTTCTTTCGATAGATGAATATAAATAGTCAATTTGCATATGTTACTAATGTGAGTCTTTAATTAATGTAATAATCATAACATGAATGGTTTGGTAGTCACCAAAGTTACATAAATTAAATATTTGTGAATGTTAAATTTGAAGATGAATAATAATAATAATAATAATAATAATAATAATAATAATAATAATAATAATAATAATAATAATAACTCAAAATGCTTATGATCTTATAGATATTGATGGCGTTTACTGAGTTTGCTTTAAATAAGATTCTGTAATACCCCATAATTTTAAAGGAATTTAATTAATTAATTATAGATTTTGGGAGAATTTTAAATAATTATTTTGAGTGAAAACTTGACTTTTATAATTATTTAAGTGAATAATAAAGTTTTATTTATGTTAGTGGAAGTTGAAATATAATTTATGGAGGTTATTTAATTATACAATTTATTTAATGAATTAATAAGGGTAAAAATGTATTTAGAAGCTTACTTAGGAAGATGTTTGGGCTAAAGGGTAAGTAATAAGGAAAGGGACTAATGTAAGGACATATTTTACAAGTCCTGTAACATTTGTGTATGTCGTATACCGCTACAAAGCCGTCGAAGAAAAAGTTCAAGTATTAAGATACGTGAAGATGGACTCGGATATCAAAGTTTTTCAACATTCAGTCCTCCACGAGATGAATTTTGGTAAGACTATGTTTTGGATACTTAACGGTTCATTTAATAGTATTGGGATATTTTTCTAAAATATTTTCTAAGTGTTGAGGCGTCATTTTTCATCAAAATGAGATTTTTTAAGTGTTGCGGTGGACATTTTTTGACAAAACAAAAAAATTATCGAGCGATAATAGTGAGTCGCTCAAGCGATAAACGTATGTCGCGCGAAGCTCGTTCGAGCGATGCATGTCATCGTTCGAGAGAAATGGACTTTTTGTTTGAGCGACGCGCCGCCTTAACGTTTTTATATATAGCATGTTAAACAGCTCCATTTTTCTCATGAAGACCTCACGTTTTATAGAACACGTAAACTGCAATCTGCATAATTCTTTAGTCTTCTTCTTTTAAGAGTTTTGTAATTTGTTTTCAATTCACACAATGCCAATCTATTATATGAATTATTTTGCAACTCAAAATACGTTTTTGCTAGAGTTTACTCATGTAGGGAGAATAACCTATTGTTGATATAGGTGCCACTTGAGGGAGGTACATGACTGACATTGACTGCGTGTCAAAGGAATTACTCGAGGGTATTCCTAGGTTGATTCAAGACTACGTGTCTTTGTGGATCTTCTGATATTGATTTATTGTTGATTCAGGACTGAGGTTCTTGAGAGTTTGCTGTGGTAAATTCTTTGCAAATTTCATTATAATCATTGTAAGTTGTGATTTATGCTTTTATAGTGAAATAAAAGGCTTTTCCCTTTGGGAATTTATTTTGAAATCTGTGAGTCAGCAATTATTATTTGTGTTTGCTTGATCCACTGCACCTAGATGTTTGTTTAGAGTTAAAACAAATTTGTACTGAATTAATTTGGTGTAAAATTGATAATTAATTAAATAAGGGTTTACTTGTAATTTGTGAATCTATTCAAATCAGTATCACACTGCGCATTTTACAAATTGGTATCAGAGCGGGTTTCTCTAATTTATCGAGTGATCCTTCTTTTTCTCAAAATTGTGCGAAATTGGATTTTTTTGAAAAATCTGTTTTGTTAAAAATAGCAATTTTTCAAATGGAGCACTTATGTAATCGGATGCCCCCTTAATTGGCACGAGTCAGAGTTTTGATGATTTAAATAGATTGAATTTGACGTTTGCAAAAAGAACTAATTTTTTGAAAAAAGAAAATTGTCATTTTAAATTCGTTATGGATCTTTTGCAAATGGTTCAAAATCAAAGACATTTTTATCATGGGAAATTGATTTCTTTCGACCATGATTTTAATGCGTTAAAATTATCCAAAAAGGAGAGTGATGATAGGGTCCTATTTTTAGGAAAAAAATGGAGGACTTTAAAAACTCTAAGATTTGTGTTTGTGCCAAAGAGGATAAAAATGTTTTAGTCAATGAGTTTGTGGCACGTGAGGAGACTCTTAGGGATAAGTGTGCATATTTTAAGAGAGAACGTGATAACCTTCTAGGAATAATTGAAAATATGGAGAATGAGTCCCTAAAATTGGCAGAGTTTAATTCTTTACTTGAATAAAAAAAATTGGAGTTGAAAATAATTTGACAAACTCGAGTAGTGTTAGTAGCAATGGTAGTGGCTCGTCGTGTTGTCATGTTTATGAAGCCCTTATGCTTTTGACTCACTTGAGTCTAGAGTGTATAAGAGCTCATCTAGTTTGGAAATAGTGACAAAATAGTGTCCATCCTAGAAACCAAAGAGCTTCAGAGATTGGGTTGCTTCTTCTTCTATTCATCTTGTGATGATCCTGAGACTATAGCCATCACTCACACACTTAGAATTTCATTCTTGCATTTCATATTGCACCACTGTGTATTAATGTTGTGAGTGTGTTTAAATCCCTCAATTTGATTTTTAATAATTTTTTGGGAATTTAAAACATATTTTAAACAAGGTTTTATTTAATTAAAACTTGATTTAAAAGGTCTTGGGGTTAATGTATAAATATGGATTGTTGTGTTTATTGGCCTAAAGTTACTTTGGGTAGAAACCGAAAGCGCTAAAGACTTTAGGGTTGGCTTTGTAATTATTTTGGGACGCGCGTTTACATTCATCCTCAGGCCTACACCTGTTGTCCTCTGATTGGCCTGAACTGTGTTTCTTTACTGAGACAAACCATCGCGTGCTTTCAGCCCTTAGATCAACCCTTATCGATGGCCTGCATGTCTTTTGAGTGAATCCCAGTGTAAACCCTTTAACCAATCAAAGTATGTTTAATCCACCGCCTGTTATGAGCCCTTAGATTGGAGTCAAAGGAGCTTGACTCAATCAGAGCCCTTGATTTTGAACGAAGCTCTGGAATCTTCTTCTCTTCCTATTTAAAGGCCTCTCATCTCAGCCTTCGAAAGCTTTTGCCATTTTGAAAAGTCTCAGAGAATAGAGAGAGGAGAGAGAAGAGAGAGGAGAGAAGAGAGAAGTTAGAGAGAGAAACCAAACCCTAGTTAGAAACCCTAACTTCGTCAAAATACCTCTAAACCTAAACCACTTACCTCTCCATAAACACCATAACCAAATAAACACCATCCTTAGTGTTTCTTGAGTTATGAGAGTTCGAGTTGAGTGATTTCCGGTTTGCTGAAATCCTTGTGTTCATAAATCTTATTTCCAACTTAGACATAGACTCAGATCTTGTTTCTCTTTCAATAGAAATCATAGATCTGAAGTTTTTCATGTCACAACACACTTAGTTGCATTTATTTCTCATCTTGAGAATTTCGTTGTTGATTGTTTTCTGATAAAACATTTTCTTACTTCAGAATCAACAATAGATGTTTTTCTATTTCTGTTTTTACAAAACCTAACCTGACCTAGTGGGATTCGCACTTGGAGGGCTCTCAATCCCCATAATATTTTCAAAAGTGATTGAGAAAGGTCTTGACCGATTTCTTAAGCAAGATATCCGTGGAATCTGGGTTATTTTGAAAGGTCAAAAAGGTTCTTGGTTTTGTAAGAAAGAAAAATAACAAATACACTGCATATAGACTTTATATGTGATTTGTTAGGATCGTCTGTAACTAATAAGTGTGTGTGTGTGCATGCATGTGTTTTAGAACACCATTCACAAACATCTTCACACTACAAACACTGAAAGTGTTGGCTATAATATTTGGTGAACATAAGTCGACGTAAAGTGCTGAAACAAAGAAGAGTTGACAAACTGAGACAACTACATCAACAAACAAGATCTGCAGAAAAGTTAAGGACGCCAGGGGGTACAATCCTGAACTTGTATAGATTTGTTTTTGTGTGCATGTTAGTTAAATAGGTTGTAACTCATATATTTGTTTTAGTGATTGTTTTTGTTTTACTCCGTAGAGGGAGTCGTGGATGTTTCCTCAAGGTTGAGGTTTTACCACGTAAAAAATCCTGAGTATCAATATTTCTACATCTTCTCATCTCATTCTGATCGTGTGCTGAGTTTAAAACATTTTAAACTGTTTACTAAAACTTGTTATCAAATCTTGTCCATATCTCGTACATACTTTTGTTAACACATCTTGTGTTCAAATCTTTTTGATTTAAGTAAAGAGTTTCTTCAACAAACTTTCGGAGTTGCTTAAATAGTTTATTTTCATAAACGGCTTTGGCAACGCTATTTCAATTGGTATCAGAGCTTTTGGTGAACTTTTTTCAAAAAGATCCTGAGTTTCTGAAACTGTTTTCTCAAAATCATTATGGACGAGAAAAACGAAAGATATGGTAACTTGACCGGGCCTCCAGTCTTTGATGGAACCAATTTTTCTTACTGGAAAGTAAGAATGATTGCTTTCATTCAAGGCACTCTGGGAGATGATGTCTGGGATATTATTGAAAATGGATACTCTTATCCAACTAAACCAGCCACTGATGGAAGCAATGAAAGGATTAAGAAAATATTGAGTGAATTTACTCAAGAAGAGAAACAGGTTTCTCGAAATAATTACAAAGGCAAGAACGCTATATTTATGTCTATTAACGAACATGAGTTCAAGAGAATCTCATCCTGTACCACTTCCAAGGAAGCATGGGATACCTTGATTACTGCCCATGAAGGAGACTCTAGGGTAAAAGCTGCTAAGACTCAGATGTTAATCCAACAGTATAATACCTTAATCATGTCTGAATCTGAGTCTTTCGATGATTTCTATATGAACCTTACTGATATTGTCACTAAACTTCATGCCAATGGTATAACTTATGATAGACAGGAAATTGTCTCTAAAATTCTGAGATCATTACCACAGAAATTTGACAATAAAAGATATGCTATTGAGGATATGTGTGATACAAATCTAACTCCTGAATTACTCAGTAGCAAATTAAGAACTGTGGAAATGGAATTAGAGTTTAAGAAACAATTGACCCACAGTAATAGGAAACATACCAATTCCAATCTTAGCTTTACTTCCAAGATGACCAAGCCTGAGTTAAACACCCCGAGTAATGATTCTGATGAGGACTGTGACTTAGAAAGTCTAGATAATCAGATTGCCCTAATGACAAAACAATTTAAGAAAATTGTTAAATTTAGAAACAGTGTTGCAAACAGACAGGGCAAGTCTAATTATTCTACTCCTTCAAATCACAAACCTCATGAGAAACCTCATGACAAACAGAACAAGGACAACACAAGACCTCACAGAGACCTCAAGAAGACTGAATGCTATAGATGTGGTAAACTAGGACACATTGCTCAAGACTGTAGAGTTAATTTGAATGCCCAAAACAAACACTCTAGAGCCAACATCTGCAAAACCTGGGATGACTCAAGTGATTCTGAAAATGAGGAACCTGAGACATCTGATGGTTTTGATCCTTGTTTATCTTTCTTTGACAAAATCATATATAATGATGATATGCCTGTGCTTGATATTGAGGATGAGCCTAGTAATTCTAGTTCTGTTATCTTGAATCATACCTTAACTGGTTTAGATGCTTTACTTACTGAGAATATTAATACTTCTTCTTCGGGGTGTGTGAGTCAAAGGGGAATCGATACTGCTGATGTCAATGGGTGCGTGAGTATAAGAAATGAAACCTTAGGGGTCACTTCACACACTTCACTTAGTGACTCAGACAATGATGATCTCCCAGACATTCACACTCTATATGCTAAGACTCTTAAGAAAAGCACTAGACTAGAAAAGATTGTGAAAGATCTTACCAAAAAGCTAGAGGATCTAAGCCTAATGGTAAAACTGAATGCTGAAGAGTATACTACACAATGCATGTCTCATGACAGTGAAGTTAAAGTGTTTGATGAAAAACTGAAAACTTTAATTGAAGCTAATGAAATTCTGGAGAAAAAATACAAAGGGACATTATTAGAATTGGAACAAACAAAAGAAAAGACAGCAACTGTTTTCAAAAAATTTACCACATTTGAAAACAATTCTAAATGTTTTGAGGAATTCGTTGCTGAATCTAAAACCAATTCTGATGATAGAACTGGAATAGGGTTTTGCCCCAATTTGAAGACACAAACTAAACATGTTGAACCTATCAAATTTGTGTCAGGAGGCAAAAGACCTATTGAAACATGTCCAGACTTTCATTCTCTAAAAACTGAGTTTGATCATCAAAACACTAACACTGGAGACACAAGTTGCTCTAAGCATGAAAGTTTACCAAAGGGAAAATATGTCTGCCCCCCAATTAGGAAAAGTGAACCTGCCTTCAAATCTGTGCTACCTAGGAATAAAATTCAACCTCAAAATCTCTCTAAACCTTTGTTTAGAAACTTTCCTAAGGAAAACCCTATTCTGAGCAATCTTTATTGCTCCTATTGTGATATATATGGTCACTCTTTCGATAATTGCTATGCTAGGAGACTGATTAAGCCTATCTACAACACTCCTATGTATCATAACTTTAACTATTCTAGGAGGAGTCGTAATAATTATGTCCTTCCCAGGCCACCAGACAAAAACTCTAACTATAGGAATAGAAAGACTAAACCTAAAAGGACATTTACTAGAAGGATTCCCAGAAACTTTTCTAAATCAAATGCTCAGGTATTTAATTTTACCCAAAATCATGCGCAAAATGTTTTTCAACAAAAATCTATTGCTCGCAAATTTTATCAAATAAGAGCAAATCAGCGCAAACAGAAAACCAGAGCAATTTGGGTTAGAAAAGATGATCTAGCACCCCAGATGAAGTGTAACATTGTTGTTTCTGCTCTAAAAGCTGAACTTACAACTTCTGGTTGGTACTTGGATTCTGGTTGTTCCAAACATATGACAGGTGATGATACAAAACTTTTAAATAAAACCCACTTTGATGGTGGAAAAGTTGTTTTTAGTGATGGTATATCATCCCAGATCATAGGCAAAGGAACCCTTAAAGAAAAAGGTCTTCCTGTTCTTGAAAATGTTCTCTTAGTTAAAGGTCTTAAGGCTAATTTACTTAGCATTTCGCAATTCTGTGACTCAAACTACACTGTTACCTTTTCAAAGAACAATTGCAAGATTTTAAATGAAAAGGGAGAATGCTTAATTACAGGATTCAGGACCCCTGACAATTGTTATACTGTCATGTCTAGTTCTGAAATCTGTAATGTTGCCAGAATGGATGACAACGAGATATGGCATAACAGAATGGGTCACATTAATTACGAAAATTTGAGTAAATTGTCTTCTCAACAAATAGTTAGAGGAATACCAAAAATTAAACCTATTCATAACATTGTCTGTGGTCCCTGTCAAGAAGGAAAAATTGTTAAAGAACCTCATAAAAGGGTTAAATATATCCTTACCTCTAATCCCTTAGAACTCATCCATATGGACCTAATGGGTCCTTCTCAAACTGTTAGTCTTTGTGGACACAGTTATATTCTAGTTATGGTTGATGACTTCACCAGATTCACTTGGGTAGCTTTCTTAAAACAAAAATCCGATACTTTTCAAACTTTTTTAAAGATTCTTTTACGGATTGAGAATGAGAAAGACACTCAAGTGAATAGAATCCGAAGTGATAGAGGTGGTGAATTCAAAGACACTGGTATTGTAGAATATTGTGACTATAATGGTTACAAACATGAGTTCAGTGCTCCTAAGACCCCTCAACAAAATGGAATAGCTGAGAGAAAGAATCGAACTCTTCAAGAGATGGCACGTGTCATGCTCCATGCCAAGAACTTACCTAAGTATTTTTGGGTAGAATCTATTCGTACAGCTTGCCATCTTATTAATAGGGTCTATCTTAGAAAGAATTCAAAACAAACCTCTTATGAACTTTGGTACAATAAAAAGCCTAATCTTAAGTACCTTAGAACCTTTGGTAGTACCTGCTATGTTTGCAAAGATAGGGAACACTTATCTAAATTTGAGAGTAGAGGAGATAAAGCCATATTCTTAGGTTATTCACCTAACAGTAGAGCTTATCGAGTGTATAATCTTCGCACTAAGACCTTAATGGAATCCATAAATGTAATTGTTAGTGACACTACTGTAGAAAGCAAGACTAGTGAATTAACTATAGAAGAAGAATCGTCAAATATTTTAGAAAATGACTCTTCTGAAATAGATAATTCATTACCTATTGAGTCACCTGAAGTACCTAACTGGGTTTCTAAAGATCATCCCATAAACAACATAGTTGGTAACCCTAGTGAACCAGTACGTACAAGATCCCAACTTAGAAATTATTCTCTCTATGCATGCTTTGTTTCTCTCTTGGAACCAAAGAATGTAAATGAGGCATTGAATGACTCTCACTGGATTTCTGCTATGCAGGATGAACTTTTACAATTTGTCATTCATGATGTTTGGTTTCTTGTTCCACGTCCTGATCACAAAAAGGTTATTGGTACTCGTTGGATTTTCAAAAATAAAACTGATGAAAATGGGATGATAATTAGAAATAAAGCTAGACTAGTTGCTCAAGGTTACTCCCAAATAGAAGGACTTGATTTTAATGAGACGTTTGCTCCTGTTACTCGTTTAGAATCAGTTCGTCTGCTTCTTGCTATAGCTTGTCACATGCATTTTACATTATATCAAATGGATGTTAAATCTGCGTTCCTTAATGGAATACTTGCCGAGGAAACCTATGTAGAACAACCTAAAGGGTTCATTGACCCTAATTATCCTAATCATGTATTTCGGTTGAAAAAGGCTTTATATGATCTTAAGCAAGCTCCTAGAGCTTGGTATGAGCGGCTGTCCAGTTTTCTGCTGGACAAAGGTTTCAAAAGAGGTGGAAATGACCAAACCTTATTTGGCAAACATTTTGGCAAACACATTACTATCGCTCAAGTCTATGTAGACGATATCATATTGGGATCCACTTCTACCTCAGAAGTAAAATCTTTTACTGAAATTATGAGTAAGGAATTTCAGATGTCCCTTATGGGGGAGTTACAGTTCTTCCTAGGTCTTCAAGTCAAACAACAACCAGATGGCTTGTTTCTTTCGTAGACTAAGTACGCATTAGAGATAGTTAAGAAATTTGGCCTCGAGAGTGCTAAAAGTGCTAAAACGCCTATGAGTACTACAGAGAAATTATCTAAAGATGAAAATGGAAAATCTGTAGACTCTACCTTATATCGTAGTATGATTGGCACATTACTCTATCTGACTGCCTCGCGTCCCGATATCATGTATGTTGTTTGTGTTTGTGCGCGTTATCAAAACAACCCCAAGGAGAGCCATTTAAACGCTGTTAAACGCATAATTAAATATGTTAAAGGCACTCTAAATTTAGGAATTTGGTACACGAATGACACACCTAGCACTATTATTGGGTACACTGATGCTGATTGGGCTGGGTGTACTGATGATAGTAAAAGCACTTCAGGCGCATGTTGTTATATTGGTAATAACTTGGTAGGATGGAGTAGTAAAAAACAGAACTGCACATCTCTCTCGACTGCTGAATCTGAATATATAGCCGCCGGTAGCTGTTGTGCTCAATTGTTGTGGCTTAAACAAATGCTAAGTGATTATGGTATTTTAGAACCCACACTTCATCTCTATTGTGATAATCAAAGTGCGATTAACGTTTCTAAGAACCCAGTTCAACACTCACGAACTAAGCACATTAAAATAAGACATCATTTTATTCGTGAATTAGTTGAAACCAAGGAATTAGAAATCAATTATCTTTCTACTGATCTACAACTTGCAGATTTATTTACCAAACCTCTTGATTATAATAGATTCATTTCTTTACGTAAATCTATTGGTATGATTTGTGTTGAGTAAATACCTGTTATATTTGCCAAGTTCTTTCCCTTTGTCCATTTGAGACAAAATGGGGGAGAAATTTGAGTCTACTGCATATACTAAAAAGCTTGATCTTAGTAATTCTTTGCAGGTATTCTTTTTGTACAGTCATTCTTTATTGTAATAATAGGATGTTAAACTGTATATAGTTGAGTTATGTAATTTTTGCTTTCTAGGATTTGGGTAGATAGATCTTTTATAGGAATAGGATTTTCTTATTTGTTGTAGCCCTACGAGTTGAGATGACTCAAAGGAGATTTTGTCTCATATTTCCAAAGGGGGAGATTGAAGCCCTTATGCTTTTGACTCACTTGAGTCTAGACTGTATAAGAGCTCATCTAGTTTGGAAATAGTGACAAAATAGTGTCCATCCTAGAAACCAAAGAGCTTCAGAGATTGGGTTGCTTCTTCTTCTATTCATCTTGTGATGATCCTGAGACTATAGCCATCACTCACACACTTAGAATTTCATTCTTGCATTTCATATTGCACCACTGTGTATTAATGTTGTGAGTGTGTTTAAATCCCTCAATTTGATTTTTAATAATTTTTTGGGAATTTAAAACATATTTTAAACAAGGTGTTATTTAATTAAAACTTGATTTAAAAGGTCTTGGGGTTAATGTATAAATATGGATTGTTGTGTTTATTGGCCTAAAGTTACTCTGGGTAGAAACCGAAAGCGCTAAAGACTTTAGGGTTGGCTTTGTAATTATTTTGGGACGCGCGTTTACATTCATCCTCAGGCCTACACCTGTTGTCCTCTGATTGGCCTGAACTGTGTTTCTTTACTGAGACAAACCATCGCGTGCTTTCAGCCCTTAGATCAACCCTTATCGATGGCCTGCATGTCTTTTGAGTGAATCCCAGTGTAAACCCTTTAACCAATCACAGTATGTTTAATCCACCGCCTGTTATGAGCCCTTAGATTGGAGACAAAGGAGCTTGACTCAATCAGAGCCCTTGATTTTGAACGAAGCTCTGGAATCTTCTTCTCTTCCTATTTAAAGGCCTCTCATCTCAGCCTTCGAAAGCTTTTACCATTTTGAAAAGTCTCAGAGAATAGAGAGAGGAGAGAGAAGAGAGAAGAGAGAAGAGAGAAGTTAGAGAGAGAAACCAAACCCTAGTTAGAAACCCTAACTTCGTCAAAATACCTCTAAACCTAAACCACTTACCTCTCCATAAACACCATAACCAAATAAACACCATCCTTAGTGTTTCTTGAGTTATGAGAGTTCGAGTTGAGTGATTTCTGGTTTGCTGAAATCCTTGTGTTCATAAATCTTATTTCCAACTTAGACATAGACTCAGATCTTGTTTCTCTTTCAATAGAAATCATAGATCTGAAGTTTTTCATGTCACAACACACTTAGTTGCATTTATTTCTCATCTTGAGAATTTCGTTGTTGATTGTTTTCTGATAAAACATTTTCTTACTTCAGAATCAATAATAGATGTTTTTCTATTTCTGTTTTTACAAAACCTAACCTGACCTAGTGGGATTCGCACTTGGAGGGTTCTCAATCCCCATAATATTTTCAAAAGTGATTGAGAAAGGTCTTGACCGATTTCTTAAGCAAGATCTCCGTGGAATCTGGGTTATTTTGAAAGGTCAAAAAGGTTCTTGGTTTTGTAAGAAAGAAAAATAACAAATACACTGCATATAGACTTTATATGTGATTTGTTAGGATCGTCTGTAACTAATAAGTGTGTGTGTGTGCATGTATGTGTTTTAGAACACCATTCACAAACATCTTCACACTACAAACACTGAAAGTGTTGGCTATAAGATTTGGTGAACATAAGTCGACGTAAAGTGCTGAAACAAAGAAGAGTTGACAAACTGAGACAACTACATCAACAAACAAGATCTGCAGAAAAGTTAAGGACGCCAGAGGGTACAATCCTGAACTTGTATAGATTTGTTTTTGTGTGCATGTTAGTTAAATAGGTTGTAACTCATATATTTGTTTTAGTGATTGTTTTTGTTTTACTCCGTAGAGGGAGTCGTGGATGTTTCCTCAAGGTTGAGGTTTTACCACGTAAAAAATCCTGAGTATCAATATTTCTACATCTTCTCATCTCATTCTGATCGTGTGCTGAGTTTAAAACATTTTAAACTGTTTACTAAAACTTGTTATCAAATCTTGTCCATATCTCGTACATACTTTTGTTAACACATCTTGTGTTCAAATCTTTTTGATTTAAGTAAAGATTTTCTTCAACAAACTTTCGGAGTTGCTTAAATAGTTTATTTTCATAAACAGCTTTGGCAACGCTATTTCAGTTTACAGTGTTAAATATAAGACCATTATTTGTTTTAGAAGGTCAATAAATCCTAAGGACGTTAGAAAAGGTCAACCCATGGGTGTTGTCCCACCCGTTTACACATATTCACATTGGGGTAGGAAAGGTCACCTTAGGCACTTTTATTTCGATCTTTAAAAAGGTCCTAGGAAGTTGAAATCTAGTGTTCCCTTGGTTCCCAAAACCCTTATGCATCATTGCAACCTATTTGTGTTAGGAAATCACTTTTAGAGGCACTAGATATTAAACTAGTTGACTCTTGGGTGCTTTCATATAATTCTTCTCTTACTGTATTATATATATGATTGAGTTTGCATGTTTGTCATACGCTAGTTATGTTTCATGATATATTCTTGCTAGTGTTATGACTTGTGTACTTTTTGTATTAGTTTTTATTTTTGATAAAAATTTTGAAAAAGGCAAACGAGTTTTATTTTGATAATTTTTTTGGAAAAAGACAAAAAAAATATTATAATTTGCTTTTATATTGTATATGAATGGACATTTAGGATAACTGGGTCACAACTTCATTCCATATCCATGTGACTGTTTGATAGTGTTTTGATATGCATCATCATTTAATTTTTATTCTTTATAATGTTTGGAGTCATTGAGATGTGATTTGTTGTTACTACCGACATGCTTGACTCATGAGTTCCTTTAATGAAAACTTACACGGATTTGTTTGACTATTTTACTTATCTATCACATATTGGTCGGAGCGTTGTCATTTCAATTATGTCTTGAAAATGAACTATATGCGATAAAACTTGACAATCAAAGTAGTGCATGTAAGAACCGTTGCCCGTGAGGAATTTTTTTAATTTAAAAAATGATGAGTGCACGAGAAAGGGCTGCGAGATACAAAATTAACTTGTCATGAAAGCCACCATTTGGAAAGAGCCCGAAAAATATAAAAGGAAATAAAAAGATATATATGCTGAAAAGGGGCCACCTCAAAAGAAAAATAAATGTATAATTATTTATGAGGGAGATTGGATGGGAAATAATAAACGAGTTTGCACGTCCTGACAAAGTTATGAAAAAACATTACATAGTTTTAGACATTATTGGTGTAAAAATCATGTCTGACTTTAATTTGTTGATTTGATTAAGACGATGTCATCTAAATTCACATTTTTAGGCACCTAAGGATGATTTTGAGATTCATTCGTTAGGAGTATACATATTCTTCTTTCACTTATATTATGTTTGATTGCTTTGATTTGCCTATCGAATATGTTCATACCAATTCAATCCATTTCCATGATTTGGTTGTCTTAGTGTAAATTCATGAGGGAGTTTTTGCATTATGGGGGACATTTGATTACTAATGATTGATTTATTCCTACATCATTTCAAACTCGATGCATCACGAAGGTATTTTCTTTGTCTCATGTGTGTAGGTACAAAGATTGGAGATCATATGTTGCACACCCTGATGAGAAAACATTGAAGATTTTGATGTTGAAGATTTTTGAAGAAAAAGTTTTAGATTTGTATAGTCATTTTTCAATGATAATTCGGATGTTTTTTTTTGTATCGGCATAGACATAGGGGGGTATTTGTAAGGACATATTTTATAAGTCCTATTACATTTGTGTATGTCGTATACCGCTACAAAACCATCGAAGAAAAAGTTCAAGTTTGAAGATATGTGAAGATGGACCCGAATATTAGAGTTCTTCAACATTCAATCCTATTTAAGAGTATTAGGATATTTTTCTAAAATATTTTCTAAGCGTTGAGGCATCGTTTTTCATCAAATGAAAGTGTTGAGGCGGACATTTTTTTACGGACAAAAAATTTATTTTTGAATTAATTTCATTCGAGCGACGCGCGTCATCGTTCGAGCTTGTTGGACTTTTTGTTTGAGTGACGCGCCACCTTAATATTTTTATATATAGCGTGTTAAACATCTCCATTTTTCTCAAGAAGACCTGACGTTTTAAAGAACTCGTAAACTGTAATCTACAGAATTCTTTAGTCTTCTTCTTTTAAGGGTTTTTCAATTCATACAATACCAATCTTTTATGTGAATTATTTTACAACCCGAAATACATTTTTCTGGACTTTACTCTTTTAGGGAGAATAACCTACTGTTGATATAGGTTCCACTTTAGGGAGGTACTTGGCTAACGTTGACTGCATGTCAAAGGGAGTACTCGAGGGTGTTCCTCGGTTGATTCAAGACTGCATGTCTTTGTGGATCTTCTGATATTGATTCATTGTTGATTTAGGACTGAGGTTCTTGAGAGTTTGTTGGGGTAAATTCTTTGCAGATTTTATTGCAATCATCGTAAGTTGCGATTTATGTTTTTATAGTGAAATAAAAGATTTTGCCCTTCGAGGATTTTTTCTGAAATCTGTGAGTCACTAATTATTATTTGTGTTTACCTAATCCAATGCACCTAGATGTTTGTTTAGGGTTGAAAAAAATTTGGAATTAATTAAGTTGGTGTAAAATTAACAATTGATTAAATGAGGGTTTACTTGTAATCTACGAATCTATTCAAATCAGGATCACACTGCGCATTTTACAACAAGAAGTCAATTTTAAGGAAGGAAATAAAAAAATGTGAGCTTTAAAAAAAATTTAAAGAGGAGCTTTGATTCTAAAAAAAGGACGCTCAACTCATTATATTAATATCATCTAAAGTCTGTATAAAAAATCTTATTGCCTCTCATTCCCACTACACAATTTGACCCTTAAACCTCATCCAAACTTTACAACAATTACATATTTTCAACCCCAAAAATATACCCTTTTATTTAAGACAATATTATATTTTTCTAGCTGAATTTATAGGATAGCTTTAGAAAATTTCTAAAGGACTTATGTAGGGTCAATTCAATTACTTTTCAAGAGATGTTTTTTTACTCATTTGAGGGATTATTTTCATCAATAAAGCAACAATTTTTAAGAGACTTCTTCTTCTTCTTCAATTATTCTTTACTATTTGTGGATTTTTCTTCAAGTGAGGCAAGATAATTCTACTCCTTCCTTTCATGATGTAAATAATACTTTATACCTAAATATATTTTTGTAAATTATAAAATTTGGTAGAATGACTTAGGTGTTATTCTTATATTGCTCACACCCACTAAAAGTGTGATTTTGAGAATAAACAAATAAACCCAATTCATGAATTTTTTATGCTACATTAATTTAGTTAAATTAATTGGTTGAAATATAATTTTTGAGAATTATTTATTGTTAGTGAGATTTCCCACGATAAAATATTTTGGGATTGTTTATCCTAGTGATATTTTCCATCATAAATAGATATTTTTCATAATTGGAATTACATGTTTTAGATTACTCCTTTTCAATGAAATTAGGGTTTTCCTTCTAAATTATAATGTAAAAAATTGAGAATGGGTTATATGATGAATTCTCACCAATTAAGCTTTAGGTCCCTGTATTTAACTTTAAACCAAAACTTTTGATTAAGTAGAATTAAGTTAAGGATGAATACAAATAAATTCTCTCTTTTTCTTTTTGAAACACTCTTTTCATTTTTTCTAAACCACACCAAATTGTAACATAAATTAATTTAACCAAATTTTATCTTGTTTAACCGTAAGAATGCAACTAGTGATTAAAGCAATTAAAATAAAGTAAAGCAATACTCACAACGCTGATGTACGAGGAAAACCACAAACAGGAAAAACCTCGGACGGCCCAGGCCAGACAATCACTATGACAATGGTTTTACAAAGTCAGGCGGTAGTCTTATACAACGACTCGATCCACCCATGAGACTTGACACTCCTTTGATAGTCTACCAATCTTCACATTGCTTACGCAAAAAGTAACCTTCTTCTACGATGCTCATCCACAGCAGTGGCCTCCATAAATGCCTCTCTATCCACCGATATGGCCTTATGTCGCCTACGATGTTGAACACGAAAGTAACCTTCTTCGCTTCTCCACCACAAAACCAGCAATGTTCAAGTGTTCAACAAACCCAACTTGATGAAATAAAGATCACATAAACATATGGTAATGATAACTCAGATCTTTGTAAAACTTTAAGGATGTTTTATAGTGAAAACTATAGAAAACTTTGTGTAGAAAACTCTCTAGATTGTAAATTGTTTTTTGTACTACATGCACACACTTCGAGAAAACTAGAACACGCCTTATTTACAATTATTTTAAGGCGGTGGCATCTCGTTCGAGCAAGATATTACGTCGTTCTAACGATAGTAGCTCTCGCTCGAACGACATCGTATGTCGTTTGAATGACGTTGCCCAGATTAGAGTTCAAACAAAATCAATCTCTAATCCCTCCTCATTAGCTCTAAACGAAGTGTAAACAAGTAAAACACTTTAAAAAAAAATTCTTTTAAAAATAACACCTTTATTTTTATAAAGTAAAATTCCAAATTTCATTAAAATTATGCATTCATTCCCAAGTGATCTCAGAATGCAATTAAACTTTGAAGACGAGAAATTCGAACCAATTAAACTTCAACATGATTAATTCCTTTAATCTTTGTAACAATGTCTTCAATTAATCTTCGACACGTCATAGTCTCTGTGGGATCAGACAATAAAAATCTACCTATGACTCAAACATGTTTTGTTCCGAGAATAAGTCGAAACTATATATGGACTCAATTGGAAATTTGGTTCTTACAAATCTCCCCATTTGACTATTTTGGGACAAAACCAACAGTGAAATGCCTAAGCCGGGTCATCAAGCCATATGACACCTAAATCCCATCCTGTAAAACCCCAAAGTAAAATTACATCATCAGTACATGATAAGACTCATAAACAATGGACCGACAAGCATGATATTGTTATTGAATGTTTGAAGGTGATGTAGACTTGAAATCTCGAATCTCTTTAAGCATACCTACACACATGAAACAGACAAATACCCATTGAAGTATGGAGGAACAAATGATATAACTCAATATGAAAACTCGAATTAGAATAATTTGTTATGTGAGTAAATATGAAACCACTTTGTGTAAAAATGATACCAATATGTGAAATTGTGAAAAGAAAATAAAGCAGGATATCAAAGTTCAACACGCCAAAAACTCAAAAAACTCCGGCTACATCACAAACATCTCTCCCCCTTGTTGTCTCGAATATACAATCCGGTAAAAAGATAAACAAATCTGGCATACAATGATACCAATTTGATTAAATCAACTTGAAAAATATCTAGATAAACATGAAATAACCAGTTAAATATGATCAATTAATGTCAAATCAGAAGCTAGCAAACAATAGAAGTCACACAAGTCAAATGTCAAACTATCCAGGTGTGACTAAAAAGGAAAATTGCAGCAAAATATGTATTCTATCATATTACACTCCATAAACAGAATGTCCAGAAGCAACCCAATACCAAACTATGAACAATATGCATCAGGTTACTGAAATTGCAAAAATTCAGACGTCGCTCGAACGAGCCATTGATGTCGTTTGAATGATATCAGACATCGCTCGAACGATAAGCTATGTCGTTATAATGACAAATTCTCACGATAAGGGATCTCACTCGAACGAGCAGATCAAACTTACACAGTTTCCCATAAATATTAAACAGTGTTGCCCGGTGAAAAAATTTCCTAAAAATTTTAACTGGAAGGGGTCAAAATTGTAAAATAGTACTAAACACGGAAGCTAAACTAAGAAAACTCAAAATAAACAAATATGAATAACCTGCTAAAATAGTACCGATATGCTTAAACATGAACATGGAATGTATGAGCGTGAACTACAACAGATGAATCACAATTCCAATACATCAAAACGATTAGGAAGCTATAATTGATAGCAATCAATCATCAAACTTTATCTAAGCCATATGTGACAATTAAAGTGTGAGATTAATTAGATAAATAAACATCATGCACATGAATCCAGAATTTTGACGGTTCTACAAATAATAGCGTCATGACACGATTTTCAACGTTAGGTTTCTTTGTGCAAACCGTTTAAATTTTTAATCCATCCAAACTCCCTCAAATATATCATATTTTATTTTGAAAGAACTAAACTAATTTGTCCCATTTTTGACAGATGATTCTTTTTATTGCCTTATTTTTTTCGAGCTCTTTTAAACAACGACTTTCACGATGAGTCAATTTTACACTCTCGTATCCCTTTCCCATGAACACTCAATATTTTTTCACTTTAATCCTTACGGTAAACGTTTATTACATGCACATTCCCTCCTTAAGTCTACTTACTCATAGATGACAAAATTGAGATAAGAACGTCTCACCAAACTCAAATATACAAGAGTAGTCAAACATCCATATAAACTCGTGCATATGTGCAAACATGGAATATAAACAAAGTCGAATAAAAAATCATATCAACTTCGAAACAACCCTATAATACAATGGTTAAGATCATTCTAAGCATCGATAATAATGACCAAATGTCTTAGCCAAATGGATAATGGAAGGAAGGGGGTTCAAGAAAACCAATATGTCACATCAAACATGTTAACTCATGACATAAAAACAAAACTAAAAATCTATTTGACTTTTTCAAAATATTTTGACTCAAATAAAAGCAAAATCTTTTTATGTTTTTCTCAAAAAATTTCAAAACCAAATATGTTTTTTATATTTTTCAAATAAGATGCAATAAATGAAAAATATAACACAAAATGATAAACATGGTAACACACTTAACCTTTGGATTTAGCATGGGAAGAATCAAGTGAAACCAAATGAGAACCATTAAGTTTTAGTCCTAAAGACTCTAATCCCGATTTCCTATCCCAAGTAGGTGTAACATAATGCATATGGGTTTTGGGAACTGACACGACTTTATTATTAAACTTCCTAGGAGCATTCCTAAGGTCATAGAAAAAACGTCTAAGGTGACCTTTCCTACCACAATGGGAACAAGTGTAAACACGATGGGAATGATTACTAAAATATTGACCTCTCCTCACATTCCTAGTGGGATCTCTCACACGAATGGTTTTAGCTTTGGGAGTAGGAACAACTCTCTCGTCATAGCCTATAACAAACCTATTGTTCTTGACGTCGAGGGTGCCTAACATCCTATCTAATTTCTCTTACCTAGACTCCAAGTCAAACTTAACTCTAGACGAGTCTCTCAAACTCTCCTCCAACTCCTTAATTCTAGACTCAAGTAGATGCCTAGACTCCTTAAACTCTATAATCTCCTTTTTCAAAGACTCCATCAAACCTCCAAGGCTATCTCTCTCTTTCTCGACGTACTTTACCTTATCCCTAAGCTTCTTCTCCCTTTCCCTAAGATCCTCAATCAACGCATCATTATTTTTTACGGCACGTTCATTCAGCTTAGCTTGCAATTTCAAGTTAGCCGTTGTCACCTTCACCGTCTCCTTAAACAACTCTCGAAATGCAACTTGTAACTCTCCTATGTCAATCTCCTCATCCTCGCTCTCATCACCCTCACACTCTCGAGACGCACTCTCTACAACCTTGGAAGTGTCATGCACATGAGTATCCTTCGGGGAAGATATATCATTGTCACTCACATGACATGCCATAAACGCAACAAAGTTATGCTCAATGGGGGTAACTCTCTCCCTCTTCAGGTTCACTGTCACTTAAGGTGGAATTTTAAGTTATCGGTTTCTTGCCCTATTTCTTAAGTTTAGTGGGGCACTCAGCTACTTTGTGACCATATCCCTCTCACCCGAAAAACCTATCGAACTCATCTCTCTTAGGATTCTCAAACATATCCCTAAGGGTGGAGTCTTCATTGTTCTTGAATTTCTCAAACTTTTAACATCTTTTGATTACCTTTGAGATTTAAGAAACTTATTGAAATTTCTTGCCAAAAAGACGACATCCTTGGAGGCAAACATATCGAGTTCATAGGTCTGAAGGTCTCCTATGATCTCTTATAGTTTCGACGAGTAAAGCATACCAAGGGAATTCATAACGGTCACTTTCGCATCAAACCTCTAGGCAACGATCTCAAAATTTTCTTAATCACTCGATTATCGGTAATCTTCTCACCTAGGTTAAATGATGCATTAACGATCGTAGACAGACTAGTGTAAAACTCATCAAACATCTCACTCTCTAACATATTAATCATCTCAAACTGTGTAGTGAGATTTTGCAACTTAGATGCCCTAACCGTGCTCGTGCCCTCTTGAGTGAGTGAAAGTGTATTCCAATCTTCTTTCGATGTTTCACAATTCATGATCATATTGTACTCTTCAGGTGTGACATGTGAGGAAATAACATGCAGACCTTTAGAGTTATAGGGTGCAAGCATATGTTCAGTCTCAGTCCATGACTCGATGGGTTTCAAACTAGTGACCTCACCCTCTCATTTGATAGTTGGTGACCAACCATTTTCAATAACTAACCAGACACTCTCATCAATGGATTATAAAGAACTTATCATTCGCATTTTCCAATAAACATAATTAGTTCCATAAAAAACAGGAGTGCAAAAACTATCATAATTACCAAAATTCAACCTTAGAAGCAAAAAGGAATCAAACACAATAAAAATGTATTTCTAGCTCTAATACCACTTTATAGGTCCCCGTATTTAACCTTAAACAAAAACTTTTGCTCGAGCGGAATTAATGTAAGGATGAATACAAACAATTCTCTCTTTTTCTTTTTTCAAACACTCTTTTCAATTTTTCTAAACCACACCAAATTGTGACACAAATTGACTTAATAATATTTTATCTTGTTTAACCCTAAGCATGCAACTAGTGATTAAAGCAAGTAAAATAAAGTAAAGCAATACTCACAACGTCGATGTACAAGGAAAACCACAAATGGGAAAAATCTCGGACGACCCAGGCTAGACAATCACTAAGATAATGGTTTTACAAAGTAAGATGGTAGTCTTATACAGCGACTCGATCCACACACGAGACTTGATGCTCTTCTGATCTCCTACCAATATTCATAGTGCCCATGCATAAAGTAACCTTATTCTACAATGGTCATCGTCTACAACAGTCACCTCCACAAATGCCTCGGTATCCATTGATACGGCCTTGTGTCGTTTATAATGTTGAACATGAAAGTAACCTTCTTCACTTCTCCATCGCAAAACTAACAATGTTCTAGTGTTGAACAAACCTAACTTAGTACAACAAAGATCACATGTACACATCGTAATGATAACTCAAATATTTGTAAAACTCTAAGGATGTTTTATCGTGAAAACTCTCAGAAAAATTTGTGGAGAAAACTCTCGGGATTGTAAATTGTTTATCGTACTGCACACACACACTTCGAGAAAACTCGAACAACCCTTATTTATAATTATTTTAAGGCAGTGGCATCTCGTTAGAGCGAGATACTATGTCGTTCCAATGACAATATCTCTCGTTTGAACGACATCATATGTTGTTTGAACGATGTTGCCCAGATTAGAGTCCAAACTAAATCAATCTCTAATCCACCCTTATTATCTCTAAACGAAGTGTAAACAACTAAAACACTTTTAAAACATTTTTAAAATAACATCCTTATTTCAATAAAATAAAATTCCGAGTTTCATTAACATTATTCATTCATACCTCAGTGATCTCGGAATGCGATTAAACTTTGAAGACGAGAAATTCACACCAATTAAACTTTGGCATAATTAATTCCTTGAAGCTTTGTTACAACGTCTTCAATTAATCTTCGACACATCATAGTCTGCGTGGGATCGTACAATAAAAATCTACCTATGACTTGAACATGTTTTGTTCCGAGAATAAGTCAAAACTATAAATGGACTCCATTGGAAATTTGGTCCTTACATAAGCATGGAAAATTAAGGACTTAAATAAAGGTTGTATTTTTGATAAAAGTATGAGAATAAAATTTAATTCTTAAGTTGAAATTTTATATTGATTCTTTCTCCAAAATATACTTAATGATAAAAAATTGAATATTATCATGTATGATTAATAACTATAATCCCTTGAAATTATATAAGGGTAATGGGTTGGTGGGTATTAGTTCTTTTATTTGGATTTTCGGTATGAGTAAATAATCCTTAATAAAGAATATACCCCCATGATTATATTATTCTAAATGACAAGACATAATTGGGCATGACCTGTCACGTTATTTTAGGTGCTCTAGTGTACCCGACTTAGTTAACCACTTGAGCATGGAGTCTCCATTCCAGTCATCAACAGGTTTTGAAGATGTAGATATTGAATTTACTTTTATTTTATTTATTTTATGTTGAGGGGTGCAAGATTTACTTCATTCCTAGCATTTGTACGCATTTTTAGGGATAATATGGTTTTGAGAGATTTGGCATGTATCAGTTCTTGACAGATAATATCTTACTTTACTTAGTGGTGATGATTGATTATATCCATATTATATAATCATTTGAGGTTTTTCCATATCATTTTTTATTTTGATTTATTCTAATTCATTGATTCACATTTCATGCTAAGGATGATATATAAATGATTTAATAACTTGTGTAGTTTTAATAAATAGACTTGGTCAACCTAATTATTAAAAATATACAGTGTGTCATCGATTATTTCTGAAAAGATATTGATTTTGATAAACATTGAGAAATTACAGAATTAGATGGTGGAAGATTATCCACAGATAACATATACATTTAAGTACATAACAAAGTATCCAATAAATTATATATATATATATATATATATATATATATATATATATAAGCATCATAATATATATTTGTTTTAACTACGTATATCACGAAAGGAACCCTGCAATTATAAATTGTTATTAATATATGTGCAAACATCCTATGCCGACACCCCCACACTCTTCCATAGGGCACAATTAAGGTCCCTTCGATCCTGAACCCCTAGACTTTCTTCAAACCCTAGCTGGAGAACAACAAAGTTATCCCCAGGACCATCTGGCTCTAATCAACTCTCAAACATAAGAATCCTTCCCTTACAAATCATAGAGCTTTGAATACTCCTTCTAATTTTCCAGAATGTGCACAAATCAATCCTCCGAATCAAAAGTTATGCCCCCAAAACATAATTTTAGAATATCTCTCTATAGGCAAGACCCCTAACCTACTTATAGGTAGGTAGGGTTACTTAGCAAGCAAGTCCATCCAGCCTACTAGAAGGAAGGCTAGGGGACCTTCCGATCGGTAAAAACCTCAGGGAAGACTTATTGTTTTTTAATTTGAGTTTTACCTATTTAAGGAAACCTTGGACTCACTTGCACAAGACCTCAATTTTAGTGCGACAGCCATTTCAAATTTAACAGCATGCATTATTTTACAATATATTCTCTCATATATTCTCTTACATCACCCCACCCTATCTTTAACCACCATCAAAACAAGTGTTCAAAATAGATTTTGAAAATTCTTGAAGGTCCAAAATCGTTTCACATTACTATTCTCATGAATGCTAATTTTCATATTTTAGTGTTCTTTTCCTCTTTATAATTGTGACATTCTATAGATAAATTTAATAATTCTACCTTTTTAGTATATATATACCGTTAAACATATTTTCATAAAAAAAAGGATGTTTAAGCCATAATTCTCAATTTAGAGAGTTCTCACACACTTTCACCATATTTCACCATTTTTTGATAAACTAAAAGTGGCGCCATAAATTCGGATTATTATTTAGACCCTCTATTTTTCATTACGTGAACTACATGGACTTTGATGCATTTTTGGACTATATAGTAATCCCGAAGCTACTTTTTGGATTCAAATCCAGTTTTATCAATTTTATTTTGTTCATTTTCATATTTTATCACCCTAATCCTGTAATTATTATATTCTGCTCATGTAGTTAGTTTTCTTACCTTTAATACTTCTTTAGCATTCCTGCATACGTGTACTCACTTTCTGTAGTGAGATTAGAATTTTGGGGCATTGCACTCATTTTTAGTCATTTTGTACATTTCTCTTATCATATTGCTTATGTTCAGTTAGTTTACTATTTTTCTTGTAGCCCTGTTCATGTATACTCAGTTTTCAATTTTTCTATAGTGAGGTTGCGATTTTAGGACTTCACTCACATTTTTATCTCCTTAGTAGGGTTCATACCCATGTTTTCCATGATATGGATATGTTTAATTTTTTTTTTCACATCCATGTATATCCAAATTTATTTTGCTTTTGTCCACTTTGTATATAGGACACATCTATTCCACACACGCATTCATGTATTAAGGAGAAGAAGAATATATTATAGATCCCATAAGAGACTAAAATGGCCTAGTGGGTGCTTAACACCTTTCGTCTTTGTAACATATTCTTAGAGAACATGTCTCATTTGGTTTCTAATGCACTAGTTGCCTTTTAACTATTGTAAGGACATTTTTGTCCATTATCAATTTGTTATGTCACACGTCGTTACACCGTTGAAGATATTCAAGATTCATACACTCATCAACGGATCCGAATATCAAAAGAAGAAGTGGAATCAAAGTCTTACAGGATGGACCGGTCCACCCAGAATAAAAGAACCGATTCGCCTTAGACCCGGACCGGTCCGCCTGCTGAAAGCTAGTATACCCCGGACCGCATGCGAACCGAAGAAGCCTAAAATAAAAAGAACCGATCCACCTACCCGGACCGGTCCGCCTCAGACCCGGATCGGTCCGCCTGGGATAAACTTCAACAGATCGTGTTCAGATTTTTAAGGCCCAAGACTTCTTATTTAATCCCACTACGGGAAGTGGTTTTCCAAGACTTCCATATACGATTTTCAGAGTACAAAAACTCTAAGTCTTCACCTATTGAGCCCAAGACTCTAGGTCTTTGATTCACACAAATTTCCAAACACTTGTGAATCACTTTGCAACCCAGGAACGTAGTTTTGATGTTCATACCCTTGTGGAGAAGACCGTTCTTCTTCTTCTTCATTGCAGCCCTCCTGGAAAGGGACATTGCCAGTCGCCGACTACAGAATCCGACACCTGAGGGTAATTCTTAGTCACTTGTATTTTCATTGTAATCCAAAATTGTACAGTTACAATATTATAATGAAAATAAATAGTTTTGCCCATTTGGGGGATTTTTCCTCACAAGCATGTGTTTGAATGTTCTTGGTTAGTTCATAATCTTATTGAATCATATATTGTTGCATGTTTAGGGTTTTTTTTGAGTTAAAAGGTGTTTAATATATAAGTTTATCATTTGAACGCAAGCGCATACGTTCTCAAATTGGTATCAGAGCATGTTACGCTAATCTATCGCGTATTCCTATTTTTCGCAAAATTTTTCTAAAAAAAAAAATTAATTTTTTGAAAAAGTGCGTGTTCAAATGGAGAAGTTATATAATAAAATGCCTGTTTTTGACAGGACAAATTATGATTATTGGAAAGCCCGAATGAGGTCGTCTTTAAAAGCCATAGATGAAAGGGTTTGGATTTTAGTTGAAAGAGGGTGGACTCCTCCCTCCGTGACTGTTGATAATGTGATCAACTTGAAACCTGTCACTTCTTGGACTGAAGAAGAATTTAAATGGTCATCTTTTAATTCTAAGGGTCTAAGTGCTATTTCTGGGTCTGTCACACCTGATGAGTTCAAACGCATAATGACGTGCACCACGTTAAAAGAGGCATGGGATGTTTTACAACTCACCCATGAAGGAACTAATGCTGTGAAAGAATCTAAGTTGCAAAATTTGACAACTCAATTTGAAACCATCACCATGCATGAATCTGAATGCTTTGATGAATTTTATGCCAGACTTTCTGACATTGTGAATACTAGTTTTAATCTTGGTGAACATATTCCTAATGCTAGAGTTGTTAAAAGGATTCTTCGTTCTTTGCCTAAGCGTTTTATCCCTAAAGTCAATGTGCTAAGTTCTATGGGTAATTTAAATACGCTAAAATTGGATGAACTTGTAGGAGATTTGCAAACTTACGAAATTGATATGTTCCCTAAAACTGCTAAATCTAAAGATAAGGGAATTGCACTTAATGCCCAAGAAAGAAGGAGTGAAGGGTCGGCTAGAAAGAGGGTAGAGTCATCTAGAAAGAGAGAGACTGACACGTCAGATTCTGAGTGTGATTTTGACTTAGATGATTTGGCTCTTTTTGCAAAAAAATTCAAGAGGATTCTCAAATATAAGAAAAATGGCAATTTTAAAGATAAAAAGAAATTTGAGAAAAATAAGTTTGAAAAGAAAAATGAAAATGACTCCAAAAATCCTCCTAAGAAAGAAAGTGAGAGATGCTTTGAGTGCGATGGTAGGGGTCATAGATCCTTTGAGTGTGCCACTCGTCTGAATAGAGAGAAAGGGAAAGCTGTCCTTAATGCTACTCTTAGCGATGACAGTGAGGTCGAGACGGTGGATTCAGGAGATGAGTCACCGCATGAGTGTAACTTCACCGCATTCATGGCCAGTCAAGTGAGCACTCCTAGTTCTCTTCACGACGATGAAGATGATGCTTCACAGGGACACCTCGATAGTGAGATCAATGTGAGTGAGGGGGAGGATGACTCAAGTGAGAGCGAAAGTGATATTCAACGCGCCTACGCTGAGGTATATTCTGAGTATTTTAAAACTAAAAAATGTAACAAAGATCTAGTTCTTAAAATCACCGGCTTAGAGGAAGATTTAATAAAGGCGAGAGAAAGAGAGTCCTCCACCTTCACCGCCCTGAGAGAGAGAGAATTTGCCTGTGTCGAGAAAGAGAGTTCGTTTAGAGAGAGAGAGACTGTTTTAGAGAAAGAGAGAGGGGACTTGACTAAACAGGTGGCTAGTCTTACGAGTCAGCTCCATTCCTTCGTGGAGACTCGAAAGAAACTTGAAGCCCTTGTTGCCCAGCTGACTCATGATCTTGAGAAAGCACGGGAAGTCAAGGTACAAATCGAGGACAGATCTGGGAAGATGGGAAAGATGCTCCTCGGCCCCGCTTTAGGTTTTGGTGATCGGAAGGGAATTGGTTATGATGGTGCCTCCACCTCCCAAATTGCACATGGACCAGTTCCTGAGTTTACTACGAATCCTTATGGGCATCGTCAAAAACCTCGAAGGAGAGTTCGACCAAGAAAAGCAAACCAAGGTCCGCATTTGACTGTGTTCTTTTGTACTTATTGTAAAAGAAAAGGCCACCTTAGGGAGTCTTGCTATAGCATGGGTTGGACACGACGTACTACTGCTCCACCACGTCATACTGATGAGTTTTCTAGTCTGAGAGTGCGAGTTGAGTTCTTAGCTTCCACGACCTAGAGTTTAATGGAAGAATTCCGACGGATGTCTTTACCGTTAGTGAATGCTTCTCACATTCCAGCTAAAACCAACAACAACAAAGGCAAACAAAATGTCATCTCTGCTTGGGTACCTAAGAAAGATAAAAAGGCCTTCATTGTTCATGTTGCTCTCAAAGAACATAATACCTCACAGTGGTATTTTGATAGTGGGTGCTCCAGTCATATGACAGGTGATGCCTCATTTTTTACGACTCTTGAGGATTACCAGGATGACAGAGTCACCTTTGGAGATGGGAGCAAGTCTAGCATCATAGGACGTGGTACTGTCGAGTTACCTGGATTTCCTATGCTAGAAAATGTTTTGTACGTCAAAGGTTTGAAAGAAAACCTTCTCAGCATTAGCCAGCTATGCGACACTGACTTTGTAGTAAAGTTTGACCGGGACGCGTGTAAAGTCTACAATCAAGCCGGTAAAATTTTGATGTAAGGGGTGAGGACCAAGGATAATTGTTATGGGACTAAGCCCACGTCCTCACTTGTCTGCAACAGTGCCACGATCACTCCTATGGATCTGTGGCACCAACGTCTAGGTCATGTGAACGTTAGAGATCTCAATCGCTCAGCTAAAAAGGACCTAGTACGTGGTTTACCATCTCTTGGAAAGTCAACTTCGACCGTTTATGGACCCTGTCAATTGGGAAAACAAATTCGTAGTCCTCATAGGAAGTTGCATTCCATTACCACCTCTCGTGTTCTTGAGTTGATTCACATGGATCTTATGGGTCCCACTCGTACTGAGAGTCTAGGTGGTAAGAGGTACATCCTCGTGATGGTAGATGATTTCTCCAGGTACTCCATTATAGGTTTTCTGAGAGAGAAATCCGATGCTGTAGAATATTTAACGACCAAGTGTCGTGTCCTGCAAAATCAACACGGTGTCACTATTAACAAGATGCGTAGTGACAATGGCACTGAATTCACAGAAGCAAAGGTAGACCTTTACTGTGATATCCTCGGGATCAAACAAGAGTTTTCTACTGTGAGAACTCCTCAGCAAAATGGGATTATTGAGAGAAAGAATAGAACGATCCAAGAGATGGCTAGATCTATGCTTCTAGGTCGTAAAGTTTCTAGGAGATTTTGGGCAGAGGCAGTGTCTACTGCATGCCACACAGTGAATAGGGTTTATTTGCGTCCACACATACTTCAGACTCCTTATGAATTGTGGACTGGCAAGAAGCCCAACCTGGCATATTTCCATGTTTTTGGGAGTAAATGCTACATCCTACGGGATAGAGAGCAATTAGGAAAGTTCGACTCCTAGAACGACGAGGGAATATTTCTAGGATATTCATCGAATAGTAGAGCGTACCGAGTTTTTAACCTGAAGAGCTCTAAGGTTATGGAATCAATAAACGTCACCGTGCAAGATGATGAACCTCCGACGGTTATTGATCCTAACCTTCAGTGTGAGGATGAGGATTGTTCTAACAGTGACTTACCTGTTCCTCTCTCACACTCTGTGGACCCTACTCTTGTGCTAAGGGACACACCTGCTTGGGTTCGCACGAGTCATGACCCGTCTGCCATTATTGGCGATCCCACACTAGGGGTCAAGACTCGTGCTCAGCTAGAGAACGTTGTTAGCCATCTTTGCTACACGTCCAAAGTCGAGCCCAAGAATCATAAAGAAGCACTCAAGGATGAATAATGGATATCTGCTATGTAGAATGAGTTGCTTCAGTTTAAAAAGAATAATGTCTGGGAACTAGTCCCCCGACCTAGTGAGACTAATGTGATAGGTACCCGGTGGAGTTTTAAGAATGGATGAAAATGGTACCATAATCAGAAATAAGGCTGGGTTGGTCGCTCAAGGCTACACACAGATAGAGGGTGTAGACTTTGGGGAGACATTTGCTCCTGTTGTGAGGCTTGAGTCCGTCCGTCTTCTGCTCGCCATCGCATGTCATCTGTGCTTTAAGTTATATCAGATGGATGTTAAGAGTGCCTTTCTGAATGACATTCTACAGGAGGAGGTTTACGTGGAACAACCAAAAGGGTTTGAAGACCCTCAGCACCCGTAGCACGTCTACTATCTGAGGAAATCCCTGTATGGTTTGAAGCAAGCACCCCGTGCTTGGTACGAGAGGCTTACTTCCTATCTCTTAGCCCGTGGCTTCAAGAGAGGGGGAGTTGATATGACGTTGTTCATCAAGAGAGATGACGGTGCAATTTTGGTTGCCCAGGTCTATGTGGACGACATAGTCTTTGGATCCACATGCTCCCAACATGCTCACCACTTTAAGGAGGAGATGAAAAGTGAGTTTGAGATGAGCATGGTTGGTGAGCTTACATTCTTCCTTGGTCTCCAGGTTCATCAGCTAGAGGATGGTATGTTCATCTCCCAATCCAAGTACGCTAGAGACCTAGTGAAGAAATTTGGTTTAGACTCCGCTAAGCATGCTCGTACACCTATGAGTACCACTACCAAGCTTAGTAAGGACGCTTCAGGAAAGGACGTAGAGCAAACCTTATATCGGAGTATGATCGGTAGTCTTCACTACTTGACTGCTAGTCGTCCTGATATCGCCTTTAGTGCTGGAGTCTATGCGCAATATCAGGCGTCCCCAAAAGAATCACATTTACTTGCTCTAAAACGTATTATTAAATACGTGAGTGGGACTCTCTCATACGGTATTTGGTATTCCTTTGATACCGATGACCGTTTGTTCGGCTATTCGGATGCCGATTGGGCCGGGGATGTAGATGGTTGTAGGATCACTTCTGGTGGGTGTTTCTATTTTGGTTCTGCTCTTGTCTCCTGGCTGAGCAAGAAGCAAAATTCCATCTCTTTGTCCACTTCGGAGGCTGAGTACATAACCGTCGGGAGTTGTTGCTCACAACTCTTGTGGATGAAGCAAATGCTGGAGGATTATGGGATATCACAGGACACCATGACCATTTCCTGTGACAACACGAGCGCGATACACATATTCTGCAATCCAGTTCAGCATTCGCACATCAGGATACGTGAGCACTTTATACGACAGCTAGTTGAGGAGAAAGTCGTATCCTTGAGTTTCGTTCCCACCGACCGTCAGTTAGCCGACATTTTCATGAAACCTTTAGATGCCCTTCGATTTGAGAGTCTTAGGAAGTCTTTGGGAATTTTCACAGTTGACTGAGGGGTTGGTCTTTGTCTAGAATAGGATGCTTCTTCATGTTCATATCATATGCTTCCTATTGCTAGTCTGTTTTATATGTACCATTGCTTAGTTGTATAGCTTTTTATTTATTCTTTTTTACTTTTTATATTTCTTTTGAAAAATACAAAAAGATTTTCCTTTAAGAAAAATTTTGAGAAAAGCACAAAAAGATTTTATTTTGATAAATTTTTTTCTCCTTTTATGGATGAGCATTTAAGATAGCCAAGTCACAACTTCATTCCATATATCCATGTGACTGTTTGATAGAGATTTGAGACGCTTCATCATTTCATCCATGTGCTTTACTTAGTATGGAGTCTTTGAGATGTAATTAGTGATATCTTCCTACATGTTTGACTCTTATCTCCTATATTGCACACATGCACGGCTATATTTGATTATTGCACTTGTCTATCTCATATTGGCTTGAGTGTTTCCATCTCAATCCTGTCTATACAATATACAATATGCGATAAAACTTGACAAGATTGGTATGCATGTAACAACCGTTTTGGTGAGACTGTGTGTTTTTGTATAACGGGGAGGGGCTGCGAAAGGTAATCATCTATCCTTTGCGCAAAATCCACCATTAAAAAGGACCTAAAATAGAGGAATTTTAATATCCGAGGTCCAAAGAGGTTAAAAGAGCCCGAAAAAATTTAAAGGCAATAAAAAGTACTTCCTGCCAAATATGGGCCACTTAGGTTTCACCATCAATTCTCCAAAGTTTGAGAATTTAGAATGCCTCTATTCAAAATATATCTGAGAGAGTTTGGTTGGAGAATCTTTAAACGGGTTTGCACTTCCTTGAAAGTCCTGAAAAAGCATAAAATCGTTTTGGATGTTATTGGTGTGAAAATCACTTTGAGCTTTGCTTTGTTGATTTGATTGAGTCAATATCTTATATTGTCATTCTTTTACACCAAAGGACGCATTTGAGTTCATTCGCTAGGAGTATCCAATATTCATCGTGCACATATGTCATGTTTGTATGCATTGATTTTCCTATCGAATTTGATCTCACCACTTCATTTACGCTATCATCGTCTTGGTTCCTTTGTGTTCATTCTAGGTGTGATTTTATCCTAGTGACACCCCGCACTTGCTTATTTGATTTATTTCTCTCATTTGTCTATTTGGGGACATCGTAAAAAGGGGGAGAATGAATTATCTTATTATGGGGGAGTTTTGAAAGTTTGAGTTTTCTCATAAATTGGTATATATGTTTATCTCATTTCAAAATCGATATGTCACTTAGTATTTTGCTTTTTTCTCATGTGTGTAGGTACTACATGGATTATCATTGGATTGCACACCCTGATGAGAAAAGTGTTGAGATTCCTGAAGAGTTGAAGAGCAAACGTTGAAGTCTTATTCAATTGTATCTTTCCAGTTTTGGGTTCATGGAAGGGTAGATTTGTATAGGCATTTTTAGTTTTTTGATAATTCGGATGTTTTTTTCTATGTATGTACCGGGATAGACATAGGGGGAGATTTGTAAGGACATTTTTGTCCATTATCAATTTGTTATGTCGCACGCCGTTACACCATTGAAGAAATTCAAGATTCATACAGCCATCAACGGATCCGAATATCAAAAGAAGAAGTGGAATCAAAGTCTTAAAGGACGGACCGGTCCACCCTGAATAAAAGAACCGATCCGCCTGCGGATCGATCCACCACAGACCCGGACCGGTCTGCTTGCTGAAAGCCAGTATATCCCGGACCGCATGCGAACCGAAGAAGCCTAAAATAAAAAGAATCGATTCGCCTACCCGGACCAGTCCGCCTCAGACCCGGACCGGTCTGCTTGGGATAAACTTCAACAGATCGTGTTCAGATTTTTAAGGCCCAAGACTTCTTATTTAATCCCACTACGAGAAGTGGTTTTCCAAGACTTCCATATACGATTTTCAGAGTACAAAAACTCTAATTCTTCACCTATTGAGCCCAAGACTCTAGATCTTTGATTCACACAAATTTCCAAACACTTGTGAATCACTTTGCAACCCAGGAACGCAGTTTTGTTGTTCATACCCTTGTGGAGAACACCGTTCTTCTTCTTCATTGCAGCCCTCCTGGAAAGGGACATTTTCAGCCGCCAACTACAGAATCCGACACCTGAGGGTAATTCTTAGTCACTTGTATTTTCATTGTAATTCGAAATTGTACAGTTACAATAATATAATGAAAATAAATGGTTTTGCCCCTTTGGGGCATTTTTCCTCACAAGCATGTGTTTGAATGTTCTTGGTTAGTTCATAATCTTATTCAATCATATATTGTTGCATGTTTATGGTTTGTTTGAGTTCAAAGGTGTTTAATATATAAGTTTATCGTTTGAACGCAAGCGCATACGTTCTCAACTATCTCTTTCGAGATGGCTCCTTCTTTTTCCTATTTTGAGTAATATAGGCTAGCGACTACGATCTCTACACATTCACACACCTCACATCATTGATGATGAACACTTATGTCCCTTTCCACCACATGAGCATTGCTCTAAACGCGCATCACCATGGCCATTATGTCCACAATGGCAACTCCATTGGGAATTTCAAGGACTATAATCTATTTATATGGGTTTTATTGGTCTTCTCCTACATTCTTATTTTTGTTCTTTTACAAATGTGTATATATCTTTTCACTTGTACATTTATTTCTCTCATCTTATCTTGTATATACTTACACATTCCATATGCCATGTATATCTCTTTTCATCTTATGTAAATATTTATCTCTTTACCACTTGTATGTATTCACATCTCTCTTTTTACACGTGCACATATTTTACCACGTGTATATTTCACTTGTTCTGTCACATACTTCACTTCACTCGTACACACTAAGATGTTTCACTTCACTTGTATATATCTACATGCTTCACTCCACTTGTACATGTTCACATGCTCCACTAAACTTGTACATTCACATGTTTACCCCACTTATATATTAGCTCTTTAGCACATGCCAGTTGTATATACTTCTCTTTTTACTCCATGCTTAGAAGTTATACCTATTTCTCTTAGCATACATGATAATTTTCATCAAATTACTAATAAGACTCATGCATTTACACATTATATTACACAAGCATTGAACTTTGGCCATATATTTGTCATGTAGTAAAGAGTCTCATTGTGATGGGTTTTCGGTCCTACAGGGCATGGTTAACTTAAGTAGTAGACTCCCACCTTCCATTATCCAAGTAAGCTCAACGCATATCGAATGATTCTTTCTCATATGTACCGTCCCCATGAAGTATATCATGAGGCAATTCATGTACACTCGGGTATATTAAATAGTTTCTCGACACGTACCGATGAATGATTGCCTTGATAGGAAAGTGGTATATTGCTGAATTCAAACCAAAGGATGGAACTTGAATAATAATATCCCATGCACATCCCTCATACAGGACACTCGTCTTTAGATTGTCAATTCTAATGTAAAACTCTTCTAAAATTCTGGGTCGCCTTATACCCAATTTTGTGATCTTTCACTCTTTATAAAACAGGACTCTGTTCGCAAGTCTATAAACAAGTTTAAATCGTGTGTTACATTATGTACCCTCATTTTCCCAGACTCGGGTGTTTTTCAACATTTCACTTACACCATAGGGGGACCATAAGACATGTGTAACCAAATAATAACAACTATACAAAGGAGATTTTCTCCCTTTCTCCTTTTCTCCATATATAAAAAATACCAAAAACATCATTTTCCAAAAATAAAGAATAACCATTTTTCTAAAAATAATTATCTTCCCTCTAAGAAGCGATCTCATACCCTCATGCTTGTCCTGATGGCCTATTGGTTATAATCTGCCATCCGAAAGCCTCAAAATACTATTTCATCTTTACTCTCACCTTCTCCAGAACATATATAAGGTTCAGACCACAACTACCTCATATAAAAACCCAATAGCCAAGTTAACATTCAACCCTATTTGATGATTATGCTCGTTTAGCTCAGTGTTAAGATCAACAGTCTGCATTCAGATGTCACTAAGTTACAAGGGACTAAATCCTAAATGCCAAGGGTTCTCGAGCCAAAAAAAAATCCAAATCAAATGTTGCGTTCCATCATGTTATGGGTTAAGGAGTTATTGAGCTTATTTGGGGTCTTAAATAATATCAACCCATCCTGAAAAATTATACTCAACGTGTTAGAATGCCTCCATGTGTTCCATATGTCAATAGGCCTCCTCTTTCTCATATGCCTATGCTTAATCTTCCTCAACTAGGGGACAACTTACATATACCCGTTACATTGGACCATAAATATGAATAACTCAGTAGGGTGAAAGAATACTTTCAGATGCACTCGCCAAAATTTGATTAAGTGAAACTATTCGGGAATTATGTTACTACATCCATATGTCCCCCTACCTAAATATCATCTCCTAGAGAAGTTTAAGATTCCAAACATCAAGAAGTTTAAAGGAAGTGGATCTCCTATCATGTATTTGAGTAACTATCATAGACACATGATCTTGCTAGGTGATACTTAGGGAATTATGGCTCAGATATTTCAGTAAACACTCAAAGAAAGTGCCTTTCTCTAGTTCTTATCCCTAGATCAATCCGACATCCAAAGCTGGGAAGATATTGATTGAGAATTCATGTCTTACTATAAGTACAATGATGAAAATGACTTACAAGTTCTTAAGAAATACCTAAAAGAGTTTGAAAACTAGTTCATAAACATATGAAGAGAGAAAGCTTACACCATGACTAGTCGTCCGTTAGAGAAAGAATAAATCAGTATTGTGAATAACTTCTTACCATCAATACTATCCTCACTTTCGAGATCTTAGAGAAGCCAGGTTGAAATTGAAGTGAATGTTTCCAGTCAGAGTGTGAAATCAAAATTAAGAACGAAGAAGTCAACAAGTCATTTCACTCCCCAAAAGTTTGAAAATCCAACAGTTTCCATTAACAATCCTCTAATTCAATAACTCTATGGGAAAACGAAGCCCATCACTCTATCATAAAAAGATATTAGATCGAGCTTCACTCTACCTTCTCCAAAGTTTATTGAGCACTCTTCTCTCATAATCTCATTAATCCATTGGACCCTCATCCGTTACCTGATCCACTTCCCCAGTATTTCCATTAACATTCTAGAATAATACTGATCAATATCATCACTTATATAGTGTTATGAAAGGGAGAATTGGCACATGAATAATTACCCCTCTAGTTGTCCCAAAGCCAAACACCACCCAAAATCCTTTACCCCCACACTAACCTAGTGTGACACATTGATGGATGAAGAGTCATACTTCAATTCTACAATCAAAATTAAGCCCACAGACATCCTTTCCTTGTCCACTTCCAAAAAATATCCCTTAACTCCCGTACAAACGTGCCCATCTAACCTTTTATATATAAAAAACGCTTATAATTGAGCCTTTACCCTAATGACACATGCTTGTATAACAATCCACACTATGTTTAATACATAAAGCAATAATTTGTCAATTGTTATAGATTATTTAAAATAATTTTCAATGAAATTTCCATCCATCCTAACTTTCGAGGAAGAAGACCAGTCAAGAATTAGAAACCTTTACATGGAATCTCGTAAGTGGGACTGTCAATCTGACAATCACATTGTGTCTTTAGAAGAGTTCAGTGTATATAGAACAGTCTAGGTTTAGACTAAAAAAATCCTCAATAAGGTAATTATTTTGGGAGCTTTTGAAATCTATGTTTCCATGAGACTCACAGGGTATCTACTAGCATCCCATAATCTCTTCTCCTTGAAAAGACGTGTAATATCGATTTAAATTAATTCGCAAGTTTCCAAGAAAAACTTATTTAATTAGAGTCTATTTAGAAACATCCCTCAAACAAACAACTATGTGTGTGCGTGTGTCAACCTATAAACAATTAAAGTATGCGATACAAAGTAAAGGAAAAATCCCCGCAGGGCCAAACCTTTTATTTCACTATAAAGAGTAAATCGAAACTTACAAGTATTACAATGAAATACAACAATGAATCCACATGCAGCGAACCCACATGAACCTTAGTCCAATCAACAAAGGAAGAACCGCAACTCTCCTCAATGACACGCAGTCATAAAACTTTGTAGAGACTCCCTCATTAATGACACGCAACCCTCGGTTGCAAAGCTCTCCCCAAAAAGGTTGAACAAAACAAAGTTTGTGTTCTAGGGTTCCAAAAGATTCACAAAGATTTGGCAATGTTTATGTGAACTAAAACATGAGTCATGGGACTCAAAAAGTATGAAGACTTGAGGAAAAAGGACACTCAAAATCGTCTCAAAAGTCTTAGCAAAACTAATCCCCGAAAATAGGTTTAAATAAGAAAACCATGAGAAGTTCTAAACATACACGGAACCGTCCGAATTTATCTCAGGAGTACCGGTCCGGTATGGATGCGGATCGGTCCGGGTTCGGACCGGTTCATTTTTTCAAGAGGCTCATTCGGTTCTCATTCGATCCGGGGTCTTTTGTTTCTTCAGCAAGAGGATTGGTCCGGTAGAGGGACAGACCGGTCTGGGGTCGGATTGGTTCTTTTAATCTGGGCGGACCGGTCCGGCTATGTAGAAAAATGATTCCTTTCTTCTTTTGAAATTCAGATCCGTTGATGACGATACGATCTTGAGTTTTTTCAACAGTGTAACGGCTTATGACATACAAATTGATAATGGACAAAAATGTCCTTACAAATCTCTCCCTATGTCAATGCCGGTACATATATAAAAGCAAACATCCGAATTATCAAATATCAAAATGCCTATACAAATCTACCCTTCCATGAACCCAAAACTGGAAAGATCCAAATGAATAAGACTTCATCGTTTGCTCTTCGAATCTTCAGGAATCTCAACATTTTTCTCATCAGGGTGTGCAATCAAGTGATCATCAAAGTAGTACCTACACACATGAGACAAAGAAAATACCACGTGACATATCGAGTTTAAAATGAGATAAACATAGATACCAATTTATGATAAAAACATAAGCTAAATCTCAAAAACTCCCCCAAAATTCAAACTCTCCCATAATATGATAATTCTTTCTCCCCCTCTTTATGATGTCCCCAAATAGATAAATGAGAAGAATGAATCAAATAAGCAAAATCGGGGTGTCACGGTACACAAAACAGGGCATCAAACAATATGGCAAACGTGCTCTTGCAAGGAGATGCTCAAACAAATGCACAAATTCTTTTTGATTTTTCAATTTTTTCATACAAAGATAAGATACATTTGAAAAAAAAATATGCTACAAAAATCACACCATGGATTTAGACTCAAACAACGAAGTCATTGAAATGGAATGAATGGGTGTGAACACATTCGATAGGTAAATCAACTCAATCAATCATATGTGCACGATGCATATGTGTACCCCTAACGAATGAACATAAAAAGTATCCTTAGGTGAAAAGATAGTTGAATTTAGATGACATTGTCTTATGCAAATCAACAAATCAAAGTCAAAATGATTTCCACCCCAATAACGTCCAAAAATATTGAGCGCATTTTCAAGCATTTCACGGACGTGTAAACCCATTTTAAATTCTCCAACCAAACTCCCTCGTAGATATTTTCTTTTTAGTGGTAATCTAAATTCTCAAACTTTGGAGAATTGATGCAAAAACCTAAATGGCCCATAATTTGGCATGAATTTCTTTTTATTGCCTTTAAATTTTTCGGGCTCTTTTTAAACCTCTTTAGAGCTCGGATAATAAAATTCCTCCATTTTTTAGGTCCAATTTAAACCGTGGCTTAGTATTCGCAAAGGCAAAATGAACCTTTCGCAGCCCTTTCCCGTTTTCAAACAAAACACACAAACTCACAAAATGGTTTTTATATGCACAATTTCCTTATCAAAATTTATCGCGCTTGGTTCGTTTTAAGGACAGGATTAAAGTGAAAACACCCAACCAACATGTGATAAGACAAGAACAATAATCAAACAAATCCGTGCATGTGTACATTAAAGGAAAGAGTCAAACATGTAGGAAGTAACACTTAATTACATCTTAACGACTCCAAACATTATAAAGCACATGAATGAATTGACCTATTGTCTCAAAACACTATAAAATAGTCACATGAAAATAATGGAATGATGTTATGACTCGTTCATCCTAAGAGTTCATCCATAAATGGTGCAAACAAAATACAAAAAAAATCTTTTTGGATTTTTCAAAAATTTTGTCAAAATAAAATATTTTTGTATTTTTCAAAACAAAAAATATATACAAAAAGTACATGTCATTACACTAGTAAATATATATCATGAAACCAAAACTAGTGTATGACAAACATGCAAACATAATCATCTATATGATATGGAAAGAGAAGAATCATGTGCAAGAAAACGAGAATCAACTTGTCTAAAATCTAGTGTCTCTAAAAGTGATTTCCTAACCCAAATAGATGTGAAACGTCGATCGGGGGATTTGGGAACCACGAAACACTAGATATAAACTACCTAGGACATTTTCCAAGGTCAAAAACAAAATCGCCTAAGGTGACATTTCCTAACACAATATGAACATGTGTAAACGGGTGGAACGACACCTATGGGTTGACCTTTTCTAATATCCATGGAATTAGTTGACCCTCTAAAACAAATAATGGTTTTGGCTTTAACATTAGAATCATGAGAACAAGATGAGCCGCTACCATCACTATCAAACCTACTCGAGTGTGTCAAATCATTTTTTAACTTCAAAATTTTTTACTCGAGCAAAGAATTAGACTCTTCCAAAGACAGGGATTTCTTTTTCAAATTTTCAATTAAACTTAACAGTTTATCACGCTCCCTCTCAATTAAATTAAACTTATCCCTAAGAGTCTTTTCACGTGCCGTAAAATCATCGATTAATTTTTTATCCTCGACGGCACAAACGGGAACCCTAGAATTTTTTAAGTCCTCTAATTCCTTCTCTAAAACAAGGACTCTCTCATCACTCTTATTTTTGGAAATTTTCAAAGAATCAAAATCAATACAGAAATTACCAAAGTGCTCGCGACAAATATCACTTTGAGTTTGAAACGCTTGCAAATATTCAATCTTACATTTAAAGAGAGAATTTTCTTTTTCCAAAACTTTAATTCTTTTGCAAAGTTTCAAATCCAAACATTTTAATTTTTCAGCACGGTCGTGAATTTTTCCAAAAATAGGCTCCTCATTAAATGGGCGTTCCATTGAAAAATTGCGATTTTTCACAAAACTGATTTTTCAAAAAAAATCAATATCACACAATTTTGTGAAAAAATGAATACGCAATAAATTAACGCAACCCTCTTTGATACCAATTTGAAAACGTGAGTAGACAAATTGTATCAGGAAAGTAAATCCTCGAAAAATCAGGATCACGCGATAAATTAACGTAACTCGCTCTGATACCAATTTGAAAAGACGTGTAATATCGATTGAAATTAATTCGCAAGTTTCCAAGAAAAACTTATTTAATTAGAGTGTGTTTGATTCCAAAGTTGGAAAATGAATTGAAAATAATTGATTTCCATGAAAAATAATTCTGGGGAAATATTTTCCATGGAAATAATTCTTGGGTTTGTTTGATTACATTTATTTTCTTATTAGAAAATTAGGTGTTTTTCATCTCATGAGTAATGGCAGTTGCCCATATTCCAATATTTGTAATGGTTATATGGGTCAGTACCCATAATACATCGTAGAAGAATGCCAAGTTTTCACTAGGTTGGCATCATTTATTTGGTGTGGTTTTTAAAGCATATGTCCATGTACTTCGTTATACAATAAATAACTTTGCCCCATTTCACAAACCTTTTTTTGCCATTAATCCATGTACCTTCTCTTTGTTTCCAAAACATTATGAAATCTTCAATTTACAAACCACTGATGATTTATTTGGCCAAAACTTACTCAAATAGTGGCAAACAGAAAGCCCTAACTTTCATCGCAGATAGACTCGCCAGAACCCTACTTCCGGTGAAATTTCTCCTTTGCTGGAATTTGTAGATGATGATGGGGAGGAGAGAGTTGTGGTGTGTGAGGAGAGAGAGAGAGAAGAGAGTTACCTTTAATATATCAGAATGAGGTTGAGACATGGGGGGAAAGAGTCGTACATGGGTTGTAAAATATTGGCAGGAAACGAATTATTTGGTGGGAGTGGAGAATTGTTTTCTAGGTTTTTTGAGGAAAATAGGTCACGTGATCAGCTTTTAAGGAAATTAATTCTCTGGAAATTTTTTTAATCAAACACCTTAAAATATGGAAAATAGTTGAATTTTTTTCATTTTCCATGGAAAATAGTGACAATAAAACACACCCTTAGAGTCTATTTAGAAACAGCCCTCAAACAAACAACTATGTGTGTGCGTGTGTCAACCTATAAAAATTAAAGTATCAGACACAAAGTAAAGGAAAAATCCCCGCAGGGCCAAACCTTTTATTTCACTATAAAGAGTAAATCGCAACTTACAAGTATTACATTGAAATACAATAATGAATCCACACGCAGCGAACCCACATGAACCTCAGTTCAATCAACAAAGGAAGAACCGCAACTCTCCTCAATGACACGCAGTCATAAAACTTTGTAGAGACTCCCTCAGCAATGACACGCAGCCCTCGATTGCAAAGATCTCCCCAAAATGGTTGAACAAAACAAAATTTGTGTTCTAGGGTTCCAAAAGATTCAAAAAGATTTTTCAATGTTTATGTGAATCAAAACATGAGTCATGGGACTCAAAAAGTATGAAGACTTGAGGAAAAAGGACACTCAAAATCTTCTCAAAAGTCTTAGCAAAACTAATCCCGAAAATAGGTTTAAATAAGAAAACCATGAGAAGTTTTAAACATACACGGAACCGTCCGAATTTATCTCAGGCGGACCGGTCCGGTATGGATGCGAATCGGTCCGGGTTCGAACTGGTTCATTTTCTCAAGAGGCTCCTTCGGTTCGCATTCGATCCGGGGTCTTCTATTTCTTCAGCAAGCGAATCGGTCTGGTAGAGGGGCGGACCGATCCGGGGTTAGATCGGTTCTTTTAATCTGGGCGGACCGATCCAGCTGTGCAGAAAAATGATTCCTTTCTTCTTTTGAAATTTGGATTCGTTGATGACAATACGATCTTGATTTTCTTCAACGGTGTAACGGCTTATGACATACAAATTGATAATGGAAAAAAATGTCCTTACACTCCTCGACATGGTAAGATCGATACTTTCAAGCACTTGAATTCATCGAATGCATGGATTTTTTTGGAAACAACAAGACATGCACCACAGGGTGGGACGATGACTCTAACCACTCAGATATTAGATGATAAATCTAATAGTGAAGTTGTCGATACTCATACCTTATTTTATAGAATGGTCTCCTTCGAATAAATTTAATTCAAAATCAACGAGGTTTCCTATCATGACCCCGACCCAATTTAGTAGGCGGAACGAGTGTTTTGACATGCCACCAAGGCAACATATATTCTAACTTAAATAAGTGTAACGAAAATACAATCACATGGTTATGAATCGTAAAATATTGAAAGTAAAGGAATTACATCATCAGAGCTTTCTAAAGGAAACTTCATTTATATTAAAAGTGACGATGAATTACATCTTATGATGAAATTTAAAAACTTATTACAAGAGGGCTAGACATGCTCTAAATGATAAAACAAACATAATAATAAAAAGAGATCTAAAAGCTAATTCTTCAACATAATCCTTGTGTGTTCTCTCCAAGAGTCCACTTATTTCCCGAAAATGGTTATTTATACAACATCGGCTAAAAGTCGAGTGAGATTCAATCTCCATACATTCCAAGGTTTTCAGAAAATAGGTACATATTCAATTTAGAACATAAGGCGTGTATATAGAGATAGGAGTTTGCAGTAATATATATATAAAGTAATTGACGGTAAATATTTTCAAAATAAACAGTTCAGAATAGAACATAAAAAAAAATTGAGGAATATGTCAATTATTCCACTTTATTTTGATGGCCATGTACGCTTTAATACCCAGATAAACAGATAGTGTTACCAAGTGTTTTCACCCGGCAACAACACAGATAGAAAATCATGATATCTGAAATAACGCCTTATTTAGGGCACACTAGCGATAAACCAACTGGGGAGGTACCACCCAAATATTTCCACCCGGTAGTCAAGGTCAACATAGTAAAAGAGTTTCCATAGGCCGAATTAATAATTTCAAAATTTGGATCAGATGTATATATCGAGTTTTCCATAGGCCAACATAGTAAAAAAGTTTTCCAAAAGTGATAGACGAATCTAGGGTCACGATCAGAAATAATTGAAACTGGGGTTCCATGAAGACTAATAATTTTCTGAACGTACAACTTAGCTAACTTTTCAAAAGAATGGGTAATCTTAATGGCAAGAAAATGAGCAGATTTAGTTATCCTATCAATAATTACCCAAATAGAATCATTACCATTTGAACTCCTGGGTAAATGATACAGCGTAAATATTGCGTATTTCACCCGTTAACCTACACATTATTAGCCCCCTTGGGTATCTTAATCCCTATATTTATGCTCGTTAACCATACAACCTCGTATTTCTATGTTAACATGTTTTATAGGGGTTAATTGAGCTTTTGTAGGTATTTGGATGCTTAGTATGAAGTTTGAATGCATTCCGACGAAGTTCCGTACACAATCGCACGCGCAAGGGCAATTTAGTCATTTTACAATTTTGGCAACTGGCCCAATGTCTTCACGGAAGTTGAAGCCCTCTGAACAAGCTTCGCGTGGTCGCAAACGGTGCGCAATTCCGAGTCCGAACGAAGAAGTTACGGGCTTTTGAGCGAAAGGGAATTTCAAACCAACCAAAATCAAGGAAAAATTCAAGACCTGTAGGTCCGAATCGATTCGCCCCTTTGCGAATCGATTCAGTTGGAGATAGTATGCCAGTTCCTCTATTTCCGAATCGATTCGGATTCCATCCAAATGAATTCGCCCACCATTCCGAATCGATTCGGATTTCACCCGAATCGATTCGCCCCTCTGGCAGTCTCGAGATATTCTCCAATCGAATCGATTCGGCCCTGCTGATATTTGGCAATTTTCCCTTTTATTTACAATTTTGCCATGGGATTTGTTTTTGTATAAATACTCTTTCTCTTCGTTTTGAGGAGATCATCTTACATTTCACATTAGTTTAGGGTTTGTATGGAGCTTTGCCCTACTCCACCACTTTGGGTGTTTTGACCACATTGATGTATGTAAGCTTATTAATATAGTTGTATTTCTTAATTTCTTGCTTTGATAATTAGTTTACATGATTTATTAATTAGTTTACTTTCTTTATTTCTTGCTTTCCTAGTTTAATTAGTTTAATTTAGTTTATTTCCATGTCGTGCCCTTAGATAAATAGGGTCGGGATTTCATTACGCCATTTACGGGTTTGGACCTCGAAAGTTAGGGTTTCGTCTAAAATTGCATTTAATTGAAACCGTGTGTATTAAAGTTGGATTGTTATGCGTTTAACTTTATTTGTCACGCAACTTTAGTGTTTATAGCGATAATCCGAATTTAATCCGCGTGTGACCATTTTTGATTAAATGTTTAATCTCGCAACTTTGGCTTAAATTCCTTATTGCGTGATGTTTATGCTTAATTGAAAATGATCGATTAAATGTTTTCGAATCGAAATTCTAATTAGTAGTTGTTTAGCCCGTGAATGTGTGTCTTTTTCTTTTGTCACCATTCCCAACCATCACCTTTTCATTTATTTATTTTACACTTTTATTCCAGAAGTAATTAAACAATTAAAATCTAAAATTCAATCACTCCCTGTGGATTTCTTACGATACCCGACTTACCGCTGTGCTTTCTTGTCAAGTGTAGTAGTAGCTTAGGTTTTTTGTATCGCGGCGGCAAAACAAACAACGATTGTGTCCTCACACGAACACACTTTTTCCGCTCGGTCACAAAATGGCACCGTTGCCGGGGAGTGTGTTTTAGATAGTAATTTTTTTATTGTTTCGTAGTATTTCTTTCATTCATATTTGTATTCTTTATTTTCCGCTTTCTTTTTGACTTGTGCTAGATTGTTTCGAGAAATTGAAATCTCGGTGCTTGTCGCTTTTGTTGAACAGCTCATTTTGAAATGTCTCGCTATTACGCTTTAGATAACCTTAATTGTTATGAGAATTGTTTTCCAAGTTATACTCCCAAAACAATGAGAGAATTCCTACAAATTCTTGAAAATGTGCGCATTTAGTGTGAAATTCAAGTGTATGTAAGTAATCCCTCATTGCCTTGTGAGAGTAATTTGGAATGCGGGGCATCCGTTAGCTATGAGCAACTCGCACAAGATGATGAAATGTCTTCTTGTTCGTTTGATTATGAGTTAATGATAAAGGAAATTAATGACCGATCCGAAAGTTCTCAAGCTTGGTTTCTAGAAACTGATGCCATGCTCGATGAGATTATTTCTTTACAAAATCGGGTCGATGTTGAAACTTGCGTTTCATCTCCACCCCTTTTTGTTGAAGAAATAATTGAGAGTGAGCCAAGCTTTAGCACTTTCGATTTTCAACCTCTTATTAATTCTTCCGATTGTATTGAGGTTGTTGGTCCTTCCTTTCCTTTACTCCCTACTATTCCTGAACAATTAAATTTATCGCAAGAATCGGTTGAAAGTCTTGAGGACTTTGACCCGATTCTTGAAAGAGAATGTTATTTTGAGATGCTTCATCTTATGGTCTTTTCACTTGAACTTGCCCCACCTCCCCTTCCAATTGAAGAATCTTGGGGATGTGATTCTGATTTTTCTGAGACTAATTTAGTCTTGTCCCCCGTAGTATCCAAATCCCCCATCGTCCCTCCAAAACTTTTAATTGACGATGGTTCATTTCTTTCGCCTTACACATGCCTTCCGTTGTTCAAACGGAATTCATATTTTTCGGAAGGTATGCTTGTATGTGAGGGTACACCGGTTATCCTCCAAAGTCAAATCGTTCTTATGGTGGACCCTCAACTATTTAGACTTCTAGTGTATAGTTAGTGTGCAGCCTAAATAGTAGGTTGTAAATAATTAGCTTTTTAATTTTCTTTATTTCCTATTTTTCTTTCCTTTTAATTTAGTCTAGTGTAATTAGTAAACTTTTTGTTATTTTTTTTTTCTATGCTCGGTACTAACTTGTTTTGTAGATTTCATTGGATTCGTGCTTATGGAGATCTCTCCAATTTTGGGTAATATCGTTCTTTTCCTCTCTCTGTGTTGTGTTCTTAATGCGCATTGAGGACAATGCAACATTTAAGTTAGGGGGTGTAGGATATTTTATCCATTTTTTTGTTTTGTCCATGGATTTTCTTACTTGTTAGTTACTAAGTATGCCTTTTTGTGAAAAGTTTAAAAATTTTCAAAAATATTTTCTTTCTTTTTTCTCCTTTGTTGGACATTTTGCCTTGTTTTCGATGATAAATTTCAATAATTGCCCGATCCAATAGACAACTCAATGATGCATGTTCTCAATTTTAGAAGTTATTAGATTTTAGTCCTCAAATCATTGATATTGTGAATAACTTCATGAATTAAACTTTATACCATGAGCATATGCACTTTCCTTGTTCTATTGATTTGGTTTAAGATTTTTATAACTCGGGAATCTTTTGTTGCATTGTATATACTTACACTGAGTAAGCTTTGTACCTTTCGTCGTTTGTGAGTGTTATACACTATTCTTTTCTCTTTGAAAACGTTGAATTCGTCGGTAATCTCTCTATTCTTTCATTTGACCGTTCATTAATTGAGTTCATACTCGAAATGTTTTACTTGAGCATGATTTTCATATATTATTTTGACTTGAGAATTGCGTAAACTTTTGGAAATGATCATAGGCCCTCTTTGTTATATCACCCACATTAGCCTTTACCTCACCTTATATGTTTCCCTAGTCAACCCCTTTGAGACAAAATATAGCCTTTCGTTTCATAACCCCATTCCCATAACCAACTCCGCATTGGAGTTTTAGCCCATACATACACTTTCCATACATTTGTTTGGAATGATACTTGGGATTGAATGATGTTATTGTAGTGTGGTTGCAATTTAGGCATATGAGAGTTTGAAAAGTAAAGGAAAGAAAGAAGAAAAGAAAGTTTAGTGAAAAAGAGAAAGCAAAAAGTAAAAGAAAACAAAGGAAAACATGAGAAAAAGGAGAAAAGAAAAGAAAGAGAAAGTTGTATATGTTGTGTATATAGTTCAATAAGCTTTGATTACTCTCCCTGATGATATATCTAATGCCTTTTTGGAACTTGTTTTCCGATTTTGATATTGCCCGCATTATCCCATTATCCCGATTTTTCATTCCGAACACTTTGAATTCTTACATATATTCCTTTGTTTCGTACCTTAGCCATACCTACATTATCACCCTATTAAAGTCCTATGTGATCTTAGGTTGATGTAATTTAAAAGTCATAATAGTTGTGATAATCTGTGAAAATGCATTTCGCCTCTTTTAGTGAGTGGTATCCTTTCATTGAGATTACAGTTTTTCAATTTATATATAGCGTTCTTCATTTGTGACATGTGTGAGGCCTAGTTTCCATTTACATTTACTCTTTAGCCCACATGTCCCTTGTGTTACCTCCCTGTTTCGAGTGAATTCGCTTGATGAGCGTAATGCCTGTGAGGATTGAATATATGCTTGCTTTAATGTTTATCCGGTTTATTAAAGTTTTTCGCCAAATCACACTATGCATGTGCTTTCCCCCCTCCTACTTTTAAAGTTTCAATTCTATGAGGTGCATTCAACTTGTTAATAACAACGGACTTTAGCTTGAATTCGTTCAATATGCTAATAACATATTTGAAATCGTTTACGTTGTTGTTGAGTTTGTCGCATGTTGTGTTGGGCATATTTTGAGGAAACCATATGATGTTTGTGGGTTTCATCCCTGAAAACCCTCACGAGACGACACTCGTCCACTAGGGTAACCTAGGGGTTTAACGGCTTATTGCATATGCTAAATGCAATCGTTCGCCCGCGAAAGTGGCCTTATCTTTTTATTTACTTTTTAATCCCATTTTGTACTTGTATCCTGCTTTTGGTTTTCTTGTAGTTCTTGTTGTTTCCTATTTCATTGCTAGGGCCTAGCAATGTGTAAGTTAGGGGGTGTGATACAGAATAAATATTATGTATTTCACCCGTTAACCTACGCGTTATTAGCCCCCTCGGGTATCTTAATCCCTATATTTATGCCCGTTAACCACACAACCTCGGATTTCTATTTTAACATGTTTTGCAGGGGTTGATTGAGCTTTTGTAGGTATTTGGATGCTTAGTATGAAGTTTGGATGCATTCCGACGAAGCTCCGTACACAATCGCACGCGCAAGGGCAATTTAGTCATTTTAAAATTTAGGCAACTGCCCCAATGTCTTCACGAAATTTGAAGCCCTCTGAACAAGCTTCGTGTGGCCACAAACGGTGCGCGATTCCGAGTCCGAACGAAGAAGTTACGAGCTTTTGAGCGGAAGGGAATTTCAAACCAACCAAAATCAAGGAAAAATTCAAGACCTGTAGGTCCGAATGGATTCGCCCCTTTGCGAATCGATTCGGTTGGAGACAGTATGCCAGTTCCTCTATTTCCGAATCAATTCGGATTCCAGCCGAATCAATTCGCCCACCATTCCGAATCGATTCGGATTTCACCCGAATCGATTCGCCCCTCTGGCAGTCTCGAGATATTCTCCAATCGAATCGATTCGGCCCTGCTGATATTTGGCAATTTTCCATTTTATTTACAATTTTGGCATGGGATTTGTTTTTGTATAAATACTCTTTCTCTTCATTTTGAGGAGATCATCTTACATTTCACATTAGTTTAGGGTTTGTATGGAGCTTTGCCCTACTCCACCACTTTGGGTGTTTAGCCCACTTTGATATATGTAAGCTTATTAATATAGTTGTATTTCTTAATTTCTTGCTTTGATAATTAGTTTACATGCTTTATTAATTAGTTTACTTTCTTTATTTCTTGCTTTCCTAGTTTAATTAGTTTAATTTAGTTTATTTCCATGTCGTGCCCTTAGATAAATAGGGTCGGGATTTCGTTACGCCATTTACGGGTTTGGACCTCGAAAGTTAGGATTTCATCTAAAATTGCATTTAATTGAAACCGCGTGTATTAACGTTGGATTGTTATGCGTTTAACTTTATTTGTCACGCAACTTTAGTGTTTATAGCGATAATCCGAATTTAATCCGCGTGTGACCATTTTTTATTAAATGTTTAATCTCGTAACTTTGGCTTAAATTCCTTATTGCGTGATGTTTATGCTTAATTGAAAATGATCGATTAAATGTTTTCGAATCAAAATTCTAATTAGTAGTTGTTTAGCCCGTGAATGTGTGTATGCGATCCCGATCCTCGCTTTACTTTTGCGTAGCGTAACTTATTCTTTTTCTTTTGTCACCATTCCTAACCATCACCTTTTCATTTATTTATTTTACACTTTTATTACAGAAGTAAGTAAAAAATTAAAATCTAAAATTCAATCACTCCCTGTGGATTTCTTACGATACCTGACTTACCGCTGTGCTTGCTAGTCAAGTGTAGTAGTAGCTTAGGTTTTTTGTATCGCGGCGGCGAAACACACAACGATTGTGTCCTCACACGAACACACTTTTTCCGCTCGGTCAGTAAACCTATCACAAAATTCGTAGTAATATATTCCCATTTCCACTTAGGGATAAGTAGTGGTTGTAGTAATCCTGATGGCTTCTCATGTTCAAATTTTACTTGTTGACAAACCAAACACTGAGATACAAATTCGTCTATCTCTCTTTTCATGTTATTCCACCTATACATCTTTGTATATTCGGGATGAAATGTGAATCTCGAGTAATGACTTTCCTCCAATATTTGCCTCTTTAGTTGGACATCACATGGCATAAACACTCTATTTCCAAATCTTAATATATCATCTCGTATCACAAATTCAATCCTCTTACCTTCAATAAATTCTTCTCTAATCTTCTTTAGTTGTGGGTTATTTACTTGTGCAATTTTGATCATTTCCATAACCATAGGTTGTACTTGTAAGTTTGTGATTATTCCTCATTTGCTATATATACGTACATCTATTTCCATAATATTTAAATCCTTCAATAAAGCATCATGGCTTGTAATAAGACATGCTAAATTTGGTGTAAACTTCCTACTTAAAGCATCAGCTACTATATCAGCTTTCCCCAGGTGATAATGAATATTCAAATCACTATCCTTCATTAATTCTAACCACCTCCTTTGTCTCATGTTCAATTTTTTCTGGGTAAAAATATATTTCAAACTCTTATAATCAGTATAAATCTCACAAGTCTCGCCATACAAATAATGTCTCCAAATCTTAGGAGTAAAAATTACATATGCTAATTCTAGGTCATGGGTTGGATAATTTTACTCATGCGATTTTAATTGTCTCGAGGCATAAGCTACTACTTTTCCATTTTGCATTAGCACACATCCGAAACCATTTTTAGAGGCATCACTATAAATCACAAATCCCCCTTTCCCGAAAGGAATAGTCAAAATTGGGGCAATTACCAATCGATTCTTAAGTTCTTGATATTCCCAACTTACTCAGACCATTCATATTTCACTTTCTTTTGGGTTAACCTAGATAGAGGTTTGGCAATACTAGAAAATCCTTCAACAAATATTCGATAATAAACTGTTAATCCAAGAAAACTATGAATCTTCATCACATTAGTTGGTCTAAACCAATCTAGTATAGCCTTGATCTTTTGAGGGTCAACCGACAGTCCCTCCTTATAAATGACATATCCTAGAAAAGAGACGCTAGGTAACCAAAACTCACACTTCTTTAATTTTTCATATAATTTCTCTTTCCTAAGGATTTTTAACACTGTCTCTAAATGCTTTTCGTGTTCTTCTATACTTTTGGAATAAGGATGTCATCAATGAAAACAACCACACACTTATCCAAATAATTTCTAAACACCATATTCATCGTATCCATAAAAGCGATGGTGCGTTAGTTAGTCCAAATTACATCGCAAGAAATTCATAGTGACCATATCTAGTACAAAAAGATGATTTTAAAATATTATCTTACTTAATCTTCAATTGGTGATAGCCTAACCTAAGCTCAATCTTTGAAAATACTTGTGCACCTTGACGTTGGTGAAACAAATCAGCTATAGGAGGTAAGTGGTATTTATTCTTAATGGTCACATTATTTACTTCACGATAATCTATACATAACCTCATCATCCCATCCTTCTTTTTATCAAATAACACTGGAGCACCCCAAAGGAATACACTTGATCTAATAAAACTCTTGTCTGACAGATCTTATAATTGAACTTTTAATTACCTTAATTCTAAAGGTTCCATACGATAAGGTGGTTTTGAGATTGGTATAGTTCCAGGAATAAGGTCAATCGTAAACTTTATTGCTCTTCTAGGAGGTAGAATAGGTAAATCCTCTGAAAAAATATCTAAAAAATGTTTAGCTATAGGAATATCTTCAAAACTAGGCTCTTTTGTTTACAAATCAATGACACTTGCAATGAATCCTTGACATCCCTTCTTAAGAAAACTACAAGATTGCATTACAAGATAATACACATGGGAGATAGGATGCCAATTCCTTCAATATTGAATTCTGGTTGGTTAGGGATTTAGAAAGTAACTCTCTTATCAAAACAATCTATCTTAGCATGATATGATGCTAACCAATCCATCCCCAAAATGACTTCAGAGTCTCTTATGTCTAAAAATATCAAATTGACGAATAGTTTATGACTACTAATATCTATAGTGCAAGACTTATATAGTAATGTTTCGGTCAATAACTCACCCGAAGGAGTATAAACGTGTATGCTATGATTCAAGGGTTTGGGCACATTAGGAAAGAGGTTAACAAAACACATGGACACAAATGAATCGGTAGAACCAAGATCTATTAAAACTTAAAAAGGTTGTGCACATATAGAAAGTGTACCTGAAACTACTGCGTTAGAAGCTTGGGCATCAAAACGTGCAAAAACTCTACCCTGTCTACCTTGGTACTTCTTTTCACCTAAATGATGTATTGGAATCCTTGTTGGGGTTGGGTAGTATTTTATCTGATGTCCTTTCTAACAACATATAAAATAAGCTCCCGTATCCTTATAACAAGGTCGTCCTCCATGCATCTTCCCACATATCTTATTATTAAACTGTTTGTTATCACTAGCTCCTCAACATTGGATGTACTCCTAAAATTATTTCTATTACTTGGGATCTTCCCTATTTATTCCCCAAACTTCCTCTTACCATCTCTAATTCGATTGTACTCCTCACCATCCCTTTCGGCTATCGTAGCCCTAGCCATAACATCACTATACGATGTCAAGTTTTGGATGGAAATTCAACTACAAATACTCAACCTTAACCCACATTCAAACTTTTTGGCTTTTAAAACATCATTTATCACAACATAAGGTGCAAAATGGGATAACTCAGTAAACTTTTCCTCGTATTTACTAACCACCATATTCCCTTACATTAGACTCATGAACTTAGCTGCCATTTCATCCTTCACTATTTCAAGGAAATATTTGTCATAAGAGATGACCAAGAAGTCATTCCAACCTATGAAAGTATTCCTCTCTTCATGTATTCTCTTAGTCATTATCCACCAATGTTCGGCTTCACCTTTTACTATAAATGTTGTAAATGAAACCCTTTGTTCATCGGTACACTTAAAAACATCAAGCATCTTTTCCATCAGCATCACCCAACTTTCTGCTTCAGTGGGGTTAGGATTACCTTTAAAATAAGGCAGATTCAACTTCTTGAAATGTTCAATGATACAACTAGTTAGTTCAAGATTCTTTGGTGCTCTATTATTCACCTGATACTCCACAATCTTTGCCAGACTCTCAATCACCTTGTATGCACCTTCTAGTCCTTCCATACTTGAACCACTAGTTCTCGCAGTTGATCTTCTCTTTGTCATTTTCTATGGTCACGGCTAAATGGAAGATGTATTATACTATCTCGAGATTGCAAATTATAAGAATAATTATATATAAACAATTATATAGAATGTTAGGCATATGGAGGGTTATTACATAAGTCGGGTATTTAATCATATATCCTATGTATGGAAACTTAAAATCTATAACGTTCGAAACTTATGTTCAGTAGTCTACGGGTTCATAACCTACGCTCTTATACAACTTCTGTCACGACCCGACCCAAATTACTAGTAGGGAACGAGTGTTTTGACATGCCACCAAGGCAACATATATTTTGACTTAAATTGTTTACTTAAATAAGTGTAACGGAAATACAATCATATGGTTATGAATCGTAAAACACTGAAAGTAAAGGAATTACATCATCAGAGCTCTATAAAGGAAACTTCATTTTTATTAAAAGTAACGATGAATTACAACTTAAAACCAATTTAAAAACTTATTACAAGAGGGATAGACATGCTCTAATTGATAAAACAAACATAATAATAAAGGGAGCTCTAAAAACTAATTCTTCAACATAATCCTTGTATGTTCTCTCCACGAGTCTACTTATTTCCTGAAAAATGGTTATTTAGACAACATCAGCTAAAAGCCGAGTGAGATTAAATCTCCATACATTCCGAGGTTTTTAAAAAATTGATACTTATTGAGTTTAGAACAGATGGCATGTATATAGAGATAGGAATTTGTAGTAATACACACACACACACACACACACACACACACACACACACACACACACACTCTAGGGTATGCCCATGCCTGAAGACGCAACAAAAATTTCAAAAATACATAATAACAAAGTGGCAAAATTTTCCAAAATACGTAATCACAAAACGACGAAAATTTTGCTCCCTAACAAAACAAAGTGAAATTTTAAAAAATAGCCATTATATCCTTTGTTTATATGACTATTCTGAAAAAAGGTAGTGGTAGTGTTCATGATTGGTAAAAAAAATTCATGTAGTGTCGTGTTTCTTTTAATCAATCTGTATTTGATTAAAAAATATTGTGTTCTACCACTTTTACTTTGGTCGTGTTCGAGATAAATAAACAATATTATTTCAAGCCGTGTCGCGTCGCGTTTATTTTGGCCAGATTCCTTTTTAGTTTATAAAAAAATATTTTGTATATTGCCACTTTTTCTTGCATAGTATTCATGATTGGTTAAAAAAATATTGTTTGATGACATGTCATATTATTTCGAGTCATGTTTATTTTTGCCAACTTTAATATTTGTTAAAAAAAATATTTCGTGTTTTGTCACTTTTACTTGGATTGAGTTCGAAATAGGTAAAATATTATTTCATGTCATGTTTATTTTAATCGTTTATAAAAAATTTAGTTTATAATAAAAGTTCTGAGAGAATAATGTTCTATATTTTTGTCTGACATAATTATTATCAACATTTTTTTGATAAAAAGAATGTTTATTTTTTTAAATAAAAAATATCACAGTTTTTTGTTAACTTCCACTTTTATAAAAAATAATAATAATTTTTTCCAAGATATTTAAAATATTTTTCCAAAATCTTATAAGATAAAATATATTTTGCATTTAGTTCGACTTATATTTTTGTTTTTAAAAATATCTCGCACTTTATTTACAATCTATTTTGTTAAGAAAATTTAGCTTGAATCAAAGTTAAATTCAGTTAATTATATCGTTTAGATGATGTGACACATTACTTCGAGTGTTACATTTACTAAATTAATTTGCAAAAAATAACATCAAGCCAAGAGCCCTATTGTCTCGGGTGTTTTCCGATGATGGAAAATAAAATTTTTGGACATTAGGTTTAAGAGAGTGGTTACGTATAAAAGCCAAGAGCCCTATTGCCAGTTTTTTCACTCTCCTTGTCAGTTGTTTGACACGTAAAGAAATGAACAAACTTCCAAGATGGAAGTTAAAATAAACACTACCTTAAATGGATTCAGACCCACGTTCCTGCCTCCTTATTTCTCTGTCCTGTAAGAACATATCACTCAACCTTCTGATGATTCAATTAGCCAAACTACTTTTAAAACAACAATTGATTATCTTAGTTTTCTTCCAAAGAACTCAAGTTACAAAACCACTTTTAGAAAGCTAGAAAACCACATCCAAAGAATTCAATGAGCCAAACCACCTTTTGACAGTAATTGTTTTTGTTACCTCAAGCCAATGGCTCATATTTTATTGCGTAATTGCAGGGACTCTTGTTTAAATACTTTTTTCAACAACTTTTTAAAATAACTATTTTTTTAAAGAAAATTGCTTTTTTAATTAACTTTTTTTATTTAAAACAGTAAAAAAAACAAGTATTAAATAAAAAAATAGTAAAACCATTTTAATAAAAGATAGTTTTAATTAAAAGATTTACTTAAAAATCAGTTTTAATTAATAAAATCTTTTAAGTAAAAAAACTGGTAGTTTTAAATAACTTTTTTCAACAAAATGTGTTCAATAACATTTTTTAATTTTTTTTTTTATTTCGTATATAAAATGTTTTGAAAAGTTTTAATTAAAAACTATTTTAAAAAGCTGTTTTGATTAAAAAAAGTTTAAACAATGTTTTCTAAAATTTTATTACCGTGTATTATATGAGATTATAAATAAAATTCGTGATTTGATTATACGCAACTGTAATTTTGATAAAATTTTAATATTTATTTTAATAAATATTTGGTTTGATTTACACAAACATTACACAGATTTGGTTTGCTTTTAGCTTATTTTCTAAAGCTAAGTTTTTATAGCTTTCTAGTCCCTTTAGATCTTTTAGCCTTTGGCTAATGCTAGACTATCATTAAAGGTTGTGTCATCTATGGAAGAAGCAGCAGCTTGAATAGGTACTTTAGATCTTGTTAGGAGCAGTAGCTTAGTTGTCCGATTGTACCCACTTGCATACTATAAATCTTCAAAGATTTGATATTTGATAGTGTGTATATAATCTGTGAACTACCTATGACCCGCGACTTGCAGTGTACCGCTTTTGGCAGATTTAATAGTAAATTTTTAAAATGAGTTTATATATATCCTCGATCTCCCATGAGTTTTTAGCAATTCATGTTCGATATAGGCTGTGGTAGTGCAAACACATAGTATTTTTTTTTACTTTTGCCATGAAATTTTTTTTATTGTCGAGTAGCATACCTCAGCAGTAGATTTATAAATTGAGCCATACATGCTTAATTACTTTATATACTTTAGACAAAATTTGCATCTGTGAGCATCTAGAGAGAGAAAAATAGTAAATAAACATTCTTCATGGAAAATAAACAAAAATAGCATATGTTAGCATAATTGACCCATGCCCATTCATTTCAAAACATTCTTCATGGAAAATAATAGACAAAAATAATAACTGATATCTGATACATTAAAGCCATGTCAACCAAAACCCATATTAATAATCACCAATTGTAACAGCAGATGCAACAACTAAATAGAAATAGAAAGATTATAACTTACAAATAGCAGTTGAAGCACTACCTACGTGGAATAGAGCCACGAAATAGCATCTAGAGAGAGAAAGAAAGAGAATAAAAATATCACAAATAAATCTAGATGAGAATCTGAACATATTTCCAATTCTAAGCACAAATGAGATATTAAACCCAAATGCCAAAAGAAAATAGAAGGGGAAAACAGTGAGAGATGTACCAACATTTTTCCAAACACATTGAACACAAATAGTTGTCTAGATCTAAAAAGAGTTATCCAGATCTAACAGAGGTAAAAAAAAAAAGTCCAGATAAAAAATAAGGGAAACGATGTAATAAATGTCTTCTTCCCCTACTTTGTCTTTTCTATAGAAAAATAGGGTAAACGATGTAATAAATTAAAAGACTATATCAATTAAATTAGAGAAATTATTTGGCAAAAGTAACGTAATGGAACTGAACTGAAATAGAGTTGAACTGAGGTTTTTGTTCAGGAACAAAAAAAAATTACAATATAAATCTGAGAAAAGTGAATGCCCAGAAATTATGTTTTCAGTTCAAAAGAAGGAACTAAAAAAAATTACAATACAAATCTCCTATTTTCAGTTCAAAAGAAGAGTTATGTTTCTCGTGATTTTAGTACCTGAAATAAAGCATCAGAAATTAACCATGGTTAGTTAAACGGAACCCACTTCGTGAACCTCACAATCTGAACAATAAAACTTCGTACAAATCATCACCACTGGAACCAATCTCATCGCCACTCCTACCGACCTAAAAACAATACAAACCCACAACCTCATGTTCCAACCTCACAAACCTAATTATAAATGGAGTATAACATCACAACTACAGATTTTGTTTTTGTTTTGGAAATAAACAAAAGTTACCTTTAATCTCGTATTGTGTAGCATTTTCTTGGTAGAACTAAAAAACTCACCCACAAAAATAAAACGCAAATGCACCAACGATTTTGAATCAATACACAAAAAGAATAAGAGGTTAGATCTACAAAAAAAACACAGACATACAATGCAAATGCACCCACGATTTCGAAATAATACAAAGAAAGAAGGAGAGGTTAGATCTAAAAAAAACATAGAAATATAATGTAAATGCACCCACGATTTCAGAACAATACAAAGAAAGAAGGAGAGGTCAGATCTACAAAAAAACTCGTTAAGTAAAAACTTACCTCGAGTTGTGAAACGTTTAATATGTTCGGCGAGGGAGAGAGAGAAGTGGAAGGGGTTATTGCATTAGAAGTGGATTTGGGGAAATTCGATATTAGGTATGAGTTTGAGAGGCCCGAGGTTTGTTTGTAGTTGGTAGGATAGGATGCCATCGAGCCTTGTGCTATGATTAGGCTTGTTGGGTGAGGCCACGGACCATAGTAAGATCACAGCCCTCCATTTTTGCACCGGTGGCTCAAATCCAAACCATTAAATGTGTTATAAACTTATTGAACAGTGAAAACACACTTGTAACTTGTTATATATAATATATATACTAGCGTATGCCCGTGCCTGGAGGCACGACGAAATTTTCCAACGTACGTAATCGCTAAACGATAACAATTTTTTAAAGTACGTAATAGCAAAACGCAAAAAATTCGAAGTGTAATTTTAAAACAATTGACCATAATATCCTTTATTTACAGGACTATTCACCATGCTTAACAAACAACAAATAGTCCAATAACATTCAAATATTCTAAATTCATCAAATAAATTTACATATAATATGAAATATATAGTACTCATCCATCGAATTCACATTGTGTCTTAAAAAAACAAAGTGTCAATTTAAAAAAAAAATGGGTAGTCTCCATTGTTTATGAAACTATTCACCCTGTTTAACAAATAAAAAATAGTCCAACATCTAAATTGTCTAAATTCATCAAACAAATTCACATATAAAATGAAATATACAATATTCATCAATCAAATTCACTGTGCCTCAAAAAAACAAAGTGTCAATTTTTTAAAAAAATTTGGCGTAATCTCCTTTGTTTATCACCCTATTTAAGGGGTAATAACAAATTTAACAATAAAAAAATATCAAATTCGGAGATGGAAGCTAGAAGGACGGGAAAGGAGAAACACACTTTTATAAGCATACTTCTATAGATCTAAAAATGAATATATAAGAACCATACACTGCGAAAGAACAAATCAAGGTTTCAAAAAGAGTGCCCAGTCAGTAGCTTTTCAATGTTCGTGTAGGCCACGGCTCAGAACCATGCATACTGATGATGAAGGCCGCGACAATGCTGTATAAGGCTCGTAAAGTGACCATAAAGGTGAAGTTATTTTTTATGTCGGAATACGAACCACGACCTCTTTTTATTTTGATAATCATAAGAATCTATGCCTACACGAACAAAGAAAAATTAAGTTATTTATGTAAAGAGTACCAAGTAAAAGCCTCGAACATGTTAGGAAATGTACCTTCTTTACTCGCACGTTAGGTCGCTCGGCCTTTTTTGCTTATTGATAGTTGCTAAACAAACCAAAACCAAATCTAAATCAAAATCAAAATCACATCTCTCAAGTCTAGTACATTATTCCATCGAACACACCCCCAATAAATGTTGTAGCTTCACAAAGGAAGTCAATTTGAGGGATTTCATCATGATATATGCGAAGCTGATCCTTAATTCTGAAATAGTTTACAGTAAGAATTTTGTCATGATATGTACACGGTTATACATCAAGAGTATAAACCAAATGAATATAATAACGAATCTACGGATTCAAACGTTTAATTTCATGTCGTGTCATTCACATATTAATTTCAATAAATGAGGAGTTGATCTAAAATAGTCTGAAGTCAAAAATTAGCACTACTAACACAAAAGTTCATTTATTTACTAAATCTATATTGGCGATTTCAAGCCATTTACACTTCAATAACTACCCCATAACAAATACTAACAATAACAAATATCAAAGAACCTATGACTTGTTCATCACTAAAGTTGAAAATTCAGCAGTGAGAGGCTACAAACCGCAAATGCCCCAAATAGTTATCATCTGGCGAGTATAATCTGCATCGATCAATGCACTTAAATCCTTAACATTTAATCGTATGAAGTAAACTAATATTAACAAACACAATAGGAAGGACCAATGTAAGTTGAAAAAAAATGTCAGTAAATCGACGCCAACTGTTAGTCGATTGTTGCAGCAACAGTAGTGGATGTGTTGTTGTTTCTATGGTATTATGAAGTTAATAAATTGATTCCACGTGGTTGCTGCAGAAACCACCATCTGGATGTTGCTGCAGATACAAACATTGATTCTACGGGGCTGCATTTTAAGTCCAGGACACTGCACAGTACAACAATCACTTCATATAAGCATGTATTGAATTTGAGACCTGTAATATAAGGCCGGCTCTAACAGGAGGGTATTGTCAACTGCCCCACCATATCTATAATTTTAGGAATGGACTCTATGGCTCGAGTTTCAATATTAAAAAAATGGCTGCCTGTTATAATGTGCCGAACAGAAAAACTTCATACAATCTAAAAAACTATTTGCGCCGAACAGAATTCACAATAAAAATGTTAAAAAAAATATAACAAATATTATCTTTTTCTTTGACCAAACAAATAATCAACACACACACTCATAAAATATGTACTATAATGATTTCAAAATTTATACATTTTCACATAATTATAAGAAGCTCGGCAAAAATATGAAATACAATATAGATTGACAAACCTGCTTAGCCAATCACAACTGTCCACAAAACTTAAATCCAAATAAGACTCTTAAATAGGTACGTACCTCATCAAAACCAAGCCAACTTAAAGCATTTTTACCCAAACTCAAGCATTTTCATTGGATGCAAAAGTTTTTAATAAACATACCTAAAGCAAAGTTTTATTTATATTGTACATATGTTTGCACCTACAAATAAAATATAAATGAAAAATGGTGTAGGAAGTGAGGGGAGGTGTCAAGAAATAAAAATGAAAAATGAAAGTCATGGAAACAAAATTAGTCATAAAATCGCTTCCTACTCCATCATAAAGCCCCTGCCAGTTTCACAAAGACAGCCAACCACTACTTTAAACTAAAAATTATTCCTAGAGAGGGAGAAAGAAATAAAAAAGAAAAGAAAAAAAGAACTTATGCAAAGACATTCATGACATCTGCGAAGTTTATCAGGCTAAAATGATGCACTAATTCGCGAAGATGAAAACAAATCACCGTTACCATAAGAAAACAATATCATACGCATGCATCTTTCTTTCAGTCCATGCTATATCCTTTTAGTTCCTAAAATTTCACATGGAAACATATTCATATGGCCAATCAAATAATCTAATATGTTTATAGCGTTAGAGATGATGAAAAACTGTAAATGATGTAGGATAGACAGTTAGATAGAAACATACCTTGTATTAAACGATGCCTTTATTTATAGCGAGGTAGATGTTGCTTCGTTCCCACTGCTGCTGCAGCGACGTTGCTTCCAACTGTCATTAAACTGATGATAGATTCAATAATTTATTCGAACATAAGAAGATTGATATATCAAAAACATGTGGCTCCAACCGATGGTCATTGGTCATATATTTTATGAGATGAAGGATTATATGGGTCTTTGATACACTCTGCTGCTTCCTAATACCACAAAGAGATATTAGTTAGGATTAATAAACTGGGATGATTCCTTTCTTATCTTCAATTCCTTCAGCAGTTTATTGTATAATTAGGACACTGAGTATAATTTGGACATTGAGTATAATCAGATCTAACACATAATACAACATATTTGCTTAAAGTCTTAACAAAATTATATTAAAATCCCTTAAAGGCTTGAAAACATTACAGGTTAAGCCCATAACATTACAGGTTCAGACCTAAAATCGCTTAAAGATTTATGTTCATGATCTAGTTAATCCCACCTTTGTGAAAAACTCTGCTCGTTTAGCAAAATAGTCTTCAAAGTTTAACTCCTGTATGATTCATTTACATATTGAACATTCTTGAGCGGACCTCAATCATATCTGAGCTTTGAATTGTTCAAAAACATCTCGGATCATTTGCAGTCTTAGCTAGAAATACTTCTTAAAAATGTAGACTCATGATGTAGAATGGTAATGTTACAAATTCTCCTTAGCTTGATAAGTGAAGGTGAAGAGGTAAAAAGATCCACATCGGCTGAGATACACAAAGAGAGTAATAAAGTCAAGGGATCCATTTGTAAAAAATTATTTGCAATTGATCATAAGTTTTTATTCTTTTGGTTGTCAGTCCTATTAAACAAAAGTAATGGAAACTATAATGAAAAATTGTACTTCAAATTGTACTTTACAGTTCAAAAAATAAAAATGTCTAATTGCATTTATCCCCAAATTTAGTAAATATATCTTAAAAAGAGATGTAACAATTCAATCCCTAACTCTAACAGATTTGTTACCTATGAATGCAAGATTTGTGATTCGAATCATGGTTGTTTTGGACTTGATTCACTTTTCAGAGTGAGAAAAAACTATTTTGATGAATATTTTTAAGGGACCTGAACATAATGAATTTGGAATTTAAATTTTCAATCAGTCACTAAGAAGAAACATGAAACTAAATAGTAGGAATAATTCTAAGACACATCTATGCCACTTTTAGGTACCTGAACACACCGCGTCACTGTGATATCTCTAGAGACTTCCTATAAGGGCGCATTGGCAACAAAATGCAAAGTATATTGTCATTCATTACGAAAACTTCATAGTTACCTATTCTATAGTGGGGTAAAGAAAGTCCGTGTTCTTTTTGGATGATTGAGAAACGATTTGTAAATCCTGAAAAATGTATACCAAATATCTGATATAAAAAAATTGCCAAATAAAAAAACACCTGGGGATTTTCTGATCTGAAAATGCATACCAATATGAAAATGGATGTTCTGAAAATGGATGAAGGCTTGGTAGAAGTCTCTAGATGAATGAAACGATAGAAGAAGTCATGAACTCTGGGAGATAAAAGTCAGTTTCAATCTATAGCACATGGAGTAATAATGAAATGCATATACCTATGCAACACTATTGAAGGGTGGCTGGTTATTGCCTCTGTTGTAGGATACACTTATTACGTCCTGATCCAAATCGACTCTCCGAAAAAGGGCTTCGAATTGATCCATATTCGCCCCTGCCATTCTAGATATATCAGCATTCAATGAATTATGGAAGACCAATGAGTTTTATTCCCTTGTCTGGAATACACTTGTAACATCATTTCAGCAAGCTACCTGACCATCTATGAGCTTCAGGGGCTCACCCGGTTATAAATTATTACTAAAATAGGCCAAAACCCCCGGGATGGAGCTTCAGAGATACCCCCGAACTATCATTCATCCATAATCTCAAATCAATGCAGAGATACTCCAAATGACGCATTTTAATCCCGGCTGCACAAACACAAACCAATATTATTTACTTCTGAGTGCTTCTATTAAACAATCTAAATTTTGTTAATTTATTCACAACAAATGTGATATGCACCATGTGCTCCCATAGCTTACATATTTGCAAATATGTTCTGCATAAATGACCAAAAATCAATTGAATTCATATAAATCGTTGGATCAAATGATAAACAAATGCTGTAATCCGCACCAACCTTCAAAGTTGAATAAACTGACTAATATAAAAGGTTCACAATGATAATTGAACTCCTAAATACCAAAAAAAGGTCTTCAACCATATAACATAAGCTTGAAACTGACCAGCATAAAAACTCCACATTGATAATTGATTTTTGAAATGAGAATTGAAATACCTCATGACTATTTTTTATACCAAGACCCGATAATCACCAAACTGAGCCTAATTAGAAAACTATTGTGTAATAAGACCCCAACATTAGAGAATAATGGCTAAGTAAGACTCCATAATCAATAAAGTGAAACTAAATAAAAAAAAAATCCATGTTCCTATGGTATATGGACATAGATTTTTTAATAAGACCCCGTCCATTCTTAAGGTTTTTGGCACAAACCTCCATGTGCATAGAACATGTTGCAAATAACTATTAAAAGGAAATGAAAATGGAAAAGGAAGTCGAAGTATACTCACACATACATAGTCCTCTTGAATTAAACATAAACTAACAAAGTATTAAAAGGAAGGACAACCTAACTCATGAATGCAATGGTTCGCAGTGAGGTAAAGCTTCCAGATAGAACATAGGTGGATACCTGCAAAATTAAAAAAAAATAACAAATTATAATAGAAATAATTTATGGAAAATAGAAAAAAAAAGGAGGTTTCATTCAAAATAGATGAACATAGAACCATGAACTGTGGGCATTACCAATCAAATCTATATGGTCAATCTATATAATTTAGTAATTCATTGATTTATCAAGACCGTGAAAATGAAAATATTAACACCAATAAAATCTCATAGGTGTTCTGAATGTTCTGAACAATTATAAGTGAATAATTTAAACAGTGCTCTACTCAAACAATTATCCTAACCCAAGATCAATTTGGACCAACATTGGCTCTTCCACTATGACAGTAAATACTATATCCCAAAAAATATCAATTGGTTTAAAAAACAAACAAACAATTTCATAAATTATATACCACATGTCATTTGTAGTCCAAAGTAAATTATTACATTCAAATAAAATTATCTAGGAATAACACTCTCACTGAAAAAAAATATTACATGGGATGACGGAAATAAGTATCAAACATCTAAAATGGATGTCTTGAAAATTTTATAAAATTCTATGTAACTGAAACCACCATACCTTCCATGTATGTAACAACTCCAAACATCAAATCAGCCACCATGTCACAATCAACACAACTAATCATCAATAAATCTCCCTTGATGATAAATAGAGAAACAAATACATTTCAAACCATTTTAAATCACAAAAACTCAACACCTAAATCCAGAAATTGAGTGAGAAAGAAAATAAAATACCTTGACCATGGGAGCACCTATTAGTTGTTTGTGGAAGATGAAGATAAACACAAATATATCTCAATAATCCAACAGAGATCAGATCTGCTAAATGTAAAGTAAACTTTAGTTTTTTACAAATAGATCAAAATATTGAACCCAAAAAGCTTATATTTTCAAAGTGAAAACGATTATTAGTTTTTTGTGGGAGATGGACTCACGCTTGGGGTGATAACGATGTAGAAGGGAGAGAGATAGGGATGCAAATGAATGTTATTGGAGCTCTGAAGGGTCGAGGGAGTTTGAGAGTGCGGGGTAAAGGGAGAGAGAGAGAGAGATGTAGATGAATGAGAAGAGGGAGTCGGGTGGGTTAGGGTTTTGGGGTAAGTGTTGGGTTCAAAGTAATCTCAACCCTTCATTTTTGAGTGATGTGGCACTAATCTTAACCACAAAATGTCTTCCAAACTTATGAATAGTGAAAACACCCTTAATCCTTATTATATAGACTAGGGTATGCCCGTGTCTGAAGGCACGAAAAAATTTCCAAAGTACGTAATCGCAAAACGGAGAAAATTTTCAAAGTACGTACTTGCAAAACAAAAAAAAATCATTCCCCAACAAACAAAGTATACCTTAAGAAAAATCGGTCATAATTTCCAAAGTCGACCACATCAGGACTCCAACTCGCACGCCTAATAAATATTAGGCAAGAAGATAAACGTTGTATGTAAATAAAATAATATTTGACATTAGTTTGATAAAATTGTCAATAAATGATAAAAAAAAAACATTCATCAACCTAACACATATGACAGTGTATCAATCTTCAAAGACAATCAATATACACATTTAAAAGAAAAGAAAAGATTAAAGCACAACTTGATTTCAATCCTCATAGTTATTGAGTCCCCAAAGTAATAATATGTATAAAAATTCGATATAATATGTACTTTGCAAATCTATAATATGTACTTTGGTACCTAAGAAGAAATACATCATAACTAATGTGGACTAATGCTAAATTATCCAATAAAATAACATAATGTATTAAAGTAAAAAAGAGATAAAATGAAATTTTAAAATTAATTTTACAAAGATATTCTAAGATTTACATTGGCAAGCCGATTCCCTTGTTTCTGCATAAAAGTTTACACCATGATTTCTAATCACACACTATTCAAAACCAATTTATATAAACATGATGATACCTAAACATGTTTAAGCACATATGAGTAAAAAAGGTTGTATACTAAAGAAAATGGTATTTTTATTTCAACATTTCTTATCACTATACATACCTCAAATAAGATTCCATAACACCTCAAAGATCAGGGCTCCTAATTTTCCCCTCTTCCCAGTCCAGCTCGTCCGCATCATCAGTAGGATTTATTCCACTCAGGATTACTACCTTCTCAAAATCTTTTTCCATTTCAGCCACCTTAACCATCACCTCCATTGTATGATTATTAGTCCCAGAAGTAACATGACGCCCAAAAAATTCAGTAGTACCAGTGGCCTCCACAGTACTGATAGTTCTCATTTTATCTGAACTGCAATGGTTGGAGAATGCCCACTCCGGGAAACAGTCTGTTCGGGAGATTTAGAGACCTCAACTAACATTTTCAATTCCTCCGAATGCATCTAATGCGGCCCCGATAGAGCAAAACACAATTCCAAGCCTTCACTGATTTCTGAATAAAATGTTGAAATGGTGTAGAACCACATATACTACTGAATATAATGTTGAATATAATTCCAAGCCTTCACTGATTTATCATTCCGCCCCGATATTATGTACTTTCCTTTCTCCCCAAACGTCGAAAATACCACAGGATACAGCAGCAGTATGCCCACCAATCGAGTAATCTAAAAGAAACTTTTTTCTTTCATTTTCTTTTTCATAATATTGGGATGGAACTCTGCCTTTTGACCTTGACTGAGTACCTTTGTGAGATTTTAAGCAAGGTTTGGACCTAGTGGCAGTAAGTTCTAGTGCCAACATTAAGCTTGCCTATAATAAAGAAGAGAAAAAAATTAAGCATGTATATGAAATGATAAATAGCAACATCATAGACTAATTCTGGGGAAAGGCCATATTGAGTGAAAGAATCTGGTCAAAAAGTGAAGAAAACTGAAATACAAAAAATAATATACCTAAAACCCTTTATTACCTTTTTTTCACCAAGAAGTTTAATCACTCGAAAATCTAGAAGTATAAAAGTAGAATGGAGTTCAATATAGGTAATCTTTAAAATTTATGCACCGAGAAATTTAAAACATAAATAGCAGAACGATTTTAATGGCAGAGTTGGCCCCTGAACGCCTATTATGTATTCAATGGCAGAGTTGGCAGCACTCGTTGTTGACTCGCAGACGTGGGTCGCATACTACCATCAATTTAAAAACTTACTACCACACTTTTCTTCAAATCTACATGGAGGAAAAAGAAAAGAAACTATCAATTCCATTTTTAAAAGCCAATTTAGCGGCATATGCACTAAACAAATTGACCCCGAACGCCTATTCTGTATAACACCAATATGAATCATGAAGAGCAGTTGTTGCTGCGACAGAGAGTACATGAAGAGCAGTTGCTGCTTCAGCTCTTCCAATTTTGCTTTTACAATTTTAAGTTCCCGTTGTTCTTCATATTTGGGAAAGTCTTCCTTACAAATGCTAAGCTTCTAGCTAATCTAGTCAAACTCTTCCATGAGGAAAGACATTCCTTTCTCCTCATTCCACATAAGAGGCTTCTTCAGTTCTTTCTTAACTTTCTTCAAAGCATCCATCATCATAGCCTCTGTATCCAGTTCATGTTTGAATGGTGTATTGAATCCTCTGGGACTCTGAGAACATATCTGCCTTCTCCCTCACAGACTTCATGACCTTTTCATGCCACATCTGCATAATCATCAGGATTTATTGTGACAACCCGAATATAATTATGATTAATTATGCTTAAATCATGCCTAGCTTATGTGATATGATTAGTGTGTCATTAATACACATGATGTTAATTTATTATGTTTAGTCTAATCCTACCTTCAAAAAGCATGAAATGTCGAATTAGTTACAAATACAAAATTTTGAAGGTTTCGGTAGGAATGTTCATGTTTAAGGCTAGTTTTGACCTTTATGACATAACAATTGACTTGAGGTGAAAACTACATAGTTGTAGACAAGTGAGTTATGGTTGTAACACAACAAACGGTGCGTGAAACGGAGGTTCGAGTGAGAAGTTATCCCAAAATTACGAAACAAGGGCAAAGTAGTCCATCCGTTAAGTAGTATTTTGTCTTAATATGGCAACAAATGTTTTATTCTCATTGGTTGGGAAGGGTGGTGGCTTTGGCCGACCTCAAACCCTTAGAATTACCTCTTTATTCAGCAAAAATTCAGCCATGAGAGATTTTAAGCTTAAGGAAATAGAGTTTTGAAGTTTAGGAAGAAAGTGTGAGGAGAAAATTGAAGAAAATTCATAGAAAATTACGAAAAGGCCCCTAAGGTAATTCCAACCAAGAATCTTGATATTTTTCTTTCAATTACGATTTATATGATGTAAATCCTTGATTGTTTATTGAACTTTCATGCTTGGGTGCATATGTATGGATATATGCAAGTTTAAGTTAAGTTGAATGTACAAAACCCTAAAATTGCTTTGTTTAGAAACTCTGTTTATTCAAACTTCTATATATTTTCGTGTACTTACTGGAATTGATTTATTCCAATTGGATATTAACCTGGACTCATATAGGTATGACATATCCGAAAATAATGATAAAATACCAATAAATGAGTCTTTGGTGAGAGTTTGAAGTTCGGGTATGAAATCTGCCCTAAGGGTGAATATATGCCCGCCATGTGTTCGGTGTTTTCCTTGACATAGCAAACGAACCTTAAAAATTATGAAACTTTAATTTTGTATTTTTCAATATGTTTACTGATGTTGGGTGAAATATCACATAAATATATGATGTAGAAAAATTATGGAAATTCGTGGAAGTTGAATGAACGATAAGAGGGCCTATAGGGCAGATTTGCCATGTGGTAAAGAAATGAGCATATCTTGCTCTACGAGACCTAAAATGATGTACCATCTTTTGTATTGGAATACTAATATGACAAGGATTGAATTTCCAAGAATAAATAAATTTATATTTGGTCTATGATTTGGATATGTTGAATATGCTAGCATGGATTTGGATGGAACTTCACTTGTGATAAATGATTTGAATGGAATCATGTGATGCTTATGGATTGAATTATGTTTAAATCATTCTTTGGATTATTGATATTATTACGATGATACTAATATTTTAAGAATGATAGGAAGGGAAGAAGATCTGATTGAACAAGTACTGGATAAATGCAAGGGCAAAGCTAGTTAAACTGCCAAGGTGAGTGTACTTATGATTTGTTTCATATATAAATATGAATATAGCTCTAAGAGCGGATTTGTTTGAATACTTCGGTATTCAGGATTTGTTTGGATATTAAAATATCCAGGATTTGTTTGGGTCTCATGATCCAGGATTGGTTTGAATACTTCAGTATTCAGGATTTGTTTGGATATTCAAATATCCAGGATTTGTTATTGCCAACGGGCAGAATTATTTGGATCTTATGATCCATGATTTGTTATTGCCAATGGGCAGGATTGTTCGGATTTTATATCTACATATTCGATATAGAATTGTTATTTTATTGCAGGGAAGGAGTACCTCACTAAGCTTAATGCTTATGGTTTAAATTTTAACAATTTCAGGTTCACACGCTGCCAGCTAGGATACCATATGACTGGTAGCTTTGAGAGTTGCACCGTTGGAGAGAGCTGGGATTTAAAAATGGGATTTTATCGTTGTCACACTGAATATTTTAATATACTCACACATTGTATATATTGATTTAGTATGGATTGGGTTGATCATAGTTAATCACGGTATTGCATGTTTTCTGAATTATGACCCTCGTATTGAATTTTATGATGTAAGAATAATATTATGTTCATTATGTAGGAAAATATTGATGAATGAATCATATTTCCAATGGGCTCAAGATTATGATCTAATTATTCTAATAATAAATGATTAGTATGGATACTGGGTTTGGGGTGTGACAATTAGTGGTATCAGAGCGTGGTTATAAATTCTGGACGTGTGTGACGGTTAGATGGCAGTATTGAGTTGATTTGATATTTATGAATTATTTATGTACTAACCAATAGTTTAGTATTATAAACTGTTTATATTGGTTGTTAGAACTTTGTTGTATTACAGATTATTCCAGATGGAACCTGGGAATGGACAACCTAGAGAAGAAGGAGTAGCTTCTCGTAAAGATAAATGTAGTAAGTTTTAAGATGGACTGATTTTGCCTATTCAAAATAGAGTGGCCACTTATGAGTTAGAAGATTATGCTTCTCTGGTAAACAAATCCATGATAGCAGAAAGGCAAATGAACCAAAGGGTGGCGAGCAGAGAGAGTTTTAAGAAAAGTAGATTCTACGCATCTCAGTATAGGGGAGGTGAGAGTGGAAGTGTTAAGGTGGAACCTCATAAATTTCAGAGAGGTGGTGGAGATAGTGGTAGAGGTCAGGGGAGGTTTGGCAGATATACTAGGGGTGGAGAATCTTCTAGTCTGGTTAGGAGGTCAGGAAAGGGTGAGGCACCGACAAGAGTTGTTACATGTTTCTTTTGTAAAGAGGAAGGGCATTATAAATCTGAGTGTCCTAAGCTTAAGGGATTGGAATGCTACCATTGTCATCAAGTGGATCATATTAAGAAGAATTGTCCGCAATTGGCAGAGACTCCAGCAGCACATAGTGAAGTAGCAAGCAGAATGTTATCTCCGGGCAGTGCAGTGAAAAGTATGGGTAGAGGAAAAGCTAGTAGTTCCAGGCCAGGTGGACGAGTTTTTACAATGAAAGAAGCTCAGATTACTCCAGATGTGGTGACAGGTACACTTTCTGTTACTCATAGAAGTGCTTATGTTTTGATTGATCCTGGTTCCACGCATTCTTTTGTGTCCTATGCTTTTGCCATATACCTGAATATACCGTGTGCTCGTTTAGATGTGGGGTTGGGTATTTATATGCCTATGGGGGATATGGTTGTAACTGAATATGTTTTTCATGATTGTGTTTTGACTGTGGGGGCTAGAGATACAGTTATAGATCTACTCCCATTGGATATTTCTGATTTTGATATAATTCTGGGAATGGATTGGTTATCTAAATATCATGCATCTATGGATTGTTTCTGTAAGGAAGTTATTTTTAATATGCCTGGTGAGCCTGAATTTAAATTTGTGGGGGAAAGGAAAATTGTTCCCAGTTGCATCATTTGAGCTATTCAGACGAGGAAATTATTGAGTAAGGGTTGTGAGGGTTTTATTGCATATGTTCTTGACACTGGGAAGGGAGCTTTACAATTAGTTGATGTTTCTATTGTAAGGGATTTTCCTGAAGTGTTTCCTAGTGAGTTGCCAGGGTTACCTCCAGAAAGAGAAGTTGAATTTAGTATTGAATTAGCACCAGGGACAACCCCTATTTCTATGGCACCGTATAGAATGGCAACTGCTGAGTTGAAAGAACTCAAGATTCAGTTGCAAGATTTACTTGATAGGGGGTTCATACAGCCTAGTGTATCTCCATGGGGTGCGCCAGTTTTATTTGTGAAGAAGAAAGATGGTACCATGCGTTTGTGTACTGATTATAGGCAACTGAATAAAGCTACAATTAAGAACAAATACCCTTTACCTCGTATAGATGATTTTTTTTATCAGTTACAGGGTGCTAAAGTGTTTTCAAAAATAGACTTGCGATCAGGGTATCATCAGTTGAGGGTGAAGGAGAGTGATATTTCTAAAACTGCTTTTCGCACTCGGTATGGTCATTTTGAGTTTTTGGTGATGCCTTTTGGGGTGACTAATGCTCCAGCTGTATTTATGGATCTTATGAACCGGGTACTGCATCCTTTTGTTGATTCATTTGTGATAGTTTTTATTGATGATATTCTGATTTATTCACGTGATATGGTTGAACATGAAAGGCATCTCACAACTATTTTGAATCTGTTGAAAGATAAGAAGTTGTATGGCAAGTTTAGCAAGTGTTAATTTTGGCTATCACAAGTTGTATTTTTAGGCCATGTTGTTTCGGGAGATGGTATATGTGTTGATCCTAAAAAGGTAGAGGCTATTGTAAAATGGGAGAGGCCCAATAATGTGACTGAGGTGAGGAGTTTTCTGGGTTTAGCTGGGTATTATAGAAGGTTTATTAAGGGATTTTCTTCGATTGCCTTACCAATGACTAAACTAACCCAGAAAGATGTTAAGTTTGAATGGAATTCTGATTGCGAAAATAGTTTTGATGAATTGAAAAAGTGGTTGGTAACTGCACATGTTCTTACTATTCCGCATGGTGGAGATGGTTTTGTTGTTTATACCGATGCTTCACATCAGGGGTTGGGTTGTGTTTTTATGCAGCATGGTAGAGTTATTGCTTATGCTTCTAGGCAGTTACGTACACATGAACGTAATTATCCTACACATGATTTGGAACTTGCTGCTATTGTGTTTGCTTTGAAATTATGGCGTCATTATCTATATGGTGAGGTATGTGAAATTTTTACTGACCATCAAAGCCTTAAGTATTTATTTACTCAGAAGGAGTTGAATTTGAGGCAGAGGCGGTGGATGGATTTAATTAAAGATTATGATTGTACAATTCACTACCACCCAGGAAAGGCAGATGTAGTTGCAGATGCTTTGAGTAGAAAGGCTTCAGGCAGGTTATCTTGTATTCGATGTGCTAGAGTTGCTCATATTATGGAGTTGAGATTGATGGGAGTAGAATTGCAACTAGTAGATGGGGATAGATTCTTTGCTCATGTAAGCGTGAGGCCTTTATTAGCTACCCGTATTCGTGATTTGCAAAGTCAAGATCCTTTCCTTGAGAAGAAACGACAAGATGTCCAAGATGGTAAGTCTGAAGATTTTTGTATTGTGAATGATGGCACCTTATTGTATAAGCAACGGTTGTGTGGGCCTAATGTGGGTGGATTGAAAGAGGAAATTTTAGATGAGGCTCATAATTCCATTTATACTATGCATCCTGGTAGTACTAAAATGTATAGGGATTTAAAGGAGCATTATTGGTGGAATAATATGAAAAAGGAAATAGCTGATTTTGTTGCTAGATGCCTTATATGTCAGCAAGTGAAAGTGGAGCATCAGAAACCTACTGGTCTGCTTCAGCCATTGCCAATACCGGAATGGAAATGGGATCATGTAACGATGGATTTTGTGGTTGGGCTTCCTCGATCTCAGAAGGGGTCAGATTCGATTTGGGTAGTGGTGGACAGATTGACTAAGTCCGCTCATTTTCTAGCAGTCAAGACTACATATACAGTTGATAGGTATGCAAGATTGTATGTTAATGATATTTTTCGATTGCATGGGGCACCTGTTTCTATTGTTTCAGATAGGGACCCCACTTTTACATCCAGATTTTGGGATAGTTTGCAGTATGCTATGGGTACCAACTTAAAGTTTAGTACGGCTTTTCATCCCCAGACAGATGGGCAGTCTGAAAGGACAATACAGATTTTGGAAGATATGCTTAGAGCCTGTGTGTTTGATTTCAAGGGTAATTGGGATGAATATTTGCCTTTGATAGAATTTGCATTTAACAATAGTTTTCAGTCTACTATTGGTATGGCTCCATATGAAGCATTGTACGGTAGACGATGTCGTACACCAATATGTTGGGGTGAAGTTGGTGAAAGGAAGATAGAGGGTCCAGAATTGATTGAAGTCACCACTGAAAAAGTGAAGATTATTCAAGATAGAATGAGAACAACACAAAGCAGACAGAAAAGTTATGCGGATAAACGATGAAAAGATTTGGAATTCCAGAAAGGGGATTATGTGTTTCTTCGAATATCACCATGGAAAGGAGTTATGAGGTTTGGAAAGAAAGGGAAATTAAGTCCACGCTACATTGGACCTTATGAAATCCTTGAGAAAGTCGGGATGGTTGCCTACAAGTTAGCGTTACCACCAGAATTATCTCGGTTACATGATGTTTTCCATGTTTCTATGTTAAGAAAGTATGTAGCAGACCCTTCACATGTATTGGTGGAACAACCTATTGAGTTGAAGGAAGATTTGAGCTACGTGGAAGAACCGCTTGCTATCGTCGATAGGAAAGAACAAATATTGAGATCAAAGGTGATCCCACTTGTGAAAGTTGTGTGGAGAAGGCATTCCATGGAAGAAGCTACATGGGAGAGTGAGGATAGCATGAAAATGCGTTATCCGTATTTGTTTGATTCGGACAACCAAGGTATGTCAATTTCGAGGACGAAATTTCCTAACAGGGGGAGAATTGTGACAACCCGAATATAATTATGATTAATTATGCTTAAATCATGCCTAGCTTATGTGATATGATTAGTGTGTCATTAATACACATGATGTTAATTTATTATGTTTAGTCTAATCCTACCTTCAAAAAGCATGAAATGTCGAATTAGTTACAAATACAAAATTTTGAAGGTTTCGGTAGGAATGTTCATGTTTAAGGCTAGTTTTGACCTTTATGACATAACAATTGACTTGAGGTGAAAACTACATAGTTGTAGACAAGTGAGTTATGGTTGTAACACAACAAACGGTGCGTGAAACGGAGGTTCGAGTGAGAAGTTATCCCAAAATTACGAAACAAGGGCAAAGTAGTCCATCCGTTAAGTAGTATTTTGTCTTAATATGGCAACAAATGTTTTATTCTCATTGGTTGGGAAGGGTGGTGGCTTTGGCCGACCTCAAACCCTTAGAATTACCTCTTTATTCAGCAAAAATGCAGCCATGAGAGATTTTAAGCTTAAGGAAAGAGAGTTTTGAAGTTTAGGAAGAAAGTGTGAGGAGAAAATTGAAGAAAATTCATAGAAAATTACGAAAAGGCCCCTAAGGTAATTCCAACCAAGAATCTTGATATTTTTCTTTCAATTACGATTTATATGATGTAAATCCTTGATTTTTTATTGAACTTTCATGCTTGGGTGCATATGTATGGATATATGCAAGTTTAAGTTAAGTTGAATGTACAAAACCCTAAAATTGCTTTGTTTAGAAACTCTGTTTATTCAAACTTCCATATATTTTCGTGTACTTACTGGAATTGATTTATTCCAATTGGAGATTAACCTGGACTCATATAGTTATGATATATCCGAAAATCATGATAAAATACCAAGAAATGAGTCTTTGGTGAGAGTTTGAAGTTCGGGTATGAAATCTGCCCTAAGGTTGAATATATGCCCGCCATGTGTTCGGTGTTTTCCTTGACATAGCAAACGAACCTTAAAAATTATGAAACTTTAATTTTGTATTTTTCAATATGTTTACTGATGTTGGGTGAAATATCACATAAATATATGATGTAGAAAAATTATGGAAATTCGTGGAAGTTGAATGAACGATAAGAGGGCCTATAGGGCAGATTTGCCATGTGGTAAAGAAATGAGCATATCTTGCTCTACGAGACCTAAAATGATGTACCATCTTTTGTATTGGAATAATAATATGACAAGGATTGAATTTCCAAGAATAAATAAATTTATATTTGGTCTATGATTTGGATATGTTGAATATGCTAGCATGGATTTGGATGGAACTTCACTTGTGATAAATGATTTGAATGGAATCATGTGATGCTTATGGATTGAATTATGTTTAAATCATTCTTTGGATTATTGATATTATTACGATGATACTAATATTTTAAGAATGATAGGAAGGGAAGAAGATCTGATTGAACAAGTACTGGATAAAGGCAAGGGCAAAGCTAGTTAAACTGCCAAGGTGAGTGTACTTATGATTTGTTTCATATATAAATATGAATATAGCTCTAAGAGCGGATTTGTTTGAATACTTCGGTATTCAGGATTTGTTTGGATATTAAAATATCCAGGATTTGTTTGGGTCTCATGATCCAGGATTGGTTTGAATACTTCGGTATTCAGTATTTGTTTGGATATTCAAATATCCAGGATTTGTTATTGCCAACGGGCAGAATTATTTGGATCTTATGATCCATGATTTGTTATTGCCAATGGGCAGGATTGTTCGGATTTTATATCTACATATTCGATATAGAATTGTTATTTTATTGCAGGGAAGGAGTACCTCACTAAGCTTAATGCTTACGGTTTAAATTTTAACAATTTCAGGTTCACACGCTGCCAGCTAGGATACCATATGACTGGTAGCTTTGAGAGTTGCACCGTTGGAGAGAGCTGGGATTTAAAAATGGGATTTTATCGTTGTCACACTGAATATTTTAATATACTCACACATTGTATATATTGATTTAGTATGGATTGGGTTGATCATAGTTAATCACGGTATTGCATGTTTTCTGAATTATGACCCTCGTATTGAATTTTATGATGTAAGAATAATATTATGTTCATTATGTAGGAAAATATTGATGAATGAATCATATTTCCAATGGGCTCAAGATTATGATCTAATTATTCTAATAATAAATGATTAGAATGGATACTGGGTTTGGGGTGTGACATTTATGGCAGCAACATTGAGCATAGAGCAAAAAATCAAGAACACGATAAGAAAATAATGAGAACAAAAAATACAATGGCAGCAACGTAGAGCAAAAAAACACAATACTATTGGGAAAATAAACAGGAATAACAACTATAATAAGCAAGAGCTTCAGTTACAACAATGTTTAATCAAATACCATAGTCAAATCAAATGATTAAACTCACATTTGTTACGGACAATCCCATACTAAAACAGATTTTAAGATTGAGATTACTTGTAACGTCGAACCTAATATATTTTTAATGTAAAAAAATATCGTTTTCATATCACTACGTACATTATATTGCTTTCAAACTAAATGGAAATGAATAAACTTAATGACTAATAGTATATTAAGTGACTATGGAAAAGGCCTATTTTATCCTATTCACCACATGTCAAAACATTACACTCCATATAATATTAGTATACAACAAACTATTAATTAGTAAGAATGACTTTCACACACTGCCAAATACTCATAAAAAATATATTAAAAGTGTAGTAATAAAAGTATACAACACACTATTAATTAGTAAGAATGACTCACATAATACCAAATAATCAGAAAAGAATATTAAAATTGTAGTAGATCTTTACAAAATTCAATAGCACATACTCATCACACAGCAAACCAATAACATGAAAGGTGATTTTACTAAGCTCTGCCATTGGTATTTCTTAAGTGGGGAGTAAATACACCTTGGAAAATAATTACCCAATCACCAAAAACAGACTCACTCGTTACTGTATAATGATCAAGGCAATGCACAAAAACTCTACAAATACATGAAGCATCACCGGTGCAATTTTGCAAGGTTCTTCTTTTTCCATTAGTGTCTTTTGGTCATCATGACCAAAGTATGAAGGAGGCTGCCAATTAAATCATTGTGGCCAATTCAATTCACGACCAATAATAATAGCAAAATATAGTTGTGGACAGAGACGACATCCTATCACAGCAGCTTGTGGACAGAGACGACGTTGTATAGTTGTGTAGAAGCAGCAGTAGAAGTAGATTGTGGACAAGGACGACATCCTATCACAGCAGCTTGATGTTCCATTTTATGGTGTGACTAATAATAATAGCATAGTCAGCAAAAGCTCTAGCCAAGAAACCATGATCACTAACATGGTGTTCAACGGTTCAAACAACGGCTAAGTCAGGGATAAATCTAAGAGGAATGATATTTCCCAACATGCTATTGACCTGCTTTCAAAAAAAAATCAATGTCATTGATAATCAAATCTCGCAATCAAACACGTAGGTAGCTATAGGATTACCATAAAATGAGGTGATAGGTTCGGTTGATAAAGCTGAGAATTGAAATATGAAAGTCTGAGCAAACCAAATTTTATTCTTTCAAAAATCTAACCATGAAAGAAAATCGTAACTGTTTATAATCACAACAATCAAAATGCGAGGTAATGGGGTTTAATTCCAACATAAAAAAGTCCGCATAGGTCCAGTGAGTGTTTATATCATCCCCTACGTGTAATGTATATATGCAGTTATCAAATTCAATATTGCTTCAAAGCCTACGACAAATTTGTAAGTAAAAATGGATAGTAACAAAACTAACAAATAATTAAAATGAGAATTATCAAACATTCTCCCCACTTTAATCTTGCCTTAGATTAAAGAAAACTGAGAACCTCACCTGAAAGTAACCCACAATACAGAATGTAAATTTTGTGTCGAAAAGTAGTATTGGAAGAAAATACATCAAAACAAAACATAGTTTAAGTAAATACGTCAAAACAATACATCACCTACATATCTTGAATACAAAATATAAACAAATATACTTCAGGTGGGGGAGAAAATATTTACAAAACTGAAAAAATAACAATTGTACCTTCATCGTGGTTACTACTAAAACATAAAAAGAAAAAGAGGATTCCTCCCTCCCAAACACTACAGGACACCACTGCGAACGAACATAAATACTAAACAAACGACCCTCACCATCACATGTGAATAAGAGATAACAAACAAAGGATGTGCACAACAAAATAATAACAAACGAAGACTGCCTTTCTCAATAAGAGAAGTAACAGATGTTTAAAGAATATGAAAGAGAGTGAGAGTTAATAGTAGTAAAATACAACAATACGATTACAAAATAATGTGTGTATCCACTCAATAGTCAAGGCTATTAATACAAAATATAGGACACGCCAACACGCTATCATACACAAACACAGTGTCCGTACATATGCATTCACACATTTTCTTTTTGCTTTAATAAGCAACATTCATAAAAATTATGAAGTTGGGTGGTTAAAAGTAAAGTATGTTTGACAAAGATGATAATATAATAGGAGAATATTTTGGGCAGACATTGTAAAACCAAGTAAATAGATTTATTGGTGAAACAAAAGAAGTAATTGGTTAAGTAATTTGAATTTTCCTGGAGAATTAATCTCCCAAAAGTAAACAACAAAATGTTTGTAAATCAAAGACGTATCCCTGAAGTCATGGCCATGGTCAAAGACGTTTCCAAAAATTAGAAATCAACCTGAATAGCAACTAAAAGAACCCACTCACGTTGCCAAATGAAAAGATTGTTAATAAATATATTCAGAACATTCTGAAGGTATAGAAATAGAGTATTTTAATCAAACCAATTTTAACCATTTTAAAACCCAACAAATAAAGTAAAACTCTAAATTGACAACCACACCTAACACTGAAACCAAGTATAAAATAAAAGAGAGAAAAAAAACCATACCTGGAAAATGACCCAGAATATTGTAAAGTAACATTAGTTCCTTGGATAACTGAAATTTAGAATATTTAAAACAACAACACTAATAAAATTAGATGTAAAAAACTCCTAGAAAATATAGGGAGAGAGAGAACAAATAGTATACCTGAAATCGTGGATTGGATCTGCAAATATATGCGCCTGAGTTAAAAAAAAAAAAGATAATAGAAAAAAATTGATTTCTAATATTCAAAAGTACATAAAACCAAAACCAAGATAAAAGAAAAAAAACTTGCTTGTAAGTGGTGTCTTTCAATGGTGAAGAATATGGAGATTCATGTAATAACCCTCGCTTATGAGACCGTATTTTCTAGTAATTACTTAGTATAGTAATTAGAGACAAGTGTTGGGTTATGATTTGAATGTTAATTCAATGTAGAAAGTTGATATTTATTATGAGTTTGCATACATATCATATCTATGGGTAAATATTGCTATGTCATGCTTATAAATATCATCTGAGTTCAAAATGATATTTGGCTTAATAATGAGACGGGAACCTAAATTGAATTTTAAAATGTCCAAATGATAATTTGGAGGTTGCAGTTGATTCCGGAATGTGCGAAATAGTCAAATAATGTACCACATTGTATTTTGTAGTTTTGGGCATTTTTGACTGGTTGTGCCTTAATTATGCTATTGCGTATTATTTTATCGCGCTACTAGTTAATTAAGTGGGATTTTGTCTTAGGTCACGACTTAAGTCTTCTAAGTCTTCCAATTTCCCCTAATTTTCTATCCTAAACCCAAGAGAGATAGAGAAGAGTAGAGAGAAAGCTTTGGAGATTGAGAGAGGCTCTTGCTACTACACCAAGAATTCTGCAAAGTTGCTGAATCAAGGCAAGTTTTTACTTGCTATTTGTGTCTTGAGATAGATGATTTGTTATGATAATGGTGTATTGATTTTTAGTTTAGCAAACTTAGGGTTTTCTTATGTATTTTGGGTTTTGATTCACTCAAAGATGATTCATGAGGTTTTAGATGATCAATAGTATCATTGATGTTATTTTAGTGTTGGTATATAAGTTTGGTTGGAAGAAATTGGAGTTGGGGTAGAAAATGGAGTCCAAGACTCCATAGCCAATTCTTGGCAAAATCGCAGGCCCGAATCGATTCGGCCCCCTGGGCGAATCGATTCGGTTAAGTCCAGTGCCCAGGTCTTGTGAACCGAATCGATTCGAAATTCATCCGAATCGATTCGGCAGTTATGCAGAAACCCAAAGTTTCTGGCCAAATCGATTCGGCCAAGGGGGCGAATCGATTCGGTAGCCCTGCACTTTTCAAAATTTTTATTTTTCATTTTTAACCCTTTTCTTTAGGATTAGTGATTAGGGACCTTCTTAAATGAAGTAAACATAGGGTTTAGAGTTCTAGTTGAGTTGGGTCTACATCCTAGACTCGAAAGGGTTCATCTAGGATTCATTCAAGGGGGAATTTAAAGTGATGCTTAGGCATTTCTTTTGTCTTGTAGTTTTATAAGGGTTTAGAATCTATTTAAGGTCAATTTGGAGACTTTAGAATTTAACTCGAGTTAGATTTGACTTGATGGTTTATATCAAAGCCTAAAAGAGGCCTTAGGGATAACTTTGGAGTCTGAATTCCTTTTGAGGATGCTATGTCGGTACGAATTACATATAGTCCTGATTTAGATTGTACATTCATTTAAAAATTGAGATATTGATAAGGTAAATGATAATTTTCTAAATCAGGTAATGGAAATTAATAAAATGGATGTTACACACCTCTCTAAATACCATCTTAAGGGAAGTCCGTGCTAGAGGTGAAGCCCCCTGGCTAATGAATGCAGGGTGGATATAGTCCTAGGCCATATGAGCGCTTGTTTTATATTTTTATGCAATGGGTAGGAGATTCTGGGTGTGGTCTTGACTACCCCGCAGGCATATGGCCGCTTCCCGATGATTTCGATAGGATCCCAGGTTGTCTTATGTTAGGCCCTGGAAGATGATGGTTATTTAGGGACGCGCACAGTGGGGAAACCCGGACGGGCGGTCTTAGAATCGTTATATTTATATTTATGACTATTCTAATTATCGAGTTGGACTCGATGGAACATTAATGCCATAAAGAGCAAATTTATGCCACAAAGAGCATGCTATTGAGATTAGTGCCATATAGAGCACATGATGAAATTATATTCCTGATAAGGAATGGAAAAGAAGATTGAAACTGAAATATGATGAATGATGAGAAAGGCTCACAAGTACTTTTAAATTTTGTTTTAATGAATCTCACTCTATGTAGTCCTTTAGCAGTTTTAGTTCCTTGTATGATGTTACCATGCTAGACTATCATCTTGTTATTGTGCATCATTGTCATACCTGTCATTTATCTATTGATCACATATACCCGGCCCTGACCGGTTCTCCTTTCTTGTTGTATATGCATATATATAATCCGTTCAGGTGTTTCGCCGCACGATCGCCCGTAATGACCTTTCCTTCCATATGTTTTTGAGGAGCCGTGACATTGTGCGGGTTTCACGGGATGTTTGCGTAGTCGCCTCCATTTATGTTTTGTAGTTATGATCAGTTTATTCGGGCATGTTGCCCAAACCGTTGTAATTGTGTAATGAATATATTATGTAACACTTAGTACATTGTATGTTGTATGGTTGTTATTGACCGACCTTTCGTTCGGTCCTTTTGTATCTTTTGGGTTTCTTATATACGCTTGTGGGGGTTTCCACCCTCTATTTCTATCTTGGGTTGTTGAAAATGTTTTCTTTTTATTTCAAATCATAGTTTTTGATAACCCGTTTTCTGGAATATAGAGTGGTTGTTCCTTATACTTTGCATATTGTTGGGAGGCTGAGAATGATATTCATCAATGATTTCCTATTTTATCGGGGTATAGGGCTGGCCACCCTTTATTCCGGATAGCGGGTTGTCACAGATGGTATCAGAGCATCGGGTTCTAGAGTCTTTAGGATCTATGCGGACTTGTCACGTTCTACCGTAGCGTTCTTTGATATAGAACTTAATGTTAGGATTGTTTTGCTGCCTATGTATGCGATCTTCTGCTAAATAGATTGTCTTATACTATGTTTTAACTCTATCTCGTCTTTATCTCAGATGTCGCCGAAGAGAGGACGTCCCGCTAGACGTAATAGGGTTGTTGAGGATGAGTTTGGTCCTCCACCGCAGCAGGGGAATATCAGTCTCGCTGAAGTGGCAAATATTGTGGCCCAAGCTGTCAACGCCGCGATGACTGTAGTGGCCCAACAAATGCCACAACCTCAAGTGGGGGGACAAGAAGCACTAGTTCCTACGGGACCTTCTCGGTGGGAACGGGTGAGGGAGTCTTTCCTTAAGGGACATCCCCCGGAATTCGAGGGAGGTTCGGATGTTATCAAGGCGAACCAGTGGAAGAGAGATATGCAACGCCATCTTAGAATGGTGGAATGTAGTGAGGAGAAAAAGCAAGTTCTCGTTACCTTCAAGCTGGTCGGACCGGCCTTACACTGGTGGGAGTCAATGACGACACCCGAACAAAGGGATACTATGTCCATTACAAATTTCTGGGCCTTGTTTGATGGAAAGTATTTTCCTCCTGCAGTTCAGAGGGAAATGCAGAGGAAGCTACAGGATTTGGTTCAATGGGAGAGATCAGTTGCCGAGTACGAGGAAGAGTTTACCCGGTTAGCAAGCTTTATACCGGATGAAGTAACTCTAGAAGCAAAGAGGATCTCCAAGTTTGTGGGAGGTTTGCATTGGCGAATAAAACAACATTTGCTGGGAAATCCATCTCTGGTGACTTTTGGTGATGTGATGAATGCTGCTTTACTTCACTATCAAGAGCATAGATTGTTTGTGCAAAACAAGAAGAAAGTTGTTACCATGGGGCAAGCGGTGAGACAGGGGGGAGTTGGGAGCGGAGGGGGAACATCTTCTTCATCCCAATCCTCGGGGAACAAGCAGGTTGAGAGGGATCCTCAGCAGGGGGATTCGTCCAAGCGTCAACGTTTCGGTGGGTTTAATGTTGGTGGCAACAACAATAATAACAGGCAGGGTCAAGGTGGTCCACAACCACATGGAGGTAGAGGTGGAAATGGAGGTAGGGGCCAACAGGGCCGAGGTGCGGGGCAATTCCGAAATAACCAAGGCAGGAATCAGGATAATACGACAAATAAATGTTTCCTGTGTGGGGAGCTGGGCCACTACAAAAGGGCGTGTCCTCAGTTGGTTGGAGGGCATCTTCCTAGGGCCCCACAGCAGCCGTATGTACAGTTTCCGCCCCAAGCGCCTAATCCGGTTGCTCCTCCACAACTGGGGCAATTGGAGTACGGACGGGTTTACCATATTCGGGAGGCTTTGCTTCCTCTAGCTCCTCCGGCACCACCAGCGATCGAGGGTAAGTTTCTCATTCAGGGGCACATGGGTCGAATTTTATTTGATACGGGTGCTACACACTCCTTTATTTCTAGAAGTTTTGCCCAGACTACAGGTTTGATAAAATCTGCCGAAAGTACCTTCACTAGCGTTGAATCCTCTATGGGCGACGGTTCTTTAATTTTCTTCGTATGTAAAAACGTAAGAATTAACCTTGGTGACTTGTGTTTTGAGGCTGACTTACTCGTCCTTGATATGGTCGGGTACGATGTAATTTTGGGTATGGATTGGCTAGTGAAGTATCGTGCTATAGTGAATTGTTACGGGAAGAGTATAGTTTTTGCGGTTCCGGGACAATAGATGTTCCTGGTAGTTATGCCTTGTATGGAAGGGAGCACGTGTGCTTATCTATATTGTATTGCGAAAGATGCGTCTAGAGATGTCGTGGTTCCCCTAAATTCTCTTCCAATCGCTTGGGACTTTGAAGATATTTTTTGGGAGATACCGGGATTACCTCCAAGTCGGGAAATAGAGTTTGTGATTGACTTAATGCCGGGAACTCGACCTATCGCAAAAGCTCCTTATCGATTGGCTCCTGTGGAGATGATGGAGCTGAGAGATCAGATTCAGAAGCTACTGGAGTAGGGCTTTATTAGGCGTAGTACCTCACCGTGGGGCACTCCGGTATTGTTTATGAAGAAGAGAGATGGTTCTCTCCGGTTGTGCGTGGACTATAGAGAGTTGAATAAAGTCACCATCCGGAATAAATACCCTTTACCTCGCATCGATGACTTGTTTGATCAACTTAGGGGAGCTTCCTACTTATTAAAGATCGACCTGAGGACGGGGTATCACCAATTGAGGATACGAGAGCAAGATGTATCGAAGACGGCCTTTCTAACCCGTTATGGATCTTATGAGTTCTTGGTTATGCCCTTTGGGCTAACCAATGCCCCTGCAGTGTTTATGGACCTTATGAACAGGGTATTCCGGGATTTCCTTGACCAGTTTGTCATTGTCTTTATCGATGACATCCTAGTCTATTCTCAGACAGAGTCGGATCACGCTGCTCACTTGCGATTGGTCCTTCAGAGATTGAGGGATCATCAATTGTATGCAAAGTTTGAGAACTGTGGCTTCTGGTTGAAGGAAGTTCAATTTTTGGGGCATGTAGTGTCATCCCAAGGCGTGTCTGTGGATCCGAGTAAGGTGATCGCGGTGAAGGAATGGGGCCAGCCCTCGACGCCCACTGAAGTTCGTAGTTTTCGGGGCTTGGCGGGTTATTACCGTCGATTCATTAAGGGCTTTTCTAAGGTTGCTAGCCCATTGACGAATTTGACCCGGAAAGGAGTAAGGTTTGTTTGGGACAGTTCATGTCAAGCGTCTTTCGATGAGCTCAAGGATAGGCTGACTTCCGCTCCAGTCCTGGCATTACCAAAGCCGGGATTGGAATATCTCGTTTTCACCGATGCATCTCTTTTGGGGTTAGGAGGTATTCTTCAACAAGAGAGGCAACCCATTACGTACGCTTCTCGTAAGTTGAAGCCTCACGAGAGGAACTGTCCGGTACATGACTTGGAATTCACCGCCGTTGTATTTGCCTTGAAGATATAGAGGCATTATCTCTTAGGGTAAAAGTTTAGTCTTTTCACCGACCACAAATCGCTGTAATACTTATTCTCTCAGAAGGATTTGAACATGCGCCAGCGTCGTTGGTTGGAGTTTGTGAAAGACTACCAATTTGATATTCATTATCACCCCAGAAAGGCAAATGTGGTAGCAGATGCCTTGAGTAGAAAGCCTGATGGAGACTTAACTGAGGTGTGGAAAGCTAAGTGGAAAGAACTCAGCCTGGAGGATGCAGGGGTGAGAGCATTCCTTTCCGTGATGACGGTTACTCCCACGATTATAGCAAAGATTGTGGAAGCTCAGAAAAGAGATAAGGTTTGTCACGACCATACACGCCAGCTGTTGTCCGAGGGAGCGGAGTCGTACTCAATAGGTTCCGAGGGTGGACTACGCTTCCATGGAAGACTTGTGGTTCCCGACGATGGGGATTTGAGACGTGCAGTGATGGCAGAATCCCACGGGTCCAAGTTCACGGTGCATCCAGGCGGGGACAAGATGTACCAAGATATGCGTCGTTTGTATTGGTGGGCGGGTATGAAGAGGGATATCTCTGAGTTTGTGTCTCAATGCACTACTTGTCAGTTGGTTAAGATTGACCACCAGCGGCCGACAGGTTTGTTACAACCGCTCGAGATTCTCGTATGGAAATGGGAGAGCATTTCGATGGACTTTGTTACGGGCTTGCCTAGATCGCAAAAGGGTCACGACTCAATTTGGGTGATTGTCGACCGTTTGACCAAGTCGGAACACTTCTTGCCCGTGCGCACCGATTATGATACCGCTCGTTATGCCTAGTTATTCATTGAGGAGATCGTCAGACTCCACGGGGTACCTTTGAATATTATCTCCGACCGGGATAAAATATTTGTGTCCCACTTTTGGCAGAGTTTCCAGGGAGCTATGGGGACCGAGTTGAAGTTAAGCTTTTCCTATCATCCTCAAACAGACGGTCAGACCGAAAGGGTAAACCAGATGTTGGAGGATATGCTTCGTATGTGCATACTCGATTTTAAGGGCAGTTGGGAACAATACCTTCCATTGGTTGAGTTTGCTTATAATAACTCTTACCAATTTACTATCGAAATGGCACCCTATGAAGCTCTGTATGGCAGACCTTGTAGGTCGCCCGCTTGTTGGTTGGAAGTGGGTGATAACAAGTTCCTTGGACCTGAAATGATCCAAGAAACTTCTTCGAAGATTGAGCTTATTCGAAATCGCATACGGATAGCCCAAGATCGTCAGAAGAGCTATGCTGATGCGGGTAGGAGACATATGGAATTGGAGGTTGGAGACCAAGTGTTGGTGCGAGTGTCCCCGATGAAGGGTATTAAACATTTTGGGAAGAAAGGAAAGCTTGCACCCCGCTTTGTTGGACCTTTCCCGGTGATTGCAAAGATTGGTCCTGTGGCATACCAACTTGCCTTGCCGGAACCCTTACAACAAATTCATGATGTATTTCACGTCTCCTCTTTGAAAAAGTATAGAAGGTGTGAAGGTGCCCTTTGGCACATTCCTTTAGAAGATATCGAGTTGCAGCCCGATGTTTCTTATGAAGAACAACTGGTTGCTATCCTTGAGTTTGGTGAGCGAAAGTTAAGATCTCGTGTGGTGCCCCTAGTGAGAGTTCATTGGAGTCATCATAATGCTAACGAGTCAACTTGGGAACGAGAGGACGAGATGCGGGAGAAATATCCACATCTTTTCTTATGAGGAACGCCTGAATTTTGGGGGCAAAATTCCCTCATAAGGGGGGGAGTATGTAATAACCCTCGCTTATGAGACCGTATTTTCTACTAATTACTTAGTATAGTAATTAGAGACAAGTGTTGGGTTATGATTTGAATGTTAATTCAATGTAGAAAGTTGATATTTATTGTGAGTTTGCATACATATCATATCTATGGGTAAATATTGCTATGTCATGCTTATAAATATCATCTGAGTTCAAAATGATATTTGGATTAATAATGAGACCGGAACCTAAATTGAATTTTAAAATTTCCAAATGATAATTTGGAGGTTGCTGTTGATTCCGAAATGTGCGAAATAGTCAAATAATGTACCACATTGTATTTTGTAGTTTTGGGCATTTTTGACTGGTTGTGCCTTAATTATGCTATTGCGTATTATTTTATCACTCTACTAGTTAATTAAGTGGGATTTTGTCTTAGGTCACGACTTAAGTCTTCTAAGTCTTCCAATTTCCCCTAATTTTCTTTCCTAAACCCAAGAGAGAAAGAGAAGAGTAGAGAGAAAGCTTTGGAGATTGAGAGAGGCTCTTGCTACTACACCAAGAATTCTGCAAAGTTGCTGAATCAAGGCAAGTTTTTACTTGCTATTTGTGTCTTGAGATAGATGATTTGTTATGATAATGGTGTATTGATTTTTAGTTTAGCAAACTTAGGGTTTTCTTATGTATTTTGGGTTTTGATTCACTCAAAGATGATTCATGAGGTTTTAGATGATCAATAGTATCATTCATGTTATTTTAGTGTTGGTATATAAGTTTGGTTGGAAGAAATTGGAGTTGGGGTAGAAAATGGAGTCCAAGACTCCATAGCCAATTCTTGGCAAAATCGCAGGCCCGAATCGATTCGGCCCCCTGGGCGAATCGATTCGGTTAAGTCCAGTGCCCAGGTCTTATGAACCGAATCGATTCGAAATTCATCCGAATCGATTCGGCAGTTATGCAGAAACCCAAAGTTTCTGGCCGAATCGATTCGGCCAAGGGGGCGAATCGATTCGGTAGCCCTGCACTTTTCAAAATTTTTCTTTTTTCATTTTTAACCCTTTTCTTTAGGATTAGTGATTAGGGACCTTCTTAAATGAAGTAAACATAGGGTTTAGAGTTCTAGTTGAGTTGGGTCGACATCCTAGACTCGAAAGGGTTCATCTAGGATTCATTCAAGGGGGAATTTAAAGTGATGCTTAGGCATTTCTTTTGTCTTGTAGTTTTATAAGGGTTTAAAATCTATTTAAGGTCAATTTGGAGACTTTAGAATTTAACTCGAGTTAGATTTGACTTGATGGTTATATCAAAGCCTAAAAGAGGCCTTAGGGATAACTTTGGAGTCTGAATTCCTTTTGAGGATGCTATGTCGGTACGAATTACATATAGTCCTGATTTAGATTGTACATTCATTTAAAAATTGAGATATTGATAAGGTAAATGATAATTTACTAAATCAGGTAATGGAAATTAATAAAATTGATGTTACACACCTCTCTAAATACCATCTTAAGGGAAGTCCGTGCGAGAGGTGAATCCCCCTGGCTAATGAATGCAGGGTGGATATAGTCCTAGGCCATATGAGCGCTTGTTTTATATTTTTCTGCGATGGGTAGGAGATTCTGGGTGTGGTCTTGACTACCCCGCAGGCATATGGATGCTTCCCGATGATTTCGATAGGATCCCAGGTTGTCTTATGTTAGGCCCTGAAAGATGATGGTTATTTAGGGACGCGCACAGTAGCGAAACCCGGACGGGCGGTCTTAGAATCGTTATATTTATATTTATGACTATTCTAATTATCGAGTTGGACTCGATGGAACATTAATGCCATAAAGAGAAAATTTATGCCACAAAGAGCATGCTATTGAGATTAGTGCCATATAGAGCACATGATGAAATTATATTCCTGATAAGGAATGGAAAAGAAGATTGAAACTGAAATATGATGAATGATGAGAAAGGCTCACAAGTACTTTTAAATTTTGTTTTAATGAATCTCACTCTATGTAGTCCTTTAGCAGTTTTAGTTCCTTGTATGATGTTACCATGCTAGACTATCATCTTGATTATTGTGCATCATTGTCATACCTGTCATTTATCTATTGATCACATATACCCGGCCCTGACCGGTTCTCCTTTCTTGTTGTATATGTATATATATAATCCGTTCAGGTGTTCCGCCGCACGGTCGCCCGTAATGACCTTTCCTTCCATCTGTTTTTGAGGAGTCGTGAAATTGTGCAGGTTTCACGGGATGTTTGCGTAGTCGCCTCCATTTATGTTTTCTAGTTATGATCAGTTTATTCGGGCATGTTGCCCAAACCGTTGTAATTGTGTAATGAATATATTATGTAACACTTAGTACATTGTATGTTGTATGGTTGTTATTGACCGACCTTTCGTTCGGTCCTTTTGTATATTTTGGGTTTCTTATATACGCTTGTGGGGGTTTCCACCCTCTATTTCTATCTTGGGTTGTTGAAAATGTTTTCTTTTTATTTCAAATCAAAGTTTTTGATAACCCGTTTTCTGGAATATAGAGTGGTTATTCCTTATACTTTGCGTATTGTTGGGATGCTGAGAATGATATTCATCAATGATTTACTATTTTATCGGGGTATAGGGATGGCCACCCTTTATTCCGGATAGCGGGTTGTCACAATTCGTAAAGAAGGAGTTTCAAAAAATCCCCAAAAAGATAGGGGAAACAAAATTAAGAGTAAGTCAAGAAAAAACATACCATGAAATCGAACTGCATGGGTGGAAGCGTGAGTCAAGAGTCACCAGATGGATGCATGGAAGAATGGTATAAAAAGAAAGAGGGAGATCATTAAGGTTTTGGATCTCAGGGAGAGGAGAGAGAGAGAGAGTCGAGAGGGGGCGACGGCAGAGGGGATAGGGGCTTAGTGAGAGTAAGGGTCTTTTGTGTTAGACACGGATGGTGTTGTGGGGGTAGGGTTTGGTGGGATAAAGTGATATTGGAAAATTGATCTCAACCCTTCAATTTTGACACGTGGCTTCAATCTTAACCACAAAGTATGTTCCCAATTTATGAATAGTAAAAACACCATCCTACTTTATTTTATATATATATATATATATATATATATAATTGACAGTAAATATTTTCAGAATAAATAGTTCAGAACATAATAGATAAAATAATTAAGCAATATGTCAGTTATCCCATTTTATTTTGATGGCCATGTACGCTCTAATACCCAGATAAACAAATAGTGTTACCAAATATTTCCACCCGGCAACAACACTGACAGAAAATCATGATATTTGAAACAACGCCTTATTTAGGGCACACCAGCGATAAAACAACTGAGAAGGTACCACCCAAATATTTCCACCCGGTAGTCAAGGCCAACATAGTAAAAGAGTTTCCATAGGCTGAATCAATAATTTTAGAATTTAGATCAGATGTATATATCGAGAGATATACACATATAACAAATGATGGAATCATCGATATCATATGTATTTTGAGAATAAAAGCATTTCACAAAATATATATAGTTTTCATAATATCATATAATCAAAAAACACAAGGAATCTCATAGATTACTCACCTAAAACGAAGTCCGAAGTTACAGATACAGAGTCTTGGATCGCTCGTTAATCTTAACACGAAACTTCTTCTTAAGCTTCCTCACACTTTCTCTCACTATTTATTTTTTATCTGTGGAATGAATTTCGTGTAATAAGTGATCCTAAGTCTTCTATTTATAGTTTCTTAAACTTATCTGGGCGATGACACGTGTTTCGATGACTAAATGTTCATTTTGGTGAGTCGGCGTTAGCATGTCGCGTATCGGAGCTGTCTTGCCATCTTAATTCACTGAACGACGACACGTGTATTTAATTTCTCTAATTGCATGACATGTGTTTCACCCTTTCCTTTAAAGGCGACATGTGCACGGTGGAGGTGTCAAAACCAGGCACAAGGTGTAAAGTTATTAAGGGTATAAGGGTCATTTTATACATGAAGGGTATTTTAGTAATTTTACACCATACATTTTCAATATTTCTTAGAGGTCCTTGAAAATATTTTATTTAAAAAATGCTACTTTTTATTTTTTTCATTTTAGTCCTTGAAACGTTTGTTATTTAAAAACCAAGTCCCTAAAGTTTCATAAAATTTCATTTTCTACCCCAAAACTTATCATTTAGCTTAGGATATGCTATAAGACTTTTATTTAATCCATTTTCATGAAGAATGAGGTTATTTCAAAGTGTTTAAGTCGGCCAAATCAGCCTACCCTTCCAACCAATCAAAATATAACACATGGTGTGGTAATAAGATAAAATACGACATAAAGGATAGACAGATTTGCCCTTATTTCATAATTTCGGTATAACTTCTTAATCGGACCTCCGTTTAACACACCGTTTGTTGTGTTACAAAAATAATTCATATATCTACAACTTTTTAGCTTTTACCTCAAGTCAATTGTTATATTAAGATGGTCAAGACTAGTCTCCAATATGAACATTCCTACCGAAAACTTTAAAATTTTATATTTGTAACTGATTTGATATTTCATGATTTATGAAGGGAAGAATAGACTAAAAATAATAAATTAAGATTATCCATATTACATATGAAATAATACAACATTTAAAACTATATACGAACATATAAAAGTGGGGTTATTACATTTCCAGTATCCTCGAGGTAGATAAGGAAACAAGATTCCTCTTCTATCCATCGTCACTAAATCATATGCCCTATTCAGGCTGGTATTATAAGGATCCATTTTGTGATCTACGCAACGCACCCATTGACAAAGTGAAGCAAATTATTGAATTGTTTTCAATGCCAGAGATGGAAGTTAAAGAAAGAAATATACTTTAGAAATTGAAGAAACCTAAGAAAAAATAACAATGTGGGGGCTATTCATGTCCTCACAACTTCATATAAATTACTTTATCAAATTGCTCATGTAGACTCAATTTCCTCCTAATACATCTCCTTATGAGGCCATTCATATAGTGGACACCCTAACCACAAAGAGGTTTATTACCTTTGTTGATGAAGAGATCCCCAATTTTGGTTCTGATCATAATTATTCCCTCGATATCTTAATTAATGTCCTCCATAAGACTGTTCCTTTGGTTCCAGTCAATAATTTTTTTCCCTTAATGTATGTCCTCTTTAAACTCTCCAATTCTTGGGGTTACTATAAGTGATCTCACTCCTACGTCTATTTTCGTGCATGCTTCCGACAAAACTCTTTGGGATGTCATGGAGTCAATATTTCTCACACTAGGGACTATCCCAATGTGCCTATAAATCCTTAGCTTTTTTTGTTTAATATTGGAGATGGGTTGACTTTTAAGTGTTTGATATTTCGTCCTGATTTAACTTGTTGTTCGATCGCTCACAGCTGTACAATATCTGAGGTGTTTTTTCTTCCCTCCATAAATAACTAGAGTTATTTACAGATAAACAAATCATCACAATCACTGGAGACTATGATAATGCATATGTTATTGACGCCAATAATCTAGTCTTAAAGATTAAACACATCACTAATGACATGTTACTCTCCGATTTCAAGGTTAGCCCACACCCTCTCCTAGTAAAGGATGATTTTAGAGAAAAGATAAGTCCCAAATGCAGCCCACATGGGAATGCCAACGCAATCCAAATGTTTAAGAAGATGAACTTCATTCCTATGATGAGGCTCGACCATATACATTAAGGAATCACTGAACCAATTACTCCAAATACTACGTATCTTCCTCATATTATGGGATACCAACCTTCACCTACAGAACTCATGGATCTATGCCAACCGTATAAAAAGAGGATACTTAAAATAAAGGAAGTCATCTCAGGAAATTTACTCAATGGTTGATTCATTAGAGCACACAAATATTTCCCTTATTGTGGTTTCCCTTAGTCTTGGTATGACCCAACTGAGAAGAAGATGAATTCGAGGTTTAAAATATTCTTTAAGATATATAAGATCATGTGGACAGAAGGGTGTGAACATGAAGTGAATCCATTACCCATTTAATCCTCAGGCTCAAGCTCTTTTGACAATGACAATAGTAAGAGAATCGACAGTGAAGAATCTTTTGTCCTTATCAAACTAGGGGAAGATATTTTCCTGATCCATGTTAAATATAACATATTAAATACAACTGAGAAGATAATATTTACTAATATGCCTCTACACTACTGGTGGAGTATCTCGATTGGTTCGGCCCTATCAACTAATAACCCTACCTACTAACTCAAGACTGAATCCACTCCTTAATTTACTATTTATAATCTTGATGTAAAGGAGACCTCTTTTAAGGAGGTCATCACTTTTGAGTATCTTGTTACGCCTTATATTAATTTCATTGATCATAGTGATTAAATAATTGATAAAGATGACTCAATGAGTGAGCATTTCTTAACTAATCTCAGTAAGGAAAAAATAAAAACATAACCTAGTTCAAACTAATTATGAGGAAAATATCATCATTAATCTTAGTTTTAGTAGTAATCGACCCATGATCATAATAGGATTGACTCTCAACGAGAAAGAATGGTCATAATTTGAAGAGCTTCTAAAGGAGTCTTCCCATATCAAGAAAAAGTTCAGGAAAATTTGAATCGAATGTTACCTCAAAGTCAAAGATGAAGTGGTCAAACAATTGAATATAGGATTTATGTTCATGTTTGAATATCTAACTTGGCTCACCAACATAATCCCAATGCCAAAATCTAGAGGGAAAGTCCGCATGTACATAAACTATCGAGATTTGAACAAAGTATGAATATCCTTAGTCCAACATCAATATGATGATCTATAACACTTTCAATCAAGCCCTCAAATAATTTATCAATCGGCTTGCTAAATATAACCTGATTAAGATGCACCTGGATCATCAAGAAAAGACTGCTTTCACTATGTCATGGGGAACTTTTTACCACACCCTCATACCTTTTGGTCTTAAGATTACTGAGGCTATATACCAAAGGGAAATCACAACCATCTTACATAATCTTATCGATAAATAAGTCGAGGTATACATTAATTACATGATCAATAAATTAAAAACTCGAGAAGGGCACATCCTTACCTTAAGAAAATTCTTTGAACGACTACGAGAATACCAAATGCACCTCAACCAGCAAAAGTGCATCTTTAGTGTCACCAAAGGAAAAATCATGGGATTTATGGTCAGTGAAAATGGAATTGAAGAAGACCCTTCGAAAATCAAAGTAACCCTAAACATGTCATCGCCCCGAACTAAGAAGGAAGTATGTGTTTTGTTCGAAAAGCTCTAGTACATTATCATGAGCAATTTTAAGCTCCTCCTGAAAGATTTAAACAAGGTGTAGAATAAGAAATTTTAATATCCCTTTGATAAAATCAAGAGGTATATTACCTAACCATTAGTTTTCATGCCACTGTAATACGGCTTACCTCTCTTTGTATACCTCACTATCACAAACATAATTGTTGGGGCTATACTAGCCCAATACGACAAAGAGTCATTCAAATAAAGGTACATCTACTATGTCAATTAAAATCTAGAGGGATATGAAGTGAATTATACGGCATTGGAAAATGCGTGTGTCACTCTAGTTTGGGTCACCTAGATACGTCGCTACTACATGCTTACGTTACCCATCAAATTAATGTCATGAATGGATCCCAAGAAGTACCTCCTAGAAAAACCCACTTTGTCAAGCTTCATGCCCCAATTATTACTCATATTATATAAATTCGACATTGTTTAAGTCAGGCAAAAGATCATTCAAGAAAGAACCATCTTTGATTGCTTAGCATATCACCGCGTAGCTAAAGCCGATGTACAGGTCAAAAAATTCCCCGACTAAGAGATTTTTTGCTCTAACCTTGAAGAGATCCAATGGTAATTATTCTTTGATAGAGCAACCGATATAAAAGGATATGGCATTGATATACCTTTGATTTTGCCTTGTGATTCTCAAACTCTCATTGCCATCAAGTTGGACTTCCCCTTCACTAACAAAATGTCAAAATATTAAGTGTGCATGGTTGGAATCATAGTTCCCCCCCCCCCCCCCCCCCAAAAAAAAAAAGGAATCCGGTACTTCGATGTCTACAGAGATTCGACCCTCATCATAGGGGAGGTTCTTAGGAAATGCAAAGTCAAAGAAAAAATTCTTCTATCCTTTCATGCTCAACTAACCTCAAAATTCAAAGGTGTCACATTTCATTGCCTCTTCTTTTCCAGAAATAGCTTTTTCGATGCATTGAAATCACTAGCCTCTATAGTTGACATGCCTGAGGGAATACAAATTCCCCCTTACAAATTTATAAATAAATTTAACTAACCCATTGATATCAAATTTTTCTTACAACTAATGAAGACACATGAACACCGGTCTCTAATATTACAGCATCTAATGCCTCCTCAAGTATGGTCGATACCCTTAAGGGGCCTATAAGAAATACCACATAACTATTTATAAAATTTCATCCCTATAAATCAAATCTTACAATTCTTTATACTAGAAATTTTTTTATGGTATCCATTTGCAGTGCATAGTAGGGGTTGTCGTTAAAGAGATAATTCAAAAAATCCACAGTGAGGAATTAAGACCCCACATGAACGGTCATATGCTTGCCAAGAAGATCATTAAAATTGATTTTCATTAGAATGAAATTCTTTATGAATGTGTGGCATATATCAAGAGATGTCTCAAATGTAAGTAATTTTCCAATATCCAACACTTGATTCCTCGTGAGTTGTATAACATGCCTTTTCCATGGCCTTTCTCAATTTGGGGCATTGACGTTATTAGGAAAATCGATACCAAAGAATTTAATGACAATGAATTCATCTTGGTATCCATTGATTACTTTATCAATTGGGTTGAAACTGAGTCATATATTGTGTAGAAGGCAAAAAAGGTAGCAAAATTCATCTAAAAGAATATCATCTACCTCTATGGGGTTCCTCATGAACTCATGTTTGATAATGGCCTCCATTTTGAAAAAAAAGTAAAAAAAAAGTGGTCAAATAGTATAGTATTAAAGGGCATGAGTACTTACCATACATACCACAAATAGATAGGGCTATCGAGGTTGAAAATAAAAGCCTCAAATCCATCATTAGCAAAATAACTGACAGTTTTTTAGATTGTGTTGTCATGATTCCTTACACTCTCTAGGGCTACCCCATAATATTTAGTCTAAGACATGGAGCTCGTTCTACTTGTTGATCTCGAAATACCTTCCCTGCGAGTTATGATGGAAAGATAAGTACGATAAGTCAACAAGCATAGGGACTATTATAATGAATTGCCATTTTTGCATGAAAAGGCTGAAGGAACTATATTATATGCAAGTGTATCACCTATCCGCATTACATGATTGTTTAAAAATATCCTCAAGGATCTCGGTGTATAAGAAAGGGACCTTTCCCTAAAATATATTGTAAAATCATTTGGGTGTAATACTCCGTATTTTTATGCTTTCTAAATTTGGAGATTTATTAAATTTGATGTGAGTTATTAATTTAATATAAATTCAGAAATTAATTATTTTTAATTACTAACGTGACGAGAGTTAGTAATTATTGGAAACTTTTTGAATATTACTAATGAGCAAAGTAATATATAACATTGGTTCTATTAAATGTCACGAGTGAATAAAATGACAATTTTCGAAATTTAAGTCGGGATGCGCCCGTATCGTGTCAGGACTAAATTTTGATTAATAATAATGAATAAATTATAAGTCACCCATATGGTCTTTTAGAGTGCACCAGAGTGTCCATAAGGGTCGAGATAGTCAAAATAATGTACCCGGGGGTTTAGTTTGGGTCTCGGGGTGTTTTTAGGCTTAATTAACACCCCGGGAGGGCGTTTTAGGCATTTTGTATTTTTGGGCTTGGCAACCTACGAATTTTCTAGGTTATATCAGATGCTTAGGGTTGTATTCTAGGGTTAAAACAACCAAAAACAAAAGACGGCCGTTGGAGAAGGAAAGGAAGAGCTTACCAAGGAGTTCTAGGCCAAGAACTCCTCCGTTTGCACCGCCATCACCGCCAAACGTTAGATCGCGCAACGAGGATCACCACCACACTGATTTTATCCACAAATTAGAAACAAAAAAATTCCCAGTCAATTATTTATCTTGCTTAATTTAGTTAATGCTTCATTCATATTAGTTTAGGGTTTATTATGATGAGTTTTTATGAAAGAAAACCTATGTTGGAGGTTAGAAATCGCATGTTGTAGAGATATAAAGACTTGGATTTGGATGATTTTGGATGATAATTACCGTAACTAGTATTCTGCAATTTTCGCCATACCTGCTTGATCGATCGATCGAGCCAAGAGCATCGATTGACCGACCCCTTTCTATCGATCGATCGACCCCTTCTGGGAAAACTAGATTTTTCCTTGTGTTGACTTAATCCGAGTAAATGCGTAATAAACCTTGATTAATATTATTAGGACACAATGAAACATAAAAAGGAACAGTAGGGTCAAGATAAACCCCATTAAGTGGAACTTTAATGAAATGGGAAAAATTAAGGGTAAATGAGGAAATATTCATACCTAAGAAATCTAACGTGCGTAGACTTAATAATCGAAATGTCTGGGAGTTGGATTAGAAGGTAAGTGAGGGCATACTGAAATTGTTCTTAGGTAAAGGGAATACTTCGAGAGATGATAAGTGATTTGGAATAAATTAAATTTCAAAAATAAAATGAATAAGTCCGTTATAAGAAATAATCGAATAAAAATGTACTAAGACTGGAATAATATAATGTTGGGCCATGGGCGTACCTAACTTATGAATGTGAATAGTTATATATGTCTATATGACTCTGTGATTTATCATATATCTTATATACGTGTAAACAAATCATGCTCGCGCTACTTGCTATCGCTGAGGTTTTCGCGCTGGGACAGTCTTATCTTGATGGGACCTTTATGGGGGATATTGACTCGTAACCTAGAACATAGAAATCCTTGATACAAGCTATCTGATTGATAGTCAGCCGATCCTAAAAGACGTGAGGGTATGTGCTGACCTCTTAGTGACTTGGAACTATGCTTCGCCTCAATTTGTGTTTATTTGTATTAATACAGTTCGAGAGTGATTTCGAACTAGTATTTCCCTTAGTACGAGTGATACGGGACTTAATAGCAGAGTATGCCATCACGATAAATATTATGTGGTGTGCCAGTAGTATATATATATATTATATGGTTAATTAATGTATATATATATATATAGTCTTGAAATTTGTAACTTCCTACTGAGACTTAAAGAAGTTAATTAATGGATAAATATTCTTGTTTTATTATATATAGTTGAAATGCTGTGACACTGTAGAAAAGACTTTTAATCAAATAAGATTTTTGTGAAAACCTTAAATTCCTGGAATTTAATTATCTTAGTCCTAGAAATTGTCGGCATGGAATCTAATGAGGAATTTGAATTAAGTTAATCTTTTTGGATTAATAGTGCGGTAGGGTTCACACTAGAAGAGAGGTGAGACTTTCTCAAGAGAGTGTCATTACTAATGTATTATTGCATTAGCCAGTAAACATTTTAAATACTTGCTAAACTAAAATTTTAAACTGTTTTACAATCGGGCTCTGACCCGTTTACTGTTATCTCTCCTCTCTTGTATGTATATATATATATATATATATATATATGTATTACAGGGGCCCAGCCATAGCGGCGTCAGGCTTAGGATTCTCTGGATATGGAACGTTTTGTAGCTTTTGTGGGAGTTGCAGGTCTTGTGCTTAGACGACCTCATTATTGATTCCGTTTCTAGTTCTACTTTATCTAGTTGCGCATGTGTCGCCCTTTTCAATATTTGGTTGGTTTTGTGAGGAATTGCAATTCATTTACTTTCAGTTTCTTTACTTTGGGATGTACTACTGTTAGAATGCTTTTCTTTGGTGTTTTGAAGTTGGGATTTACTGTTGATGGTTAAATTCTTGAATGATCATTTACATTCTTACTATTATTGTGTGATTCTTAAACTGTTAATTATCAAAGGTTTTATAATTGGATTTAATAAAATCGAAATAAGGTTTAAATAGTTTTGACACTTAGTTTAAATATTAGGGTGTTTAAATTGGAAAATTTATTTTTTGACAGTGATGCTGAGAATGAACCAACCGTTCACCTTGATTATAATTTAATAAAGGACTGATCACCGGGAATTTAATTAGGCGGGGTGTCACAATTGGTATCAGAGCATCAGGTTCTAGTGCCCTTAGGATTTGTATGGCTTATTTCACTTTATTGTTAGCATTCTTGTTATAGAGTCCTATTTTAGGATTGTTGTATTCTTGCTTTTATGATTACGTCTTCAGCTATGTGAGATTTGATGATAACTGTAGACTAATAAATTTCTTCACGTTTCAATAGCCTCCGAGACGTGACCCAAAGGATAGGCGTGCCCAAGCCGAGCACCCAATAGCTCCCGCTCAGGGAATGATGAACGCAAATAAGGTAGCCGCCATCGTTGCTCAGGCGGTAAATGTCGCGCTAGTGGTAGTACAGCAGGCTCCACCCTAAGTTTAGGAAGTGGCGCCAGTACCGACACAGCTTCCATCTGCATAGGAGCGAGTTAAGGATTCCTTTCAGAAGGCGCATCCCCCAGAGTTTGTGGGCGGTTCAGATATTATTTTAGCCAGCCAATGGAAGAATGATATCCAGAGGCATCTCCGTATGTACGAGTGCACGGATGTGCAGAAACAGCTGTTGGCTTCCTTTAAGCTTGTGGGGGCCACTTTACATTGGTGGGAATCTACTACCACTCTAGAGGAGAGGGAGTTTATTACTATTCAGTTGTTTTGGGCGCGATTTGACAACAAATACTTTCCATCCGCCGTGAAGACTGAGATGAGAAGGAAGTTACTGAGTCTAAAGCAGGAAAATTCTACTGTTGTTGAGTATGAAGAGGAGTTCACAAGACTTCTCACTATATTGTCAGATGAGGCACCTTATAGGAAATATGTCTTTGAGTACCTACATAGACGTACTCAATGCTGCTTTGCTACACTGCCAAGACCACCGCTTCCATCTACAGGGAACCAAGCGAGCAGGAGAGTCCGGCCAACAGGGCTAGACAGGGGGTAGTGGTGCTAGTGGAGCACCGACATCTCAGGGGCAGACTCGTCAGCATGAGCAGAGTTCCCATCAGGGGGACCCTGCCAAGCGATTCCGATCAGGTGATTCTAGGCAGGGATTTGGGGGATTTAGGCAGGTCCAGCCTAATCAATAGGGCCAACATCGTCAGCCGTAGGGGCAGCAGCAGGGCCATCAGGGCCAACAACGATTTCAGCAGGGCCAATGGTGGGGTGGTAACGGCCAGCAGGGCCGTAATCAGCAGGGACAGAGGGGAGGAAATTTTAGGGGACGATGCTTCGGGTGTGGTAAAAATGGACACAAGCGCCAGGATTGTCCAGTGGGTGATAGGGTCCCACAGTAGCAGGGTGCCCGTAATGAGCCACAGAGGCCATTTTTTCCAGTTGCCCTACCAGCACCAGCGCAGGTACCAGCCATACCAGCCATTCCAGCCGCTCCAGTGCAGTAGGGGCATTTACAGTATGGACGCGTCTATAATGTCCACCAGGCAGCAGCTCTACAGGCGCCGCCCGCGATTGAGGGTATGTTTCCTATTCATGGCACTATGGGTCAGGTTTTATTTGATATTGGGGTGACACACTGTTTTATAGCTACCCATTTTGTGAAGGCCTTAGGGTTATTAGCAACATTAGAGAGCACTGTAACGTGTGTAGACTCACCACTGGGAGATGGATCGCTAATTTTCTTTATATGTCGGGGTGTTGGAGTAGAGATTGGTAGCTTGGTATTACTAGTAGACATGTTAGTCTTATATATGCATGAGCACGACGTTATTATTGGTATGGATTGGCTCACAGCTTACAAATCCATGATAGATTATTTCAGTTGGAGTATTGTCTTTGCCATTCTGGGGCAAGAGATGTTTGTAGTGGCGATGCCTCGCCCAGAGGGAGGCTCGACCGCTCATTTATATTACATAGAGGAGGATACCTCTAAGGAGGTCGTGATTCCCTTAGACTCGATCCCAGTTGTTCGTGAGTATTATGATGTATTTCAGGAGATACCAAGCCTACCCCCTAGTCGAGAGATAGATTTTGTCGTAGATTTATTACCGGATACTTGACCAATAGAACGTGCTCCATACCGTATGGCTCCGGTGAAAATGCAAGAGTTACAGGATCAGATAGAGCAGCTGTTAGGTTAGGGTTTCATTCGTAGGCCTCACCTTGGGGCGCTCCAGTGTTATTTGTGAAAAAGAGAGATGGTTCACTAAGGCTATGTGTAGACTACCGGGAACTGAATAAGGTCACGATATGGAACAAGTATTCATTGCCTCGAATCGATGATCTGTTCGACCAGCTGAGGGGAAAAACTTTCTTTTCGAAGATAGATCTGAGGTCAGTGTACCATCAGCTACGTATTAGGGAGCATGATGTTTCAAAGACTGCTTTCTTAACGAGATATGGGTCCTATGAGTTCAGAGTGATGCCATTTGGACTCACAAATGCTCCAGCCGTATTCATGGACTTGATGAACCGAGTGTTCAGAGAGTTCTTGGATCATTTTTTCATCATCTTCATAGATGACATCTTGATATATTCACACACCGAGGAAGAGTATGCCGAGCACTTGAGGCAGGTTCTTAAGAATCTACGAGAACATCAGTTGTATGCTAAGTACGAGAAGTGGGGGTTCTAGTTACGGGAAGTGCAGTTCTTGGGACATGTTATTTCTGAACAAAGGATAGTAGTTGACCCAAGTAAAGTGTCAGCGGTGAGGGAGTGGGGATAGCCAACGACACCGATGGAAGTGCGTAGTTTCTTGGGATTAGACGGATACTATAGGAGATTCATTCAAGGTTTCTCCAAAATAGCTGGTCCATTGACGAACCTGACTCGCAAGGGGGTACCATATGTTTGGGACAATGCCTGTCAATTGGCTTTCGATGAGCTGAAAGACAAGATTACTTCAGCACCGGTCCTTGCTTTACCTAAGTCAGGCGTGGAGTATCTGGTTTACACCGATGCCTCCTTATGGGGACTCGGGGGAGTACTTCAGCAGGAGGAGAAGTCTATAGCTTTTGCCTCCCGCAAGCTTAAGCCACACGAGAAGAATTACCCCACACATGACCTAGAGTTAGCAACGGTCATTTTTTCATTGAGGATATGGAGACACTATTTATTGGGGGAGAAATTTCGCTTGTTCATAGACCACAAGTCACTGCAGTACCTGTTCACTCAGCGAGAGCTGAATATGCATCAGCGCAGGTGGTTAGAGTTACTGAAGGACTATCAGTTCGACATACAGTACCATCCGGGGAAGGCCAATGTAGTTGCCGATACGTTGAGCCATAGATCGGTAGATGATGTAGCAGATATCTGGAAAGCAAAGTGAAAAGAGTTGGGTCACCAGGATGCAGTAGGCCGTTCCTTCATATCTGTCATGATAGTGACACCCGAGATTATTACGAGGGTAATACAGGCGCAGACCACAGACTCATTTTGCCAGGAGCAGATTGTACGACTTTTAGCTGAGGGTGCTAAGTCCTATTCTATTAGTTTTGATGGGGGTTTAAAGTTTAATAAATTAATGGTCCCAGAAGGAGCAAACTTACGTCATGCAGTGATGACCCAGTCTCACGGGTCCCGATTTGCGATGTATCCTGGGGGAGATAAGATGTACCAGGATATGAGGCGATAATACTGGTGGAGTGGGATGAAAAAGGATATTTCTGAGTTCGTGTCCAAGTGTTCTACCTGCCAGCTGGTAAAGGTGGACCACCAAAAACCGTCGGGGTTGCTTCAGCCATTGAAAATACCCACGTGGAAGTGGGAGAGTATTTCTATGGATTTTATTATTGGGTTACCTACATCGCAGCGGGGCCACGACTCCATCTGGGTGATTATGGACCGTTTAACCAAGGTGGATCATTTTCTGCCAGTACGGACAGACTATACCACGGGCCAGTATGCTCAATTGTTCATTGCTGAGATTGTTCGATTACATGGGGTGCACCCGAATATTGTGTCAGATAGAGACAAGATTTTCGTGTCGCATTTCTGGGAGACCTTTCAGGAGGCCATGGGTACGGAGTTGAGGTTGAGTTCAGCTTATCACCCACAGATAGATGGACAAATAGAGCGTACTAATCAGATGTTGGAGGATATGCTACACATGTGTGTCCTTGATTTTGGAGGAGGTTGGGAGCCACATCTTCCACTGGTAGAGTTCGCTTATAATAACTCTTATCAGTTCACGATTGGCATGGCTCCATTCGAGGCTTTGTATGGAAGGCCTTGTCATTCCCCAACGTGTTTGCTAGAGGTGGGGGATAACTAGTTGCTCAGACCAGAGGTGATTCAGGAAACCTCCTCGAGGATTGAGATTATCAGGAGTCGCATTCGGGTAGCCCAAGACAGGTAGAAAAGCTACGCCGATGAAAAACGGTTCTTTCGAGAGTTTAACGTGGGGGACCAAGTATTACTATGTGTATCTCCTATGAAAGGAGTGATGAGATTCGGGAAGAAAGGTAAATTAGCCCCGAGGTACGTGGGACCATTTCCCATTATCGAGAGGATTGGGCCGGTATCATACAGATTGGGGTTGCCAGAGCATTTACATCGCATTCACGATGTATTCCACATCTCGTCGTTGAGACGATACCTTCGGGATGACATGGCCCATACCCATATCGCGATTGAGGAGATTGACATACATCCAGACAGCTCTTACGAGGAGAGGCCAATGGCTATCCTAGACCATAGCGAAAGAAGATTGAGGTCAAGGGTAGTCCCACTTGTCCGAGTCTAGTGGGGGAGTCATAATGTGGAGGAATCCACTTGGGAGCGTGAGGCGTACATGCGTGAGAAGTACCCAGAGTTATTCTTACCAGGTACACCTTATTTTTTGAATTTCGGGACAAAATTCCGTTATTAGGGGGGAAGTATGAAATACCCCGTATTTTTATGCTTTCTAAATTTGGGGATTTATTAAATTTGATGTGAGTTATTGATTTAATATAAATCCGTAAATTAATTATTTTTATTTACTAACGTGACGAGAGTTAGTAATTATTGGAAACTTGTTGATTATTACCAATGAGCAAAGTAATATATAATATTGGTTCTATTAAATGTCACGAGTGAATAAAATGACAATTTTGGAAATTTAAGTCGAGACGCGCTCGTGTCGTGTCAGGACTAAATTTTGATTAATAAAAATGAATAAATTATAAGTCACTCGTATGGTCATTTTGAGTGCGCCAAAGTGTCCGGAAGGGTCGAGATAGTCAAAATAATGTACCCGTGGGTTTAGTTTGGGTCTCGTGGCGTTTTTAGGCTTAATTAACACACTGGGAGGGCATTTTAGGCATTTTGTATTTTTGGGCTTGGAAACCTACGAATTTTCTAGGTTATATCAGATGCTTAGGGTTCTTTTCTAGGGTTAACACAACCAAAAACAAAAGACGGCCATTAGAGAAGGAAAGGAAGAGCTTACCAAGGAGTTCTTAGCCAAGAACTCCTCCGTTTGCACCGCCATCACAGCCAAACATTAGATCGCGCAATGAGGATCACCACCACACTGATTTCATCCATAAATCAGAAACGAAAAAATTCCCAGGCAAGTATTTATCTTGCCTAATTTAGTTAATGCTTCGTTCATATTAGTTTAGGGTTGATTAGGATGAGTTTTTATGAAAGAAAACCTATGTTGGAGGTTAGAAATCGCATGTTGTAGAGATATAAACATCATTCTGGAAATTCCCTTCACATGTAGAGGTTGAACCACGAATTTACATTGGGTTAGAAGTAGAAATTCTGGAAAAAGAATGAGAAGAACTAAGTTAAAGAAATTTTTAGGGTTCATGAGGTTTGTATAGATTTTGGCCCTTTTAATTTATGACACTTGATGAAAACTCGCATGCCTTATGTATAATATTGTTCATTTGGGTTTATAATGCTTGTGGTATAAATATCTGGGAGTTTAGGAGTTAAAGACCTGGATTTGGATGATTTTGGATGATAATTCCCGTAACTGGTATTCTGCAGTTTTCACCATACCTGCTTGATCGATCGATCGAGCCAAGAGCATCGATTGATCGACTGATCGATCGATCGACCCATTTCTATCGATCGATAGACCCCTTCTGGAAATACTAGATTTTTCCTTGTGTTGACTTAATCCGAGTAAATGCGTAATAAACCTTTATTAATGTTATTAGGACATAATGAAACATAAAAAATACCAGTAGGGTCAAGGTAAACCCCGTTAAGTGGAACTTTAATGAAATGGGAAAAATCAAGGGTAAACGAGGAAATATTCATACCTAAGAAATCTAACGTGCGTAGACTTTATAATCAAAATGTCTGGGAGTTCGATTAGAAGGTAAGTGAGGGCCTACTGAAATTGTACTTAGGTAAAGGGAATACTTCGAGAGATGAGAAGTGAGTTGGAATAAATTAAATTTTGAAAATAAAATGAATAAATCCGTTATAAGAAATAATCGAATAAAATTGTACTAAGACTGGACTAATATAATTTTGTGCCGTGGGCGTACCTAACTTATGAATGTGAATAGTTATATATATCTATATGACTCTGTGATTTATCATATATCTTATATACGTGTAAACAAATCATGCCTGCGCTACTTGCTATCGCTGAGGTTTTCGCGCTGGGACAGTCTTATCTTGATGAGACCTTTATGGGGGATATTGACTCGTACCCTAGAACATAGAAATCCTTGGTACAAGCTATCTGATTGATAGTCAGACGGTCCTAAGAGACGTGAGGGTATGTGCTGACCTCTTAGTGACTTGGAACTATGCTTCGCCTCAATTTGTGTTTGTTTCTATTAATACAGTTCGAGAGTTATTCCGAACTAGTATTTTCCTTAGTACGAGTGATACGGGGACTTGATAGCAGAGTATGCCAGCAACATAAATATTATGTGGGGTGCCAGTAGTATATATATATATATATATATATATATATTATATGGGTAATTAATGTATATATATATAGTCTTGAAATTTGTAACTTCCTACTGAGACTAAAAGAAGTTAATTAATGGATAAATATTCTCATTTTATTATATATGGCTGAAATGTTGTGACACTGTTGAAAGACTTTTAATCAAATACGAGTTATGTGAAAACCTTAAATTCCTGGAATTTAATTATCTTAGTCCTAGAAATTGTCGGCATGGAATCTAATGAGGAATTTGAATTAAGTTAATCTTTTGGGATTAAAAGTGCGGTAGGGTGCACACTAGAAGAGAGGTGAGAAGAGAGTGTCGTTACTAATGTATTATTGCATTGGCTAGTAAACATTTTAAATACTTGCTAAACTAAATTTTTAAACTGTTTTACAATTGGGCTCTGACCCGTTTACTGTTATCTCTCCTCTTATATATATATATATATATATATATATATATATATATATATATATATATATATATATATATATATATATATATATATATATATATATATATATATATATATGTATTATAGGGGCGTAGCCACAGGGGCGTTAGGCTCAGGATTCTCTGGATATGGAACGTGCTACAACTTTTGTGGGAGTTGCAGGCCTTGTGCTTAGACGACCTCATTATTGATTCCGTTTTTAGTTCTACTTTATCTAGTTGGGAATGTGTCGCCCTTTTCATTATTTATTTGGTTTTGTGAGGAATTGTAATTCATTTACTTTTAGTAGCTTTACTTTGGGATTTATTACTGTCAGAATGTTTTTCTTTGGTGTTTTGAAGTTGGGATTTACTATTGATGGTTAAATTCTTGAATGATCATTTACATTCTTACTATTATTGTGTGACTCTTAAACTGTTAACTATCAAAGGTTTTATAATTGGATTTAAATAAAATGGGAATAAGGTTTAAATAGTTTTGACACTTAGTTTAAATATTAGGGTGTTTAAATTGGAAAATTTATTTTTCGACAGTGATGCTGAGAATGAACCAACCGTTCACCTTGATTATAATTTAATAAAGAACTGATCACCCGGTATTTAATTAGGCGGGGTGTCACATTGGGATCCTCTTGAGAAGTTTAAGCCCAAATGGAGCTTACCATACCTTCTGAAGAAAATCTTATCACATGGCACAACAATATTATCCGACCTCAACGGGGAAGAGATGATACGTACAGTCAACACAAAATCATCTTAAGAAATTCTATTTCTAATCTGATTCTCATTGCGCTACACACTTCTCACCATTTTTCTATGTAAAAAATATTATTTTCTCCCCCACAGTATGTAGGCAACCCATAAAGTGACTTTATGTAAGGTCCTTTCTTTTTAAAAAAATGCTCTTTTTTCTCTCATTAAGAGGAATGAATACTTCTCATCATTTTAAAATTGGATAAGATGATTATGTATGCCTTAGTTGTTAATATACATAATTCACACATAAACTATTCTTCTAAGTACATAGTAAAGATATCATCAGAATACACAGTTATTCCATAAAGACACAATTACTCAAAATAAGAGTAGTACATTATAACCATAAAACACTTACTGCACTAGGACTACTGAAACCAACATTAAAAACATGTAACACCCCATATTTCAGAGTAATAAATATTTAATTAATTCGGCTATTTTAGATTACACATGTGACGTAATTTATTTGAATTAATTATTGTGTGTTTATTAAGATATTAATCGGGAGATATAATTATTAATATTTATGTAATATAATTACCAAGTGAATAGTAAATGATTATTATACGTCATAGCGAGTGATAGTGACGTGACAGTATTATATCTCAATGGGGAGTCGCCTGTAGACTATATGAGGTTGAGATAGGAAATTATGGTAGGATGACTTGGATGACGATTTCGAGGTCACAGTTTGTTTCGAAAGGGTATAAATAGTCAAAATAGTGTATCCATGGGTAGAAATCGAATGCAAGGGCCTTTTTAGACATAACCGGACCCACACGGGGGTATTCGGGTCATTTGGGCTTGACCCGTTAGCCTAATTACAGGATTAGAGTTATTAAACCTAAATTAGAGAGTTTGTCATAGCATCTAATCATAATCTAAACACTGGAATTTGAGATAAGGAACAAGGAAGGAAATAGGGGAACTTTGGGGAGTTAAATTCAAAGAAGATTTGGGTGTGCAATCTTAAATCCATCATCTACAACGTGTAATCAAACTCTATGAACATAGAAAGGCAAATGATTATCTTACTTCTGATTTTGATTGCAAAAACTCATGTTCATATCATGGTAGGTGTAGACAAATCCATTTTTGGGAGGGTTATCACACGTTAAAGATTTGAGCATTAAATGGGAAATTGATATTTAATATAAAAAGTGACACCATCATATGATGTTAGAATCTAATTTGAAGTCAAAATACGGTAGATAATTTCATTTAATTTGGATTTTAGAAATCAAATTGAATATGAGGTCAAATGAATGAGAGAAAACCCAATTTGTAAATTAACTCATTAAAGTAGTAATCGTTAATGTTTAATAATGATTTTGATGATTCAAAACTGCTGAGAGCATGTGCTAAATGTTGGGGATGGGATGAAATTTTTAGAAGAATTATGAAGCTTTAATGAGTATCAATGTTGGAAAAACATCGGGACAGAAGGTTGTCCGAGCAGGTTTCGATCGATCGATCGATTTGGTCGATCGATCGATCGATTTGGTCGATCGATTGATCAGGCCTCTTTTGTTATGGGTTTGATTATTTAAATTTATGGCCCATAATTATTTTGGGAGGTGATCAAATCTTATTTAACTAGTGTAAATTAAATGTAACCTCAAACTTAAGAATTTATGGGGATATTTATAATGATTCATAATGGGGCATAAAGGCAAGAAAATTAAGAGACGAATTAAGTTAATTTAATTTGTGAATATTTCAATATGGGCCGATTGTGTGAGTCAGGATATTTTATCAAGTGAAGCTACATTAATTACTTAATAAATGTGAAATTTAAATAATTTAGAGTCAGGAAATAGACCCGGGGATTATGAGCTAGTTCTACGGGTGTTAGGCACGGGTTAGCCGGACTTATTTTAATTATATGTATATACGAAATGAGAGTTAGTATATATATATATATATATATATATATATATGGGTGTAAGTTATAAATATCGGTGTGCATGATATTTATGTGAAAACATACCCCTCTAGTGCTATCATCGGAGGTTACACAATGTGGGTGAATCCCTTGGCTAGTGAATGCAGAGAGAGTACAGTCCCTAGGTCATATCGTCCAGTATTTTATTGCGTGATTTATTTTTGAGGTGGGATGCTTTGGGTATGATTCGGCCTCACTCTCGAAGAAATATGGCCACCTCCACTAAGTTTGCAATTTTATTTACCTATTTCGGTGTGAGTTAACCGATTTATGGTAACCGGGTTAGAGTGAGTATACCTAGATATGATAGCATTATAGAAGCAAGCATCTAGTGTGTTTTTACTTGGAAGGATGGTTATTATACATGACATGTGTGTTATTTTTGTAGTATATTTATACGTATATAACAGAGTAGATAAATTATATACGAGTTCAGAAAAATACAAGGTGTGAATGTATTATTTATATAACTATTGTGAATGTTATATAATCAATTAAAGTGGAAATGATTAACTAAGTTAAAGGGTAAAATAACTTAGGAGCCAAAGGAAGGAAGTACTTGGGATAGAGTAAAGTGACTGAGAGATATGTAATAGAACTAGTTAGGTGGGGTAGTATAACTAGTTGGGTTAAAAGGTCAGCGTTTGGTGTGCATAATAGTTGAAGGGTGAGTAATATCTCAAGAGAGTGCGACTCCAACTTAAATATTAAAAGTATTAATGCATATTTTACTGTTTCATTTGAATTACTTGTTAAATATTTTTGAAATGTTTTTGGGCTCTGACCCGTGTCAAAATATTTTTTTCAAAAACATATTAGTTGTCCATCAAAAGGGACGCCCATCTTGAGGATTCATTCCAGGAATACATAGCTATATCTTTGTGCAACAAGGAAGGACTTTAAGTAGACACCTTAAGTATTCATTCCTATACTATGTTGTTGATTATGTAGTTTCATTTGGGCATGTTTCCATTTTAGTTGATACATTTGAGTTTTATTTATTAGACGATGTACCGGGATATATTTTATTGCTCTAGACTTATGAATTGGATTTTTCTCTGGGAACCGGTGGTCTATTCGGTATTCATTATTTATCTACTTATCTCATGATGATTAAAACTTCTATAATTATTTTGGATGAGTTATGCAATTTTAAGTTCCTCGTGTTGTTATGTTAATGAAAGATAAAATTGACACCGGCTTAATTTAACATGGGTGGTTAGTAAATTAAAAAGTTTTTTTACAGTGATGCTAAGAATGAACCAAATGCGATTCCTGTTTATTTTGATAAAGGATTGATCACTTGTGATTAAAGTAGCAAGCATGTCACCGATAGTATTATAGCATTAGGTTCTAGTGTTCATAGGATCTGTGTGGCTTAATACGATTTCAGCGTAGCATTCTTTAACATAGAGCCCTATTATTAGGACTGTTGCATTCATGTTTTCATATTTAAGATTATGTTCTTCTACTATTATATTTGTATTGACTGTGAACTCATACAATTCGATCTGATTTCAGATGCCACCGAGGAGAGTACAACCGTCGAGGGCAGCGGCGAGAGCTAATGAGAGAGAGGCTCAGCAGGAGACATAAGCACCGCAGATACAACCATCGCATGAGACAGTTACGACAGCAGATGTGGCCGCTATCGTGGCATGGGAAGTTAACGCCCCTATGAATGCCATGGCACTCCACTTTCCTTAGGCCCATCCACCACAACATCCAGTGGCACTAGTTATTCAGGGCCATTAAATTGGCAAAGAGTGAGGGAAGCATTTCAGAAGGGCCACCCACCCGAGTTTCAGAGTAGTTCGAATGTGATTTTAGCTTTCCAGTAGAAGAACGATATTCAACGCCACCTGTGCATGGTTGACTGTAGCGACGTGAAAAAGTAAATGTTAGAAACTTCCATAGTTATCGGGGCATCTTTATAGTGGTGGGAGTCTCTTACCACTGCCGAGGAGGGGGTACTATGCCCATTGTTGAGTTCTGGGTGCTGTTTGACCACAAGTACTTTTCTGTTAGTTATGGAGATAGAGATGCAAAAGAGATTCAGTGAGGTAATTAGGGTGATCATTCTGTAGCTAAGTACGAGGAGGAGTTCACACGTTTGGCTAATTTTATGCCTGGCGAGGTGAATAGTGAAGAAAAGAAGAAACTGCGATTTATAGATGCGCTAGCCTAGAGGATCAGACAACACTTGATAGGTAACCCTGAGTTAAGGACTTATATTGATGTTGTTAATACCATACTTTTTCATTTCCAGGATCATCGCTTCCATCTGAAGTGAAGCAAAAGGGGGAGTGAGCCTAGCCAACATGGTAAGCGAGGTAGGAATGGTATTAGTGGAGCAGAATAGCAACAGACAGGCCGACAGTAGGAACAGTATTCCTAGTAGAGGGACTCTGCCAAAAGATTTAAATTAGGGGGTTACCGAATTAAGGGATGTTTCAGACAGGGCCAACAGGGTCCTCGGCAGCAGTAGCACGTTCCTCAGGGTCACCAGGGCCAAGGGAACAAAGGGGGAGGCCACCAGGGACAACCTCGATAGGTCCAGTAGGGCCAGATGCAGGGGGACTTCCAAGGGAGCTGCTTTGTGTGTGGGAAGACATTTCATATGAAGAGAAAGTGTCCACAGAGGGGTAGAGGACCACAATAGTAAGGGGTAGAAGGCGCAATTACCCCCGATAGCACCAACACCACCAACACCACTTTAGTAGGGACAGTTACAGCACAGACGTGTCTATAACGTCCTAGATGCAGTTATACATCAGGCCCCATAGGCATCACATATAGTAGAGGTTAAGTTTCCTATTCACGGGATTGAGGGTCACTCATTTATAGCCACCAGATTTGCATGTGCAGTCGGTTTATTAGAGACAACTGGTAGTCTGATTATGTGTATAGAGTCACTTTCAGCTAGTGGATCTCTTATAAACTCGGTCTATAGGGGTGTGTATATCGATGTGGGTAGATTATGTTTATCCATCGACCTCCTAGTGTTAGATATAGAGGGTTATGAGGTTATTTTTGGTATAGATTGGTTAACGGGATACCGAGTGATTGAAAGTGAAAAGCAGTGCGCGTCAAGCGTCGATCGTTGTTTTATGTTCATCGCCTCAATACAAAAACCTAAATTACGACTCCACTTGCGATACAAGTGTAGCGGTAAGTCGGGTATCGAAACTCCACGGAGACGAGTTGCTAGAATATTATTTGGTTTAGTACTTCAGGAATAAAAATGCGAAAGATGATTGTACACAAAAAGGAAAAGATGCAAAAAGGGAAATGATTAATCTAGGCGTGGGAAAGTAATGCTAGACTAATAAAGCGAGTAGAAACTATAGGTTGCGTCGAATATCCCTCACCCGAGTTAATTAGTATAAAATGGTCACATGGGTCGACGAGTTATTACGAATACGTCTCGGTTCAACAGTTAATTGAACCAAGGGTTGTCACGCCCCTAAATTCGCATAAAAGCCTAATATGATTTTGGCATCAATAAATACCCAAAAAATTACGCACGCAAGGTCGTAAGCATGGAGCATACATGATATGCCCCATCAAATCTCCTAGGAGTAATAACTAGGACAGCGCACATGAAATAGACCCGTAAACTCCATCACCAAAGCCAAGCAACATGTCAACCTGAAATGAGTTCAATCCAACACAACCTAGACTAACTTAGCTAGAAAGCATATTAAAAACGTGATAAATAAACGCAATAAATAAATGCAATAAATATACACTAGAAAGCAACTAAATGAAAGCATTTAAATAAAGCATGAAAGCATGTAAATTAAACTACAACAATGGAAATAAAGGAAATAAAACTATATTAAAAAGCTTACATACTTCAAGGTGGGCCAAACACCCAAAGTGGTGGAGTAGGGAAAACCTCCATACAAACCCTAAACTAATGTAAAATGTATGATATTTCCCTCAAATGAGAGAAATGAGTACTTATACAAAATCCCCAAAATGGCTAACTTGTAAATAGAATGGCTGAGAAAAATAGGGGATCGATCGATCAGGTTCCATCCCACTATCTAAGATCGAAGACAAATATATGAAGGATCGAACGATCGACCCTTTTGGTTGATCGATCGATCAAGCAGGTCTCAGCCAAGCTGCCTTCTGTTTTGGTTTTGTTGGAATCCTCTTCCGCTAAAATCGCCGTAACATCTTCATTCGGACTCGGAATCACACGCCGTTTGCGGCCACGCGAATATTGCGAGGGCTACATATTTCTTGATATGTTGGGCTAGGTGCCCAAAATGTAAAATGACTAAATTTCCCTTAAACGTGCAATTGCGTACGAAAATTAGCTGGAATGTATTCGAACTTCACACTTAGCATCCAAATACCTATAAAAGCTCAATTAACCACTGCAAAGCATGTTAACATAAAAATCCAAGGTTGTCTAGTTAACGAGCATAACTATAGGGAATAAGATACCCGAGGGGGATAAAATGTGTAGATTCAAGGGATGAAATACGCAATATTTGCGTATTATCACACCCCTAACTTACACATTGCTAGTTCCTAGCAATGAAATAGGATACAATAAGAATTGCAATCAAACCAAAATCATGATACAAGTACCAAAATATGGTATAAAATCATAAGGCCACTTTCACGGGATATTCGACTGCATTTAGCGTATGCAATAAGATGTTAAACCACTAGGTTACCCTAGTGGACGAGTGTCGTCTCGTGAGGGTTTTTAGGGATGAAACCCATAAACATCATATGGTTTCCTCAAAATATGCCCAACCTAACATGCGATAAGCCCAACAATAGAGAACAAGATTTCATACGCATTGTTAGCACAATGAACGAATTCAAACAAGAGTCCAAATCATTAACATTATAGAATGCACCTCATAGATGTGGGAGGGGAGCGAGCACATGCAAAGTGTGATTTGGAAAAAACTTATATAAACTGGATAAACATTAAATCAAGCATATATTCAATCCTCATGGGCATTACACTCATCAAGTGAATTCACTAGAAGTAGGGAGGTAACACACGAAACATGCGGGCATACAGAGTAAATTTAAATGGAAACTAGGACGCACACATGTCACAAATGAAGAACACTATATATGAAATAAAAAATTGTAATCTAAATGAAAGATACTGCTCATTAAAGGAGGCGAAATGTATTTTCACAGATTATCAAAACTATTATGACTTTCGAATTACATCTACTTAAGATCACATAGGACTTTAATAGGGTTGTAATGTAGTCTAGGCTAGGGTACGAAATGAAAGGAATGTATGTACGGATTCAAAGTGTTCGGAAATGAAAAGTGGGGATAATGGGAAGAATGCGGGAAACATCAAAATTGGAAAAACAACTTCCAAAACAAGCATTAAATATAACAATTGGGAGAGAAATCAAATCTTATTAAACTATATACACAACATATACAAATTTCACTTTCTTTTTATTTTCTTCTTTTTCTTTTGTTTTCTTTTGATTTTTGCTTTCTCTTTTTCATCTCTTTTTCACTACTTTCTTTTCTTTACTTTTCACACCCTCATATGCCTAAATTGAAACCGACATCATTCAATCCTAAGTAACATTCCAAACAAAGGTATGGGAGGTAATGTGTATGGTGTATAACTCCAATTCGGAGTTGGTTATGGGATTTTGGGTTAGGAAAAGGCTATTATTTATGCTCAAAGGGGTTGATGAGGGTAAACATATAAGGTGGGGTCAAGGCTAATATGGGTGATATAACAAATATGGCCTATGATCATTTCCCAAAATTTACGCAATTCTTGAGTCAAAACAATATATGAAAATCATAATCAAGTAACACATTTTAAGATATAAACTCAATTAATGAACGATCAATGAAAGAATAGATAGATTACCGACGGATTCAACATTTTCAAAGAGGAAAGAATGGTGTATACTCTCACAAACTATGAAAGGTACACAGCTTACTCGGTGTAAGTATATATAATGCGACAAAAGATTACCGAGTTATAAAAATCTTAAACCAAATCAATACAACAATAAAAATGCATGTGCTCAAGGGATTAAAGTTTAATTCATGAAGTTATTCATAATATCAATGAGTGATGACTAAAGTCTAATAACTTCTAAAATCGAGAACATGAATCATTGACTTGTCTATTAGATCGGGCAATTATTGAAATTTATCATCGGAAACAAAGGCAAAATGCCCAATAAAAGAGAAAAAAGAAAGAAAATCTTTTTGAAAATTTTAAATTTTCTAAGAAAAGCATACTAAATAACTAACATGCGAGCAAAAACATGGACTAAATAAAGAAATGGATAGAATATCCCACACCCCTTAACTTAAAACCTGACATTGTCCCCAATGTTAATCAAGAACCAAGTTAAAGAGAGGAAAATAACGATATTACCCAAAATTGGAGCGATCCCCATACGTATAAGTCCAAAGAATCTACAAAACAAGTTAGTACCGAGCATAGCAAAAAAAATAACAAAAAGTTAACTAATTACACTAGACTAAATTAAAAGAAATAAAAGATAAAAATAAAAGGAATAAAAAGCTAACTATATTCAACCTACTATTTAGGCTTCACACTAACTGTACACTAGAAGTCTAAATAGTTGAGGGTCCACCGTGAAAATGATTTGACTTTGGAGGATAGCTGGTGTACCCTCACACTCAAGCATGCCTTCCAAAAAATATGAATTATGTTTGAACAACGGAAGGCATGTGTAAAGCATAAGAAAGGAACCATCGTCAATTAAAAGTTTTGGAGGGACGATGGGGGATTTGGATTGAACGAGTGACAAAAATATGTGGGGACTGAGAAAAGCCGAATATCCTCCCAAGGATTTTGAAATTGAAATGGGAGGTGGCGAACACGAAGGAAAAGATGCGATCATGGAAGGTGACTCAAGAAAGTACTCTTCATCGGCGAAAAGGTTTAAAACATTAAAGTTTGAAACTGAATCATCGGGTACTTGTGACGGTGTGATAACAGAGAATGAAAATGGGGTGGAAAGAAATTAAAACTCAAGAGATGAGTCATCATCGCTTAAAGATTGAGTTTTCAAGGAGATAAGATCATTTTCATTGAAATGTTCTTCTTTTGGTGCCAAAGAAGAAATCATTTCATTGCAAATAGATATTACTTCCATTTTATCCTCACTTTCAATATCTATTACGCAATGGGCAAAGTCAAAAATGGCTTGTTACAAAGTAGGCACAAAGTCCTCATTTGGTTCAAAACATTCCTCGACTTCAAAAGTCTCGGAAGAAAAATCGTCGTCGGATTCAAATAATAAATCCAATTCATGTTCCCATAAATGATTTTCTTCCCGATAACGATTTTAAAATTTTTCATTTTCAAGCATATGCAAGCCCTCACCGAAAATCATGGGTCGAGGTGTGAATACTTGAAAATGGGAACTTTGAAAATTATCATCGGACTTAAACTTAACTCATTATTATAGGAATTTTGAAACTATTGCAATTCGTTTCAAAATTCCTATTATAAGGAATTAGAGGCCTAAAATCATTATCATCGTCATCAAAATTCTAATAACCTAAGTTTTAACTTTCGTTATACTCACCCAAAGTCATATTGAATTTGAAATTTTTTGGGACTCTAAGTATTGACCGAAAGTCAACGGATTACGGGAATTTTGAGAATTATAACAATGATTACTGACCAAGCGTAAATTCTTCTGAATTTAGCCCCTTAATTTGGTGATTTTAATATCTCGAACAAGGTAATTGAATCATTTTTAGTGCATATCACTCTATTGTCTGTTTTTAACAATATTACCTAGTTTGTGTGTAATTGTGATGAAGTTTTCAGTAATGGAATGCAAGAAAGGAAAAGAAAAAAATTAGAAGAAAAGTCAAAGGGAAAAAGAGTAAAGTTCCACTCAAAAATTGAAGGCGACACCAAAAGTGAAGTTGAAGAGCATGAGTTCACAAGAGCATAGGAAGAAACGACTCCCAAATCGAAGTTCTAGATCAAAAGATATGGTTAGTCAAAGTTGCAAGGAAAAGGTCAAAGTAGAAGAAAATTGGACCGATCCGATGGAAACCGGACCGATCCGAATTGACCAAGTCCAGTATACCCCGGATGGATAGCAAACCGATGCAAATGGAAAAAGAACCGATCCGGTGGATATCGGACCGATCCGAGGGTAATCCGGATCGGTCCGGTCATGTGAAATCCTGGCATTAATTATGCAGATTTTTGGTGTGCTAGATGGTAAAAACTTGTGCCACAAGCAAATTGAGCTGTCAATTTCGATTCTTTGTGCTATAAAAGCCCATGCCCTACATCATTTGAAGGGATTTGCTAAAGAGTTGCTAGGTTTAGAGTTCTAGAGAGAATTAGAGTTTGAATTTTAGGGTTAGATTTTGAGAGAAAATTTTCTATTTCTTCAAGAGTTTTCATGAAGCCTAGTTTGTAAGAAATTATGGATTCCAATTCCGTTTTTGTTGCTGAATTCAAGTAAAATCTTTCCATTCTCTAGTTTTATTATTTGCAAATTATTTACAATGTCTTGTAGATCCATAATTTTATATGTGAATTTATTCTTGAACCAAATCATGAGTAGCTAAATTCCCAAGGGTTGGGGTACATGAACTCAATCCAAGAAAAATTATTTATGTAGAAAGTAGAGGTTAAATAAAAATATTGATTGAATCGTGAAACAAACTCATACAAACATTGTCAATCTTTTAATCTCTCTTGCCCTAGGTACTTGAGATGTTTAAGAACGCTTTGCGAGTATAATTTATCATTCACCGCTTTATATCTATCTTTGATGTCATATGATGCGGGCTAGATCCCTCATATATGTAATGCTTAGAATTTATAAAGACCGGATCTAGTCAATAATTTTAATTTACAATTCTAGTATTCTATACGGTAATTTGTTAAGGATTGAGGGATTGTACCCTACCCTATTTTCTCCCATTTGTCAGATCTAAATTTTTTGCAATTTTTAGTTTGTTTTTCTTAAGTAAATCTTTATTTCACTAGAAATTTTCCCAATCATTAATCATCTTTTTGTTTCTTTTATGAAATCATTTCAAGATTTAATAATTTTTCTTTTTACTATTTGGCAATCTCGATCCCTGTGGATACGATCCCGACTTACTGGGTTATTACTTGAGTGACAGGCTTGCACTTGAGCCTAAAGTAAACCGCACTTTTGAGACAAATTCTTAGTCGCGTCAATTACCGAAAGAATTGGAATAAGACATGCTTACCCCAAAAATGGCTCGAAGTGGTGAATTCCACAAAATAGATGCGCGCGGGAAATTCAAATGTTTCTTGGTGCTCAAATGTAGAAGTCCTGCAAAAAGGTTAGCAAAAAATTCAAATAAAAATAAAAAATACTACGAAATACTAAATCAAATAAATTCTAAAACAACTCATCCCCGACAACGGTGCAATTTTAATTGAGCGTGAAGAGCGGCGCGCGTCAAGCGCCGATCGTTGTTTTCTATTCACCGCCTCAATACAAAAGCCTAAATTACGACTGCACTTGCGATACAAGTGTAGCCATAAGTCAGGTATCAAAAATCCACAGAGACGAGTTGCTAGAATATTATCTGGTTTGTTACCTCAGGAATAAAAGTGCAAAAGATGATTGTACACAAAAAGGAAAAGATACAAAAAGGGAAATGATTAATCTAGGCGTGGGAAAATAAAGATAGACTAATAAAGTGAGTAAAAACTATAGGTTGTATAGAATATCCCTCACCCGAGTTAATTAGTAAAAAATGGTCACATGGGTCGACGAGTTATTACAAATGCGGCTCGTTTCGACAGTTAATTGAATTAAGGGTTGTCACGCCCCTAAATTCGCATAAAAGCCTAATATGATTTTGGCATCAACAACTACCCCGAAAATTACGCACGCAAGGTCGTAAGCACGGAGCATACATAATAGGCCCCGTCAAATATCCTAGGCATAATAACTAGGACAATGCACACAAAATAGACCCATAAACTCCATCACCAAAGTCAAGTAACATGTCAACCCAAAATAAGTTCAATCCAACACAACCTACACTAACTTAGCTAGAAAGCATATTAATGTGACACCCCGCCTAATTAAATACCGGGCGATCACTCCTTTATTAAATTAAATCAAGGTAAACAGTTGGTTCATTCTCAGCATCACTGTCGATAAAAATAATTTTTCCAATTTAACACCCTAAATAATTAAGCTAAGTGTCAAAACCATTTTTCAAACAAACTTCCAAATTTTAATTAAAGAAAAGATTTATTAATTCAAACAACATTTCTACAATATAAAATCACACCACGATGAACTAAAATAAAACCATACATTCACCAATCCAATGTCAACAATATAAAACTAAAAGTCATAAACCATCCTGAATAAATCCCATAAACAATCCTGGAATAACTGAAATATAAATGAAAATCCCAACAATAAATGAAATGATGAAAAGGGCGACACGTGCCCAATAATGAGAGTGATAGGAGTGGAGTCAATAACAGAAGTCGTCTACTCAAGTAACCTGCAACTCCCACCTAAGATGCAGCTCGTTCTTCTCAAAGGATCCTAAGCAAGACGCCCCTGTGGCTGGGCACCTGAAAATATACATATATATACACAAGAGAGAGAGAGAAGGAAACGGGTCAGGGCCCGAAAGTGTGTTTGATTTTAAAAATACGTTAAGCAAGTATTTAAAATGATACAGGCCAATGCAACATCATATTAGTTCGTCTCTCTCTTGAGAAATACTCACCTCTCTTCTAATGTGCACTCCTACCGCACTAACCTACCCAACGATTCGTTTATCTTAGCTTACGCATATATTATCAAAACCGAACGATGTCAATGTTTCAAAAAGGTTACTTTCAATATGTAGTACTCCTCTCGTTTTAGCTTCTTTAAATTATAAGGTTTCCCAGTGTCTTCTCATACTTCCACAAAACAAGTAATTAATAATTGAGTCAACAACCATGTTCTACTCATCAAATTACAGTAGGCAGTTTAAAGTTTATGACCTCATATATATATTAACTACTCGTATAATATATATATATAACAGCACCCCAACTAAACTATGGTGCGGGCATACTCTGCTATCCAATCCCCGTATTGCTCACACAAAGGGAAATACAAGTTTGGAATCACTCTCGAACTGTATTAACATATACAAAACAACGTTGAGGCGAAGCATAGATTCCAAGTCCAAGAGGTCAGTACATACCCACACGTCTCTTAGGACCGTCCGACTATCAATCTGATAGCCCGTACCTAGGATCTCTATCTTCTAGGGTACAAATCAATATCCCCCATAAAACAACAGAGGATAAGATTGTCCCAGCGCGGTAACCTCAGGGATAGCAAGTAGCGCGGGTACGTTTTTCACATGTATATAATATATGTACACACAATTATATAAATATACCCATTTCATCATATTAATATAGGTTTCTCTCGTAACCCATAGTCACAACATTTATCTTTAATTTCCCATTATCATGATTACGTATAAGGTTTCGTCTCTAACCTTAACTCGAAGAGTTTTCTCACTCATTACCTAATACTCATGGGTCATATCCTTACCAATCTAAAATTCAGTAAGTGACTTTATTTAATTCCAATGTAACTCTCTTATGCACCTCACCCTTAAGTTTCATAAATTCAACCTAAAGTAAATATCCCATAATTACCCTTCTCGTTGAAGATTAAAGGTTCTAACATTGATCCCTATACCCTACTGGTTCTCAATATCTCCCAAATCCTTTTATTTATAATGCCCAAGAAATATTCCACGGTAAATTAATTCAACTAATTAAACAAGGGGAAAAAGAGTTTGCCAGGAGGGGTCGATCGATCGACGTCTGGGGCTCGATCGATCGAACCTTCGATCGATCGACGCTCTAGGTTCGATAGATCGATCAAACAGGTATTTCGATTTCTGCCGAAGTGCAGTTACGGGTTTGACTAATATTCTTCATTCAAATCCATAATTTCCAACACTAATCGTCCCAAAACTTATACTACAATCATGGTAATATATTTCCAGATGTTTCTAACGTTAAGCATGCATATAACCATCATTAAACATGATTAAACAACCTAAAATCTCCTCTAATCATCAAGAACCCTAAGTTTTCTTAACTTTTGTTCTAATCAGTTTTCTCCAGAATTTCCTTCTAACATAACATCACAAATTCGTGGCTTAATCATCTACTTCACATATTAATTTCCAGAATAAGGTTATGATGATTTCTACATGCAAATCCCTATCAAAATTGGGGTTTTCTTCCTTTAATTATACTCCTAATCATTCCTACACTAATATGATTATTGCACCAACAAAAATACGCAAGTTAAACACTTGCCTGGGATTTCAGAGGTCTGGTTTCCTGCTGATATTTGTGTGGTTGCGTTCTCCTCCTCGCGATCTACACGTTGGTGGTGACGGCGGTGGAATCGGTGGTGTTTTGGGCCTTGAATCACCTTGAGAGCTCTCTCCTCTCTTCTCCAATGGCCGTTCTAGGGTTCTGAATGTTCTAACCCTAAAAGGCTGGCTTAAATGGATGCTAAGGATGGCTGAAATTCGTGGGTTTAATTACCCTATTTTGTAAAATGACCAAAATGCCCTCCCGGGTCACTAATTAAGCCTAAAAACATCCCGAGACCCAAACTAAACCCCCGGGTACACTTTTCTGACTATCTCGACCTTTCTGGACGCGTTGGCGCACTCAAAATGACCATACGGACAACTTATAAAATATTGACTTTTTAATTAACATAATTAGTCCCGACGTGGCACGGGCACGTCCCAACTTAAATTTCCGAAATAGTCATTTAATTCACTTATGACATTCAATATAACCAATATAATATATTACTATGCTCATTAGTAATATTCAACAAGTTTCCCATAATTACTAACTCTAGTCACGTTAATAATTATAACATAATTAATTTCCGGATTTTTATTAAATAAATCATCACATTAAATTTAATAAATCCCCAAATTAAATATAGCATAAAAATACGGGGTATTACAATTAAAAACGCGGTAAATAAACGAGGTAAATAAACGCAATAAATCTACACTAGAAAGAAACTAAATGAAAGCATGTAAATAAAGCATGAAAGTATGTAAATTAAACTATAACAATGGAAATAAAGTAAATACAACTATATTAGAAAGCTTACATACATCAAAGTGGGAAAAACACCCAAAGTGGTGGAGTAGGGCAAAGCTCCATAAAAACCCTATACCAATGTAAAATGTAAGATATTTCTCTTAATTGGGAGAAATGAGTATTTATACAAAACTCCCAAAATGGCAAACTTATAAATAAAATGGATGAGAAAAAATAGGGGATCGATCGATCGATCCCTTTGGTCGAACGATCGATCGATCAGGTTCCTGCCCACTGTCTAAGCTTGAAGGCAAATATCTGAAGGATCGATCGATCGACCCTTTTGGTCGATCGATCGATCAAGCGGGACTCAGCCAAGTTGCCTTCTATTTTGGTTTAGTTGGAATCCTCTTCCACTAAAATCATCGTAACTTCTTCATTCGGATTCAAAATCATTCACCGTTTGTGGCCATGTGAAGCTTGCGAGGAGGGCTAGATCTTTCATAAGATGTTGGGCTAGTGCCCAAACTATGAAATGACTAAATTTCACTTGAACGTGCGATTACGTAGGGAAATTATTCGAAATAAGTCCGAACTTCACACTTAGCACCCAAATACCTATAAATCTCAATTAACCCCTTCAAAGCACGTTAACATAGAAATACGAGGTTATCTAGTTAACGAGCATAAATATAGGGAATAAGATACCCGAGGGGGCTAAAATGCGAAGGTTTGAGGGATGAAATACATAATATTTGCGTATTATCACCGAGCGATGGTGGATTATTTCGGGAGGACCATTGTGTTTATAATTCCAGAGAAGGAGATGTTACTAGTGGAAAAGCCTCTTCCCGAGAAAGGGTCGAGCACACATATACATTACATTGAGTAGGAGACCTCACAGGAGGTGGTTATTTCTTTAGACTCAATTCCAGTGGCGAAGGAGTTTGAGGGCGTGTTTCATGAGATACCCAGGCTGCCCCCTAGCCGAGAAATTGAGTTCCTTAATGATTTGGCATCGGGTACGAGGCCAATAGCCCAAGAGCCTTATCGTATGGCTCTATCTGAAATGCGAGAGTTGAGGGAATAGATTCAACAGCTTATGGGGAAGGGTTTCATTGGACAGAGTACATCACCGTGGGGTGCACTAGTGTTGTTCATCAAGAAGAGGGATGGATTTCTTCGGTTATATATTGATTACCAGGAGTTGAACAAGGTCATAATTTGAAATAAGTATGCGTTGCCTTGGATCGATGATCTGTTCGACTAGCTAAGTGTAGCAACTTACTTCTCCAAGATAGGTTTGAGTTCTGGTTATCATCAGTTGCACGTCAAAGGGAAGTATGTTACTAAGACTTCTTTTCTGACACAATATGGGTCCTACGAGTTTAGGTTGATGACATTTGGGCTCACCAACGAACCAACAGTGTTTATGGATAGGATGAACCAAGTTTTCAGAGACTTCCTAGTTTATTCTCGTTTTAAGGATGAGCATGCCAATCATCTACAGATGGTTTTACAGATACTACGGGATCACCGGTTGTATGACAAGTATGAGAAGTATGGGTTTTGGCTTAGGGAGGTGCAGTTTTGGGGCCACATTATGTCTGATAGGGGTATTGTTATTGATCCGAGTAAGGTATCGATGGTGAGGGAGTGGGGACAGGCCATGACATCGATTGAGTCATTAATTTTTTATGGCTGGAAGGATATTACCTGTGGTTCCTAAAGGGTTTCACGAAGATTGCGGATCCTTTGACGAACCTGACTCACAGGGGGGTGCCATTTGTTTGGGACGATCATTGTTAGTCAGCTTTCGATGAGATAAAGAACAAATTGACATCATTAGTTGTACTTGCACTGTCTAGGGAATGAGTAGACTATTGTGTTTACAGAGATGCATCCTTGTAGGGACTTGGGGGTGTATTAAAGCAGGATGAGAGGGATATAACTTATGGATCTCATAATTTTAAGCCCCATGAGAGGAATTACCCCATGCATAACTTGGAGTTAGCAGCACTGGTGTTTGCCTTGAGGATTTGGATGCACTATCTTTTGAAGGAGCACTTTACCTTATTCACGGACCATAAATCATTTCAGTATCTATTCATGCAAAAGGATTTGAACATGAGGCAGATGATATGGTTAAAGTTCATGAAGATTACCAATTTGATATTCAGTATCATCTTGGGAAGGCTAATGTTATGACAGACGCATTGAGTTGATGGTCGGTTGGGGAGATAGCGTAGGTCTGGAAGGCAAAGTAGAGAGAGCTTCGATACGATGATGAGGTTACCAGAACCTATATGTTTGTATTGGCTGTCATGTCTAAAATTATTATGAGGGTGGTGAAAGCACTGACAAGGGATCAGTATTGTCAAGACAAAGTTTGTCAGTTATTAGGTGATGGGGCAGAGTCTTATTCGATTAGTTTAGAGGGAGGTTTGCACTTTAATGGCAGACTCGTGGTTCTAAAGGATGAGGATTTAGACATGAAGTGATGTTAGAGTCTCACGGGTCAAGGTTTGAGGTACATCCCAGTGGGGATAAGATGTACCAAGATATGTGTTAAAAATATTGGTTGATATACCATAAGTGTACCATCGGTCCAACCTAGAGCTACTCGGCCTGGGCCGAACTAGCATAAGCCACCTTACAAGGAGGCCTGCTATCGTACCATGTAGTCTTGTCCAGGACTTGGTCGAGATGGTAATAGGTCATCGTGGATGTCTACATCATCTAGTCCAGTATAAGAAAGAGTCCACTGTATCAGGAGCAATATAATCTCATCATATTCATATCAGTCAAGATTCCAATCATTTTCTACCATCACGTTAGACATCAGCCTTTATGTCTCGTACTGGGCCCAGCCGAGTCCTTTTTAGAATACACTCTCATCATGTGCAGCTCAGGATGCACACCTACTTGGTCCACGTGGACAAATCAGTTACAACCAGATTATTCCCTCACGTGAGGAAATATTTCATCATCATTAGTTACATGTGTTTGTGACATATGTCATCTTCCTACTGGAGACCTTTAGGACCCTTCTCTTATTCCATGCTTGAGGGTTGAATTACACCCCCTAAACACTATATATACACTTCATATTCTCCATGAGAAGGGATCGCTTATTCAAAACCCTAGATAAACTTTGTGTAATTGTAGAGAGAGAAAGCTTACATATCAGTGTTGTATTTATCGGCCATTAGAGCCTTATTAGTGGATTCATACTCACACACCCCACACTGGATGTAGGGAAAATTTGGTTGAACCGCTTATACATCTGTGTGTTCATCCTCTTCTCCTGATCTCTTCTGATTATTCACTTTATATTGTTATTCTACCATTATTATACTAGTTCGAGCTCATACACATTATATTGACTGGTGGTGCTATTTATAGCATCATCAATTTGGTGTTGTCTATGGGAACAAAGACACACATTTCTTACTTGTTTTAGCTTATACTCACCGGAGTCTCTGGTGGTGAACCAGTCCTCCCTCTTTGTGGAGTTGTTTCAAAATTAAAGGATCTTTTGTTGAGGTTTCAAACTTTTCTTCTTCATCTCACATGTCATCCAGTTTACACAAATGGCTATGGATACTTCTCCTACTCCTCAAAATCATCTAAAACCACAACCAGTGGTTGGTACTAGATCTAGTCAAGAACCTCCTCAGTCAGAAATGGATGAGGTAGTGATGGAATTGTGCTCTCTCATAGCCAGCCAGCAGCAAATGCAGCCCCAATTTGCCATGTTTAGCCAGAATCTCGCGACTGGGGTTGGCGGCGTCGAAGCTGAATTTGTAACTCCGTCCATAAGGGAAGACATCCCCGATCTCCAAGACAGGAGACCACCCCCGACTCAAGAAAAAGACCTCCCTCCATATCAGAGATGGAGAGACGTTGTTGACCCTAGGCATCTACGCTTGGGGAGGCAAAGTCAAGAACTTCGTGATGATGTGGTTGGTGATGACCTCTATAAGGATGACGAAGACAGGGAATGTTAGGAACATTATCAAGTGTCTAGAATCATTGCCCATCCTTTGTGACATAGAAGAGATCCCGAAGGCTGAGATTACAGGTTGCGACCATCATCCTTAGACAGACTGAGCAGAGGGTCACCCTTTCTCAGGCACGACCCGTAGGAGGACTTAAAGAACTGACTCTCCAAATTAAGGAGTGAAAGGCAGGATGACCTCAGAGCTCCCACGGTCGAGAGGATCAAAGAGAGGTCAACAGTGGATGCAGGTGTCCTAGCAGAGAACCCTCTATGCACCCAAAAAATGGGGAAGGGTCGGCTTGGCCAGACAATAGAGAAGGGGCCAGGGATAATATCTTCCTGACTAATGTCGATATTGCAGCTAACAAGCCCTACAATGAGTTAATATAGAGATTTGAGAATAAAATAGGGGACATCATGAAGAGTCGAGATCCCTTGCAGAGGGGATATGCTGAAGGCTCCCCCTTTATGGCTAAAATAATGGGCTACCTAACCCCGATCAAGTCCAAGCCGTCGGTGGTTACTCCGAGGTATAATGGGTGCACTAACCTGGTGCATCATGTGGAAATGTATCAGTCAGCCTCTAACATCTATTTAATATCTGATGAGATGATATGTCGGGAATTCTCCATCACATTGACACGGGCAACCCACGTATGCTTAACTTCTCGTCCTAAGGGCTCAATTGGAAGTGTTAAATAGTTGGCCGATAGTTTGATCCATAACTTCTACTTTTGGGTAAAGCCCAGGAAGAAGAGGACCCGCCTGTTGTATGTCAGACAGGGGAAGGACGAGACTCTGAGGGAGTATATAACCCATTTTAACATGGAGAATCTAGAGGTTGACAGTCCTCTAGATTATAAAAATGGCATTGCAATGACAACCCTAATAAGAGGCATTCAGAGAGGAAAGCTACTCTGAAAGTTGGTCCCTCCCAAGTCCATGGATGAACTCCTGGCTATAACCGGGAGGGTCATGAACGCAGAGGAGGCGATGGACACCAAAGGTAATGAAGAAAAGAGAGTTCACAATGATGGAAAGTTTCAAAGATCAAAGGGGAAAGATAGTAAGAAAAGGTCCATGAACGATAAATCTGCAGACTACACCCCTATGACAGTTAGTTGTGAGCAAATTTTGAATGAGAAAAAAATGATTGATCTCTTAGGTGGCTAGAAAAATTGAATACTCCTCCTCAAAAGAGGAATAAAAGCATGAGGTGTGAATTTCACCAAGATCATGGGCATACCACCGAGAAATGATTCGCCCTCAAATACGAGATCAAAAAATGTTAAAGTCTGGTAAGCTGAGGAAATATGTCGATAAGAGAGGTTCAAGCAGAGGCCGAGATAACCAAGGCTGAGATGACCCCAAAAAGAGGAGAACTGATAAATACAAAGAGGATGCCCCAGCCAGTCGGGACGACCCTTAAAATGATGAGAATGACGATTTAAATCTCCCTCCGACGGACGATAATGCCCCATTAAAATGGTTCAACATGATTTCATTTGGTGTAGGCATGATTTGTGGTGGCCTGATAGGTGGAGGAATAGAAGTGGTCGATCATAAAGCGCACGTGGTTAAGGTAAAGGCAGTGACTAAGGACGAAAGAGTGAACTCAACATATATTGGTGTTAAACCCGAAATAAGAATAAAGTGGATATAGAAACCCTCATACTTGGTTTCTCAAGACTAGATTTCAAGGGTATCCTAGCCCCTCATAATGAACCACTCGTTATTACCACCAGAGTACATGGGTGTGATGTGCCGAGAATCCTGGTTGATGGAGGAATCTCTTCAGACGTCATGTTCTGGTCGTGTTTCAAAGGCTTAGGACTTAGCAAGGCGAGGCTTATCCTATACCACCATCCTCTGATAGGATTCAGCGAAGAAAAGTTTCACCCATTTAGAATGTACGAAATGGACGTCGGAGGCTGACCAAGAAGATGAACTTTTTTTTATTATGGATAAGAACATCTTCTTAACTTACAACCTCATATTGGCACAGGTAGGCCTCAAAGACATTGAGGTCGTGCCTTCAACGATCCACCTAAAGATAAAATTTCTGAATTTTTATGGAGTAGGGGAAGTTCAGGGTGACCAAATGTCGGCACGTAACTGCTACTTTAACTCAGCTAAGGAGAAAGAAGCACAGAAAAAAGCAACAACCACATACAAAATTGACACCCTTGATCCCAGGGATGAGACAAAACTCAAGAAGGGGGAGGCCATAAAATAGGCAGAATCCATTATCGTCAATAAGGACAAGCCGAAAAAAAATGTCTAGGTCAATAAAGCCCTAAAGCAAGAGGTCAAGGATGAACTGGTCAAACTGCTGAGGAAGAGATAAAGTATCTTTGCATGGAGCCATGGAGACATGACAGGGATTGACCCAAAGGTAATGTCTCATAAGTTGAATGTTATTGATGTGTAAAACCGATAAAATAAAGAAGGAGGGTCTACTCAAGGGAGAAGTACGAGGTCATCAGAGATAAGGTTAAGAAGCTGGAAAAGTTCGAGTTCATCACAGAGGTAATATAGCCTGAATGTCTTTCAAATGCAGTCATAGTACCTAATGCCAATGACAAGTGGAGGATGTTCATGGATTTCACTAATTTGAACAAATCTTTCCCCAAATACAGCTTCCTTCTCCCTCGTATCGATCAGATGGTGGATGCAATAGTTGGGCATGAGTTGAGGAACTTCATGGATGTATACTCAAGTTATAATGAAATCTTCATGGACCCGACTGATGAAAAGAAGACATACTTCATCAACGATAAGGGGACCTATTATTTTATGGTCATGCCCTTTGGTCTAAAGAACGCCGGAACCACCTATCAGTTTCTGGTAAATAAGATGTTTGAAGATCAGATTGGAAAGTCCATAGAGGTTTATGTCGATGATATGCTGATAGAGCCTAAAGGCCGACACTCATGTAGGAGACCTTGAATGCACCTTTGACACTATGAACGAATACAAAATGAAGCGCAATCCATAAAGGTGTGTGTTTGGAGTGGGAGATGGCAAGTTAATGGTATTCATTGTAAATAAGAGGGGGATAGAGGCAAATCTTCAAAAAATCAAAGTGTCGGTGGGTATAAAGACCCCAAAGACCATCAAGGAAGTTCAGAAACTCACTGGACGAGTGGCTACTCTAAATAAGTTTGTCTCTAGAGCCATTGATAAATGTTTGCCATTCTTTAATGTGATAAAAAAGGCCTTTGAATGGGACAAGGAATGAAAAAAATCCTTTCAGGAATGGATAGTTTACCTTAGCTCACCTCTCTTATTATCTCGACCCGTGTAAGGGAAAATGCTTTATTTATACTTGGTTGTTTCAAAGGCTACCATTAGTGCGGCTATAGTCCGAGACGATGGTGGGGTATAGAAATCGGTCTATTTCAATAGCAAATCCCTTTAAGGGGCCAAGAAGAGGTATCCTAAGATGGAAAAATGACCCTATGTTATCATCCATACTTTAAGGAAGATGAAGCCATACTTTTAATCTCACACAATGGTCGTCTTAATAGACTCCCCCTTACGCGAGTCATCCATAAACTTGAGAAATTGGGTCGGTTGATGTCTTAGGCGACTGAGCTAGAAGAGCATGACATAGTTTATCAGTCGAGGGTAGAAATCAAAGGTCAAGCATTAGCAGATTTTGCGGTTGAATTCACCTAGGAAGAGGACAACAGAGAAGAGACCCAAACGGAAGTCGATCTGTCTAAAAAAGTGGGGGAAGGATCGGCTAAATCTGACACTAGTATGGCTAAGCCTGCTGAGGCCGACGCTAGAGATCTCCACCCTATTCTGGATGAAATGGATAAGTTTTTTTATCAAAAGATGGGTCATTGGAGACGGCCAATTTTTAGGAGGAGGAACTGTTTGGAGCCTCTTTGTTGATGGTCATCCTACGAGAGTGGAAGTGGCGCTTGCTTGATTATGTCGACACCAGACAAAACATATATTGAATATGCATTGAGATTCAGTTTTAAATTTTCTAATAATGAGTCAGAGTACGAGGCGCTCATAGCCGATTTCTCCCTCGTGAAAGCAATGAACGTCGGCCAACTCTTGGTACACAGTGACTCCCAACTGGTGGTTAATTATATTTTGGGGATTTACGAGGCCAAGGATGACATGATGGCCAAATACCTGGCAAGGGTAAAGAGGATGATCTAGAACTTCACTGAAATTAAAATAAAAAGGATACTACGGCTTGACAACGGCCAAGTCGATGCCTTGGAAAGGTTGGCCTCAGCAACCAGGACAGAGATCAGAAGGTCCGTACCTTTTTAAGTAATACCTCGTAATTTTTAATGACTTTTAATATGAGATAAATTAAAAGATAATCGGCCAAATTAATGGGATTAATTGGAATTAATTATGTGAAGAAAAATTAGTTAGGATAAATCTGGATTGAATATTACTAGAGATTAAAGTAATATATGATCTTCAATATTACTTAGTGATATAAAAGTAATATGTGAATATAATAATTATTGTCAGGAGCTAAAAATATGGCAATAATGGAAATTAAGTCGGGACGCGCTTATGAGTCGTGTTGGGACTAAAGTTGGGAAATAAAATGAGATTTATTTCTAAGTCATTTGGATGATCATTTCGGGTGCGTCGTTGGGTTCGGAAGGGTCGAAATAGGCAGAAAAGTCTACCCAGGCGTTTGATTTTGGTCTCGGGTCAATTGGAAGATGAAAGGACACCCCGAAAGGGCATTTTAGTCATTTTGCTTGGGAGATGTATAGTACCTACGTTTTTTGTCTTTTACCTAACCTTGGAGACTTGTTATATATATCAGTTTAGATTATACGAAAGGTTCATTTCATCAAAACACAAAGTGAGGTCTTTTGAGAGAGAGTGAAAAGACTTAGAGAGAAAGTGAAAGGTTATCTAGAGGAGAGGAAGAGTTGCTTGGAAAGGAAGAGTCACCCAAGTCAAATTAAGGGGAATACCACCATCTCTACACCTTGTACCACCATCGAATAGTCATCGAAAAAAGTAAGAGGAGGTTCAAAACACTTGTCTTCTCCAAAGGTTCAGACCTACACATAAGGCAAGTGTAATTCTTGCTCTATTTTAGTACTTATATTATCCATGTTAGAATAGGATTTTCTTTTGGATTGATGAACTTATGAATTTCGGATTAAAATGATTGATAAATGAAGTTTAATGGATAGGCAAATTCATGTAGTTGGAGATTTATACATGTAGAGGCTATGAACATGAAAATGGATAGGTTTTACATGTAGAGGATATATATATATATATATATATATATGTGTGTGTGTGTGTGTGTGTGTGTGTGTGTGTGTGTGTGTGTGTGTGTGTATTGAAGATATGAAAATGATGATAGGTATTGTATGTAGATGAATCCTACTCTTGTTGAATATGGAATTTGATGATTTAGATATGAAATGATAGTTCCAAATTCTGGGTTTTTAAGAGGTATAAAAATGGAGAGTTTAGGTAAATTGAAATTTTAAGGATTTAATGGTTAGAACAATGTTAGAATATCTTGGTTTTGGGTAGAATATAATCCATGAGAGTTTGGGTGTAAGAACATGAAGAAAAACGCAGAAAACTAAGGTTGAAGACGAACTAGAATGATGTTGATCTCGTTCGAACGAGATGCCATATCGTTCGAGCGAGAATTCTTGACTTCTAACGAGATTTCAGAAAGTCCTATTTTTAGCCTTAAAAAATTTGAAATTTTTTAATTTGTCCCATGGTAAGATTTGATTAATTTTGGTACATTAATAAGGAGTGTGGGACTTGGGTTAATGTTGGAAAATTATATGAAATTGAGGAATAAAATTGTGTGAGAGATATTTACATAATAATAATACGATTAAGAGATGAATAATCTCCATGGTAAAGTACGGGTTAATATTGGTGATATATATTCAGGTACTTGGGATTATGTGAGTTATAACTACATAATAAATATACGATGTTAATCGTGATTAACAAGTACGGGTGGCATTCAAAAAATACAACGGGTACTTGGGCAAGGATGAAATCTCAATATGATATTGGTCGAGTGCGTATCGAATTTTATATAGATTGATGTGTATGCCTATTGATTGTTGATTTATGTGTATGGCATACCTAGCCTACTTACTATCGACAGGAGGCTTGCGCATAGAGGACAGTCATATCCTGATGAGCCTTATGGGGGATTTTTGACTTGTTACCTCGAAATATAGAACTTAGAGATTGAAAACCACTTTTATGAATAAGGGTGTGATCGGTTATTTGGCTGCGTAGGTATGTGCGTATCCCGAAGTCTTAAGGCTATGTTCACCTCCAATATGTGTATTTTGATAATTATGGTTCGAGGGATACACCGAAGTAGCAGTCCTTTGTACAGTGATGAGATGTACTCGGACATGATAGCAGAGTATGTGCGCACCGCAGCCGAGCCTCGGAGTGCAGTATTGTATATATATAATAAAGTGAATGTGCATATATACTTGTGATAATGCTACTGTGTGAATTAAGTAGACATGAAAGACAGTGATATCTAAAATGAATTAAGTAAGTGAATACTTAATTATATTGATTTGGAAAAGGGCTTACCATGTTAAAGAGAAATTGGATATTTATGTATTACCTGTATTGCGAGAGAAAGACGTGGAAAAGATATGGGCTATGGTTAATTGGCACTGATATGAACTAGTTATCATGGGAATAGTAACTAGTATGTCTTGAAGGTACATTAGGTGTGCACTCTAGATGAGAGGTGAGGATTTCAAGAGAGAGTTCAATAATCTAACATGTAAATAATAATTGTTGAATATAGCATTTATTCACTTGTTGCTTTCTAAAATATTTTTTTATCGGGCTCTAACCCATTTTCTTGCATATTCTTTTCTCTCTTGTCTCTCCTATATCAGGTGTCCAGTCGCAAGGACGCTAACCATAGAAGATTAAGATTTTTGACGAGCTATGGATGCTATGGAGTTTTGGACTTTGTTTAGAAGCTTTCATATTCATTGATTCATACTCTGTTGTTGATCTTTCATTTAGGGCATGTCGCCCAAGAGGATTTAAGTATTTTCATTCTATCCCAGCTAGTTGATGTATTATGTCAGTTTTTTATACATTTGGTTTTATTGGAGTTTATTGTATTGAGAAATTTAAACTGGAGAGTTTTATTCCAGTTACATATATTTAGTGGTGATGTTATCTAGTCATTATTTATTATTGTGGAATGGATATTATGTTAAACTTATTTTGTTGTTAAAATGGAATTTTATTATTATTATTATTATTTTATATATATATATATATATATATATATATATATATAATGGAAAATATTTTTAACACCTGCTTAGTTATTAAGTGATTAATAAAAAGGAAATATTTTTCGACAATGATGATAAGAATGAACCAACTGTAAATTCTATTTTAATTAGGTATAGGACTGATCACCTGGTATTCAATTGAGTGGGGTGTTACAGGTAGGTTACCAGAGTCTAAGGTCGATAGGAGGAAGGTAAGGTACAGAGCTGTTAAGTTCTCTATCTTGGGGGATGTGTTGTATAAGAAAGGATTTCTCCTACCTATGCTTAGATGTGTCCACCAGACTGGGGCGGAATATATCTTGAAAGATGTTTATGAAGGGTCTTATTCAAGTCACATCGGAGGAATGTCATTAGCGAAGAGGATCATTACGCAAGGATACTGGTGGTCGAGCTTGGCCAAAGATGCAGCCGAGTATGTGAAGAAATGCAATAAATGCCAACGGTTTACCACCATCTCTCATGCTCTCATCATCCTCTGACGTCAATAACCTCTCCATGGACATTCGCAGTATGGGGGATTGACTTGGTAGGACCGCTGCCAAAGGTTATGGGTAACTACAAATACTTTATTGTGGCGATAGACTACTTCTCAAAGTGGGTGAAAATCAAGGCTATGATTACTATTACAGACAAGAAGATGTTTCAGTTCATATAGAGGATTAACATCTGTAGGTACAGCCTACCTAATACCCTCATCTCAGACGATGGGAAACAGAGTAAAAATATATCTTTAGAGAAATACTGCGAAAAGGTCGACATCAAATAGTTCTTCTTAACACCTGAAGTCATCAATAGAACTATTCTTGACAAAATATAGAAAAAGTTGGAGGATGGTAAAGGAAGATGGACCGAAGAGGTGCATGCCGTCTTATGGGCTTACAGGACAACAGAGAGAATGTCGACAGGAAAGACCCTGTTCATGATGGCTTATATTTCAGAGGTCATGGTGCCTACAGATATTGTTCTCCCCACATATAGAGTTCAGAAGTATGACCCTAAGTAAAACCTGGTAGAGAGAAGACTTGACCTTGATATGATCGAATAGAGGAGAGAAGATGCAGAGGTTAGGCAGGCAGCCTGCCAGTAGAGGACAGCTAAGTTCTATAATAAGAGGGTCAAATCAAGGCTGATAGGTGTGGGAGATTTAGTTCTGAAGAAGACGTGGTAAAAACCTAACAACATCCATGACAACTAGCATGGACCTTATAGAGTCATAGATGAGGTCGTCCCAGGAACTTATCGGTTGGAAAATCTAGAGGGAGAACCATTCTCCAAACCCTAGAATGAAAACCTCCTGAAGAAATACTATCAATAGAAAACTATGTTTTACTTTTGAGATCATTATATGAAAAGGTTATGAATGAATAACAACAACTCACTCGTGGATGAATTGTTTTATATATTGATTGAGTTGTTCATTTTGAACCTCCTTAAAGCTATAGTATTCCCTTATATCTTGTATATATTGATTGAATTATTCATTTTGAACCTCCTTAAAGTTATAGAATATCATTCGTGGTGAAATAACAGCAACTCACTCTAGGTTGTACAACGATCGGGAAAGGGGCCGACCCCATCCATTAATCATCCAAACACCAAGAAAGAGGAACAATGTGACAACACCATGTTCAATGGTGAAATGCACTAAATACAATTATCAAACATCATTAATCTGGTGAAAAAACTCTCTCGGCCGAGAAGACGGTGCATGGATGTCCATACATTCTCAAAATGACGAGATAGGACTTGGATTATAACATCATTAATTTAGTGAGAATTCAAATTGAAAAATCACTTAGTTGTAGTTAATTATCAAACATCATTAATAGGGTGAATAAGCTATCTCAATCGAGAAGACAGTTCATGGATGAGATGACTCTTATCCACACACTCTCAAAATGATAAGAGCAGACTTGGATTGTAACATCATTAATTTGGTGAGAATTCAAATTGGAAAGCACTTAGTTGTGGTTAATTATCAAACATCGTTAATTTTGTGAATAAACTCTCTTAGCTAAGAAGAAAGTGGATGGATGAGGCGATGCTTATCCACACACTCTCAGAACGACAAGAGAGGACTTGAATTGTAACATCATTAATTTAGTGAGAATTCAAATTAAAAAATTAATTAGTTGTGGTTAATTATCAAACATCATTAATCTAGTGAATAAACTCTCTCGACCGAGAAGAAAGTGCATGGATGAGATGACTCTTAGCCACACACTCTCAAAACTACAAGAGAGGACTTGGATTATAATTTAAATTAGAAAATCACTTAGTTGTGGTTAATTATCAAACGTCATTAATCTGGTGAATAAACTCTCTCGGTCGAGAAGACGGTGCATGGATGAGATGATTCTTATCCACACACTCCCAAAATGATGATAGAGGACTTATATTGTAACATCATTAACTTGGATACTCTCACCCCATCCGAAGACAGGGCGAGATAAATCCATATTTCTTAAAAACAAAGAAGGGGTCAAAGAATACAAACGACCCAAACTATATAAACATCAGAGATAGGTAATTATAGTTTAGATGATGTCACAAAAATCATAAATGTAGAATAAAGATCTTAAAAGTACAAATGATGAAGGCTCAAGTGTTACAAAATAAATAACGTTAAGCCAAACTCGATCATCCATTGAAAGACCTAGTTCCCCAAGGTATCTTCAGCTTGGTTACCATCGGCTCCAGTTGCTCCCTTGGAGGTGTCATCTTGCATAACCAAGATTTTTACCTCTTAATAGACAATGGTTATATCATCCCAATCATTTACAGTCTATGATCGGATCAGGATGAGTTATCCTTCAACCATATCGAGAATGATAACGAATAGAGGGTCATCAAGAATGAAGGGTTTTAGCTGCTTAGCCATATGAGAAACCTTATAAAACTTCATAGTGACCCATTGGCAGCCAATATGAGCTCCCTTCATAAGGTACTGAAGACCGAACCCAAGGAACTCCTCAAATGCTTTGTAATCTTCCATGGCCTCTGCCCTGGTAGCTTTAAGTGCCTCATTGGCATCATCTTGAACTCTCTCCAACTGCAAAGAGGCTTGCTTCTCCTTTAGATCATTCAAAGCATTTTCAAGCTCCGTCTTCAGATTGTCAATGGTCATCTTATGAGCACTCTCTACCTCAATAGCCTTCTCCTTGAGGTTCAAAATATTTTATCTCAAATCCTCCACAACCTTTTCGATCAAGCGAGCTTGGAGAATTAGGGGGGTCTTTTTATTGACCCACTGATGAATCTTATGTAAAAAGATAATGCACTATAAGAAAAAAAAGGAAATTCAGTACGAGATGATACTATACTACGATATAGAATGAGGAACTTGAAGAAAATCATAACAATTTATGAACTTACCTGAATGGTATGAAGATAACACATATCATTAAAGAGGGAGACCTTAGTTTCCTCCAAGAAACAACCTTCTGTCATAGGGATCATGTCAAATATAGTAGTGAAATCTCTCCTCCTATTCTTCAGCAAGGAGTTCGAAAATATTTTTAAATTCACGAGATGAGCCTTTAGCACATCCTTAGAAGATATAGGTATAGCCTATGTCGGCATAGTATTGTAAGGTCCTTCCTTATACTTATTCGAATGGGAAGATGGGGGAGGATCTTCCCTTCCTATTTTCCTCTTCTTCGCCCCCTCGGCGTCACTAGGGTTGGTGGTAGACTTCGTGGTCAGAAGCGCAAGGTCCGTATTGTTACCAACCTATTTTAATAAGTTGCCTAAGGAAGGCGCCGCCATCGTCCAGGCTGCTTGAGAAGTGTTTGGTGGCTTGCCTGCAGTAACGAAAGTGAAAATACAAGGTTAGATACACAGAATACAACATAACAGTTGGCACAAATAAAGTTTAACACAACCTAATTTCTTTAAACAATGTGGGGTCAGCAACAGCTCAAACTTCACAAGGCCCCCATCCTTACCTGGCCTTTTTACCTTAGGCAAGTTCTTGGTGGCCTCAATACTCAACCTCGGGTCCATCTTAGTATACATTGGGGCCTTTGCCCACTTTTAAGGGACCCCGACTCAGAAGTACTGCTGAGGGTATTAGAGCCATACTCCCAGGCACTCGACACGACAAAATAATGTGGCTTCCAATTATACTTGGAAGTCTGGGTGACGATAAGATCTTTCTTTGTGAAATTTCTGGCTACAAGATGATAGTACCCAGATTGTGATTTCGAAGACGAGACCGTATAGTAAACCTGAAAAACGTTAACTGAAAGCCCGATGCTATGAACCAACCTCCACAAAGAAGCAAACCCAGAGATAATCCTATGAGAATTGGGTGTGAGTTGGGAAGGAGAAACACCTAGGATAGCATAAATGGCCCGTATAGTAGGATGCAAAGGTAGCTAATACTGACCTTAAACATTTGTTCATAAACACAGAGCTCACCCACCTGACAGTTAAATGCCCTCTCGTCTGCAGAGGGTATCCTCATAGTCATGGAAGATGCTATTCCATATTGATGTCGCCAACAGAGAAGATTTACCTTAGTTACTGTGATTTTATATAAACTAGCAACATAGGTGTTAACAGTACTCTCATCTGATGAACCATCCTCAGAGCCCACAATCATAGTATCGATCGAGTTTTGTTTCCCCTCAACAGCCGATATGGGGATTGACATCAAGGGTGGAACCACCGCAATATTGACCTTTGGATCAACAGAGCCCAATAAGATCTCAAGGGATGACACAGAGTCAACGGATGAATTGATAGAATCGACTCCACCAGAAGGCTTAGTTTGTCCAAAGGGCGACGCTCTATGAGAGAGATCCATAACCTCATTGAGGGAACCCACGTCCTTAGCCATGTGATAGATAGGAGGATTATCACCCATTGACTCGGATAATTCAAACATAGAGGCAGTAATCTCTACAACAGGTGGAGGGATTATAGCTAAAGGAACCGGATAAATGGGTCGGAGGGGAAAGGCTTCTCTTTGGCATCGAGAAACATCCAAGGCCTCGTAATTCCTAATATCAGTAAAACACCTCTCTCTGAGAGTTGGACACTCCTAGGCTAACTTATACAAAGGGCCTTAACATCCAAGAGACGACCCAACACTTGACTAAAATAGCAAATAATTCTTCAAACACTTAAAACTTTGACCAGGGTTAGACCTAGGATATTCGGTTATGTCAAATTTAATCTCCACATTTCATCGCAAACAATGATACGTAAGAAACGTTAAAAGACAAGGAAAATGACATCGATAGTTTTCCCACTTTAAAAAAATGATTAGGAGAGATGAGTTTATTCGCCATGGGATTCATTATGCCAGAGAGAATATTTGGGTCAATACTTAGAGTCAAATGGTCTAGAGTGATGTGTCTGAAATAACTAATAATATTGGCTGCGGGTTGTTTGCAAATGAGAGCGATGAAACTTAAGTTATAACCTGAAAGAATCCATTTTTTTAAAGAATGTGATGGTGGAATTAATAACATCCTTTTGGACAGTGTCTTGGAATGTTTGAAAAATAGACCTAGAAAATGACCACAGTCTGGAGATGAGTTTGAGTTGAGAGAAAAAATAACTTTTTAAACCTCAAGAAGAGTGGGAAGACCATATACAATAGATATATCCTCATCATTGAGCATGTCAAGGTACTATCATTGACAAAATAATCAAAGTTGTAAACATCAGTGACAGGGAAAAATTCACCACATGAGATTGGATAGATATAGGATCAGTATGAATAGAATGCATTTTTAAGAAATAAGAATAAAAATAAGGGGGTTTTTGAAGTGTCATGATGATTATAATAAACTTTAAGCGTTAAAACACATTTAATGATAAACCAATTGTTATTAGAAAAAACAACTTGACTTTAAGAAACTTGTGTTCAACCATAACTTTGTTGTGATAGGGTAAGGCCATGTTGAGTCGAAGGAAGAAGAAATTCAAATTGACTAGAGAATCACATTGATGTGGGAATCATAATAAAAGTTAGATGACCTATTTCAGGGGTATGCACCAGTTTTACCTTGAGTTTCACCCATCATGTTATATTAGAGTATAATGTAATAGGAGAAGTGTTAACAAGAAATGTCACTCAAACAGTAAGTATCCTCATTTGGAAGAGAATGGGATGAAATGATGTGGTTGTATTTCATAGCATGATAACTCTCCTTCTTGAAGGAAACCTAAAAAATATCAAAAGTTATATCGAAAATAATAATATTTAAAAGCATCACTAAGTTATTACCAATATCATGACTTTTATCATTTGCATTCAAATCGATAGCCAACTCATTAAGGGGTTTTAAATTTGTAGGCTTGGGTAGCTAGTAATGAATGGCCTGACTTCTAGAGTAACAACCTTCCACCAAGTAATTTAGTTGTGATGCATTCCTATTTTGAGATTTTACCAGCAACTTTGTTTCCCTCTCTCTATATGGGGTCCTAAAAATTTGCATTTTGGAAAGGTTGGATGTGCAATTAAGCCAACTTTCATGGATGTACCAAGGAGGGTTGTAATTATCGTAGAAAACACATTGCACCACAACTGCGTTATCAAATTAAATCCAACGAGTTTTCCATCCTTCTTAAAATCAAAATCCTCGCCTAGAGTAATTGATGAGGGAAAAATAATGCTCAAGTTTGAACAGAACCGAACGGTGTTGATCATTTGGCCGAGCAGATGAACACTTGGCTGAACGGGGCAAACAGGTTCAATTGATGAATACCGAGGTGAAGTGATGAGAATGATGAACACTTGATCCGAACAGACAAATAGGATGAACATAACGACTTCTCGGCCAAACATGTCGAAGAGGAGGGTCCCAAAGGCCGAATGTCTCGACAAATGATTTTATTCACATGTTATATACGATTTAGGACTCATCAAATAATTAAACATCTTATCCTATTAAGGTGGAGAACCTGATGTTGTATTGGCCTTTATAAAGGCATTCCATTGTTGTGAAAAGAACCAATCTATCCCGTTACATGAACACCATGGTGAACACTCCAAGAGATTAGAGTGAAGAGTGGGATAACCCCCAATGTGGACATGAATCATATAAAAATTTGGTGTTCTTATGTGTTCTTGGTTCTTTTCTTATTTCTTTACTGTGTTGTGTGTGAGAATCAAATTTTTGCCTTAACATAATTGGCTCCATTTATGGGAACTCTGTGATAATCCATGTTTGTTGTTCTCAATTTTTTCTTTTAATTGATTGATCCATTTTTTGAATAAACTATTGCTTGATTCACAAAAAATATTTGAATCAATAAAGACAACATCAGAGTATAAAGCCACAAATTATACCGAGATCTGTTAATGATATCTTAAACTGAATCTTGCAACTAAGTTCTTTATACATTTATTGACAAGAAGGTGGAAAAGGCCCACTAGTTGCAAAGAAAACAAGAAGCATAATTTGACTCGAGTGGAAAAGAGGAGCTAAATAAATAGGACCCTTGCAAATAAAAACTTGATTGTGACTACTAAACAACTAAAAAAAGGAACACAACAATGTAAAGCCAATTTAAAAAGCATTTAGGTCCTATGATTTCTTGAATACACGCTTGCTTGCGAACAACAGCCCATTTTTCATTTTTCACAGAAGAATTTACTTCATTTGAGATGAGTTCCAAATCCACCGCAGATGCCGAATCTAGTTTGGGGAGATCCACAGATAATTCAATGCCTCAGTCGTCGTGAATTTGAACACTAATAGGATTAACTTGGGATATCTCGTCACTTGTGTTAATATTCTCTAAAGGAGACCTATCTTCATCAGAAGATGTAGCCTTAAACATATCATTGCGCAAAACAAATGTATTTACTATCAATATAATAGAATCATGTTGGATTAAGTATTAAATATAGCTTTGTTTTTTCTTATTTGGGTTGCCAACAGAAGATCCTTACTGATGAGAGTTGATAGCAGTTTGAAACGACTGAACCGAGACGTCCACAACATCTGGTTCTTTAATTTCCATCTTCGCATTTTTGGCCAAATCTACAAAGCAATTAGTCACATCACTTTTACCCGCATGGGGAATAACATTGTCCACTAATTTCACATTCTTATTAGAAAATAACACTTGCTCCTTATTCACAACATTTTTATCTCCATAGGAAATTAACTTTTGGCCCCCACTTGGAGTCGTGTCATGCGCTGATTCTACAACTAACAAATTCTGTTGAGAGTCCATATTTATAGCCGATGTAAATATTTTTCCAACGGAGTCAATATCGTTTTGAACGGGAACAGAAAATTTGGACTCTTCTTCCGAAAAATCTGGGATATTCCCAATAACGTTTTGAGTAGGAACTCTGTCCACCTCTTTGGATTTTTTGGTACCAACTATAAAACCATTTTTATCCAAAAAACGTAATTGACCAAGGGGCTACTGCTGAACCAAATCGTCCGGGACTGCATTTTTTTCTTGATGTCGAAATTATCCTCCTTACTTGGATTTTGTTCCATATTATCCTTACCACAGATGTCTTACACTTATTCTTTATTACGGATTGGTTCTTCCGTAATATTGGTTGTTTCTTCATGATCATTAGTAGTTGAACTCCAGCATCTCACTGTTGTCTTCAAGAAATTGAGTGTCTATCTTTTCTATTTGATCCTCTTTCAACTGATTGTTATTACAATTTTGAATGGATTTATGAACAAATTGCAAATCTTTCTTTGGAGGTCTCACATTGTCAAGGTAAAGAAATATGCAAGAGACTTCATCATGAACTTTTTTATAGCAGTTCTTGAAAATTTTTAGCATGTTATCAACCATTACTTCATGCCAGAAACCTTTGTCACCACAACCTATACAAATTCACTTAGAAATCTTCTTCGTAAGATCTTCCAGAAGACACACATGAGCAACACTTAGTCTATTGATGTCCACAGTGTAAGCATCAAGTTTTAGAGGTTTGCCAACCAATTTTGCAATAGAATACATAGATGATTTTGAGAAAAAGTGAATGGGTAAATGAGGAAAAGGCACCCATATGGGAGATAGGCTAATCTCAATCTCTGGACTAAAATCAGGTGTCCATTTGAATATCCTCATTCGAAATCTTACAATATACCAAGAGTCCTTCATCCGTGTCCTTGAAAAATCTTCTTAAGAATTTAACCTGATTAAAACATGCTTGTGATCCAATAAACCAACATTGAAAGAAGTTTTGAGAGAAAAAGTTTGAAAAACTTGTCTTATAACATCCTTCGAAGGTCTTCCATGAGAGAACTTTCCAATCAAGGCATATTGAGAAGGTTTATTAAGGGTTTCAATATCATCATAAGATAACATAACAGCAGGTTCACCTTTGTAAGTTGTTGGTTTCTTGAGGACAAGATCATGGTTACAAGATGAAGAAGCTACTAAAAAAGCAAAGGAACGATTTTATACATTTTTAATATCTCGAGGAGTAGGATCAACATGTGTCTCGATGCTATAGAAGCACAATTGCATCCGCCGATTATAGCTTGAAAGAAAAAAAGATTAAGTTTTTTATACATATTTTTACATTAATTACATGATTTTTGCTTGTTTTCCATTCCCATAAAGCACTTTTACAATGTTACAATGTGTTGTGCACCCTCACCTTATTTACCACCTATCAAATGAGTTATTAAAATCTCTTTAAAGGAAAGGGTTCACTTGTAAAAAAAATTAAATTTATAATAAATATATGTTATGTACGATAAAAAAAATGAAATTTTCTGTGATGACTGCAGGCATCATATGGATAAAGGTTGATCTTTCTAGTTGCTGGGTTCAGGTCACGCACCTTCATTGGAGTTATACCTTATTCCTAGTTTTTGAGTTAAATATTTTGGAATCAGTCTTCTGGAGCAGCAACCACAAGTATTCTTACTATTAGACTTGGTCCAGTCAGGTGCAACAACCTGAGATATCTTAGGAGCTAACCCATTCAAATGTTTAATTCAAAATGCAACCCACATGTATATATTCTAGTAGCTGCAATGTACACTCTCTCGAGAAATTAGAAAGGCCAATATATAAAACAAAATTCTACTTCTTATCTACTGTTATATGACATGTTATGGCGGCAGGTTCTTTGGGAATGGAGTGATGAAACAAGAGTTGTAACCTGAAAGTTTTTCAAAGAACATAATGATGGAATTCATAACATCATTTTGGATAGTGTTCCATAATGTTTGAAAAACTAGACCAAGAAAGCCATCACGTCCTGGAAATGAGTTTGGGTTGAGGAAAAAAAGTATATATTAACATTAAGAGGAGTGCAAATACCATCTAAAATGGATATATCGTCATTGTTGAGCATGTGGGGGATACTAGAATTGACAAAATAATCGCAATTGTAAACATCAGTGGGAATGTAAACGAGCCAAGAAAAAAAATCACCACGTGAGATTGGATAGTTATAGGATCATTATGAGTGGTGTTACCATATTAGGGTTGCACCATATTACTACATTGGGATTTTTGAGAAGAAATTCTATTAAAGAATGCCGTGTATCTATCCCCCTCTTTCAACTAATTAATTATAGACTCGTCTCTTAAGAATTTCTCTTGAATTCTAAGGGTATCAAGAAGAGAAGTTGTGGCATGAGGCATGGTGTGATTGGGTCCTTATAAGTCAATTTTCTTTTGGATCTCCTTCAGATTAGTTCTAACATTAGGGACATTCATATTCAAAAGTATTTTTTGGGTGTTTTTACACGCACCCACAATACCCATTAAGAGCCCAAAACGAACAGATTGTCGTTCTTAACTTACAAAATAATAAAAAGACAAGCAATCCCTTTTAAAAGCCTCCCCGACCACAAGATTTAGAGCAACTTGTGTTCAACTACTGTGGGCTTAGAGAACTTATTTTTCACATACAATTCAATTCTATTATCCAAATAAAACACCATAATCAATACTCCAAAAAAATGCATAATCAGTAATTTCCTTTTAAAAAAGCGTGAAAGAAGCCATCAATACATTTCAAGTAAATCTAAGTCTTCTTCTGGGCATTTCATCTGATACTATTTTCTATTTATTCAAGCATTTCTCTTTTGGTAAATTTAGAACAATTTGGACATTATTTCTTCTCCAGAATTTGATCAAATAGTTCATAGAGTTTTCATCAACAATTTATAAATTTATAAATGTCCCACACGAAGTTGAGATCAACAAACCATTAAAATGACTCATTGATCACATCATGAAAATTTGGTTGATTAACCTAAGATAATTGGAATTTAAAGGGCTTGGGGATAGTGGGGTGTGGTTTTGTAGGACCTCGTTCTTGGTTCTTGTGTGGAGAGGGAGGGATAGAGACGTGTTCATTTGTGTCTGCCCATAGGGTTGAGAGTGATGGTCTCTGAATCTCTATTTTTCTTAGAGGTCGGGTTTTTTAAGCAGTTGGTATCAAATTTTGTGTACGTCCTTATTGACCAACGACGTTCTTCGCGCGAAGGATTTTCCAGTTGTTTCGAGTTGCAAGTTTATAATTACTTTTTAGTTTTATTTAAGAACATAGTGAGAGACCCTAGTTTGAAAATCCCTAAAATGTAGACATGTAATTAGTTATAAAAATGATATTTATGATAGGTGTAGGAACTTCACTTAGTAGTTAAACGGGTAGACAAGCGTGTGTGTGTAAGGATTGGTATATTAGTAATGGTAGGCCTCTAGTATATGTATGTGTAACGAGAGATTATTAATGTGTGTAGGTGTAACGAAAAACCATTAACGTGTGTGGGTATAACGAAAGGTCGTTAGTGTGTTAAGGCTTCTGCTCATGTGGGAAGCCTTAATATTGGCCCTACCTACTCGTGTAGCTACATGATCAAAGCATACATATTTTGTGATGAGGCGTCGTTGCATGTAATGTGTTCTGACATGATATGTGAGTAAGTGTGAGGACTTGTCTAGGGAAGACGAGTGGATGATCTAGAGATCCTATATAGTACCTATGAGGTACATGGTTGGGGAGAAATGTGAATTACGTAATGCTTTAGAGTTAAGAGGACAACTCTAATATTATTTTGTAAAGGGAGTGGACCCGAAGTCGCTGATAGACATTAATCTATCTATCTATCAGCATTAATCTACAATATTACAAAGACACATGCGTGTGTATGTGAGTGTATACATAACACACATTTAAAAAAATCAAAAATCTAAGCATTCGACTAAAATATTGTAGAATCAAAACACCAAAACTTTATAATAATGATTAAATAAACATATTGATTTCTTTTAAATTTAAAAACAGACTAAAAACTTTAACGGAACAAACTCAAAAATCCTCTAACATACATTTGTAGATTGTGTAAACCTTATTAGGGTAAAGAATGAACAATCAATACAACAACAGAAACGTAAACACACAAAACACAATGATTTCAACAAAAAAAAGATTAAAAAATACAAAAGAAAAAACATACATGTATGGAAGTTGGCAACTTCAAAAGAAAAAATCATAGCAATATCACAAAAGAACGAAGTAAATCTGATCGACAATTATGAATTTAGTACAAAATTCTTTAAATTCTCAGTTTTGCATGAGATATATATGGTGATTAACATAATAGTCAATGAGACTCTTTTTATTGTTTGACCTTTTAAAGTCGGACTATTACAAAGAAATGTTTTTTTACCAATCAATCCCGTTTACTAAGTATGTAGTCAAATATGTTCTACGATACTTTTTTACTCCCACAAATACCATGAAAAAATATTTTTGTTTTAATAAGTCATATGTTGTAAATATAAAGTGAAGACACACTCCATATATAAATATGACTTATTGAGACAAAAAATATTATCATTAGACCAATTATAAATTTTTATGCCATGAGTATAATATAAAAAAAACTGTTAGCTAAACTGTTCGAGTATGAAACGCACAATAAAATATTACAATGACAGAGTTTTTGTCTAATTTCATTGAGTCTTAAGAATCTAAGTGTGTGCCTGTTAGTGGGAGATAAAGAGAGAGAGAGAGGGGTTAATAATACGTACGTCCATTCTCATGGCTTGTATGTGCAAAATATATGCGATCTTACGCCTATGATCATCATTTGATCCAATTGTGCTGAACGCGTGACAAGAAACAAAGGGCCTCAAGAAACGTAGTCCTTGTGTAGAACCCCCTTCAGACACAACTTCCATTAGGAATTATAAGACCATTTTTCTTTTATAATTAACTGATTGTATTAAAAACCAAAACTCTTGAGGGAGCGAACCCGTATACAGGAAGTATACAAAACTAAAGCTAGCAGAGAAACAATCAAACGCCTACTACACTTACACTAAATTAAGATGCATTATGAATATCCCCCACGAATTCAAGAAAATCCTCAGTAGAGACGAAGATCTTCAGTTTATACCAACTAAGAAGTGTGCTCAGAAATAGATGCCGAAGTCTCTATGGAGCCATCTAAACACCTTCGAAGCAATGAGCATTCCTCTCCTTCTAGACTGTCCAGAAAATGCAGCGGGGGACCATCTGCCAGACCCTTTTGTCACCGACCACCTCCTAGGATGGTTTCACATCTCAAGAAGCTCCCTAACAGATACAGACATGACCCGCACTGTCCTCGTAATGTCCAGGAACACATCCCACAAACCTTTAGTCACCCTGTAATGTAGCAGGAGATGATTGGTCTTCTCCTCGTCGTAATTGCATAACCAGCACCGACTAGCCAGATGATATCTTCTCTTCTGTAACCCTTCCATCGTCAATATGTCATGTATGGACGCCATCCAAACAAATAATTTGACCTTCGGTGGTGCCATAACCTTCCAAATTTTCTTACACAGGAAACTGCCCTTATGGGTACCGCCCCTCAAAATCTCATAATAGCTATGGACCGAGAATACACCAGATCATCCTCCATTCCACCTCAAAGTATCCTCCCTGACGGTCGGACGGGGAGTCGCTCAGCCAATCAAAGAACAAGTCTGCTTCCTGAAGTTACCAGTCCTAGAGCCTTCTCCTAAGTTGAGGACACCACACGTAACCATTACTGATGGAGTTAACACGATCAACCACCATATTGTCTTGATTCACTCCAAGATTAAAGATCTCAGGAAATAGACCCTGAATAGATCCGTTCTCACTCCATTTTTCTTTCCAGAATATTTATCTTATCCACTTTCCCTAGAAGAAAGTTAGTGTTCCTAGAGTAATCCACCCACTACTTAGAAATATGCTTCCACAAACCCACTCCATGTGCACCAAACCCCACTATCGACCTCCACCCCATCTGAGAAGAACCCCACCTCGCGCCAACAGCCCTTCTCCATAATCTAGTAACCTCCCTAGGGAAACGCCATAGCCACTTCCCTAACAGAGCTCGATTTAAAGTACCCAAGTTCCTCACCCCGCCCCCCTTCTTTAATGGGCTTGCATACCTCCTCCCAACCTACTAGACTATGTTTAAAGTCAACATCAGTACCTCTCCATAGGAAATATCTCATGAGATTCTCCATTTTATTATGCACATAAGTGGGTAAGGGCAAGATGGACATGTAGTAGGTTGGCAAACTAGACAAGAAGCTCTTGATGAGAGTAAGCATCCCTCCTTTTGATAGGAACCAATTTTTCTACCCAGCTAACCTCCTTATCATTATTTCTAAAACCGGGTCCCAAATTTCCTTACACTTGTACTTATCTCCCAGGGGAAAACCGAGATAAGTATTAGGGAAGGTCCCAACTCTACCACCAAGAACACCTGTTAGGTCCTCCACATCCTCCACTTCTCCAATTAATTCGAAGTCGAGACACTGCCTCAAAGCAAATCAAAAGTAACTTCAGATCATGCATTTGCCTACAATTAGCCTCACAAAATATAATATGATCATCAACGAATAGAAGATGTGAGAGAATTACCTCCTCGTTATTCGAAGACCCAAAACCAAAGTCTCTAATCCACCCAGTCGCTATCACCCACCCCATCATCTTTCTAAAAGCCTCCATAATCAAGATAAATAAAAATGGGGACAAAGGATCTCCTTGCCAAGACCCCGAGAAATGGGGAAAAATCCCTCAGGCACCCCATTAATCAACACTGGAAATCTAACTGTAGAGACACACCTCTTAATCCATCGGCACCATCAATCCCCAAAGTCCATCCTCCTTAATATGTAAAGAAGGAACTTCCAGTTAATGTGATCATAGGCCTTCTCAATGTCGAGTTTACAAGCCATGCCAGTGTTCACACTCCTCAACCTAGCCTCCACGCACTGGTTGGCCACCAAGAGAGCATCAATAATCTGCCTTCCCCCCACGAAAGCATTTTGAGACCCTGAAATCAAAGGGTTAATGACCTTCCTGAGTCGCACCGACAAAACTTTGGCTAGGATCTTGTACACACTCCCAATCAGGCTGATCGGTCTGAAGTCCTTGATATCAAATGATCCCCCCTTCTTAGTTATCCCCCACAATATCTGGAATTGAACCACCTTTACTTCTACCTCCACCTCCACTTTTACCAGCACCATCACCGTCACCCGCACCTGCCCCCATGGTTAACCGAAAACATGGACCTAACCGACACCCTGGGTCACAATATTCCCAGGTTCTTCCATAATGAACCCACCGACTACAGAAAAGGTTCATGGCTAGACTAGAAACCAAGTAGTAACCCTGTGGCGAGAATTCCTACCAGAAACATGAATGTTAGCATATTCTTTATCATTCTAAAAGACAACATTTTGATAGGTTGTTTAGTGAAATAATTCTAAGTCTTTGTGTTGGGAAAATAAGACTGATAGACAATGTATTTATAGACTCTAAATATGGTATATGAAAAGAATTATAATGAAAAAAGGTCATTTTCATGGGTTTGAATTATGTGGGCATAATATGTCCTCTGCAGGCTTTTCTTCTCAAACGACTTTTGAGGCACCTTATGTCCAGCATGATATAATCTGTGTGACCTCAATAATTCCTATAATTCATGATAATCTCACTGCCTACAAAGTTGGAAGACAAAGTCTGTTTCAGGTATATAAATTTGCACTTTGAGGTCAATATTTATTTTTGCAATATATTTAATATTTGTTGTTATATTTTTCTAGGGGAAGAGTAGGAAACTTAAAAATAGATGCAAAAGTAAAAATACGCATAACACTAGACTCGGAACTAAAAATAGGCTTAACTATTGGACCCAAAAAACATATATTATACACTAAAGGAAAAAGGGGTCCTCTTTGTCACTGATAAAATTTAGAAGTTCCCTATATATATACTATTTTTCTTCTGATCGTCTTAAATTGATAGTTCATTTTATTAGTACATAATAAAGGGATCATGTCTCCTGATACTAAACAAGACGTTGAATATATGTTCAACTTGTATAAAATATAGTTTTGGATGGAGATATATTACACTGTGTCGCATATCTAGTGGAAATGGAATCCTACGTCAATGTCACATATTATCTAATATTAATAGTTTAATTTAAAATAATGCTAGTTAATCTTTTTTATCATTTGTTTTACCACTTCAATACATTTAGAGACATGTATAGCATTTGATATTTAGGTTGGCTCTACTTTTGCCTAGCCCTCCACAGCCTTTCGTTTGACACTTTTCTTTTCTCGTGTGATATGAAGTATGAATGGTCATTTTATGAACCCCCGATTTTTGTTCACTATTAGGCGGTGTTTAATATACTAAAACCACAAGTGGTATTCAACATTTTAATCCACAACATGGATATGACCTACTTAACAAAGCATTTTAACTAAGAGATCATCTGACCAAACGCATTTTCTTGAGCAAACTTTTAGTGTGGTGCTAAACTGAAAAAATAAAAAATTCAAAGAATAGTACAAAAGTTTTCTTCTAATCTCATCTCCTCTTTGTGCTATTGAATAACAATACACCCTCTCTTTTGTATTTTTATGTATTCTTATATATATATATATATATATATATATATATAAAATAAAGGAGGAGGGACTTTTGGTATTTTCCAACTCATGGCTCATATCAAAAGTTGATGAGTTTGGTCTTTATCAACTCACGGTTGCGATTAAATGGGATGGGTTTGAATATGGATGAGAATCAACCGAAGATTGATCTGTGGAACCTTAAAATCCTTTGGGACTCACTATCATTAGAGTGGATGGAGTACAACCTACGTATATGCACATCAGTTAGCATGTACTTTCTACATATTTGCACACAATCTCAATCTGCACACAATCTCACACAATCTGAATCTGCACACACAATCTCAATATGCACACAAAAGAGTGGTCTAGTTTCGTCTCCTTACGGTGAGTTCCTACTCTTCATTATTTTTCTTCTCCTTACGGTTAGTTCCTGATATATACCAAGTGTGCTATGTTATCTTCATCTGGGTGTATCTTCATTGTTAATCATTGTTCCTGCTCTATATTATTTTTACACAGACAGGTATATACCAATTGAGTAAAGAAATATCAATGATAGAGTTAATAAATATCTTCATCATTTTTGTTAACTGATATATACCAAGTGAGATATGTTATCTTCATCTGGATTTATGGATGAACGAACTAGGTTTATCTCCATCTAGGTATAAACCTATATATATGCAAATCTCATATCTCTTCAATGAGCTAATTTTTCAAATCCTCACCTATTGAAACCGAAGTTGAGAAAATGATGGGGAAACTACTAATATTTTATGTGGAGAAAGATCCAACGATGGTGAATGTTTGTGCTCTAGTGTTTTTTTTACATATTTATCGTTTCTAATCAATATGAGTTTAGTTATGTTTTTACCTTTTTTAAAAGTGGGTTTTGTCTCCCAATGGTATGCGCTATCGATTTCAGGTACCTGGATGAAGGATTTGGGGGAAAATGATATTAAGGCAACAAATAATCATTCATGGATATGGTTATATGGATGTTGATGATGTACACGAGAATGATGAAGGGTCATCGAAAAGATAAGAAATTTCTTATGTAGGGTTTTCTGATTCGGTTTTTATTTTTACAAATCACATTGTTGGGGCTACATGTTTTTTCTTATTTTCACACTCTATCTCCATTGTGAGGTATACATCCTTCTTTCTCTATCCACCGGATCCATTTTCATCTCAGTCGGCCCTTACGGAAGCCGAAATAGTATTACGAACAGTAATAGGGAAACATCAAAGATAACTCTCACTTTTGGTAAGTAATAAAGTCGGAATAAATGTTTTGTAGAATGTTGAGGCTAAGTGGATAGCTTGGGTCGATTTTTAGTTGGTCTCTTTTGCCTGTGGCTTCAGTTGTCTATTTTACTACGGAGTTCTTCCTGTTGTATGTCCTTTTAAAATTTTTACATTTGGGTTTAATGATTCTTTACTTGATATTAATTGTTTAGCTAACAAGGGTTTACTGATTTTTGTGATTTATAATTGGTTTATGAATTGGTTTAATATATGGGTTCAGTTTTCTACATCTCTAATGTGAGATTCATTAAATAACACTAGAAGAAAAAATATCATTTATGTCAGTTTGAAAATTAACATTATGTCAGACAAAGAGAAAATGACATAAATGATTTTTGTATAAGATACATTTATGTCAATTCAACTTTGAAGGTGTATTTTTATCTCAATTTAAGTAAAATATGAGATAAATTGTAGTTTTAGTTATGTTCAACTTAAGTTAAAAATTGAGATAAATGAAAATAAGTAGCGGGTCTTTTTTTTGGCCTTCCCGCCTAGAGATTTGCTCCTAAATCTCATCCTCTCTCCATCTCTATTACGGTTTCATCTATTCTCTCTCTACGGAACTCCGTCTCCTCTCCTTTGTCTCTCCTCGACAGCTCCTTATCTCCTCATCTCATCACCTACATCTGCACATCACCATCGTCCACTGCACATCATCATCTTCCGCTGCACATCATCTCCTCATCATCTACATCGTCATAGTCTCTCGACAGCTGCTCTGTTACGGTTTTATTTGACCTAATGTAGGTATGAGTTTTACATTTTTTTGTTATTTATTTACTTTAGTTATGTTTGTTTACATGAGGTTAAGTTTTAATGTTTTCATTCTATATTTAAAAATATTTTAGGAATGTTTAAAAAAATGTTGTAAGACTTAAAATTAATTGAACATTATAAATATTGATTGGGTATTATTATTTTAGGGCTTCAAATTATTAGGTACTTGGTACTGTTATTTGTTAATGTTGATTGAGTGTTGTTAGTTAGGAACTTGAATTAATTAGGTATAGTTACTATTGATTTGGTGTCGCTAATATTGATTGAGCGTTGTTGTTTAAAGTTTGAAATTAATCTAGCATTAAATATATTGATTGAGTTGTGTTATTTAGTTTTAAAATAAATTGGGTATTGTTAATATTTCCCGGGTGTTCTTATTTAGGGCTTGAAGCTAATTGGGCGTATATAGAATAGTTAATGTTGATTGGGTATTGTAGTTTGTACGTACAATTTTATAATGTATATACAAATTTTTGAAATATATACACAATTTTTTGTAATGTACATGCATTATGTTTGGGTAAATCCTAAGCGGTGAGGGTTCTTAGGGCCCGTTTGGCAATCCAATTCCAAGGCTTGGAATTGGACTTGCAAGGCCAATAAATTCTGTGGAATTAAAATTGGCCTTCCAATTCCATTTCTATGAAATTGGGTTGCCAAACGGACACATAGTGTCTAAACAATTATGTACAAACAAAAAATATTGGCCAAGAACTAAAATAACAAATTATCCTCTAGTTCTTCTAATTTCCTTTTTTTTAAATTGGATTGGTCTTTATAGAGCTTAATTTCTAAAGATAAGAAATCTCATATCTCGAGGCTTTCAATGGATGTTTCTGAGCGGTTCACTAACAAATAAACTAATACCATTGCGAGGTACTTGGAGGGGGGGGGGGTGTTAGATGTACACAATGTTAAGAAAAGTGATAAGTGGTACTATATTATCATATTATGTGGTGTTCTTTATGAAAGTTCCTGTTTTTAGTGGAATTTTTATTTGTGAAGTGAAGAGGTTTGATTTGCTTAATTATGGTATATCTTACATATGAAATAATATGTACCATATAGAAACAACAACTATTATATAGTTTCATTATCTTGGCTTATATAACAATAAGCACGAACACATGTACCTCTATGATGTATCTGTCCATATATGTATGTGTATGAAGAAAATATGATCAAACAAGTCTCTGTTTGATTTTATCAAATAAGTGCCTGCCTGCTTTTATCAGTTTGTATCAAATGGAATAGTTTTGTTTGTTACTACTTGTAATCGTGTTTACATGATAAATAATTTTGTTGTTTTATGTTGTTTCCTGTACCCTTGTTTACATGGCTGAAATTCTTTAAATCAATTGAATCTGTATTTAACTCATTACTCCATAATAGTTTTTTTCTTTGTTTAACCATAGATATTGCACCAGCCGCCGCAAACTGATGAGCGACTCCGCCTCAGTCGCCCTCATCGGGACTATGGATAGAGAGTGGTGGTGACTATTATTTCTGGTAATAGTCATACCTTTAAACTTTTCAACCAAACCTAAAAACATCGTAAAGTACTTTTTTTATACTTTGGGTTAATATTGAATATCATGTTGTTTTTATACTTTTATAAGGATTCTGTCAAATAATCTAGTTATGACGTTTTAGAAGTGAGGTCAATAGCTCAATACAATGGTTTGATTATATAGGTTAGTTTATCATTATCTATCTTGTTTGCCTCTATTATCCCTCTTATATACCGTATATCCTCGATTAATTTGTTAACAAAATTTTAAAGAATGAAACAAGGTCGCACATGTCATTTTTTCCCAAACAGTGGTCTTTTTTTCTTGGTCTATGATTTATTATCCCTCTTTACAAATGTGAAGAACTTCCTTAATTTTACTAGGTTTTAAACCCTTTAAATCGTTGACTCATATATATTTTGCATTCGAGAAACAAGTATATTACATCCCCTCACTATATTATACTTTTATCTCTGCTAAATGACCTTCATACACGTCTTATTCTAATTGTTACTTGCCATTGATCAGAATTATGATGGGATGTTCCCCTAATAAAAATGCACGAGGAGAAGAAGGTGGCCCATAAGCAGCTCCCTCTAGATTTAGGTAATCACAGAGCAATCGCGAGTCCTTAATGTCATTGGACAATATTAGCATGTTAGAGTCCATGTTCCATATCTTGTCATTGGAGTTGATTACATGTAAGCAAAATCCACTCTCCTATTGTAACCATATAGTATTTATATCGTAACTATTTGGATTGTTTTTCTTCTTCTTTTAATTAACTTTTTCTTTATTTCTTTGCTATTTGTTTTTTTCATTATTTCTGTGATTTTATTTAATTCATATATAACCCGCTTCAACAGTAGTAACACTCCATTTAACAGTTTTCTCATCTGGATCATCCTCAACATTGATAATTCACCCAAGTGCTACTCCATGGACATGTCTACAGATTTCATTATAATGTATGTGTTTTCCTAATCATCTTAAGGTGAGTACACATATTCTTCGCACTTCCTCACATGATATGAGATAAAGTAATTCCATTATTGTCAGTTTAATAGCCACTTGGTATGGAATGCCAACGACATCATCTTAACCTTTGTTGTAATAAATCACAAAATTTTCAATCTATGGAATTAGATAATATATTGCAGTCATAATAATATATTTAGAAAATGGTTCCCTAGTTACTTTAGTGAGGAAATTCAATTTTGAATGGTATCTCACTTTATAAGTCAATCAAATAATTTGGAATTAGATTTAGGTTAGCCTGTTTCACATAAACTTATGGTATGCTTTCTGAGGAGGAATGCATGCATGTCAAAATTACATCACTATATAGCTCTTCAACCTCTGACGCATTTGTTATTAACACTAGCCTCTTCTTCTCGCCACCTATTATCCAAAAGCCCCACACTTAAAGCCGTGAAGCTAGTTGGCAATGCGGGAGTCACTTCGATAGGCTTTAGAGGAGCCACAAGATCCATAGCAGTACTTTTACTCATTGAAACTTCTGCCTGGACATACTCTTCCGCCTTCTATGCATACTCCATGGCCAGCCCCAAACGAATTTATTTGTTTCAAAAATCAACTCGATTTTGTAAAAAGCATTGGATGCCATTAAATACCTCTAAATGATTTTTCTTCTGAGCTCTCCCTTAATCTTGACCAAGTTCACAAAAGTTGAAATGGTCGGGAATATTCCTCCATGATCAATCCTTGAATTCTTGCAAAAAGGATCTCCTTCATATGAATCCAGAGCTCCTTTATCTTAGGCCAGATCTAGATTCAAGGTTGATTATCACGCGACAATTCATCCCACCATACCGGAGTAGTGAACTTACCACCAAATTATTTGTGAGTGGTTGGTTTGTTGGAGCAAAAAGTGGGTACATCCCACATTTGAAAAAGAGGAGAGAACTCATCTACATATAATATTATCGATACTTATTCTCTATTTTAGGAAGGCTCTTTGTGGAGGGGAAAATATATCATAAATTTGACATGAAGCCTCATAATGAAAACATTGAGAAGTATGGAAAACTCTGTCATGAACGGATAAACAACTATATGACAAAAACTAGGCAGATACACGTCTCATTATTACTTAACCTATCTGTTTTTGTACATGATGTATGGAACCTAGCCACTTCTTTTCTTAATTTAATTGAATATCTTATTCGGGTTATTGACAATGATAATGGGAACACATATGCAGCCTATTCCACGATTGATGGTTGGTTTAAAGGCTTCTGGATCCAGTGTACTTGTGGCTACCTTAAAATTTGAAAATCTTGTGTTGATTTAGATCTATGCTAGATTTTATTCATTTTATGAGCTATTAATTATTATTATTTGGGGTGGGAAAAAGGGGGTTCATCAACTTTATTGCAATTCTATATATGTTCATAGTAGAATATATTTACATTGTTGACCATCCACCAACTAATACATATAAAGAGCTATCATTTTTTTTGTAGGATAAGAAGAAATTGGACTCTGAAGTAGCCGCTTCATGAGACTGATCAACCTCAAGTATGTGATTTGAACACTTTATTTTCCCTTTTTTGTGTTCATAAATCTTTAGTTACTACACACCTTTCGATGTACATACGTACACTTCAGTAATCCATAGTCTTTTCATTAGAACTTGATCTTCCATTGATCATATTTTCACACTGACTTCATTACTTCAATTTCTGATTTGGCTTTCCTTGTATCAACAAATTATGTTTTAAAGGTTAAAAGTCCCTCTCAGAAACGAGTGAGATGTCACAAAAATATCTTGCTAATATTTTTTTATACAGTATTGAACACCACTTAGCTTTGTGCTTCTTAGAATCCTGCATACTTATTAAGCCCTTACTGATACAATTTGGAGTAAATCGTATGAATTTTGTTTCGTCATTAGTAGGACCATGTTACATTTCTTCCAGACGGTTAAATCTTTATGGACAATTGAAAGTCAACTACTTGAATTTGGTTTCCCCATACTTTTTTCTAATCTATATATGTTTGCCATATAATAGACCATCAGGTCTTTTATGTTGCCTCAGTCGACATCTTACGCCACCTTCTGCTTCAAACGCATTATTGCTTCTCATTGGTGTTTTTGTTGGTTTGGGTTGCACATGGCCATGTTATTTCAGTCTATTTTTCACTCATCATCTACCTCTCCTGCTCAAGGTTGCATTCATTATTATTTTTACCCTTGTATTACATCTATTTATCCAAATTCTAGCTGTGACAACGCTTATAATATTTTTATGCGGCCTGGTCTGCCTACCTCTGTGTCTCTCTTGTGAGGTGACATATTTCTTACCTTCCCTGTGACTATTGTCGAAGGACCTCTAGTGTTCCGTTACTGTCATTTGTCTTATCAGTTGTGATCTTTCCATGTCCATCAAGCATGTTATGTCTCCTTATCCCTCTCCAGATCACTAATTCCCTGCAAAATAGGTATGTTATTTTAACCCTAGATTGTTGAAATTTATTTCCCTGCAAAATAGGGACAACTACATCCATGCGTTTATATTTCTAAAAACTATAAAAGTTGAGAATGAGTTTGTTAAGTTGGTGTGTTCAGGTTCAATATTCTTGCACTATTGTTACTGATAGTGCTGAACGGATGCTATACTATATATTGTTACTGATCGTACCTATTGCAGCAGCTGCAAATTGTTTGAATATTGTAGAATACAATTTGGTATAACAATATAAAAACAGGGGAGACTCCTCTGCATTTATATTGTTATACTAAGTGTTATTCCAAAATTTTTTGAATACTATCATATTCTTACAACTCATATTAATACAAAACTGGTTATTCTCCATCAAAGAAAAAAAGTAATTATTCGATCATATATCCAAACATTCGGAGAACATAATCGTGTTTTTAACCTTTATATGCCACAGGTACTTAGATTTTCTTTCCTTATTTAATTTTTCTCATTTTTATCATCATGTCGTCATGGAAATCTAACAGATTTTTTTGCTTAGAGATTTGTCGCCACGTCAACTAACTTCAGTACATCTCTCTGGTCTAATATAGTTGCAGGAGATTTAACAAATATAATTTTGGACCCCATACTCATCTTTTTCTCCCATAGGGAGTTAGTGGTGCAGCAATTTCACATGTCATTTCTCAGTAAGTTCTTTTATTATGAAAAATTCATTCTGTTATCTATTTTTATGGTATACCTGTTTTAGCCACTTCCTTAAAAATCTAGATATTCCAATGTATTTTATTTGTTTCTTTCTTACACGAGTATATTTGTATGTAGGTACTTAATTTCACTGATCCTCTTGTGCAAATTGATGAAACAAGTTCACCTCTTACCTCCAAGTTATAAAGATTTGCAGTTCAGCCGATTTCTAAAAAATGGTATGATATAGGGGACTAGAAAAATAGGACGGCATGTGACACTAATACAAACTTATAAAAGATATTGATGTATTGGAAATGGAATAAAGATTCAGTCATCAAACTTAAGGTTTTCCTATGTCTCAAATCATAATTGTATTTACAATAATCTGATTACATGGGAGGATATGTTTTTATTCATACTGAAACTACTAGTCCTTGCAGTTACGGTAATATTTTTAATAATGCTACTTATCTCAAAGTTTTTACAAAAGTAACATCGCAAATCACTCTGAGACTTTCAAATGCTGAGTAAGATATTATAGACTTCCAAGTCTTGTTTTCGTCTGTTCAACATTCTTGGGGTGTTTGGGAATAGGTTTTCTACTATTAGCAAGGGTAATAGCTACAACATTCTGTGTGACTTTAGCTGCGTCAATGGCTGCAAGGCTGGGTCCGGTAACAATGGCTGCATTTCAGATTTGTTTACAAGTTTGGATGGCATCATCACTTCTTGCCGACAGTTTGGCCGTTGCTGGATAGGTAAACACCTCTTTCCATACAATAATTTATATGAATAACTAGTTAAGAAAGATTACTTTTCATTTTCTAGTTATATGGTTCTTCAATGATAAATGCGTATGTTTTTCCTCCTACTCGTCTAGGCAATCCTTGCTTGTGCATTTGCTGAAAAGGACTATAAGAAGGCCATTGTCGCTGCGACATGAGTATTACAGGTGTGTTTTGTATGATTAATATTATTTCTCACTTGCTATTACAGGGACGAAACCAGCCGTTTTTGGAGGGGACCATGGATTCTCCTAACTTCTGAATTTTTTTAAATAATGACCCCTTACATTTTTTATAGTATCTAATTTAGTCATTTTCTTCACAAATTTTACCAGCACAATGAATATTGACTTCGCCACTCCTTGTTAAAAATGCTAGCTATTTACTTGTCGTCTAACAATCAATGCTTCAATACTATATTTTGATTTCCTCTTTTTTCTGCGGTGATTAAATGTTACAACCTCTATATTAAGCATCAATGTTAATACTATGATTTCAGCTTCCATCAGAAATGTAAAAGCCTATAATAATGAGGTGTTAATTTGCAGATGGGATTTGTTAAGAAATAAACTTCTACAGTATTTGAGGAATCTAACAATGGCTCTCTTTTTATTGGATAATTTATTTATTGCAGCTACACAACCTCTCAATTCCATAGCCTTTGTTTTTTACGGTGTTAACTTTGGAGCATCTGATTTCGCATACTCTGCGTATTCTATGGTAAGATATTAATAGACCTAAAAAAGGAAATAAACAAAATGTTGAATTATATTCATTTTTCCTTGTATATTCCATGTAATTGTTACATATAGTAAAAGGTCTTGTTTTCTTCAGGTTTTAGTGGTTGTATTGAGCATTGCATCCCTGTTTGTTCTTTCTAAAAGTAACGGTTTGTTTGGAATATGGCTTGCTTTAACCATTTATATGGGTCTGCGCACATTTGCTGATTTTGGGAGGTAATCTTCTCTTCTTTGTTGATGTTTTTTGAGGATATATAAGCTCCAAAGTAATATACAAGAGGGTAAATTGCAAAATACCACATCCAGCTTTAGAAATTTTGCAAGTAACTCATAGAAACATTTTCTGGAAAATAAAAGAGGCCCACGTGTGATTAATCATAGTACATTAATTTGGCATGAATATAAATGTTTCTCACACGGTCTCTACACATCACGGGTGTATTCATGTTGCATCATTGTGTCTCAAAGGCAATACCTAAAGAAAAGGCATTGCCAAATGAATTTAACATGATGTATATCAAACATTGTTCATGTATTACTAGGAAATACTGGACATTTATTAGTAGGGAGTATTCTCCTTCCAAAACTGTTATGCTATGAAGCTTATTGAAATGGGCACTAGTATGCTAATGTTGACATATTTTCATCTCTCTTTGTTGTTTAAATTGCAGGTCCTTACCAATTTGGTTTACATGCTTTTATATCGCAGAAGAAGCTGGAAGAGACTGAATTGGAGACACAGAATTGGAGAAATCTGCTGGCATGAAGATCCAAGTGAAGGTGAGACTGGAGCACGTTTTCTTTTTAAACAAAAACATGTATTGACAGATTAATGCACCATTATAAAAAAATTCAGAAACTTTTGTGGAATTGGAGTTGTTTTGATAGGAAGTACGAGAGAGCGAGAGGGTGGATTTAAACAATCGTTCACTTCGAAGCAACTACCACCTCAACTCTGGTATTAAGAGGTTAATATAAAGTTCCTTATGGTTTTAAGAGGTTAATACTATGCTAATAGTAGTTAACTCTACATCTTTTGATATTTATAGATGGTTGTTTATATATATGGTGGGGTGATTTTTTTCTCTAGATTGTGTTATATTCAAGAATTGCAAACTTTGAAACTTTTCCCCGTTTTGTGATTACATAGTTTGGAAATTTTCGTTGTTCATAGCTTCAATCTAAGATTTTTTAAGACCAATTTAAATATATATATATATATTGAATCCATTATTAAGACGCACAAGCGTAGTTCATAGCTTCTTGAATAATTGGGGAAGGCACAAAGGGATTATCCACACACCATAGCACCGTGTTTTACCCCGAAGGAGGAGGTGGTATGCATATATGTGCTCTGCATATATGCTGCATATCTGCATATCTGCATATATGCTGCATATCTGCATATATGCTGCATATATGTAGATGCATATATGCTGCATATATGCATGTATGCATACTGTATGGCATATATGCAGTATACATGGCATATATTATGCAGTATGCAGATGCATATATGTATATTATTTAACAATATTAATTTATTGTATCCTAACTATGCCTTGGTGTTTATTCTTTTAGTTTCCTTTTTCTTTTATATTTCTTTATCATTTCAATGGCATATATCTGTGTGTATTGTGCATGTATTGTGTTGCAGAGGATACTTGGGTAAGGCTTTCAAGTTTTGTCTTCAATTTGTAAGATCTAAAGGTATGTGTTTGATTTCTTAGTTCCGTATTTCTCTATTATAAAGAGAAAATGTGTTGTGAGGTTTCTTGCTCATGTTCTCCCTCCATAGTGGTAATTAAATAGTTGGGTTTAAATAAGCAAGGTACATGGTGATTTGGATACATATATGAGTCTAATTTTTTTTAAATCCCAAACTACTCTTTTGTATTTTGTTTGATTGGTGGTAATTAAATTCATCTCCATAGTGGTAATTAAATTCATCTCAATAGCTCTCTCTTTTGTATTATGTTTAGAAATTTCATATTGTTGTTAGACTTATCAACAATAAATTCATCTGAGCAGTTATTGGGATCTGTCGTGTTGCAGGGGGTACGCAAAGCAGTAGGTGGACGTGGTGGTGGTGGTGGGGGGGGGGGGCAGCAGCAGCAGGTGAGAGGTGATGTGCAGTAGGTGGGCATGGGGGGAAGTAGTAGGTGGGGTGGGGGAAGGAGTAGGTTGGGATGGGTGGGGGAAGCAGCAGATGAGAATACCGAAGGCTGACGGCTCGCATTTCTTCTCCTCGATTGCTCTTTGGGTCTGTTACATTGAATTTTTAGCCCACTGACCTGGTAAAATTTTACCTAGAGTGCTGACTTCCTCTATCTCGACAACTCTAAACTTATGGGCAAAAAACAAACTTTTTGCAGTTATAACTTCTCATGGATGATCAGAAACAAGGTACGAGGACCCCAGGATAATTTTTCCACACATAAGTTGCGTCACCGGACCAAGCTACCACTGCTACAGCAACAAAGATCCCCTTTTGTGGTCATGAGGTTTATTTCCAACATTTTGAAGATAGTTGAATTTTTTTATAGGTTGTGTGATTAAATTTGTTTTCTTTATTGTTTGACATCAAATTTTAGTGTTTTGATTGCAGGGTTGGTATTCTTTGAAGGGTTGGTATTCTTTGAATCATCGTTGTTGGTAATTTTAGTATTCTTTGAATCTCCTACCCGCCGCTTCCCCACCTCCGCCGCTCCTACCCTACCCGTACAGGTAATCTCTCACCCACACACACACACAGATCACTCACGCACACACACACACAGATATGTCTCACACACAGATCTCCTCACTCATGAACACACACACACACACACAAATCACTCACGCACGCCCATATCTCCTCCCTCGCATGCACACACACGCACACACGTACACACACACACACACACACGCAAATCTGTCACACATAGATCTGTCACACATGCAAGCATATTATTTTGAATCATTTTGAAACGTGGACATGGAAAACTTAAGGTGGGTGGGGAGGCAACAGTAGGGGTGGGGATGATGGGAAGCAACAGGTGTGGGTGGGTGGCGTGGGGGGAGGGAGCAGCAGGGGGTGGGGGAGGCAACAGTAGGTGGGAACCCATTGTTGCTTCATTCATCAAGTAACTTAGGTCCCTATCTCTCCCTCACTTTGTTACACGTACACACTAGCACACTTGCTAATTTGAAGATTTTTTTTCTTCTTACTACAGTTTTGCAGATTTTTTCCCCTATCTAATTTTAAGTTCAAAGATTGTGTGATGAATTGTGGATCCTGCACCTATAAAAGCTCCCCAACCCAAAATGTGAAAAAACTTGAATTTTGGTGGGGGACATTTATTTATCCGTTCTTTTACAATTACTTTAGTTTATAATTTTCACTATTGTTAATTTTCATTTTCTTTTACATGAATACTAATGGTTTAGTTCTCACATATCTTATTGCTTATGTTGGCATGTCTCTTTATTTATTTCAGAGCAAGCATTACAAATGCAAATGTGGTAAAACATAAGTCCGATACATATTTCTCACATTAACTTTTTTATTTATAGTTATTTATTCTTATCAATCAAATTGTTGCTTTGTAGATCAACTCGAGTTGGAGAGGTTTGAGGTCGTGGGTTGAGATGAGAAGATTGCCTGATAAAGTGACGTACACGTTGAATGAGCTAATTGAAGTTCGAATGGAGTTCATTGGGTTCATTACGGATTATATATATTAGGTACTTCCAAATAACTATATTTTGTTGTGTCATAATGATAATTTATTGAGGTGAATGTGTTATGATGAAAACAATGTTGATTATATTTGATTGCAGGGTTACTCATTCTGGGTTGGATAGCGTTGAGAACAAATTTGATCGAGTATTATGTTCCACAATTCCTATCTTGAGTATTATTTTGGATTGTGGATCTTATGATGTAGTTCGCAATGCTAGTTTTTGGATATTGTGATGTATCATCACAATTTTAGGATATTATCACGGTGATAACTAAACATTAGCTAGTTTTTGGATATCATGTAGCTTACATAAATATTTTTTTTATTGTAAATATCTTGATGTATATTAAGTTCGTGATATTTATGACCTTGATTACTATCTATTTATAAGGTTGATTTAACCTCAAATAATAGTTGTCTATTGATGGAGTAATGATTATTTTTTTTGAAATCTTTATATAAACATTTATGTCCGTTTTGAAAAAACTCTCATAAAATTGCTAAAACTGAGATAAATATGATGTTATTTATGTCAATTTTTCATAAAAATGTGATTAAAAACATGTTGAATATCATAGTTTTTATGTGTGTTCTTAAAAACTGAGATAAATGTGATCTTATTTATGTCATTTTTACGAACATTTATGTCAGGGCTTTATATGTCAGTTTTGAAAAATTCTAAAACTGACATAAATGGTCATTTATGTCAGTTTTTGACTGACATAAATGATCATTTTTCTTGTAGTGTAACTAGATATTAGACAAAATTCCTATGGGATGATTTTTTGTTCATGTCCACCTCCATTATCATACATACATACATCGGTCACATTAGGTATATACTAATGCATAGATACATCCATACTGTCAATGTAATTTTTGTGGTATGTGGATTGTTGTTTGGTGTGTCTTTTTTAAGTGTAATCTACAGGTAAACAATGTTTTTTTCCTGTTAGTTATATTCGTAGGTATGAACTTTTTTTTACAACGTTCTCTAATTTGGCCTATGTTTTATATTAGTTTTTATTTACTCATTTGGGGTTCTCTATTTATGTATATGCAAATGATATTGTTGGGGGTTCATTTAATGGGTTTTTAGTGTTGTTGTTAGGTTTTATTACATTATAAGTGTTATCTTGAAGAATGATATTCGTAAATGTTAAAGTAGTTTCATTTTTTAATCTCATAAATAATTTAGAGTTTTAACATTAAGTTTTAGGCATGTTGGTGTGGAAATATAATAAAATTCATATTAAACATGATGGTTTGGAGTATTAATTACGTTGTTTTTTACTGGGGGTGGGGCCATGGAAGAAAAATATTTTTGGAGATTCACAAACATGTCATGATTCATCATGTTGTCATTAATTTTATATATAGCATGTTGTTTTAACACTTTAATATTATTGAAAGAAATTTTAATTCTATTACATTTATTTTAACATTTTAAATCACATATATTTGAATGAATTTTATGGAGATTTTTATTTCACCATGACATCGACACGGGTACATATTAATTTATCCTTTGAAAAATGGATATATAAGAAAATAAAAAAAGAAATATGAAAAGAGAACTAAAATTTAAAATGAAAAAATAAAAATAGACCTTGGTTGAATAATTTGTTATGTTTAAACCCATTAGTCTAAATGATGTCATCTAGCCATGACGAGTAAGTATACCATGGGATGATCAACAATATTTCTATTTGTATTATAGGTGACACGTTTAAAATTTATCATCGTGCCATCGGCATGGGTACAAAATGTCACGGGAACAATTTTTTCATCGTGCGCAAATTTAGACACTATACAGTGACACGACATGAAAGACGAAATAATTGGGAGTAAATATTTCACCATAACATTTACACGAGTATGAATGTGCTATAATCAGAAACAATCGGGGGGGGGGGGGGAATTTCACTGTGCCATGGCACTCGTAAACCCTAGTATATATATACATATATATGGTGTGAGAGAGAGAGCTTTATAGAAAATGTATATACAATAATAGTAGGGTTAGCCTATATCTAAATATTTTTTATATTGAGTGATGTCTTAAACACACATCACGTGGTGTTTGTAATGAACACCACGTGAATATAAAAATCACCTAATGTGTACTGAACACATCATTAGATCCATAAAAAAATGGTCTAATTTTAGGGTCCCCATAGAATTACTCATTGATATATACAAATATACCTACATAGAATCAAGGACCTAACTTATGGAACAATTTTAAAAGAAAAGAGTAAAATAATATACGTTGAGTTGATTTTTTGAAAAGGTGTCTAAACCTTCAGTGAATTCTCTTCAAAAAAATATATAAATAAGGACAATACTTTTTTCACTATTTAAAAAAAGGGTCAAAATATGTTAGCCTTCAAGAAACCTAAAATCGACAACTATTAAGTTATTTTTACAAAAACTCCAAAAGTAGCATTTGTTCATAGGTCCTAAATTTCTCAGATTCTATGAGATAAGTAGTTTCAAAAAATATTTAAACCACTAGTTTCGATTAGCACTATCAAATGAATGGGTATGGGTAGGGTTAAGGTTGACTGGATTTGGGTTACGTCAAATACGGTGTAATGCCCCGTATTTTCGGGAATAAAAAAACATTTTTGAAATAAAATAAAGAATTCATGGAATTTAAATTAAATCGTTGAATTTATATTAATTAATTGTGAACAAGTAATCTGTTATTATGTCATAATTTGTGAGATTTAATTTTATGTCAACAATTACAATAGAAAATAATTGCATGTATAGTGGATAACTAATGTATGACGTGTGACTCGATTGTAAATATAATTCCATACTAAAAATAATCGAGACGCATTTTTGGAGACTTTATGGGCTCGTTTAGTTCTTTTAACCTTTAGAAATATCCTCGAGGCATAGGTATATAAGTTGGGAAGCGTTTGAGTTAGTTTAATTATGGGCCAACTCAAGAGAGAAAGGAAATAGAAAAAAGAGGAGATGGAGCATGAGAATCAGGAGGAATTCATCAAACACATATCCACATAAGATTTTTTTTTGCTTAATTTATTGTCAAATGTGCTTCTTGATTCATCGCAGTAAACCCAATGTGGTTTCTCGGGTTTAGTATGAAATTGATGATTAAATAGTAGGATTTAATCTTATGCATGTAGAGGAGACTAATTGGTATTTAGGTGGTTTAACCCAGAAATTTAGGATGATCATAATCTTGAATTGGATGATAGATGCCTTAAGATATTTGGGCAAATTGGAACGTGATTCATATATAGATGTTTTGTTTATACATGTTTTAGATCTGGATATTTAGTGACTTCCAATCCTTTTGATATGCCAAAACCTGATTTGAATATAGTTGAACCTCTGGTAGAAAATTTGGGTTAAGGGTCATGACCAATTGATGTAAATTTTGGGATTTGGGGGAGGAATTTGATATTAGTTTATGCAGTTTATCATTCTAAGATGAGTAACTAAGTCATATATGCATGTTCGTATGATATTGAAAAGGATTTATCAATTAGAATGAATGTTAGGAGAAAATTGGGAATTCCCGTATTGAAGAAACACAACAGATCTGGGCTATTGCCCAAGTCCGAATCGATTTGGCCCTTTGGACAGGATGAGTTGGGATGGGGTATGGATCCGGGGTATTTTTAAAAACCATACAAGTTGGTGGGATGGTGTCTGGGTAAACAATAATTTTATTAAAAATCATCTTGTGGCACATATATTAAATGGGAAATTATATTTAACTATATGGTTAAATAAACTTATGAAGAAGAAGAAATTAATAACTAACTAGATGGTGACTTATTAGTGGGTGGAAACTTATGAGTAATATTGTGGAATATCTTAGGTAATTATAGAGTAATTACCTATAAATGTAATATGAGGATAATTTTTACTTATATTTAATTATGTCGACATACCTTTGTTCGTGGACGGTCCTATTGATTTAGGGTTATGTGCGTTCGGGACCATAGCACACGTTGGCACATGTGGGCTAGACATGGTGTAGGTCATTATTATATTTACTACGTATTAGCGCTACTTACGAGAGGTAGCTGTCGATGCTAGGATCCTTTAACACCGCTAGGTAAGACTTGCGGAGTGGTATATCGAATTGGGACCGCCCCACTTATGTGTGTTTTATGATGTCTGATTTGGATAGAGGGTTTCTTTGGACTTACCGATAGAGCATGAACGTAACTCCACTGGTAGATGTCTTTGAGTGTCGCGAATATATATATATATATATATATATATATATATATATATATATATATATATATATATAATTACCCAAATTAACAAAGATTATTAAGTTTTCTAAGAATGTAAACTCTAAATTACCGACCCATACTTTATAAGTTGAATAATAGACAATTATGTTACCCTTAAAAATATACGAGATTACAATACCTCGAGAAATGGTAATATGGAAATACATGATTTGGTTTTAGAATGCTGATTTCACCTAATGCATCTCATATTATACTGGTACAATTATCATTTTTTTACATTGTGACTCATCCGGATATGGTATTGCCACACCTAGATGAAGGGTGAGATAATTATAACATGCGTGCGACGATGGGGGATACTTACTTTAAATTGACTTTATTTATTGCACTTTAAATTGAATAAGTTAATTCTTGCAACTTTAGGGCACTGACCCAAATTATAAATATTTTTCCCTGAGGTGCTCGAAGACATGGATAGCAGGTCTGTTGACGGACCTAGCTTGAGGTCTCCTTTTTCTTATCAGACTATCCAGTTTTATTGATTCTAGTTTATATTAAAGTATGGGCATAAGCCCAGGATTTATTTATTTCATGTTGGTTTGAGATATTTACAGATATGTTGGATTTCATTTACACTTAGAGCATGTCGGAGTCTATTATCATTTTGAATATTAATTTAAACTCATAATTGTTTATCTATATATGTTTATTCGGTTTGATGCTAAGAATGATATTAATTAACAAACAATACCTACCTTTGGCGTATCGTGTCTGGCCAAACATTACATGAGGAAATGGGGGTATGGGCAGGACGAATTTGGATAAAGGGCGATGCGGGTCGGGTTTGGGTTGGGCAACTCGTTTGTTTCTTTTTTGACACGAATAGATAAGCTCAACAAAATGATTGCACATATAAGTAAATAAAATAATTCCTGTTATTTATATTTATGCGCCTTTGTGTTTTATCAGTTTAAAGTTAAATATTAAACAAATCATATTTGTGTAATAAAATTTTTAAGATCAATAAAGAACTTACAAACGAAGAAGATGATCGAGTCGAGTATTGAACACGATCTTCTTAAGAAAAAATGCTTTCACTATGGTACTTACGATAATGAACAATGGGCGTTTGTCTCCTTGGGCGAAGCAGTCTCCACATGATCAAGAAGCATTTCAATGTGCATGTACCACAAACCATTATGTTTGATAATCTCTCCCACTCGATTAGGAATGCAAAGTGTAAAAAAATATTTTTCCTCGCTTTTTCTAAATGAATACAAGTATTGTACTTTTAGAAAATTAATCATTCTTTCATGAAAAGATGTGACTTTTTCTTAAAAATCTCTTTAGGGACATTTTTCATGAACATTGACAACTAACGGTGAACAGTCATGGCCTTTAGTTACAGTTCTAAAAAATCGTCATCATATATAAAGAACAGTCACAATCAGAAATTAACAATGAGCATCGTCTTCCCTGGGTGAAACAATCATAACCCTCGCAAAAAGCACTTCGATATGTGTGTCCCACAAACCAATTATGTTTGATACTCTCTTCGACTCGATAAGGGTATGGAAAATCTAAAGGAATATTTTTACTCCCTTTTTCAAAATGAATATAAAGTCTTATTTTTATAGAAAAGGGTGTTCTTTCCGAAAAGGATGTGTCTTTTCTTAACAGTCACTTTAGGGACTTTTTTCATGAATAATCATAATGAATGGTGAACAGTCATGACCTTTAGTGATGGTTTTGAAAACATTCACTATATATAGCGAATAATCACAACTGCCAATGAACAATGCGCGGATGCTTCCAAGGATGAAACAATCTTAACACTCGCAAAAATTACTTCAATAAGCGTGTTCCACGAACCAATTGTGTTTGATACTATCTTCAACTCGATTAGGAATGGAAAATATAAAGAAAGATTTTTTTTCTCTGTCTCAAAATGAATACAAGTCTTTGTATTAATAGAAAACAAAATGTTCTTTCATGAAAATATATGACTTTTTCTTATTAGTCACTTTAGGGGAAATTTTCATAAATAATCACAACAAATAGTTAACAGTCATGATCTTTGGTGACGGTTCTGAAAAACAATCACTATATATAGCGAAGAATCACAATCTTTACGTATAGTTCATAAAATTCGTCCCATAAAATTAAATAACATTCTCAATAATTGCATAATTAAATGGAGCATTATCAAACGAAATTTCTTATTCATCATTTGTCCAATTTTAACAAATGAATATATCACGTGACTCGTCCTACTACAAGGAATGCGTACGTACTTAGTTCGACCACAACTAAAGTGTCGGTCCTACATTTATAATGGCTTAAAGTTGACCAATAGATTAATTTGGTCACGCTATTAATTAGCGTAAAAACATAATATCTTCAAACAATCCCTCACATAAAAGAAATTTAGGTGAAGAAACAAATGAACATGAAGGAAAAATTAAAGACAGTATCAATGGAAAATAGTTGCATCGGTAAAGATAACTTTTGGCCTTGAATCTTTCCTAGTGAGAGATTATCGGGTTTACTCACCAAATAATGAACGTGGTGTCTTGAATTGATCAAATTTTTGTGCAAACTGAGATAATATAATTCACACAGTCCTTCTTTGAACATTATTGGTTCTCATTATTTTGTCCATTTTAGCCTTGGTCACCCCCTGGCTTCATCAGTATGTTGGATAATTTAACAATATAGTCCTTAGCTTTTCTCATAGAAGTGTTCCCTTCTCCCTCACATAAGTGATTTCTATAAAGCGTATCCCACTAATAACCCAATTGACATATATGTTCAAGATATAGAATTCATTAAACATATCATGTTACACGTGACAGATAGTGCATGGACTCATCCTCAGAATGGCATGAAGAATTTGTTTTCCTAGTGCCAACTGAATCGTACATAATTAGGTGGTCACGTTGAAACTAATTATTGGGATCTCCAGTCATTTAGGTTGGGTTTAAATTATGGAAATTCTTTTAGGTTTTAACTAAGTAGATTTTTATTTCAGATATTATGTAACCTAACTATTTTATTATTTTTCTAAATGATATTTATTAACTAATTTATTACATTTACATTTATTAAGTTTTCTTCTAAAGTTATTTATAATTATTCATGTTAATTCTTCAAGGGATTTCCTATACGCATAATGGGTTGTTCGTAATTCATCGTAAATTTTCCAAATTTCTTGGTATATATGGAATGCTCAAAATTCGTGGCAATTTGTAATCGAGCCAAATGTCCCTAAAGTCCCAATTGAACAACCTAACCAAAATACTAATTTTCGGAGTAATAAATTATTATAATTTTTTTTTAGAAACATGCTAAATATTTCTTCCAAAAATTAATCCTACATTTCTACAATCATACATTCGAATTATCAACAATTTTACAAACATATATACAAATTTCCAACATTTCTACGCAAGAATAATACACATAATTCCATAACCATAAACAATATATCATAAGAAATATGGTAAAAACACTTGCATACCAAATGAGTATAGATACATCAACTATAGACAGAATGCAACATATAAAATGTGAAAAAAAAATAACAAAATAAAAGCCATTTGGGCAACTAGCTATTGCTAGAAGTGGAAAAGGATGGAGAAGGCTGTTATCCTTACTAGGAGTGGTGAATATAATGGGTTGAAGTAGCCAAAGTTACGTAGCCATGGAGGTTGTAATCATTGGAACCTATTTTTTTATGTTGAAGCACATAATGGGGAAGGAAATTAATCGGGGTACTTCTAATCTCTTAAAAACGTATTTACCAACCACAATTTCTATTTAAAAATATTAACTGACTTTGTGATGACCAACTGCAGTTTTACCTTCATTATATTAATTAGAATTAATTAAGAGTAAACTTAATGGAACTAGAAACGACATTTGGTAACCGCAATTTTACTTTAAAAATGAGTTTTTCAACCACAATTATAAGAAGTGCAATATTTTTATAATTATGTTGAAGAGTGAAATAGTTTTAGAAAAATAAAATTTAAGTGTATTTTTAAAATAAAAAACTCAAATAGCCTACCAAATTTATTTTAGGACACCTTGACAAGAATAAGAATATTGCAATTACTTAGTGCATAAAGTTGAGAGAACGACGCCAATGTGGATCCTAGAATTAAATAATATTTATAACCTATTAATTAGCGGTCAGGAACAATGGGTTGTGGTGATTTTTCTTTTGGCGAGAAAATAAATTTATTATATACAATTAGGAGAAAAAGCCTCTCATATGGCTCTTACAAGTTCTAAAGAAAAAAACAAGCATCTTACAAAAATTTATGATGTCTTGAACGCGAAGTAGAATGTCATAAATTATATTTAAGAGTCGAGTTGTCTTTTTTAGTTAAGAACGGGAAAATCCCCTTTATTTCTAACCTTTGTTTTTACTTAGATTTTCATATCTTTTCTGATTGCACTTAAATCTTCAATGTTTCCTAATAGCTCAAAGCAATTACTGAGTGGAGTATTGTGGACTTGATGTGTATTTCTTTTTGCAATTTTTACCAGCCGAGAAAATTGGGAGCTCAACATATATATTAAGTTCTGGACTAGTGCCGTCATCTTCTTCCCGCAATGAATTATTTATCTAATCTGATGAATCCCCATTTAAACTTGGAATGTCCTCTAATAGGAGAATATCATTAAAAGATTGTGACCCATTATTATTAAAGATGCCAATTTGCTGGCGCAAAATTTTTGAGTTTTAAACAATGGGTTATGATCTTCTATTTATAATTGTTTAGGTGTACATTCATCCTTTTGTATGTTGCCCATGTGAGTATTAGATATATGATGGAATCCAACGTCCCTGAATATTTTATAATATTAGAACCTATATTGTCCAGTCTAAGAAACTTAATAGGTTAGTGGATTTCATCCTATTTGGAAGACTCCTCAATTACCACGACTACTCTTGAAACTCCTGTATGTTTTCTTCACCATTAAATTCAGGAAAATCTGAGTACGTACAAACCTCTTTATTTTGAACAGGAAATCAACTGTTGGAATATCATGTCTCTGAACAGAAATTTTTGTTCCACCTAACCTAGTTATATTATCCGATTTTTTTGGTTTTTCCAGAATTATATGAGATTCTTTTGTTTCCACATTTTTGTCCATGTTTTCTATTCCACTTAGTTCAGCAGTCTCCACTGCAATCTTAACAGCTTTTCCATTCTTGGCCAACATATCATTTACTGCCGAAACTATATGATTTGGACTATCATTTTCTCCTTGCTTGTACTTATCAGGAACTTCAGTGGTGGTTGTCTTTACTTGTAGATTATTGACAAAAGTCTGTTGCACCCACTTTTTGTTTTTTTACTTATCTTTGTACATCATATGATCATGACTCATGCCTTTTAATTATTGTTGTGGTTGACTTCCACCATTATTATTATATTTTATCAAGCAAGAATGAATGTCATGGCCAGTTTAAAAAAGAAAGTTACAAAACAGTCAAATATTTTCATTCAAGCACTATCGCCAAAGACCTTTTCCATTATTACTATATCCAATCCAAATTCTCTCCGTTAACTTTAGAGATAAGTCGATCTCAATACACATCCGTACCAAACTGGGTCTAGCCAGTGCCGCTGTTAGGCCATCCAATTTTAGGGGGAAACCAAATGTGCTTGCAATCGAAAAAAGACTCGATTTATCATGAGTAATCCATGAGGGAGTAAGGGTTGAATCTCTCTCGTGGTGAAAATCATACGACCATTTAAAAACCCTCACTAGGTATTTTTTGATAAACTAGGTTTCTCTCCACTAGAGTCTATGATTGCCTTCCTCATGAAAGTACCTTATTAAAATATGTTTGAAATCAATAAGACCCACATTAAGAGTAGCTTTTAACTCAAAAACAAAAAAATCTTCCGAATCAGATCAATAGGGGGCCTCCCATGCGGAAACTTACCTAAAAGAGTGTATTTGAAATGCTTTGATAACTTTTTGACATCTTTAAGAGAGAGAAAAATTGTTGGCTCACCTCACACTACACCAAATACCGAAAATGGTCACGCATAAGGGGTCATGGTTGGAAGCCATGACCAGCTGGTCACAGACTAAAATTGTGACCACAGTCAAAATGGGCATGACCAAATCTATGACTATGTGTGATCATGGGTCGTCTTGTGTGTGGTCACGGCTCTAGAGCCCTTGGTTCACGGCTTTAGACCCTAACCCAGTCGTGACTATTATGGAGCCAAGTTTCCCTCCAATTTTGGTTAGGGAAAGAGTCACGGCCGTTAGCCGTGGCCACAAAACTCATTACACAAGGATATGGTCACGGCTTAAGTCCGTGACCATATGCGTTTTGTGGTCACGGCTTTGATCCGTGACCATGTCCTTATTTCCACGCTGATGAGTAAAAAATAAAGGGTTCACGTCATATGGTCATGACCCTAAGCCGTGACCATGGTCTTTATACTTAAAAAACACAGAACAATTTTTCATTTCCCTCGAAAACTTCTAAACCCTTATTTTTCCCTCCCTCTCTCGGACTATTTTGGCGGTATACCTTCTCTCAATCTCAGGGTCTCTCTCAATCTCAATCTCAAAGGTAAATAGTTTATACTATTAATACGTGTGTGTATATGTGTGTGTGTGCGTATATGCATCTGTGTATATGTATATAGTTGTGTATACATTATCATTGTGTGTATTGTGTTTATGTATGTAGTTGTGTATTATGTATTGTGTATACTATAAATGTGAATGTGTGTGTGTATTATACAAAACATTATGACTAATGTTGGTTTAAGTTTCAAACTAGGGCAAAATTTAATTTAATGGATATTGTTGGTTTAAGTTTCAAACTAGGTAAATTTTAATTTAATGGATATTATTGGTTTAAGTTCCAAATTAGGGCAAATTTTAATTTTAGGGATATTTTTGGTTTAAGTTTCAAACTAGGGCAAATTTTAAATTAATGGATAACTAGGGCAAATTTTAATTTAATGGATATTGTTAGTTTAAGTTTCAACCTAGGGCAAATTTTAATTTAATGGATATTATTCGTTTAAGTTTGGGGATGAAATATAAAAATATACATCTCCATTAATATTGATGCTAAATTCGGGATTAATTTTAGGATTAATTTTAGGGTTAATTTTAGGGCTGAAATATTAAAATATACATATCCATTCAAATTAAGTCCTAAAAATGCATAATCTAGTAATTGTAGGGGTGATGTTTGTAAGGGCTAATTTTAGGGTTAGTTTTAGGGATTGTTGGCTTAAATGACAAAAGTAGGTATTCAAAGCCTAATAAGTTAATGGTTGATGATTCATTAGAGCAATAATTTATAGGAATCATATTCATGCCCTTGTACACAATAACTCGTTAATGATTCATTAGAGCCATTATTTATAGGAATTATAATCACACCCTCGTTCATTTTTCTCAGGAAAAATGAGTCACGGTGCTAATAAATGGCAACAAGAGTGGGAAAGGTTGCAATTGGACTGCACACGTACATCTTTCATTAATGAGACTCATAAAGTGGGTACTCCGGTTTATTGTTATGGGAATAGGAAGATCGAGCAATTTAACTACCTTGTAAACCGTGGAGTTCATCTCCAGCAAGAGTACTTGTTCGATCATATTCTATTTTTCATGCCATAATGTTGGGATGAACCTGTACAATATATATCGCGTACATAATACCGATAGACCACTGACCTTGCTTACGCTATTAGAGAAGGTAGAAAAAAATTCACCAATTATGGATAAAATTACGTACAAAGAGCATTGACGAAGATGGTGATGTCTCACGACATATGCACGTCAAACTCAATCTTTCCAGTAGGCTGAAGAGGATGAGATTTTGAGTTCATGTTGCTGACATCTATGCATCCATTATAGATATGATTCCTCCTAATTGGCCATGTGCAAAAATTCATAGGTTTTTAAAAACAAATACATAATGGATGGAGATCAGCACATTGAACTTTTGTTAAACTCTTACCATGAATAGATAGATTATAATATATCTGAAAAAATTATTTTGTTAGTTATATTTTCATATAGAAATTTGAAATTATGCATCTATTATTATAGATACACATTTAACTTTTATAATTTTAGTACATAATGTCGGGTGGTAATGGAAGAAACGCTCCAACCAACAACGTGACACAACCAAAAGGAGAATTCTCATAACCAATTAGTGAGCAATACTCAACTACACAGCCGATTCACTCCCTTACTCTGAGTTGCGGGAGGCAAGGTACTCCCACTAATCCGACAAACATGCCCAACTCTCTTGAACTGTCGGGTCGGTCGAGAAGAAGCCCATTGGGTTCTCTTTATTGGAAAATAACCCCACAGGGGATAAGAATCACGTTCAACAATTTATAGCCCAGAGTTTGTCCTTGGAAAAAATGAATGTGGGAGTAGGAGGAGCTAACAATTGGAACCTCGTAGATAAAGCTATTAAAGATGACATCTATGAACAACTCAGCAAACGGTTCTCATTTTCCCCCAAGTCAAAAAATAAGGTGCCTTCTTAGGTTATTGAACAACTCTGAACATAACGGAGAAACTTTAGGCAGAATCATTTCCCTAAGGGAGCATCGATCTTCCATATTTTGGCGCTCAAAGACAAATTCCCTTTGAACGTTGAGATCTAGTCTCTCACTGGAATGATTTTCTGAAAAATGAGGCGAAGGACTCCAAAATGATGTAAAGGGAGAAAAACAAGAAGAACATGGCCAAAAAAATTGATATCCATCGGCTTTGGCTCAAAATCTTATGAATATTTGAAGAACGAGTGGATGACCATTACGAAAGGCATCCTAGATAAAGGAAAGACACTGAATAGAGCCAACTTGTACGTGCATGCTGGACGAGATAAAGATAATAAATTCCCTCCTCACTTGGCCCAGACTTTAGAATCAATAGAGTCTATCAGCAGTCAGTCAGATTCAAGCCCATCCATAGAGGGAGGATGAGAGGTTTGGGATCACATATGTCAAAAACAAGATTCAAACACACCGCACCTCTCATGGACGAGATTTCTTCTGTTAATAAGCATTTTGCGTCCAACGATGAACATCAATCTAGGACTTAAGGGTATATAATGGGGCTTCAAAAATGAATTGGTAGGTGTGAATGATAAACTTGCATAAATTGTGTCCCTTTTAACCTATCGTATGCCCTTGAAACTCCAAATGCATCCCGATTTCCCTCCACAGATGTCAGGGATTCCTCAAAATTTTCCTCGTTCTTCATTCCCTCCATAGATCCTGGTTCCTCCTTCAACATTCCCTTTCTCAGCGCCTCAGTATGACACAGGTCTTGGATCATCTTCAATAACCCATGGTGACTATGGCGAGAAATACTATATACAGGACATGAGCGATAAATTTTTCGTTGGGATCTGCACGATCATCACTACACCAAAAATAGGAATCTGACACCGTTTAAAACTGTGCCAGATCAAATATGGCACGATTTTGAACTGTGCTAGAATCAGGTGTTCCAAAATGGCCATTTTCTTCTGGCACAGTTTAAAAGTGTGCCAGATTTGACCAAACAAGAACACTTCTGGCACACTTTTAAACCGTGTCAGAATTTTATATTTCTGGCACACTTTTGGCACACTTTTGAACAATGCCAGATTGAGCACATTTTGATAAACTTTTGGCACAGTTCAAAACAGTGCCAAAATTTGACACACTTTTGGCACGGTTTTGAACTGTGCCAATTTTTTGGATAAAGAAAAATATTAATTATTTGAAAACAAGAAAATTCATAAATTGCAAATCTTGCACGTTGTTGATAAACTAATTTACATACAAACTTCAAAATATTATAAGTCATTAGTAGTTCACAGACCCAAAAAAAAAATTGGGCAGAGTTTCTTATATTTTTTGGACATTCTAAAACCTGCGTAACATAAAGCCTGCACGACCACAAAATATAACAATAAACTTACAAAAGCCCGCAGGACCATAAAAGATAATAATAAAATTACAAATGCCCCCCCATGACCATAACACAAAAAAATAGAATCATGAATAAAACCCTTGTTGTAAACCATTGTGTTCTCCGTGTGTTCAGCGTGAATAAATGCTAACAATAAAATGTTATCCTGCAAAAAAATAGGATACAAAAAAGATATGAAATTAGTATAAGCTAAAAAATTACATATAGGAGTTGAAATTGTAATTATATTCTAAAATTGAAAATCTTATGCAAGATATGACTACCTGATCAGTTCCTACGAGTTACATTGGTCACGTACGAGGTGTTCGTGCCTCTTATGGAGCCATTTGGGGGATGGTTTGGGTTTTACACTTTAAGGGCTTGTTTTTAAGCTTAATCGATATATTTTCAAATTATCGTCATATTCTCAAATCGAGAGGCCCGTGACTACGCTGTTAGTTCGTACAAGTTACACTGGCCCCGTGCGAGGTGTTCGCGCCTCTTATGGGGATGTTTGGGGGTTGGGTTGGGTTTTCACCCTCAAATGGATTATTTTCAAGCCTAATCTATATATTTTGAAATTATCATCATATTCTCAAATCGGGAGACCCGCGACTACGCGGTCAGTTCGTACAAGTCACGTTTGTCCCGTGCGAGGTGTTCGTTCCTCTTACAGGGGCATTTGGGGGCTTGTTTAGGTTTTCACCCTCAAACGTCTTATTTTCAAGCCTAATCTACATATTTATAAATCATCATCATATTCTCGAACCGGGAGACCTGCGACAACGCGATTAGTTCATATAAGTTACATTGGTCTCGTTCGAGGTGTTCATGCCTCTTACGGAGTCGTTTGGAGGTTGGTTTGGGTTTTTACCCTTTAAGGGCTTGTTTTTAAGCTTAATCAATATATTTTCAAATTAGCGTCATATTCTCAAATCGAGAGGCCCGTGACTATGCTGTCAGTTCATACAAGTTGCATTGGCCCCGTGCAAGGTGTTCGTGCCTCTTATGGGAATGTGTTGGGGGCTGGTTTGGGTTTTCACCCTCAAACGGCTTGTTTTCAAGCCTAATCTACATATTTTAAAATTATCATCATATTCTGAAATCGGGAGACCCGCGACTACGTGGTCAGTTCGTAGAAGTTACATTGGTCCCGTGCGAGGTGATTGTGCCTCTTACAGGGCCGTTTGGGGGCTTGTTTGGATTTTCACCCTCAAATGGCTTATTTTCAAGCCTAATCTGCATATTTATAAATCATCATCATATTCTCAAACTGGGAGACCTACAACTATGTGGTTAGTTCATATAAGTTACATTGGTCCCGTGCGAGGCATTCGTGCCTCTTACGGGGCCATTTGGGGGCTGGTTTGGGTTTTCACCCTTTAAGGGCTTGTTTTTAAGCTTAATGGATGTATTTTAAAATTATCATCATATTCTCAAACTGGGAGACCCGCGACTACACTGTCACTTTGTACAAGTTACATTGGTCCCGTACGAGGTGTTCGCGCCTCGCACGGGGCCGTTTGAGGGCTGGTTTTGGTTTTCACCCTCAAACGACTTATTTTCAAACCTAATCTACATATTTTGAAATCATCATTATATTCTCAAACCAAAAGACCCGCGACTATGCGGTCAGTTCGTACAAGTTACATTGGTCCCATGCGAGGTGTTCGTGCTCTTACGGGGCGGTTAGGGGGATGGTTTGGGTTTTCACCCTTTAAGGTCTTATTTTTAAGCTTAATCAATATATTTTTAAATGATCATCATATTCTCAAACCGAGAAGCCCGTGACTATGATGTCAGTTCATACAAGTTATATTGGTCCCGTGCGAGGTGTTTGTGCCTCTAACGGGGCCGTTTGGGGGCTAGTTTGGGTTTTCACCCTTTAAGGGCTTGTTTTTAAGCTTAATTGATATATTTTTAAATTATCGTCATATTCTCAAATCGGGAGACCCGCGACTACGTTGTCAGTTTGTATAAGTTACATTGGTCCCGTGCGAGGTGTTCGTGCCTCTTATGGGGCCATTTGGGGGCTGGTTTGGGTTTTCACCCTTTAAGGGCTTATTTTTAAGCTTAATCGATATATTTTTAAATTGTCATCATATTCTCAAACTGAGAGGCCCGTGACTACGCTGTCAGTTTGTACAAGTTACATTGGTCCCGTGCGTGGTGTTTGTGTCTCTTACGAGGCCGTTTGGGGGCTGGTTTGGGTTTTCACCCTCAAACGACTTGTTTTAAAGCCTAATCTACATATTTTGCAATTATCATCATATTCTAAAACCGATAGACCCACGATTACGCGGTCAGTTCGTACAAGTTACATTGGTCCCTTGCGAGGTGTTCGTGCCTCTTACGGGGCCGTTTGGGGGCTGGTTTGTATTTTCACCCTCAAACGGCTTATTTTCAAGCCTAATCTACATATTTTGAAATTATCATCATATTCTCAAACTGAGAGACCCGCGACTACACTGTTAGTTCGTACAAGTTATATGGGTCTCGTGCGAGGTATTTGTGCCTCTTACGGGGCCGTTTGGGGGCTGGTTTGGGTTTCCACCCTTTAAGGGATTATTTTTTAAGCTTAATCGATATATTTTTAAATTATAGTCATATTCTCAAACTGAGAGTTCCGTGACTACGCTATCAGTTTGTACAAGTTACATTGGTCCCGTGCAAGTTGTTCGTGCCTCTTACAGGGCCGTTTGGGGGCTGGTTTGAGTTTTCACCCTCAAACGCCTTGTTTTCAAGCCTAATCCACATTTTTTTTTATTAAACATGTATATTTTCTAATCTTTCTATCTCTTTTAATCAAACAACTATAACCACAAGATGAATCAATCGAACATAAACATTAAGAAATTACAAACCTGTAGAATCGGTGTGTCAATTTCAATAAAGCCTACAGACTCTAGCGGCACGTCAACAACTTTAAATTCTTCCTCTTTGTAGCTCTGGCCGCAACATCCATAAATCCCCCTGTATAGAGAAACAATTTATTTATATTCATAAGGCTACTTGTAACACAAATCATTCCATATGAAATTATTAAACTCACGAGTAATAACCTGCCTTAAACTCACGAAATTCTTAAATAATTTTGATCATAGCTACATGTAATAGACACAATCAATTTACATGTAGCAACTATATATATGGTACGAAGGTATTATACACATCTTATGTAATATATACATTCATTTTAATCATAGCCATTGATTGCGTAGCCAATCAATGCCTAATTTGCAGTGATCAAGAATATGAAATTCACATAATGTAAGTGTAACAACCCGTGACTTTGGGGAAAATAAAATTTATTTAAATCAGAGAATTTTAGAATTTAGAAATCGAAGCCTAAAAATTGAGGACATTTTAAGGTATTCTGAATGATAATTCTGAGTGCCCCATTAGTTCCGGATGGGTCGAGATAGTTAAATTACTGTTATTGGGTTTTATTTCGGTTTCGGATTATTTTTAAGTATGTTTGACTCGAATTGGAGTAAACGAGTCATTTAAAGTGTGTATTAACATTTAAAACTAAGACTTATGTTTTAAGGGATTTAAGAGGCTTACGGATCAAGCCTTCTCATTTAGAGAAAGAGAGAGAGAAAAAAGAAAAGAGAAAGAAGAAGAAAGGAAGGGAGAGAGGGGAAAACTTGGAGATTTTCGGCCCAATCGTTATCACGAGGATGATCCAACCTCTACAAATCTGAGGCAAGTGTTTAATCTTGCTAAATATTTCATTTATGTATTTCATTTCATAATTTTTGGGCAAAAGAATTGGATTTTTGGGTATATTTATCAAAACCTAGATTTTGGGTTAAATCTTGAAATTGATGTTTACACATGGGTTTAAGGGGTATAAATTGATGAGGTGAAATATAGGATGTGTTTTGATGTTGGAAACATTATTAGGTTACAAATTTATAGTTAGAATTTGTTGATTTGGGATTTTGGGAAATTAGGTTTTTGTAGAAAAATGACCATTTCGTAGCCTGCTGAACAGGCCGAATTGATTCGACCTCCTTTCAAATCGATTTGGAATGTTGCAGAGTCCCAGGTCTGTGTGACCAAATCGATTCGGACCCAAGGCGAATCGATTCGGCCTGGGATAGTCTCTCAGGTCCTTTGGACCGAATCGATTCGCTCGATTCGCAGTTGGAGCGAATCAATTCGCCCTTGAGACCGAATCGATTCGGAAATAGGTTTATTTTGTGAAATTTTTCTAGAATGATTTCTAACCCTTTTTGGTTGGGTTTATTGATTCGGGACCTTCTTTGATGATGTAAGAGATATGTTTTAGAGACTTATAAGGGGTTTCTCACATGTTACGATTATGGGGACTTTTTGGAATAGTTTGGGGAATATATATATATATATGTATGCAATGGAGTTGTGTATATAGATAGTGAGAAACCTGATTGGGGATGGGAATCCTAATTTTAGAAAAAAGTGAGCCTAGTTATGTTGTAAAGGTAAGGTCCCTTCGAGAGAGTTGTGAGGGTACGACATGAAATCGTAGGCCGAGGTTTGTGCCGAATCCTTATAGTGATAGGATTCTATTTAGGATAAGATTGGGGACTGACGCGAGAGAGTGGTTGCGTATCCTTAGTAATGTTTAACTTAAGGAATATATTGCAAGCGCAATAAGATTTAGGGGCTCATAGGAGTAATTGAACCATAGTCGAGTTAGTAACTATATATCAGTGTGGTATTTCCCTAAGTGATGGGAATCATAAGATGAATTTAGATTGAGCTTGAAGTTTATAGACTATTAGTTTTGTGCATACCAATAGTCGAAATTTGTATTGGAGATATTGATGTACTTTCGGATACAGATGTGATGTGTAGTGATTGTTACATACACTAAACTTTGGGTGATAACCTTAATGTAAATATGTACACTTCTATAGATATGAATATATGTATGTAACCTTAATGAGAGATAGTATGTAAATATGTATGTATATATATTTGTATAGATATGAATATATGTGTATACTCATGGCATGAATAGTTAAACCGTACATGAAGGTTTAGTTATATGATGTAATTGTATGGATGTATATATATTGTGCATGTGAATGATATATATACTTGTATGGTTATGCATACCCTGCTCATGCTATCATTGGGAAGTTGCGCGATGAGGGTGAGCACCCTGGCTCGATGACCAGACTGTGGATTTTCCCCAGGTCATAGCGTTCGTTTTGTTATTATGTGATTTACATTTTTGGGGGGTGAGGCGTGGTGGGTATGTTTCGTCTCATTGATCGGTTAGGAACTATGATGGATTCTCGGATGCATGTGTGTGTGTTGATCATGAAGTGGGTGACATTTAGTCCCACCGGTGGTCCCTAGGATGGAATATGAGTGATGCCCTGGAAGATGATATCATGGTGCAGTATATCGGCAGTATTTAGCCTGGTATATTATGTGTATGGCCATTGTACATTATATATGATATGTACACTTGGCTATGGAAATGAATGGTTAAATATATAAGTATGTTTTGAGTAAATATATATATTTATTATATCCCGTTGGTGAAAGGATATGAAATTCCTATAGTGTACATCTTGGGTGATTATGGTGTACTTAAATATTCGGGGTTGATGTATCGCATTTAAGGGAAAATTTTTGGTTATATCAACCCAAGGATTTAGTGGAGATTTTGAGGTTAATCTTAGGTAGTAATCCAAATTTTAGAAGATGAATAAATAGAGATTGTGTAGATGACGCGATGGATCCTTACAATCAACCTTGCCAAGGAGTAGTGTATCGAGGGGGATTCCTTGTTTGAATTTCGCTTTGCGAGACGCCGTACGCATGAAACACAGTGCAATGTTGAGAGTAGAGAGAAGTTTTGTCTTTAGTACTGTATGTAGTTATGGTAGTGGATTGTGTGATGACAACATGGATCCCAACACTCAACATGGTTAAGGAGTAGTGTATCAGGGGGCTTCCTTGTTTGGATTTCTCTTTGCGATTCGCCCCATGCACGAAACGCAGTGCAATGTTGAGAGTAGTGAGAAGTACTGTCCTTTGTACTTATATGTAATTGTAGTAGTAGAATTGTGTGTATGACAAAATGGATATCTAGGATCAACATTGTCAAGAAATAGTGTATCAGGGGGGTTCCTTGTTTGGATTTCGCTTTGCGAGATGCCCCACGCACGAAACGCAGTTCCATGTTGAGATTAGAGAGAAGTTTTGTCTTTATTAAATTGTGCATGTTATATAGAGAATAAACTCTTAATTTGAAATCTAAATATTAATATGTGAACTAATAAAATGGATAACTGTTTAAGTTATAAATTGGACTTAATTAAGCCTATTATAGCATAAGTGTGTGTAGAATAATTGAGTGAAATTAGAATTAGAAGGATTCCAGGGTATTGTTAAAAGTTAGGTTGTCCTTATGGGTGGAGTAACTTACTTAAGATTTCAGGACGTGAATAGGTGCGCGCTGTTAGATGAGAGGTGAGTTGGGGTTTCACGAGAGTGCGACTCCACTTTAATTATGAAATAATGTATTGATATTTATTATGCACGGTTAACACACTTGCTAAACATTTTTACACCTCGGGCTCTGACCCGTTTATATTTCTCTCTTGCTATATATATATTACTATAGGTGTCCTACCGCAGGGATGCCGAATGCCCTTCTATCCAGAGTTGTGGGAGCCGTAACAGGTGCCGACTGTTACGGGATTTAGATTGTAGTAGCTCCCCATTTCTTTGTAAATCTAGATAGGATTTATTGTGTACTCCGGGATTATAATTATTTATAATTGCTTATGTTTTCTTCCCATGAATGTTGTACTGTCTGTGACCCGATAGATTATTCGGGTATATTCATTTGTAGATACGCATTTCATGTTATACTAGCACTTTCTTTCATCATCATACTTGTGCAATCCACCTTTGTTAGTAGCTGTACATAGGTGGTTTGATTTCCATTTTATGTTTTATTTAGTTTTTGGTATCCGCTTTAAATAATTTCGAGTAGTTAGCCTTGTATTATTTAGTATTGTCAGTTGATGTTGAGACTGAGCCATCTGAGATACGTGATGTATATAGTATAGGGATGGCCACCCGTTATTATTTTAAGCGGGTTGTTACACATGGTATCAGAGCATCAAGTTCCAGAGTCTTTAGGATCTGTACGGGTTTTCTGTGTTCTTCCGTTGACGTTCTTGATATAGGACCCTACTATTAGGATTTTTGTATTCACTACGTTTATCTTCTTCCACGAGATTCACTCACTTGAATGACATTTGATACAGTTGTTTCGTCTCAGACGTCGCCGAGAATATGTCGATTAAGAAAGGGAAGATGAGAGATGTAATACCCATAACAGATTTTGGGTACGTTTTGATTTGAGTTCTTTCTTTTCGTGATTCGGGTAGAGATAAGAAGGAGAATTTCGTGATCGATAAGGTAAGTGCTGGGGAGTAGAGGATAGTGGAGCCTTGGTAGGTTTAGATTGAGAAATTCTTCAACATTTGTTAGGAAACCTGGTGTGGGAAACCTTTATCGATGTGAGGTGTGAGGAGTGGTCCCAATATTGTGAGTATTGCCTTCTGGGAAGAGGGAGTGATCAATTGTGATCTTTGTACGACATCTTTTGGGATAGTAATACGTCTTGTGATGAGCTAGTAGAGAGTTATGCTATTGATTTTCGGAAGTGTGGATTGTTTAGGTTGTTGGGTAGTGGTTATTATGTTATTGTTTTATTGATATGCTAGGGCATATATTTGTGGTATTCCAATGAGAGGAGGACTTACCTTGTGGCAAATCCTTTGATGCAATATATAGGAATTGTATGACTGAGGAGGTTCAGAATTTGGTAGATTTATTTTGAGTGGAAAAATTTAGCTCATGGTTGTGTTAGTTTTGAGAACTAGGTATTGGTTAGAGTATTGTGCTTGTTGAAGCCTTGTTTCTTGGACATAAGGTATTTGTTTGGAGGGTCGAAAGACATGAAATTATTTTATATTATATTTCTATATAGGCCTTCGGGAAATATCTATAAATTTAAAATCTTTTATAAAACTTAACCCTGGTTCGACTGATCTCAATCCCTGACATAGCTACCCAGTAGTGTATTGGGAGGGTTCCTTCTTTGGATTTCGCTTGCGATACCTCCCCCGCATGAAGGTAGCTAGTGTCAGGAATTGAGAAGAGTTCAACCATTGGGAATTTCAAACTTTTATATATTTAATATGTTGCTATAGATTATATTGTGAGAGTATATTACGACTTGAGGCTTGTAGAGACGGGTTATTGTTTTACGAGTGGAGCTCGGGTACGGGGTGTATGGGCGCCCAGGGTAGCTAGTTTGATTCTAAATTTATATGGTTCAATGTGAGAACTGGTTGAGATGGGTATAGTGACCTAGAGGGTATAAATAAGGACTAGATGAGATTTGAAGTCCTATGCATAACCTGAATTTCACGGACGAAATTTTTGTAAGGGGGAAGTATGTAACAACCCGTGACTTTGGGACTGAGAAATTAAATTTTGGGAAAAATAAAATTTATTTAAATCGGAGAATTTTAGAATTTAGAAATCGAAGCCCAAAAATTGAGGACATTTTAAAGTATTCCGAAAGATAATTCTGAGTACGCCATTGGTTCTGGATGGGTCGAGATAGTCAAAATGACTGTCTTTGGGTTTTATTTCGCTTCCGAATTATTTTTAAGTATGTTTGACTCGAATTGGAGTAAATGAGTCATTAAAATGTATATTAACATTTAAAACTGGGACTTATGTTTTAAGGGATTTAAGAGGTTTACGGAGCAAGCCTTCTCATTTAGAGAAAGAGAGAAAGAGAAAAGAAAAGAGAAAGAAGAAGAAGAAAGGAAGAGAGAGAGAGGTAAAAACTTGGATATTTCCGGACCAACCGCGATCACAAGGATGATCCGACCTCTACAAATCTGAGGCAAGTATTTAGTCTTGATAAATATTTCATTTGTGTATTTCATTTCATAATTTGTGGGCAAAAGAATTGGATTTTTGGGTATATTTATCAAAACCTAGATTTTGGGTTAAATCTTGAAATTGATGTTTACACATGGGTTCAAGAGGTATAAATTGATGAGGTAAAATATAGGATGTGTTTTGGTGTTGGAAACATTATTGGGTTACAAATTTATAGTTAGAAATCGTTGATTTGATATTTAGGGAAATTTGTTTTTCGTAGAAAAATGACCATTTCGTAGCCTGCTGAACAAGCCGAATCGATTCGGAATGTTCCAGAGTCCCAGGTCTATGTGACCGAATGGATTTAGACCCAAGGAGAATCAATTCGGCCTGGGATAGTCTCTCTGGTCCTTTGGACCGAATCGATTCGCAGTTGGAGAGAATCGATTTTCCCTTGAGACCGAATCGATTCGGAAACAAGGTTGTTTTCTGAAATTTCTCTAGAACGATTTCTAACCCTTTTTGGTTGGGTTTATTGATTCGGGACCTTCTTTGATGATGTAAGAGATATGTTTTGGAGACTTATAAGGGATTTCTCACATTTTATGATTATGGGGACTTTTTAGAATAGTTTGGGGAAAATATATATATGTATGCATTGGAGTTGTGTATAGAGATAGTGAGAAACCTCATTGGGGATGGGAATCCTAATTTTAGATCAAAAAGTGAGCCTAGTTATGATGTAAGGGTAAGTTCCCTTCGAGAGAGTTATGAGGGTACGACAGGAAATCGTAGGCCGAGGTTTGTGTCGAATCCTTATAGTGATAGGATTCTATTTAGGATAAGATTGGGGACTCACGCGAGAGAGTGGTTGCGTATTCTTAGTAATGTTTAACTTAAGGAATATATTGCAAGCGCAATAAGATTTAGGGGCTCATAGGAGTAATTGAACCGTAGTCGGGTTAGTGACTATATATCAGTGTGGTATTTCCCTAAGTAATGGGAATCATGAGATGAATTCAAGATTGAGCTTGAGGTTTATAGACTATTGGTTATGTGCATACCAATACTCGAAATTTGTATTGGAGATATTGATGTACTTTCGGATACACATGTGATGTGTAGTGATTGTTAACTACACTAAACTTTGGGTGATAACCTTAATGTTGGAGATATATCTATGTTGGAAGATTATTTATATCATAGGAGAAATGGATGAATATGCTTCAAGTGAGAGATCGTATTCATATAACGACTTAAGCTATTTTGATTGGAGTGATGGCTAATATATTGAGGATTTTGAGATGCTAATAGTCGAGTTTGTAAGCTTTATACATACAAATGAGAGATAGTATGTAAATATGTATGTATATATATTTGTGTAGATATGAATATATGTGTATACTCATGGCGTGAATAGCTAAACTGTACATGAAGGTTTAGTTATATGATGTAATTGTATGGATGTATATATATTGTTCATGTGAATGATATATATACTTGTATGGTTATGCATACCCCGCTCATGCTATCATTGGGAAGTTGCGCGATGAGGGTGAGCACCCTGGCTCGATGAGCAGACTGTGGATGTTCCCCAGGTCATAGCGTCCGTTGTGTTATTATGTGATTTACATTTTTTTGGTGTGAGACGTGGTGGGTATGTTTCATCTCATTGACCGATTAGGAACTATGACGGCTTTTCGGACGCGTGTGTATGTGTGTGTTGATCATGAAGTGGGTGATATTTAGTCCCACCGGTGGTCCCCAGGATGGAATATGAGTGATGCCCTGGAAGATGATAGCATGGTGTAGTATATCGATAGTATTTAGCCGGGTATATTATGTGTATGGCCACTGTACATTATATATGATATGTACACTTCGCTATGGAAATGAATTGTTATATATATATATGTGTGTGTGTGTGCGTGTGTGTGTGTGTGTGTGTTTAGAGTAAATATATATATTTATTATATCTCGTAGGTGAAAGGATATGAAATTCCTATGGTGTACATCTTGGGTGATTATGGTGTACTAAAATGTTGGGGGTTGATTTATCGCATTTAAGGGAAAAATTTCGATTTTATCAACTCAAGGATTTAGTTGAGATTTTGAGGTTACTCTTAGTTAGTAATCCAAATTTGAGAAGTTGAAGAACTAGAGATTGTGTAGATGACATGATGGATCCCTACAATCAACCTTGCCAAGTAGTAGGGTATAGGAGGGGTACCTTGTTTGGATTTCACTTTGTGAGACGCCCCACGCACGAAACACAGTGCAATGTTGTGAGTAGAGAGAAGTTTTGTCCTTAGTACTGTACGTAGTTGTGGCAGTGGACTGTGTTATGACAATATGGATCCCTAGAATCAACATGGTCAAGAAGTAGTGTATCAGGGGGTTCCTTGTTTGGATTTTACTTTGCGAGACACCCCACACACGAAACGCAGTGCCATGTTGAGAGTAGAGAGAAGTTTTGTCCATGGTACTTGTATGTATCAGTAGTACGATTATGTAGATGACATGATGTATCCCTACAATCGATATTGTCAAGAAGTAGTGTATCGGGGGGGTTCCTTGTTTGGATTTCGCTTTGCGAGACGCCCCATGCACGAAATGCAGTGCATTGTTGAGAGTAGTGAGAAGTCATGTCCTTTATACTTATATGTAATTGTAGTAGTAGAATTGTGTGTATGACAAAATGGATCTCTAGGATCCACATTATCAAGAAGTAGTGTATCAGGGGGTTCCTTGTTTGGATTTCGCTTTGCGAGACACCCCACGCACAAAACGCAGTGCCATGTTGATATTAGAGAGAAGTTTTGTCCTTATTAAATTGTGCATATTATATAGAGAATAAACTCTTAATTTGAAATATAAATATTAATATGTGAAGTAATTAAATGGATAACTGTTTAAGTTATAAATTGGAATTAATTAAGCCTAGTATAGCATAAGTGTGTGTAGAATAATTGAGTGAAATTAGAATGAGAAGGATTCTAGGGTATTGTTAAAAGTTAGGTTGTCCTTATGGGTGGGGTAACTTACTTAAGATTCCAGGACGCGAATAGGTGCGCGCTGTTAGATGAGAGGTGAGTGGGGGTTTCACGAGAGTGCGACTCCACTTTAATTATGAAATAATGCACTGATATTTATTATGCAGGGTTAACACACTTTCTAAACATTTTTACACCTCGGGCTCTGACCCATTTATATTCTCTCCTGCTATATATATATTATTACAGGTGTCCTACCGCAGGGATACAGGATGCCCTTTTATCCAGAGTTGTGGGAGCCATAATAAGTGCGGACTGTTGCGGGACTTATATTGTAGTCGCTCCCCATTTTTTTTGTAAATCTAGATAGGATTTATTGTGTACTTCGGGATTATACTTTAGAATTATTTATAATTGTTTATGTTTTCTTCCCATGAATGTTGTACTGTCTGTGACCCGACAGCCTATTCGGGTATATTCATTTGTACATACGCATTTCATGTTATACTAGCACTTTCTTTCATCATCGTACTTGTGCATTCTACCTTTGTTAGTAGCTGTACATAGTTGGTTCGATTTCCATTGTATGTTTTATTTAGTTTTTGGCATCTGATTTTAATAATTTCGGGTAGTTAGCCTTATATTATTTAGCATTATCAGTTGATGTTGAGACTGAGCCATCTGAGATACCTGATTTATATAGTATAGGGCTGGCCACCCGTTATTGTTTTAAGCGGGTTGTTACAGTAAGGCATATTCAAGTATATGTGATTGAAAAATAAAATAAACATAAGGAGGTTTACTTGCAACGGGGAAAATGTAAGATCACATATATATCAACAACATAAAAATTCAATAGAAACTACTGGATAAACATACAAAATCATCAAGCCTGTGATATGATCATCAATTGATCACGATTACTTAAAATCTTTGAGCACAAGGTGTGAAGACCCTTTGACCTCAGAATACATGCAATAATTGTATGCATGTATGCACACAGTAGCATATATGCAACATATATGCATACAATAGAATATATGATGCATATATGCAATAACTGTATCCATATATGCAGCATATATGCACACAGCAACATATATGTAACATATATGCATATAGTAGCATATCTTTCCTCATTTAAAACCAAATGTTGCAAAGATGATGTTAAACAGATGCAAAGATGCTACTGAGAAAAGGCTAGATTGGTGAAAATATGCATATTACAACTTGTAATATGCATATTATAGTAGTTAACTGTAATATGCATATTACAGTTGCAATCCTCACTGCATAATATGCATATTACAATTGTGCAGGTGGGACCCCCTTGCAATTAGGTTGCATCCACTCTCAAGATTCGAGGTCTAAAATTTGCAGGTCATTGACTTTCTTAGAGCCATTTGTGCCCCCAAACACAATCATCCCATGCCCTATGATTACAAAAATGTGGTTATCTAGTGGGCGCGGGTCGTGGCCCATGGTTACTAGATTATTCCAAGCCATTGTGTTGAGATTTAGCACATGGACATCACTAAAATGTAGCCCCCCACAACATCCCTGAAATGGGCAGAGAGAAAATATTTTAAATTTAGCTTTGGATGGAAACTGAGAATATGGTTTCGTAAATTTTGCATTCTAGGCAAAACGATAAATCAATGTTTTTTTCTTACAAGTTATAATTATCATATATTGAAGTGCACATCAAAGGAAAAGTTCACGCAGTAGGCATGTTTATATTTACTAGGGCTATTCTAACCAAAAATACTTTGAGATTTCAATGTGTAACCAAAACTACTTTGTAACACAATATGAAAGTTTTTAGAAGCATTATCTTGGTTTAGTTGAGTTTTTGGAGACATAGGTAGGTTTTTTAAACAAACTGATTTTTTTGCAGGGATTTGTTTCTACTTAACCCTGAACAAAAGACAATCAGTAAGGTTCACTTAGAAGATTTACCTCAACTACTTGAGAGTTGAAGTGCCTTGCAAGTTAAAAACAGCTCTTGCAGAATCTTAATGTGTGTTACCATCATGTAGAAAATTTTATGTTTGCAATAATCAAAAGAAACAAGGAAACACAATCCCAATAATTCTCACAAGATATGACCATATCTAGCAAATAATATACGAAGAAACAGATTAATCCGAAACGCATATATGTTGAATACACTGGAATGCTATGACAAGACGTAAAAAGTATAGGGTGTAATTAGTACATAAGTTCCTACAAAAATGGGAAATGATCCCCAGAGTGCAGCTTGAAGATATATTTTACATAAAGAAAGGTAATCAATGTAGTGATCTAAAAGTCTATTTAGATGCATATTCATGTTATAACCCAAAAAAATACCTCATATTATAGCTTTAAAAGCATTTAGTAAACTATAAAAACTAACATTTTTAATGAAACACAATTCCCAACACTTTATGCCTAAAAAGGAGGGTGGATGGACTCCATAGGCGTGTATGCAGGTGCACAAAATACTAGCAGTCTTCATTTACAATGCTAAATAATGGTTTTCACACAAACCGACATTGCAAAAAATTATAAACACCCGTACAAAAGCAATTATGTGGTCTAAATTCCATGTCCTATTTGCACATTCAAATCCTACTTGGGGAAATTTATAGTCTCAACTCAACAAAGCCTTTTCGCAATCAGTTGAAGTGCCAACATCAGATAGACAACAATTACAGCAAGATTATCAACTTTTACTAGTTTATTCTTATCAATTAAGTGATGGGAGATGTTGGAGTAGGTGTAGGGTGGTACCTAATACAGTAGTATCCATACATAAGATATAATTCTTTTTGATTTTCTATATAATGGTCTCTGTGAAGCAAATCACATGTTCATATAATATAGAAAAATAAAATAATAATAAGACTTTCTATGTCGACTCTTATTTCCTACTCAATGGGTGTGACTCGCTAACGTGTCGCACCCGTGTTGGGGCGTGTTTGGATTCCATTGTACCCCGTGTTGGATCGTATTAGATCGTGTATGCAATGTATGCACATTCCAATGTATGCCGTGAGCCAATACAAAATACTTATTTGGATTATGTTTGGATTCAAATTTATGCACATCAGTAATATTTCTCTCATATGATCGATTCAAATCCTTAAGAATACCTTAAATTCAAAGTAAATCGTGATGATGCATAGAATAACCAGTCTCTCCAGCTATATAGTTCAAAGAAGAAAGATGTGTGAAAACTCTAATGATGCGAGAAACATGTAGTGCACATTTAACATTTTAAGATGAAATTTATTTTACCATATTAATTGTTAAACTTTATCCTCACTTGAATATTGTGAAAAATAGTAAATTATAATTTGGAACTTCTGAAAAAAAATAGATAAATTTCAATAAGACGACACAAGATAAAATCACCACAAAACTTATCAAAATAAACTAATATTATGATTAATCAAATCAACCCAACTTCAGACACATTCAACTCCTACAAAACCCAAAACCCCATTCAGTTTCAGCCAAACACATAAAACACTTAAAACCCACCTTTTTCGTCTTTTCAAGGGAAAAAAGCTCTAAAAAGTAGTGCCTACGTTCTAAATCACAATCGAGTACAACATTAACTATATCTAATTATATGCACATAAGGAGCTACTTATGGTTGGTCCTAATAATAAAGAAAAATTCACACAGAAACAAAATGAGGAAGAGAAAAGTTAAAATATAGAAAATATTATGGCTCTCGTCCTACTGAGTATAGATTATCCAATACAATACGTACCTTTGTCCTGGTTTGCTATTTGTGTTAAAATATTGATAGTTCCATAATAAGATCTGCAAAGTTCATAAGCGAACTAATATCAATTGTGTTAAAACACTGCAGTTCTCGTGAACTTTTTCGTGATGATTCTTGGAGATTGGGGTCAATCGAGGAAGCAAGTGCTTTATAGGATGGTTAATTTTATTCATACCGATCGCATTGACGATTTCTTTAAGATCTCCTAATATTGATCCCAAAACTTCAAGGTATTCCTCTCCCAAATACTCATATAAGACAACCCCGACATGAAAGGAATTATGACTAATTTTGTTAGTACACAATTGTATCGTGTTAACATATATAAGGATTTAACACGTGAATTGCAGAAATGGTGTTATGTTAATGCCAAGAACTAGGTGTGTGAGAGTGAATTCTACAAAAGAATTACATTAAGAAGATATATATGTATGAAGCACACACTAACAATCGCAAAGTGTCATTTAATAAAATGTAGTGAAATTCAAGCCCAAGAATTTACTCTATTATATGAACCTCTATGTTAATAAGCAGATAATCATATCCATCAACCATGTATGAAATCATCATTACTGAATTATACTCTTCGTCTTGACTATATTGACTACTGTTTGAATTCTTGTATCTCTGATGCATTCTCATGTCAATGAAACATATAGGAGAAGAAATAATACATTAAATGGATATAACAAGCCAATGAAGTCTTTTATTACAACCACATTTTAATACAAGACATGTCATTTTGTCTCCAGTTATTCTACAAACTAAACCGATGTACTCACCTACACACCTTGCAAATAAAGATAGTGAATCACCATTGTTGACAAGAAAAAAACACAACGCCCCAAGAAGTTCCAAACCAGTTCTCTGTAATCAACTCCTCCAAAGAATTTTCATTAAGATGGTCATTTAAACTGGTGGGAGAACCTAGATAAGATGATTGATTAGAAAATCAAGGCATGTTGCTATAGACTCTCATAGATAAAAGAAAAAAATTACCTCCGTCTCTCGGTTCAACTAAAGCAACACATAATGTGGCAATTTAGAGACGGTCAATTTAAAGGGATTTACGTTGGTCATATTTTCATTCACATAAAGAAACAGGGAGTTTCATAAATTAATTCATTCTAGGTTTCTACCACATGGAATTTTTATTGTGAACAAAAATTATTTGCTCAGTATAATGGCAAGTCTAGTATATAAAAACAGTTGCGTTATTTGCTGAGTATATAAAAATCATTGCATTATTCGATGGATCTCAAGCGTAAAGCCTTTAAATAACCTATTTAGCATACCGAAACACACTAAAGGCTTTATAAATCAAATTTTCCAATACATACAAATTTATACATAGGAACATAGGTATTTATAATATAAAAACAGAAAAAACTCATAAATGCAGACAATGGAGGTCAATAGCCGTCAAATAATTTATGGTGTTCAACTAAGAATGTTTTTCTCAAAATAAATAATTACACATTAGAGATAAAAAAAACTAATTGCAAATTGGAGATTAAAAAAATAACTAATTACCACAATGTCATAACCAAATCATAAAGCTACAACTAGCTAAAAACCACTTGGAAACTAAAATTGTAGATAAAACTATCTATAGAACACAAATAAAATCACAACTCCACCCAACTCATACCCACAAGTATACCTGGTGTACTGAAAATCTCCATTTCAAACCTTTAGATCTACAAAATCAAATAAAAACAAATCAAAATCCCTAATTCGATATAAATGAAACAAAGAGCCCACAGTAGGAAAATGCTCTCATTTAAAACTAAACTAAACTAAACGATTAAAGTCTTGTATGTAAGCTTTCCTCTAAAATACATATGTAGATAGAGATCGAGAGAGAGGGAAGGGGGAGTTTTACCTATGATTTAAGAGAGACGGGAGAGAGAGTTGAGAACCGAGAGAGAGAGAGAGAGAGAGAGAGAGAGAGAGAGGGGGGGGCATGGAGTTGAGGAACAGGGTGAAAGAGAGCTGAGCGGAGAGAGCGAGAAGGTTTAGGAATGAGAGGGATGAGAGAGAGGGATACTAAAATGAGTGAAGTGAATTTTTTTAGGGTATTTTATATTTTAGTGAAGTGTACTCGATTTGGCACACTTTTAAACAGTGCCAAATTTTGGCACTGTTTTAAAGTGTGACAGATTATTATTATTAAACTGTGCCAAAATTTGGCACAGTTTTAAACTGTGCCAGATTTTTAATATCAAGGTGTGCCAAATTGCTGTTTTTGGTGTAGTGCATGTCCACTGTCGTAGGAACTTTAGAACATAATCTACCTTTGCAACAGGGTGAGTTTTAGATCGTGGTTGATGAAGTATATGAGGGTTGTGAAACTGTTCCAATGCACGTCTACAGTGGAGAAGGGGATATTTGAAAAATTATGTAGACTCTGTTACCACTTGGCTAGTTTATCACTTGATGAAGATGTACTAATATATTTCTTATGTTGTAATAATATCAGTAGACAAATTTATTTAATTTGAGTTTAATTGGTTGTGTAGTATCGTTGATTGGTTTGTTCTTGTATTTAAGTTATTGCATAGTTTGATTGATTGGTGCGTTATTGACTATATTAGTTCTTTGCTTTGATAATATATTAGTTTTTACTATGCAACATGATATTTATTTTATCATGTTAACACATGACTGCAATTTGATGATTATTAAATGGATTTTCCACAATAAAAAGAGTGGATGGGGGAGACTTACCGAATAGCTAATAGTTATGTTAAAGGCATTTAAGAATTTATTAGATACGCTTTTAAGAACCTTAAAAGTGAGAAGATTTCTTGTCCGTGCAGCCATTGTATAAACGGAAAATATATATCTTTAGAAGATGTTGAGTTACATTTAATAATGTGGGAAATTTGTCAAGATTATAATAAGTCGACATACCATGGTGAAAAACATTTACCTTATCTTCCCGAAGAATTATTGGTAACCGCCCAAGTAATAGAACACCAATGAGTGGAAGTGGTAAATGATTCGCCAACACATCGTCCATTGACTGACCTAATTGACGATGCTTATGGATTCCACCACGACCAAAACCACCAACCAAATAATGCACACAATGAAGAATTTAATACGGAACTACCAGGAGATCGAGAATATATATGGTTGAAAGCCGATGCGGCTAGACCGTTGTATAAAGATTGCGATAAAGATCATTCGGTATTATATGTAATGATTGGGTTGCATAATTTGAAGAGTCAATTTGGCTTGTCTGGGAACAACGTAACTGGAATTCTTAAGTGGGTTAAAGAAATTCTCCCAAAAGAGAACATGTTACCAGACAATTATCCTACCATGAAGAAGAGCTTGAAGGGTTTGGGATTGAAATACAAATTTATTCATGCATGGAAGTATGATTGCATATTGTATCATAATGAACACGAAAAGAATGATGAATGTCCAATATGCGGTGAGCCTAAATATGTCGTTGGTGAGAAGGTAAATGACAAACCTGCAAAATTTAAAAAAATCTCGCAAGTCCCACAAAAGATTTTGAAGTATTTTCCACTTGGGTCACGATGAAAATGATTTTTAGTGTACTGTGGATGTGGTTGGGAATTTGATGCATCATCCGGTTGATTCACTTGTTTGGAAAATTTCAAATGCACGACACCATGAATTTGCAAAAGAACCAAGCAAACGGATTCGCTTGTTTGGATTTAACCCTTTCGGTAATTTAAGTACTAATCAAAGTTATTGGCTAGTTCTCATAGTGCTTTTAAGTCTCCCTCCGACACTGTGCATGGGAAAGGAATACACATTATTATCTTCATTGATACCCGGGCAAAAGGCTCCGGGTGATGATATTGATATATTCTTAGCCCCATTAATCGAAGAACTTAAAGAGTTATGGGATAAAGGCATGACGACGTTCGACTCTCACAAGGGTGAAGAGTTCACACTTAAAGCAATGGTGACGTGGGTGATCCACGACCTTCCTGCTTATGGGACCTTGTCTGGTTGTAATGTTCATGGTTATTATGGATGTCCCATATGTGATGAGTAAACTGAATCCATTTGGCTACAACATAGTAGTAAGATGAGTTATAAAGGTCATCATAGATTTCTGTCAACCAGTCACCCTTTCAGGAATGACAAGTCCAACTTTTATCCTATTGGTCACGAGCGTCAGATGCAACCTGCTCGTCTTTTTGGTTAGCAGATCGAGGAGAAGGAGGCGAGTTCGACTGTAGGGAATAGGTACGTAGGCAAACACCTCAAGTTTGTAAACCTAAAGCATAAAGCAATGGGAGATCCTAATGACCCTACTAAAGAAAAACCATGGTCCAGGCGATCAATATTTTTTTATTTTCCATATGAGGAAGATCATCGTGTAAGGCGTGTAATTGATGTGATGAACACAAAGAAGAATGTTGCAGAACATCTGATAGGAACGTGTCTGGGAGGATCTCATTCCAAATATGGAGAGCGGTCCTGTTGAGATCTACAGGATATGAAACCAAAGAAGAAACTCTAGAAAAAAGATCCCACATCAGGAAGAATTTTTTCCCCTGCGGTTGCTTTCACTTTGACTAGCAATGAGAAAAAGATCCTCACAGACGCGTTGTTCAACTTGAAGACTCCAACTGGTTATTCTGGAAATTTACGTAGGGTCATAAACTATCAAGCACAAACCGACTGCATGTTCACGATATCCCCGGTTTGAGAGCACGATAAAAAAAGGGAATATCCATACTTCGGCTTGAAAACGTGTCGTCGGGAGACGAAACCCCTTAGCACCCCCAAAACGGACCCGTGAGTGGCACCAAAGTAGGTCGCACAAATTGACCGCGTGGTCGCGGGAGCCTCGATTTGAGAGCGCGACCCAAAACAGAGAATATCCACACTTAGGCTTGAAAATGGGTCATCGGGGGGGGGGGGGGGGGGAGGGGAGAAACCCCACAATGCCCCCCAAACGGCCCCGTTGGTGGATCCAACACCTCGCTCGGGACCAACGTAGACCTCATAAACTGACCGCGTGGTCACAGAACCCCCAGTTTGAGAGCACGGTCCAAAACAAAGAATATCCACACTTAGACTTGAAAACGTGTCATCAGGGTGCGAAACCCCTTAGTGCCCGCCAAACGGCCCGTAAGCGGTGCAAACACCTCTCAAGGGACCAATGTAACTTGTAAAAACTTACCGTGTGGTCACAAGACCGCTGGTTTGAGAGCACGACACAAAACAAAGAATATCCACACTTAGGCTTGAAAACCTGTCGTAGGGGTGTGAAACCCCTTAGCCCCCCCCCCCCCCCCCCCCCCCCCGGCCCCGTGAGTGGCGCCAACACCTCGCACGTGTCTAACGTAGCCCGCAAGAACCGACTGCATGGTCACGGGACCCTCGGTTTCATAGCACAACCCGAAACAAATAATATTAACACTTAGGCTTGAAAAAGTGCCGTTGGGGGGCGAAACCCCGCAACACCCCCCAAACCGCCCTGTGGGCTGTGCCAACACTTCGCTCGGGACCAACATAGCCCGTATGAACCAACCGCATGGTCACGGGGCCCCCAATTTAAGATCACGGCCTAGATTCAGAATGCCTACACGGGTTCGGTGATCGCGTGTTCACGGGACCCCGCGAGGGCCAAGGAGCACTTATAGCAATTGACCGATTAGCCTCTCGATTCTAGGATTTTTATTATTATTAGTACAGCTCGTCACGGTCCAAAGTTGTGACTAAGTTTATATCTAAAGAAAATATAGTCACGGCCCAAAGTCGTGACCAACTTGATATCTACAGTAAAAATAGTCACGGTCTGATAGATAAAAAAAAAATATTTCTCTCTTATGTATTTTTTTTCGTTGCAATTCCTTTTCCATCAAAATTCCATTGAACCTACAAAGAAGCTCAAAATATGCATAGGGTAAGTACGGGAGTATCAATCCAACTCTAAGGATGAAATACAAAATATGAGAAGACAAAAATTTAAATTCATTTGCATTTTATTATATTTTTCTATTTTTTATGGAATTTTTCAAGCGATTATTAATTAAATAACTATACTAATTTTTAAAGTACTAACTAAGATGAAAAAGCTAATAAAAAAATGAGGTAAACAAAATTGTGCTAAAAAGTAAGCTAACTAAATTGGACTCATGAGCGCTTCAAAATTCATCCCTTGAATGGGAGATTAACCCTCAATAATCAACATCCAAAAAATAAAAATAAACAATAAGAGCATGTGAGGATTAAATAAAGAGAAATTAAAGAGGAATAGACCAAACCTATTTGTACTTGAATTGGAGCAACTCTTCAATTATACATCAAAATTCTCTTAATCACAATCCGTCACTAATGTATTTATTGAATCTAAAATAAAAACTACAAAATAAAAATAAAAAAGGATAATGGATGAATTCATAATAAAGAGTTAAATAATAAAAGAGATTTGCTAAAAATGAAAATCCTAACATTATAAAATTGTACATTAGAACTCATACAAAGAAATAAATTCTAGATCATTACTTTATATTGAGATAATTGCTAAAAATGCAAAATTTCAACATAAAGGAATGGATTAGAATTTACCTCGCATAAGGGATGAATTCAACTACATCAATCTATTTGGATATAATTGCTAAAAATGCAAAAATTCATTATAGAGGGCTGGGGTGTAATTCATCCTAGAGATAAATTTCACTACACACCTCTATATTGAGATATTTTCTAAAAATGCAAATACTTTCTATAGAGGAGTGTAGAGAAATTTATCACACAAGATTTTCAAAACTAAGTTTGATATCCTTCTTAAATGGCACAAGTCTAGCATTTATAGGTGGAAGAAGCTAGGGGTATTTTTGTTCAATGCACATGTGTGTTGAGTGAGATACAATCTGATTTGGGAGATGAGGGTTATTTTTGGAAAAAATATTAAGTGGTTTGTTAGGGGTAATATTGGAAAAGGGAATAAATGGTGGTTAAAGACATGTGGGGATTAGTTTTTGTCTTTGGCTTTGGTTTATGTTGGCAGCTAACAAATCGTGTAAGAGGAAATGAGTCTTGAGGTAAATGGGTTGGAGATGGTGGCCGGATCTTGCGCGGAGCAGGGGGTATAAGGTGGATTCGATTTTGAGTTATGGATGGGTCTGGAATTGCGGGTCTCGGGTCGGATTAAGAGCTTGCAGGTGTCGGGTTTCGTTGGTTAAAGGGCGGATCAACGACGGGTTCAGAGGTAGTGGGTTGGACACGGGTTGTGCGATTGTTTTTTTGGGTCGGACCTCCACCAACTGGTGGTGGCAGGTCTTGGGTTGGTCGTCGCAGGGGCATGGGACGACAGGTTGTTGGGTCGCAACTAGTCGGTTTTCAGGTTGGTAAGGTCGACTCGAGTTATGGGTTTTTGGTGGGTCTGGTAATGGGTATTGGTTATGGTGGTTGGGGATGAGTGGGGTGGAAGGTTGGTGGTGGTGGTATGAGTATGAAGAGGGGCTGGGCTGCTGGTGAAGTGATGAAGGTGGAAGTTGGGTTTTATTTACGTTATGGAGGTTTAGGAGAGAGAGTGTTAAGAGGTTGAAGATGGAGGTGCGGTGTTAGAGTGTTTGAGGGTCTAGGAAAATAGGGTGTTTGTGAGTGAGTTGATTTGAGTGATGGTGTGTGTGTTTGAGTTGGACACCAAAAAAATAAAATAAAATCTACTAACTAACTCAAAATAAAACTAACAAACTAAAAAAAATGAAATTAACGAAAAATAAAATCCTAATCTAAAAAAAAAACTAAAATAATCAAGCAAAAGAAATAAAAACTAAAAATCTAATGAAAATGAAAACAAAAGTCCTAAAAAATATAAAATCTAAAAACTAAAAATAAACCCCTAAAAACTAATCCTAATAAAAATAAAATAAAATAAAATCAAATAAAATCAAAACTAATAACTAATCAAAATCAAAAGAAAATTACACTAGTTAAATATAAATAAATTTTAAAAATTCTAAATAAATTCTAAAAATAAAACCTAAAAATAGAACGATACAAAATAAAAATCTACAAAAAATCTAAAAACAGACACAAACTAGACACACACAGGGTACGGGTGAAGGTTTGCGCTAGGTTAGGGTTACGGGACAGGGTATTTACCTCCATTATTGATGCAATTTCCCTTGAAATGACGCTTTTGACACCGCAAACACAATCAAGCCTGTACGGTATACAATTAAGCATATAAGACCCAATTTGATTAGAATTAGCGACTAAAATACGTCTATTCCGGGTATAAAATGTACACTTTTGGGTGCTTATCACACCACCCCCAAACAGAGCGTTGCTAGTCCTCGAGAAATAAGATAGAGAGAAAGAGAAATATAAGAAATAAAAAGTGTACCACTTTCGCGGGCACTTGTAATTGCACTTAGCATGTGCAACAAGCTTTTAAACCTATAGATTGCCCTACCGGACGAGTTTTGTCTCGTGAGAGTTTGCAGGGAATTCACCCACAAAATTCTTTATTTGCAAAGGCAGTTAATCTCTTATTAGACGTGGAATGATCACACAAACCATCACATGAGAAATATTTTGGAAATACGAGCTAGAAATGCAATAAGCATAGCTAAGTAAATACACATGGCACATCCTTCCTAGAACTCAACGTGTGTAGTGTGAATCAGTCAAAATGGGTCAAGTATCATAAGAATAATTCTTAGATCCTCTTTTCGGAATCAACGCTTCAACTTTAAAATCTCACAGGATATCTCTCTCTCAAATGAGCTCTCGAGATTTGGGTTATTGTATCTCTCTTGTGTGTGAGGAAGTGAGTAAATGTAAGCAAGTTCAAACGTCTCACACACACATAAGAAAGAACAGACATTTTGAAAGAAAAATGATCTCATGAAATAATGCTTATCACTATAGTGAGAACGTCAATTATTCACCACGTTGCTTTTTATTTGTCGGAACACCTAGGGGAAAATATGGATGTATATGGGTGAGGGGGAAATGAGATGAGATGAGAAGGATATAATGAGGTAAGGATGGAATGGATGAATGATATGAATGATGAGTGATGGATGTATGGGAAGAGTGTATAGAACTTTACGCACTAATGTCTTTATTTCTAGACTGCAACTTTCTCTTTTTCTTCTTTTATAAATAATCATCAATGTATGAGATAAATCTGCTAAAAATATAAATAACCCGAACATAGATTTGTAGTTAATTTTGCTCCATCTGAATCGGCTTTGGGAGAGATATTTGCTAAAAATGCAAACACTCTCTATGACAGATCTTCTCCTTTTACTCTTTTTTTTTTCCAAATACGCATCAATGTATGAGATAAATCACCTAAAATACAAATAACCCCAACAGGTATCTAATTTTCCTCCATCTGAATCGTCTTTGGGAGAGATATTCGCTAAAAATGCAAACACTCTCTATGACGAATCTTCTCCTTTTACTTTCAACACTCTTCTCTGTGGATGGAAAATGGAAGTGGATATGGAAATGGGCAGTGTGGTATATGGTGATGATATGAAAAATGGAAGGTCTATGGATGTATAATAAATGTATTATAAAATGGAATTTGGTTTGTGTATGGGTGAAAGTCTAGTGATGGAGACATATTCAAGACATGTGTTTCTTACAACTCGAAAGTGATGTCGTTCTCAGTGATCAAGCCAAAAATTTAGTGAAGAATAATTAGATCATACAACGATTTAAGTGCGGACCCAAAGAAAGTTGAATTAACTTGTGACTCGGAGATTGCATAAAACGCTCTTAAAGGGTGAAAGGCACAAATGTCACAAGATAAAGTCTCTACTAGTGATCCTTAAGGTTTTCTTGGAAATTGTAGTACTCTTCAACTCTAAATCGTAGTGACGTGATAAGTACGGAAATTTTGTTAAGTCTAGAAATTCATGGTGCAACATGCCTTGTTACGTATTATATAAGCTATTTATAAAAAGATAAATCCTCTAGCTCGATTCCTAGATAGAAAATTCACATCAATGAGTAAGATGAAAGAAATTGCACAAAATTTCAAAAATCAGGTTCAAAAATCAAAATTTTTCAAAAGAGGTACTATTTTGATAAAATCTGCTCCCAAAAACAAAAAGGAACATCGTCCTCGATGGTAAGTAAAGTGATTTTTAAAATTGAGAGCAAAAGGAAAAATATTACCAGAATCAACCACAAATGAAGTGGATAGATAAAGCCAAAATGAAACCTGAATAAATGATTTAGAAAAAAAAGTGTACGAATCTATAAACATGGTAAAGCATTGGGTGGTGTGAAACACCACCCCAAAACATGATGAGATTAGTACAAGAAACAACGGGCTGTTGTGACACCCCACTTATTATAATAAGAGGTGGCCAGCCCGATATTCCAATTAATACAGGAATCATAGATGGTTCATTCTTAGCATCATTGTCGTTAAAATAAATATACGAAATGACCACTAATTATTTTAGAAAACGGATGTCAAATAAATTTTAAGTTTAAAAAAAATCTTTTAGACAATCCAATAAAAAAACGGTGGAAAGTAATACAAACAAGTAACTATACATGCATTCACCATATAATAACTGAATAGGTTGTCGATTAACAAACCATTACAAGCCGATTACACTGAGTATTAAAATGAATATCACAATACATTTAACAAGTACAAAAGCTTGGGCAGCACGCCCGAATGTGTAAACTGATCATAGCTAGAGTACAAAAAGATAGAAGCATTTATAACAAGTATCCCTCAACATCCGCAAAATGGTATAGCTCCGTGATAACTGGGAAGGAAGGGTCATTACAGGAGTCCTTGCGGCGGAACACCTGGGCGTGAGGAAAATTCATGCAAAAACAAGAGATGTAAACGAGCCAGGTCCCGAGTTTGATACGATCACTATGTGGATAAAAAATCATGACAGTTATTAATAACAATCATCTTGAATCAGCTTAACTCGCTCTCCACAATTAACAATAATAATAGTAATAATAATCCTCACCTCTCAATCTAAATGCACAACCTAGCGCAATATCAAGTGCAATAAGAAATATTCATTTATGCATGAAATATAATTCAACTTCACTTGATAAGATTCCATTTCAGTTATGCTTATTATGATTGTACAAGTCTATTCCTCCTTTGGAACTTAATTCAAAATAGTATACTTCATAAAAAGAATAGTTATAATCACAACATATAATGATTCTAAGACCATCCTTCTGGGAGTCACCCCACTTGATGAGCCCCTAAATATCTATCATATTCCATGGCTTATCACCAAGACAACCTAGGCATCCTAAATTGCGTGACATTGGAAAACGTCCATATAACTTCAACAGTGAGTCATAACCATACCCGGAATTACCTCACTTCGAAAAATAATAACACAATATATAACAACCGGTCCTATGGTCGAGGACTATATTCACCCTCCATTAACTAGCCAGGGGATTTCACCTCATATGCGTAACTTCCCTTATGATAGCATTTATAGAGGTATGTATATACAATTCATCATTCACAAAATATGCCAATTTATAAGGTACATTACATTTTTATCCGGGGCCATAAGATTTTCATGTCATAATTATGAACCTCAACGTTTTATTCATCTCCATAATAGTTTCCATGAATTGAAGATAATCATTTAAACCGTAATGCATGATATTACTTCAACTCTATTCTAGAAGTCCACAATTCGAGTAAACTATATTCCTCCTAAGATTTAGACTAGCACATTACCCCTTACCTTCCTCTAACAACTAACTAAATTAATTCCCGATCTAAGCCCCCAACTCTCGTTTCAAATTTAAGTTCTTGAATTCCTCACTACTAGACTCTAAAAATCTAGTTTTACTTCATTCAAGAAGGTTCCTAGGTCCCTATCCTAAAAGAACGAAGCTGGAGAAAAACTAAGGATTTTGGGAGAAAAAAAGGGAACCGGTCGACCTCGCCTATGAAGTTTTGTCTAGGAAGGAATGAAGCAAGCTCAAATTGAAGGCTCGGTCGACCACGCTCTAAAATTATAACTATCAAAGAAAGCAGTAGGCCTTACCCTTAAGGCCCGATCGACCGGTCATGCGACCGCGATTGACTACGCCTATCAGACCCACAGCTAAACTTTATTCTAAAGCACCAAACCCCAAATCCCTAACCCCTATTCTTTCACCTCCTTCATTTTCTTCAACCAACATCAAAACCACAACAATACTGCACAATAATAAGTCAATATAACCAACCTAATTCATACCAACTACAAAACCTAAGGGTTAAACTCTAAAACTCATCAAAACCTACTATTTTCTCAATTCGTCCAAATACACCACTATCATTACAATTTATCCACATGAAATCATATATTTGCAAGTAACAACTTGCCTTAAGGATGAAATCTCAGATTGTCTTCTGGTAGATGCAAGATCAAGCTTAATTTCTTCTCTTCTCCTTCTTTATCTTCTTTTTCCCCAAATTCTCTTTCTCTCTAGGTTTAGAAAGTATGTAATTGGGAAATATGAGGTTTAGAAGACTTAAATATTTATTTAACACTAAATTCCATCTTTAAATGTCATTACTCTATTAAAATGACTCGTAACTACATAATTAAGCCATAACTCGTCAAAAGTGCTCGAAACCCAAAAATACAACATGGCACATATTTTGACTATCTCAATCTTTTCAGGACTAGCCACACCCTCTAAATTGGCGTCCGGGATAACATTATTCATATTATGATCCAGCATCACTTTAAACCATAACTGTCAATTAAGGCACAACGATGAAATAAAACATAACATGATGCTATTTACATTCTCTTAACGTAAATATGCAATATTAATCAAACATTATCTTTTAAATCACTTTAAATAATATTTACTCCAATTCCATTATTTTATATAATTACCTCACATGACAATTTTTTATAAAAATAATTACTAAAAAATAAGGGTTGTTACTGATGCCTCCCGGTAGAGTTAAGTTTAATGTCTTCAGCGAGACCGAAGGGATCTCACCCTAAAGATAAGAACTATGAAAGCGCGAGGCGGCAGAAAAATCGGGTGATGAGAATCACCCCCAAAAGACTGAAGCATCAGCCTTTTAGGATAAAGGCAAAGGGGTGAGGGTGAATAGGCACCGGTCACGAGCCGTATTATTATTTTTTTCAAAAAAAAAATTATTTTTTTTTGTGTGTGGTTTTTGAATAATTTGAAAAAGAAAGGAAATATTTTTGTGATTTTTAGATAATGAAAGGAAGATAATGTTTTTCAATTTTTATAAAAATAAAGGAAGAAAATATTTTTGGATTTTTTAGAAAAATAAAGGAAGAAAATATTTTTGGATTTTTCAGAAAAATAAAGGAAGAAATTTTTTTTGGATTTTTTTTTTTAAAAAGTGAAAGAAAGAAAATGTTTTTGTATTTTTTTTTTTGTTTGTTTTGTTGGAAGAAAAAATGGGATTTTTTTTTTTGAAAATAAAGGAAGAAAATGTTTTTGGGATTTTTTTTTTTGAAAAATAAAGGAAGAAAATGTTTTTGGATTTTTTGAAAAATAAAGGAAAAAAATATTTTTCGAGTCTTTTGGAAGAAAAGGTGGGAAAAAATACGGACTCGCAAGTTGGAAGAACTCACTAAAATGGACTACCGAAAAAATTGAATTGGCCACACACAAGTCAAGAAAAATCTTAACTAGCACATAGCCAATTTTTATCTTTGAAAATTAGTGAAAGGGGTAGTCAAATTTTAATGAGATCCGCGGACGATAAAAATCACAGAATTTATATGAGTGATCGCCTTTGCAAAAGGTGTATTTCTACTTTAATCACGAGATGACAAGAGGCTTGCCACAAAGATATGCCACAAAGCTACTATGACGAAATGGTCGGCCGGTACAACATTGGGGATAGCATAAACCCGTTTTACTGGGCGTCCGCACTTAAATCAAGTTTCCCTGGACACTTTCGTGCCACAAAGCGAACTGTTCGAGGGTTTGCCGGGTGGAGAGGGCTCTACGGGTTATCCTAGAAGTCAAATTGATAAAAAAGGGGCCAACAAATACCGTATCCTATGGGGATATCTAGTTGATTGGTTTTAAATTTAATGATCGCTAGGGTAGCACACAAAGGATAAGTGATTGAGTCGGGTGATAAAATCTCTTCTCGTGAGTGATTGGGCGTAGGTATTAGTTAATTAATTCATCACTCCATGAAAAAATAAATACAAGAATAAAAATCACACAAGAGCATGTAGGGACACACAATATATTGGCTCGTTGATAGGAGAGGCGCGAGGGTTCAAGAGATGTACCTCCCATGGTTTCTACGCCATGGGGTGATGAAAATATTGAGTCGACCTAGGGGAGATCATGCTTATCTCACTCAGTCCCAGGATTCCTACCGAACCAAGGTAAAGGGGCTTCGTTTCTTCGCCTTTGGACTCCCTCTCTCTACCTTGTACGATTTTCCTATCACGCTTTTCTTCGCAATTAATTATTAAAAAATTAAAATGAATAAATAAATAAATGGTGTCTCTATGCTCTGCAATACAAGTCAAGAATATAAATCCTAATACAAGTCTTCTAAAATAAAGAAAAATTGTACAAAAAATGAAAAATGCAATCAAATGAATCATAAAATGGGAAATCCTCTTCAATGCTTCAAGCTCCAAAGATTGACAACGGCGCCATTTGATAGATAAAAAAAAATTGTTGCTCTCTTATGTATTTGTTTTCGTTGCAATTCCTTTTCCATTAAAATTCCCTTGAACCAACAAATAAACTCAAAATATGCATAGGGTAAGTAAGGGAGTATCAATTCAACTCTAAGGATGAAACACAAAATATGAGAAAACAAAAGTGTAAATTCATTTGCATTTTATTATATATTTCTATTTTTTGCTTTTTCATATTTTTTATGGAATTTTTCAAGGGATTATTAATTAACAACTATACTAATTTTTAAAGTACTAACTAAGATGTAAAGGATAATAAAAAAATGAGGAAAAAAAATTGTGCGAAAAAGTAAACTAACTAAATTGGACTCATAAGGGCTTCAAAATTCATCCCATGAAATGGGAGATTACCCCTCAATAATCATCATCCAAAAAATAAAAATAAACAATAAGAGCATGTGAAGATTAAATCAAGAGAAATTAAAGAGGAATAAATCAAACCCATTTGTACTTGAATTGGAACAACTCTTGAATTATATATCAAATTCTCTCAATCACAATCCATATCTAATGTATTTATTGAATCTAAAATAAAAACTACAAAATAAAAATAAAAAAGGATAATAGATGAATTCATAATGGACAATTAAATAATAAAAGAGATTTGCTAAAAATGCAAATTCTAACATTATAAAATTGTACAATAAAACTCATCCAAAGAAATAAATTTTAGATCATTACTTTATATTGAGATAATTGCTAAAAATGCAAAATCTCAAGATAAAGGAATGAATTAGAATTTACCTCCCATAAGGGATGAATTCAATGACATCAATCTATTTGGAAATAATTGATAAAAATGAAAAAATTCATTATAGAGGGGCGGGGTGGAATTCATCCCAGAGATAAATTTCACTACACACCTCTATATTGAGATATTTGCTAAAAATGCAAATACTCTCTATAGAGAAGTGTAGATAAATTTATCACATAAGGTTTTAAAAACTAAGTTTGACATTCTTCTTCAATGGAACCAAGTCTTGCATTTATAGGTGGAAGAATCTATGAGTATTTTTGGACAATGTACACATGTGTGCATGTGTGTTGAGTGAGGTAATAATTTGATTTGGGAGATGAGGATTATTTTTGGAAAAAGGGATAAGTGGTTAGTTGGGGGTAATATTGGAAAAGGGGTTAAATGGTGGTTAAGGACATGTGGGGATTATTTTTTGGTTTTGGCTTTGGTTTATGTTGGCAGCTAACAAATCGTGTAAGAGGAAATGGGTCTTGAGGTAAATGGGTTAGAGATGGTGGTCGGATCTTGCGCGGAGCAAGGGGTATAAGGTAGATTCGGTTTTGGATTGTGGATGAGTCTGGAATCGCGGGTCTCGGGTTGGATTAAGAGCTTGTAGGTGTCGAGTTTCGTTGATTGAAAGGGCGAATCGGCGACGAGTTCAGAGGTGGGGAGTTGGACACGGGTTGTGCGATTTTTTTTGGGTCGGACCTCCACCAACTGGTGGTGGCAGGGCTCAGGTTGGTCATCTCTGGGGCAGGGCACGACGGGTTGTTGGGTCGCAGCTGGGAGGTTTTCGAGTTGGTAAGGTCGGCTCGGGTTATGGGTGGGTCTGGTAATGGGTATTGGTTATGGTGGTTGTGGATGAGTGGGGTGGAAGGTTGTTAGTGGTGGTATGAGTATGAAGAGGGGTTGGGCTGGTGGTGAAGTGATGAAGGTGGAGGTTGGGTTTTATTTGGGTTATGGAGATTTAGGAGAGAATGTGTTGTGAGGTTAAAGATTGAGGTGGGGTGTTAGAGTGTGTGAGGGTCTAGGAAAATAGGGTGTGTGAGTGAGTTGATTTGGGTGATGGTGTGTGTGTGTTTAATTTGGAAACCAAAAAAATAAAATAAAACTAACTAACTAACTCAAAATAAAACTAACAAACTAAAAAAAATAAATTAACTAAAAATAAAATCCCAATCTAAAAAAAAACTAAAATGATAAAACAAAAGAAATAAAAACTAAAAATCTAATAAAAATGAAAACAAAAGTCCTAAAAAATATAAAATATAATAAACTAAAAATAAACTCCTAAAAACTAATCCTAATAAAAATAAAAACTAAAAAATAATAAAAATCAAAATAAAATTACACTAATTAAATATAAAAATAAATTCTAAAAATAAAACGACACAAAATAAAAATCTACAAAAAATCTAAAGAAACACAAACTAAACATATCGGGTACGGGTGAAGGTTTTGTCTAGGTTAGGGTTATGAGAGAGGGTATTTAACTCCATTCTTGATGCAATTTCCCTTGAAATAACGGTTTTGACATCGCCACTGCAATCAAGCCTACACAATATACAATTAAGCATATAAGACCCAATTTGCTAAAAATTAGAAACTAAAATACGTCTATTCGGGATATAAAATATACACTTTTGGGTGATTATCACGGACCACAGCGGTGACGAATATGAAAAGTGCGAACTGTGTGATAATTGATTAAACTAGATTCGCAAGTTTCCAAGAACCCCTTATTTAATTAGAGACCCTAAACATGCATCTAAGGTGCGAGTGTCAACCCATAAATAAATAAAGCACTTGACACAAAAAATATGCTGAGACACAGATTTCAGGAAAAAAACCCTTTCGGGTAAAACCTTTATTTCACTATGAATATACAAGTCGCAACTTACAATTACATAGAGAAATCTGCAATGGATCAACGCATAGCCAACCCACAAAGACACGCAGCCTTGAACTCAGCAAGAGAATACACGCAGCACCCTCCAAGGACTCGCAGCCCAAACAACGAAGGAAGAACCACAACTCTCCTCAATGACACGCATCCATAAAACTTTGTAGAGACTCCCTCAGCAATGACATGCAGCCCTCGGTTGCAAAGATCTCTCCACAAAGATGAACAACAACAAAGTTTGTGTTCTAGGGTTCCAAAAGATTAACAAAAGTAATTGGGATTTTTGTGTGTGAATCAAAAAGATGTTTGGCACATCAAAAATTGAAGTCTTGTTGTGTTTGTACTCTTAAAAACATTTTCTCAAAGACTTGAAAAATACACCACCGAAATAGTTATATATATAGGAAAAATAAGTTGGTGGTAAAACCAGTTACGAAACTTCTTGAGTTTATCCCAGGCGGACCGGTCCGGCTTGGAGGCGGATCAGTCCGACCTCGGATCGGTTCTTTTAAAAACTGGCTTCTTCGGTTCGCTTTCGGTCCGGGGTTTACTGGATCTGCAGCAAGCGGATCGGTCCGATTGAGGGGCGGACCGGTCCGGTGGAAGATCGGTTCGGTATAGAGGCGGACCGGTCCGGCTTCCCAGAAAACTAAAAAAACTTTTAAAAGCCTCATTTTGCTTGAAAAAACTTACTTCTCATTTTTATAAAAAAAACATTTTATAAAAATTTCCCAATATTAAATATGAACTTTAAGGAACGTAAAAACAAAATTTTACCAAGTTCATTCTCGCAGAGGCTATGATGTGGAAGACACTTTGATATTCGGATCCGTTGATGTAGATGCGACCTTGAGTTTCTTCAACGGTGTAACGGCGTACAACATACAAATTGATAATGGACAAAAATGTGCTTACAGAATATATAATCGTAAGAATAATAGTCATGGCGTTAAGCCATGACCAAGTTTGATTGTACACAAAACATAATCAAGGCTATGGGTCATGACTACATGCTTTCTTAATTCACTAATGGTCATGGGTTTGGGTCGTGGCCAGGCTTGTGAAGGTGGTTAGGGATATGGGTCGTGACGACATCCATGACTATGATAAGTCCGTGACTAGTCTATGGGTCGGTGGTTTGGGCCGTGACCATAGAAATTGGTCACACCCGATTTGGTCACGAACCAAATTTGCGACCCACACCTACTGGTCAGGGATAAAGTCCGTGACCAACCGCCCTGATTGGTGTAGTGTTTATACTTATCTACTACCTTCAATTTTAAGTCATTTGTAACTTTAAGAACACCACTACACATACACAATTTTCATACACGCCTAATAAGACAAGGCAATAGAGGATTGTACTTTGTGCCCAGAGGGATCCACAACAATGAAGTATACGATTTTAAAAGCATTGGGTAAGGAATATGTGTACCAAAGTGGGTACACATATCTTTATCCTAACATTAAAATTACCCAGCGCCGCCACAAAAGACTTTGAAATAAGGGTTCTTTAATCATCAATGTAAGCGAAACAAACTCTAGTGTGGAGGCTACAAAAGATGACATTTTTATGGCATCCCGGAGAGAGAGAAGAACCTTATTGAGAGTATTAATTATAAAATTTATGATCTAATTGTATAAGCTAAGCATTGTAATGATTACATAATTTTTCTCAACTAGAAAAGTCTAGCACACAAGTTTAATAGTAAATAAAAATTAAGTGTCCCTCCATCTCATGGATTCAACCCTAATAATATGTTCAAACCACATATAACTTTTTCTTGATTTCATATTTATTTACTTCTTCAATGATTGTTGGGCACTATCGTGGTGAATTTACTCACAAATTGATATATGATTAAAGAGTGTACTAATGAAATGTAATTTCAAATGTATTCTATGATAAAGAAAATTCTTTTGTATATGGTATGGCGAATCAACTTTATCATATCCTCATCATCATGTCTAGCGGTGACAAAACTATGGGCTAAGCCTAATTTGATTGGATTAAATATGGGTTGGGACAAATATGGATTGTGCCAAATATAGTCGAACCAAATATTCGTTCGGCCAACCAATTTTTTTATACCCAAGTAAGTATTACCATTCCAACAATTCCAGGGTTATGTTAAAATGACACATATTTTACTTTTAAGTTTCAAAAATATACTTTATATTTGGCTGATAGTTTTTAAAAATGGACTTCATATTTGACTCATAACGTTTGAATCTGAGCCATTTAAATGACTGGGCTAACATTAGTTGTTTTATTATTTGAGACCCATTTTTCCATTACTAGTCACATGTTATGCATTTTCCTGTGATACCCTCAAAGCATTGTAGTAAACATTATAGAAGAATTAATTCCAAATCAAATTCGTTATTCATTATTATCAATGTATTTTTATATTGTTTACACTTTTTATTATATCTATGAAACTCTAAGCCCTAATCTACTATATAATATTAAAAATGATATCTCATCAAGGAATTATAACATGTGTCATAAAAGTGATTCAACATTTTTTACTAGGTGACTGTCATGACAGTGTTTTATCCTTTAGGGGAGTTACAATTTGTAAACTCTTCCCTACTCAAAATCTTTCACCTACCTAAACCGATAAGCTCGATTCCAATTCCCCTCCTAATACAGCTTCTTTGTTTTATATCATAATGGTCAATTCTTGCAATTTTTATGTATTAAAAGTGTGTTTAAACAAGCACAGTCGGAGACATGTTAACTCCCATTAACTGTATTTAATAATCACCTCTGATCATATGGATGTTTGTGACATTATATGTGTGCTATTATGGGTAACAAAAATAGTGGACTAATCTACATAGTTAATGAAATTGGTTCATTAACATCGTATGGGCATTCTTGAAATTATTTGGAAGATGTTGTAAATCTTTTGGATATCTCCTATATTAATTCGGCTACCAACTTATACTCATATGTGTTTAAATGTTATTCATAACTTTATGGGCATTCTAGAAAATATTTGGCAATTGTTTTACGAATTTTGGATATCTCATATGTTAATTATTCCAACACTTGATACTCATATGTGTATAATTGTCATTCATTAGTTGATATTATAATGTTAATAGTTCGAATCTATGGAGTTCTTTATCATACTTTTTTCCATAAACATGCAAAACTAATATGGTATCAAATAACATCATCATAATTTCTATTTACATTTTAAAATTATTCATATTCAACTTCAAATCTTTATTAATACTTTCTTACTGCCTTCTTATAGAATAAAAGGAATATGGTTCAAAGATACAATCGTGATTTGTTGTGCATGGAAGATATACAAGCTAAGAACTTAGAATAAGATCATTTGATTGAGTTACTCAAGTTTATAAAACTATGCAAATATACTCTTATTGAATAAATGATTTACAGTCCCGATTATTATTTTGCTCAAAGGTTTTACTGAAAATTTCGTTTCCTTTATATTACATATTTAAATTCCACATTTCCTGTCATTTGTATATTTTCAATTTTACAGTCAAATATCTGAGTACTAAAATGTACTTGACTTTTACAAATGATAATTCATGTGGAGACCTTTTTTAGAACACCACCAAATATATTCCTCGCATTCAAGTAGTTGTTCGCGATGATTCTTTCATCTTTCGCTACGCCATAAATTACAAAATAGAAGAAGAAGTTGCATTCAACAAAATCAGGAATGCATTAAAAATAGGATTGATGATGAATGTACCATGCATAAGATCAAACTCCTCTTCCATATGGAATACGACATTATTATCAAAATTGAGGACATCATATGTCCAACAAGGAAGAGAAACTTCAGCCACTTTTGTATCGTGTATGCTTTAATGGAGACCGACCTATATTAGATAATACACTCTTCACACTCACTCACAGAGGATCAATGTCAATGTCAGTACATGCTTCTGATTGCAAAATGTGGCCTAGTTTGGCCTTGTAAGGACCAACTCAGACACATATTTCATGAATCAATATTTGCCTACTAATTTTAATCATTTTCATAGGCTTATCACACCAACTAACTTATTTCACAATGGCTTTATTCAACATATTATGCACCTAACATCATTTCTCCTTCTTTTACTTTAATGAATTGTCTTACTTACATTAACGTTTTTACTATGAAAGCAACATTCTATAACTTAACTGTATAGAAATTACTATTGTTTGACAGTATGTGTGGATGTGTTCTTTTATCTATGAATCGATTCAACGCTATAATAACGAACAAGATTTTATGTTGATACTCATTTTCATACATTAGATCATCAATTATTCTTTCCAAATACCTAATTGGACATTATGCCTCCTAGAAAATTTCAATATTTCCTTATCGTACACATTGTAATAGCTTACTACAAAGCGCCCGCACATCGCGCGGGTCTAAAACCTAGTTCCCAATTAAGGCTAACAATCTTATTGATCACAAGGATAGGTAGGAGAGATGGTTCATAGTCATTAATAGTATTATGTTTTCATTACTTTTTAATTATGGACAACTGAAAGAATAGGTCAATTCACCCTAGTTTGATCTAATGGTAAGGGGTGACTCGAAATGGCCATAGGTCACGAGTTCGAAACCCTCCAGTGGATTCCAGTCAGACTTTTAGGAGGGGCGTGTGTAAGGGTGGCTTTGGAACTAATGTCCACCCTGTTTAGCTCGTAAGATAAAATCCAAAAAAAATCCTTCATGTGAAAGATCAGAGTTATAAAAGAACAAAGGTCAATAAAGAGTAGTGAACATTTAAGATCTAATGGAAAAACTATATACTATATATTATAAACTTAACATTACATTTGACTTAATTATATTTATTTCCAATCCAAAAGAACACCCAGAAAGGTCTCGTGTCTAGGTAAAGTTTGTTTTATTGTACGGAATCGTAATGACTTAGATTATAATTCCAAACTACTCTTTATTTTATTCCAAGTTATATACCCCAGGGTTATTATATGTTATAAACCCAACCAAACTTAACACATTTCCAGCATGCAAGATTTCCACCAGGTGGAACGCCGAGTTGGTTACAGAACTGTGTGTAATAATTGACATGAGTAGTAACAGTGCCAGGGTTTGAACCATTGCACTCAAGGTTCCCGTTAATGGCACGAATAGTTGACCCAAATCCTTGACCATAAATTATTCTAGAGTGACAATTGTTCATCCAAAACAATAAGGAGGTCCGGAATGAGATGACATGATCTCTTGACACAATGCCAGGATCATTTAGTCCATCAAATCGGATGCTTTATCGGCAGGCCCGTAATTGTAGTTCCATGAGAGCTGAAGTGGACCTCGACCAAAGTAACCTTGATCAGGTCTGCATGGATATTGTCTGTTTGAATTGTCACAATAATTCTTTGAGGAACCATTTATCTCTTTTATGTAGCAAAATCCTATAGGAAGAAGAAGATTGATATAGCTTGAGAGTGGTACAAACTACAAAGTTTTCATTGGATGGGAAACATATAGATACACCAAAAAAAGTGTATATACAAATGCATTATCACGTAAAGGACAGTGTGATTCATAATTGATGTTTTTGTACTTCAAGAAAAATGGGATATTAAAATTCTTAGGAATATATATTGGAACAACATTAAAATAAGAAAACTTTTTTCCTTGACAATGAATTAAGGACTATTATCAACGTGTGAAAGATCACTAATAGTAGTGTTTGTTATATAACCATAAAATGCTTCCATTTGACATTATTATTCTATTAAATCAACGTCCTACTAGAAAATTCACTACTTAATATATCATTTGTAAATCATGTATAGGGTGAAACAAGTTTATTTAAATCAAGTCCCCACCCATATGTAATATAAAATTCTTGCTACATGTCATTAGCACACCCTATTTAAAGTCAGCCTCACGAACAAATATTTGTTATCCTTTTGTATATGTGGTCTCAATTAAGATATCCTAATATTTTATGCAAAGAGTATAATATAAAAAAAGTTTGTTAGCTAAACAGTTTGAGTATAAAATGCACAATAAAATATTACAATGATGGAGTTTTCGTCTAATATCAATGAGTCTTAAGAACCTAAGACTATGTGTGCCATGTAGAGAGAGAGAGAGAGAGAGAGAGAGAGAGAGAGAGAGAGAGAGAGAGAGAGGTTAGTGATACGTAAGTCCAGTCTCATGGCTTGTATGTGAAAAATAAGTTACGATCTCGCGCTTATGATCATCATTTGAGCCAGTTGTGCCTAACGCAGGATAAGAACGAATGGCCTCAAGAAACGCAGTCCTTGTGTAGAACCCCCTTCCTAGACAACCTCCATTAGGACTTATAAGCCCATTAAAAAAGTTATCCCCCACAATATCTGCAACCAAACCACCTCAACCTCCACCTCTACCACCACCATCACCATCACCATCACCCCCAGTTAACCGAAAACATGGGCCTGACCGACACCCTGGGCCACAGTAGTCCCTGTTTCTCCCACAATAACCCCACTAGCTACAACACAGGTTCCTGGCACAACGAAAATTCGGACTAGAAACCAACTGTAGCAGCCCTGTGGCGAGAAGTCCTACCACAAACTATTTTGAATTCTTTTTGTAGTTTAAATTCAAAGGCTCTATTTCAATTTCAAACTGCTCTATTTTGAATTCCTCTTACTGTATATATATATATATACCAGCATGTATGGTCATTAAAGCTTAGCCAAAATATATTATAAACAGTTCTCTCCATTTGTTTAAGGTTGTTATGGTATCAAAGCCATAATAATATTTTTTTCTTTCATTCCTCTCCCCGCTAATATCACCATGGATTTTTCCAACACAAATAGTGATATAACTTCACCAATTCCTTCAATCAATCTCGGACCTTCCCATCACTACATCACAATCAAACTTGATGATACAAACTACCTACACTAGAAAACTTAGATGGAACCGTTTCTCAGTGGCCAAAACCTTCTCCAGTTCGTTGACCAAAGATTTTCGTGTCCATCAGATGAACTTGCTACCACATTGTTGAAGCAGCAGGACAAACTCATAATCAGCATGTTGGTTGCATCTATGTCCCTCCCAATGATTTCTCTTATTGTGAGACTCCAAACTTTGCATCAAATCTGGAAAACACTCACTGATGCACTTGCATCTCCTTTTGAAACCCCAATTTTAAATCTCCACCTTCATCTTCATCGACTTCATCAAGGTGACGACTCCACCTCTACTTTTCTCCAAAAAGCGAAGGCCATTTTTGATGAACTGAGTGCCACTAGACATCCTCTCTCTCAAGAAGAATCCAATATTCACGTATTTAAAGCTCTTCATTCTGAATTTAAAGATCTAATTACCACACTCACAACACGCACCACACCCGTCACATTCTCGGAACTACATGCCCTATTATTAAACCATGAGTTTATTAACACTGATCAACTATCTTCCCTTACTATTCAACCTTCCAATAATAACCCTACTGCTCACAATACTATTATATCTTCCCCATACTCATCAAATCCCACCTTTAACTCCCAGTCACCTAACAATCAGCCTGGACAATAATACTTCAACCCGTCTCGTGGGCGCTACCCTCGTGGACATGGATGAGGTAGGGGACGCTCTACATATCGACCTCCCTATCAATTCCGATGTCAAATTTGTAATGCCTACTACCACACTGCCATGTCCTTCCCACATCCCTTCCATAACTCCCAACCTACACCCACTGCCCATTTCACTCACCATCCTAAATCTCAACCTGGACTTCTACCCACCCCACCCTTACCCATAACTAATTGGATCCCGGATACTGGTTCCACTCATCATGTTTCCCCTAACCTAACTCATCTTCACCATCCTTACGAATATCATAGACCAGACACCCTTCACATTGGCAAAGGTAAGGGACTTCCTATTTCACATATTAGGGACTCCTCTATTTCTACCGCCTCTTTTAATCTCCTCTTAAATAACATTCTTCATGTTCTAACTATTTCTACGTCTTAACTTTCTGTTCAAAAATTAACTCGAGATAATAATGTTTATTTTGAATTTCATCCATCTTTCTGCGTTGTGAAGGATTGTCGCACCCAGAAACCTCTACGTCACGGAACGAGTAAAAATGGTCTCTACACACTCTCCCCAACAGCCGTAACTTCTTCTCCGCAAGCTCATCATACCAAGAGAGTTTCTTCAACTTGTTGACATAACCACCTTGGTCATCCTCACTCTCAAGTGCTTCATCAAGTTCTTAATCAACATCAACTTCCATTTACTAAATCGAGTCCAAATAACATTCGTGTAGCGTGTTAAATGGGAAAGTCATGTAGGCAACCTTTGCCAAGTCATCCTAAGTCATCTTCATCGGTATTAAATTTAATTTTTAGTGATGTTTGGGGACCTTCTCCTACTATGTCCACTAATGGTCATAAATATTTTGTCATATTCGTTGATCATTTTTCGAATTTTATCTGGTTTTATCCAATGATGCAAAAGTCCGATGTGTATTCTATTTTTATTACTTTTCTGAAACTTGTTGAACGCCAATTTAATACAACAATTAAAAATGTGCAAATGGATTGGGATGGAAAATTTCGAAAACTAGACTCCTTTTTTAAAAATTGTGGTAGTCACCATCGTTATTCGTGTCCTCATACATATGAACAAGTTGGATTTGTCGAATGTCGCCATCGACACATTATTGAAACCGGTCTTACCCTATTAGCCCATGCATCTATACCGTAAAAATATTGGCATCATGCCTTTGAAAGTGTTGTTCTCTTAATAAATTATATGCCAAACCGCACACTTAATCATAAATCTCCCTTCCAAATCCTTTATTCACAATCTCCTGATTACTCATTTCTCAAAACATTTGGTTGTTTTCCACATCTTCACCCATATAACAATCACAAAATGAACTATCGCTCGTATCCGTGTATATTTCTTATTTATAGTTCGAATCAACATGGCTATCGCTGTCTTCACCCACAAACCGGACGCATCTATTTTGCCCATCACATTCGATTTGATGAACATCAATTTCCTTTTACCAATCTCACTGCCCCACCTACTACTCCCGTCCACCCACCTCCGTGGGGTAGCCTTCCTACCACGCTATTGTCCCTACACCAAACTCTTATTATACAATACACTCCTTCCTCTTTGACTACTGTAAACCCCATTACAATATACACACCACCAGCCACGCATTCTTCCCAGTAACCTCCTATTGCCCACCCACTTGCTTCACTACAACCATCACCACGCAGCTTACCTCCACCCCTACCTTCTACCCACTGTCCGCCCAATACCACTATCACCAATTATTCCAACCCTGTTGGCATTAACCTAGAAGTTAATATTGGTCCTTTACCTACAAAACCTCATCCCATGCAACTTCGCTCATAATCTACAAATTCTCGCCTGCCCACACCCACCTACCTACAGTCCAGCTCAATGAACCTATATGCTTCACAACTGCAAACAAATACCCTGACTGATGTAAAGCTATGGGTAATGAAATAAAGGGACTTCTACATAATAACACTTGGTCTCTTGTTCCTCCTTCCCAAACAATGAATATTATCGAATTTAAATGGGTTTACCACATTAAACGAAAATCTGATGGATCCCTTGAACATTTTAAAGCTCGCTTGGTTTCCAAGGGATTTCATCAAGAATATGTCCTTGACTTTCATGAATCATTTAGTCCCGTCATAAAGGCCACTACTCGTCGTACCATTCTATCCATTTATGCAACAAATAAGTGGACAATATCCCAAATCGATGTCAATAATGCCTTTCTCCACGAATTTCTCAATGAGGATGTCTTTATGGAACAACCTCTGGGTTTTAAAGACTCCACCCACCCCAATTTTGGTAAATTAAATCGCTCACTCTATGGATTCAAATAAGTGCCCCGAGCGTGGTTTCACCGTCTCACTCAATATCTTCTCACCCAAAACTTTGTTGGCTCCAAAACTGACTCTTCCTTATTTATTTATAATCATGGTAACAACATAATATGTCTTCTTATTTATGTCGATGATATAATCTTAATTGGGAATAATTCTACACTCATCCAATCTCTTATCACTTCTTTTAGCACTGAGTTTTGCCTCAAAAATCTTGGCTCTCTTCATTACTTTCTTGGCATCGAAGTCACCTCTACCTCTACTAGTATTTATCTCTCCCAAGAACGATACATTAAGGACCTTCTCCGTCGGCATAGGATGTCCAATTCCAAACCCCTAGCCACTCCTATCTCCACCACACTCTCCCTCTCCAAACATGATGGTAAACCATTATCTTATCCTACCCCTTATCGACAAATTGTTGGCGCTCTTCAATATGCTACACTAACCCGTCCCGACATTACCTTTGTTGTCAACAAAGCTTGTCAATTCATGCACCAACCTACAGGCACTCATTGGACCCTAGTCAAACGTATACTCCGATACCTTAACGCTACATCATCTCATGGCCTTCACCTCACAAAATCCTCATCACATGAACTTCAAGCCTTTACAGATTCTTATTGGGATGGTTGTGTTGATGATCGAAAATCAACAGGTGGTTATGCAATTTATTTGGGCTCCAACCTCATCTCATGGCAATCTAAGAAACATAAAACTGTATCCCGCTCTTCTACTGAAGCTGAGTACAAGTCCCTTGCTGATGCTACAGCCGAACTCACATGGATTAAATCTCTTCTCACTTAAATTGGGTATCCACCTCATAAACCATCTATCCTTTGGTGTGACAATATTGGCGCTAAATATTTATTCGCAAATTCGGTATTTCATGCTCGCACAAAACATGTTGAAATTTATTGAAAGGGTGCCCAATATGTGTGTTTTTAAACAAAACCAATTTTTCTCTGAAAATTATCCAACTTTTAATTATGCACCAAACCAAGTTGTGAAAAACCCAATTTTTACTTTAAACCAATTTTATCTTGATTAATCCTAAACATGCATCTAGTGATTAAAGCAAGTAAGATAATGTAAAGAATACTCACAACGCTGGATGTACGAGGACAAAACCCAAAATGGGAAAACAACCTCGGACGACCTAAGCCAGACAATCACTATGAACAATGGTTTTATAAAGACAGATTAGCCTTACACTAAGACTCGATCCCCACGGGTCTTGACACTCCTTCTGATCTTCTACCGTCTTCAATAGTGCCCACGCTAAAATTTCATCTTCCACGATACCTGTCCACAATACACGCGTCCACATATGTCTCGGTGTCCACCGAATGGCTTTGATTCGTCTACGATGTCGAACAAGAAGTCCTTCTCTTTTCTTCACCACAAAACCCTTTGTGTTCAATGATAAAACAAACAACTTTGGTGCCGTAAAATCACTAAAACATATAAGAATGATATCTCAGATCTTTGCAAACTCTAAGGATGTTTTTATGCTTTGTAAACCTTAGAAAAACATGTGCAAACAGATTTTTGGCTCGAATAGTTTTTTTTAGAATGCACACACCCGAAACTCTGATAAAAACACGCTTTAAATAACAATTAAGGGATGCCTCGAAAAGAGTGTCGTTCGAACGACAAGGCCATGTCGTTCGCGTGACTTAGGCATCTCATTTGAGCGAGATCCCTATGTCGTTTGAACGAGCTGATGTGGTAGTTTGACTTTTAGTTCAAAACGTCTCTTTTAAAGGAGATCCAAAATAGACAAACTCTATTTCGAGTATATCATAATAAAACATAGTGTAAACCTTTAAAACACTTTTAAAAACATTTTAAAACATTTTTATTTATAAAATTACATCCTTATCTTTTATAAAAACAATTTCGAGCACCACTAATTATATGCATTCATACCTGAGTGATCTCGGAATGCAAATAACTTTGAAGACGTGTAAACTTGCACCAATTAAACATCGGCATGATAAATTCTTTAAAGCTTTGCCACAACGTCTTCAATTTTCTTCAATACGTCATAGACCAAGTGGGATCGTGACACAATAAAAATCTCCCTATGACATATTACAAGCAGAGTTTTGCTCACGGAATTAAGTCAAAACAATATGGGGACTCAATTGAAAATTTATGTCCTTACATTGATTTTCATTTTATCCGGGATCAAGTTGTACACCAACAATTGCAAGTTCAATTCATATCCACTCATGATCAAATCGCAGACATTTTTACCAAGGGCCTCTCAACAGCTAAGTTCCAATTTCTTTATGATAAGGTCATGGTTATTCCAAAACCACCATCAGCTTGCGGGGGGTGGGGTGGGGTGTCAACAGTCCCAACTCCTTCTCCTCACAATGTGGAACTACCCACATCAACATCAACCGCTATGCATAAGTAACTGATCTACTGTAACTGAACATTTCAAACTATTTTGAATTTCTTTTGTAGTTTAAATCCAAATGCTCTATTTCGAATTGAAACTGCTCTATTTTGAATTCCTCTTACTGTATATATATATACCATCACGTCTGGTCATTAAAGATTAGTCGAAATATATTATAAACAGTTCTCTCCATTTGTTTAAGGTTATTAAGTACTACTCTTGTGCGGATCAATCTGCATTTTAAGAATGTGGACCGGGCATGTGTCACCTAGCGGTGAGCCCATAAATTATTGGCTAAATTATAGGCACACTCTCTCTCTTTTCTGGACTCACCGTCAGGTGACACATGTCCAGTCCGCACTCTTATAATGCAGACTGATTTGCACAAGAGCAGTATTATATATATATATTCACATTGATTTAGTATTATGAGATTTATATTTTTTTCCCTTAGAAATTAAATGTTTACTATTTTTTTTTATCATCTCAAATTCATGGTTCATTTTATTTATTTAAACATAATTAACGGATCAAGTATCATTATACTAAACAAGACATTGTATATGTCCTTGATTAATATACTAAAACCACAAGTGGTATTCACTATTTTAATCCACAACCCGGAGATGACCTACTTAACAAAGAATTTTAACTAAGAGATAATGTGACAAAATGCACTTTGTTGGCAAACTTTTAGTGTGATGCATTAAAAAGATAATAAAGAAAATTCAAAGAATAGTACAAAAGTTTATTCCTATATCAACTCCTCTTTATGGTATTTAATAAAATAAAACATCCTCTCTTTTGTATTTTTTTTTTTTTGAATTTTTTAATTTTTCATGTATATATATATATACACACTCACTAGCGCAATGCTCGTGCTTGAAGACACATAATTTTTTTTTTAAATTTTGAATCGTGTATAACTTAAGTAAAAAACTTTTCTTACAACACAAATTTAGTGTAAAAATTTAGAAAATTTGGACAGAATTTCCTTTGTTTATAGTACTATTCACAATATTTAAGAAACAACAACAATACAAATAGTCCGTACGAATAACATTAATAGTTTTAACACATTGGTGATATATTCACAAACTGAGTTTCAAGAAGGCACGCATGAAAATTTCAAAAGTAATGAATTGTGTATAATTTATGTCCATGAATTTATTTTACAACAAAAATAATTCTAAAAAATTTAGAAAATGTGGGTAGAGTTTCCTTTGTTTATAGGACTATACACTATTTTTAAGATATAAAAAATACTCAACAATAATAAGAATAATCCATATTGGTCCTCGTATAAACCACATGATCGATTTAACAATATTAAGAAATAGACCGTATAAAACTTCACAATCACTTCATTAGTTGCGTGTGGGTCACTTCTTTGTACTTGAAGCACGTATTTCTTTTTTAGCTGCAAAAAAATACCGAAGAAACTACGCCATAACTTTGTTACTATGAGAAATGATGTATTTCAAACCAAAACAAAAAATAGAGAATTAAGGTAAATATCATATTTCTTTCTATATTTTGATTTTTAGGATAGTGCTTTTCAAGTTCATAAATCTAGTCCCTATTGTACAAAAGCATTTATTTGTGTGGTTCCCTTTAGAGTTAAGAATTCATTTTTTTTTCGCGCCAGCGGTACCATTTTTCATGGTGTTTTTAGTACATGACTAAATTTATAAAATTATATGGAGTGTCCTATTTTTATAAACTTTGAAAATTATGAGAAACTTTCACCAAAACACCCAACAAAAAAATAGTTGGTTGATGGCCTTAAAGGCGATAACTAACACAAAAACCAAAAATGAAAATTGAAAGCGCAGATGCGGAACCCCAAATTTCTATTCAAACTAAAGTAACACTAACTAATAGAAGTTATCTTTTGAATGGAAGTCTAAATAGAGGTGCAAATCAAATGTGTAATAACGAATAACATTTGGGTCTCCATACTGTTAGGGGTGGTAAACGGACGGATACGGATCGGATACCATATTTTTCATATCCGTATCTGCTATCTAGATGCACTATCCATATCCGCCCGGATAGTTAAAACAACTATCCGTATCCGTATCCGCTCGGATACCTCGGATTCGGATAATATCCGTATCAATTTATATTGTTCAGCCATCGCAAAAAATAACTATTAAAAAAATAACAATAAACAGTCCATGTAGTAAATGAATTTTAGGGACTATTTTTTTGTTATACATATATTTTATAACATTAGTTTGATTATACATATATTTTATATTTGATATTCCAGTATACTGTAAACAATCAAACAAAAAGAGGTATGATGGTGGAATCAAATAAAAGATGTTTAAACAATATAAAATATACTTTATATTTTATATTGTTTAAACATGACCTGAGGTAGTAAATGAATCGCTTAAAAATGAACTGAGGTATAAATGGATCGCTGAACATGAATCGCTTAAACATGAATCGTTGAACACATCTTTTGTGGTGAGGTGAACAAAAGATATGAACAAATGGAAAACAAAAGATGTGGGAAGCAGCGTTGTATACCAATTTTATGTATACCAAGATCTAACAAAAAAATTATAGGAATCAACTCTATGTATACCAACATCCAACAAAAAAAAACACAATACTTGTTGGTTGTTGGATAGGGGAAGCAACTGGCAGCGCGGCCTGTTGGCGACGTGTTAGCTGTTGGATAGGGGAAGCATCTGGTTGCCGCTGCATAAGAGAGGAAGGCTTTCAACCACGAACGACGGGAGAGAGGAAGGGTTTCGGCGGGAGAGAGGAAGGGTTTGGGTTGGCTGCCGCTGCGTGTTGTTGTGTTTTTGGTAGGGCTGATGAGCGACTTGTGTTTTTAGTTTATTCGGTTAGTTAGATTTTAAGGTTTTCATAATTAAACTTATACCCCCAACTGTTATTTTAAGTGTTAATTTACACCTAAAATATTATATGACTAGTATTTTAAACTAATGTTAAACAGATACGGATATCCGATAAAATGGATACTCCGCATCGGATACGGATTATCCGTGTCGGATACTAGTACTATCCGTATCCGTATCCGTATCCGTTTTCCTGGATATTTTTATAGAGTATCCATATTCGTATCCGTTTCCATTTTTTCGGATAAATATCCACAAATTCGTATTCGGATATTGGACGGATGCGGATTTTCGAATATCCATTTACAGCCCTACATACTGTAATGAACCAAGCTCAATGTAAATCAATGCTGAAAACCCAAAATTTCATGAATCTGAAATATTAATCCCTTAATTTCAAATTTGGAATATTGTAGAAATTAAATCTAATATCACTGTTCTAAAAAACCCGCCTAGGCTCCGCCTAGGCACGCCTAGGCTTGAGGCTTGGGAGAAACGCCCCGCCTTAAGATTTTGACGCCTTATGCTTGGTAAAACCCTTAAGGCGTACTTTTTCTCTAAAAACAACAATGATTTAGTGAAACGATATCGCCTTTTAAAGATTTTTTTGCAAACCGGACCATTATCTCATCCAAAATAATCAAATAGTATTTTTATTTGCAAATATTCAGACATATTTTTATGATATGTACAATTTTAGTATTTTAATAGCCTTGTTATGGTTAAAAAATATTAAAATATATTAAAAAGGCCTAAACGCCTTTTCACGCCTTTTTACGCCAAGGCCCGCCTAGGCTTCTAAGGCTTAAGGCTTGGCCTTCACGCCTCGATCACGCCCCACGTTTTTTAGAACCTTGTCTAATATATATTTCAATATCAAATTAGTTTTTATATCATGCATCTTTAAAAAACAAATATTAGGAAGTGAGATTCAACAAATACAACTTCATTTCATTCAATCCAAGGTACTAACGTTGGGTTTATAATAATTTGCCCTAGTTTTAGTGAATGAAAATAAATGGAGAACGTAGGTTTGGAATCCCTTTTCCCTAATGCTAGCAATAGTTTAAAGAAATTTGCCAACATTATTATGGACAAACTGAAGCAGGCAAGCAAGTCAGAAAAATGTATGACAAAGTCAAAAAAATATTAAAATATTGACAAATCGAAAGAGAAAGTGAGTCCAAAGTAAAATGGAGTAATGAATAATCACTGATTACATTCAAAGGCAAGAACCAAAGTTAGAAGGAATATATAAATAGTATAATTTGGTTCATTATCTAACAATGAAGTTAACATACAACTCCAATTAATTTAAATTACATATTGAACGGAACCAAAAAAAGTTAAGAATAACAAAAAGGTATGAATTAAATTTTAAAAAAATTCATAAATGTAGAAAAATATGTAGATATATTTTATTATAAAACAAAAGACAAAACGATGGTAAAAAAAGACTAACCTCATATAAATGTCTGATAATTTTATTTTGAGTATGTGAAAACATCAGCGGCGTAAGGTAAATTGTGGTAAATTGGGATAGTTTGCTTATTAGTTTTTTTTGGATTTAGTCCCATTTTTAAAATTTTATTTGTCTCCCATGCCATATTTTTTTTAAGTTGTTTTAAGTCCCATAACCTACCTCAACTTCCATGTAACCTCTCTTAACCGCTCATATATTTTTTTGTAGAGAATGACAAGTGTAAAAATGTAGGACTAATAACAAAAGAAAAATGATATAGGATTAAACACAAATATATTCAAAAAGTAGGACTAAAAACTTGTAATACCGTTTCCTTATAATTTTTTTTCAGTGAGGGAGGGGTGGGATATAGCTTTGATCGGCACCCCGGATCTACCCGTGTATGTAAAAGGGCATAAACAAAAAATTTGTCCTTTAATTTTTCTTACATAATGAACAAATATTCGAAAATTGTGGAACATAATAAACAATGGAAAAGCAATTTGAGAAAAAAAGTGTCTTGCATGATCAAATCGAAGGAAAGAGTTTGAAAACTGTTTTTCAGAATGAAGAGACCAAAACCATCGGTGTAACATACCAAGATATTTCATTCTTTCACAAAAAAAAATTTAAAAATAAACATAGGATATCTATTGACTGCCAAAATATATACATATCTAATCATTAAGGAAATTTAAAGGCCCACTTGTTTAGAAAAGTAATGTAAAACATTAAAAGGCATGTTATATACATAGAATGACAGGATGGGAAACTTTGAATAAAAGTTCTATTGGAGAATTCAGATTGAAGAACAACTTGATAAATTCAAGGGTCATGTGTCAATATAGTCACACAATAGGAAAATTTGAATAGAAAACTATAAATATGTCAATAAAAATTACGGACAAAAAGTAATCTTGCTCTTTTCTTTTCTTATATCTTTCTAAACAATTATTGGAAGAGTAAAAACGTGAAGAAATCATATTAAAACTCATTGATAACTTCAAGCTCATACCTCTTATTAAAAGAAACAAAAAATATTAGAAAATTAGAACATTTGATTTGCATTATAATATTTCTATTTATAATTTTGATGTCGCAACTCATATTGAAATATCTATCTATCTATCTATCTATCTATCTATCTATCTATCTATCTATCTATCTATCTACACACCTCATAGCTTGATATAGTTATTTATATTATTTTATTACACCATTCTCAAAGTCTCTCTTTCTTGTTTTTTCTCTCCGGGTATTTAGTTTTCACATATCCATAACCCTCATAGTGGATTTTTTTTACTTCTCTTCTTTCGTGATGTTTATATCTTTCTCTTAAAGGTAATTTATTTTTTTCCATCCCTCTTAAATCTCTATCTATTTGGAAATTTAAAATTCAATAAATTTTCTTGGGTGGTTAACCTAAAGAATTTGTGTCTAAAACGTTTTCAAGAAACCTAAGGCAATTTTTGGTTGAGTCCCTCGAGAAGAATATTTGGGGATTTTTAATATACTTTTAGCAAATATTCAATCAAATAAGATTTGCTCTTCGAAATTATATCATATTTTCATTGAGTAAATATTCTCGATTGGATGTACATTTGTTACCAATTAACGATGTAGACACACCATTCTAATAAGCCACGTATTCTTTATTAGGGTTCAAACAAGGTTAATTCAAACCCCGGACCCCCGGTCCTACTTTAAACTCTAATTAAAAGGAAGACGTATTCTTCCCAAGCTCTGTTTGACTTCATGAAACTCTCGGACTTAAGAATATATCAATGCATTTTCATAGATCTCTACATCCTCTTCCAAACAGTCCTGAACATTTCTGAATCAGAAAAATGATTCCCATTTATCAACCATATTATCCAAAAATTAGCAACATTTGATTTTGTTAAACTCTTAGACCTAAGAGTATCTTATTGCAATTTTGTAGATATTTGAATCATCTTTTCAATGGTCCTTACCTTGCATAAATCGGACTTAGAATTCGCATTTTATGGTTATTATTACAGAAAAATTCATTTCAGTCTCCCTATAGGCGCACCTTCCCACCTGCCTCTTGGAAAGGGAAGTCAATACTTGGCCACCAAGTGTGTAAGCCTTGTCAATTGGCATCCCAACATCCACGTCTATCGGCATCCTCACAATCCCCCAAAAGCTACTTGGGCATTTTTGCATTTTTAGGATCTCTGTTTAGGGAAAGGCATACCTTATCATTAAAGACCTTCAAATACCGTAATTCATGCAGGAACCCTATTACATCACTCCCCAAAAGATTATCGTACATTCCCTTATATCTCCCCCTCACATCACCATTTTCCACAACTTACTACCTTTCCACCACCATCTAGAAATCAAATTAAACAACTATGAAATATCATAATTCAATTCACTTAAAAGGTGTAAACCCTATTCATCTTACATTGCCAATTTAGTATCAATTCTCATATTTCATTACTTTTAGCACATTTTCCAATTAATTCATATTTTCTCACCACTAGTAACAGTTTTTACCATTAATATATTCTCAAAGTTATATTCATAAACTCAAAAACTCCAAAAATAAGGTCTATCCTATAAACCCCGAATTAGTGTTCCTCTTCTTTTTTCATAATTTCCCCACTTCTACACATTTTTTTCATTAGCTAAAAAGAGAAAGTCTAGTTTCAAATTATGGGTTACGCGCCACTTTATCCTGTTTTAAACTACATGGACTCTGGTGGAGATTTCAGCTACATAGGTGTCCTAAAGATATTTTTTGATTCAAGTCCTTATTTTACTTCATTTACATAATTTTTACTAGAATTCCACTTACATATTAGTCTATTTACTTATACTTACTTTTAACAACCCCATTAACATGCGTACTCACTTTTTTTATGATGAGTCATGATCTGGAACATCACTAATAATTTATCTATTATGATCTACTTTCTCATTTTTAGCCACCCCGTTGAATGCCTATTCATTTGTTCCTAATGGACACGATCCACCACATCGCTCATATACTATTTATTTTAATTCATTTATTAATTTTTTGTGACTCCGTTGACATGTGTATTCACTTTCTCATATTGAGTCAACCCGAGTGATTATTCAAAGCTTAGATATTTTTACTAATTTTATTATGTTTTTAGCAATCCCATTGACATGCATTTTCACTATTTTATAGTGAGTCAAGATCCGATGCATCGCTCATTGAGCTATCTTTACATATATTTTCTCTTTCTTTCTACTTCACTCCTTAAAATGATTCGTTCTTGTCTTTTTCGTGACATAGACATAATAATTTCACTCCTCGCGCACTCTTTATATATATATATATATATATATATATATATATATATATATATATATATATATATATATAGAGAGAGAGAGAGAGAGAAAGAGAGGCAGGCTCTTGTGTACACTAAAGTTTACACACTAAGTTTGCACATCATTTTTTTAAATAGAAAAAAAAAATTGACCTGATTTTTTTTTATATGGGTTCCTTAAAATGTTTAAATACCACAAAAAAACAATCAACTCATAAAAACATTTTTTGCTATTTTAAAAAAATCGGTCAAACTTTTATAGTTTTTAAGCACTTTAAAAACTACGAATGTTTGACTGATTTTTTTAAAAATAGCAAAAAAAAAAATTTGAGTTGATTTTTTTATATAGGTTCCTTGAAATATTTAAATAGCGCACAAAAAAAAATTAGGTCAAAAATATTTTTTTTGCTATTTTAAAAAGATGATGTGCAAACTTAGTGCTCTCTCTCTCTCTCCCTTTCTATATATATATATATATATATATATATATATATATATATATATATATATATATATATATATATATATATATATTTCACCTCATACACATTATAGACATGATTACAATTTTTAGGATAATGAGAATAATTTATAGTTAATTAGAGGCCGAAAGGGAAGAATGTGTGCCTAACACCTGCACATTTCATACCATAGTCTCTGAGCTCATGATTTTCTTGGTTTTGAATGAGTTAATTTGTCTTTTTTATGTTGTCTCTTTGGAGATGGCTACTCATTTTTCTTGTTTTGGGTAAAATAAGTTGGTGACTGTAATGTTTACACATTCTCAGCCTTGATGTCATCCGTTTCACATTTATAGCCGCGAACGCCACGTGAGAGGCGAGGCATTTTCCCCTGCAATTTCTCGGGGCCTTAGGATTGCCACACACGACCTTTTTTAAATAAAAATTAATGATTATATAAATTTTGTTTCTTCAACAAATATTGATCAATTTACAATTATACAAATGTCAATTTGGTAAATAAATGTATTATTTCAAAAGTGGAAAAGAAAAATACATTTTGACAAAAAAATCACAACATCACAAGTCTTAAACTCTTAATAAAAAATCTTTGATAATCATAAAACCATAAAATTACTATGTATATTCGAACCTTTTATGTTTTTTAAAATGTATAGACATCTTTTTTTAAAATTGGGTGGCGTACTGGATAGCACAGATATTAAGTGACATATAACCGATATAACTTGTTCATCCATTGTAGGCTCAAAAATTTTTAATAAAATAATGCACCCGAATAAAGTTTAAATTCATAGATACACCCCATTGGTGACGTGCATTAATGGCTTATACACTAATTTTTATCACAGTCTCAAAGTGTTGCATGTAGAAAAAATCGATGAAAATAAAAAATATCATTAATATTGTAAATAGAAATTCTAGTTAGCCCGAGAACAAAATAAAGTTATCCGACTTAAGTGGCGTGCGCCCACATCCCTTATCCATCACCAATTTCCATTCTCACACACCCTCACACAAACATGAATCCCTTCCGCAAGAGGGAGTACAACTGGATAAGTAGAAATAAGTAGTTAAAAATTTGAGTATGGGGAGAGATTTGTTTGTTCCGTAAATAAATTAATTTTTCACCAATGTAAATCAAATAAAAACAGTGTACAAAAAGAAAGGAGATATAGATTATGTGGTTCACCTACAAAATGTAGGCTAACTCCAAGAGATCTTAAGATCAGTTCCTTCCCTATCATAAAGTTCAAATTACAAATAAATTACAACAGACTCAAAGGTCTCACTATACCAAAAATAATGATTTGTCACACCTTGATATTAAAAACTTGGCACAGTTTAAAACAGTGTCAAATTCTAGCACGATTTAATGATAATCTGACACACTTTAAAACAGTGCCAAAATTTGGCACTGCTTTAAAGTCTGCCAAAATTAAGCACACTTGTCTAAATATAAAAGAGCCTAAAAAATTCACTATCACACACTTTGGTATATCATGCACAAAGTTTATCTCGCTCTTATCTGTCTTCCCGCTCACCCCGCTCATCGCTCTCTGACCTCTCCACTCAGATCTCTCTCTCTCTCTCTCTCTCTCTCTCTCTCTCTCTCCGGTTAGCTATCGATATCTCTCTTCGGTCAGATCTCTCTCTCTCTCCCCCCCTCTCTCTCTCTCCCTCTCTCTCCGCGTATAACTCTACGGTTAGATCTCTCTCTCCGCTCAGCTCTCTCTCTCCACCCATCCCGCTCAGGTAATTTATAAAAGCATCGGTATTTTTTTTAACCTAAGTCTTTACAAAGACAACCTAACAAGATGCCTATTTTTTTTAACCTAAATCTATACATTTTGATATATTTATTGTGTTTTTTTAAAGTGTGAGTTTTTAGTACAAATTGAATGTTGGTAATGAAAAAAAATCATTGGTTTTTAGACGGAGCTTAGGATCTTTTAGTGGTAGTCTATGTCTTTATGTTCTTACCCTTCTATTTAAAATGCATATTTTTTCCGATTCGTATAGGTTATGGAGTTTTAAGAAAATTTAAGTGTTAAACATTCAATAATAATGTTAAAAAACAAATTGAAAAAGTAAGTAGACACCCCTACTAATTAAATAGATAAATGAGATTTTGTGTTGAAAATTTAAGAAAAAGTAAAAAAAAATATATTTAAATAGTAACTAGACATTAATGGTAAACATTCAATAATAATTTTACACGTGTAAAAAAACCCTAGACCCGCTCAAGAGGTCTCACTACGACTGTGGTGAGAACTCTTGAATTGTCCCATTTTGGGACAATTTGAAAATACAAAAGTTTGTATTGTACATAGTGTTTATGCATGTCCAATTTTGGAAAATTCGGCGGTATCTCTTTATGTTCTTTGGGTGCACATTAGATTTTTGTAGTGTTTTGTGTTTTCTTGGTTGAAAAACTTAAGTAACACATGAACATTCTCAATTTAAGTTGTGTACTTGAAGAATTATAGGGAGATGCTGGCGAAATTTTCTAGATTAAAACATGGTACGAGACATTATGAACAGTACAAAATATGCATTTTCGAATAAGATAGGACCCTTACCCTGCATTTTGTTCTTTAGATGTCATAAAAAAGAATTGAAAATTATTTATTATTATATAATCGGGACTGAGCTAGATTAATTGTGGCACTACAACCACAAACAGCAATTAGAAATAGAGCACCAACTAAGGAAGACATTTCATTTTGAATTTTGGTGATTCTTGATATGTATATAACTTTTATTAGTCTTATTAGTCTCAGTTATTGAGTTGTAAAGACAGTGGGTTTCATAGTTCCATTTTGATACTATTAGTGAAATTGTTTGAAGTGATTTTTTTTATTTATTTGAATAATTTGCTGGAGATACTTAGTTTTTGTTTACATATCAGATATTTGTTGGCATGATTATATCCACCCGCATTGAAGGAGTATCGATTTCAATATTATATTGGGGAATTCTTTAATCCTTTTCATTTTCATTTTTCTCTCGGTAATCAATTATTTTAAGGTCTGAATGGTTAGGATGATTTACATTCTTATGTTATCCTTTCTATTTATATAACATATGTACTATGGTTCACAATTTCTGGATGCTGACTCTGAGCTTCACTTAAAGAAGCATACCGTAATTTGTTTGAACATTTCTTCTTACTTCCTTGATTTACCATTATTTGCCTCTTGAAACCATATTTTAATGTTTTAATGTTTAGTTTTTCTATTTCTACAAGTTTTCTTAAATTTAATGTAAGAATTGGGAGCCGATAGATCAATATTATGAGGCTGCATTGAACAAAATGGATACTTGATCAGCTCCACAGAAGAAGGATTCATGAGTTTGAAGCAACAAAATAAGCATTGATCAATGGTATTCTATAATGCAACATCAAGAGCTTAATCACACTGCCTTCGAATAAGATGATTGACATAAAGCAGTTTTGATTGTTTCTAGAGTAATGTACAACCAAGGAAGGAAGCACTTGCCCTGCTTTGCCTCTCTCATGTTGCGAAAGTGAAATAAAGGTGTGTGGGATTCACTGTATTTTGGTATTTGATAAAAGAAAATGAAATGATATATTAATTGTACATATATGTTTTCATAATTTTAGTTCCACTTGAATTTTAGTTGAGAAATAAATTTTACTTTCACTTAAATATACACTATACTTGAATTTATAATTTTAGTTTCACTTGAATTTAGCACCTATTGAATTTAGTTTCGCATGTGTTGTTGTGAATATATATTCAAATGTGTTGATCTCTATTTAGTTGTTGACTACAGGTAGTAAAAATTCATGTGTTGATCGTATGTTATTTTGAGCTTTGTGTTATATTAATAGAAGATTCATCACATTGTTTTGAGTCGCACCCATGTCTAAAGTATAGTTATGAGATAACATTTTCTGTTTGAGTTTTTCAATGACACGATTCCAAATTTATTATGTTTGGTGTTTGAACTATAATTTTTGTATTCATATACATGTGTATGGAGGTGATCATCCCAGAAAATAACGGGCATCCCCAAAGCAAATCTCCATGGTCAAAGTGCTTGGCCATCGAATCAACGTCAAGAAACCACCGAAGAGCGAATACGAAGACATCATTGAGACGCAGTTAAAGAAATTGCACTGCAAAATCAAGCAGGAATATGCTTGTTTCTATATATAAACAGGTGTTTACAGGTATATTCCTATTTCGATTTGATGTTTGTTTCGATTTATGTCGATTTTGTTGTATCAATTAGATTAGTATCCATATAATCAGGTATGGATCATGTCATTGCTAAATTGGTGCATTTTATGCATATTTTAGTCTTTGGTTGACTTAGTTAATAATGGGTTCATATAACTTAGTGTTAATACCAGTTCTTGCTTTGCATCTGCAGGTACCAACTCATTAGAGTTCACTCAAGTATCCTTGGAGATTATTGTGAATGGTTAGAAATGTTCGAAAGCGTTGACCTTGATGTTTACTGTGTTGCTTTGACTGACTACGATCAATTCATCTACGAAAGCAATGGAGTTTCCACGAACAAGATATTGTCAAGCAAGAATCTCGTCGAAAGGATCGTATAGGTTGTTGGCCTCCAATCTTGTCAAATGATAAGAATTAATTACTCTTTTTTGTTTGTTTGTTTGTTTGTTTGTTTTATAGGTTGGAACTCATTGGAAGTTCGATAGTTGTGCATGTATTGAGATAAATTCCATATGTATCGAGATGAATTTTGTATAAATGGAATTTGAGCCATTTATTTTTTGTGGGCGTATTGTATGTGTATTAGTGTTGTTGTGGACTATTTGTATTGTTGTTGTATTATTTTTTCCTGGTTGGTTTTATATTATTATTGAATTTTTGTTATTCTAAAACAGGTAAAAAATAGTGAGACAGTTCAAAACCGTCTCAAAGGTGTATTAAATTTTGGCACAGTTTTAAACTGTGCCAAAAGTGTACCAAAATGTACTCAATCTGGCACATGTATAAAGTGTGCCAAAAACATTAAATTATGACACGATTTTAAAGTGGGACAAAAGTGTTCCAGTTTGGTAAAATCAGGAACACTTTTAAACCGTGCCAGAAAAAGTGGTCATTTTGAAACACCTGATTCTGACACAGTTCAAAACCGTATTAAATATCACTATGAATGATCTTAATAGAAGCCAACCTATATCAGCTTTGGAGTGTGAACATGTTACTTGCGTGATATATATTATGCAAGTGATCATTTTGGTTGAAATGCCATTAGATTAGTTATTGGATTGTCGAGGAATCTAGGGTATTAGTAAGTCGAAAGTCTGACCTAATGATGTAAGATTTGATATATGTTGGTTCATTGGAACTTGGCTTGACCATGGTCCTTTTCTCCATCACAGATATATGTAGATCTATCTGATAGTACATTTTTCATTCATCTAAAACATTTTTGTCAAACCCCAACATACATAAAACCCATATGAGACATATTGACACGCTATGGGAAAACAAGAAAAATAAACACGGTCTCACGACATTTGGTAAATCAACTTTGCTCTATAAACGTATCATCCACCCTTCAAATGACTGACTCAAATTGGTAGGAGTTATTACTCGCTCATAATAAAGAGTGCAAGCAACTTAATGCCTTATGTCCACAGGTCCAATGTGTAGGAAATGCTAGACGTACTTGATTCTAAAAGCCACCAAAATCCATTATACACACATTCAAGATGCTAATGCAGAGCCATTTATCAACCCATGCAAACTAACCATTCAAATAAAGAACACAGGAATACAATCGGTCATGAAACTTCAACCAACCCTACAAACCTGATGACTAATATAACTCAACGTGGTATCTTCCCCATGCAACTCAATTAGTACAGTGAGAATGTTAAAGATCTTTCTATTAACTCAGTACAAGGATAAGCACTCATTCTCAAGGTAACTGAAATTGCTTGCCGCCCACTTCCTAGTCTTTGAACTTTAACTAAATTCTACATAAAAATAATTACTTAATTACTCCAAGCTTCCCAAGCATAGAGGTTCTTTCAAGAATTGTCATGGATTTAACCTAATACCAATGGAACTCTTTAATCTCTAAAAGTCCAAAATAGCTATATATATATATATATATATATATATATATATATATATATATATATATATATATATATATATATATATATATATATATATATATATATAACAATCTGCATCCCTATCTGTTCTTTGTTGTGATAATGGTTTAGCTGATGGTGATGATCATCGTTCAGATCTTGGTCCCTGTGTGTTTGTGTTAGGGGTTGGTGGTAGAAATTTTCTATTCTCTCACTTTTGAGATCCTTTTTATTTTCTATTTTCTAGAATGTTTTAACTTTTTTGGAAATTCGATTTTGTTTCTTAACTTTTCTCTAGAGGGTGCCATCGCCATTGAAAGATTTATGGGATTCCACAAGAGGGTACATTCCTTTATTGTTACCAATATTCTTCTGACTTCTTCTCTATTTATCTCATAGACTATTAACACTTCATATCTCATGTGTATATGCAGTGGTTTTGATATTTTCTTGGTCCGGTTATCAATATTCCTAGGAAATTGATTTTTCAAACTGGGATGACCTATTAAATTCAGGTATGTAACGCTGAAGATGTGAATTCCTATGCAAGGGGTGATGGGATTTTATAGTTGGGGTCTGGTAAGAGGGATCCAAAAACTCGGTGATTATTGGTGAAGCATTGATGGATGTGGTGGCGTATTCTGGTGGCTAGGACAAAATGAAGTGGTGAGAGGGAGTGGCCTTACTGTGGGCTGTGATAGTGTAGTAATTTGGTGGCTAATTATGGGGTCGATGGGCAAAGGAAAAATGGTGGTTGGTGGTGTGGGATGTGAAGGCATAATAATTGATTGTTATGAATGTTTTTTCAATTGTAATTTACAAATATTAATAAATAAGAAATAGATCATATCAACACAATCTTAACGGGTCCTGCTGTTAGTCCAACAAAGGATTTTGGATGGATTGATTTCAAGTGTTAGAGATTTTTAAATTTTACTTTAGAAATTTTTATGGGTTATGAATTTACCACCTAAAATTTTTATGTGACTGATAAGAAACAGATGGGACGAAACATATAAAAAAATTAACCGTTGGATAATTCGACCTAAGGCAGGGAAAATGGAACCCTAAGTACATTTCAGCTCTAAAAAATGATTTAGTTTAAAACCAAAGTTATTCATATAGATGATGGGATAAAGAACACAAACAGGTAATTTAGAAAAAATTATGTGGCATCTTATGTTAGGCTGATTGGATAATAGCAGGTTTGATAAGACTAAACAAAATTTGAAGATCTTACGGCCTTGTACGCGGCTCTAGGTGAGGTTTAAAAGTTGATGTACTGATATATATGTATGACTGATATATATGTAAGAAGGGACATAAGGGAGGTGGTATAAGCAGTGGCAGATCCAGGATATTTGTTCGGTGGGTGCGAAAAAATTTCGGGGGTTCGGGATGAATTTTTTAGGCTTATTTTTAGTTTTTTAGCAAATTTTTAGCTTATATAATTTCAGCAATTAAATGACAATAATTATAATTGGAAAAAATATTCATCAATTTTTCAACAAATAAATTTATCAACTAAATATTACAAACAATATTAAATAACAAAACAAAACAAAAAAAGACCAATATTTTTTACAATAAAATATTTAATCAAATTTCAGAAACCAATAATACTAAAATACTCAAAGGACCCGCAACTAACTAAACCTCATTTTTAAGCAAAACAGAACATTCTTTTCTTCAGGTACAGCTTTTCCTTAACATATCAAAGGTGGTGGGTTTTTGAGATTTACAAAAAAAAACTTACATTAACAGCACATGAATCAAATCACAGCAAACTATCGAGAAAGAGAGAATGAATCTCAGTCACTGCTGCCGGTGATCGAGAGAAAGAAGGGAACTGGGAAAACGCTGGGCTGAAATATAAGGAAGGGGGCGGATGCTGCTGCCGAGAAGAGAGAGTGTGCGTCTTAGCTTAGGTCTTTTTAGTTGAAATAGAAGAAAATGGGAGAATATGCGTGTTTTGTTTTGGTTTCAAATTAAAATATTTATGCTGTTCGTCCTCTAGTTTTGAAAAGCTGATATTTTGTTCCTTATATATCAGAAAATTACATACAAGTTTCGAATATTTTTTTTTTTTTGCTGTATATAAAGGGAAAAAAATTTGAAAAGTCCGTGGGTGCGGCCACCCCCATTCGGGATGGGGTAGGTCCGCCCCTGGGCATAAGCAAGGACAAAGCAGCTCTAACAAATGCGTGGCTCGAGGAGAGAAATGTTGGGTCCACGACTTCATTTGAAATTTATAATAGAAATGCCAGAAATATAAAAGAACGTATACGACCTGATGTAAATATGTAAGGCTTGATGTATATATAGATAAAAAAAACAATGTTATTATTACCGATTTTTGACATAATTTTTTGAAACAAACTGGCGTGACACTTTGTTATTGGTTGGTTTTTAGAGTCCACATCAGTGGGATCTAAAAACCAACCAATAACAAACTGCCACGTCAGTTTGTTTCAAAAAATTATGTCAAAAATTCAATCACAATAAAATCACTCTAAAAAAACACGTGCAATATATAACATTATATATAACGCGGGAGCCCATGGTAATTGACAAATGCATTATTCTCACAATTACACATACACACGGGTAAAAAAGTGATAGAATATGAATAGTTAAAAATACAATAAAGCATATGCACACAATTTGTTTTATCAAACCATAAATTATAATTAAATGTTCTTGAATAGGTGTTATATTTTAATAATCCACTTTTACATTGTAGAAAAAAAAGAATTTGATTTTATAATAATTAAAAGTACTTGAAATAATAAAAAAAAATTTACACGGTTTGGTGTAAAAATAATTAAATGTATTTGGACATGTGGATTCTAACAAATGTGTGTGCATGTGTGATTTGTATATATGAACGATGGACCTAAAATTCTAGCATTAATAAGTAAAATATTATTGTTTATTTAAAATTTAATATTTTAGTAAAAATTGTTTTTACATTTTATAACTTATTCAATTTCTTCATTAATATTTAAAACATTTTTTACTAAAATGTGATATATTGTTTTTTAATGTCAATAATTTTTTTATATTAATTACAAATTAATTTTAAGACAAGTCTTAATTTGTACCTAAAAGCCAAGACCACCCAAACACTAACACAAAACGAGTGATAATATTCAACAATAAAAAATTAAATTTTAAGCACTAACATTAGTTATAATTTAAGGATTAACAATTAAATTTTAATCACTAACATTAGTTATAATTTAAGCACTAACATTAGTTATAGTTTAAGCACTAACATTAGTCATTCCTTCATAGACAACTTCAAAATAACCTGTGCACTCCTCTTTCGCATCGTCAAAATTTTAACCTGCTGAAGAAAAAAAACAATAATTGACCATTAACACAGAGCAACAGAATATTACAGAAGTTAATTCTGCATGAATTTCTCAATAATCAAACATGTTTGATTAAACTACTGACATGAAAACATCACAACCCAAAACCAACAAAAAAGTAATAACTTTGTTTTCATCAGTTATAATCAAGAATCCGACTTTTTTTACTTTAAACCCCAAGAAAACCAAATGAAGAAAAATCATGTACATGTGTTCTTCGTCGATTCTCAGCACTGTGGTAAAGCAATTACAGTGTGAGATTTCTCCTCATTCTGTTACATATAAAGAAAATATTATCTAAGTCAAGAATAAATTGATACGTATTGAATAACATATTTATTTGAAATAAAAACTAAATTATTGTACTTACATCAGTTTTCTTCTTTAGACCGTGGGGTACCTGCACCTAATCCGAGTCACATAAAAATATCTAGACAGTTTCTATTCATAGTGATGCTCGATATGGATCCATGACTCGACTTCCAGCACTAAAAGCTGCCTTTGAAGCCACAAAAGTGATAGGAATAGATAAAATGTCACACGCCATCTCTGACAATATACAATACTTTAGATTATTCACTTTCCACCACTCTAACACATCGAAATGGGAGTCTGAATTCACATCATTAATGAAGACACCATCCTACAAATAAATATCTATGTTTGATTTTATTGGTTGAATCGTGTCGACTCTCCTGACAAAATACTCGAACTTTATTATCAATCCCCTAATCAAGTAGACACTTATGTATCTCATCGGTAATGATTACGCCCAAGTGGGTAGGTGGGACATTACAAAAGTTCAAGACACTTTTTGTAATTTCCAATTAGAATCAATCCAATCACATGTGATAACCATGTATTGAATCTTGGACTCCCAAATTTCCATCAATCAGTGGTGATGGTAACTCTAGACACACTTTTGAACAAATTTTTCAAGTTTCTTTTTTCATGCGCATAAACTATAATGCGATCATTTCTGGCCAAAGTATGAGAAATATTTTCACAATACATAGTACATACCCTTATGAACTTATTAAACAGAACATGTTCCACCATTCTACAAGGATATTATTGAAATAAAATCATATGAGCACAAAGTTCTATAAACTTTGCATGATCATATTTAAAGTACGAAATAGTAGCCGAATTTGTTGGTTCCCTCCGTAAATGCCAACTTCTTTTGCTTTTTTCTTCAAGCTTACGAGAAACACAATCCTTTATGTGTCTACGTAAGTGTGTGGTAGCACTTGTTGCATGAACCTTAAGACAATGATTGCAATGCTTGCACTTTGACACTTTAGTCCCATCTTTAAGAATAATTTCATCTAAATCAAGAAAAAATTTGACATTTTTGTCCTCTTTCGCTTCTTAAACACATTGTCCTCAGTATTAGGATAACCATCAACATTTTCTGCCCCGTTAGGATTCCCTTCCACACTAGCATTGTCTTCAAAATTTGCATTGTCATTTGGAGCATTTTCAGTTTCATTGTCTTTCCTAATCGATGAATTTTCTTCATTTTCTCCTAGCATCATCATCAAACTGTTATTCATATTCACATAATTGCTTGGGTTTATCAAAGTGCTTGTAATAGCATCTTCGATTCCACCATAAATGTCTGTAATTTAAAATCAATAATAAAAGACAGTTAAAGCCTTAAAATAACAATGACAATACACTTTGAAATAACAATAAAAATCATTTCAAATCCCTAAATAAGAGAAACATTACAATGTAAAAAATTCAAACTTTCATCTTAAGTTAAAAGAATGAATATATTTGGTTATGTTTTCCCTTTTTTATTTTTTTATGATTGTGTGTTGTGAAAATAGGAAAAGTAATATGGATTATTGGCACCAATATTATTAGTAAACATGAGATAGATGTATGAGTATATACGTGTAATACCTATTGCCATTCAAAATGAGGTACATCTAATTTTAACACAATCAAAAATCAAAAGCTCTAAATTCAAAAATCAAAAGCCCTAACAGGTCCATGTAGACCTGTTGCTATGGGCGACTGAGAGATGACATGAGGTGTGGAGATAAGGAGAGGATGTGACCAATAGTGTCGAGAAGAGGTGAGTTGGTGGAGGGACGAGAGATGAGGGGTGAGGTGTGTGGGGGAAATATCGACTAAGTGAGATGAGGGGTGGGGGAAATATTGAGTTTATGTTTAGGGAAAATGTTATGGCCTAAAAAAACCTTTTATATATGTTAGTTTGTGAACATAAACGAACGAACAAGATCACGAAGCTTATCTCATTTATTAAACAAACATAAATACTGTTCGAATTCGACTTGTTTATTAAACAAACGAGCTTTAATCTAGACTTAAACGAATAAACACGAGTTGTTCGCGAAAAGCTCATTTTGATTGCAGCCCTACTTTTCGGTTGACAGGATAAATGTCCCGATCTTTTCTTCACTTTAAAAATAGTTAACTAAAATTAGTAATGAATGTTTTATAATACTAACGATAAAGTGTCGTAATAAATAGTAATGATAGAATACTGGTACTAATAAATAGTAATAAATAGTAATGATAGAATACTAATGTTTTATAATACTAACGGTAAGAGGGAATTTTGGTGTCGTGTATATATCTTTTAACTAACAAACGGTCCCTTTGCAGTGCAACCGTCAGATTAAGTGGGGTATCTTGGAAGCGGCCTCTCAGTTTTGGTACCCCAAAGGATCATATGTTCCACTTCGGGCTAGATGAAGTATGTCTGACTCGTGAAGATTTTTCCATCATATTGGGTGTGTACCAATATATCCTAGTTATAATGCTAGACCGATCCCCACATGATTTATTTAGGTTAATTCATATTTTCGCTTATGATGCATGAATTTTGGTGCGTGGGGAGGGAATTGACGTCCCAGTAGTGCTTGAGTCAGTGAGCTATCAGGGTGTCCAATTTATGGGATAAAGTGGTACAGTTGCGCCGAGATTAATAGCTAAGTTTCTTCTAGTGATGGGAGTCATGGGTGTGGATTATCAAGTTTCCACCATAGTTCCGTGGATGGCTTACGATTGCAAACATATGACCACCATTTCAGCGAAGACCTAAATGACCTTGATGCCTAGAAGGCGTACCATTCTACCTTCTTGAGGGGAAGTACATTGATGTTGTAAGTGTGGTTGGTAGAGAGGTTCAGGTTGGCTTATACATATGATATTTTGTGACACCCCGTTTACTTTAATCACGGGTGATCAGTCCTTTATCAAAATTTAGAGAAATCACATTTGGTTCATTCTTAGCATCAGTGTCGAAAACCATTTTTAATTTACTAACCACCTATGCTAATTTAAGTCGGTGTCAATTTTATCTCTCGTTAACATACCAACATGCGAAAATTAAAACTGAATAACTCATCCATAACAATTATAGAAGTCTGAATCATCACGAGATAAGTAGATAAATAATGAATACCGAATAAATCATCGGTTCCTAAAATAGAATCCAATTCATAAGTCTAGTGCAATAAAATAAATTTAGGTACATTGTTTGCTAAATAAAACTCAAATGTATCAACTAAAAGGGGAAACATGCCCAAATGAAACTACTGAATTAGTAACCTAGTCTAGGAATGAATAACCGAGGCGTCTACTCAAAGTCCTACAAGCCTCCACAATACTGCAGCAACCTATCCCTGGAATGAATTCTCAAGTTGGGCGTCTTTGTAGCTGGGCACCTAAAATGTTTTTGAAAAAAATATTTTGACACGGATCAGAGCCCAAAACCATTTAAAAAATATTTAGCAAGTAATTAAAATGCAACAGTTAAATATGCATTAACACTTTTCATATTTAAGCGAGTGTCGCACTCTCTTGAGATATTACTCACCCTTCAACTATCGTGCACACTTAACACTGACCTTCTAACCCAACTAGTTATACTGCACCACCGAACTAGTCATGTTACATATCTCTCTGTCACTTTACTCTATCCCGAGTACTTCTTTCCTTTAGTTCGTAAGTTATTTTACCCTTTAACTCAGTTAATCATTTCCACTTTAATTGATTATTTAACATTCACACTAATTATATAAATAATACATTCACACCTTGAATTTTTATTAACCCTTAAATAATGTATCTACTCTATTATATACGTATAAATATACTAAAACAATCATACACATATCGCATATAATAACCATCCTTCTGAGTAATAACACAATGGATGCGTGTCTATATAATGCTATTATATCCTAGGTATACTCACTCTAACTCGGTTACTGGAAATCAGTTAACTCACATCGAAATAGGTAAATAAAATCGCAAACGTGGTGGTGGCGATAATATTTTCCCCAGAGTGAGACCGAATCACAGGTTAAAATATACAATATTCAATTTGATTTCTATAATCTAAATTAAATAAAATTAGCTACTACTTTTTGATTCTAAATCAAATCCCAACGTCATATGATAGGGTCTCATCATCAATTAAACATCAATTTCACATTTAATGCTCAAATCCTCCAAAAAATATTTTAACACATGACAACCCTCCTAAAATCAGATTTGTCTACACCTACCATGATATGAACATAAGTTTCTTCAATTAAAACCAGGAGCAAGATAATCACTTGCATTTCTATGTTTGTAGAGTCTGTTACACGTTGTAGATGACAGATTTAAGATCATATACCCAAATCTTCTTCGAATGTGACTCCCCAAAGTTCCCCTATTTTCTTTCTTCTTTCTTCTCTAAAATTCTAAGGTTTAGATTGTGATTACATGCTGACCCAAACTTTCTAATTTAGGTTTAATAACACTATGTAACACCCCGTATTTTTGAGTAATTTGAAATTAATTAATTTAGTGATTTTTGGAATTTCCAGTGTGACGTAATTTTGTGGGTTTATTTTTCCTTGTTGATTAAAATATTAATTAGGGGAGGTGATGATAAATGTTTATGCGAGATAATTACTAAGTGGATATTGATTTGTTATTTTATGTCATAATGAGTAATAGTAACGTGACTCTGTTAGATATCAACCGAGGGTCAAGTGTAAACTATATGCGGTCAAGACGGGAACTCATGGTATAGTTACTCAAATGTTGATTTTGAGGCCACGATTGATTCTAAAAGGGTAAAAATAGTCAAAATAGTATACTTGGGTGTGCTGATTAGGTCCTAGGGCGATTTTAGGCCAAATTGGTACCAAATAAAGGCATTTCAGTCATTTGAGAGTTTGTGGTAGATGGAACTACGAAAATTTGAGAATTATACCAGCCCATTTGAGTGGAAGACTAGGGTTATAAAACCTTAGAGAGATAGAGTAGGCCATAGGAGAGGAAGATGAGAAGGAATATAGGCTTTCCTATACCGTTTTGCATCACAAACATTGCCGAAATTGAGATTGGAGCATGGGAAGAACAACACCATAATCAATTAATGGAAATCAGACCTTCTGGACCAAGTCAAGTGTCTATCTTGAAATTTATTTAAGCATGTTATAATACCCATGATAGTGTAGGGTTAAGATTGGCCAAAAATATGATTTTGGAATGTATTTTGGGGTTTTGCTTCATGCTTTGTTGGGAATCATATTAGAGTCTAACCTCCTGACATTTATAATTCAAAATTTGATTTTTAATACCCATAAATATGTAATCTTGTTGGGTTCTTGGTTGAAGAACATGAATCTTGAGTAACTTAAGGTTTAATTGATGAACATAAGATGATAATCGACCAGAATTTTTTATGTTATTTTAAACATATGACATTTTAATTATATTTAGAATTAGAGTGAGAGACATAGATTTTTCGAAAGTTCTATGTCTTTTATTTCCAATGAGCTTTGAATCAAGTCATTTGGAGTTTTGTAAAGGGAGAAATCGAAATTTTACTACAAGGTGTCTGATATGCTAGTATAGTAATTTTCCTGATTTTTTTACATTATTTTAACGTATGCCATTTTAATTGTGTTTTGAATTAGAGTGATATACATAGATGTATGGAAAGTTCTATGTCTTAGCTTTCCAATGATCTTTGAATAAGGTCATTTAGAGTTCTTTAGAGAGAGAAATCAAAATTTTACTACATGGTGTTTAATCTTCCAGAAAATTTATGACTCGATTTGGTTACCCAGTTTTGCACAGTTTTGCTTATTTTGTTGTATTTCGTCTGGAGATAAATTACTGGAACTTGGGTGATAATTTGCGATTAAATAAATACTTAGATGGAGTTAGTGGGTATATAGTTAAGTCTTGGCTAAATCGTAATGTGGGTGATCTTGGAATTTGGACTGACGATAGTGAATCGATTGAGATGCTTATCGATAATTTAGAATTTGGGTTACATGAAGGGAAAAACCATTACCTATGACTTAGACCAATAGTATATGAGTGAATTAAATACTAAAATAACTTAAGGGGTAACTAGGGCCCTTCGGGTAGATAATAATACTCTAAAAAATATGATAAAACGTTATAATTGTGAACCTATAATACGCTGAATATTCGAGAGAGATATATTGCATACGGAATATATTTATAGGCTGTGTGTATATCTATACGTATTATATTTATAGATTGTGTGTATACCTATATACGACATATGAATAGGTTGTGTGTATGCCTATTATGTGCTTGATTATGTGTGTGAACATACTTACGCTTTCTGCTATCATGGAGGTTTCCGCGCAGAGGGCGATCCCACCTTGACAATTCCAGTGAGGTTTGAATGTGTGCCTCAAAACATAGAACCTAGGTATGATCACTATATGAGTGTAGGATAGTATTGACGGTCATTTGGGTACAATATGTGTTGATTTGATTTTTGGAGGAGACATGACGAACTGATAGTCCATGATTTGGGTACGATAGGTACATGGACTTGATAACAAAGTATGTCACCATCACGAGGGGCCATTCTGGGGATGATATAGTTGTATATATTATATCTGTGATAAATATATACAAGTGTGATTCATTCTACTTGTGCGTTATAGTAGAAGAGATAGATAGTGTATATCTAAAAGTAACATAAGTGTGATGAAAATTAATTAATAGTGTTATAATAATGGGTGATTATTCTACTTGTGTAACAGTAGGAAGGTAGATAGTGAATATCTAGAAGTGAATTAAGTAAAAAAACTTAATCAAAGTGATTCAATAATAATATGCTAGAAAAATTAGTTATTGGAAGTACGGTAGCGTATTGTATGGGCAATATGGGGGAGTGACCCTTAGTGATTAATTAGATACGGATGCCTAGTGAGGCTAGCATAGCTAGGTAGGATGCGTTAGGCGTGCACATTAGATGAAGGGTGAGGAACTCAAGGGAGTGTACATGGAACTAACATGTGTATATAATAACTGGTTATAAGTTGTGATTTAAATACCTGCTAAATATTTATAAAAAAGTTTTTCTCGGGCCATGACCCGTGTTAAATCTATTTTTCTATTTTGTTCCAAAGCATTTTAGGTGTCCAGCCACAGAGACGCCAAGATTGATGATTCATTCTAGAGATGCATAAGTGCAACATTACGGAGGCTTGTAATATTTGATTAGACACTTCAGTTATTTCATTCCTAGAGTAGGATTCAATTCAGTATTCCATTTGGGCGTGTTTCCCCTAAAACTATTACGTTTATTCAGTTTTATCAGATAATGTATTCTGGATTCAGTTTTATTTAATTGGACTTGTAGTTATGTTTTGTTTGGTAACCGATGATTTGTTCGGTATTATTATTTAATTATCTATCTTGTGATTTGATTCATATTATTATTATTGTATGGATGGTTTGGTTATTATATTTATGTTCCTCATGTTGTCATATTAATGAAAGATAAAATTTGGCACCAACTTAATTTAACATAGGTGGTTAGTAATTTAAAATAAAAAAATTTCAACAGCGATGTAAAGAATGAACCATATGAGACTCCTGATTATTTTAATGAAGGACTGATCACCCGTGGTTAAAATAGGCGCAGTGGTGTCACACTTTAATCCCGAAATTAGGAAAAACGGGCCAAGCCCAAATGACCCAAATACCCCCATGTGGCCTTGTTATGTCTAAAAAGGCCCCGAGACCTGATTACTACCCACGGGTACACTATTTTGACTATCTCGATCCTTTCGGAATCAATCGTGACCTCTAAATTTCCATCTGAGTCACCCTACCATAATTTCTTATCTTGACCACATATAGTCTACACGCTACTCATGGTTGAGATATAATATTGTCACGTCATTATCACTCGCTATGACGTTCAATAATAATTTACTATTAACTTATTAATTATATTACACAAATATTAATCATTATCTCTCGCGATTAATATCTTTATAAACACACAATAATTAATTTAAATAAATTATGTCACATGTGTAATTTAAAATAGTTGAATTAATTAAATATTTATTATTCAGAAATATGAGGCGTTACTTCCACCCTTCCAAAGGAATTTCGCCATCGAAATTGGGACATACCTGCGGTGAATGACTCTGGATAATGTTCACACATGTCATCCTCCCGTTTCCACGTCAACTCATTAATATTGTGGTGCCCTCACTGAACTCGAACCAAGAGTAATACCTTATAACCCAGTTTACGTTCACTACGATAAAGTATTGCCATTAGTCTCTCCTCATACGAGATATCTGGCTAAAAGTCTATATCCTCTAAGGGAACATGCCAAAAATCCCTCCCGCTCCTCCGGTACCTCTTTAGCGATAACACGTGGAATAAGTTGTGAATCCTCTGTAAGTACTCCAGTAGTCCCAACCTATATGCCACTGGTCCCACCCTCTCAATAATAAAAAATAATCCCACATGTCTCAACATTAGCTTCCCTTTATTGTCGAACCTCAAGATCCCCTTCATATGAAACACCCGTACCAAAACCTAGTCACCAACCTCTAACTCTATGTGCCTCCTATCTGCGTTAGCGTAACTCTTCTGCCTGTCCTGAGCTATACAGATGCACCCTCGAATCAGCTCAATCTTGGCAGTGGGGTCTTGAATCATTTTTGGCCCCAATGGTTTGTTATCCCCCACCTTTATCTGTCAAGAGGGAGAACTACAAGGTCTTTCATACAATGCCTCGAATGGTTCCATGCCTATGGTGAACTGGTAGGAGTTGTTCTACGCAAACTTTACCAATGGGAGATACTGCTCCTCTCCTCCCCCAAAGTCAAGTATGAACATCCTAAGAATATCCTTAAGGATTTGATTAACCCGCTCCATTTTCACATATATTTGTGGGTGATACGTTATACTCAATCGTAAGTCCGTGCCCATTGCCTTTTGAAAGATCTACCAGAAGTAGGACACAAAAATCTTGTTAAGATCTGACACGATATTAACCAAAACTCCGTGTAACCTTACTATCTTCGCAATAAACAATTGTGCATACTATCTTGTCTCAAAATTCGTACGAATAGATAAAAAGTGTGCCACCCTAGTCAACCGATCCACTATCACCCAGATGGAGTCGTGACCTCATTACGACATCGGTAACCCGATAATGAAACCCATGGAGATACTCTCCCACTTCCACACCGGAATCTCGAGTGGATACAACATCTCCATTGGTCTCTAGTGGTCTACCTTGACTAGCTGGCAGGTAGAACACTTCGAGATAAACTCAGCCATGTCCCACTTCATCCCCAACCACCAATGATGACGCTATATATAAAACCACCAAGTCAATATAATGTGTATGAGCTCAAACATGTATGATAATGGTAGAACAATAATATAATTATGAAAAAAATAAGGAGAAGAGGATGAATACACAGATGTATAAGTGGTTCTACCAAATTTGGCCTACATCCACTATGTGTGTGTGTGGTGTGTGTGTGGGGGGGGGGGGGGTGATTATGAATCCACTAATAAGGCTCTAATGGCCTGCGAATACAACACATATATGTAAGCTTTCTCTCTCTACAATCGCACAGAGTTTAGCTAGGGTTTTGAATAAGGGATCCCTTCTCATGGAGAAGATAAAGTGTATATATAATGTTTAGGGGGTGTAAATGCACCCCTTAAGCATGCAATAAGTGAATTGTCCTAAAGGTCTCAAATAGGAAAATGACATCTGTCATAAACACATGTAACTAATGATGATACAATATTTCCTCACGTGAGGGAATAGTCTGGTTGTAACTGAATTGTCTACGTGGACCAAGTAGGTGTGCATCTTGAGCTATACGTACTGAGAGTGTCTTCTAGAAAGGACTCGATTGGGCCCAATACGAGATATGAAGGCCGATGTCTAACATGATGGCAACAAATGACGGGAATCTCGACTGATGTGAATATGCTGATACGATGTTATGCCCAATACAGTGGACTCTTCCGTGTACCGGACGAGACAGTGTAGACATCAAGGATGACCTGTTATCATCTCGGCCAAGTATTGAACAAGACTACACGAATGATGGCAGGCCTCCTTGCAAGCTTATTTTCGCTAGGTCGCCCCAGGCCGAGCAACTCTAATTTGGGCCAAGGGTACACTTGTGGTATATCAATCACCCCACAGCCCTTAGTCTCAGAGGTAATGAGGAGGTTGAGGGTTGAACACCCAAGTCTAAAAATGTCGATTGACATGGGTGTGATGAAATCAGTTTGCTGAACGATCGTAGATAAGTGACACTTGTCACCTAGGCCATGAGTCAGCGTGGTAACCAAGGGGCAGCTGTAGCGCGCTTAGGTTAGTGAACCCTAATGATGGCCCATGGGGAATCGCTCCTCAATCATTGTCTTGGTATTTAAACCCATTTGAAAACATCTTTTACCATTTTTTCTTATTCGTGCTTATTTCCACTCTTTCTTTGTAAGCATCGACGTTCTCCCTCTCCACTGTTTAAGCTTACCCTAGCCTTTCTTTGGCGTTCTTGGTGATTACCCACAAATTAAAGACTTCCAGGTATCTCATTTTTTCCCTCTTCCACGTTTTTCATTGGATTTCCATTTCAACCTTTGTTTTTGCATTTATTTCATTTTTTCGGCGATTGAGTGGCCTGATTTGAGGTGGCTTTAGGGTTGAAAGGAGAGGTCTTTTAGGCTTGGTGGCATTTTGAAGAGGTTTGTGAGGTTTTTTAGCGACTGAGTGGCCTTGTTTGGTTTTTTCGATCAACTTCGTTTGTCTTCTCTAGTGAGTATTCATTCTGTTCTTCATGCGTTCTTGAACTCAAGCTGTTCGAATTCCTTGCTTTACTTGTAATTCTTTATATATGAATTTTCTCATTAAAGTCTTGAAATCCTTTAATTTCACTAATCTCTTCACCACTTCGATCCACACGCTCCTTTTATAGACTGATATTTTAGTCATCATCAGTGGAACCCCCATGGTTATTTCAAACATTCAAAGGGTGTCAGACAAGGTGACTCCCTCTCCCCCTACTTATATTTTTTCTTGGTGAAGAATTCTTATCTCGATGCACCCACCTGGTATATTCCCTTGGAGGCTATAAGGATCCTACCCATATTTTATTTTGATGACTTGGTCATCTGTAAAGGGACCACAAGATCTCTCCAAAACCTCATGAATATCTTTGATAAGTATAATGCTTAATCTAGTCAAATAGTTGGCAAATCCCAATCTAAAGTGTATATAGCCAAGGGTTCACACAATTGAAATATGGGATATTCTATTATAATTATATAAAAAAATAATCGTACATAATGCGCTCCATAATTATATTAATACTATGAGTCACTTGGGTTAATGAAAAGGTACTCCAAATACTAATAGTCAATAGGATTCTTGGTTATCTACCTTAATGGACGGTTATGATTTAGTGACTGTTGAAGATGTGGGTACTGTCCCTACCTATAAGTAAGTGACTGAATTTCCATCATTCATATACACGAAAAGACAACATAATGAAATCATAGGATATGGGAGAGAAATCCAAACACTCAAATTTATATTTAGTTTCGAAATACTATTTTGTCTATAAAAGAAGACCCAACCATTGCAACGTGTTGAAATTGGAATATATTCTTGCCATCTACAAGAGGAAGTCGTGGTCTGAAAAACACTCCAATCAGACATCACGAAGGTCAACTCTTTCATCAATCTTTCCATTTGTGACATGATGGAGGTATGTCATTATAATATCATTTCGTATTCTTTATAATAATTGTGTGTTGATCTAAGATCCTTACGTTAAATGTATAATAAATAACATTTTGTATTATTAAAGTGCAAGTGACATATAGAATTCAATATTCATTTGTTAAATTTATATATCCATATAAACTATTAATTACATGTTCTTTAATTTATGTTTACATATTGTTCATTAGTGTGGTATTCATGAAGGGAAAGCCTTTTTATGTATCTGCGAGTTCCTATAGGTAAAAAAAAGAATCCATCTTCAAGTCATTGCTGACAAGGCTAGGGCCAAAATTGAACACTGATAAGGTAAGTTACTTTATACAGATGCTACATTTGACCTCATCAATATTGTAGTCCAACGTATTCTAATAGGTAACTTTATGATATATAAATGTCCCATTAATTTTATCATATAATTTCAAGATATGATGATAAATTTAATTTTGTATAGATTCCTCTCTAAAACAAAACATTTTCAAAGTTCCCATGACGAAAGCTTGCACTCCTAAGAACAGTGGTTGATTGGACATCCGAAATTTAATGTCTTAAAGTAAAGTTATTCTCTTGAACCAAACATGGGACACCCTCATGGGTGATACTTGTTGGAAATCGTTTATTAAAGTTAGATTTTAGTATCACAAGCAAGCTTGTCCATATAAAATATTATCCACTTGACTAGGATATAAAGAAGTTTTGACTTACATTAGAATTCACTCCTAATGGATTTTTGGTAATAGGGTTAAAATTAATTGTTCGAATCACAATTGGCTACATCATCCTCCTCCAAATTGAAAAATGCGTTACTAAAGCCGTTTATTGAAAATAAACTATTTAAGTAACTCCGAGTTATTTTTTGAAGAAACTCTTTTCTTAAATAAAAAAGGATTAATCACAAGAAGTGTTTAATAAAATAGTATGTACGAGATCTTATTCAAGATTTGGGCAACAAGTTTAAAAGATAGTGTAAACAAGTTTTAAACACAGCACAACCAAGAGTGAGATGAGAAAATGTAGAAAGATTATGTTCACAATTTTTTACGTGGTAAAACCTCACCAATTGAGGAAACATCCACGACTCCCTCTACGGAGTAAAATGAAAAATCCACTAAAAGAAATTTATGAGTTACAAACTATATAACTAAGATGCAAACAACTCAGACCTATAAAAGTTTAGGAATGTACCCTCTGGTGTCCTTATAACTTCTCTGCAGTTCTGATTGTAGATGTAGTTCTCTTAGTTTGTCAACTTCTGATTTGTTCCAGCACTTTACGTCGACTTATGTTCACAAGATCTTATTACCAACACTTTTCGTGTTGTAGGGTGTAAGTGTTTATGAAGGTGCTTTCTAACACATGCATGCACACACACACACTTATTAAGTACAAACAGTCCTAACAAATTACAGATACACTATATGCTGTGATCTTTTCTTTTCTTTCTTCTTACAAAACTTGGAACCTTTTTGACCTTTCAATTAATCCCGGAATCCACGGATATCTTGCTTAGAAATCAGCCAAGATCTTAATCAATCTCAGTTTTGAAAAGATTTTCGAGATTGAAAACCTCCAAGTGAGATTCCAAACTAGGTCAAAGGTTTAGTTCTACAAGAACAAGAAACAGAAAGCATTTATTGTTGATTTCAAAGTAAGAAAACGTTTTAGAGAAAATAATCAACAATATATTTCTCAAGATGAGAAATAAAGAATGAAACTAAGTGTAATGTAACATGAGTAACTCAGATCTGAGATTTCTATGAAATCAGAAACTAGATCTAAGTAAAAGTCTAAGTTGGAAACAAGATCTCACGAACACAAGGTTACAGTAATAAAAATAACTCAACTCAAATTCTCAAACACTCAAGAACACTCAGGGTAGTGTTTTTGGATATGGTGTTTGGGTTAGGTTTGAAGAGGATTTAGACGAATGAAGTTAGGGTTTCTAACTTTCTTTCTCTCTCTGGTTTCTCTCTTCTCTCTTCTCTCTTCTCTCTCTACTCTCTCTTCTCTCAGAAATAATGAAATGGCAAAAGTCTTCGAAGTCTGAGAATAGAGGTCCTTTTATAGTGAGAGGAGAAGATTCGAGATGCTGGCTCAAAAACAAGGGCCAGGATTAAGTCAATTTAAATTGACTTGAATCTAAGGGCTCAAACAAGGCGGTGGTTTAAACGAAAGCTGATTGGTTTAGAAGGTTACATTGGGATTCATCAAGACGACATGTAGACCATTGATAACAAATGATCCAAGGGTTGATAACACACGCGTTGTTATCTCAGTAAAGAAACACACTTCCAACCAATCAGAGGTAGACAGATGTAGGGCAAATACAGGATCTGAAATGCGCATCTAAAATAATTAAAACCATACCCTCATGTTTATGCCGCTTTCGGTTTCTACCCAAGGTAACATTATGCCAAAATACACAAAAAAGTATATTTAGAGTTTGACCCCAAAAACTTATAAATCAAGTTTTAATTAATAAAACACAGTTTGAAAATTGTTTAAAAAATCCCAAAAAATTTATTAAAAATCAAACTTAGGGATTTAAACACACTCAACATATGTACACCCATTATTATGCAGTATGACACGTATGAATTGAATTTTACTGTGTGTGAGAGTTGGCAATAGTCTCTTGATCACTACCAGTAAGAGAGATGAACAGGCAATCCAACTTCTAAGGCTCTTTGGTTTCTAGGATGGACATAATTTTGTCACAATTTCCAAACTAGATGAGCTCTTATACAGTATAAACTCAAGTGAGTCAAAGGTATAAGGGCTTCAATATCCCCCATTGGAAATATGAGACAAAATCTCCTTTGAGTCAACTAGGACTCGTAGGGCAACAAAAAATAAGAAAAACTTAGTCCTATCAAAATTCTATCTACCCAAATCCTAGAAATCAAAAAGTACATAACTCAACTATTTACAATTTAATACCCTAACACGTCAGTTGAGAATGATTGTACAAAAAGGAATACCTGCAATGAATCACTAAGATGAAGCTGTTTAGTATATGTAAGAGATTAGTAGACTCAAATTTCTCTCCCATTTTGTGTCAAATGGACAAAGGGAAAAACTTGGACAAGCAGCAAAGGTATTACTCAGCACAAACCATACCAATAGATTTACGTAATGAAATGAATCTATTATAATCTAGAGGTTTGGTAAACATATCTGCGAGTTGTAGATCAGTAGGAAGATAATTGATTTCTAATTCCTTAGATTCAACTAATTCGCGTATAAAATGATGTCTTATTTTTATATGCTTTGTTCGCGAGTGTTGAACAGGGTTTTTAGGAATATTAATCGCACTTTGATTATCATAATAGAGATGCAATTGGTTTTCTTGAATACCATAATCACTTAGCATTTGTTTAAGCCACAATAATTGAGCACAACAGCTACCACTGGCTATGTATTCAGATTCAGCTGTCGAGAGAGATGTCCAGCCCAGTCAGCATCAGTGTAGCCAATAATAGTGCTTGGTGTGTCATTAGTATACCAAATTCCTAGATCCAGAGTTCCTTTGACGTATCTAATTATACGTTTAACAGAATTCAAATGACTCTCTTTAGGGTTGTTTTGATAACGAGCACATACACACATATCATACATGATATCAGGACGCGAGGCAGTAAGATAGAGTAGTGTACCAATCATATTATGATATAGAGTAGGATCTACAGATTTTCCATTTTCATCTTTTGACAATTTTACCGTAGTACTCATAGGTGTGTTAGCATCTTTAGCACTCTCGAGGCCGAATTTCTTAACGATCTCTAAAGCGTACTTAGATTGCGAAACAAATAATCCTTCTGGATTTTGTTTGACTTGGAGACCTAGTAAGAACTGGAACTCCCCCATAAGGGACATCTGAAATTCCTTACTCATAATTTCAGAAAAGGATTTTACTTCTGAGGAAGAAGTTGATCCAAATATAATATCGTCTACATATACTTGTGCAATAGTAATGTGTTTGTCAAAATGTTTGACATATAGAGTTTGGTCATTTCCACCTCTTTTGAAACCTTTATCCAAAAGAAACTGGAAAGACGCTCATACCAAGCTCTAGGAGCTTGTTTAAGGCCATATAAAGCCTTTTTCAGACGAAATACATGATTTGGATATTTAGGGTCAATGAACACTTTAGGTTGTTCTACATAGGTTTCCTCAGCTAGTATTCCATTAAGGATCGCAGATTTGACATCCATTTGATATAATGTAAAATGCTTGTTACAAGCTATAGCGAAAAGCAGACGAACTGATTCTAAACGAGTAACAGGGGCAAAGGTCTCGCTAAAATCAATTCCTTCTATTTGGGAGTATCCTTGAGCAACTAATCTAGCTTTATTTCTAATTATTATCCCATTTTCATCAGTTTTATTTTTGAAAATCCAACGAGTACCAACAACCTTTTTGTGATCAGGACGTGGAGCAAGATACCATACATCATGAATGACAAATTGTAAAAGTTCATCCTGCATAGCAGAAATCCAGTGAGAGTCATTCAATGCCTCATTTACATTCTTTGGTTCCACAAGGGAAACAAAACATACATAATGTGCATAATTTCTAAGTTGGGATCTTGTACGCACTGGCTCACTAGGGTTGCCAACTATGTTGTTTATGGGATGATCTTTAGAAACCCAGTTAGGTACTTCAGGTGTCTCAATAGGTAATGAATTATCTATTTCAGAAAGGTCATTTTCTAAAATATTTGAAGGCTCTTCTTCAATAGGTAATTCACCAGTCTTGCTTTCTACAATAGTGTCACTAACAATTACATTTATGGATTCCATCATGGTTTTAGTGCGAAGATTATACACTCGATAAGCTCTACTGTTAGGCGAGTATCCTAGAAATATGGCTTTATCTCCCCGGCTCTCAAATTTAGATAAATGTTCCCTATCTTTGCATACATAACAAGTACAGCCAAAGGTTATAAGATATTTGAGATTAGGCTTTTTATTGTACGAAAGTTCATAAGGGGTTTATTTGGAATTCTTTCTAAGATAGACCCTATTAATGATGTGACATGCAGTACGAATAGATTCTACCCAAAAATATTTAGGTAAATTCTTGGCATGTAACATGACACGTGCCATCTCTTGAAAGGTACGATTCTTTCTCTCGGCGATACCATTTTGTTGAGGAGTCTTAGGAGCAATGAACTCGTGTTTGTAACCATTATAGTCACAGTATTCTATAATACCAGTGTCTTTGAATTCACCACCTCTATCACTACGGATTCTATTTACTTGAGTGTCCTTTTCATTTTCAATCCTCAGAAGAATTTTTAGGAAGGTTTGAAAAGTGTCAGACTTTTGTTTTAAAAAGGCTACCCAAGTAAATCTGGTGAAGTCATCAACCATAACTAAGATATAACTGTGTCCACAAAGGCTAACAGTTTGGGAAGGACCCATTAGGTCCATATGGATGAGTTCTAAGGGATTAGAGGTGAGAATATCTTTGACTTTGTTATGAGGGGCCTTAACAATTTTACCTTCTTGACAGGAACCACAAACAATATTATGAATGGGTTTAATTTTTGAAATTCCTCTTACTATGTCGTGAGTAGACAATTTACTAAGATTATCTTAATTTATGTGACCCATTCTGTTATGCCATATCTCGTTGTCATCCATTCTGGCAACATTACAAATTTCAGATTTGTTCTTGACAGTGTAGCAGTTGTCAGGAGTTCTGAATCCAGTATTTATGCATTCACCTTTTTCATTTAAAATCTTGCAATTATTCTTTGAAAAGGTAACAGTATGGTCTGAGTCACAAAATTGCGAAATACTAAGTAAGTTGGCCTTTAGACCTTTAACTAGAAGAGCATCTTTAAGAATAGGAAGCCCATCTTCTTGGAGAGTTCCTTTGCCTATGATTTGAGATGAAACTCCATCACCAAAAATGACTTTACCACCAGCAAATCTGGTTTTGTTTAAAAGTTTATATCCATCTCCAGTCATGTGCTTAGAACATCCAGAGTCTAAATACCAACCAGATGATGTGTGTTCGTCTTTTAAACCAGTAACAACAATATTACACTTCATCTGAGGTAATATATCATCTTTTCTATCCAAATTGCTCTAGTTTTCATCTTGCGCTTATTAGCTCTCAACTGATAAAATTTGCGAGCATTAAATTTTTGCTGAAAAATGTTTTGCTCATGATTTTGAATTTTGTGAAAGAGTTGAGCATTTGGTTTAGGAAAGTGCTTAGGATTCCTTCTAGGAAATGTTCTTTTAGGTTTGGTCTTTCTCTTTCTATAGTTAGAGTTTTTATCTGGTTGTCTAGGAAGTATATAATTGTTTCGACTCCTCCTAGAATAGTTACAGTTCTGGTAAGTACGAGGATTATAGATAGGTTTGATAAGTATCCTAGCATAGCAACCATCGAAAGAGTGACCATATATGTCACAGTAGGAGCAATAAAGATTGCTCAAGATGGGGGTCTCCTTAGGAAAGTCTCTAAACAAAGGTTTTGAAAAGTTTTCAGTCTGAACTTTATTCCTGGGTAGTACAGGTTTGAAAGTAGGTTCACTCTTTTTGATAAAAGGGCATACGTATTTAGCCTTAGGTAAACTTTCATGCTTAGAGCAACTTGATTCCCCAATGTTGAAGTTTTGATGTTTTAAATCAAACTCAGTTTTTAGGGAATGAAAATCTGGGCATGTTTCAATAGGTCTTTTGTCTCATGACACAAACTTGATTGGTTCAAAAGGTTTTGTTTGTGTTTTCAAATTGGGAAAAAATCCTATACCAGTTCGATCATCAGAATTGGTTTTAGATTCAGCAACAAATTTATCAAAACAGTTAGAATTATTTTCAAATTTTTTAAAAACAGTTGCTGTCTTTTCTTTGGTTTGTTCCAATTCTAACAATGTCCCTTTGTACTTTTTCTCCATAATTTCATTTGTTTCAGTCAAATTTTTCAGTTTTTCATCAAAAACTTTAATTTCACTTTCACGAGTTAAACATTGGGTAGTGTACTCTTCAGCATTCAGTTTAACCATCGGGCTTAGATCTTCCAATTTCTTGGTAAGATCTTTAACAGTCTTTTCTAGTCTAGCGCTTTTCTTGAGAGTCTTAGTGTAAAGTGTGTGAATGTCTGGGAGGTCTTCCTTGTCCGAGTCACTAAGTGTGGTGTGTGAAGTGACCCCTAAGGCTTCATTCTTAGAACTCACACACCCATTAACATCGTCATTATCGCATTCCCTTTGACTCACACACCCTGAGGTAGAACATGCAACATTCTCAGTAATAAAAGAATCTAAACCAGGAATAACCACATTCGAAGTATCAGTCATAGAATTATTTGGTTCATCCTCATTAACAAACATAGGCATGTCATCATTATAAATAATCTTGGCAAAGAAAGAGATGCAAGGATCAAAAGCATCTGATGACTCAGGTTCCTCATTTTCAGAGTCACTTGAATCATCCCATGTTTTGCAGATATTAGCTCTAGTGTGTTTGTTTTGAGTGTTCAAATTAACTCTACAGTCTTGTGCAATGTGCCCCAGTTTACCACATCTATAGAATTCAGTCTTCTTAAGGTCTCTATTAGGTCTGATATGAGAGTCCTTGTGATTTGTGTCATTGTTTTTCTCATGAGGTCTATGACTAGAGGGAGTTGGATAATTTGACTTGCCTTGTTTATTTTCCACTTTGTTTCTAAACTTAATGATTTTCTTGAACTGTTTTGTCATTAAGGAAATCTGATTGTCCAAACTCTCTACATCGCAGTCCTCATCAGATTCATCATTGGAAGTATTAAACTCAGGCTTAATCAATTTAGAAGAGAAGCTTAGATTGGAACTAGTCTGTTTCCTATGGGATTGGGTTAATTGTTTCTTAAATTCTAGTTCCATTTCCACAGTTCTTAATTTACTACTGAGTAATTCAGGAGTGAGATTTATATCACACATTTCCTTAATAGCATATATTTTGTTATCAAACTTCTGTGGTAATGATCTTAGAATTTTAGATTCAATTTCTTATCTATCATAGGTTATCCCATTAGCATGCAGTTTGGTCACAATATCAGTTAGGTTCATATAGAAGTCATCAAATGATTCAGTCTCAGACATGATTAAGGAGTTATACTGCTGGATAAGCATTTGGGTTTTAGCTGCCTTAACTCTAGTGTCTCCTTCATGAGCAGTAACCAAGGTGTCCCAAGCTTCCTTAGAAGTGGTACAAGATGAGATTCTTTTGAACTCATGTTCATTTATGGACATATTATTTTGAGAAACTTGTTTCTCTTCTTAAGTGAACTCACTTAAAGCTTTCTTAAATCTCATTACTTCCTTCGTTGGATGGTTTAGTAGGAAAAGTATAACCATTTTCAACAATGTCCCAGACATCATCTCCCAAAGTTCCTTGAATGAAAGCAATCATCCTTACTTTCCAGTAAGCAAAATTAGTTCCATCAAAGATTGGAGGTCTGGTCAAGTTACCAAATCTTTCATTTTTCTCGTCCACATTTGATTTTCAGAAAACAATTTCAAAAACACAGGATCTCTTTAAAAGCAGATTTACCAAGCTCTGATACCAATTGAAAAATGCGTTACTAAAGTCGTTTATTGAAAATAAACTATTAAAGTAACTCCGAGTTATTTTTTGAAGAAACTCTTTTCTTAAATCAAAAAGGATTAATCACAAGAAGAGTTAAATAAAATAGTATGCACGAGATCTTATTCAAGATTTGGGCAACAAGTTTAAAAGATAGTTTAAACAAGTTTTAAACACAGCACAACCAAGAGTGAGATGAGAAAATGTAGAAAGATTCTGTTCACAATTTTTTACGTGGTAAAACCTCACCAATTGAGGAAACATCCACCACTCCCTCTACGGAGTAAAATGAAAAATCCACTAAAACAAATTTATGAGTTACAAACTATATAACTAACATGCAAACAACTCAGACCTATATAAGTTTAGGAATGTACCCTCTGGTATCCTTATAACTTCTCTGCAGTTCTGATTGTAGATGTAGTTCTCTCAGTTTGTCAACTTCTGATTTGTTCCAGCACTTTGCGTCGACTTATGTTCACAAGATCTTATTACCAACACTTTTCGTGTTGTAGGGTGTAAGTGTTTGTGAATGTGTTTTCTAACACATGCATGCACACACACACACTTATTAAGTACAAACAGTCCTAACAAATTACAGATACTATATGCTGTGATCTTTTCTTTTCTTTCTTCTTACAAAACTTGGAACCTTTTTGACCTTTCAATTAATCCCAGAATCCACGGATATCTTGCTTAGAAATCAGCCAAGATCTTAATCAATCTCAGTTTTGAAAATTGTTTCGAGATTGAAAACCTCCAAGTGAGATTCCAAACTAGGTCAAAAGTATAGTTTTACAAGAACAAGAAACAGAAAGCATTTATTGTTAATTTCAAAGTAAGAAAACGTTTTAGAGAAAATAATGAACAATATATTTCTCAAGATGAGAAATAAAGAATGAAACTAAGTGTAATGTAACATGAATAACTCAGATCTGAGATTTCTATGAAATCAGAAACTAGATCTAAGTAAAAGTCTAAGTTGGAAACAAGATCTCACGAACACAAGGTTACAGTAACAAAAATAAGTCAACTCAAACTCTCAAACACTCAAGAACACTCAGGGTAGTGTTTTTGGATATGGTGTTTGGGTTAGGTTTGAAGAGGATTTAGACGAATGAAGTTAGGGTTTCTAACTTTCTTTCTCTCTATGGTTTCTCTCTTCTCTCTTCTCTCTCTACTCTCTCTTCTCTCAGAAATAATGAAATGGCAAAAGTCTTCGAAGTCTGAGAATAGAGGTCCTTTTATAGTGAGAGGAGAATATTGGAGATTCTGGCTAAAAAATAAGGGCCAGGATTAAGTCAATTTAAATTGACTTGAATCTAAGGGCTTAAACAAGGCGGTGGTTTAAACGAAAGCTGATTGGTTTAGAAGGTTACACTGGGATTCATCAACACGACATGCAGACCATTGATAACAAATGATCCAAGGGTTGATAACACAGGCGTTGTTATCTCAGTAAAGAAACACACTTCCAACCAGTCAGAGGCAGACAAATGTAGGGCAAATACAAGATCTGAAACGCGCGTCTAAAATAATTAAAACCATACCCTCATGTTTATGCCGCTTTCGGTTTCTACCCAAGGTAACATTATGCCAAAATACACAAAAAAGTATATTTAGAGTTTGACCCCAAAAACTTATAAATCAAGTTTTAATTAATAAAACATGGTTTAAAAATTGTTTAAAAAATCCCAAAAAAATTATTAAAAATCAAACTTAGGGATTTAAACACACTCAACATATGTATACACATTATTATGCAGTATGACATGTATGAATTGAATTCTACTGCTTGTGAGAGTTGGAAATAGTCTCTTGATCACTACAAGTAAGAGAGATGAATAGGCAATCCAACTTCTGAGGCTCTTTGGTTTTTAGGATGGACATAATTTTGTCACAATTTCCAAACTAGATGAGCTCTTATACAATATAGACTCAAGTGAGTCAAAGGTATAAGGGCTTCACAAATTAACTTATCATTGGTTCTTCTACTAACAGACTCATTATAAACATTTAATATAACTTTCCATAAGTTCTCAAAAAACTACTCTAACAAAATCATCTCTCTCACAAACTTATTTGGACCAAAAGTTTAAATGTAAACTCACTTTTGAAGATATATGCCAATTATTATGGTGAGGTATGCTCTAACATATCTTCACCACCCCCAGAGTTTCTATTTTGGTATGGAAAACACTTAAAGGTAAACATCCTACTTCTTACCATCTCTCAAGCCGAGGTATTTATGATATTCTTAGATGCCCCTATACTGTTATCATAGTGAGACCGTTGATTTTATTTTTGTTGGTTTCTTTTTTGAGTGAATTAAAGTATAGTCCCCACCATATATACATTTTTTTTTAATAAAAAGACACTTATTTTTAATTTGACCCACTTAGTCCCTCAAACACCCATTACCCAATAGTCTCTTATTTTTAAAGGACCGTGCCAACGACACCCCCTCCCCATCTCTCCGCCAATATTCTCTCACTTTAGGCATCTTTCCTTTATCTAATTTTGAGATTTTTATCTTCTTGCACTCATTTTTTTGTTTGATATAATGAATTAAGTCCTTGGACATTTATTTAAAAAATATAACTAAGAAAAAGTTGTAAAATAATAGACAATAGACATTCTGGAATAAAAAAATGTGGTGGACGAAATGAAAAATATTTTAGCTCTTAACTACTAAACATCAATTGTCTCATTTCTTAATGTTCTTAAATTATATAACTTTATCCCCTCAAAAATTTTCAAAAAATTATGAAGGGCACTTGTAATACGGATAATAATTACTAGGCATGTTCATGTAAATTATTACAAAATATCTATATATACTTATTATTTATGAGTAAATTGTATATATATATATATATATATATATATATATATATATATATATGTGTGTGTGTGTGTGTGTGTGTGCATGCACGCACACCAAAGTCAAACACTGTGATACAGGAGCAACCTAGAAATTCCTATAAGTCCCTAAAAGCTTCATGGTTCATTAATTGGGATTAAAGAAACCACAGATCATATTCATATTCTTCTATCACTAAAAACACCCATTAGTAAACAGCCATAAATCACCCCCCAGAATTCCAAATGATGTGATTCAAAGTTCTTTGGAATTAATACTTCCAAAACTTTCTTTTGGTATATGGTTTACCTCCTAAGTCAATGTACATAAAAAGTGAGAAGCATTTGATGGGATGTCAAAATCCAAGGCTAATTTGTTTGGAGTTCCAAAAGTCTAGCCTTTTTGTTTTCCAACTTCTTGTTTATCTAGTGTTCTCATTAATATATATTAATTACCTATGGATATAGGCATGTTCCAAGCTCGTGCATAAAGGTTGATAATATATGACGCAAAGGCGCTAATTTTAGAATATAAATAAGCTTTTGTTTAAGTATTGGATTTTTCTTATTTTTGCTCTTATCCTTTTTGTGGATTTTAATGGGGAAAGAGTGTTGATCCATCTCTTTGGTGGATCACTTAGAGTGTGAGTGTGTTATCCGAGTTTACACTTGTTTTATCTCCTGCTCTTTAATTATTCGGTGTTAGATTAGTATCAAATATTTGGTTGTGATAGACGACCGTTGTCTTTGTGTCCCAATTATCGATCTGCCAGTACACGAATGAGACTTGCACACCATTGAAATTGATGATTTGAGAAGACAAGTGCAATAAATCAAATAGTGTTTTCTATCACATGATTAAGAAGATTCGCACCGTATTTATGAGAATGAATTATAACATGATGAAGAGGATAATTATCCCTTTTAGAATACTCATGATCGAGTATCGGACGAAAAGGCTCCTTTGAATCATAGATGTGAAAGAAACATTCCTTATCATCCTGAATATATTAAAGTTTGCATTTTAGAATTTGAAGGTCAAATCTAAGGCGATCAGATCATTGATTGGTTCAATACCGTGAAGATAATTTTTGACCACCGTGAAGAATTAGAGATTAGAAAAATGGAGTTGGTTGCCATTAAGTTGAAGAAGCATGCCTCAATTTGGTTGGAATGCCTAATAAAGCAGCATGATTGTGAATGGAAAAGAAGAATTGTAATGTAGGAGAATATTAAAAAGGAGTTAAAGAATAAATTATTGCCTACTCATTACTTACAAGATTCTTTTCTTAAGTTTCACAACTTTATGCAAAGTGGGTTATCCATGGATGAGTATTAAAAAATGATCATTTCATGATACGATGCGATTTGTCTGAGTCAGAGGAACAAAGTATTGATCGTTATATTGATGGTTTAAGGAATGATATATAAAATGTTTTCCAACTTTAACGTTATTGGACTTAAAATTATGTGTTCAAATTGTTTATATATGTGGATAAACAACACAAGGATAAAAGTGGTTTTTGAACTTGAAGTCAAGAAGGAGCTTCGAACCAAAGGCGTGCGTATACTTATAAACCTTTAAAGTAATGTTTTTTAAAGCCAGCATCGAAGCACGATGTAAAGGTTAAATTAATTTAGCACAATTCTTTGAATTCAACTTCTTTCCAATGTTTTAAATGACATGAATTTGGGCATATTTCATCTGAGTTTCCAAATCAAAAGATGTTTTATTAGTGGTGGAGGATGTCAAAGAAGATATGTAACTAATTTCTAGTGATAAAGACAAAAGTGAGGGTAAGATTATATATGGTGACCAAGGCGGATCACTTGTTGTTTAAATAAATTTAAATGTAGCCCATGTGAGTATTACAGTGGCTTAGAAACAACATTTTACTCGTCGGTTGAACTTCTCAGGAAAAGGTGTGGAATCTTATCATTGATGGTGGTAGTTGTGAGACTATTGTGGCTATTGAAATGGTAGATAAATTGAAGCTCAAGAAAGAGGTAACCCTATATGTTATGATGGCTTAGGAAGGGAAATGAGGTAAAAGTAAGTAAAAGGTGTTTAGTTAAGTTTTTAATAGCTAAGATTTTTCAACATTAATGGAGTGAACTTGTAATTCGTGGGAGACCATGGTAATTTGATAGAAATACTAAAAGTAATGGGTTAAAAAATATCTACATTTTTCATAAGGATTAAGTTAAAGTTACTCTATACCCTTTAAGGCTCGAGAACTCTCTGACGCCTTCAAAGGTTAATGTTAATTAATTTCTCTCAAAGGAAGAATTTGATAAACCAATGAAAAGGGAAGAAAAATCATTTGTAATAGTTGTAATGGAGGAAAATGAAGACAAGTTTGAAGTCCAACATGATTTCAAACCCTTACCTGATGAATTTCATGATGTGGCACCAAAGGTTAGGTTCCATCGGCCTCCCGCATATGAGAAATATCCAATATTGTATTTTGTTCAAGGTGCGCGTCTTCCAAAAAAGCAACTTATTAAATGAATAATAAAGAATTTCAAGAACTTCAAAATCATATTGATCATTTATTAGATAAAAGCACGATTAGAGAGAACATGAGACATTGTGCTATCGTGATGTTACGTACTCCTAAGAAAAATTGATTTTGGAAGATGTGTGTTAATAGTAAGGTGGTGAATAAAATTATTTAAAAGTATCATTTTCCTATTCCTAAATAAATTATTTACAAGTATCACTTTCCTATTTCTAGACTTGATAATCTACTTGACTAACATTGTGAGGATATAATCTTGTCAAAAATAGACATTCAAAGTGGTTATCATTAGATTCACATGACTCCATTCTCTTCCTTGAAGTCACCCCACACTTTAATTTCTTCACTAAATTGAAATTCCTCTAAATTTTAGACCGTGGAGTGGTTGATTGTGATGAATAAACAATAGATGTTGAGTATATGAAATGGGTAGTGATTATCTGATGTAAACTCTCAAAATTCACTCACAAAACATATAGATCAAGGATAGGATCTAGGTTTTTGACAAATTATGAAAAATAAGTGAAAAATAGTTTGGGAGGGAAGAACAAAAGCTCTCAATTCTAAAATATTTTTTAGAGATGAATTCTACTTATGAAAACGTCAAATAATGACAAATGGTAGGGGGAAATCCTTTAAATACGAGTTTTCAAGAATTACATCATGAAATGCGCACGGTATGATTTTGAAGCCTCATCCATGCGCATGCCCATAAAAGAATGTCATGCAAATGTCCCATGCGCACAAGCTTAATGTGGAGTCGTGCGAACAGTAAGGAAAAATGCTCCAAAAAGTCTTAACAAAATACAAGAAACAAAAAAACCATAAAAACATTTTCTCCAAAACTTTTTGAAAGATTTAAAACAACTTGATTACTCAATTTTTAAATCCTTGCACATTTCGAAAAACAACTTTTGCGCACATGTGTGATTAGCCAAAGATAATTCAAAAAATCTATCAAAAGGATATCGTCTTCAATCTCATTCTAATGAACTGCAAACTGAAGTCTCCAAAGATAGGCGCGCAATGTCTTCAATCTTCAAAGGTTGAATTTAGGCACGAGACCATGCCTCACTCAAATGGATCAAGTATTTATGACTCGATAGACTCAAATGTTTTGACACGAGAGATAGCCAATATATATATATATATATATATATATATATATATATATATATATATATATATATATATATATATATATGCCCGTGTGTGTGTGTTAAAAATGTTTATATTTTCAAACATTATATTTATAGGGTGTGTTAAATGATTATAATAGTTTACGATGTTTTGATAAAATTTAGTATAAGAAACAACTAACACAAGGTTTTGCAAACAAGTAGCATATATACATAGTAGAAAATAAAAATATGCAATTAAGTAAATGTATGCAAAATTAATTGAATATACACATAATGTATTATTTAAAATATAATTTTTTTTGCAATTAATTTTTGAATAGTTGGTTACTTGTCAATATATATATATATATATATATGTTACAAATTTTATGTTTATAAAATTATGACTATAACAAAAATTATTTTTCGCAAACTGATACTATAATTAATTCAACATAGAAGAACAAATCATGAAAATAGATAGTAGTAAAAGTAGTGTTGAAAGTTTTATAAGATTAGAGTTTAAGTAAAAAATTATAGAGAGTAGATGTACTTACAACGGTGTTTCTTGTCTTTTGGCTTGTACTTTGCCATTGACGATCTTCCTTGTTTCTGGTTAAACTTTTTGTTTTTCTACTTGATTTTTATTTCAAATTAAATGTTCATATGTCAATCATTTTTTATTTTAATTTTCATTTATGTTTTATGAAATTGTGATTAAGAACAAAGAAAATCATAATTAGAAATAATATGAATAATATTCTAGGATTTCAATAGAAAAATACGAGTAAAAATTGGTTGATTCAGAGGAAAAAACATAGAACTTAACCGAATTTGATGAGGTTCAAAGATAAATAACAAAAATTAAAACTTTGCAAATAAAATTGGAAACATGGGTTTGGATAATAAATTAAAAAAAGGTTAGGGGGAGAAGAATGGTTTTTGACAATGGAAAAAAGAGTGCAATTATTATGCATGATAGTTGTGCTCATGAGTTATTTGATTCTATGGGATTGAGATAGGGGTACTTTTGTTTTATTAGAGTTGATTTTTAGTGATGGTTGTTTTAATTAAGTAAGAGTAAAAATGTAACTTTAAAATGAAAAAATGCAGTAGCTCATTATCGTGTAAATGCAATTTGTTGTTCGTTCAAAAATACGAAATATATTTAGTAAGAAAATATTGCTTGTCCTATTCCCATAACATAAATGTTTGGAAGTCCCATTTTTATAAAACCCCAATAATAATCCCACACCATCCCACAATATACATAGATAAAGTTCAATAATTAAATAGAACAATGAAATAATAAAAATTCAAATTTCATGACATAAGTATTGAAGTTTACCTACATAAAGTTACAAATACATCAACATAAATATTATTGCTTTAGCACATATGCATAACAAAATCTATTTCAACAATTGGAAAGGGAGAGAAAAATACTTGTTCTAGGCTGTTATAAATTTATGAATTTTTTTTACTTAACCCACACTTTTTAATGTGATATTTTACATAGTCCACACTTTTGATAATATCTTTGCTACACCCCACTACACGATGGGATTATCTCAAAATTTTGCATAAAATTAGGGGGTTAAGTCTAAGGATTTATTGGATTTTGCCACTATATATAATGTCATATTGGACTTAACCCCTTATGATGGAGGACAAATTCAAAGGATTATGATAATGAGAGGGTAAGTCAAATTAAGGATTAAAAGTTGGGGTTTATGTCAAATTGATCCAAAATTAATTTGTCAACAAGTATTTCTAGTTCCATACTGTATTGGTATTGGCTTTATAATATATCTTTTTGAAATGGTGCAAATGAAATGAATAATGACTCAAACACATTGAAAGGCACAATTTGAATGTGGAGTGAAATTTAATATGACATGATCATAATTAAATTATCGATACCCTTTTAATATTTTCTCTCTCTCTCACTTTGTAATTGTTGATATATCTGTTTAAGATGTATATATAATGAAACAATAATATATGTGGTTCTTTTTTAAGTTCTCTGTACTGAAACTTTTAATATTTATTTGATAATATTATTTTTTATTATATTTGTAGTTCTACTTGACAAAGAGTTTAATTTGTACTCATGAAAATCTTTACTAGTTATTTTTTGACAAAAAAACACCGATAATAGAAATTTGAAGAACATGGGAGATTTAGATTTTATAAATTATTTAAGACTTCATTGAGTATATAATTTTAATATATATTAAATAAAAAAAGTTATCACTAAGTATAGGAATTTATTGGGACTTCAAACAATATATATTCTTCAAAGAATATATCAAAGAAAACATAATTTTACTCTAAATTTATATACTTAATAAATATATAATTTTTGTTTAAAAATAATGGGAAAACAATCTATATGAAATGTATATGTCTACTGTTAGAGGAAACAAAACAAATCCCTAAATTGCAAACTATATGAAATCACAACATAGAATTAAGTTTATATTAAAATAAAGTAAGTGAATACATGAGCTTGAAAAAGCGATACGTGCATGGGATGGGCGCCTAGGCATTTTTTACGTTTTTTGCATAGAAAATGAATATATGTTTGTATATGTATGTATGATGTTTGTTATGTGTATATGATAGGTGAATAATACGTGATTGTTCGTAATAGCTGTGATAAGATATCCTATATAGAAATAGTGGATAGGTAAGACAAATAGACTAGGGGAGGAGTATTGTAGGGGTGCTAATGAGTTTGTAAAATTTCCAAAGAGATGTATCAATGATAAAGAGTTCCCGTGTTCGTATGGACATTGAGGAATGGTAAGGTGTTTAAGAGGAAAACAGTTGAACTACATCTGCTTAGATGGGGTATGTAAGATAATTATCAGTCGTGACTTTTTCATGGGGAAATGCATGTTCCTTTTATTCCCGAGCAACCTTCATAACAATTGACAAGTAGGATAGATGTACAAGGTTAGGAGGATAATATAGATCAAAATACGTTAGAGGATTTGATCGATGATGCTTACGGAGTTCATAAAGTTGAAGAAAATGAGGTCACTGACAATGTAGAGCATTTTGGTGCTCATGATGGTATTGGCATAAACCTTAACAATGACTATCAAAGTTTGAAATTTAAGGCAACCCAACCGTTGTTCCTTGGCTGTGGAAAAGATCAAACAAATTTTCATGCCATGGTTGGTATAGTCTGAATACCCAATATGGTTTGTTTGGAAATAGCGTGATATAAATTCTGAATGAGGTGAAAATTTTGGTACGCAAGTAGAATATGCTTCCAAATATAATACCAGATTGAAAGGTTTAGTAATAAAGTATAAATTAATTTATGCTTGTAAATATGTTTGCATACTATACTGAAAGGAGTACGAAAATCTCGATCAATGTCCGGTATGCAAGGAACCTAGATATGTGCAATCTACTCACATGGAAGGAACACTTTCAAAAGTGCCTAAAAATTATTGAAATATTTTACCGTTGGACCTAGAATGAAGCATTTTTTCACAGTACCATGGATAGGGAAGGCATGACTTCACATGCTAGGGAAGATGTAGGAGATAATCTCATGCGTTTGCCTACAGATTCTGTAGTTTGGAAAAAGATAAATTATTAGTGTCCTAATTTTTCTAGGGAACAACATAATATTCGTTTGGAAATATCAATAGATAGTTTCAATCCATTTGGAAATCTAAGCACCAATCATAGTGTATGGCTCGGAATCCTAGTACCACTTAACCTCCCTCCTTTCGGGTGCATGAAACTTAAATTTTTGATGTTGTATTTGTTGATACCTAGGCCAAAGTCACCAAGTGAAGACTTTGATGTCTATTTTGATGCTTTAGTAGAATAATTAGATGAGTTGTGGGTAGAGGGTGTGAAATCATTTGACACTTGTAAATAAGAAGAGTTTACACTGAAAGCTATATTAATTTGGGCAATTCACAATTTCATAACTTATAGGACATTATCTAGTTATGCAGTTCATGATTATTTGGGGTTCCTTTTTATGGAGAGGAGAATGAATCTTAACATCTCAAGGCTAGTGGAAAAATTATATACCATTCCCATAGGAGGTTTTTGCCCCCGATCATAGTTTTAGATTTCAGAGAGGTTCCAATTTCTTACCGATCAGGGTTGAACATAAGCTACCTTCGAGAAAACTTTAATGTTAAGAAGTTAAGGGTAAATCTTCTAATTATCGACTAATATGCCAGGAAAGAATCCTAAATTGAAGAATGCGAAGCACAAGAAGACTCCAAATGAGAATGAAATTGAGAAAAGAAAGTCATGGTCTAGGAGGTTAATTTATTTAACTTGAATTATTGGAAGGGTAACCCGGTGCATCATGCATTAGATGTAATGCATGTTGATAAGAAAATTACTGAACACCTTGTGGGCGCATGCCTTGGGCGGAGACATTCAAAGGATGGAGAAAATGCACGTCGTGACCTTAAATTGTTGAAACTTAAGCCACAGTTAAGGTTGAAAGAAGATAGTAGCGGAAAGAAAATGATTCCCCATGGTGCATTTACTTTGACGAGTAAGGAATGAAAGGTTCTTTTAGACACAATATATAATCTGAAAGTTCCCTCTTCTTTGTATAAAACTTGTAATGGATTGATAGTTATACCACTAACGATTTACATAAGTGCAAGTCTCACGATTGACATGTGATCATGAAATCGGTTCCTTTTTTTAAGCACCGTTTATCGAAGGATGAGGATTTTCTAAGGGCCATTATGAAAATTAGCCTCTGCTTCACACTTTTATATATGTAAAAGTAGTCAACTGAAAGCACATCATGGCCGCAAAAGTAGTTTGTGTGTTGGAGAAGTACTTCCCCCATCATTTTTTGACATAAGTATTGACGAGGCACTTCCTTATGGCCCAGTTAGATATTGATGGATGTACCCTTTTGAAAGGTGTATGAAAGTTTTCAAAGAATATGTTAGGAATACACAATAAATTGAAGGATCAATTGTAGAGGAATACATTACCATTGAGTCATCAATCTTTGCTCGGGAATATATGCCGGACCAAAGCATTGTAGATAATAGTGATGCGTTCGTCGATGACGATGGTCATGTAATGGGCACATGAATGAAATTAACAAATTTACAGTATGAACAAGTAGCTCGTTATCTATTTGAAACTCATGAAGATGTAGAAGAATGGAAAAAGGAAGTTTATGTTGTCTTTTTACATTATTTTAACTTTTATACTTGATCGACTTTATGATATGTTTGTCACGACCAGTTTAAGAAATATGATGTGTATGGGGGTAGATGGAGTTCCAGTAAGCAAGGCTTCTTTAAATAAAAGTGAAACACATATTCTTGATGAGGTTTAGTCCAAAAGGACAGTGCAAATGGGATGATAAAAATTATGGAGAAATAAAGAGGTAGAGAGATATATCAGTTCTACAAATAAATAAAGACCATTCTTTTATTGAGCCTTGTGCTCTGATACGATGGTTGGGTAGATATTTAAAAGATAAAAAAAAGTTTCATTATATAGATAGATAGATACAAAACCTGTTTATATAGGTTTTGTATACAAATCTTATGACATGGCAAAAACATCCTCCTTCTTTAATATATATATATATATATATATATATATATATATATATATATATATATATATATATATATATATATATATATATCGACTCACATAAACTAATTTGATTGGTATTTTCATAACTAAAGATTCTTGACAAAATCTCCTAGCACTCCTTTTATATTAAGTTAACAAGCTTCCACTATTGATTTTACCGAACTATCAGTTTATGAAGTTCGTGGATAAGAAGATATTTGATCGGTATTCTATTTATGAAATTTTTTTTCTTGAGAAGATAAACTTTTAAGAAATTATATATTCCCCTCAAAGGAGTAATAGTATTCTTTTAAGTACTTCAGCATTGATATAGTTGAGTTCATAAATTCTTTTAAGTGAGAGAAAAATAAATAATAATATGGCTAAATTCTCGTACAAGGGAGTATGCAACAGCAAGAGCTGCATCTGCAGATGGAACAGTTATGGTTTGCCCTTCTTTTTTTTCTCTAGGCCCCATTTGATGCACCGTATAAGAGGGTCGTATTGGATTAAAATATCTTTTCCAATGTTTGGTATAGTTTGGGATGGGATATGAGATGGAATAAGTTATCCTAACTTAACTCCTTATCCCATAAGGAATGGGATAAAAAAAACCACCTCCAAGGTGGTATAAAATTATCCGAGGTCAAACAAGCAAACAAAGTTACTAAAGTGCCCTTATTAAGTTAGAGAGTCCAAAACAATTTGGATTTTCAACTTTATAAATATACACCTACATTTCTTAACTTTCTACCATTGATAACAAGAATACTCGGTCTCCTTCATCACCATCCTCATCAGGTATGAGTTTTTTTTCCTCATATATATATATATATAGACACACACACACACACACACACACCGTAACATAGCAGTAAGTATAAATATACATATACAGAAAGTCTCCTGTAATGACTCCTTATGGTGTAGACCCCGGTACATACCATTTTTTTAAAATAGTAATAAAATGATTTTTTTTATGAAACTTCATGGATATGATATTCATGGTGAGAGGATCATCTCCAATTTTGTTCGTAAAAAAATTCAATAAAAAACCATTGAGATGAGGTGATATGTAAAAAAATGGTATAAATATGCATTTTCAATCGTTGAAATGTTGGGTCGGCGCCAGTCACTTTTTTGATTGAATTTTTTTATGAAACTTCATGGATATGATATTCTCACTGTCGAGATCATATATATTAAGTTTCATCAAAAAATTCAATCAAAAAGTGGGTAAAATGATCGTCAACATTTCAACGGTCGAAAATGCATATTTATACTATTTTTTTTTACATATGACTTCATCTCAATGGTTTTTTATTGAATTTTTTGATGAAAATTTTTTTAGATGATCTTCCCACTCCTGTATAGAGGCCCTCTCCTGTAAGGACTCCTTATGGTGCAGACTCCGGTACATACCATTTTTTTTTAAATAGTAAAAAATGGAATTTTTTGATGAAAAAAATTGTAGATGATCTTCCCCCCATAGAGATCATATCCATGAAGTTTCATCAAAAAATTTATTTTTTTACTATTTAAAAAAAATGGTATGTATCGCAGTCTGCACCATAAGGAGTCCTTACAGAAGAGGGCCTCTATACATATATATATAGCAACAGGTATATATATACAGGTTATACCGTAACATAACAGCAGGTATATATATATATATATATATATATATATATATATATATATATATATATATATATATATATATATATATATATATATATATATGTGTGTGTGTGTGTGTGTGTGTGTCCGGCTCTCCAACGTACCTCCTTAAATATACCTATGAACATACGTATTTTTTTTAAATAGTAAAAATAATAATTTTTAGTTGATATTTTTTAAATCGATTTATGATATTTCAATGTTCCCCTGTAAAAATATTCAGCTCAATATAATGTGTTTTGTTATTTTTAAAAAATAGGTAAAAAAATGACAGTTTAAAAGGGTAAAAACTGTCAGTTTTTTACGTATTTTTTAAAAATAAAAAAAACATTATTTTCAGTTGATTTTTTTATAGTGGCACATTAAAATATCATGAATCCATATAAAAAATATCATCTCAAAATTATTTTTTTTACTATTTTAAAAAATAAGTATGTTCATAGGTATGTTACTAGGAGGTATGTTGGAGAGCCTCACTATAATATATATATACCTGTATTTTTTTGGTACAATAGCATTTTTTCAGTGTTTTTAGTACATGGACTAAATTTATAAAATTATGTCGAGTGTCCTATTTTTATATAACTTTGAGTTAGAATTGACCTTTCCCCAAACCCCTAAAAAAAGTAGTTAGTATTAATTTTATCTATTGTTATTAGGGACAAAATTTTATCACTGTTAGGGACTGCTTTTATCACTAAGTAGTTAGTAATAATTTTATCCATATTGAATTTTTTTATATGCTATTGGAGTGTTCAATGCTTATGCTTAATATATGATATATTTGTTGTAATTAAAATAGTGCTCATACAATTTTTCAAAAATTGTTCGATATGGAAATTAACGAAGATGAGGTCATCGCACATATGATGTTCCAAGAGTTGGTCAATTTGTTCATCGTTGGGTATATGTTTTTTATGATTATGTATGGTAGTGCAAATAGGCACTACCAAAAATATATGTTAAAGAATAGAACATTTGTTAGGTATGAGACACAAGTAGAGCATATGAACTGCCTTGTGCGTGAGAGTGATGTGGCATAAATAGATAAACTTATAATGGATAGGCGAGCTTTTGATATTTTATGTAAACTTCTTCGTACAGCTGGCCGTTGAAAAAAATTGGAAATTTCATATTATAAGAAAACATGGCCATGTTCCTAAATATACTTTCCCATCACACGAAGAATCGTTTGATAAAACTTCAATATCGAAGGTTGGGAGAGACAGTTAGTAGGTATTTTAATAAAGTCTTAAATTCGGTGTTGCGAGTACAAGCCTATTACTTAGAGAACTTGAACCAGTACCAAAAGATTGTACTAAAGAAAGGTGGAAATGGTTTAAGGTATATATATATTATTCAATACGACCATACTGAGATACAATATTAAATTTTAATGGATACTAATTTTAATAATTTTATTTGTTTAGGGGTGCTTAGGTGCGCTAGATGGAACATTTATTCGTGTGAACGTCCCAGAAGTTAATAAACCTAGATATGAAAACCGGAAACGAGATATTGCAACTAATGTCTTAGGAGTATGTGGACATGATATGAAGTTTATATATGTGTTGCTAGGATGGGAAGGTTCAGCTGCAGGTTCTAGGGTTTTGCGAGATACCATTTCTAGGAGAAATGGACTTATAGTACGTACCGGTGAGTTATTTTTTTCCTGGGTATTTATCCACAATAATAATTTTTTATATATGATATTAAGGTGGTTGTTTGTTATTGTAGATTACTATTATCTTGTCGATGTTGGGTATACAAATGGTGAGGGATTTCTAGCCCCATATAGAGTAACATGATACCATTTGTCTGAATACAGGAAGGGTACATTAGCACCAGTTACTCCTCAAGAGTACTTTATTAAAAATCATTCAGAAGATAAAAATTGCATAGAGCGGTGTTTTAGGATCCTTAAGATGCGGTGGTTTGCTCTTATGAGTCCAACATATTACCCTATCAAAACATAATATCGTATAATTTTAGTAAACTGTCTTATTAACAATCACATAAGAAAGGAAATGGCAGTAGATCCAATGGAACGGGCCTTGGAAGAAGAAGAGGGATAATAGGAAAGAAGAAGGAGAAGAGCAATGGGTTGAGGGGAGTAGTTTTCCATTGGATGATTCAATTAGCCAAGTTGAAACATCCAACCAATGGTCTAAATGGAGGGATAATTTAGCTGAACAAAGGTTTAACGAATGGAGAACTTGATGAGACATTTTTATATATGAGATTGATGTTTATCGTGTTACGTTTTACTTCCGTTATGTAAATAATTATTTTTACTTGTTGCAATTATTTTTTATTTGTGTAATGTTGTTAATATTTTTGTTCTCTTGTCACTAATTTATTGTTATGAAATAAGAACATATATTTCTATGTCAGGAATGGAAGGTAGCCTTCCCGTTCAAAATAAAGGCAAGGGAAAAGTTAGAGATTGAAGCGTATGGATTAGGACTGAGGAAGAATATCTCGTGAAAATACTCGAGGAGCTTGTAAGACATGAATACAGTCGTGACAATGGATTTAAGCCTGGAACAACGCTGGAAGTGGAGAAAAGATGCCTAGGTGTGGTATTAAAGCAAACCCATATATAGAGTCAAAGATGAGAGTTTTTAAGAAACACTTTAATTCGGTAACTGACATGTTGGGTCGTAGTGGCTTTGGATGGAACGAAACTTTAAAATGTGTTAAGGTTGATCGAGATGATCAATGGAATGGTACTTGTAGGTAAATTAGTTAACTTTATTGTTCATCTCTTCATTGAATAATAATACTTTTCACTATTTGACTTAACTTAATTTTATTTATTTATTGCAGAGAGAGCCTGATGCAAAGGGGTTAAGAAACAAGCCATTTTCGCTATATGATCGGTTGGGATACGTGTTTAGGAAGGATCGCACTACTGGTACTCCAACACCTGTTGTGCAACCTTCCTCCAGTGTTCCTAACCCAAGTCAGAGAAAGATGAAAAGAAAAAGAGATACTTGGAGTGTGGGCATGCAAGATATGGCAACAGCTTTTACCTCATTTGTAGAAAATTTGAACAAAAATTTTGAAGCCCTTAGTGAAAAGTTTGGTCAAGATAAACTAGGAAATAACAGGAAAAAAATGCTTGAGGATCTTAACACTATGACAACTCTGAATGCAAGGGATCGCATTTATCTAGCCAGAAAAATTGCCGAGCGAACGGATTATGTGGACATATTTCTTTCGATGTCAAATGAAGACCGTATGGAGTTTGTTGCCCAACTACTTGAGGAGGGTTTTTAGAAATTTAAATTAATAACGCTTTCATTTGTAGACCTAGGTTTTCGATGGATTAATTTTAATAATTTCTTATTTCGACTGTAAGACTAATTTGGATGACTGTATGCTGGTATTGATGAAGTTTAAATGGTTATAATTTACCGTAATTCGTAATGGGTTTATTTCTTGTTGCATGCAATATAGATAGGTTGCTATATTGATTTTGCAATTTTAAATTTTAGTTTGCTTGACTATGGAGGTACTAAAAAATATGTTATTGAGTTAAAATAAGTGATAACAGTATATTTTTGTATTTTTTAAAATATTGAATACAAAATAAGGGTATTCTTGGAAACTTGGAGACAAATTAATCCTATCCGGAGAATTTCAACCCGAGATTGTATTATTATATCCCATCCCCTCTTCTTATCCGGAAGTGTTCCAAACGCAGTATTGGATAAGCATTATACGACTCATCCTTATCCTATCCAATTCGACTTTTATCCTATCATATCCGGACCCCTTATACGACGCATCAAATGAGACCCTGGATTCTACTTAAATTTATACCATGCGCATTCACAAATGATAGGAATGTATTCCTTTCTCTAGATTCTAGAATTTTATTTACGAGAATTGTCAGACTTCATGTCTTCCTTGATCTAAAAATATGAAATATGCTTCATTTATGCACTGTTGGTTTTTCCTGCGACATTGTCTTCATGGGCCACTTCAAATATCGAAGAGGTTGCTTCGACAGGACCAGCCATCCGCTTTTTCCAAATTTATGTGAGAAAAAAAATTCACCATCTTTTCCTGATTACTATTGTTATTTATGGTCAGTGACATGCAATATAATTGTGATTACCAAAACATCTTAACTATAATACAAGTTGAACACATCCTTCTCCCTGAAATACTAATATTGAAAAAAACCTCAAACTATTCATTTTGTCTACGATTTTCTCTCTTGTTGCATTATTCCTATAGGCATTTATGATATATATGAGTGATAAATTTGTTGCCACTGTTGTCCAGGTGTATAAGGACATGAATGTCGTTGCTCGGCTTGTGAGTATAGCTGAAAGAGCTGATTTGAAGTCCATAGACATTACAGTTAATACCCTAAGGCTGTGACACAGAGAAGCTGACATCAAGAATAGGTGCACACTTCTTACCCACTTCAGTTTAGAAGCTTAGGTTACACTCTTAGATGACTCAACTCAACCTTTTTTTATTAGTTGATGTTTGGTATGGTTTATAGGAACCCATACTAAAAAGATCAATTGTTTATGCAGCCTAATGATGGTATAGGCACATAATAATGCCTGAGGGAGGACACAAAATTGAATTTACAGAATGTGAGTGAATGCCACGGAGAATACCTTACATCATGAAGGCTGGCCTTATCAGCTATTATCGGTGGCCTCCTCTTTGGTTACGACACAAGTAACACTTGGACGCCTTTTCTAATAAATAATATGTTTTTTTCCTTTTTATATCTATCTATATTGATGTTGCTTTTATAAAAGTTTATGGTTTGTTTAATTTAATGTAGGACTGAAATTCAGTGGAAAAATGAATAAAATTTAGTGGAGAAATGCAATGCGCGCTCGTTTTCGGCAATGAACTTTTTAATATTAGAAAACTTCTATAAAGCGTGAGGGGTGTCTATGCATATTATTGTTTCATAAATCAGTATAGTTATTATGCTTTATGGTTTTTATTTTTTACATTATTGTATAGGACTGCACTTGGGCATCTGAAAGAAAGGAGATGGTAAAATACTATTGGAAATTCATTATTAGTAACGGCAAATATTTATTACTAATTTTTCTCCACGCCTTTTTCTAATGAAAAATAACCGTTACAAATTATTTTTGAAACAATAAAAAATTGTTACTAAAAGTTAGTTTTGGTTTAGTGATAATCTACTCCGTGAAAATTCGTTTCGTCCAAATAATTTCTGTAATCAACATACCCTTATATTAATGGAGTGGCCATCTGAAAGAAAGGATTTGAAGAGAATGAAGGAAAAGTGAAAAGTGAATAGTGACCTTAAAGACCACATTTATGCCCCTTTTATAGTGGTAATGCATCACAAGGTGACAAGGAACCTAATTTGCCAAACCTACTCACAAAATCATAGGTACCATCATAACAAGAAGTGAGTACAAGGGCCTAAAAGAAATTACTTATTACTGACATGCCTACATGTAGGTCAGGGTCCTCTCGATCGACACTCCCATTTAGAGGAATTTCCATTTTCCATTTGTCTCTCTCTTCATCTAGATAACCATTATAAATGATTTCTTTTCTATCATAAAAGGCCCCAGTTGGCTCTTTATCTATCTTTCAAAAATTTCAAAAAAATTCAGGTACACCACATTCTTTTTTCAAAAATCTCATAAAACCCTTAGTGGAAAAGTAAAAAGTGCATATAGAATAAGCCACTTAATCAAGGTAATTAAATAAAAAAGAACCATTTGTATCTATATCGCTTTGGAGAATTTTGGGTACATTGTAGAAAAGAAGATAATAACAAAAAGAAAGTAAAATTATCGGAATGCAAACCAGACTCTTCTTGTATCAATATCTATCGTTGGTGGCAGAAAACATGCTTCCTGTGATGGTGAGAAGTGGATCCTTCGGTCATAGAGATGGAGGAGGTAAGGACATATTCATGACAAACTGCATGTGCGGTGTAAGAGAGGGTTAACGTTCGAATGCGATCGACTGCTAAATCCATTTAGTCTCGCACATCAGCACCCAAGATGTCCTCACCGACATAGTCTGAAAATAAAAGAGAAAAAGTCATCAAAGTCAGCATATGCGAATAAAGAGTTAAAAAGAAAAATCAAAAGGAAAGATAAACATATTACCTCTAGAAGAGTATCAGTTTCTAACAAATGATAGAATCCTGGTAGATAAGCATGAGGAAAATAGGGGATACCCACTCTCTCCATATCCCTTATCAGCAAGAACCTAAATGGAAGCCCAAACTCATGAAGCGCAGGAGGATCCCCTTTATCGGAGCTTCCACTTGATAACTAATGTGACATCCCTAGTATTTTGTTGCCTATCTCGCTAGTTTTTGTTATTGGTGCTCGAGCCACATCATAGACTAACAACGACATCAACGAACTCAAAACTAACTCCAATTAGTCGTATGTCTATACTCTATTCGTAAAATTCGAGTAATCCTCTCCAACCATGGTCGCCTCTTGCGCCTCATTTGGAATCTTCTTTGGATCGCATATGTGAACCAGGCTATTTATCGGGGAACAACCATTTATCCCACCATCACCTACCTAATGAATCTATCTCCTAGGTACCAGTTGTAGCCAAACTCGTGCGATAGTGATCGACGCATTTTTCTATGCATAACGGTGACAACCATCTCATCCATCCTTCAACGCCAATGGAAGAAAGTCACCTAACATAGAAAAAACCCACTCATTAGAAATGCAATCCAAAACATTAAAATAATAAAGCTTAAATGAAAATTAAAAATAATCAACCTGTCAGATCATGAGGTTATTTAAGACATTTATTACATCTTTGAAGGAAGGAATGGACTTTGAAGCCCTATTCTTCTTCCTCCACTTCTTCATCATCGTCCACGCACCCACCTATAGATCCTTCAAATGCATCAAACGGGTTTTAAACCAGATCGGTTCATAAAACCAAACCTAAAAAAGAAACAAAAATATAAAAACATTTAAATTATAGGAATTTTTTTAAAAATAATATAAGAAAAAGAACAAAAATAAGAATACTACTAAGAGATTAAATGCCCTTATGGTCTGATAATATCAACTAATATCAAGAGAAGAGTAGAATGATGCCAAAATTGAACTTTATAAGTCATAATATTGGATCTAAGTGAAGTCACCTCAAGAAGGGATGAACTGAAGATGGATCTCATCCCTTCTCCCCTAGAGTGGTTCCTAGCAAGAATAGAATATAAAGATGCGTCACCTGTCGCAACTATCGAGTGCCCAACACATCCACACATCAGTTCGATAAAACCTCCTTCGGGTCTACCACACTAACTAACTCACTGAAGCTGACCCGCTCAAGAACCCTAGAACCGCCCTTATCACCTCACTCATAAAGTACATGGAATGATCCGCTTGCACCTACATGGTCACACCCGATATTCTGTGCACAATGCGAGATATGTATACAAGAAAAGATAAAAAAAAATAAAAGTTTGTAGTAGAATAACATAAATTTTATTTAAATATGATGCTAAGGCATCTTATTAAAATATAACAACTAGTATCGTATAACATATTTAAAAAGGGGAACTAAAGTACAAACTACCTAAGCAAATAAGTGATGTAAATGTATTTCACAAGGTGTTGACATACTTACCTAACTTTTCCCACATGTAAGTAACAAATAGTAACATTCTTTATTTAAGTAATTGGGAATCCATAGTGTCGGGGGATATTTTTCCTTCCTCTAGCTCACTTCCCATTTGGAAGGAGAAAGAATAAGCAAAACTTTGCCAAGTAAATAATTCTAAGCCTGTAACAATAGATTTGAGGAAAAAGAAATAATGTAAAATGATAAATAGTACATCATAATGATTTGGTGAATTGTAATTGGTGTTGATGTAAAAAATTAGCTTATATCTAATTATTTAATCACAGATAAAATAAAATGAGACAAAGAAATTTTAAAGTGGTTCAGCCTTATAAGAATGGCCTACGTCCACTATTTCTATTATTGCTGACTGTTTGGGAATTCTTGATTACCAGTTTAGTCAAGAAATTCCCGGCCCCCCTATAATGAGGATGATACGATGTATTTATAGCCTTCAGGCTGTACATGTGAAAGGGTAATACATAGCTGTCCATTAGGCGTATACAACTGTATGATAATAATAAGCATTTAATGCGCAATCAATCTGTTGGTTATCCTGCTATTAATGTTCTATTTGAGGTGCAGCTCAGACCGCTTAAGTAGCTCGATACTTATAAGTTGCTCGGTGTATTAAATTTCCTCGGAGAACTCTTGTTGGTCGGAGCGTCTGAGTTGATCGGGGAAGCAGAGTTCCTCATTGCAATACAGTTCCTCGGAGTCAAGGTATTGTTCGGAAGTGTTTGTTATTTCCATGCAGATTGCCATGTGTCTTCACTCGATTGATCCATGTCAGCAGACTAAATTTGGTATTAACAGAAGCCCCCAATATTTCATAGTTAGAAATTTGAGGAGTGTGGAACATTCTTTCTCGAAATATGGCGATTTTAAATGGTCATCCTGAAATTTAGGACTATTTTCTTTTGTATTTATTTCTCCTTCCGAATTTGTAGAATCAGACTTTTTGAATTTTTATAACCACTTCGATTCCCGCGCCCTTTTTGTCTTTTTAGCCGCTGGAAACATAACCTTCTCTTTTTGTAATCATTATCTTTACCCATTCCCAAGACAGGGTATTTAAGCGTTGCAGAAAATCCCCTCATCTTTTACTTTTTCAAATTTGTCTCTTTGAGTTTTCCATTGTCTCTCTCTCCTATGCGTTCATCACTTTCAACATTCGTTGTCAACAAACTCATCCTTTTTCCTGTAAGATCTTATTCTTTCTCTTTGATTTCCTTTACTCATCATGGTTTACCCTGTAGAGTCGCTTGATAAGTTTCGTTCTGATTTCTCTATTCATTCATGGGTTATTTTGGAGGAACTTTCTGAGCCTTCAAATTATTTTCGTTTGGCTGAGGAACATTGGTTACCCAGTCTCTTTATCGCTGAATGTTGCTTTTCTTTTCCCCCAAACCCTTTATGTCTGTAATTTTGTCAATATTTTGACGTGGTTCCTTCAAGAATAGCCCCCAATACGTGGACAATAGTTAATGGAGTTCATAGATTAAATCAAATTCATGGAACTCGTATAGGAATTCCAGAAATTATGTTTTGTTATAGATGGGCTGTTGGTGATAATAATTTTTATTTAAAAACTAGGTTTTTAAATAGGGCTTTAGTGGTCAATCTCCTAGATACCAATAGGGACTACTTCGAGCACGGGGTTATTATGAAAAATTGGCAATACCCTCCACTGACTGGAAATGATGTGAACAAGGGTCCTGGATGTCCTCCCTATGGCAATGGGATAGGTTGTTTTTATTTTGTTTTATTTTAGAAATTATGCTTCCTTTATGTTTGATAAAATGTGTCACTGGTATTTTAATTTTCATTTATTTGCAATTGACAGCAAAAGAAAGTCTCCAAAAGAGACAGAAGTTAATTTAAAACATCTAAAACTTATCTGGGGTTTGCATCAGACTGTTGCTGATGAGCATATCAGTTCAGCTTCATCTTTATTGCAGTATAAGAGTTACACATAATCTTTTACTGCTCGTCCGGTGATAAGTGAGGTAGAACCAGTACCTGCTTCTACAAGTTCTTCACCTAAGTCTCATATCCCTCTGAGTGAAAGAATGAAAAAAAGAAGAGCTCCTTCCATCTTCGAGAAATCTACCTCTGTTGCTAGAGAGGCAAAGAGAAGTAAACATGATGTTCCAGAAGAGGGGACAAAGAAGATTGATGCACCTCCTACGGCTACTACTGTGAAGGTTGCCGAGAAGTCCCCAGTGGCTCCGAGCAAGGCCGCTGTTCCAAGTGAGGTGGTTGTTATCTCTCCGACTAAGACTATATCATTAGTCGAGACCATTCTTGTTCCCTCGAGGAAGCTGAAGAAGAGATCCTCGGTCAATTTGGCTGAATCCATCTCTCAGCCCCTGACTACTGGAAGTGGTGTTCCCACTTTTATTGCCCCGAGCTCTGCCATAAACTCGGTGAAGTCTTGGATCATTCTCGAGATCCAAGGTATGGAAGAAAATCTTTCTCGGGACATGGTTACCTCATTAGCTGCTCGTCATATAGCTTCTGTAAGTATCATTGTCCTCAACTTTCTTTTTTCCCTTGTTACATTTGTGTACTGACTTGATATCATTTTCTTTTCCCAGTTGGTGACCTATTTTAATACCATTTTAAAGAAAGATGAAGCTATTAAAGCTTTAAGCTCCTCATCTGGTGTAGAGGAAGCTTTGGTGGGCCTGACGCAGTCTTTGAAAAATTATCGTCAGAAGTATGATGATGATAAGGCTGTTTGGGAGAAGAAACTTGATTCCACCGAGCAGGAGAGAAACCAAGCTTTTGAAGTCTCCAAAGGTTTGGAGAAGAAAATAAAAAATTTGGAAGAAAAGAATAAAGAGCTCGATGAGAAGCTCAAAAATGCTAGGGAGCTTGAAAGTAAGCTCAAAAATGCTGGAGAAGAGTTGGGATGACTTCTTGAAGTAGGTCATCAAAAGTAAGAAATAGAGAATAAGTTGAAGGCTATCGAGGATCTTCTTTCCGAGAAGATTTCCTTGGAGAAAATGAAAAGGAAGTTGGCTATAAAAAAGTCTTTCAGCACTGGCTGGGATAAGGGGTGGAATAAAGGTCTGGCTGCCATGATGTCGCAGGTGGAATATGGCAGCCACAAATACTTTAGGGATGGCTGGGTCGCTGCTCTGCAAGAGATGAAGGTCGATGAAAATTTTGACCTGTTTCAGCGACACATCCCGGGCCCCCCTCCAACTCCTGAAGAAGAAGAGGACGAAGCCGCCTCTGAGGAATCCTCCATGGTGATGGGAGATCAAATTCCTCATTCCCCAACTATCCAGTCCACCAGCGAGCAACTTCAACCATCCATTGTTTCAAACGAGAAACTTCCAGCACTCCCCGAGCAACCATCTGTACCATCCGAGCAACCTACCTCCTCGTCCCAGCCTCCCAAGAAAGTTTTGGGAGACAAGGAAAAGGTGTAGAGTTGTTCAGATTTTTCTCTCTGTTTATTTTTTCTTTATCAAATGTAACTCTGAATTTTGTACTTCTCCTTTTATGATGTAATAAAATTTGAAGTTTCGCCTATTCATACTGTTGTTTCTCTTCTTCATGCTCTGTTTGAACTCTTATTGATTCTTGCTTTATCTTCCTTTACTAGTTTATGGCCAGGATGGAGTTATTGTGTGCTCATGATACAAAATTGTTGAGGCAATGCAATGAGTACTTCAAAGCTGGTCATACAGATGTGAGTGCAGCACAAATCGTTAACATACTCTGTCAAGGTGCTTCAGAGCAAGAAATTTTAGCCTACCAATATTTGAAGTGCCTTCTTGACCGTGCAGTGGCTAACAATGTAGCATATTATGAAATGATTGAAGATCTCCAAGGAACTCTTGAAGAGCTTCAATAACAATATAAGGAATCTACAGCCCTTTTGTACGAAGGATACGAGAAGAAGTATCGGCAACTTAGTGTTGATAAGGGATACGATAAACTTTTTGCTACTTATGATGTGAGGGAGAAAACTTTAAAGGCTGAGGTTGAAGAGCACAAACAGATAGCTGAGTTGTTAGAGCAGGAAAATAATAACCTGCAAAGAGAGGTGTCTCAGTTGAAGTCTGCATCTTCCACCTCAAACGCTTTGGTCCCTGTGAACGACGAGGGATTCTCTTTCTTGGAGGTTAAAAACACCAACCTGAGGGATGAATTAGAAACCTTGAAGAAAGATGGCCCTTCTACATCTACTCGGGGATGAGCAAGAGCTGCTCGGATTACTGTCGAGGAACAGAGAACTCAATCTGCTCTAGAGAACCAGGCCTTCCAATTGATGGCAAAGAACCAGGCATTGGCTGATATGTCCAAGAAGATCAAGAATCTGGACGAGCAGCTTTCTGCACAGAAATCTGCTTTGGAGAATAAAGAACTCTTTATAAAAAGTCTTCACGAGCAATTAGAAAGGTTGACTTATCAGTTCCACAAGCAGCCCCGAGAATTTTGGATGGCTGGCTATAGTGAGGCTCTTTACCATTTGGATGATAGGATCCAAAATGCGAATAATGAAGGTTACAAACAAGGGTGGTTGAATGCCCTGGGTGTACTACAACTGGAACAAGGTCACTACTTGTGGGATTATCATAATCCTGGGTTGCTCGACTTGCCAGTGCCACCCTTCAAACTTGACATGAGCTGGATCCCTGCCCGGGTAATCCCTCAGTGTTTGATTTCCAAATACCTTGGCGATTATAGTCTCCATTCCAATGCTGAAATATTTTGCCCCGAGCACCTACTCGATCGACCATCTGTGATGAACATCAGGATGCTTAAAGATCTTAATTTCATAAACTCTCCTTATGCTTTAGACGATCCTCCTGCTGGCGAGGAACCTGTTTCAAAAGTAAAGGGGAAGAAACCAATAGAATAGGAATCTTGATGTAATAATTAATTTGTATTTCATTCTCAATGTATTATGTTTTTGGATTTAATAAAAGACTTTTATTTTTGTTCGCAATCTTGATTGCCATTGCCTTGTGGTTGTAAAACACTTTATAAATGTATATCTGTTAAAAAGATAACAACATTGTATTATTTGTCGATCAACTTAGAGTTGATTAAAACTTATTGTCGACTAGTTTGAATTTGTGGTAATCATTTGACAACTAACCAAACTTAATGATGTTTTGTTTCTCGACCAACTTGGTAGTAATTTAAAAAGTTAAGAGTATAAAAAATTTTCTCGATCACTTTCTGGTACTCATAAAATGTATCCGACCAACCAAGGTCGGTAAATTTTCCTTCTCGACCAACTACAGTTAGTGGGTTTTTATTCCCGATCAACCATAGTTAGTGGATTTTTTCTTATCGACCAACTTTGGCACTTTTTGGAATAGTTTTTCTTCCTAACCAACCTTAGTTGGCATTTTTAGGAATAGTTTTTCTTCCTAACCATCCTTAGATGGCATTTTCATGAATAGTTTTACTTCCTAACCAACCTTAGTTGGCATTTTTAGGAATAGTTTTACTTCCTAACCAACCTTAGTTGGCATTTTTAGGAATAGTTTTACTTCCTAACCAACCTTAGTTGGCATTTTTAGGGTTGGCATTTTTAGGAATAGTTTTACTTCCTAACCAACCTTAGTTGGCATTTGTAGGAATAGTTTTACTTCCTAACAGACCTTAGTTGGCATTTTTAGGAATAGTTTTACTTCCTAACCAACCTTAGTTGGCATTTTTAGGAATAGTTTTGAGTAGTCTGAGTTTTGCTGAGTAGTGTGTAGCACTAGTATTCCGCCAAAAATTTTCAACAAAAGGAGATAACTGGACAGAACATTGTCACTTTATTCACACTAACGAAAATGTGTTACATGAGAGTTTACATCACTGATAATACTTGCGCAAGTGTTCTGCATTCCATGCATTCTTAAACTCCTGCCCTTCTAAAGTTGCTATTCTGTAGGTTCCTGGTCGAACAACTTCTGTAACTCGGTAAGGTCCATGCCAGTTTGCTTCCAATTTGTTGTGCTTTTGAATCACTTTCTTTAGCACATAGTCTCCTTATTTCAGGTCGCACTTCTTTACTCTCTTGTTGTAGAACCAAGTTGTTCGTTGTTGGTAAGCAGCATTCCTGATGGATGCTTCTTCTCTAACTTCCTTGAGCATGTCTAAATTCAATCTTCTCATTAAGTCGCTGACAGGGGAATTAAAATTCACTACTCTGTGTGTCGGGAGACCCAACTCGGCAGGTATAACGGCTTCACTTCCAAATGCCAGCATATATGGAGATTCCCCTGTTGCTGCTCGGGGAGTAGTTCGGTAAGCCCATAGTACTGATTGTATCTCGTTGATCCAATTTTCTTTCGCGTCATTTAGTTTTTTCTTCAAGCCATTCAGTAGCGTTCTGTTTGTTACTTCAGTTTATCCATTTCTTTGGGGATGGCCTGGTGCCGAGTGGATCTTCAAGATATTCGACTAATGACAATAGGCAGCGAACTCCTCATTGTCAAATTGTGTTCCATGGTCGGTAATGAATGCATGGGGAAGACCATATCTACAGATGATATTTTTCCAAATAAATTGATACACCTTCTCGTACGTCATGTCGATAAGAGGCTCAGCTTCTACCCACTTAGTAAAATAATCCACTGCGACGACGAGATATTTAAATCTTCCTCTGGTCGTTGGAAGTGGTCCGACCAAGTCCATTCCCCACATATCAAATGGCCAAGGAGAAGTAATGGGTGTCAACAACTCTTGGGGATTTCTTTGGATGGAGGAGAAGCGCTGACACTTATCACATTTCTTAGTATAGGCTATACAATCAGCCCTCATCGTTGGCCAATAGTATCCTTACGTCATAACCCTTTGCAAAAGCGTTTCACCTGCTACATGGGATCCAAAGGACCCTTCATGGATCTCTTCAATCAAGTCTTTCACCTCGGTGGGATGCACACATCTTTGCAAACCTGCTATAATTCCTCATCTGTACAGAATACCATTATTCAGTACATAGCGAGCAGCTTTAAACTTGATTTTTTTAGCTGCAAGTTTGTCAGTTGGTAATTCCCCCTCCTCAATATATGCCTTGATGGAATCCATCCAGGATGGTCCTAAATTAAGGGTAATAAAATTCATCGTCAAATCTCCATCTATACTCCGACCAGCTAAAACTTCAATTGGGATTATTCTTCGTAGCTCGGTACGAGTAGCTGATGCTAATCGAGCTAAGGCGTCTGCCCTCGTATTCTCCATTCTTGGTATTCTGACCAGCTGAATAGCAGCAAATTCTGATACCAATTCCCTTGCCTTTGCATGATACCTGATCATTAATTCTCCTTTGGCTGCATATACTCCCATCATTTGATTTATGATCAATTGCGAGTCACTGAAGACAATAACCTGCTCTGCCCCCATGGTTTTTGCTAAACTAAGACCTGCAATCATGGCTTCATATTCAGCCTCATTATTCGAAGCTTTGAATTGGAAGCGTATGGCATATTCCATGTTGACCTCGTCTGGACTATTAAGAATAATCCCTGCCTCACAGCCTGTTGTGCAAGATGAGCCATCCACATATAAACTCCATATAGGTAACTCATTTTCAAATTTTTGATCTGACAGAGTTCCTCGATGGAAAATTTGTTGCTTCCTTTCACCCTCTCCTAATATTTCTTAATATTTGTTGATCATCACTTCTTGCCCTTTTACCAACATAAGTTGGTCTGGGCTTGAGTTTGATGATTCTGTAACATCTACAGGTTGATCGATGAGCAGTTTTTGCTCCTCGGGGGTATCAGGATAGGTGAACTCTACTATAAAATCTGCTACTGCTTGACCTTTAAGCGATGATCTGGGTTCATAAATTATGTCATATTCACCGAGCTCTATTGCCCAATACATCAATCTTCCTGATTTTTCTGGTTTATGAAGAGCTTGCCTTAATGGAATATCGGTATATACGACTATAGTATGAGCCTGGAAGTATGGCTTCATTCTTCTACTTGCCTCAATCAATTTTAGTGCCAATTTTTCCAGCTTTGGATATCTGATCTCTACTCCTCGAAAGGCTTTGCTAGTGTAATAAATCGGTTTTTGTACTCCATTCTCCACTCTTATTAATGCCGAGCTAACTGCATTCTCTGACACTTCCAGATACAAGTATAATTTTTCTCCCATCACTGGCCTGGACAATAGTGGAGGTGTTCCCAGATATTTCTTCAAGTCTTGAAAAGCCTTCTCACATTCATCATTCCACTTAAAAGTCTTTCGGAGCATTTTGAAGAATGGGAGACATCTATCAGTTGCTCGCGATATAAATCTGTTGAGTGCTACTACTCGTCCTGTAAGACTTTGCACTTCTTTCTTCGTCGTTGGTGATCGCAGCTCTAACAGAGATTTTATCTTTTCAGGGTTTTCTTCAATGCCTCGTTGATTGACAATGTACCCTAGAAACATGCCTTCTCGTACTCCAAATATGCACTTCATCGGGTTCAGCTTCATTTGATATTTATCTAATTGATCAAAGGTCTGGCCTAAGTAAACTAGATGATCAGCAGCTTTCTTGCTCTTTGTCAGCATATCATCAACATAGACTTCCATATTACAACTGATTTGTTCTGCAAACACCTTGTTCATCAGCCGCTGATATTTTGCACCTGCATTTTTCAAACCAAAAGGCATAACATTATAACAGTAAGTTCCCCTAGGGGTAGTGAAAGAAGTACTCTCCCTGTCTTCAGGTTTCATCTTAATCTGGTTGTATCTAGAATAAGCGTCCATGAAGCTCAACAACTCGTGTCCCGAGGTAGCATCTACTAATTGATCAATTCGAGGCAAGGGAAAGTGGTCCTTTGGGCATGCTTTGTTGAGGTCGGTGAAATCTATAAACATCCTCCATTTGTTGTTCTTTTTCTTTACCATCACCACAATTGCTAACCAGTCTGGATATTTAACATCTTCAATAAAGCAAGCTTTTTGAAGCTTCTCGACCTCTTCCTGTATAGCTTGATTCTTCTCGGGACTGAATACTCTTCTTCTCTGCTTTACTGGCTTGATCTCCTTATTCACGTTGAGTTCGTGACATAAGAAATTTGGGTTTATTCCAGGAATATCCTCATGACTCCATGCAAAAGTTTGCTTTCTGCTTCTTAGGAAAGTTATCAATTTCTATTTTAGTGAGGCCTCCAACGACGAACCTATTTGAGTTGTTCGTTTAGGGTGCTCGTCTTCCAGAATGATGTTTTCAGTAGCTTCCACCACTTGGCCTTTCACGAGTTGGGACTTATCTCTAGGATCCAATGTTTCAATTTCTGCACCTTCCTCCACTTAATAGGTAGTCGTCTTTTTCCTTGATTGCTCCAGTTCCTCTTGCTCGACAGATGAATAGTAGCATTCTCGAGCTACTTTTTGATCACCCTTCACAACTCTTACTTTAAAATTTGTTGGAAATTTTAGGCATTGATGTACCGTAGATGGCACTGCCTCGAACTTTTTCGATACTACCCTTCCCATGATGATATTATAGGCTGATTGAACATTTTTATCTATCACGAAGAAGCGTATTCTTTCTGTTCGACAAGCAGTCCATGTACTAATAAATATATCCAATTTGATCGTCCCAAGTGGAAAAACTTTCTCGCCAGCAAAACCGAGGAGGGGTCTATGATAAGGCTCCAGTTGAGATAGCTTTAGATTTAAACTGTCGAAGCACGAGTAGAACATGATGTCTGCCGAGCTACCATTGTCTACCAGTACTCTTGAAATCATTACTTCATTCATCCTCATTTTGATCACCAATGGGTCATCATGAGGATATAGAACACCTGCGAGGTCATTCTTTGAGAAACCAATGACCAATTTCTCTTTGTTTACCTTTCTCGGGCGATCCTCCTCAGCTAGATTTATTCGTTGAATGTATGAGAAAGCTTGAGCCTCACATAGGTAAGCTTTTCTCTCTGTAGTAAGGTCTCATCCTCCTGCATCTCCACCTGTAATAACATTACAATCAAATGGCCCAAAGCGTATTAAAAATAACTCACGTTCTGGCTGCCTTGGTCTCTTGGGAAGATCGGGGTCATCTTCTGGATCAACTTCATGGTCTCTTTTCTTATTCTCCTCTGCTCGACGAGGAGATCTAGACCTATCTCTTGTTCGGTCGCTGTTTCTTCTTTCATTTCTACGATCAGCATACTTTGGCAATTTTCCTCGTCTAATAAGTGTTTCAATCTCATTCTGAAGAGCTATGCAATTTTTGGTCATATGGCCATGATCTTTATGAAAATCGCAATATTTTGCCTTATTCCTCCTGTCAGGGTCTGTCTTCATTTTCTCTGGCCAGTTTAATTCCTCGTTGTTCTTGATTTCTTCTAGAATATGGTTGATGTCTATCTTCAAAGGAGTGTAATTATCAAATTTCTTCAATACCTCCCATGACGACCTTGTTTTTGATTGTTTGTCACCACCATTGTTCTTATGCTCTTTCTTCTTAACTGTATCACCTTCCACCTTCGTTTCTTTGGCATCCATATTCTTTTTCGCAGCCATAGCCTCCTCGGCATTCATGGTCTTGGTCGTTTTTTCCATCAGTTCTGACATGGTTCTGGGTGGATCTTTGGCCAAAGTGTAGTACAATTTGTTGGACAGCAGCCCACTCATCAAGGCGGTAATCGATGTCTTTTCTTCATAATCAATGATTTCGAGTTTCTCGTTATTAAAGCGAGTTATATAATCTCTGGTACTCTCACCAGCTTTCTGTCTAACACTTAACAAATGCACTACTCGTTTAACTGGCTTTGTCCCAAAATAAAAATTTCCAATGAATAACTCGGCCAGTTGAACGAAAGTTGAGATCTTACCCCGAGGAAGATTATTATACCATATTTGAGCAGATCCGATAAGAGTTCCTGAGAATGCTCTACATCTCATCTCATCAGGAACATCATAGATGTCGGCTGCAGATTGGTATTGTTCTACATGAAGAACATGGTCGGTCTTTTCATCATATTTGGGAGTCACAACAGGTGCTTTGAACTTCGACAGTGTGGGAAAATCCACAATGGCCTGGACAAAGGGTGTCCCTTGAACAAAAGTTCATTGTAGGGGGTTCTTAGCCTTAGATATTTCCCCTAGTCTGTCTTCCAGCCTCTGAATAGAGCCTTTCCACGCATCATTTCCTTCCTCGGGCTTGTTGGTTCGAGCAACTGATCGCGTTGAGGTGGCTTCCTGTGATTTATCTTGATGAGCAGCTGGTCGCGACTGGGAAGATCCTTCCCTTAAGTCTAATGATCATTGAAAGCTCCTCGACGCAGCCTTAGGAGGAATTTTATTCCTCTTACGACCTAATCAATCAAAAGGAGATACCCTTCTTAACCCTTCTAGCGCACTAGTCCTTTCTGGAGAGAGAGTGATACGTTGTTCAGTATCTGTGGCTCATACTGACGAAATTCATCCAGGTTGATTAGAAAAATCTTCAGACTCCTCAGTACGATATGAATCGGTACGCCTAGTACGCGATGAAAGTAAACGGGTATTTCTTTGAACACTTCGATGTCCTGAATGGGTTGATACTCCGCCATGAAGGGTTTGTATGAGTTATCGCATAGTTTATTACATGGCTGTCTGGCCCTGAGCCAGATCTGTCATTATTCCAGCCGGAACGTTTGGCGGAGCATATGGATTTGGAGAGCTTCCAGCATTTCGATTGTTGGGTTCTGGATTATCAGCCATTTGTAATGAATTATTTTTGATGAAAAACGATATTACCAGTCGTTTCCCACAGACGGCGCCAATCTGTTGATGTAAAAAATTAGATTATATCTAATTATTTAATCACAGATAAAATAAAATGAGACAAAGAAATTTTAAAGTGGTTCAGCCTTATAAGAATGGCCTACGTCCCCTGTTTCTATTATTTTTGACTGTTTGGGAATTCTTGATTACCAGTTTAGTCAAGAAATTCCCGGTCCCCCTACAATGAGGATGATACAATGTATTTATAGCCCTCAGGCTGTACATGTGAAAGGGTAATACATAGCTATCCATTAGGCGTATACATCTATATGATAATAATTAGCATTTAATGCGCAATCAATCTGTTGGTTATCCAACTATTAATGCTCTGTTCGAGGTGCAGCTCGGACTGCTTAAGTAGCTCGGTACTCATAAGTTGTTGGGTGTATTAAAGTTCCTCGGAGAACTCTTGTTGGTCGGAGCGTCTGAGTTGATCGGGGAAGCAGAGTTCCTCGTTGCAGTACGGTTCTTCAGAGTCAAGGTGTTGTTCGGAAGTGTTTGTTATTGCCACGCAGATTGCCACGTGTCTTCACTCAATTGAGCCATGTCAGCAGACTAAATTTGGTATCAACAGTTGGTAATGTAATACCCCGTATTTTTGTAGAATTTTATTTTAATCATGGAATTTGGATTAATTGATTTAAAGGGAGAAAATTTCAATTATAATAAATTCGGATGTAATTGTAATAATTACTAGCGTGACGAGAGTTAGTATTTATCGAAAATAATTACGTGGAATATTACTTAGCGAGTAAAGTAATATATGAATATAAGAATTTTATTTTGGCTGGGAGTGAAATATACGGCAGTTATAATACACCTAGTTAGGACGCGCGTGTGAGTCGTGTTAGTATTACTTTATAGAGCTAAAAAGTAAAATTGATGTTTTGAGAGCACCGGTGTGTCCAGAAGGGTCGAAAGAGTCAGAAAACACTACTCGGGTATTTCATTTGGATTCCGAAGCATTTTACCCCAAAACAACACCCCGGAGGGGTATTTTTGTCTTTTAGAATTTTTGGGAATTATAATGGACAAAAATTAGGAATTAAATAAGGGTTTTACGTGGGTTATAAGAAGTTATCAATTTCTAACTTACGTGAGAGAGAAAGAGAGAACCAAAAAGGGAGAAGAACACATAAGTGATTTGGGCCAAAGATTCAAGTTCTACCACTGAAAATCACACCAATGCGTAGATCGCGAAGAAAGGATCACCTACATACCAATTTCGTTCAATAATTCAGAGGATCATAAAAGGCAAGTGTTTATCTTGCTAAAAATTCTGAGCATATATGATTCATGTTAACCTAGTTTATGAGATAACCATTGATGCTATCAATTTGTGACTGAATCGCCATTAAATTGTGAAATTGGAAGATAGGTTTGCATGTAGATGAATAACCCTATTGTAGGAATGATAAATCTGGGAATTCTGTGTTATAGTAACGAAATGATTGGGGGCTTTGAATGATTGTTCATGGTGGGTTAATTTTAAGGGACTTTTTGGTATTTGAAGTATTAGTTTAAATTCCCTATGATTATGTAAAGATTTGTCATTTAAATTATGTTAGAAAGTACCCTAGTATGATTAGGAATGGTTTAGAATCATTAATTTGGAGTTCGAATGAATTTTAGATGAATTTGGATGAGGAAAGGATTGGAAAAATGAAGTTTGGAAGAACATGGGTAGTCTCTGAATTCTCGTTCGAAAACCTACCCAGGTCGTTTGAACGACCTCATTTGAACGACCTCATTCGAATGAGAATTCCAATAAGACCTATAATGAGATTTTTGAGTTCGTTCAAAGTGAGAAGTTCACTCGAATGACTCATTCGAACGAGAACCCTGGACTTCTAACCAGATTACAGAATGCTTATTTTGCCCTAGACAAGTGATAAACCCTTCTAGGCTGGTCCAAGTGAGAGAAATTTATCCATGCTATTATCGAATGGTTTTAATTCCTAGTTAGTAATGAGTTGAGAGAGCGACTACTCAAAGGGATGAAGTGAGGTAATAGAGCCTTAGATAAAAGGTATATGTTAGAGAGATAAGTAGAAGTGTGGTAATAATATGAATTATAGAGATGATGATACCATCTATAAACTCGAGGAATTGGGTTGCGAGAATACCTAGTGTATATATATTAAGCTGTGTGTGTGCTTGTTAAATAAATTATTATGTGTATACATACCTACGTTGCTTGCTATCGAGCAGAGGTTGTGCGTTGTGGACAATCATGGCTTGAGGTGCCTTTGGGTGGGATATTGATTGGTATCACTAGAGCATTGAACCTAGGTACGGCCTATCTGTGAGAACGATAATGATGAAGGTCATATGGGTGTGTAGGTATGTACGTAGCCCATCGTCTTGGGACTATGTTCACCTCCAATATATATGTTTTGTTTTGATAGTTTGCGAGAGACTGAACCTTTAGTCCTTTATGCAAATGAGCGATGCAACAGGACATGATAGCAGAGTATGAAAGCACCGCAACTATGTCTCGAGGTGCAATATTATATATATATATATATATATATATATATATATATATATATATATATATATATATATGTAGATATGAGATAGAGTGAATATATGTATATGCTCGTGTTGATATCTACTGTGTGAATTTAGTAGGTAAAATTTATAATGAAATCCGAAATGAATGAAGTAGCGGACGCTAAATTTTATTAAACTGAAAATGCCTATCTATGTTAAAATGGGGTTGTTTATATGTATTATTCATTTCAAGGGAAATAATCGGGGACGGTATCGAACTATGATGGGTTATTAGATAGGAAGAACTAGTATTATGAGAATAGAATGAGGGGGATTGGAATATTCGCTAGGCATGGAAACTAGATGAGAAGTGAGGATTCCCAAGTGAGTTAAATAATTTAACATGATAAATATATATGCTAATAAATCATTTTAAGAACTTGCAGATTTTTAAACTTTTTTCCACTTGGGCTTTGACCTGTTTTCTGCAAAATCTCTTTTCTTGTCAAACCATTTTCAGGTGCCCAGCCACATGGACACCAAGCATAGGAGATTCACTCATTCGACGAGCTGTAGCTGCTGTTGAAGCTACATGACATTGGTAGTAGATGCCTCCATAACTCTCATTGAGTTCCTTTGAGCTATTTCATCAGTTAGGGCATATTTTCCATTTCTATTCAGTTATTCAGAGATTATGAACTTAGTTACTTACCCTTCAGTTATTTGATTTATTTAGTTGGATTATTGTATTTGACTTTAGGCTAGAAGTGTTTACTCCAGTCCCTTTTACTGTGTCAGTATTTCATCCCTTATGTGATTGGATTAAATGGTAAGTGTTTAGTTATGTTCTTAAATGGTTTTATAATTAGTTGAAAAGATAAAATTCGATATCAACCTTTTAAATATTACGTGGTTAGTTTTAATAATAATTTTCGGTCGTGATGCATAATCTGAACCAACTGGATATTCTGAATTAATAAATAAACGACTGATCACTCGGTATTTAATTAGGCGGGGTATCACAGGTGGTATCAGAGCATCAGGTTCTAGATACTTAGGATCTGTACTGCTTATTATGTTTTTCGTGTAGCTATCTTTGATTAGAGCCCTATATTTAGGACTATTGTATTCATTATTTGCGCCTTTTACGTCTTCATCTATTTGAGATATTTACTGTGGACTTATAAGATTCTCTCTCAGTTCAGATGCCTCCTAGACGTGCACTGCGAGCCAATGGAGTTGCCCAACTCGAGCCTCAACTAGCTCAGGCCCAGGGATGATAAACGTTACGGAAGTTGTTGCTATTGTGCATAGGCAGTTAACCCAGCATTAGCCATGGTACAGTAGGCTCCACCACAGGCACCATTAGTGGTTCCAACATAAATTCATGTTCTCGCGTCTATATGGGAGCGCATCAGGGATGCCTTTCAGAAGGCACACCCTCCAGAGTTTGCGGGATGTTCGGATGTGGTAAAGGCGAGCCAGTGGAGGAAACATATACAAAGGCATATGAGGATGTATGAGTGCACCGAGGTGAAAAGGAAGATTTTAAATACCTTTAAGTTGGTAAGAGCAGCGTTACAGTGGTATGAGTCCATCACCACTACGGAGGAGAGAGATAACTTGACTATCAAGGATTTTTGGGTGAGGTTTGACCGCAAGTACTTCCCTTCCGCCGTGCAGTCTGAGATGAGGCGGAATATACTGAGCCTTAAGCAGGAAGGAAAGATAGTTGCTGAGTATGAAGAGGAGTTTATAGACCTTCTGAATCTAGTTCCAGAAGAGATACCGACAGAGGATAAGAAGATTCAGAGATTCATGGATGGTTTGACTTAGAAGATTTGCCAGCACTTGTTAGGGAATCTTTCATTGTCTACTTATTCTGATGTGGTGAATGCTGCCTTGCTATATTATCAGGACCATCGCTTCAACTAGCAGGGAAGCAAACGAGTTGGGGAGTCCCGTAAGTAGGTCCAGACAGGAGATAGTGGTACCGGTGGAACATCCCCAGCTCAAGGACAAGTCCGTCAAAGTGAACTAGGCTTCCAGTAGGGGGATCTTGTTAAACGATTCCATTTTGGAGATTTCATATAGGCACTGTTCTAAAAAACTCACCTAGGCTCCGCCTAGGCACGCCTAGGCTTGAGGCTTGGGAGAAACGCCTTGCCTTACGCCTTTCACGCCTTATTCTTCGTAAAACCCCTAAGGCGCGCATTTTTCTAAAAATAACAATGCTTTAGTGAAACGATATCGCCTTTTAGAGAATTTTTTTACAAACCGGACCATTATCTCATCCAAAATAATCAAATAGTATTTTAATTTGCATATATTCAAGCTTATTTTTATGATATGAAAAATTTTAGTATTTTAATAGCCTTGTTATGGTTTAAAAATATTAAAATATATTAAGAAGGCCTAAACGCCTTTTCACGCCTTTTTACGCCTAAGGCCCGCCTAGGCTTCTAAGGCTTAAGGCTTGACCTCCACGCCTCAATCACGCCTCGCGTTTTTTAGAACCTTGCATATAGGTATAGGGAGGTTTTAGGTAGGGCCATCAAGTCCAGCCGGGTCAGCAGGGACAACAATGATTTCAGCAGGGCCAGAAGGGCCAAGGGAGGGGAGGTAATGGCCATCAGGGCCAAGGGCAATAGGTACAGAGGGGAGGACATTTCCCAAGGAGGTTTTTTACTTGTGTAAATATAGGCCACAAGCGTCAGGACTATCCCCAAAGGGGTAGTGCCCCACAGAAGCAGTAGTAGGGCGCTCATCAAGAGCCCTAGAAACTGTTATTTCCATTCGCCCTCCCAGTACCACCCCAGGTTCTAGCCTTGCCATCCATTCTAGTAGCTCCAGTACAATAGGGTTAGTTACAATATGGGCCTGTCTACAATGTCCATCATGCCCCAGTTCATCAGGCGCCACCCACTGTTAACGGTACATTTCCTATCCATGATATTATAGGGTGAATTTTATTTCACACAGGTGCATTACACTGCTTTATAGCTACCAGTTTTGCACGGGACACAGGGTTGTTAGACACATCAGAGAGTACAGTGACTTGTGTAGACTCACCGCTAGGGAATGGGTCGCTAATTTTCTTTATATGCCAGGGAGAAGGTATAGAGATTAGGAGTTTAATTTTTCCAACAGATATGCTAGTGTTAGATATGCACGAGCATGTTTCCATTATTGGCATGGATTGGCTTGCTTCTTATATAGCCATGATAGAATGTTTTAGTAGGAATATCATCTTCGCTATACCAGGACACGAGATGTTCCTAGTAACGATGCCTCATCTTGAGGGAGGATCGTCCACCCATTTATATTACATAGAGGAGGAGACCTCTAGATATATAGTGATCCCCATTGAATTAATTCCTGTAGTTCGTGATTTTACTTATGTGTTCCAGGATATACCGAGACTACCACCTAACCGAGAGATTGATTTCGTTATAGATTTGATGCTGGGCACTTGGTCGATAGCTCGAGCACCCTATCGTATGGCTCCAGTTGATATGAGAGAGTTATGGGACTAGATTGAGCAGTTGTTAGGACACGGCTTCATCCATAGGAGTACCTCATTATTGTTTGTAAAGAAGAGATATGGGTCATTAAGATTGTGTGTGGACTATCAAGAGTTGAACAAAGTCATGATACGAAATAAGTATCCCTTGCATCGAATCGATGACTTGTTCGACCAATTGAGAGGGGTTGCTTTCTTCTCAAAGATAGATTTGAGGTCGGGCTATCACCAACTATGGATTCGGGAGCAGGACGTATCAAAGACCGCATTCTTGAGGAGATATGGGTCTTATGAATTTCGGGTGATGCCGTTCATAATAATGAATGCCCCAGTTATTTTCATGAACTTAATGAACATGGTGTTTAGAGAGTTACTAGATCAATTTGTCATCGTCTTCATTGATCACATCTTGTTTTATTCACGGACTGAGGAGGAGCTTGCCTAGCATCTGAGGATGGTTTTATAGACACCGCATGAGCACGAGTTGTATGCAAAGTATGAAAAGTGTGGATTCTGTCTGAAGGAGGTTTAGTTCTTAGGTCATATAATCTCTGAGGAGGGGATATCGGTAGATTCGGGAAAGGTGTCAGCAGTGAGGGAGTGGGGGAGCCCACGACACCGACTGAGGTACGTAGTTTTTTGGGGCTGACAGGATACTATAGGAGGTTTATTCATGGATTCTCGAAGATAGAGGGTCCGCTGACAAACTTGACTCGCAAAGGGGTGCTGTTTATATGGGATGATTCCTGTCAGTTGGCCTTTGATGAGTTGAAGTACAAGTTGACTTCAGCACCAGTTCTAGAACTACCTAGGCCCAGGTTGGAGTACCTGGTCTACACTGGTGCGTACTTGTCAGGACTTGGAGGTATGCTTCAATAGGAAGATAAGGAAATTGCTTATGCTTCCCATAAGATTAAGCATCACGAGAAGAATTACCCCACCCATGACTTGGAGTTAGCGACAGTCGTGTTTGCATTGCGGATATGGAGGCATTTTCTCTTGGGGGAAATTTTTCCTGTTCACGGATCACAAATTCCTATAATATATGTTCACATAGCAGGAGTTAAATATGCATCAGCGGAGGTGGCTGGAATTTATAAAGGACTACCAGTTCGATATCCATTATCACCTAGGGAAGGCTAACGTGGTAGCAGATACATTGAGTTGTAGGCCAATAGATGAGGTGGTCGAGGTGTGGAAGGAGAAATGGAAAGAACTCAAGCATCAGGATGCAGTTGGCCGCCCATTCATGTCGGTGATGACATTTACACCCGAGATAGTTACTAGGGTGATACAGGCTCAGACATCGGATTCCTTCTGTTAGGAACGGATTATCCAGCTTCTAGCCGAGGGAGCAGAGTCCTTCTCCGTTAGCTCAGATGGGGGTTTACGATTTAATGGTAGACTAGTAGTCCCAAAGGGGGAGGAATTGAGGCATGCCATATTGACAGAGTAGCATGGTTCACGATTTTTCGGTACATCTCGGAGGGGATAAGATGTACCAGGATATGAGGCGACAGTATTGGTGGAGCAAAATAAAGAAGGACATCGTCGAGTTTGTTTCGAGGTGTGCCACTTGTTAGTTGGTGAAGACAGACCATCAGAGACAGGGAAGACTACTACAACTGTTAGATATCCCTATGTGGAAATGGGAGAGCATTTCCATGGATTTTATTTAAGGGATACCTACATCGCAGAGAGGTCACGATTCCATATAAGTGATTTTGGATCAATTGAACAAGGTGGATCATTTTCTTCGAGTTCGTACAGACTATACTACGGGGTAGTATGCTCATATTTTTTATTGCCGAGATAGTGAGAATCCACGGGCTTCCCCTTGGTATTGTGTTTTATCGGAATAAGATTTTGGGAGAGTTTCCAACAGGCTATGGGTGCGGAGTTACAATTGAGTTCGGCCTATCACCCGTAGACAAACAGGAAAATAGAGAGGACGAATTAGATGTTGGAGGACATGTTGCGAATGTGTGTCCTAGATTTTGGAGAGGGATAGGAACAATACCTTCCACAGGTGGAGTTTGCTTATAATAAATCCCACCAATTTATGATTGGAATGGCTCCATTTGAGGTATTGTATGGCAGACCCTTTCGTTCTCCAGCATGTTGGAGGGGGAAATAAGTTACTTGGGCTGGAGGTGATTTAGGACACCTCAGTTGAGGTTGAGTTGATACAGAGTCGTATTCGGGTTGCTCAGGATCGGTAGAAGAGCGACGCCGATGCCAAAAGGTTTTTAACAGAGTTCAGTGTTGGAGATCATGTGCTGTTGCGAGTATCTCCTAGGAAGGGGTAATGCGGTTCGGGAGGAAAGGAAAATTGGCATCGAGGTACGTTGGGCCATTCCCTATTATTGAGCGGATTGGGCCAGTAGCTTATCGACTTGTATTATCGAAGCAATTGCATAGGATTCATCACGTGTTCCACATTTCCTCGTTGAGGAGATATCTTCGGGATGATTTGGCCCACACCCACATCGCATTGGAGGAGATTGATCTTAAGCCTGATAGTTCCTACGAGGAGGGAACAATTTCCACTGTGGACCATAATGAGAGGAAGATGAGGTTAAAGATAGTGCCATTAGTACGAGTGCAGTGGTGGCATCATAATGTAGAGGAATCTACATGGGAGCATGAGGATGACATGCGGGAAAAGTATCCAGAGTTGTTTCCACCAGGTATACCTTGATTTAGCCTTTTTCCAAATTTCGGGATGAAATTCTATAATTAGAGGGGAAGTATGTAATACCCCGTATTTTTGTAGAATTTTATTTTAATCATGGAATTTTGATTAATTTATTTAAAGGGAGAAAATTTAAATTATAATTAATCTGAATTTAATTGTAATAATTACTACCGTGACGAGAGTTGGTATTTATTAGAAATAATTACGTGGAATATTACTTAGAGAGTAAAGTAATATATGAATATGAGAATATTATTTTGGCCAGGAGTGAAATATACGGTAGTTACGATACACTTAGTTGGGACGCACTTGTGAATCGTGTCAGTGTTACGTTATTGAGCTAAAAAGGATAATTGATGTTTAAGTAACTCGACTGGCTATTTCGAGCATGCCAGTGTGTTCAGAAGGATCAAAATAGTCAGAAAATACTACTCGGGTGTTTCATTTGGATTCCGGGGTATTTTACCCCAAAACGACACCCCAGAGGGGTATTTTGGTCTTTTGAAATTTTTGAGAATTATAATGGACGAAAATTAGGAATTAAATAAGGGTTGTACGTGGGTTAGAAGAAGTTAGCAGTTTCCAACTTATGTGAGAGAGAAGGAGAGAACCACAAAGGGAGAAGAACACATAAGTGATTTGGGCCAAAGATTCAAGTTCTTCCACCGAAAATCACACCAACGCATAGATCGCGAAGAGAGGAGCACCTACACCAATTTGTTCAAAACTTCAGAGAATCACGAAAAGGCAAGTGTTTATTTTCTAAAAATTCTGAGCATATATGATTCATGTTAACCATGTTTAAGAGATAACAATTTATGCTATGAATTTGTGACTAAATCGCCATTAAATTGTGAAATTGGAAAATAGGTTTGCATGTATATGAATAACCCTATTATAGGAATGATAAATCTGGGAATTATATGTTATAATCACGAAATGATTGGGGTTTTTGAATGATTGTTCATGGTGAGTTAATTTTAATGGACTTTTTGGGATTTGAAGTATTAGTTTAAATTCCCTATGATTATGTAAAGATCTGTCATTTAAATTATGTTAGAAAGTACCCTGTTATGATTAGGAATGAGAATCCTGGACTAAGAAAGTACCCTGTTAAAAAAAAAAAAGGACATCACCGATTATGATTAGGACGCTAATTAGATTAGAGGTGAGGAAATTTTTTTTGGGAGACGTGATTTATTTTTGGAGATTATTGGCATGATTTTGAGAGTTAGGCATTCGGCGAATTTCGAGGGCGAAATTCCATTGTTAGTGGGGAAGTGTAACAACCCGCGTAATTTTGGGCTATTTTAATTAATTTTAGGAAAATGGAGGAAAATAAAGTTTTTGATAAAATTATTTTTATTTATCAAATATGTTGGTTATTATTTTTAAAGGCGAGAATTTCAAACGGTTTCGAAATCGGAGTTAAAACGGATTTTAAAATAATTTTTAAATGTTTTTAACTCTTGGAATTCTAAGTCGACGAACATTAAGTAATTTTCAAGAGTTGTGTTGACTTCCAACTCTTCATTTCTTTGCCTTATTTAAAGGAGTCTTTTGGATTCTAACTGTTCATTTCTTTGCATTATAAAAGGAAGTCGTGGGCAACCCTTTTAACCTACTTTTGTCACAAATTTTTGCAGCAAATATATTTTATATTCCTCTTCTTTTTATATATACTTTGGCCCTTCAGATTTGTGAGTTCCAACCTTAGATGAAAGGTGTTCTTAGGGCTATTTTGTTGGAGATTCTTGGAGGAGCTTTTGTAGATCTTTTGTGTTGATCTTGAGGATGTGATCATTGGTTTCTCATCATGGTTTGAGGTATGGGGTTTTACACAATATGCTCCTTAAATCTCAAATAGATCATCTAAATCCACAAGTGACAAGGTATAGAGCATCTAAATAAACCCACAATAATATAAATCCACTAATCTCAATCTCTTCAATTACAACAAGTCTCTCGAATTACATACAACAACTAACTCGAAAATAAAATACAAATCTCCAATGCTCTATACAACAAATAAATAATACAAATCTTTCCCAAACAATCCTCTCTAAAATCAATCTCCATAGCGCCCCTGTAAGGACATTTTTGTCCAACATACTTGTATATGTCATTATCCGTAACACCGTTGCAAAGATTCAAAGTCCATTCATCATCAACGGAATCCGAAGATCAAAAGAAAGGAAGAATTCAGAAATCCAGTCAGCCGGACCGGTCCGCCTAATATTAAAACGAACCGATCCGCCCCGGACCGATCCGCTCAGACCCGGACCGATCCGCCTTGCTCTTAGAAGACCAGTGAGCCCCGGACCGAATGCGAACCGAATCAGCCTCAAAATAAAAGAACCGGTCCGCCTTCGGACCGATCCGCCTAAGGCCCGGACCGGTCCGCCCTGGATAACCACGAACAGATCGTGTGCAGATTTTTAGGGCAAATGAATTCTTATTTATACCACGATCGGGGAGTTGGTTTTCTCAAGACTTTCCCACGATTATCAGAGCATATCAACCCTAAAGTCTTCACCTATTGAGTCCTATGATTCTAGGTTTTTAGATTCACACATCTTCCATATCTATGTGAATCAAGTTTGGTAACCCAAGAACACCATTGATGTTGTTCAACCCTTTGTGAAGTGGACCGCTTCTTCCTCTTCATTGCAGCCCTACTGGACAGGGATAATTCCAGCCGCCAGCCCTACTGGAAAGGGTTTCTTCCAACCGCGACTACAGAATCCGATACCCGAGGGTAATTCTTAGTCAACCTGTATTTCATTGTAATCCGATTGTAAACCGTCTTTTACAAATTATAGTGATATACAAATGGTTTTGCCCCTGTGGGGGATTTTTCCTTAAACTTTGTGTGTTGAATATTTATTGCATGATTTCATATTGTTTCAATCACACCTAGTTGCATGCTTAGGGTTAATTTGGGTTAAAATTGGTATTTATTATATTATTTCTTAATTGAACGCAAGCGCCAACTCTTTAAAATTGGTTTCAGAGCAGGTTACGCCATTCTATTGCGTATTCCTTACTTCCGCAAATATTTTCCTAAAGATATCAATTTTTGAAATAAATTGATTTTTGAAAAGAGCGTGTTCAAATGGAGAAGTCATATTATAAAATGCCTATTTTTGATGGGTCGAATTATGCCTATTGGAAAGCCCGTATGAGGTCGGCTTTAAAAGCCATTGACGAACGTGTCTGGATTTTGGTTGAACGAGGGTGGACTCCTCCAACCGTGACTGTTGATAATGTGACCAACTTGAAACCTGACATCACTTGGACTGATGATGAATTTAAATGGTCATCTTTTAACTCTAAGGGTCTAAGTGCTATTTCTGGGTCTGTCACTCCTGATGAGTTCAAACGCATAATGACGTGCACCACGTCAAAAGAAGCATGGGATATTTTGCAACTTACCCATGAAGGAACGAATGCTGTTAAAGAGTCAAAATTGCAAAATTTAACAACTCAATTTGAAACCATCACCATGCATGAAAATGAATGTTTTGATGAATTTTATGCTAGGCTTTCTGACATTGTTAATACTAGCTATAATCTTGGTGAACATATTCCAAATGCTAGGGTTGTTAAAAAGATTCTTCGTTCCCTTCCTAAGCGCTTTATTCCTAAAGTCACTGTGCTGAATTCCTTGGGTAATTTAAATACTCTAAAATTGGAAGAACTGGTAGGAGATTTACAAACTTATGAAATAGACATGTTTCCTAAATCTGCCAAACCAAAAGATAAGGGAATTGCCCTCAAAGCCCAAGAGAGAAAAAGTGAGGGGTCGGCAAGAAAGAGAGTCGAGTCGTCTAGAAAGATAGAAACTTCTGATTCTGAATGTGAGTTTGACCTAGATGATTTGGCACTTTTTGCTAAAAACTTCAAGAAAATTCTGAAATTTAAGAAAAATGGGAATTTCAAAGATAAAAAGAATTTTCAGAAAAATAAGTTTGAAAAGAAAGATTTCAAAGAACCCCCTAAAGACAGTGAGAGGTGTTTTGAGTGCGACGGTAAGGGACACAGAGCGTTTGAGTGTGCCACTCGTCTGAATAGGGAAAAGGGTAAAGCTGTCCTAAATGCTACCCTTAGTGACGACAGTGAGGTTGAGTCGGTGGACTCGGGAGATGAGTCACCGCATGAGCGTAACTTCACCGCGTTCATGGCTAGTCATGTGAGTACTCCTAGTGCATCTCACGACGATGAGGATGCTACCTCACAGGGACACCTCGACAGCGAGAGCGGAGAGAGTGAGGGAGAGGAGGAAGTTAGTGAGGACGAGAGTAGCCTTCAACGCGCCTACGCCGAGTTATATGATGAGTCTTTCAAAACTAAAAAACGTAACAAGGCGTTAGTTCTTAGGATCACCGCGTTAGAAGAAGAGTTAGGAAAGACGAAAGAGAGAGAGTCCTCCACCTGCACCGCCATGAGAGAGAGAGAATCTGCCTGGTTTAGTAAAGAGAATTTGCTTAAAGAGAGAGAGAGAGAGCAGTTTTGAGAAAGAGAAAGCGGACTTGACTAAACAAGTGGCTAGTCTTACGAGTGAGCTCCATTCCTCCCTGGAGACTCGAAAGAAACTTGAAGCCCTTATTTCCCAGCTTACTCATGACCTTGAGAGAGCCAGGAAAGTCAAGGTACAAATCGAGGACAAATCTGGGAAAATGGGAAAGATGCTCCTCGGTCCCGCTTTAGGTTTTGGTGACAGGCAAGGAATAGGTTTTGATGGTGCATCCACGTCCCAAATTTCACCCGGACCAATTCCTGAGTTTACTACGACTCCTTATGGCCGTCATCAAAAACCAAGAAGGAGAGTTCGACCAAGAAAAGCAATCCAAGGTCCTCCTAATAATGTGCCCCTTTGCTCCCATTGCAAAAGAAACGGACACCTTGGGGATAATTGCTATAAGTTGGGTCGGACACGACGTACGTTTGCTCCACCACTTCAGACTGATGAGTTTTCCAGTCTGAGAGAGCGTGTTGAGTTTCTAGCCGCCACATCACAGAGTTTGATGGAGGAATTCCGACGGATGACCTTACCATCAATGAATGCGCCCCGCATTTCGGCTAAAACCAACAACAACAAGGGAATACAAAAAGGTACCTACTCTTGGGTTCCTAACAAAGAGAAAAAGGCCCTTGTTGTCCATGTCGCTCTCAAAACCCATAATACCTCAGAGTGGTATTTTGACAGTGGATGCTCCAGACACATGACAGGTGATATCTCCCTTTTTACTCAGATTGAGGATTATGATGATGGGAGAGTTACCTTTGGAGATGGGAGTAAGTCTAGCATTGTAGGACGAGGTACAGTTGAGTTACCAGGACTTCCTAAGCTAGAAAATGTCTTGTATGTCAAAGGTTTGAAAGTAAACCTTCTCAGCATAAGCCAGCTGTGCGACGATGACTTTGCAGTAAAGTTTGACCGGGAAGCTTGTAAGGTCTTTAATCAAGCCGGTAAACTATTAGTGCAAGGGGTGAGGACAGAGGATAACTGTTATGGGACTGAGCTTAAATCCTCACTTGTCTGCAACAGCGCCACGATCACTCCTATGGATCTGTGGCACCAACGTCTAGGTCACGTGAACGTTAGAGAATTATCCCGTTTAGCTAAAAAGGACCTAGTACGTGGCTTACCGTCACTTGGAAAGCCAACTTCCACTATTTGTGGACCCTGTCAGTTGGGAAAGCAAATCCGTAGCCCACATAGGAAGTTGAATTCCATTACCACCTCACGTGTTCTTGAGTTGATTCACATGGATCTTATGGGTCCTACTCGCACGGAGAGTCTAGGTGGTAAGAGATACATTCTCGTGATGGTAGACGATTTCTCCAGGTACTCCATTGTAGGTTTTCTGAGAGAGAAATTCGATGCTGTAGAATTTTTAACGACCAAGTGCCGTGTCCTGCAAAATCAACACGGTGTCACTATTAACAGAATACGTAGTGACAACGGCACTGAATTCATAGAAGCAAAGGTAGATCTTTACTGTGATAGCCTCGGGATCAAACATGAGTTTTCTGCTGTGAGAACTCCTCAACAAAACGGGATTATTGAGAGAAAGAATAGAACGATCCAAGAGATGGCTAGATCTATGCTTCTAGGTCGTAAAGTTTCTAGGAGATTTTGGGCAGAGGCAGTGTCTACTGCATGCCATACGGTGAATAGGGTGTATCTGCGTCCACACACACTTCACACTCCTTATGAGTTGTGGACTGGCAAGAAGCCCAACCTAGCATATTTCCGTGTTTTTGGGAGTAAATGCTACATCCTACGGGATAGAGAGCAATTAGGAAAGTTCGACTCCCGGAGCGACGAGGGAATATTTCTAGGATATTCATCGAACAGTAGAGCGTACCGGGTTTTTAACCTGAAGAGCTCTAAGATTATGAAATCAATAAACGTCACCGTGCAAGATGACGAACCTTCGACGGTTATTGATCCTAATCTTCAATGTGAGGATGAGGATTGTTCTGACAGTGATTTACCTATTCCTCTCTCACCCTCTGTGGACCCTATTCCTGTGTTAGGGGACACACCTGCTTGGGTTCGCAAGAGTCATGACCCATCTGCCATCGTTGGCGATCCCACTCTAGGGGTCAAGACTCGTGCTCAGCTAGAGAACGTTGTTAGCCATCTTTACTACACGTCCAAAGTCGAGCCCAAGAACCATAAAGAAGCACTCAAGGATGAACACTGGATATCTGCTATGCAGGATGAGTTGCTTCAGTTTAAAAAGAATAATGTCTGGGAATTAGTCCCCCGACCTAGTGATACTAATGTTATTGGTACCCGGTGGATTTTCAAAAATAAAATGGATGAAAATGGTACCATAACCAGAAATAAGGCTAGGTTGGTCGCTCAAGGCTACACACAGATAGAGGGTGTAGACTTTGGGGAGACATTTGCTCCTGTTGCGAGGCTTGAGTCCGTCCGTTTACTACTCGCCATCGCAAGTCATCTGCACTTCAAGTTATATCAGATGGATGTCAAGAGTGCCATTCTGAATGGCATTCTACAGGAGGAGGTTTATGTGGAACAACCAAAAGGGTTTGAAGACCCTAAGCACCCTGATCACGTCTACTATCTGAGGAAAGCCTTGTATGGTTTGAAGCAAGCACCCCGTGCTTGGTACGAGAGGCTTACTTCCTATCTCTTAGCACGTGGCTTCAAGAGAGGGGGAGTTGATATGACGTTGTTCGTCAGGAGAGATGACGGTGCTATCTTGGTTGCCCAAGTCTATGTGGACGACATAGTCTTTGGATCCACATGCTCCCAGCATGCTCACCACTTTGAGGAGGAGATGAAAAGTGAGTTTGAGATGAGCATGGTAGGTGAGCTTACTTTCTTCCTTGGTCTCCAGGTTCGTCAGCTAGAGGATGGGATGTTCATCTCCCAATCCAAGTATGCTAGAGACCTAGTAAAGAAATTTGGTTTAGACTCCGCTAAGCATGAACGTACACCTATGAGTACCACTACCAAGCTTAGTAAGGACACTTCAGGCAAGGACGTAGAGCAAACCTTGTATCGGAGTATGATAGGCAGTCTCCTCTACTTGACTGCTAGTCATCCCGACATTGCCTATAGTGTTGGAGTCTGTGCGCGTTATCAGGCGTCTCCTAAAGAGTCACACTTACTCGCTCTAAAACGTATTATCAAATACGTGAGTGGGGCTCTCTCATACGGTATTTGGTATTCCTTTGATACCGATGACCGTTTGTCCGCCTATTCGGATGCCGATTGGGCCGGAGACGTAGATGGATGTAGGAGCACTTCTGGTGGGTGTTTCTATTTTGGTTCTGCTCTTGTCTCTTGGTTGAGCAAGAAGCAAAACTCCATCTCTTTGTCCACTGCGGAGGCTGAGTACATCGCCGCCGGGAGTTGTTGCACGCAACTCATGTGGATGAAGCAAATGTTGGAGGATTATGGGATTTCACAGGACACCATGACCATTTCCTGTGATAACACGAGCGCGATACACATATCCCGCAATCCTGTCCAACATTCGCGCACAAAGCACATCAGGTTACGCGAGCACTTTATACGTCAGTTAGTTGAGGAGAAGGTCATAACCCTGAGTTTTGTTCCTACCGACCGTCAGTTAGCCGATATTTTCACGAAACCTTTAGATGCCCTTAGGTTTGAGAATCTTAGGAAGTCTTTGGGGATTTGCACAGTTGACTGAGGGGTTGGTCTATGTCTAGAATAGGATGCTTCTTCATGTTCATATCATATACTTCCTATTGCTAGTCTGTTTATATGTACCATAGTTTTGTTTGTACAGCTTTTATGTATCTTTTTGTATATATTCTTGTCTCTGAAAATTTTTTGAAAAATACAAAAAGATTTTCTTTTTAGAAAAAATTTCAGAAAAGCACAAAAAGATTTTATTTTGATAAAATTTTTGAAAAATTCAAAAAGAGATTTGCCTGTTATGGATGAGCATTTAAGATAGCCAAGTCACGACTTCATTTCATATATACATGTGACTGTTTGATAGAGATTTGAGAGGCTACATCATTTCATCCATGTGCTTAACATTGAGTGGAGTCCTTGAGATGTAATTAATAATATTTCCTACATGCTTGACTCCTATATCCTTTATTGCACACATGCACGACTATGTTTGATTGTTGCACTTGTCACTCTCATGTTGGCTTGAGTGTTTCCATCTCAATCCTGTCTATACAATGCATAAAATGCGATAAAACTTGACAAGATTGGATTGCATGTAAAAACCGTTTTGGTGAGACTGTGTGCATATTTTCATAACGGGGAGGGGCTGCGAAAGTTGATTCTTATCCTTTGCGCAAAAGCCACCGTTAAAAAGGACCTAAAAAATGGAGGAATTGTAATATCCGAGGTCCTAAGAGGTTAAAAGAGCCCGAAAAAATTGAAAGGCAATAAAAAGCAATACATGCCAAATATGGGCCATTTAGGTTTCACCATCAATTCTCCAAAGTTTGAGAATTTAGTATACCTCTATTAAAAATATAAATCTGAGGGAGTTTGGTTGGAGATTGAAAAACGGGTTTACACTTCCTTGAAAGTCCTGAAAAAGCATGAAAATCATTTTGGACGTTATTGGTGTAGAAATCACTTTAAGCTTTGATTTGTAGATTTGATATAGTCAATGTCGTATATTTCCAATCTTTTACACCAAAGGAAGCATTTGAGTTCATTCGTTAGGAATATCCAACATTCATCATGCACATATGTCATGTTTGTTTGCTTTGATTTTCCTATCGAATTTTGATCACACCCATTCTTTTACGCTATCACCGACTTGGTTGTTTTATGTTCATTCATGGTGTGATTTTATGCCTTGTGTCACCCCGGTACTTGATTGCTTGATTTATTTCTCTCATTTGTATATTTGGGGACATCATATAAAGGGGGGAGAATGAATTATCTGATTATGGGGGAGTTTTGAAATTCTGAGAATATCATCTTAAATGGATATATATGCTTATGTTTATCTCATTTCAAACTCGATACGTCACTTGTTATTTGCTTTGTCTCATGTGTGTAGGTACATCCTTAATAATCCCATGATGCACACCCTGATGAGAAAAGTGGTGAGATTTCTGAAGATTCGAAGAACAAACGATGCAACCTTAGTCATTTGTACCTCTTTCAGTTTTGGGTTCATGGAAGGGTAGATTTGTATAGGCATTGTTTATACTTGATAATTCGGATTTTTTTTATGTTTGTTCCGGCATAGACATAGGGGGAGATTTGTAAGGACATTTTTGTCCAACATACTTGTATATGTCATTAGCCGTAACACCGTTGCAAAGATTCAAAGTCCATTCATCATCAACGGAATCCGAAGATCAAAAGAAAGGAAGAATTCAGAAATCCAGTCAGCCGGACCGGTCCGCCTAATATTAAAACGAACCAATCCGCCCCGGACCGATCCGCTGAGACCTGGACCGATCCGCCTTGCTCTTAGAAGACCAGTGAGCCCCGGACCGAATGCGAACCGAATCAGCCTCAAAATAAAAGAACCGGTCCGCCTTCGGACCGATCCGCCTAAGGCCCGGACCGGTCCGCCCTGGATAACCACGAACAGATCGTGTGCAGATTTTTAGGGCAAATGAATTCTTATTTATACCACGATCGGGGAGTTGGTTTTCTCAAGACTTTCCCATGATTATCAGAGCATATCAACCCTAAAGTCTTCACCTATTGAGTCCTATGATTCTAGGTTTTTAGATTCACACATCTTCCATATCTATGTGAATCAAGTTTGGTAACCCAAGAACACCATTGATGTTGTTCAACCCTTTGTGAAGTGGACCGCTTCTTCCTCTTCATTGCAGCCCTACTGGACAGGGATAATTCCAGCCGCCAGCCCTATTGGAAAGGGTTTCTTCCAGCCGCGACTACAGAATCCGATACCCGAGGATAATTCTTAGTCAACCTGTATTTCATTGTAATCCGATTGTAAACCGTCTTTTACAAATTATAGTGATATACAAATGGTTTTGCCCCTGTGGGGGATTTTTCCTTAAACTTTGTGTGTTGAATATTTATTGCATGATTTCATATTGTTTCAATCACACCTAATTGCATGTTTAGGGTTAATTTGGGTTAAAATTGGTATTTATTATATTATTTCTTAATTGAACGCAAGCGCCAACTCTTTCAGCCCCAAAATCCGCGCTAACCTGCCAATAAAAGAAAATATGGGGAAGTACACAATACGACAAGAATTATGCTCAACAAATACGGATTAGCAACGAATAAAACGTAACAACACGAGTACGAATATTCAAATCAAAATGCAAAGCTCAAAGCATTTATCAATAAAATTTCTCAACAACACTTTAATCGGGTCACCAGGTCTCACCACATTCGTATATGCTTTATCAAGCCATAGCCCGAGAAACAAGAATTTTGGCGGGTGCCCAACATCCGTGCCATATTAAAATCTCATGACAACGTGCTCATCAACAATATAATGATACAACATGAATCAAAATAATTTCAACAACTATTTTCCAGATTTTAATGAATTTAACAATTCAAATATGAGTTCAATTAATAAGAAATCAAACAGAATGACAATCGCGAGATTTAAGGAGCATATTGTGTAAAACCCCATACCTCAAACCATGATGAGAAACCAATGATCACATCCTCAAGATCAACACAAAAGATCTACAAAAGCTCCTCCAAGAATCTCCAACAAAATAGCCCTAAGAACACCTTTAATCTAAGGTTGGAACTCACAAATCTCAAGGGCCAAAGTATATATAAAAAGAAGAGGAATATAAAATATATTTGCTGCAAAAATTTGTGACAAAAGTAGGTTAAAAGGGTTGCCCATGACTTCCTTTTATAATGCAAAGAAATGAACAGTTGGAATCCAAAAGACTCCTTTAAATAAGGCAAAGAAATGAAGAGTTGGAAGTCAACACAACTCTTGAAAATTACTTAATGTTCGCCGACTTAGAATTCCAAGAGTTAAAAACATTTAAAAATTATTTTAAAATCCGTTTTAACTCCGATTTCAAAACCGTTTGAAATTCTCGCCTTTAAAAATAATAACCAACATATTTGAGCAATAAAAATAATTTTATCAAAAACTTTATTTTCCTCCATTTTCCTAAAATTAATTAAAATAGCCCAAAATTACGCGGGTTGTTACACTTCCCCACTAACAATGGAATTTCGCCCTCGAAATTCGTCGAATTCCTAACTCTCAAAATCATGCCAATAATCTCCAAAAATAAATCACGTCTCCCAAAAAAAAATTCCTCACCTCTAATCTAATTAGCGTCCTAATCATAACAGACTAACTAGGAATTTAAGTCTTTCGATTATGATTAGAAAGTACCCTGTTAAAAAAAAATCCTCACCTCTAATCCCGACCTCGTTTGAATGAGAATCCTGGACTTCTAACGAGATTCCAGAATGCTTGTCCAAGTGAGAGAAATTTATCCATACTATTATCGAAAGACTTAAATTCCTAGTTAGTCATGAGTTAAGAGAGAGATTACTCAAGGGGATGAAGCGGGGTAATAGAGCCTTAGAGAAAAGGTATATGTTAGAGAGATAAGTCGAAGTGTGGAAATAATATGAATTGTAGAGACGATGATACTATCTATAAACTCGAGGAATAGTGTTGCGAGAATAACTAGTGTATATATGTTAAGCTGTGTGTGTGCTTGTTAAACAAATTACTATGTGTATACATGCCTACTCTACTTGCTATCGAGTGGAGGTTACGTATTGTGGGAAATCATGCCTTGAGGAGCCTTCGGGTGGGATATTGATTGGGGAGCCAAGAAATAAAATGTTATATGGGACAAAGTGTTGGGAAACTAAGAAACAAAATGTGCAGAAAATGAGTGTGGCGGAGATGAGAATGCTAAGGTTGATTTGTGGTAAATTTTGAAAGGATGAAATTAGAAATGAACCAATTCGCAAAAAGGTAAAAGTAGCCCCTATAGAAGATAAATTGAGAGAAAATCGACTTAGATGAGTTGGACACGTCAAGCGTAGACCAATAGATGCTCCTGTAAGGAAGAGTGATTTAGTTAATATTAATCGTCACATAAGGGGTAGAGGTGGGCCTAAATGGAGTTGGTGGGATATTATAAAAAATGACATGATGTCATGTGGTTTAACCGAAGAAATTGCACTGGACATAATTGAATGGAAATATAGCGTTCATGTAGCCGACCCCAAATAATTGGAAAAAGGTTTTGTTGAGTTGAGTTGAGTTGATTTTTTTGAAATTTAAATGAATGTGGTGTATGTTATGTTTAAAGTTTATATATCGGTTTTAAATTTGAGGTCAAAAGATGAAAATAAAGAACTAAGGGGTTTAAGCGTAGTTTTAAAAGTTTAAAATGGTTTCCTAGTAATCAAAGAGGGATGTTTCATATAATAAAATTGACCAGAAACATAGAATAAAAATTTTGAGTAAAAAACTAGGACCCCTGGGCTAACCACTCACCCTCACACACGGATTTAAAATCACCATGCACCCACACTAACTCATTCGCTAATGCGTGGGGTAATATTCTTATTTAACCTCCCATTTTAACTTATTGGTTGACTAAAATATTGGCCTCAAATAACCTGAGCTACAAAGAACTTCAACCTTTGATTCTCTAATGGAAGTTGCCTAAAGTTTTAAAAGGAATCTAAAAACTGTATTTTCAAGGCTTGTGTTGGATTGTATCAAGCTAGCGGTTTTTTGGTTTAAACCTACAATGTGTCCAATTTTTTTTAGAACAAATCTAAATTTGAACAACGGGGTTGGTTAAAAATGAATCAAAGATGAAAAATGATTCCATGCACGTTTTTTTCTTGATTATGCATCATAAATTATGATTTTAAGTTTTCAAAATATTCGTGTCGGAACTAAATTTCTGATATGGATCATTAATCTTAAATGTAAATGAAATTAAACATTAGATCTAGGTTCTAGGGAACTAGAACTTGAATTCTTTCATCTTGAAACTGGTTTAAGATCAAAAGTATAGATTCCACCAATAAATCTCAGGCTTTAAGGGTAATTTCTAGTTTCTAAGGTTTTTCAGTGCTATATACATAGTATAAATACAATAAAAAAATATAAATTGAAGCCATGTTAACACAAACCAAATCCTTTAATGAAGAAAAACTTCATGAAATATTAAAATACTTATCTTTCTTAAAACTAAGATCAAATTTTTAACTATATTGCTGTGTAGTTTTACTAGTGGTGGTTGGGGTTTATATAGTATAAGAGATGGGCATATAAATGGTGTGAAGATGGGTGGATTTGAGACAAGTTTTAATTAGATTTGGTTTGGAGTAATTATGTAAGCTTTTGAAAAACATGTGTTGGATTGTGTTCAAGCTCCTGTCAAGGATGATAGCAGGTCAAAGACTGTCGGGGGCTTATGTGAAAAGTTTTAAATTTGGTTATTGGTCCTTGGGTACTTTTGTGTTTACATAAAAGGCTTATACTTCTTGTCTAAGAAAGTTTGACAGGTTAAAGTGTAATTTCTTAAACTTTCATATTAGGTTCTTGTAAATATTGTAATTATAATGAATATGCATGAGTTTTTATGTCTTAGCTCATAGGGTAGTTTAAGGGTTAAAAAAGAACTTTTGAAAACATTTTAGGGGTAAAGTTTATATTTCCAAAACTTCAAGGGTTGTGTCTAATTCTTTTTATTTCTCCAACGCTTAGTTTATAGTGTAGTATAGAATTAATGTCCTCGGGTTTTCTACTTCCTTTTTATAATTACTAGTCTTCAGTAAGACGGTATTGTTCAGTTATTCTGTAGGTTTTTCTTCACACAGGATATTACATTCTACCTACCTAAAAAAAATTGTCCTCGAAATTTCCTTTGAATAGATCGGGGTTGTGATGTTTCATAAGATCTTAGGATTCCAAGGATTCTTCTTCCTCTCCATGTTTTTTCCAAAGAATTTTTCCTAGAGGAATGGTTTTATGGCAAAGAACTCGATCTTGCTAATCTAGAATTTTGATAGGATTCTTCTTATAACTCTGGTTTTGTTGGACTGATATTCCTTTCCAGGTAATAATGTTGTCAAGGTCGAGTTCATACTTTCGAAAATGGGATACATGAAAAAGATTGTGTATACTAAAAAGTTGAGATGGTAATTCAAAACGATAGGCGAATGGTTATACACCTTATTTATTTTCAAAGAGTCTTATATATCGAGGTACTAGTTACTCTTTTCTTTTGAATCGTACGATTCCCTTCCGAGGTGATACCTAAGAAAATCTTATGTTTCACATGGAATTATAAAGGCTTCCTTCTTTTATCGATATAGCTATTTTGGCAACTTTCGGCAATACGTAGTCTTTCTTTAAGCAGGCGTATCTTTTTAGAAGCTTCCTTTATAATTTGGGGTCTGAACACATTATTTTCTCAAGACTCATTCCAGCGTAAGGGTGAACGATATAGTCTCCTATATAAGGCTTAGTAAGGGGCGGATTTGATGGCAGTTTCAAAGTTTTTATTTTAGGAAAATTATATTAAAGGTAGATGACAACTCTAATTTCCTGATAAATCTAGGGTACATGCTATCCACATATCTTCAAGTATTTGAATTACTCATTTATATTGACCATCTATCTCGGAGTGAAAGGTGGCACTCAAGTGAAGCTTAGTTGCCATTGCGGTATGTAAGGATTGCCAAAATCTTCCATCAAATTGGGGTCGTGATCCGATACAATAAATAAATTTACTCCATGGAGTCGAATGATTTCTTAAATATAAAGTCTATTGAGAGTGCGCTTTCACAATCTTCATATAATGATTTATATAAATAATTATGTCCACACACAAATCCAGTTTTATCTTATTATCCTAAGAAGTGGATATAAGTGATAAATTAGATAAATTAAATAAGTAATCACATGGAAACTGAGCAAAAATCTCTTTTCAGAGCAAAACCTTTTTTTCAGCACTTTAGAAATTTTACAAGACAATCGACTTACAATACTACTTGATATTACCCACAAGTATATTGTACAGTCTTCGCAGAATATCTAAAGAATACTAATCGATCCTGAGCAGTCCACAAGTGGAGATCCACCCTCGGTATCCACCGATCAACCTGCAGCTTTTAGTCTTCAGACGTGATCCTTTCGGGTTCACAATTCAGCTATCGAGATGATATTTCCTTAATGAGTATATCCGAAGAAGGTTCAAAACTGATTCACAAAAATATATTTGGGGATGTGTTGTGAATCAAAAGTGTTTTATAAGCCATTAGGGGTTAAAACGTTTGCAACATATGTGCAGAAATCGTTTTGGCAAAAGTCTCACAAAATTTGGAAACGAAACAGATATTTATAGCTCGTGCTCAAAATTCAAGGTGGAGGCTCGTTCAAATGAGAATCCAATCTCGTTTGAACTATCTTTAGACGGGCTTCAAACGAATTCAAATAATAGTCCCTCGTTGGATGTTCGTTCGATGAAAGATCAAATGACACTTCTAACGACATGGGAAAGTCATTTGAATGAGAATCAAATCTCGTTCGAGCGAGGCTAAAAAAATCTAATTTTTCAATTAAAAATCCAGCCTCATTTTTATAAAAATAAACATCCCAAACAACTCTTATGAATAATTTTAAACACAAGTTGATTTATACCTTTGTGGAATACAGGGAAGTCTTCAATCTTGGAGTCGGTTTGTCATGATGGTACGTGACAGTTGGTAACGGGATATGCTAAACTATTCCAGGTGGCAAATAAAATAAATATTCAGCGTAAGCTAAACTATTTTCCCTTCATCTGTTGAGTTTTTAAAAGTAATTTGAAGTTTTAATTTGTAAAAAATGTGTAGGTTTATTGAGTGGGGGTGTTCTAGGTAATCCACTAACAAAATCCATTATCATATGGTCCCATTTTAATTTAGGGATAATAAGGGGTTGCAATAATCCTCAAGGGTGTTTGTGTTCAACATTCACTTGCTCACACATCAAACATATAACCACATGATCATCTATTTCTCGTTTCATTCCTTACCACGAATATTATCTCTTGAGATCATGATATATCTTATTGAATCCTGGATGAATGAATTTTTTTAAATGATGAGCTTTTTCAAAAACAATTCTTCATTTAGAGGGGTTTCAAGGTACACATAATCAATTCTTAATTCATAATCCTCTTTTTTTACCAGAATTGTAATCCTTTTCTTATTCTCCATCTCCAAACAATGTTGACGGTTCTTAAAGGAGACATCTTTAATCGTTGCTCCAAAATCTTCTTCTAAAGTGTCAGATATAAAATAATGCTTATGAGAATATTAGTAGCTTCTACAATTTATCCCTATAGATTATATTCCCTGGTTTTCTTAATGATATTATAAGTGATAATACCGTTAAATTTTTTATTAAAGCATCGAAAACCACATTACCCTTTCCTAGATAATAATGCAGACTAAACTTATTGTAACAACCCGTCCTTTTTAGAGATGATTAAATTCCATACTTGGCTATAAATTGGCAATTTGAGGAATTTCTCGAAATAGTGATTTTTGGGATTTTTGAGGATTAGATGATTTTCGATGGATGTTGTAATTACTTTGGGATTATATATGTCGAAATATTTTAATTTTATGTTGCAGTTGAGTAAAGTGACAAAAGTTAAGATTTTGATTGGAAACCCCGCATTAAGTTACATTGGGTTAAAATAGTGATATGTGGTCAAGTACCTCGGATGAGAATTTTGACTACGCCGTGAGTCTCGGAATGGCTGAGATAGTCGGAAAAGAGTGTCCGATTGTCGAAATTGAGTTTCAGGGAATTTTAGAGTTAAATGGGCTCGTAATTGAGTAAACGAGTCATTTTTGGGTTTTAAGGGTTAAAACCCTTTTCTCCTTATATAATGAGGGAGAGAGGGAGAGAATAGAAAGAAAAGAGAAAGAAAGGAGAGAAGAGAGAGAGGAAGGAAGAAAGTGGAGAGAAAAAGGAGATTTCGGGCCAAACTCCATCAGACTCGACTCGGGATCGTCGAATTTTATCCACGAGGCAAGTGTTTACTTGCTTGATTTATTTTTTATCATAAATCTCATATCGTAGTTTGGTATAAATAAACCCTAAAGATTTTGGGTTGGGCTTTCGTGGATAAAACGGGTTTTCGGGAGTTAAAACGAATAAATCCCAATAATATTTCAATTCGAGGAATTTAAGATTTAATCAAAATTAATATTTGGTTTTGGGATCTAGGATGTTTAGAAACCTTAATATATGTGTAGATGTAGTTGGTTGAGGTTGTAGGACGTTGGATGCGGAAATAAAATCTTGGGAGAAGCTTTAACAGCTGAAACAGCTTCTCAGAGAAGAAGCTGCCTGCCATGATCGATCGATCGATCACGGGGGTTCGATCGATCGAGGGCCATGGGTCGATCGATCGACCCCTTCTGAAAGTGAGACAATTTTCCTAGGGTGAGTTCGATGGGATAGATTCCAATTCATATTGCTTCGAGGTTAATTACGGGATAACATAAGTGATCTTTTAGGAGTATATAGTCCTCCAATTGAGGGAATTTAGGAGGGCAAGGTGAGGGTTTTAAATCTATAACCCTTAAACTATATTTTTAAGGAAAATAGAATAATTGTATAATTTGAAGGTTTAGGGTTCCTAAGTTAGGGTGGGGACCTCTAGGTGAATATATCGATGAGATGTAGTCCTTGGGTTCATGGAGATGAAATCCATGACCCACTAAATTTAAGGTTATCGGGGAAAGGATAATCCCTAGGATATTTTAATGGGCATTTATGCCAATATAGTTATGTGTGTAGGGAAAGATAACTACATCGATTATGGTTGGGTAAATCCTATGAGATGATTAGGATGAAATTTGGGAATATAGATATATATATATTCGCTTAGTGAGAATTAGTATAATTGGAAATATCCAATAAATCCTTAGATAGTATTAAGGTATGTATTATTGATGAAAGTAAGGAAACACTTTGGGTTTAGTATCATGCGTATATCAAGGCATGATTATGATTCTTTGAGAGAATCTTTGGGATTATTGGTCATAGCTAGATGTGATTGGAAATTATGGCCATTTATATATATTCGAGGAGGAATATATAGTACATATATATATATATATATATACTATGTGATTAAGTATATATATGATATGATATGAATGATTTTTGAAAATATAAAACATGAATGTTTTCAAAATGGAAAAGAAATGATTTTCATAAATGGTAATTTATGTATACAGACCTCTCTAAATCGCTATCATAAGGAAAGTTCGCGTATGTGGTGAAGTCTCCTCGCTAATGAATGCAGGGGAATATAGTCCTAGGCCATATGAGCGATTATTATATGTTTTTTTATGATGGTGAGGTAATTCTGGGTGTGGTTATGACTCTCCCGCAGGCATATGGCTGCTTCCCGACGTTTCGATAGGATCCCAGGGTGTCTTGATGATAGGCCCTAGAAGATGATAGCCATTTAGGGGCGCACATAGTGGGGAAACCCAGACGGACGGTCTTAGAAACGTCATATGATATGTAATATAACTATTCTCAACAATGAGGGACATTATTGGCTTTAAAGCAATTTATGATAATAAATTGGATTTAAATACATTTCCCGGATGGAAGAAGGGAAATGGGATAAATGAATTGGTTTCGGATACACTTCCCGGATGTAAGAAGGGAAATGGAAGCATATGATATGAAAAAGCATTTTTATGATAATAAAATTGGGTTTTAAATACATTTCCTGGATGTAAGAAGGGAAATGGGATGTTATGAAACGGAAAAGCATTTTTATGATAATAAAACTTGCTTTGAATGCATTTCCTGGATATAAGAAAGGAAATGGAAAGTTTTAAGATAAAAGTGAAAATAAAGTAAATGAATTCTCATTCCGGGAGATAGATCCAGATGTAAATTGTAAAATGAGTATATATGTATAAATTGAGTACCGAGGGTCTAATGGATCCCGACAATCGACTTTACTGCATAGTAGTGTATCGTGGGGGTTCCTTGTTTGGATTTCGCTCTATGAGACACCCCACACACGAACTTGGCTTAGTGCTGAGACTGGGGAGAAGTTTAACCCTTAGTGCTCTAATATTAGAATTTCTTAAATGGTGTATATGTATATATATCATTCGCGTACTGAGGGTCTAATTGATCTCGACGATCGACTTTGCCGCATAATAGTGTATCGGGAGGTTCCTTGTTTGGATTTTTCTCTGCGAGACACCCCACGCATGAACATTGCATAGTGTTGAGACTGGGGATAAGTTTATCCCTTAGTACTTGGACTAACTAGGGTTATTAGTAGATGGGTGACAGATTAGTTAGGCAACGTAGCTTGACTAGGATGTTTAGAGGGATGCGCTAGGAGTGCACTATTAGAATAGAGGTGAGGAGTATCTCATGGGAGTGCGATGCCAAATTTAAATATGAGATAAAACATTTTTCTAAAAATAAGGCATTTATGCACTTGCAAAATATTATCAAAACTCGGGCTCTGACTCGTTTATCTACTTTTCCCTCTCTTGTTATATATATATATATATATATATATATATATATATATAGGTGTCCAGACACAGGGACGCCTGGATGGCACTTTTTTCGAGTCAAATGTCCGCTGCAGCAGCTGTGGATGCATGCAAGTTCTCGATAGACGCTTCTATCGTTGTAATCTAGATAGGAGGTATTGTACAAATATTCAGGTCAATAGCCCAGTTGTATTTATTCATTCTTTTAGTACAGCATTCGATATGGATGTTTTATTTGTAGGTGTTTAAAAAGAGTAGTTAAGAAAAATTTTGACGCCGGCCTAATAGATTATTAGTAATTAAAATGGATTTTCGACAGTGATGCAAAGAATGATCCATATGAGACTCCTGTTTTAATTTGATATAGGAGTGATCGCCCTGTATTTTATTAGGCGGGCTGTCACACTTATAGTCTTCAAAAAATTATATCTAGTGTTGTTATCAGAGATTTAAATCCTTTTGGGTTTATATGTATTTAAGGCTCTTATAATACGAGAATACTTGAAATTACTCCCCATATAGATAACATATCCAAATATTTAATGAAAAAAAGTTGAAGATCATGTACTGGATACTTGTGTGTTAATGGGTTTTTAGTTGATGAGATCTATATTCTATTACCTTTTCTAATTGAATGAGTACACATATTAATCCTTGTAATGAGGCATGGGTGTACACATCATAATCTATATCACTAAAAGGGTGGTTATTTTTTCCTATAAGGTTTAAAATGATTTTTCGCACTCCTTCTTCCATTTGGATCGTGTTTCCTTTCAGGTTAATTGCATTAATGGTTGAAATTTTTGAAAATCCATAGATAATATCCATCCAGTCCTAACAAACATCGAATTTTGATGACATTTGAGAGTTGTTTCCATTCCATAATATTTGCGGTCTTTAATGGGTGTACATATATACCTATCTTTGAAATTACATGACCTAAATTTTTTACTTCCTTCATGAAAAAATCACACTCACTCCTTTTTTCATAAAAACAATGTTTGCATAAGGTCTCTAGTACTAAGTTTAAATGTCTTTCCGGGTATTCTAGCGTCTTGGAGTTTATCAAAATATAATCTATGAATATAATTATAAATTGATCTAAGAAAAGTCAAAATACTCAATGCATTAATTCCATAATGGTTGCATGGGCATTAGTTAATAAAAAGACATAACTACAAATTCAAAATGACCGTACTGGGTCGAAATGCATTATTTTGTCTATCTTCTTCCCTAACTCAAAGTTAATGATAATTGGACTACAAGTCAAATTTTGAAAATATATGAGATCCATTCAACTGGTCGAGTAAGTCCCATAGTCTAGGTAATGGATATTTATTTTGAATGGTTACCTAGTTAAGCCACTGATAATCGATAAATAGGCGAATTGTTCCATCCTTTTTATTTAGAATTAATACGGGAACTCATTAGGGAGATGTACTAAGCCAAATGAATCCCTTTTATAGAAGTTCTTCAAGTTGTGTTCCGATTTCTCATAATTCAAATAGTGACATACTATAAGGGTGTTGGGGATCAATATATGCGAAATAAAAATTTCATTCATTGAATCTTTTATTAATCATATGAAAGAAAGTAGAAAATCCATAAGTAGGTTTGAAGAACAAACATAGGATTTCGAATATAATACCTTTGCACATCCTGTTGCAATCCAATAGGGAGAGAGGTATTTATTGGTGTTGTGGGGTTGCCTTCTTTTGGATCTCCAAAAGCATTCTAGAACATTCTGAAATGCTTGGATATTTTTGTATATGATCCTCCCAAAGCTAGGTAGGTGTGTGGGCACCTTTTAAAAAGAAATCTGTTGCTTTTCAGTGAGTTATGATCATATCTCTCTAGGATCCTTCACAAAAATATGAATTTTTTTTTCACCGTTATCAAAACCTAATATTGAATTACAAAACATATAACCCCAAGTTAAACCAATATGTACTAGCTTAAGAGTTGGGCTTGGACAAAACTGTGTTTCTTGAGAAACTAGGCCTAACTACTTGGGTATGTGGACTATACTAAGGACCCAAGACAAATAATTAAATTGGCTTTCAAATAAATATTTAAAAAACCAAAATTATAAATTTCGTAATTTATTTCCTTTCTTTATTTAATCATATTATGATTCCACTAAATAATTTTGACTACATTCCAATTAAATTATCTCATAAATCACTCTGATATAATGAGGTCTTTTTTCACAAAGTAGATATTGGTGCACAATGTCATTCCTCGAATTAAGCTTTTGATAACTGCTTGGTCAAATAAATTTCCATTTAATTGAATTTAACCAATATCTAATCAATTCCTTGATTCTCAGACTTAACTTATTTTGCTACTCCACCAGATAATGAAATAATCCACTAATCAGTTTTAACTTGTAGAAACAAATCTTATGAGTATATTAAGGAGGTGTCACAATCGAATGTTTCCCCAAATGCATATTCCTCCAAATTATAATCTCATACCTATTCACATAATTGTCATCCAATATGCTGGGATTTCGATTCAATCTAAAGATCAAATTACAACCATAGCTATCAAAGAAACAATCATGCAAGCATTTTAATCCTCATAATTCTTAAGATTAAAAATCTATGCACCCATTACAAATGTAGTGAGATTACCGAAGTATAATCAAAACAACCCTTAGAATTAAATCTCACAGGAGGACATGTTCAATACATTCCAGGATGTACCGATCACAACCATATTTTGAACTATCAAATAGGTTCTCGAACCATTATATATGTTTCGATAGTTTGAGATAAGCTACTAGGATTGTGCTGTAATCTTTTCGATAGGATATCAACTCCCTATCTAGGTTGTGAACTACTAAATAGTACTAGAATCGAAATTCTGATTTCCTATGATCAAGCCGAACCCAACTAACTAGAATTCATACTGAGAAAAATTGATAATATATATGAAAAAAATGTAATTAATACATAAATATAAAGAGTTGTCAAGAACATGATTCTAATTTAAAAATGAACAAGAAAATAATTTATTAATAAAAATAAAAATTATTCACATGGTTTTAAGAATAAAACCCCAACAAAGGGATATAGAAATAGCTTCCATATCAGGTAAGAGTTCTATCACAAATTCTATTTCTCTTGGTTGAGGTAAAATCGACAATTCTTCGAGAAAAAAACATTGTAACTACTTAAGATCGTAACATATATGGATTATAGGTTATATTGTAATTTGGAAAATTTCATTTTCGAACTGCCTATTCCTAAGTAAAATATGTCTCATTAGGGATTTCAAAAAATTACAAAATTCTTATGATAATCAACATGGGAAAATCTTAACGAAATAACATCCATTCCAATGATGATATTGAACCCTTATATTTCCAAAACTATTAAGTCTACAATATGAGTTTCGGTTCCAAATTCATTACACTTCTCATAAATTTGGCGGGTATTCACAGTGTCAGTTATTGGCAATTTTATAGGTAGATGGTGATCAAGATAACTCATATATGATTTCAGTAAGGATATGAAATCTTTGCTAATAAATCAATGCACATATCCTAAATCAAATAATACATAAGCTAAAAATGATGCAAAGAAAGGTTACCTTATTCCATATCGTGGATGTTTTCCTTCCCAGTTGGTGTAAGTGCAAAAGTCCGACCTTGAGTCTTATTCCTAGATTCATGTATCTTTCCTCATGATGACTTTTGTGGCTGTCGATTATTAGGTTTTCAATTTGGTGTCAAATAGGATGTTTAAGAAAGTTGGCAGAGGGGGTGAATTGTTATTATTTGTAAGGTGAAGTTTTCAGCATTAAGGTCTGATGTGACCAAGTTTGTTACACTCATGTCATCGAATAACTGGTCTATTATCAATATGGACAATCTAAATAAACACTCAAACATCCTTTGGCTTGGAATATAGGTTCATGCTTTGATTACTTTGATTTATTAGCTTTAATCCTCGTTCAAAATTCTTAAATTTCTTGGCTTTCGTATTCACATATTCCTGGGCATAATAAGAAGTTTTGGTAAATCGAGCTTCATATTGTTCCACATTCATATGTTATTGTTTTAAACCTAAGAATTTAAGCACCACTTGATCTCTAACAAATTTAGAAAAATATTTCTTGAATAATATTTCCTTAAATTGTGCCCAAGTTAATCCGTCGATGTTTTGAGTATAACCTACTGACTGTCACCAATGATCTGGTTGTTATTTGAAAAGATATATTGCTAAAATTAACTTGAGTTCAGGTAGTATGCCTACTCCATTAAGTAATTTAAATGTTTGGTGTAACCATTTTTTTGCTTCACTTGCACCTAGTTTTCCTTGAAATGCTGGTGGTCTCTATCGTAAAAACTTCTTAAGTGAATTCATCATTCTCACCTTATAAATCGTTTCAATATTCTCGGGGCGTTGAGGTGGTACATTTTTCTATTATCTTGATAGTGCAATTGATTCTTGTAGGCATTTCATTATATCTTCTATTGGGATTGGATGGGTAACTGAAGGGATTTTCTCGGCTGAATGATCCTCCCGATCCATTTCTAGTTGTTCTTGTCCTTACCATCCTATAAAGTTTATAACTAGATGTAAAGAAATTCGTAGATAATATCATAAAAAACTTTATGTATTTATATATCAATTTATGTTACAACAAATATTATACAATTAAAAGATATAACCTACACAAACAAAGGGTTGCATACTATTATATTATACATCCACATCATTCATATCCTTCTTGTCTATCCTAGCCATCATACCCTATACTATGAGACTGTAACTTAGCCTCTTTAATCCGTATGTAATGAAAGATGACCTCAATCTCTCGTTCTTTTATCAATGTACAATTAGCTTCCTTTGAAATTGGCTTAGGAAAGGCTGGGCCTCACATGGTTAACTTCATTCACGAAACCTCAGTGTTTGAGCTTGACAATGATGTGTGAAAATCCAAAGATGGTTTGGTAGATCCATAATTTAAAGACTAATGTTGGTGGAGTTGGAATAAGTTCTTCTTTAGGTGCAATACTCCAGGAATGGTGAATCACTCATTGTAATATTTTTGGGTCATCAACATACTTTTGGGTTTTCTTTATAGCTTATTCATCTACAATAAAATAAATGTATAACAGAATGTACTTGATGTCATGATTATTTATGGCCCATTCTTGATTGAAGACCTATATGGCTTCATAGATCTTGGTACATCCTTCATTTCATATAGTTTGATCGAATCATTTCCTACTAATGCCATTGATACCTAAATACATCTCATCCCAAACATTCATTTCTGGAAAATAAGAATTAATTTTGGAAAGATACAAAGAAGTTATGAAAAATAAAATCAATAATACCCTATCTTAAGTCCCTCTTAATATTAGTAAACATAGTGCTTACTCTTATACCATGTTGTCATCCGCTATTCTGTGCATAGTGTGAGACGTGTATATAAGAAAAGAGGACAAAAGTAAAAGTTTGAAGAGGAAGAATTTTTTTATTTAAACGTGATACTTAGGTGTCTTATTTGAATATAACAACTAGTCTCACATTACAAAAATAAATGGGGAATTGAAGTACAAACTACATCAACTGATAAGTAATAATAAATATATTCCACAAGGAATTACCGGTCTAACTTAACTCCACACACATGAAAGTAATAGATATTAAAGTTTGATATTATCCTATTTGACCCTTGGTATTCAAAAGGATCTTAGGCCCCATTATTACCCTCAGGTAATAATAGAGGTCCACGGATGACTTCTGACCTCAGATGGATCAATACTTGATCTCCAAGACCTCTGTTGATCTTAAGGATATACCAACATATATATGAGACCTAAGCCATGATTCCCTCCTCCTTGAAAAGTCAATATCTCCAACATATATCCTCAACCAAGCTTAGAGACCATATCACCAAGGTTCCACTGTGTTTGATGATTGGGGAAGACCTCATACTGAAAAGAAATGACCTCCCAAGGTCACCTAACCCTCATAACTAAGGTAAATTAGTCTATGGTACATTAAGATCAATTTATGAGAACCTTTGACAGTTCCATTTCTTTTAAACCTCAGCAAAGTTCCTACAACCAGTCTGACGGGTAGGTTAAAATCATAACACTGTTTCACCTACCTCCACCATGCACACCTAATTGCGTACAAAGCTCCTATATGCATTTAATTCACTTAGCAATTACCTTACACCACCTCCAAAACCTTTGGCCAACACTCCACCACCTTGCTGACAATGTGAGACCTCAGAGGTGCCTTAACCATGTTGTGTCAATCCATTCATTTTCTCTCCTAGAGTTTTTATATAAATAAGAGTCTAGTGGAAGGTAAAGACACATTCCAGAAATCATACTTGAAGAGAACCAAGAGTTTAAGCATTGTTAAGTGTTTACTCCGTCTTGTAGACTCTCTCAACCCACTATTAAGAGCATATATTTGTAACTTGGATCATTTCAAGTTATCATATACATTGTTTATCTTGTTGAGCCCTAAATTAATAATTAGGAACATTTAAAGAGGTCAATCAGTTACTTCCTAATGTCCTTTAGATTGTTTACAAAGGTCGCAAGAACCCAGAAACTCTTGACTCAAGAGGTCCCTTAGATTGTCATAACTCTTTTGATCTAATAAACAACATAAACACATTTGACAGTGGATGAAGGGCCACTCCTAAGGTCCGAACCACTTTAAATAATTATTTCACAATTTGAAGTACCTCTCCTCTTACCCTTTTGAGGTCCAAAGGGGAGCACATGTGGGTCTGAAGTCACTTATTGTGTCCATTTCTATCTCTCCTTTGCTGGCGGGGAAGAAGATCTCGTGCCTTCTTCCTCTACGAGCGCATCGGCCATCGTCGATGTGGGGTGATGTAAAAAGATAGAGTCGCAAGCCTATTTTGCAAAAAATAGGCAAATGAACATATCCCCACCTCGAGAGAGCAGCATCAAAGACAAACTAATGCTTACGAAACTAATAGTTCAGAGGTTCGGGGGCTAAGTTACGGAATGGGAAGGTGTTAGGAACCCATCCCTCCCTTTCGATCTCTCATGGGCTTGTGTTAATATTTTCCTTAATTTTCCCATGAAGTCTGTGTGCGTGTATATATAAATGGAGATCAGAATCGCCCAAATCATATCATGAAAAAGATAGAGTGAGGTCATCCATAGTAATGTTCCTAAAATAATATCTAGAAAATACGATGTATGCATTTATCGAGATATTGTTCATTATGATGAAATGATAATATATGTTACGTAAAATGCTAATATGGATCACAATTATAATAGATTTTAAATAATGCATAGATGAAATGGATGCAAATGAACAAATGGCAAGTTAAAAAATGAGAAATTGGACTCGAGTCTCGGGCTTTAACCCAAGACGCCTACGTACCCTATAAAGGCATCAAAGTCCACGTAGTTCACATGAGGCATAATGGTGGAGTTTATCCCATAGATTCGAATGAGAATTTATTATATGTGAGCATGTGGAAAATGTATTTTTAGTTTTGAGAAATTGTGGTGGATAATCCCGTTGAAATTTATAGGTGTAACCCTCTTTTTCTTTGTTTTGAGTTTTTTTATATAGAAAATAGAGTATGTGCAATATAACTAATAAATGAAGAGGTATTAGTGTGTATTAACTAAAGTAAAATCTAGATTAAGAATATATGTAATTAACACGAAAATAAAGAATTTAAAGAGAGAGAAGGATTTTTGGACCTTCTTTGGAGGTTTGAGGCTTGATCTTGATCCTTGATGAGCTCCCTTGAATGTTCAGCTGAATGTTGAATGAGAGAGAATGATATTTTGCTAAATTGGTTATGAAAATTAGGGGAATGAAAGATGAAAAGGAATTTCACACAAGGAAACTTCGATGATTGCAAGAGAATGTTGTTGAGATCACTGATATTGATGGATTTGAGGTGTTCCTTAAGAGTGAGATCATGAACTCTATGTATAGGGTAGGGGGTGCTGATCGGCATAGATCTAGACCTGCCAATTGGCAAGTAGCCTTAGACACACTGCCGATAGGCAGGGAAATGTACCTGCCAATCGATAGTATCTTGTAGATTTTTTTTAAATAATGATCGTAGAATGCAATCCATAAATACAAATTTCTCCCATTAATTTAGAGACCTTTAAGAGTACTTTGGTCCACTCTCGGGTCTGGGAGTTGACTTTGTGTCAAACGGGGCTCTGAAGTGCTCGTCGGTCCTTTGGATGGGAGATCGTCAGACAGTAATGGATCGTGTGTCAAAACTGTATGTCACAATCGCGCACAGGGCGGACCGTTGGAAAGGTTATTAGAGGTATTTTAACATTCAAAAGAGCTTCGCTTGGTTTGAAGAGTTGATTTTGGGCAACTAGGGCCTGAAATCGCCCGGTGACCGTTCGGAGTAAAATGAACCGTTCGTCCGTATCTTAACATTCAAACATGTGGAGGACCATTAGAAAGCGTATTCAGTTCTCTTTAAAGATTAATTCAGTCTTGTTCAACTTTAATAGTTGACCCTAGTCAAATGGAGCCCGGGAGCACCCGGTAGCCTTTGGATCACTTTTTGGGGAAAAACAAATCGTTCGTCTGAATGGTTATGCCATTTTTTAAACTAAGAGGACCATTGGAAAGGAGTTTCAGTGACCTTATAAGATTCATTGAGCTTTATCTCTAATGATGAAGTTGATTAGGGTCAAATCGGGGCCCAGGAGCACCCGATGGACTCTAGATAGTGACATGGGGAGATACTAAGGACCTAAGGAGAGGCTTAGGGAGGGGGGTCTATGACACCTTGCTTAATTAAATACTAGGTTATCAGGCCTTTATTATATTAAAATAAAATATCCAGTTAGTCCATTCTTAGTATCACTATTGAATTTTTTTTAATATTTACTAACCACCTATTATTTGAAAAGCTGGTGTCAAATTTTATCTTTTTAATTAACATAAAATAAATGGATAATAATGTCACACTCCACCATTTAAGTATAAAACTCACAATGAATAAATGACAAAACATTAAATATGTCTGAATCACACAATCCATTCTAAAATATCCATACAGTAATCGAAAATAAAATTAACTCCAAAGTTTAATACATCATAATAAAATCTAAAATATCTGAATGATAATATAATAGAAATGGACAACATATCCGATTGAAATAAATGCTCAAAATGAAGAAATGAGGAGTACTGAGGCGTATAATATCTAGGACCTACAACTTCCAAAGCTGTTGTAGCACGCCAAAAGATAGAACTTGCTAAGCCTAGTGTCCCTGTAGCTGGGCACCTAAAATGTTTTACAAAAAGAAAAGAGATTTGGAGAAAATGGGTCAGAGGCTGAGTAAACTGGTTTAAAAGTTTAGCAAGTGTTTAAATGCAAAATTAGCAAATATTATATACATATTAGGCTTACGCTCTCTCACTTGAGATGCTCACCTCTCATCTAATGTGGACACCTAACGTGTATGTTTAACCCGTTCTAGTCATGTTATCCCGCCTAACTACTCCAAACCAAATTTACTACTACACAACCAACTCGTAACATTTTCTCGTATATCCCATACAATATGTTATTGTATTCTTCCTAGCCATGCGACAATTATAAATTGCTCATTTTATAGTTAATTACTCACATCCACGAGTTATCATAAATATTACAATCTTTCTCTTGTACTAGGCACTCACAGTAGAATAAGTTATTAATATATATATATATATAACACAAAATTGCACCCTTAGGATGAGACCTCCCGGTGCATGCATACTCTGCTATCATGTCCCGATACATCACGCACTGTATAAAGGACTGTTGGTTCCATATCTCTCTCGAACCATAAATACAAATCACATATATTGGAGGCGAACATAGTCCCTACAAATGGGTCTCGCACCTACCTATGCTCCTATTCAACCGTTAAAACTATCATACTCTCAGATAACACATATCCAAGGTCCTATATTCTGGGTACAAGTCTAAAGTCCCCCCAATGGTATCATCAGGATAAGACCGTCCACGATGAAAAACCTCCCCCTGATAGCAAGAAGCTTAGGTATGTCATATAAATAATAAATCATACAATAGGTATTCACACAATTTACCTATTTATATCATTAGTATAGGTGTACACGCAACCTATCATACAATCCCATATGTAGTATATCTATATCCCCCGAATATTTAACATATTAATTAATTTTAATTATACTTCTCACCGTACACCCTAAGTATCCTTCTATACTTGAAATATTTTAACAAATCATCAAACTATTTCAGTAGGGAAATTGTCCCTCTACCGTTGGCCCGGTCTTAGGTTCACTTGTAACCTTCACGTTCATTCAAATATCCGTGATATTATTTAACATTAAATAATTCCCATTATTAGCTCACATTCTACGTAACCCACTTAAATCCTCGTGAGGTCAAATTACATCCAAATCTACCCTAAGGTTTCAAAACTCGATTATCTCTAATTGGGAACAAATTATCAACACAAATACCTAAGAAGATTTAAGCAAAAATACACATTCCGAACCGGTCTGCCTAAATGTAAGTAACAACACTCCGAATAGGTGCGGTGGCTGCCGTGAATCGGTCTGGTGGACCTCAGATCACCTCCTTTCTTACGCAATTACGAATTTCATGCATTTTCTTAACCAATTCTCACGGATTTTTACCAAATTAAAAACCAAGATTCCAAAGAAGCATGTAGACATTTAGGGGTGATTTCCAATGTAAAAAATTATCTAATCATCAAGAATACTACCCAAAAACATGTTAATTTATGATTATCATCAAGAACCCTAGTTTTATGTTCTTCCATGTTCACACACCTACAAGTCCAGATTTTTTCCATCCATTAAAGTCTGATTTTTCTTTAATTATTCCAGAATTCCATCTACATGCAACTCGTAACCAAGATTAAATTTAATTCTCCAATTTCAAAATCAATTTAATAGATACATTGTTATTTCTTCAAATCTACTCTAACATGGATAACATATGCACATAATTTATCATGATAAACACTTGCCTCTTTTGGTAGGCCTGATTCATTGAAGAAGAAGGGTATTGTTGTAGTCCTCTCTCCTAGATCTATGCGACGGTGGTGATATTGGTGCAAGAGGATGGCTTTTGGCCTTAAAACTCCCAGAAACTCTCTCCTTATCACTCCGGTGCTCTCTCTTTGTTTTGGTAACTGTAAACTCTAAAGTCCCATACGTTATAGCAGATATAACCTCTCAATTTTCCCCTGTCCCTCTTCCCCAAAATTTCAAAAGACAAAAATACCCCTCTAGGGTGCCAGTTTGGCTTGAAAATGCCCCGAGGCCCAAACTATACCCCGGGTAGATTTTCTGACTATTTTGACCCTTCAGGACACACTGGCGCCCTCAAAACGACCATATTAAATACAAAAAATGAAAATACATTTTATTTCTAAATTTAGTCCCGGCACGACTGACACTCGCGTCCCGACTACATTTATCGTAACTGCCGTATTTCTCTCTCATGTCAAATCTTAATATTTTCTCATCATTATAATTACTCATTCAGTTAGTAATATTCAATATAAATAAATATTAACCTTTATCTCTCCGATTAATATTTATCGTCCCGGATTAATTATTCCAATTTAATTTAATCAACCCTAATTTGAGGCGGCTTACCTGATCGATCGATCCATCGATCGACCTAGGTAGTCGATCGATCGACTATGCCAGATTTCAGGCGGTTCGATGATTTTATTTGTAGTGTTAGAGTGGGATTAGGATTTCTAATTGCTATTTAACCATTCTAATCCGTAGGGGGGACTTCTCATAATCACTTTTTCACAAGTTTTTCTCCGGAAAGCACTTCCAACAGTTTTTCCTCTCCACTATATTCTTCAACCTCCAACATAATCAAGTTTTTGTCATAAGTTTTGGGAGGATTAATTGAGGTTTAATCAAGTTTTTTAAGGAACACTACTTTGTTATTTTTTCGAGAGGAATCCAACTGTTCTACCAGTTTTTCTCTAACTTAATCTCATGCATGAATACTCTATTCTTTTCCTTTAGTATTATGCGTTTTGAGTGTCGCCTAAACACATAATTACATGTTTTCTTAAAAGAAGTAGTGACTTAATTAGGAAAAGTGGACACTAATTATAGGACTGTTTTTATTAAATCCATTAATCTGAATAATATTAATAACCCACGGGTACGTAGGATTGATGAGTGGATTTTGGGTTTATTGGTATAGGTTGCATGTAGAAAAAACTTGGTTTTGAATTAATTAAATTTTGGGGACGTAAACCTCATGTAAATTGTGTAGAGATAATAAAATTTGGAATATGATGTAGTAATGATGAAATCTCATAGTATTTAAATTAAAATAATTAAAGGGGATTAATTGGGTGTTTATGACGATGTGATAATTAAATTAAGATTTAATTGAATTGGACTATTATGGGTAGTTTTATACATTGAATAATTATGCTTATTTGTGTGACTTGTTGATATTATTATATTTCCTTTGTGACGATGGGTTGTTGGGTATTTTTTTCTCCCTATATTTTAGGATGCCTTCTAGGTATGGGACCAGTGGGTAGACCTTTTAATGATTTATGCCTTCTAGGTATGGGACTAGTGAGGATAGATTATTACGACTTTATTATGTCGGGGGTGGACTGATTTTTGATACTTTATCGTCGTTACGCTAACCTAGGCATAACACTAGGACGCGATTTATGTTAGAAATTCATCCTATACATGGGGTAGGACGTATTGATAACTTGGGGACCCTTAGGTATAGGACTAAGTGGTATTTTGAGGATCTCACATCAATTAAAATGGTGGGATAATTTATAAATTGAGAAATTGAGAATTAATGCCTAAGATAAAAATGGGTATTAAAATTAGTGGCGACATAAATTGCGGGGGATAGATAGTTTAACTGGATTCAACTGGCATTTTATGTTGTGTCGTGTGTGGAACATTGTTAAATAATGGAGGATCGACAATTTAAACGATTTCGACTGGCGTTTTGGCAAGGGGAAGTGTGGCACTTTGGTGGAAATTACCACCCGGGACGGGAGGGTCATAATAAAAAGTGAGAAAAATAATAAAAGTTGGTTAATTTAATTAATTAACATCATGGGACTTGGGAATTTAAAATCATATTGGTGTGCCTTTTTAAATGGGGATCTTTGCGGGTAGTTAGTGACTTATATATGTCACGTTTAATTATCTCGTATAATTTAAAATTCTCTATTCTGATATTTATTGCGTATAATGCTACTGTATGGATTCAAGGATCCTATTTGAGGGGAGTAGTGTGTATTCATGCTCATGGCTCTGACCTCGTGCGCTGACTAATTTTTTCAGGATAAGTTTTGGAGAAGCTACATAGGATTATCGAAGTTTGTCATTTGGAGGTGTAGCTGGTGATTATTCGTTTTATTGCTTTATTTAGTTAGACTTTCTTTTCAGTTATATTTAATTATGAGACTTCATTTTAGTTTTATTAGGCCACTCGTCTCCAAAGTTGTTTAAGGATTTCAGTTGGAATATTTGTAGTCAGTTGATTATTCAGATTTTAAATTAACTCATACTTTAGAGATTGAATTTAATTGAAAGTTTAGCATCTGATGGATCTTTTATCTTTATCATTTGGGAGTGATTCAAATATTTATCTTATGGATTGATTTTATTATGTCTCATATCTTTCTCATGCTAAGAATGGTATTTATTTAGTTCGCACCCGAAGTAGTCCGGCGGCGATGGCTGGCCACCCCGTCTATCGGATTGCACGGGGTGTGACAGATGGTATTAGAGCTTAGGTTCGGGTCTTTGGGTTTTGGGTCTAGCATGCGTGAGAGACGTTTTTTCTTTAGAAATAGAAATTTTTTGAAGACGTGTTAGGTCTCGTGGTGAGGATGTTTAGAATTGATTAGAGGACTTTAGTATAGTAATTTTTGGGAAATAGAATCGAGAAGTATTTTATTTCGAGTGTTAAGTATCGTCGAATTTCCAGGGTGAAATTCCTTGTTAGTGGGGAAGTATGTAACAACCCGAATTTTTTAAATAGGAATTTTTAAATTAATTTTGGAAATCGGAGAAAAATAAAATTTTGGATTTTATAAATTTTATAATTTAAAATGTTGATTTTTACATTTGAAAAATAAATTTTCAAATGGAATTGGATTCGGAATTAAAAATGGATTTTTAATTGAATTTTTATTATATAGAAGAGTCCTTAAAACATAAAACTCTCTAAGAGTCCTCAAAACATAAAACTCTCTAGAAAGAAAAATATATAAAAATATTCGACCATTCGATCAAGTTGAAATGTTTTGTGCAGCTTCCTCTCGTCTTCAGCTACTACACCCTTAAAATTTAGCCAATTCCAATAGTTCGATCATCCGAAATATTTTTTTTAGTGTTTGTATCTGATTAGAACTCTTTTCTTAATCAAACTCTTAATCATTTATATATCACAACAAATTCGTGGCTTGGCTTTTCAAATCACTTTTTCTACAAACCATAGCCCCAAACTTATTCAAGATTTCAACCTTAAATTAGAAGGCTTATTTGGTGTTTTCTCGAGTTTGGGCTAGAACAAAATTTGATTATTTTCACAAAAAGAACGTGATGATGTGTTTAGATTTTGAGGCTAAAATTATGTGATGATTCATTTGATGATTTTAAGATACAGGACTTACACAATATGATCCTAAATTCTCTCGAGTGTATTCCGTTTGTTTTTCTGTGTTAATTGCATTCGTGTTGAATTATGATATTCATTTGAAATCTGAAAATTATTGGAATCTTGATATTGATTCATTGTGATATATTATTTTGTGATTTGGGCATCGTGTCATGAGATTTTAATATGTCAAGGAGAATGGGCACTCGCCAATAGTCCAAAATTCTGATATGCTTAAGAATGCATAGGCGCGGTGAGGTGAGGCCTGGTGACCCATTGATGTGTTGTTGAGAAATTAATATTGATATAATGTTGGAGTATTGCATTTGATTTGAATATGCGATTCGTATTATTGCGATTTATTTACCGTGCTAATTATTTTTGAGCATCTATTCCTGTCATATTGTGTACTTCTCCGTACTTTCTTTTAGTTAGAAGTTTAGTGTGGATTGGGATGCTATGGGCTATTTTGGATACATATTTTAGAGCATAGCTTGGGAGATTTATTTTTTTGATGTATAAACTAGTGGTGTAATTTTAGTTGGAGGCTTGGCTATTTTGTATTTGAGAGAAACTTTATTGTAATCGCGATTGTGGAAATAGAAGATTCGTGCTTTTTTTATATTTCAATTGTAGAATTTAGATGATCTATTGTTGACGGATTTAGTTTAGTTTAATCGTAGTAGCACAATGCGTGTCTTTTTTGGGTGCGAGGGGTGTTATAGTACATCACGCACTGTATAAAGGACTGGTGGTTATATATCTCTCTCGAACCATAAATAAAAATCACATATATTGGAGGTGGATATAGTCCCTGGCCAAATGGGTCACAAACATACCTTTCTCCCATTCAACCGTTGAAACTATCATACTATCAGATTATACTTCTCACCATACACCCCGAGTATCCTTCGCTAATCAAAATATTTTAACAAATCATCAAACTATTTCAGTAGGTAAATTGTCCCTCTACCGTTGGTTCGATCTTAGGTTCACTCGTAACCTTTGCGTTCATTCAAAGATCCATAATATTATTTAACATTAAATAATTCCCATAGTTATCTCACATTCTACGTAACCCACTTAAATTCTCGTGAGGTCAAATTACATCAAAATCTACCCCAAGGTTCCCAAACTCGATTATCTCTAACTAGGAACAAATTCAAATCCCTAAGATTTTGGAACATGAGGCCCCCCGAATTTTGAAATTCTTTAAAATAAACGAGATGTTTCAAATGAAATTTCCATCTAAAATTAAATTCAAATTTTAAAACATAAACAAACTTAAAATTTTAATTTCTTACAAATTTAAATTAAATTAAACAAGAAGTGAAATAAAAAATTACTCGAACATTAATTTTCACTTAAACACAATTAATTCAACCCAAGTCCTAAAATTTGCCTAAACAATAATTAATTCATTTTCGATATAGGTTATACCAAATTTTATCAAATTAAATTATGCCCACTTAAATTAAATTAATTTAAATTTACCCAAACATATTTTAACACCAAAATAAGCAAGATTACAAATTAAACCAAATTTTATCTTTTTAACCTAAGCATACGTTTGAGGTGAGTGAAATAAGATAAAAGAAACAATCTCACTATGCGGCTATGTACGAGAAAAACCCACAACGGGAAAAACCTCGGACGGCCCTTGCCCAACAAATCCACTGGACACAGTTTTACAATTACAAGACAAAAAGACTTACAACACTCGACCTATCTCCCTTCAAGACCCGATGATTCTTCTTACAAATACCTCTGTCTAGTTGATAACCACGACGTCCATCACAGTCTTGGATTCAATCAATGGGGGCACAATCCGCCGTCAACCACACATGGTGGCTTTCACCATGTGAGAAAGCCGCAGAAAAACAAATCTTCTCCTTTATGGGTAGAGAATGAACCCAAACTTCTCTTCTTGTTGGTGTAGAGAAAAACCGGTGCCAAACAAACACTCTAAGAAAATAATATATATGAAAGAACTTGGATTTAAACAAATATATGGGTGTGTATGTATTTTTGGTAGACTTTCATCCATGAAAATTAAAAATACAAAAAGGAACTTTTTCTCTCAAGTATGTTGCTTTCTCTATCTCTTGGAGGGAATGAAAAAGTTACTGAAAAAGTGTTTCCCACACTTAGTTATTCAGGAAAAAGTAATGGGAAAACAAGTGGGAAAGTGGGAAGTTTTGTAAAAAAACTGTCAGAAAAATTGCCCAGGTCGTTCGAACGACAATCTAACGAGATAAATACTGAAATGTCGTTAGAAGGAAAACCAAAATCTTGTTCGAACGAGTTTTACTAATAAAAAATTCAGAGAGTTTTAACATAAAGTTATTGGAATCCTCATTCGAATGAACTCGTTTGAACGAGAAAAAGTCGTTCGAAAGACTTTTCAGAAAATTAAAAAATTCTTCAAATTTCATTTTAAGCCCAAAACTTTTTATACAAAATTCTAAAAATATTTTCTGAAAATAAAAGTCATTTAGACAAAAATAACCCCCATAAAAATATTACAAATTTCGCTATATATATTAAAATCATTCATACCTTTTGGAGACATGAAATCCTCAAATGTTTATGATGTGACACATGGCGTTAGAAACTCGACAAGGATGGAGCTTTAGATCTTGGTCGCTATGTCTTCAACTCTTAAAATGTCATAGGCTTGATTGGAGCAAATTTCTATCCTCTGACTCAAATGATTTTGTTCGGAATTGAGCCAACACTATATAAGACTCAATTGGAAATTTATGACCTTACATAAGAAGCTTTAAGAAAAAAGACACATTTCGAACCGGTTCGATGGGTGCAGCGGAACGGTTCGGTGGACTTGAGATCGCCTCCTTTCTTACGTATTTACAAATTTCTCCCATTTTCTTAACCAATTCTCATGGATCTTTACCAAATTAAAAACCAAGATTTCCAAAAAACATGTAGACATATAGGGGTGATTTAGAATGTAAAAATATTATCGAATCATCAAGAATACTAACCAAGAACCGGTTAATTTATGATTATTATCAAGAACCCTAGTTTTATGTTCTTCCATGTTAACACACCTAGAAGTCCAAATTTTCCCATCCATCAAAGTCTGATTTGTCCTTTAATTATTCATAATTCCATCTACATGCAATTCTCAACCAATTTCAACATAATTTTCATAGATACATGGTTATTTCTTCATATCTACTCTAACATGGATAAAATATGCACATAATTTTGAAAGATAAACACTTACCTCTTTTGGTAGGTCTGCTTCATTGAAGAAGAAGGGTATGGTTGTAGTCCTCTCTCCTAGATCTATGCGACGGTGGTGATAATGGTGCAAGAGGATGGCTTTTGGCCTTAGAACTCCCAGAAACTCTCTCCTTATCACTCATGTGCTCTCTCTTTGTTTTGGTAACTGTAAACTCTAAAGTCCCTTATGTGATAGCAGATATAACCTCTCAATTTTCCCATGTCCCTCTTTCCAAAAATTTCAAAAGATCAAAATACCCCTCTAGGGTGCCAGTTTGGCCTAAAAGTGCCCCAGGGCCCAAACTAAACCCCAAGGTGGACTTTTCTGACTATTTCAACCCTTATGGACACACTGGCGCACTCAAAATGACCATATGAAATATTAAAAATTAAATTACATTTTATTTCCAAATTTACTCTTGAGACGACTGACACACATGCCCCGACTACATTTATCGCAACTTCCATATTTCTCACTCATGATAAATTTTAATATTTTCCTGTCATTATTATTACTCATTAACTAAGTAATATTTGATCAAATAAATATTAACCTTTATCTCTCCAATTAATATTTATCATCTCGGATTAATTATTCCATTTGAATTTAATCAATCCCAATTTAATCCAAATATAAAAATCATAAAATTATGGGGTGTTACAGTGTCCTAGAATGTGGTGTTTGCAGATCTCCTCGACGGGTGATCTTAGAACAAGTGAACCCGTCAAATAGACACCCCATTATGTTTTAGGAAATAGGCCAATTCTACGTACCTAAGGGGAGAGGATGACCTATTTATATGGTTGAGGTCGATTCGGAGGACCTAAGGTAATGATGGGGATGGCCAAATCTGTGGGTCGAGGTCGATTTTGAAGACCAAGGGTAGGTAATGACCAATTTTTAGGGTCGAAGCCAATTCTGAGGCATTTAAGATGGGAGCGACAAATTCTGAGGGCCGAGGTCAATTATGAGGACCTAAGATGAGAGTGACCAATTCTGAGGGTCAAAGACGATTATGAGGGATTTAAGTAAGAGTGACCAATCCAGAGGGCCGAGGTTAATTCTGAGGACCTTAAGTAGAAGCGACCAATTCTGAGGGCCGAGGTCAATTCTGAGGACCTTAAGCAGAGGTGACCAATTCTGCAAGTCGAAGCCAATTCCGAGGACCTAAAGTAGAAGCGATAAATTTTGAGGCTCGAGGTCAATTTTGAGGAACTTAAGTAGAGGTGACCAATTTTGTGGGTCGAAGTCAATTTTGCGGGCTTTAATTAGAAGCGACCAATTCTGAGGGCTTTAAGTACAGGCAGACAATTCTGAGGGCCGAGGCAAATTATGAGAACCTTGAGTGGGGGCGACCAATTCTAAAGGTCGAGGTTAATTCTGAGGACCTTAAGTAGAGTTGACCAATCCTTCTAGTCGAGGTCAATTTTAAGGACCTTAATTAGAGGTGACCAATTCTGCAGGTTGAAGCCAATTATGAGGGCTTTAAGTAGGAGCAATTAACTTTGAGGGTTGAGGTAAATTCTGAGCACCTTAAGTAGATGAGACCAATTCTAAGGATATTAAGTAGAGGTGACCAATTCTGCGGGTTGAGGACCTTAAGTAGGAGCGACCAATTCTGAGGGTCGAGGCCAATTCTAAGGAACTTAACTATAAATGATGAATTCTCATGGTCAAGGTCAATTCTGAGTTCCTTAAGTGGGATTGAACAATTCTGAGGACTTTAAGTAGAGGCGACCAATTCTAAGGGAAAGGTCAATTCTAGGGACCTTGAGTAGAGTCTGGTGTATGATTTTCATGGAAAAATTTGGAGACTACTCTGGGAAGAGATACTAATATGAGGTTTGGATGTAGCCCTGCTTGGGGAATTTTTTTATTTCTACTGTGTCCCTTGGAGACGTTCTTGGAGAGATATCCAAGTGGTATAAAATTCCGATGGGGGATTGGATTTGAGAATTCTACTGGGAAAATAATTATGGGATTTCGTTAAGGAATTATGAGATTTAATTTGGGGGAGTGAATGTGGTATTTAATTCGGTTAGGGATTTGAGATCTTAAAAAATAATTTTCTTAGTGAAGAAATGTTCCCAAATTCATCGGGTAATTTTAGAAATTTTCTATTATTTTTGTACGAAATTTCAGGGTAATGCTGATGGACAGGGTGTAGGGGGTGCCAAACGGCAGTGGCACGATCTTTTGGACTCCTTCGGACATGTGAAAGGACAGTGCCAATTGGTATGTGTCCGAGGAATGCCGATTGGCATGCCCCTTAAACTCATATAAAAGGGGCGATATTTCTTCATTTTTCATAGATTTCAGATCTTCTATCTTCTGCCTTTGTTTTTTGCGAACTGTTCTAACGTTCTTATTTTTTCCAAGACTAAGAAATGGAAAATATTTCAAGCAGTGCGGTCCACATGGCGTGATTGAAATTTAATGACTGGGCACATTTGGAGTGGAGGGCCAAGGTGCCCCTAGTGATGGGCATTGAGAATGCATTTGATTCGTTTGAGCCGGTTGCGGACGAACGAACACTTTTGCGTGAGCCTCTGCACCATCGACCGTCTAGGGTGGTGAACCCTAGTGGTTATGTAAGTGTTAATGACCTTTGGTAATTACCTTTTTCTTATTATTTCCTTATTTTTCTTAATTTGGACAAGGTATTTCCTATTGCTTTGATAGACTGATATATCTATGTCGAACCTGCATTATCGTGGGACGACGGGATTCAAGGACGTCTGGGAGAACCTTCCTCCACTGGTGCTGATAACACATCTTTTTTTTATATGTCGTTGTAGAGTAAAAGAAGGTCAATCAAAAATTCCTTTTGGTACCTGCAAACACAGTAAAATTGTATATTGGCAAGTAAGGTGTCAATCCGCGCTCCTTAATGTGGACAAGAGCAAAGTGAAAACAAGTATGCTTTTTCAAACAATTATGAAGGGATATTTATACTACTAGTTATGAACTAAAATTTAGAACTACACTAATAAATAAAGAAAATGATAAAGTGAGCTAAATATGAGGAGGAAACAATTATTAGATAATTCAAGGGATTAAAATTCACCACTTAACCTATTTATTTTCGTTAATTAGTTTGTCTATTTGAAATACCCCAAACATATATGAATTCACAAATCAACTCTCGTTGCAAATGTAAAGTTACATATAGTCCTTTTAGAAGATTCATATTTAAATTTCACATTCTCACAAAATTTAGATTTAAACATTTTCTAATAAATCATCCGCTAGGGAAAATTCAGTAAAGTATTTTAAATCGTAAAAAAAATACATTTTTAGAGTAGAGAAATTCAAACTATAATACCATTCAAAAATTGCCCATCTTTAGTTTAATTAATGAATAAATATTATAATCGAAATTTACGATTTTCTCTCGAAAATAATTCACCCTCTCTCGAGGTGTAAATATAATCTGTAAAATTTTAATAATAATATTTAAAGGGGCATAATAAATAAATAAACCAAAAATAAAAATAATTAAGTTAAGGGTTTCATCTCACCCCTTGAATGCGGTATTTAGCCTCTCATTTTTTTATTATTACATATAAAATGTAATAACGACACAATAAGAGGCATAATATAAATAATCTAAGAGATAACAACATAAAAACCAAGTCTCCTTAAATTTTCATTCAAATCCGAAGCTTTGACATGATTAATAACCCACAAATTTGAGTTTCAAGCACTAAAAATAATACCACTCAACTCACAATATGTATCTTACAAAAATAATCTACCTCACACTCAAGTCACTATATATAAAAAATAGAAAAGAATAAATAAAAATAGAATAAAAAAATTGAGCTCCAAAACTAAAAACTACACTACTCTCTCCCCACTCTTGCACTGTTCTCCTGTTGGCTCTCGCTTGTCTGAATTGAAGAGTCTTGTTTTATAAGAGATTACATGGGGATATGGTTGAGGGTAGTTTAGGGAAAATGAGGGTAAAAGTTAACATGTGACTTTTATTTATGGAATGTGTAGAAGCTTGGGATGTGGGGATAAAAGGTTTGGCATAAAAAGGGAAATAAAGTCAATGGGTGAGTTTTGTTTTGTTTCATTCTTGGACAAAAGCAGGTAGAAATCGGGTTGGTTTGGGAGTTAAGAAATGGAAGATGGGAAATGGGTCTTGAATAATGGGAAATGTGGGTTTCGGATATAGGAGATGGAACCGCCCGAGTAAGAGGTCGGGTTTAGTCGCCAACCTGATCTGGGTCAGTTCAGCAGGTGGTTCTGACCGCTGGCCTAGGAAGGAGGTGTTGCGGGTATGATTTGGAGGTTTGGTCGGAGTTTGGACGGTTTTCACGGAGATGGAGGTTTTGGTGATCAGGATTAGTATGAATCGGGCCGTCATTTTGGTTTCGGGTTGATTACAAGTGGGGGATTGGATCTCGGGTTTAACATGGCAGCAGATGGGTCGATTTCAGGTATGGTGGTTCGAATTCATAAATGCAATCTGGGTCGAATTTTTGGGTGATGGTTGTAAGAGGTGGGTTCTTGGAATACATTTAGTATCAAGTTAGGCGTAACCCTTTATCAAGATCAAGACTAACACCATTAAGTATTAAGTTGTGACAGTGACCATAGGTGGATGAGAGACAATGGGGGTTTAATATTCAGACTTTTATTAAATGATACATTTACGTGGGAGATGAATAACGATCATAATAAATGGATGGGACCAACGGGTAGCGTGGTCGGAGGGAGAAAGAGCAAGAACTCTAAGCACAATAATAGCAAGGCAGTAACTTCAGCCTCAGTTAATGCTAAATGATAGGGGTATTAAATGGGTATGAGGAGTTAATTCTCTCACAATAGCTCTCATGTAAGGGGGAATTTGGGCAGCAATTCTAGGCTCAGAATTCTCTCTCCACTCTAATTTGTTCATCTGGTGTATTTATACGGGGCAAGGCTGCTAGAGTAAGCTTTCATGTGATTGATCTGAATAGATGCATTAAATGCAATAGATATTGCATCAAATGCATGGTATATTGCATTAAATGCATGGGATCTTCTAGTTTTGGAGGGAAGCCGTTCTATTGGCTGGAAGCATTGTGGGCATTAATGAGGAGAGTAATACGTCACTTGGGGCTTACCCGAGGATGGCTAAAGGGACATGTTTGGTGAACTAGACCTGCTATCCTAAGGATAAACCAACTTAAGTGCTATATTTTTTAGTCCCTAAATGTCAGACGTTATGACGTCAGAGAGTGGTTAAATAGTGATTGTGTTAGGTGCACAATCACATTAGTCAGGCAAGCTGGTATCTCTTCTAAGTTTGCTCGGCAGATAGGTAGCTCGAGTAACTTGGTTTCAGTTTTTTGGTCAAGATTTATCTTTATAACCAGTGGTGCAAGATTGAGGTACCTCAAGGAGGTTCCCACGAACATGTAAGAGTTGAGGTGTCTCGGATGTAGTGGCTCGAGCGACCATATGTGATGAGTGAAGTTTTTTGCCCAAGTGTCCCAAGAGGGTTGGTAACTGTATTCCCAACGTTGCTTTTCTCTCAATCCTCCAAACCATTTCCCTGCGAGGTTCCCAAGTGGATGTTTTTTGATAGAGCATGTTAGCTCTCCCATACCCCCCAGGCATAGTCCTTCGTAGGTATCAAATAACTTCACTCAACATACATTTATAAGATGAAATAAATGACAAAGATTAGTCTATTTATTATTACAAACTATTGTAATCCAGGTGACTTTGGTCTATAAGTTGCATCCTTCGAACTAGGTTCATTAGAAAGTCTTCGAGGTAGGTTCTTCGAGCCACTTTTGCGAAGGATCTTCGAGGTAATTAGCTTGAGTGGCCTTCATTCTCCTTCTTCGTAGGTCAATCAATCTTTTGACTAAGTTAATCACTCTTTGGTGGGGACTCCCCCTACAATGGCGTTAATTGTGGTTTGGGTTTCATTGTAATGGAGGTAGGAGAGAGAGTGAGTGTGTTGGTGGAAAAGATGAAGGTGAGGGGTTTGGGAGTATGTGAGGTGTAAGATTGTTAGGGTGTGCTAGGGGATGTGTTTGTGTGTGTGTAAGGTGCATGGGAGTGGGGTGTGCATGGGTTTATGTGTGTGTTTAATTTTTGTACCCAATAAAAATTAAGACCTAACTAAAAACATAAAAATAAAAATCTAATTAAAAATTAAAATGCTAACCTAATAAATATTAAAACAAAAGAAAACATAAAATCAAATCAAACTAGAAAATTAACTTCTGACTAATAAAAGACTTAAAACTAACTAACTAAAACAAAACTAAAAATTAAGATCAATAAAACTAAACATTAAAATCCTAATAAACTAAAACAAAAGAAAATACAAAATAAAAATAGAAATTAAATTTATAATAAAAGACAAAATAAATCTATCCTAAAAAAAATAAAGCTAAATAAAACTAAAAATTAAAAATAAAGATCAAATAAAAAATAAAACTAACACGTAAATAAATATTAAAAAGAACCAACAAAAATAAACCCTAAAAATATATAACAAGACTCTAAATAAAAATATAAAATAAATTCAAAAAAATAAAACAACTCAAATAAAAACGTAAAAATTACTAAAAGTACAAATTTAACACACAGGGCTCGAGGTAGGTTTAGGCCAGGTCTGGGCTAAGTTAAGGCTAGGTTTAGGTACAAAAACTGGGATTTAGCCATTTATGGATGCAATTTGTCTCGAAATAATGGTTTCGAAATTTCAACTGCAATCAAGCCCGCACAATAGAAAAATATGCGCATAAGACCCATTTTGTCGAGAATCAACAATTGGAAATCGTCTATTCGGGGTATTATTTAAACACTTTTAGGTGCTCATCATGTGCAATGGGTGGTTTCATCAGCTGGTTTTGGTAGTTTGGCGTCTGCATTGGATAAGACTCCCCGTTTAATGGTTGTCCTTTGTACCTTGGGAGAGAGGTGGTGGGATACTACCCACACCATTTATTTCAGTTTTGGGGAGATAGCGGTGACTCCATCGATGTACAGTAGCTGTTGGGGCTAGACTGTTAGGGGGCCCAAATAGAGGTGGACCAGACTTTGTGGGCGACACCGATGGCAGTGGAGGCGGCACTGGGTGATGTTAGGTGGATTGTCTCAAGGAACTCCATCCGTCTCTCTCTTTTGAAGGAAATTTTGTTGAGTCAGCAGATCGATGAGACAGATGGGCTGTAGGTGCGACAGATGGCTCATTTATTTATTCTTTTGTTGCTGGGAGGGTTTCTAGTGGTGACGAGTGGCGACGTCGTCCACTTGTGGTTTTCGCCTTATTGGAGGGTATTTTTAAAAATCCCTCTCTTTGACTACCCTTTATTCGTCTTTGGATGCATTCAACCGGTGTTGCCGACACACCTTTAGTGGCTCCACGTATCTTTTGGAGGTATTTTTTATTTTTTTTGCATTTTTCCTTTATCAATTTTCCTTTATGTATTTTATACATTTAATTTTAATGTCTTGATTGTTTCCTTCTGATTGATGACCCTTTTCCTTTTGCAGACGTGGTTTTATGAGGTTATTGGCCTTAATGCCCACTTGATAGCTTTGAAGGATGAGTCGGTGGGGGACTTCTGCCATATGTACCGGTGGCGGAAGTCCAATTGGTAGTCGAGGCCGTCTCTCTCTTTGGAGGTGGTGCGTTAAGTCTTGAATTGCCTAACGAGTGACTGGGTAAATTATTCTTTCCTATTGAGACCATTTTTCTTCGATGTCCATTTTAGATATTGATTTTGTGCTTTGAATCTTACAGGTGACCTTTTATCCCTGGGGTCATTCATCACACGGGGTGACAAGGGGGAACACACAGTTGCATCGACCACTGGCGCACGAGTTCAGCGACTGCTAGTATCTGAGGAGAGAGTATCCGACCGGTGGTGGAGGATAAGGTGATGCGCCACATGCGATTCCCCTGAGGTATATGAGGTGGGTGTGAGAAATGTCGATAGAGGCGATGGCTGGCGAGCCTTACTCGTCGTATATCGACACGACGATGACTTATGATTATCTGGATTTTGTGTCGAGATGGATGATGTTGCCCATCATATATGACATTATGCCTCTTCCTACTGCAGTTTCTAGTAGGGCACGAGTCGGCCAGTGGGGTCTACCCATAGTACGAGTGGCACGTCGATGTCAGTAGCAATGGCAATGTCGTATGTTCCATTTCTATAGCTGGCTCCTCCCTCCTATAACATGAGACAACTCGAGGGAGGATTAGTACATATGATACATCGCCCGAATGCGATGGACCCGAAGTGCTGGGGCTGACAGAGGACGCCCTTCAATCAGAGGTATACCTTTCATTTACTTGACTTTTATCTTTTTGATTTATTTTTTTGCGTCAGACTGACTAACTTGATCTGGCTGAGAGACATTCGCCATTGGGTTGCTTCTGTGATAGCTCATATTTGGGATTCGATTTCGATTCCTTCCTGCTTGGCGCCATCTGCTTCATCTGGCGAGGGGTCTGGATATATATATATATATATATATATATATATATATATATATATGTATGTATGTATAGAGAGAGAGAGAGAGAGAGAGAGAGAGAGAGAGTTTTTTTGGGGGGGGTTTCAGGCTGAGTCCCACTATTTTTATGTTTTCCTTCTACAAGATAAATGTAATGAAGCAATATATATGGAATGGAATGGTATTTTAGCAATTTATCTTTGCTTTAATGACTTAATGCACTTTTTACTTTGCTGCTGAGATCATAAAAAGGATTATAATACCTTAAAAGGAAATGAATTTATTTTGAGAAAGGATAAATAAAAATAGGAGGAACTGGCCTAACTACAAAAATAAAAATAAATTATGATTTTTCTATATTGACAAAAAAGGAAAAAGAGAATTTTATAAAAATAGGGAGACGTTGATTGGCATACCCCTTGTCCTGCCTATCATCAGTCCAGTCCAAGGCTTGGTTGTATTTTCTTCAACTAATTTTTCCTTGGTGGGGTAGGATTTTGACTGAATTTTTCAAAAATTTTGTCTTTAGCTAAGTTTTTCAAATATAAAAACGGGTAATGGTGGAGTGTTTTCCTTCACCCATCCAAATTTCCTTTCTTTTTGTTTATTTCTTGCTTCTTGTCTTATCATTTCTAACATGGCTCTTCCCGTGAGTGCAGATTTCGCCTCTTACCTCAAGAATTTAGAGGTTATGTGCTCGTATAATGTAGACTATGACTCCTTCAACTTGCATCGGGTTTACTTATGGCTCAACCAACCTATTGACTCGAATATGCTAATAGCGGGGGTATAATTGTGGTACCCTGAGGATCATGTCTTTTGTTTTGGCTTGAACGAAGTCTACCCCACGTACGAGGAGTTTTTTGCTATAATGGGGGTAAATACCAGTGTTATATCAGCCATGCCTAAATTTTCTCGATCTCCTCGGGATTGTTGGTAGAATTTCTCCATATTTCACCCTCAGCGGCTCGGTTATTGGTTACTGGCAGAATAATTTCTTTGCCAACGATGATATATTTTATGCTTCTGGAGGACATTGGTGATGCAGGCTATATTGGAGTCATTACCCTTGGTTTACTTTCAGAGTTACTATTGGTGATCAGGGACCTATTGGTGGACCCTTAACTTGATGCCATTACTACGTGGATGTTATACCATCAAAATCCTGCCTGCAGCGGTGTTACTGGAAGAGACCCTGAATGGTTTAGATGCTTAGTAGGGAGGCCGTTATGACTTTTTGAGGGGTAGCCCATTTATACTGTTCATGTGGATGTCTCAGAGATTATGTTTAGCGGTCCCCCCTAAGTATCCCTTAGCAGCCGTGCCAAACTTCTTCACTCACTACTTCATCAGTTTTGGCTTGAATGTCGAGAACTAGGAAAACAAGTTTGTGGAGAACGGGGCTCGATGTCTGCACTGATCGGTACCCTAGTGGGGGGAGTTGCATCCCATTCTAGAAGTGGGAGAATACAAGTACATTTGGTTGGTTGGCCTCTGACAAACCTCTTTCTACTTTCCCTGGTGGCTGCTGCATCAATTTGGATGGGGACAAATCGTGCCTTATCGTGTTCTAGACTTTTTCTTGTAGAAGATTTGACATAAAGCATGCGCATGGGCTAAACTCTCCGTGGGAGAATTGTCGGCCGTTGACCCGTCCTTTCTAGTCTGTTGGAATATTTTGGCATGTTTCTGGGGACTTCATGAAATGGCTATAGAGGAGGGTAGTGTCTAAGATGTTGGACGAAGAGACCGGGTAGAGGTGGTTGCCCATGTTTGACACCGTGGAGGGAGGTATTATGGTTTTCCCTAGGCTCGTCAGGGTTTACTATTCCATGGAACGCCTTTGGTAGTCCATCCAAGTAGGGGAAGTTTGGCGACCCAAGGATAAATATGATGGGGATGGTTCTTCTGGAAGCTGTGGGTAGGGCCTTTTTGTGAAACTAGTGTTTTTGGTGTTATTGTGAAGCTCTTGTGTTTGTTATGTGTTTGGTTGTTAGGAATAAATTTGGGAAGGTTGTTTATGAGTAGTTTGACTTGTTTTGTTTTTAGGACAATAAGGTTAGGTTGGTTGGGGAAGATGTTTAACTCCATATGCCGATATTTATAATCGTACTGGAATTTCTTATTAATGGAATAAAGAAGATTTTAATTATATTATTATGCCTCTTGATGAGTTTTTGCATTTGAGTTATCTATACCAATCGCTAAGGCATACATAATTCTTTTCTTCATGCAAATGATAAAATGAACGGTCATTCTCGTGGATAAGAAAAGAATTGCATTTTGTGAAAAAAGAAGGAGGCCATGCTCATGTAAAGCATATGAGCTGCCTACGTACCTGTGGGGGTTTTGAATTTTTTTTAGTTTTATTTTTGAAAGTAAAAAGGTTTTTAGAGGATCGTTTTCCACGTAGTTCTTAGTAGAGGGAAATGAAGATTTTTTTTTAGGGGACGCGAGAAGAGTCGTAGCACACCGAGATTAAGGGTAGAATATCTTGAGACGGTCGATGTTGACTGGACGAACCATATCTTCCCTATCGAGGTCAACGAGTATAGCGGCACCACTGGATAGGATTTTTTTCATGATGTAGGGGCTGCTCCAATTGGGCTTGAATTTCCCTTTGGAGTCCCGTATGGTCTCTATGATTTATTTAAGGGCTAAGTCCCCTTCTAGGACACCACAATCCTTGACTCTCTTGTTGAATAATCGTGTTATTCGGTGATGGTACCCTTGTATATGATATAGAGCCTTTAGACTTCTTTCATCCAATAGTGACAACTCGTAAGGATAGATCTGATGCCAGTCTTCCTCACTGACTTTGATTTTGAGCATGATGCGTAGTGAAGGAATTTCTAGTTTAACGGGTAGGACTACTTCCAATCCGTATACTAGAGAGTAAGGAGTAGCACCAGTAGATGCTCGAACTAAAGTGTGGTAGCCCTAGAGGGCGTAAGGGATCCGATCAGACCAATCTCGATAACTCTCGGTCATCTTATTGATGATTGCTTTGGGGTTCTTATTAGTGACTCCGACTACACCGTTGGTTTGAGGTCGATAGGAGAAGATTTGTGTGTCTGAATCCCATACTCGTCGATGATGAGGCGTAAACATTGAATTTAAGACACGTCATTGGGTGTTTGCGCCCTATACAAAACAAATACCACGACTTAGTACACTAATGGAAGTGTAGTGGGAATTAAGGATAAAATCCATAGGGAGTGATTGAATTTTAGATTTTAATTATTTTGCTACTTCAAAAATAAAAGTGCAAAAGGTGATAGGTTGGAAATGGTAAAAAGGAAAAAATAAGAAGTTAATGCTAAACAATATTAATAAAACGAGAGTCGAGATCGTGTCCCCGCCATGGAATAACAACTAATAATTAGAATTTTGCTTCAAAAATATTTAACCGAGCATTTTTAGTTAATCATAAACATCAAGTAAGAATAAATTTAGCACAAAGTTGCGAGATAAAACATTTAACCGAAATTGGTCACACGCATCTTAAATTCAAAATATTGCTATAAACACTAATGTTGCGTGACAAAGAAAGATAAACGCATAATAATCAAACTTTCATACGCACTGTTTCAATTAAACTCAATTTTACATAAAACCTAACATTCGGAGCTCGAAACCCATTAATGATGAAAACGAAATCCCGACCCTATTTAACTAGTGACAAGGAATGGTATTAAAATAATTTACACTAATTAACTAAGAAAGAAAGAAATAAACACAATAAACTAATTAACAAAGAATGTAAATCTAATTAAGAAAGCAATAAATCAAGAAATACAACTATATTAATAGAGAGGATAATGAATAGTTCAACTTACAACACCCAAAGGGGTCACAACCAAAGAGAGATGAAGAAGAGATCTCAAAACCCAAACCCTAACCTAAAATATCTATTAAAACTAAGTATCTAGATTATTCCAACAAAAATTCTATATATAGTAAGTTGGAAAAGAAATAAAGAAGAAATAAATTAAAATGAAAAAAGCTGTCAAAATTACAGGGGATCGATCGATAGACCCTGACAATCGATCGATCGATGGTTCAGAATAAATCCCACTGTCTCCATCGATTTCAAAATTGTCGAGGGGTTAATCGATAAACCCTTTTGGTCGATCGATCAATCAAGCATGTCTGCATCAAGTTTCCCCTGTTTTGGTTTGTTTGAAATCCTCTTTCGCTAAAATCACTGTAACTCCTTTGTGTAGGAATTGGATTCGTGCATCGTTCATGGCCATGAAAATTTTACAAGGAGGGATATAACTTCCATGTAGATGTTGGGAAAGTTGCCCAAACTATGAAATGATCGAAATGCCCTTGCGAGTGTGGATGTGTATGGAACTTGATCGAAATGCGTCTGAATTTCATACTACGCATCAAAATACCTATAAAAGCTCAATTAACCACTACAAAGCATGTATATATAGAGATTCGAGGTTGTCTGGTTAACAAGAATAAATATAGGGATTAAGATACCCGAGGGGGTTAATAACACATAGGTTAACGAGTGAAATATGCAATATTTGCGTCGTATCACCCCCCCTAACTTACACATTGCTAGTCCCTAGCAATGAAATAGGAAACAACAAGAACTACAAATAAACCACATATAAGAGGCAAGAACAAAAATGGGATGAAAAATAATAAAAAGATAAAGCCACTTTCGTGGGCAAACAATTGCATTTAGCATATGCAATAAGCCGTTAAACCCCAAGGTTACCCTAGTGGACGAGTGTTGTCACGTGAGGGTTTTCAGGGATGAAACCCACAAACATCATATGGTTTCCTTAAAATAGGCCCAATCATCATGCGACAAACTCAACAATACGAAGATGATTTCAAACATGTTATTAGCATATCGAACGAATTCAAACAAAAGTCCGTTGTTATTAACATTATAGAACAAACTTCATAGAATTAAAACCTCAAAAGTCGGAGGGGAGCGAGCACATGCATAGTATGATTTGGCAAAAACTTAAATAATACTGATAAACAAAAAGGAAAGCATATATTCAATCCTCACGGGCATTGCACTCATCAAATGAATTCACTCAAAATAGGGAGGTAACACATGGAACACGCGGGCATAAAGAGTAAATGTAAATGGAAACAAGGCCGCGCACGTGTCACATATGAAGAACGCTATATATAAAATGAAAAATTATAATCTCAATGAAAGACATTGCTCATTAAAGGAGGCAAAATGTATTTTCATAGATTATCAAAACTATTATAACTTTTAAATTAAATGCACCCTAAGATCACATAAGACTTTATAGGGTTGTGATGTAGGTTTGGGGTTAAGGTACGAAATGAAAGAAATATATATGGATTCAAAGTGTTCGGGGATGAAAACTCAGGATAATGGGAGATTGTGAGAAATTTCAAATTTGGAAAACGAGTTCCAAAATCAAGCATTACATAAAACAATTGGAGAGTAACAAGGATTGTTGAACACTATATACATCATATACAAACTTTTTCTTTCCTTTTTCTTTTGTTTTCTTTCTTTCTTTTTTTACTTTTTTTCACTCTTTTCATATGCTTAAATTGCAACCACGATACACAACATCATTCAATCCCAAGTAACATGCCAAACAAAGGTATGGAAAGTAATATGTATGGTTTATAACTTCAATGTGGAGTTGGTTATGGGATTTTGGATAATGAAATGAAAAGCTATATTTAGGCTTAAAGGGGTTAACGAGGTGAAATATAAAAGGCGAGGTCAAGGCTAATATGGGTGATATAACAAAGATGGTTGTGACCATTTCATAAATTTTACGCAATTCTCAAGTCAAAACAATTTTGAAAATCATGCTCAAGTGACTCATTTCAAGATATAAAACCAATTGATGAATGATCAATGAAAGAATAGAGAGATTACCAACGAATTCAACATTTTCAAAGAGGAAAGAAAAGTGTATGCACTCACAAATGATGAAAGGTACAAAGCTTACTCGGTGTAAGTATATACAATGCAACATAAGATTACCGAGTTATAAAAATCTTAAACAAAATTAATAAAAACAAGAAAAGTGCATGTGCTCGTGGGATAAAGTTTAATTCATGAAGTTAATCATAATATCAATGATTTGAGGACTAAAGTCTAATAACTTCTAAAATCGAGAAAACATATCATTGATTTGTCTATTGGATCGGGAAATTATTCAAATTTATAATCGAAAACAAAGGTGAAATGCCCAACAAAGTAGAAAAAATAATGAAAATATTTTTTGAAATTTTCAATTTTTCACAAAAAGGCATGATTAGTAACTAACATGTGATTAAATCTAAGGACTAAACATCAAATGGATAGAATATCTCACACCCCCTAACTTAAATGTTGCATTGTCCTCAATGCGCATTAAGAACAAAACACAAAGATTGGAAAAGAATGATATTACCAAAAATTGGAGTGATCCCTGTTGAGTACGAGTCCAAAGAATCTACAAACCAAGTTAGTACCGAGCATAGAAAAAACATATAATAAAAAGTTAACTAATTACACTAGACTAAATTAAAAAGGAAAGAGAAAAAATTAAAGAAAGAAACTTAAAAAGCTAACTATTTACAACCTACTATTTAGGCTTCACACTAACTATACACTAGAAGTCTAAATAGTTAAGGGTCCACCCAAAATGGATTTGACTTTGAAAGATCGATGGTGGACCCTCCAAACTGAACATGTCTCCCGAAAAATAAGAATTCCATTTTAAAAAAGGAAGGCATGTGAAAAGTGTAAGAAATGAACCATCTCCAATTAAAAATTTGAGAGGGACGACGGGGGATTTGGATGCTAAGGACGACAAGACCACATTGATCTCGGGAAAATTGAAATCATATCCCCAAGGTTCTTGAATTGTAAGGGGAGGTAGGGCTACAACAAATGAATAGCCCATGAGATAAACCATCTTAAAATAACACTCTCGTTCAAGAATTGGGTCAAAGTCCTCAAGACTTTCAATTGGTTCTTGTGATAAATTTAATGGTTCCAGAATAGTATGGAATAAAGGAAGTGAAGGACAATCGATAGTGCTAGGATCACTCTCAATTATTTCTTCGTCGAAAAGGGGTGTAGGTGAAACGTAAGTTTCAACCTCAACCGAGATTTTTGAAGAAGAAATTATCTCATCGAGTTGGACATTTATCTTTGTCCAAGCATCATAAATCGTAACCTCATCATTCATTTCCTTATTCCCACAATGCAAAGTTAGATCATAAGGCAATGATGGATTACTTACAAATTCTTGATTTTCACACACAATGCACTCATCCTAAAGAATTTGTAGGCATTCTCGCATAGTCTTGGGAGTGTAACTTGGAACGATATTCTCAAAATAAGTAAGGTTATCTAAAGAGTTATAGCGAGACATTTCACAATAAGCTAAATCAATAAAATGACAAGTGCCAAAATTTTAATCTCTCGAAACAATCTATCAGAAGTAAAAAAGAAAGGATAAAATAAAGAATACAAATATGAATAAAAGAAATATTACGAAATAATAAAGCAACTACAATCTATAACTAAACACTCCTGGAAAACGACACCAGTTTTGATGAGGCGTAAACTTTGAATTTAAAACACGCTGTTAGGTGTTTACGCCCTATACAAAACAAATACCACAACTTGGTACACTAATGGAAGTGTACCGACAAGTAGGTAACGAACCACAGGGAGTGATTGAATTTTAGATTTTAATTATTTTGCTACTTCAAAAATAAAAGTCCAAAAGGTGATAGGCTGTAAATGGTAAAAAGGAAAAAATAAGAAGTCAACGCTAAACAATATTAATAAAATGAGAGTCGAGATCACGTCCCTGCCATGGGCTAAACAAATAATAATTAGAATTGCGGTTCTAACATACATAATCCAGGATTTCTAGTTAATCATAAAATCACGCAAGAAGAAATTTAACTCAAAGTTGCGAAATAAAAAATTTAACCGAAAATGGTCGCACGCTTCTTAAATTTGAAATATCAATATAAACACTAACGTTGCATGAAAAAGAAGGATAAACTCATAGCAATCCATCTTTGATATGCGCGATTTCAATTGAACGCAATTTTACACAAAACCTAACTTTCAGAGCTCGAAACCCATTAATAGCGAAAACGAAATCCCGACCCTATTTAACTAGTGACAAGGCATGGTACTAAACTAATTTACACTAATTAACTAAGAAAGCAAGAAATAAACACAATAAAATAATTAAAAAATCATGTAAATCTAATTAACAAAGCAATAAATCAAGTAATACAACTATATTAATGGAGAGGATGATGAATAGTTTAACTTACAACACCCAAATGGGTCACAACCAAAGAGAGATGAAGAAGATATCTCAAAACCCAAAACCTAACCTAAAATATCTATTAAAATTTTGTATATCATTTATTACAACAAAAATCCTATATATAGTAAGTTGGAAAAGAAATAAAGAAGAAAGAAATGAAAAGGAAAAAAGCTGTCAAAATTAAAGGGGATCGACCAATCAACCCTGACAGTCGATCGATCGATGGTTCAGAATAAAGCCCACTATCTCCATCGATTTCAAAATTTCTGAGGGGTCGATCGATTGACCCTATTGGTCGATCGATCGATCGATCAAGTAGGTCTGCATCAAGTTCCCCCTGTTTTGGTTGGTTTGAAATACCCTTCCGCTAAAATTGCTATAACTTCTTTGTTAGGAATCAGATTCGTGCATCGTTCACGGCCATGAGAAGCTTGCAAGGAGGGATACAACTTTCATGTAGATGTTGGGATAGTTTAACAAACTATGAAATGAACGAAATGCCCTGGTCGTGCGGATGTGTACATAACTTCAACGGAATGCGTCCAAACTTCATACTAAGCATCCAAACACCTATAAAAGCTCATTTAACCCCTGCAAAGCATGTATATATAGATATTCGAGGTTGTCTGATTAATGATCATAAATATATGGATTAAGATACCCGAGGGGGCTAATAACGCGTAGGTTAACGGGTGAAATACGCAATATTTGCATTGTATCAGTTGACCTATTTTGTGACTTCTGCTTCGTAATGCAACCTACTATATGATATTAGCTCATGTGGGACTCCATATCTAAATATGATATATTTTCGAATGAACTTAGCCACCTTTTTGGCATTTAGTACCGGGTATGACTGGGCTTCGACCCATTTGGTGAAGTAATCGAATTCAACCAGGATAAACTCATGCCCATTAGAGGATTTGGGTATAACTTCCCCTATGATATCGATGCCCCGTGTGGAGGAGAGGTCATATTGTATAATTCCTATGGAGGCAAGTGCTCGAGATTAGAAAATTATGGCATTTAAGGTATCTCTGAACATAAGTGGTGCAATCCTGAACCATGATAGTCTAATAGTAACCTTATCGGATGATGTTCTTGGCAAGCATATGGACATTTCTATGGGGTTTGCATTCCCCGCTGTGGATTTTTTGCATTATCTCTTCAATGTTAGCCTCTGCGATGCGGTGTAAGTGGGTTCCATTGAAGTTTTTTTGTAAACAGTGCGTTCTCACAAATAATGTATTGGGCAAACAATTTGCGAAGGGTTGCGCGGTATTTCTTGTTAGAATCTTGGGGATATAAACCATGCTTGAGGAAGAACCAAATATCATAGTACCAGCAATCAGCTATATGAGGGTCTTCTTCTCTGACTAGCTCAATGTGGTTACTATGGGTTGGTTTAGTCCACTTTTGGACTAGAAAGGTGGCCATCGTTATTTCTTCGGGCATGTCGACCATGGAGGCTAATGTATCAAGGGAATCGACCAAGTTGTTCTTTGCTCAGGGCGGGTAGTGGAAGGTAATATCTTGGAATTGGGAGGCCAACTCTTCTAGGTGGGCATAAAAGGGTAAAAGTTTCTCGTCCTTAACTTTCCATCTTATGCGGACTTGGACGATGATTAGGGATGAATCCCCGTAGACATCTAGGCATTGTATTCCTTTATTAAGAGAGACTTTGAGGCCTGTCGTGCATGCCTCGTATTCATTCATGTTATTAGTGTTGGGAAAATCTAGCTTGATGGCAATGGGAGTGGGAGAGTCATCAGAGGTAATTATGAGTATCCCAATTCCATATCCTTTCTTATTGGCGGCACCATCAAATAACATTTTCCATTAGAGGTCTTCTTTGGAGGTACAAATGCTATTTTCATCCGGGAATTTGGAGATCCAAACATCAGCTTCTTCCATAGGGTGGTCAGTAAGGTATTAAAATATGGCTCTCCCTTTCACGGTTATCTATGTGACATATACAATATCACATCTGGCTAACATCATCAACCATCAGTCTAGTCATCTAGATAAGGTAGGTTTCTCGATCAGGCATTTAATTGGATCCATTCGGGACACAAGTCTGATGGAAAAAGTGAGCATGTAGTGCCGTAATTTTTGGGTGACCCGGACAAGGGTTACACATGCTTTCTCCAAGGCAGTTGTGACTGCACGTGTTGTCTACAATCATGTCGATATTGGGTAGCGAATAATCGTCTTTTAGGGAGGCCTTGTTCAGATCTCGGTAATCAATGCACATGTGAAACTTTTCTTCAAATTTCGGCATGGGTATAATATTGGTTAGCCATGTGGGATATTCGATCACTCGGATGAAGCCTACTTTCAACTGTTTGAACACTTCTTCCTTAACCTTGAGTGACTATTCGGTGCTTAGCTTATGCAATTTCTATTTGATCTGTTTTCATTCTTGGAGCTTTGTAATCTCATGTTGAGCTATCTTGGATCAATGCCAGGAATATTATCATAGGACCATGCAAAGACATCCATAAATTCCTTCAGTAATTCCTCGAGTTTTGCACGCTCTTGCTTGTGAAGGGTAGACCCTTAGCTAATCTCACGCAGTTGGCTACTAGAATCGAGATTAATAATAACAGTTTCATCTTCAGTAATTTGAACACGGTTATGTTATTTGTTATTAATCTTATTAAGATCAATTAAGAATTGTTCATTTATAAAATTATCATCATCAAAAGTTTGACTCGAATCAAGACAATTAATATAAGGCGCAATAAGATACTCAAAATCTTCGTTTATTTCATTATTAGGAAAGATAAAATTGAGAACCTCATCTAAGGAGGTCTCGATTACATTGTGATCAGAACAGGGAGGAATAACAAAAGAAGAGGAAATGGGACAAACATCTGGTTTGGGTTTCATTTTGAAAGTTAGAACAGGTATAGCATGCCAGTTGAGGAGAGGTGCATCACTAACTTTGATCATGAGGGATGTATCCAATGTAATGCTTGAGTAGATTATGTAGAGTGTGATCCCCAGTATTTGTAGATTAAATGAGTCTTCGGAGTCACTTTCCTTTAAATCTCTGGTAGAAGCTATAGTCTTCTCAATGAGTGGATGCACATGATGCTGGGAACTTTTAGCCCATGAGTAGCTATCTTGAAAAAAGATCTCCATTCCTTATTTCATCTTCTTGGGTATATGGTTATACCACGGTTCGGGAAACCCATAGAAGTGTAAATCTTCACCCTCTTTGATGAATCTTTCTTTTAAGGAATTTGTTGAGACAGTCTTGGTATTTTCTAGACTTCCCTTTATCCAAGGTTGGCGGAGCATTTCGAATTCCTCTGTTGATGGTTGATAACCCAGAACACAAGAAGGAAAGGCATTCTTCAACACTATGGGTTCTAGTATTCCTTGTTGTCGTTATCCCAACCTTAGTTCGGACATGAAGTGCATGTTCTCGAACATTTGTATCACATTAACATTTCCATCAGTTCTGTGTTTTGGATAGACTCTATCTCTAAAATTATCCCCAGCTAGGAGTGGGAGTGGTTCAACTCGAAAACCTAACATAAGCATATCATTTTCCTATGCTATAACTCTAGTATCTTATTACTAGTGCTTTCATTCTTAGTATTATCATCGTCGCCCAAGATGGTGATGACCTTCACATTGATGAAGAACATTAGATTTTGATAGAGGGAAGAAGACACACCATTAATACTATGGAGCCATCGTCGTTCGAGAAATAGGTTGAAATAAGCCAGGATGTTGATGATCTGGAATCCCTTTATGGGATTTATAGGACCATCCCCTATTGTAATCTTTATGGATCCCATCACTTATCGATGAGTATTATCATAATCACACACCGTGATAGAAGTTAAAGGAAGTTCGCTTACTTTCAGTCCCAAGCAGTTGAGGGTTCTTAACGGGAAAATATTAAATAATGACCCATTATCGACAAGCGAAAGTGGTACGATCTTCCCCATGACCTCAATAGAGATATTGAGTGCATAGTTGTGATTTGGACCAAACTTTAGGATTTCATCTTCGAAGAAGGAAAGAATTTTAGCAGAGTTTAAAGATCCTACTAGATTCACTACTTCTTCTGGCGTGGTGGAAGAAGGGACTATAGGGACGGTAAGTAGTTTAATCAAGTCATTTCGGTGCAATTGAGAAGACATAAAGAGTCCCCACAGGGTGATGTTAGCATGAGTTTCCTTTAATTGATTGAGTATATTGATCGACTCGAGGGTCATTTATAGCATAGAAAGTTTCTCAATACCTTTTCTCTTATCGATCATTGCTGATTGCTAAGTTTAGAACCAGTTATGTCTACCTAATCTAGTCATATGGTTCACAAAAGAGGGTGTTGATACCAAATTTAGTCTGCTGACATGGCTCAATTGAGTGAAGACACATGGCAATGTACGTGGCAACAACAAACACTTTCGAGGAACTCAGACGCTCCGAGGAACCATACAAAAATGAGGAACACTGCTTCCCCGAGGAACTCAGACGCTCCGACCAACAAGAACTCTACGAGGAAATTTTGAGTACCGAGCAGTTTAGGCACTCCGAGCAGCTTAGGCGATCCGAGCTGCACCTCGAATAAAGAATTAATAGCAGGATAACCAACAGTTTGACTGTTCATTAAATGCTTATCATTAAGATGTATACACTCAAGGGGCATTGAAGGTATTACCCTTTCACATGTACATCATTGAATGTATTACCCCTTCACATTACATCCTCAGGGCTATAAATACATTGTACAATCCTCATTGTAAAGGGATCGGAATTTCTTGATAGAACTTGTAATCGAGAATTCCCAAACAATCAGCAATAACATAAACAGTGGACGTAGGCCATTCTTATAAGGCTGAACCACTTTAAAATTTATTTGTCTCATTTATTTTATCTGTGATTAAATAATTAGATATGATCTAATTTTTTACATCAACAGATTGGCGTCGTCTGTGGGAAATGACTGGTAATATCATTTTTCATTGAAAACAATTCATTACAAATGGCTGATATTCCAGAATCTAGCAATCGAAACGCTGGAAGCCCTCCAAATCCATTTTCTCTACCTAATATTCCAGATCTGACTGGAATAATGACAAATCTGGCTCAGGGCCAGATCGTCATGCAAGAAACTCTGCGATAACTCATATGAAGATATCCATTGCGGTGCACCAACCCATTCAGGACTGCAAAGTATTCAAAGAAATACCCGTGCACTTTCTTCGCGTACTAGGCATACCGATTCATATCGTAATGAGGAGTCTGATGATTTTTTATCAACCTGGATGAACTTCATCAGTGCGGGCCACAGATACTGAACAACGTATCACTCTCTCTCCAGAAAGGACTAGTGCACTAGAGAGGTTAAGCAGAGTATCACCTTTCGATCGATTAGGACCTAGAAGGAGTAGAAGTCCTCCTAAAGTCGAATCGAGGAGTTTTCGACGACCATCGGATTTAAGGGAAGGATCTGCCTAGTCACGACCAGCTGCTCGTCAAGATAGATCCCAGGAAGACACATCAACGCGATCAGTTGCTCGAACCAACAGGCCCGAGGAAGGAAATGATGCATGGAAAGGCTCTATTTAGAGGCTGGAGGATAGATTAGGGGAACTTTTATTCGAGGAACCCTCTATAACGAACTTTTATTCGAGGAACACCTTTTTTCCAGGCCATTGTAGATTTTCCAACACCATCAAAGTTTAAAGCACCTTTTGTGACACCTAAATATAATGGAAAGACCGGCCCTGTCCTTCATATTGAACAATACCAAGCTGCAGTCGACATCTATGATGTCCTAGATGAGATGAGATGAGATGAGATGCAGAGCATTCTCGGGAACTCTTACCGGATCTGCTCAAATGTGGTATAATAATCTTCCTCGGGGTAAAATCTCAACTTTTCTTCAACTGGCCGAGTTATTTATTGGGAATTTCTATTTTGGGGAAAATCCAGTTAAACGAGTAGCACATTTTTAAGCGTTAGATAAAAAGTTGGTGAGAGTACCAGAGATTATATAACTCATTTTAATAACGAGAAACTCGAAGTCATTGATTATGAGGAAAAGACAGCGATTACCGCCTTGATGAGTGGACTACTGCCCAACAAATTGTACTACACTTTGGCCAAAGATCCACCTAGAACCATGTAGGACCTGATGGGAAAAATGGCCAAGATTATGAATGCCGAGGAGGCTATGGCTGCGAAGAAGAATATGGATTCCAAAGAAACCAAGGTGGAAGGTGATAAAGCTAAGAAGAAAGAGCATAAGAACAATGGTAGTGACAAACACTTAAAAATGAGGTCGTCATGGGAAGTATTGAAGAAATTTGATAATTATACTCCTCTGAAGAAAGACATTAACCATGTTTTAGAAGAAATCAAGAACAACGAGGAATTAAACTGGCCAGAGAAAATGAAGGCAGACCCTGACCGGAGGAATAAAGCAAAATATTGCGAGTTTCATAAAGATCATGGCCATATGACCCAAAATTGCATAGCTCTTCAGAATGAGATTGAAACACTCATCAGACGAGGAAAACTGGCAAAGTATGTTGATCGTGGAAACGAAAGAAGAAACAATGACCAAATAAGAGAGAGGTCTAGATCTCCTCGTCGATCAGAGGAGAACAAGAAAAGAAACCATGAAGTTGATCCAGAAGATGACCCCGATCTTCCCAAGAGACCAAGGCAACCACAATGAGAGGTATTTTCAATACGCTTTGGGTAATTTGACTGTAATGTTATTACAGGTGGACATGCAGGAGGAAGAGACCTTACTGCAGAGAGAAAAGCTTACCTCTATGAGGCTCAAGCTTGCTCATACATTCAACGAATAAATCTAGCTGAGGAGGATTGCCCAAGAAAGGTGAACAAAGAGAAATTGGTCACTGGTTTCTCAAAGAACGACCTCGCAGGTGTTCTATATCCTCATGATGACCCATTGGTGATCAAAATAAGGATGGAGGAGGTAATGATTTCAAGAGTACTGGTAGACATCATGTTCTACTCGTGTTTCGACAATTTAAATCTAAAGCTATCTCAACTGGAGCCTTATCATAGACCCCTCCTCGATTTTGCTGGCGACAAAGTATTTCCACTTGGGACGATCAAATTGGATATATTCATTGGTACGTGACCTGCTTATCGAACAAAAAAAATACGCTTCTTCGTGATGGATAAGAATGTTCAATCATCATACAATATCATCATGGGGAGAGTAGGATTGAAGAAGTCTGAGGTTGTACCATCTACGGTACATAAATGCCTAAAATTTCCAACAAATTTTGGAGTAGGAGTTGTAAAAGGTGATCAGAAAGTAGCTCGGGAATGCTATTATTCATCCGCCGAGCAAGAAGAACTGGAGGAATCAAGGAAAAAGACTACTACCTATCAAGTGGATGAAGGTGCAAAAATTAAAACATTGGATCCTAGAGATGAGTCACAACTCGTGAAGGGTCAAGTGGTGGAAGCTACTGAAAACATCATTCTAGACGACGAGCACCCTGAACGAACTACTCAAGTAGGTTCGTCATTGGAAGCCTCACTAAAACAGGAATTGATAACTTTCCTAAGAAGCAGAATGCAAACTTTTTCTTGGAGTCATGAGGATATGCCCAGAATATACCCAAATTTCTTATGTCACGAACTCAATGTGAATAAGGAGATCAAGCCAATAAAGCAGAGAAGAAGAGTGTTCAGCCCCGAGAAGAACCAAGCTATACAGGAGGAAGTCGAGAAGCTCCAGAAAGCTTGTTTTATTGAAGATGTTAAATATCCAGACTGGCTAGCAAATGTGGTGATGGTGAAAAAGAAGAAGAACAAATGGAGGATGTGTGTAGACTTCACCGACCTCAATAAAGCATGCCCAAAGGATCACTTTTCGCTGCCCCGAATTGATCAACTAGTGGATGCTACCTCGGGACACGAGCTGTTGAGCTTCATGGATGCTTATTCTGGCTACAATAAGATTAAAATGAAACCTGAAGACGGGGAGAGTACTTCTTTCATTATCCTAGGGGAACTTATTGTTATAATGTTATGCCTTTTGGTTTGAAAAATGCAAGTGCAACATATCAGCGGCTGATGAACAAACTGTTTACAAAACAAATCAGTTGCAATATGGAAGTCTATGTTGAAGATATGCTGACAAAGGGAAAGAAAGCTGCCGATCATCTAGTTGACTTAAGCCAGACTTTTGATCAACTAGATAAATATCAAATGAAGTTGAACCCGACCAAGTGCATATTTGAAGTACGAGAAGGCATGTTTCTCGAGTACATTTTCAATCAACGAGGCATTGAGGCTAACCCTGAAAAGATCAAAGCTCTATTAGGATTGCGATCCCCAACGACGAAGAAAGAGGTGCAAAGTCTTACAAGACGATTAGTAGCACTCAATAGATTTGTATCACGGGCAACTAATCGATGTCTCCCATTCTTCAAGACGCTCTGAAAGACTTTTGAATGGAATGATGAATGTGAGAAGGCCTTTCAAGACTTGAAGAAATATTTGGGAACACCTCCACTGTTATCCAGGCCAGTGATGGGAGAAAAATTATACTTGTATCTGGTAGTATCCATGAATGCAGTTAGTTCGGCATTGATAAGAATAGAGAATGGAGTATAAAAACCGATCTACTACACAAGTAAGGCCTTCCGAGGAGCAGAGATTAGATATCCAAAGCTGGAAAAATTGGCACTAGCATTGATCGAGGCAAGTAGAAGAATGAAGCCATACTTCCAGGCTCATACTATAGTAGTATATACTGATATGCCATTGAGGAAAGCCCTTCATAAACCAGAGAAATCAGGAAGATTGATATGCTGGGCAATAGAACTTGGTGAATATGATATAGTTTATGAACCCAGATCATCGCTAAAAGGGAAAGCTGTAGCGGATTTTATAGCAGAGTTCACCTATCCTGATACCCCCGAGGAGAAAAAGTTACTCGCTGATCAACCTGTGGATGTTACAGGATCATCAAACACAAGCTCAGACCAACTTAGGTTGGTAAAAGGGCAAGTGGATGTTACAGGATCATCAAATTCGAGCCCAGACCAACTTAGGTTGGTAAAAGGGCGAGAAAAGATGATCGATGAAGAGCAAGAAATATCAGGAGAGGGTGAAAGGAAGCAACAAATATTTCACTGAAGAACTCTGTCAGATCAGAAATTAGAATACGAGTTACCTATATGGAGGCTATATGTAGATGGCTCATCTTGCACAACAGGCTGTGGGGCAGGGATCGTTCTGAACAGTCCGGACGAGGTCGACATGGAATACGCCCTACGTTTCCAATTCAAAGCTTCGAATAATGAGGCTGAATATGAAGCCATGATTGCAGGTTTTAGTTTGGCAAAAACCATGGGGGCAGAACGGGTTATTATCTTTAGTGACTCGCAATTGGTCATAAATCAAATGATGGGAGTATATATAGTCAGAGGAGAATTAATGATCAGATATCATACAAAGGCAAAGGAGCTGGTAGCAGAATTTGCTGCTATTCAGCTGGTCAGAATACCAAGAATGGAGAATGCGAGAGCAGGCGCCCTAGCTCGATTAGCATCAGCTACTCGCACCGAGCTACGAAGAACAATCCCAATTGAAGTTTTAGCTGGTCGGAGTATAGATGAAGATCCGGAGATGAATTTTATTACCCTCGATGTCGGATCATCATGGATGGATCCCATCAGGGCATATATTGAGACAGGAGAATTACCAACTGACAAACATGCAGCCAAAAAACTGAAGTTTAAGGTTGCTCGTTATGTACTAACTAATGGTATTCTATATAGATGAGGAATTATAGTAGGTCTACAAAGATGTGTGCATCCCACTGAGGTGAAAGATTTGATTGAAGAGGTCCATGAAGGGTCCTGCGAAGCCCATGTAGTAGGTCGGACACTTTTGCAAAGAATGATGACTCAGGGATACTACTGGCCGACGATGAGAGCTGATTGTATAGCCTATGCCAAGAAATATGACAAGTGTCAGCGCTTCTCCTCCATCCGAAGAACTCCCCAAGCATTATTGACACCCATTACTTCTCCTTGGCCATTTGTCATATGGGGAATAGATTTGGTTGGGCCACTGCCGACGACCAGGGGCAGATTTAAGTATCTCGTGGTCGCTGTGGATTATTTTACTAAATGGGTTGAAGCTGAGCCTCTCATTAATATGACGTACGACAAGGTGTAGCAATTTATTTGGAAGAACATCATTTGTCAATATGGTCTTCCTCATGCTTTCGTCACAGACCATGGAACACAATTTGACAACGAGGAGTTTGATGTCTATTATCATCAGTCAAATATCTTGAAGGTCCACTCGGCACCAGGCCATCCTCAAAGCAATGGACAAACTGAAGTGACAAATAGAACGCTGCTGAATGGCTTGAAGAAAAGACTGGATGATGCGAAAGAAAATTGGATCAAAGAGCTACAATCAGTACTATGGGCTTATCGAACTACTCCCCGAGTAGCAACAGGGGAATCTCCATATATGCTAGCATTTGTAAGCGAAGCTGTTATACCCGCCGAATTGGGTCTCCCAACACACAAAATACTGAATTTCAATTGCCCTGTCAGCAATTTAATGAGAAGGTTAAACTTGGACATGCTCGAGGAGGTTAAAGAAGAAGCAGCCATTAGAAATGCTGCTTACCAGCAGCGAACATCTTTGTTCTATAACAAGAGAGTGAAGAAGTGTGACTTGAAAGAAGGAGACTATGTGCTAAAGAAGGTGATTCAAAAGCACAACAAACTGGAATCAAATTGGCATGGACCTTACCGAGTTAAAGAAGTTATTCGACCAGGGACATACAGAATAGAAACTTTAGAAGGGGAGGAGTTTAAGAATGCATGGAATGTTGAATACCTGCGCAAATATTATCAGTAATGTAAACTCTCATGTAATGCAGTTTCATCAGTATGAATAAAGTGACGACGTTCTGCCCAGTTCTTTCCTTTTGTTAGAAATTTTTTTGCGGAATACTAGTGCTACACACTACTCAGCAAAACTCGGACTACTCAAATCTATTCTCGAAAATGCCAACTAAGGTTGGTCGGGAAACCCGAAAACGCCAACTTATGATGGTTAGGAAGTAAATGTATTCCTACGGGAAGTAAAAATATTCCTAAAAATGCCAACTTATATTGGTTAGGAAATGTATTCCTAAAAATGCCAACTTATGTTGGTTAGGAAGTAAATGTATTCCTATGGGAAGTAAAATTATTCCTAAAAATGACAACTTATGTTGGTTAGGAAATGTATTCCTAAAAATGCCAACTTATGTTGGTTAGGAAGTAAATGTATTCCTACGGGAAGTAAAACTATTCCTAAAAATGCCAACTTATGTTGGTTAGGAAATGTATTCCTAAAAATGCCAACTTATGTTGGTTAGAAAGTAAATGTATTCCTACGGGAAGTAAAACTATTCCTAAAAATGCCAACTTATGTTGGTTAGGAAATATATTCCTAAAAATGCCAACTTATGTTGGTTAGGAAGTAAATGTATTCCTACGGGAAGTAAAACTATTCCTAAAAATGCCAACTTATGTTGGTTAGGAAGTAAATGTATTCCTCGGGAAGTAAAATTATTCCTAAAAATGCCAACTAAGGTTGGTCAGGAAGTAAATATATTCTCAAAAACACCAACTAAGGTTGGTCGGGAGGTACAACTATTCCAAAAAGTGCTAAAGTTGCTCGTTAAGAAAAAATCTACTAACTATGGCTGGTCGGGGATAAAAACCCACTAACTGTAGTTGGTCGAAAAGGAAAATTTACCGACCTTGGTTGGTTGGAAACATTTTATGAATACGAGAAAGTGATCGAGCAAAATTTTTGATACTCGTAACTTTTTAAATTATTAATAAGCTGGTTGACAAATAACACAATATTGTTATCTTTTTAACAGATACACATGCACAGATGTAAAGTGTTACAAGACAATAGCAGTCAAGATTTGCAAATAAAATTATTTCATTAAATGTAGAAAAAAGTACATCAGGAATGAAATACAAATTTATTACATCAATATTCCTATTCTATTGGTTTTGTCCCCTCTGCTTTTGAAACAGGTTCCTCGCCAGCAGGCGGATCATTTAAAGCAAGAGGAGAATTTATGAAGTTAAGATCTTTTAACATCCTGATATTCATCACGGATGGTCGATCCAGGAGGTTCTCGGGATGAGATATCTTGACATTTGAATGGAGATTGTAATCACCGAGGTATTTGAAAATCAGACATCGAGGGATGGCCCGAGCAGGGATCCAACTCATATCAAGCTTGAATGGTGGCACTGGAAGGTCGAGAAGCCCAGGATTATGGTAATCCCACAAGTAATGACCCTGTTCTAGTTGCAGCACACCTAAGTCATTCAACCATCCCGGCTTGTAGCCCTCATTATTTGCATTTCGGATACGATCCTCCAAGTGGTAGAGAGCCTCGTTGTAGTCATCCATCCAGAACTCCCTGGGCTGCTTGTGGAATTGATATGTCAATCTTTCTAGTTGCTCGTGGAGATTTTTTATGAAGAGTTATTTATTCTCCAAGATAGATTTCTGCGCAGAAAGCTGCTCTTCCAGACCCCTGATATTTTTAGACATCTCAGCCAATGCCTGGTTCTTCGCCATCAGCTGGAAGGCCTGGTTCTCTAGAGCAGATTGAGTCCTCTGTTCCTCGATAGGAATTCGAGAAGCTCTTGCTCATCCCTGAGAAGCTCTTGCTCATCCATGAGAAGATGTAGAAGGGCCACCTCTCTTTAAGGTCTCCAACTCGTCCCTCAAGTTGGCATTTTCGACCTCCAAGAACAAGAATCCCTCGTCGGTCACAGGGATCAAGGAGTTTGAGGTGGAAGCTACAGACTTCAACTGAGACAACTCTCTTTACAGGTTATTATTTTCTTGCTCTAATAATTCAGCTATCTGTCTGCACTCTTCGACCTCATCCCTCAGAGTTCTCTCCCTCACATCGTAGCCAACAAAAAGTTTATCGTATCCCTTATCCGCATTGAGTTGCTGATACTTCTTCTCGTACCCCTCGTGCAAAAGGGTAGTGGATTCCTTATATTGTTGATGAAGTTCTTCAAGAGTGCCTTGGAGATCCTCAATCATATCATAATAAGCTATGTTATTAGCCACTGCACGATCAAGCAGACACTTCAAATATTGGTAGGCTTCAATTACCTGTTCCGAAGCATCTTGGCCAAGGATATCGACGATTTTTGCTGCACTCAGATCTGTGTGACCAGCCTTAAAATATTCATTGCATTGCCGCAATATCTTTGTATCATGAGCAGACAATAATTCCATCCTGGCCAGAAACTAGTAGAGAAAGAAAAAGCAATAATCAAAACAGAGCATGAAGAAGAGAATCAACAGTATGCATAAGCAAAAGTTCAAATTTTATTACATTACAAAGGTCAGAAGTACAAGGTTCAAAGTTACATGTTCAGAAGTTACATTTGACAAAGAAAAATATAGAGAGAAACCCGAACAACTCTACACCTTTTCCTTATCTCCCAAAACTTTCTCGGGAGGCTGGGACGAGGAGGTAGGTTAGTCGGAGGGAACAGAGAGTTGCTCGGGTAACACTGGTAGTTGCTCGGATGAAATAACGAGTTACTGAAGTTCCTCGTTAGTAGGCTGGATGGCTGGGGGATGAGAAGTGTGATCTCCCATCACCATGAAAGTATCCTCAGATGCAGCTTCGTCCTCTTCTTCATCTTCAGGAGTTGGAGGGGGGCCAGGGATGTGTTGCTGAAATAATTCAGAGTTTTCCTCAACTGTCATGTCTTGTAGAGCAGCGACCCACCCATCTCTAAAGTATTTGAGGCTACCATATTCTACTTGCGACATCATGGAAGCCAAGTCTTTGTTCCACCCTTTATCCCAGCCAGCGCTGAAATATTTCTTCACAACCAATTTCCTCTTTAACTTCTCCGAGGAAAGCTTCTCGGACAGAAGATTTTCAGCAGCCTTCAGTTTATTCTCAACTTCTTCCTTCTATCGAATTACTTCCCGAAGTTGACCCAACTCCTCTTCAGCAGCTTTGAGTTTATTTTCAAGCTCCCCAGCATTTTTGATCTTCCCTTCGAGATCTTTATTCTTCTTCTCCAAGTCATTTATTTTTTTCTCCAACCCCTTAGAGACTTCAACAACCTGAGCCTTCTCCTGCTCGATTGAGGTAAGTTTCTTCTCCCAAGCAGCCTTGTCAGCATCATACTTCTGACGAGAATCTTCCAAAGACTACGTCAGGCCCACCAGAGCTTCCTTCGCACCAGATGAGGAGCTTGAAGCTTTAATAGCTTTATCTTTCTTCAAAATTGTATTAAAGCAGCTCACCAACTGTGAAAAGAAAAATGAAAGCAAGTCAGAGACAGATATAACAAAGGAAAGATGAAAAGTTCAAAGTAATAAGACTTACAGAAGCAATATGGCGAGCAGCCAATGAAGTGACCATGTCCTGAGAAAGGTTTTCTTCAATATCTTGGATCTCGGGAATGATCTAAGTCTTCACCAAGCTCATGGCAGAGCTCGGGGGAACAAAAGTAGGAACACCAGTTCCAGTAGTTGGGGGCTGAGAGATGGTTTCACCCAAATTGACCGAAGAACTCTTCTTCAGCTTCCTCAGGGGAAAAGGAATAGTTTTGACCAAGGAGGAATTCTTGGTCGGTGATATGACAATCACTTCGTTTGGAGCATCAGTCTTGCTCGGGGCCACTGGGGGCTTCTTGGCAACCTTCACAGGAGCAGCCGGAGGAGGTGCATCAATTTTCTTCGTCCCTTCTGGGACATCATGTTTACTTCTTTTTGCCTCTCCAGCAGTAGAGGCAGGTTTCTCAAAAAGGGTGTGAGGTCTTCTTTTCTTCATCCTTTCACTCAAAGGAATGTGTGACTCAGGTGAAGAACTTATAAAGGCTGGTATTGGCTCTGCGTCGCTTATCACCGGACGAGCAGTGAAAGAGGAGGTGTAACTCTTGTACTACAGCAAATACGAGGCTGACCTAATATGCTCTTCGGCAACAGTCTGATGCAAACTCCAGATAAGTTTTAAATACCTTATATTAACGTCTGCCTCTTTTGGGGATTTTCTTTTGCTATCAACTGCAAATAAATAAAAATTAAAATATCAGTGGCACATTTTATCAAACATAAAGGAAGCATAATTTCAAAATAAATAAAATGAAATAAAAATAACCTATCCCATTTCCATAAGGAGGACATCTGAGACCCTGATACACTTCATCTCTAGATAAAGGAGCATGTTTCCAATTTTTTATAACAACCCCGTGCTCAAAGTAGTCCCTATTCGCATTCGGGAGATTGACCACTAAAACCCTATTTAAAAATCTAGTTTTTAAATAAAAAGTATTATCACCAACATCCCATCTATAACAAAACATGATTTTTGGAATTCCTATGCGAGTTCCATGAATTTGATTTAGTCTATGAACCCCATTAACTATTCTCCATGTATTGGGGGCTATTCTTGCAGGAACAACGTCAAAATATTGACAGAATTCTAGACATAGAGGATTTGGCGGAAAAGAAAAGACACATTCAGCAATAAAGAGACTGGGAACCAATGTCCCTCAGCTAAACGCAAATAATCGAAAGGTTCAGAAAGTTCCTCCAGAACAACCCATGAAGGAATAGAAAAATCAGAACGAAACTTATCAAGAGATTCAACAAGGTAAACCATGATGAATAAAGGAAATGAAGAAGAAGGAAGAAGATCTTACCGAAAAAGAGTGGATCTGTTGACAACGAACGATGAAAAGGATGACACGCACAAGAGAGTAAGACAATGGAAAACTCGAAGATACAAATTTGAAAAAGTAAAATACGATGGGATTGTTTGTGACTCTTAAATACCTTATCTGGGGAAACGGTAAAGTAAATGATTACAAAAAGAAACGATTACGCTACCGGCGGCTAGAAGGACAGAAAGTACGCGGAGATCGAGGCGGTTATAAAAATTCAAAAAAGCTCGATTCTACGAATTTAGAAGGAAAAATAAATACAAAAGACTCCTAAATTTCAGGATGACCATTTAAAACCGTCATATTTCGAGAAAGAATGTTCCACACTCCTCAAATTTCAAACTATGAAACATTGGGGGCTTCTGTTGATAGCAAATTTAGTCTGCTGACATGGCTCAATTGAGTGAAGACACATGGCAATCTACGTGGAAACAACCAACACTTATGAGGAACTCAGTTGCTCTGAGGAACCATACCACAATGAGGAACACTGCTTCCCCGAGGAACTCAGACGCTCCAACCAACAAGAACTCTACGAGGAACTTTTGAGTACCGAGCAGTTTAGGCGCTCCGAGCAGTTTAGCCGGTCCGAGCTGCACCTCGAACAAAGCATTAATAGCAGGATAACCAACAGTTTGACTGTTCATTAAACGCTTATCATTCAGATGTATACACTCAAGGGGAATTGAATGTATTACCCTTTCACATGTACAGCATTGAATGTATTACCCTTTCACATTACATCCTCAGGGCTATAAATACATTGTACAATCCTCATTGTAAAGGGACCAGAATTTTTTGATAGAACTTGTAATCAAGAATTCCCAAATAGTCAGCAATAACATAAACAGTGGACGTAGGCCATTCTTATAAGGCTGAACCACTTTAAAATTTCTTTATCTCATTTATTTTATCTGTGATTAAATAATTAGATATGATCTAATTTTTTACATCAACAGAGGGGAAAAACATAAACCATGTTTCCTTATTTATCTCAGGCTATTCGGCCACCTTATTGATTTCTCCTAGCAGATCCTCAAATGATATCATTACACATAAGATGACTATTAGGTTAGTCTTTTTTGGGTTCTTTTCTTCATCTGAACTATCGGATTTGTCTCCCCATCCGATGGCAATGACATCCTCCTTCCACAAGAAGTCAATACATTATATAACTTCAACGACCTCTTCATATAGATCCTCCCACTCAACGAGGAGAAGCAGAAGCGAAGGGACCATGCGCCCTTATAGTTTTAAAGAATCAAGTAGCTTGGACATACTGTAAAATTCACCGTTCTGTCAGAATAAGTCTGCCATGATATGGATGACATCATCTAAGTTGACTTCATCGGTAGGTACCACCAACTATTTAACTCTCGAGCCCACTTTTGAGCTTCCAAGAATAATGTGCTGAATCTCTCGCAGTTAATGGTCATATATGAGGGAAATTTTAGCCCGAACTTACGAAGTTGGTTCATACTACTGATAATTCCATATGTTTCCCTCCGGAACGGGTACGAATAATAATACATGATCTAGTAAGGAGTGACAAAGCTTGATCTGCAAAATAGGTAGGATATTTAAGAAAATATGGGCAACTTTTATGGGGTTTAAGGGAATTTATGGGTGTGATGGGCGATTTATTGGGTACAATTTGAGTAGATGGACCAAATTTTGAGTCTTCTTTTAGGAAGATGGAATTTGTATAATTTAGGAATGGATTGTGCATAGTGTTTGGTTTAGGATTAGTTGGTGGGGAGATGATACCCTGTTTAATTAGGCCTTAGAATACATTTTGAAGATGGAAACATTGATCAGTGGTATGGCCGACATTTTGATGGAAATCACAATAGGCATTAGGTTTCAAATTTTGGGAAGTGGGTTTGGTAAAGGACGAGGATCCAATGGCTTAATAATATTTCAGCTTAAAAGGGCTCGATAAACTTTGGAGAGGGGAGCGTGAAGCTCAGTGTATTCTTTTTTTACTCGATTAGGGCTTCTTTTTGGTGCCCATGAAGTGGCAGGCCGAGAGATATTATTGATGGTTGAAACCACGGTATTGGCAATCTTCTCATACTTTTTAGGAGTTAACTGTTCGAATATTTTCTTTTCCTCAACTTCTATGTTGGCAATACTTTCTTCAATCTCCAGTCCTGCTCCTCTAGAGGGCTCAAAAATGGGGGTAATACTATCCACCCATTGGTGATAAAAAATGTGGTAAGAAGTTATTCTTTATAATAATGACTTGTTCCTCTTCTGAAGGCTGGTTGGTCGTGGTGGCCACTTTCTCTTTATATCTTTCTATGAAATTGCTAACAATTTCCCTCAGATTTGATTTGAGAAGTTTTAAATAATGGCGGGTAACCTCTGAAGCACCTTATACCTTTGACTTACTTAAGTCTATACTGTATAAGTGTTCAACTAATTTGGAAATAGTGACAAAATTGGTTGTCCATCCTAGAATCCAAAGAACCTCAGAATCATTCACTCTAATCCTCTTCAATGATCCAAGAAGGTATAAATTGAATCACACTACACACAATTAGAAGTGCATACATGTGTATATATTGCTTAAATTGAGTGTGTGTTAAATTCCCCTTAAAATGTTGTTTTAATAATTTTTTGGGAATTTTTAAACATTTTTAAACAATTTTAAAATAATGTTTTCATTAATAAAAATGTGTTTATAATATTTGTGGGGTTAATTTTCTATTTTGAAAACTTCAGTTTTCATTGGAATGTTTGTTTGGGTAGAATGTAAATGCGCTAGAGACTTCAGGGTGCTGCCTGTAATTAAATTTGACGCGCGTTTGTGAGCCACTAACAAGCCAACACTTGTCACTTGCCTGATGTATCTGTTTGTGTTTGTTATGTGAGAGGGTTGGATGGTGCATTATTGATCGTTGGATCAAAACTTATCGATGGTCTGCATGTGTTTTTAATCAATCCTGGTGCTATCTCTATGAACCAATCACAATCATCTTAACCACCGCTATTTCATAACCCTTGGATCAAGTCAAAGTTAGAAAGACTTGATCTCAGCCCTTGATTGCCTTCATCGTTCCAGAATCTTCCCTCACTCCTATATAAACCCTCCACTTCTCAGCCTTTCAAGACTTTTGGGCATTCGTCATTTCTGAGAGAAAAAAAAATAGAGAGAAGAGAGAAGTGAGAGAGAAGAGAGAAAAGAAAAGAGAAAAGAGAGAGAAAATAAACTGTGTTAGCCAAACCCTAATCCTAACCCTAAACACTTCAAACTCTGAATCAAACCTTCGTTTTTATAACACCCCAAACACAACCTTGAGTGTTTGAGAGAGAGAGTGGTTTGTTCATATTGAAGCTATAACCTCTTTGTCTATGATCTTGTTTACAACTTAAACATTCGTGTGAAGATCTGCATTTATCTTTCATAGAAACTATAGATCTACACTCTCCATGTTACATTTCACTAGATCTGCATATTTCTTTCTTGATTTAAGAAAATCTTTACTGATTTAGTTTTGAAAATGTTTTATGGTTTCTATTCTTATGAAACTTAACCTTGACCTAGTTGGATTCACACTTGGAGATTTTCAATCTCAAAAATATTTTTAAAACCGAGATTGATTAAGATCTTGACCGATTTAGAAGCGAGATATCCATGGAATCTGGGTTATATTAAAGGTCAAAAAAGGTTTTTAAATCTGTAAGAAAGAAAGAAAAGAAAATCACAGCATATAGTCTTTATATGTAATTTTTCTAGGACTGTCTATAAAACTAAGTGTGTATGAGTTCATGCATGTTGATAGGAATCACTTCACAAACACTTAACACACTACTACACTGGAAGTGGTGTGAATAAGATCAAAGATCATTGAGTCGACATAAGGAAGCTAAAGCAAAGGAAGTTATCAAACTGGAAGAACATCATCAACTATCAGATCTATGAGAAGTTAGAAGGACACCAAGTGGGGTATATTCCTAAACTTAGAATAGGTTGATTTGTGTGCATGTATGTTGGATTGTTTGTAACTATTATTTGTTGTTAGTGGATTTTTTACTTTTGTGACTTAGAAGTCACCGTGGATGTTTCCTCTGCTGGGAGAGGTTTTACCACGTTAAAAACTATGTGTTTTTTATTATCTTCATCTACTCATCCCATTCTATAATGTGCTGAATTTTTGAAACTGTTTTGTTTTAATAACTGATTACAAACCCTTTATTACTCTCGTACATAAGTTTTTTTGTAAACACATCTTGTTGTTTATAATTTTTATTTTCAAAAGAAAAGGGTTTCTTCAACAAACATCTCAGAGTTGCTTATACAGTTTAATCTTGTATTAAATAGCATTAGCAACGTTTTTCAACCTCTAACTCTTCACTATACTTGTATTGTGACATGAATTCATGGGTAACATCCTCCTAACTGTGAATTCTAGATTCTTCAAGGGATAAGAATAAGTGAAAAGCACTGTCTTTCAAAGTTTATTGGAACATTTGGGCTATTATTTCCTCGTAGGCACCTAGGAGAGTCATGGCTGGGTGATAAATTTAGCGATGAACAATTGGGGGCCCACTACCCCTGAACTTCTCAATGTTGGGCATCTTAAATTATTTTTTGTAGCCTTGATTTAGGTAGGGAGATATATGGGTGTAATCCATGTACTTTCCAGCGATTCGAACTAGGTAAAACTTCTTGGTCAACATCTTAAAGTCTTCCTTAACCTTGTTTAACTCTTATTCCTTCGGACCAATGACCACAGCCAGATTATCCACTGGCTGGGCAATATTTCGCATAGGGAGCAGAGTTGGCAGTGGCCCATAGGTAGGAGGGGCACGTGGAGAGTGCTGATATTTTTTTGGGACCCAAATAAACTCAGGTACAAGAAGACCCATAGCGCGAGGGAAGAGGACCTCAAGCTTTTTGGGAATAGGGACCCAATTTCATTTCATCTCATGAACCTCGGTTTGAAGGTTGTCAATCTTGGCAGTAAGTTGGGATAGAACCGTCATCAAATCTGGCTACACATTCGACACTTGGTTTGCATTCTCCATGGAAAGAGGGTGAAAATTAATTCCATACTTGGAGGAAGTAGTGGGAGTATTGACGTAGCTTTCGATTGGTTTGACGAAAGATCGAAGGCAATAGGAAGCCAGGTCAAGAGTCGGGTATGCGATCAACCTGAGAAGGAAATTAATTTGAATTTATTTTTGAAAAAGAAGAACGAAAACATTTTATTATAGGAGGAAAATGTTTTTGACATGTTTGGAAAAGAGGTAGACGAAATGGTTTTGGGTAAAAAGGAGGAAAAATGCTTTTGACGTTTATCATAAAAGGAAGGAAAATGCTTTTGATATTTTGACAAAAGAGGGAATTTTTTTTATGACATTTTTGGTAAAGAAATGGAAAAAACGAGAAAAGGGTCTCAACATGATTATAATAATTATTATTATGCCCTCACTTGTATTAGGTTTACCTAAATGAAAAAAGAAATTTCGAACGAAACCCGAGCCTGGGAAAATTGGGTTTGAAAAATATGCTAAACATGGTTTGACTTGTTACTAGGCTCATAGACTGGGTCCCATTTAAAAAAAAGATTAAATCGCTCAAAATTTTTGGGTGGCATGCCGACCCATCATATCGGTAGAGTTTCGGGTAGTAATCGGCAAACTAAATGTGAGTGCCCTAGGTTTAATGCCTATATGAGGGTATGCAGTTATTGGGTTAATTGTAAGGGTTCCCCCATTTGGCATGACTTTCAGGGTATACATCTTTCTTTTTTAGGACAATCGATGCGTGTGGATAAGCCATTTGATATAGCTGAGTGTACGTGAATTGCCTAACTATATACCTCATGGGGACAGTGCATGTGAGAGCGAATTAGATATACTCGACATACATGAATGAGTTTCATGCAATATACCTCCTGCCATGACTTCGGTTAAGAAGTACGATGCGGGGGGAATCGTTCGATATAGGTTGAAGGTATTTGGCCAATGGATTATGAGAGTCACATTACTTAGGCTAACTGTCGGACCAGTGACAATCACAAAGTGACCCCCTAGTTACGAGACAAAATTTGGTCAATAACCATGCTCTTTGGTGATGTAGTGTACAAAATGCATGATTCTTGATTAGTATATTATGGAGAGAGTATTTTATTTATCACGATGATCACTATACTAATAGGGAAGAATTTACAAGTACAAAAATTAAGTCTAACATGGAGCATGAAGATTATACTAAGCATGGATATGTGAGAGTGAGTGATGTGTGAATATATATAAGTGAGTTTGTGGTAGTGAAACTAAACATGGATCAACTACACGTGGTGTGTGACAAGTGTGAGTGATCATGTATATATACAAGTGTAATAAGTGGAGGTGTATGTTAGTGACACCTAAGCATGGATATTCTAAGTGGTGAGAGCAACATGTGGATATAAGTGATCCTATGTGTAAGTAGTTTGAAGTGTACATGAAGGGTATCTATAAGTGTGTGAGTGAGTAGTGATATAAGCATGAGGTAGATATTATAAGAAATATTAGAAGAGAAATAAGGGAACATACAGGTAGGTACATACGACAGAGTTTATCCCTCTTAAGAAGTCCCCAATAGAGTTGTCATTGTGGCCATCCCTATCTCTCCCTTCCCGACGGGGGAAAAAGCTGGAGAAGGTATCGCGCCCTCTTCCTCTAGGAGCGCTTCACCCATCGTCAATATGGGGTGGTGTAAAAACATGAAGTCGCCAACCTATTTTACATAAAAATAGAAAAATAACACGTCGCTGCCTCGAGAGAGCGGCATGAAAGTAAAACTGATGCTTATGAAACCAATAGTTCAGAGGTTCGAGAGCTAAGTTACGAAATGGGAAGGTGTTAGGCAACCATCCCGCCCTTTCGGTCTCTCATGGGCTTATGTTAGTATTTTTCTGAATCTCTCCATGAAGAGTGTGTGTGTGTATATATAAATGGAGATTGAAATTGCCCAACTCATATCATGAAAAAATATATGGAGGTCATCTAGTGGAGTGTTCCCAAAATAACATTTAGAAAATACGTTGTATGCGTTTATCGAGATATTAATCGTTATAATGAAATGATAATACATGTTAGATAAAATGCCAATATGGATCACAAATATAATATATATTAAATAATGTATAGATGAAATGGATGCAAATGAGAAAATGGAATATTGAAAAATTAAGAAATTGGACTCGAGTCTCGGGTTTTAGCACGAGATGCCTATGTAGCCTATAAAGGCATCAAAGTCCACATAGTTCATATGCTTCATAAGGGTGGGGTTTATTCCATAGATTCAAACGAGAATTTATTATATGTGAGTGTGTAGAAAATGTATTTTTAGTTTTTCAAAATTGTCGTGGATAATCCCGTTGGAATTTATAGGTGTAACCCTCTTTTTCTTTATTTTTTTAAAAATAAAAAATATAGTATGTGCAATATAATAAATAAAGGATGAGGTATTAATGTGTATGCACTAATGTAAAAGCTAGATTAAGAATTTATGCAATTAATGCAAAAATAAAGAATTTAAAGAGAGATAAGGATTTTTTTACCTTCTTTGGAAGTTTGAGGCTTGATCTTAATCCTTGATGAGCTCCCTTGAATGTTGAGATGATTGTTGGATGAGAGAGAATGAGATTTTGCTAAATTTTGTATGAAAATGAGGGGAATAAAAGATGGAAAGGAATTTCACACAAGGAAACTTCGCTAATGCAAGAGAATGTTAATGAGATCACTAGTATTGATGGATTTGAGGAGTGCCTAGAGAATGAGATCATGCCCTATATTTATAGGGTAGGGGATGCCGATCGGCATAGACCTATTGATATACCCATATATACCCTCGGCCAGGCCGAGGGCGCCCCGCACCTAGATGGGGCAGGATGACTTCACTAGGCCCAGATGACCCTCCGAGGGGACGACCCCTCATCATGGCCCAGATGACCCTTCAAGAGGACGACCCCTCATCAGGCCCAGACGACCCCTCAAAGGGTCGACCCCTAATTAGGACCAGACGACCCTCTGAGGGTACGACAGTACGAGGCCTAAATTAGGCCAGACTCACTGCCAGAAGGAACTTTTCCCTCGGCCTCATATCATAGGTTGAGGGTGACATCATCACAGCGCGTGTTTTAGGAGACTCATGGAACAGTGCACGTGAGGCTCACATGGCACGTGAAAGATCGTTATAACAATATCACCCCTTCACGTGAGGGAATATTATGCCATCATTAATCACAGGTGGCATCTACAGGTATTAGTGGGGGATTGGCTAGATCATCATTCACATGCACCATGCATGCTTGGGGGGTACACTACACCCCCCAAGGCCTATATATACTTGTCACCTACAACCCTACAAGGGGATCGAAAATTTTAACCCTAGCAAAAACTCTTCTTATACACACAGTAGAGAGAGAAAGTGAGATTATGTGCATTGTATCCAAGGCCATTAGTGCCCATACTTAGTGGATCACACACTCACAGTGGCTGTAGGCCTAATTGGCTGAACCAGTATACATCATTGTCTTATTCCTCTTATACTCATCTCATTCTACACACACACGTATACATATATATCTCAATGGATTCCATGGTTATTACAGTTTGAGCTCATCATCACTTATCTGGTGGTGCTAGATTTTAGCATCATCAGTTTGGCGTCGTCTGTGGGAACGAGAAGACGTCTCCTCCTTTGTACAGCTTGACCTCACTGGGCACTCCATTGGTGAGTCAGTGCTCCCCATGTGTGGAGATGTTTCACCATTGAAAGAGACCCATTCAGGTTCTCAAGCTCACCAGTCCTTTCTTCAGTTCTGCTCTTCATATCTCAAACACATGGCACTGGAGATGCCACCACCACCACTTCCTCCACCGGATAGTGGAGTAGGACCCAGTTCCAGTCAGCCACCACCTCAGTCTGAGATGGCTGATGTGGTGGCAGCCTTGAAGTCTCTAGCAGCAAGCCAGCGGATCATGCAGGAACAGTTCATAGCTCTAAGCTAGAACATACTAAGACCACCAGGGGTCTCACCTGAGATGATCACTCCGACAGCGGCTCCAGGGTAGCACGAGGTCGGGGGACCACCCCAGGCACCACGTAAAGACTTGCCACCCCCACAGCGGTGGATGGATGTTGCTGACCCCGGAGTCTACGCCTAGGGAGGCAAGGAAACCCTTACCCTGAGGACAAGTATGATGATCTGGAGGGGGAGGAGGCCCCCATAGAATGCTGGGAGTTGTATGAGATCTCCAACAATACTGTGCGACCTCTCCAAGATAGCAGAGGGAAGTGTGGAAGGAAAAATCCTAAAGATCACCCGAGGGGCTATGCTTTTGATCGTCTGAGCAAGGGGTCGGCTTTCGAGAGGCTCGGCCCAGTAAATGACCTGCGGGAAAAATTGTCCAGATCAAGGAGTGTTGTAAGGTCTAGGAGGGAGGTAGTAGATGGCCGACCCCACGGGGACCGACCCCAAGGACGGGATGACAGTCAAGGGGGAGTAAACATCCGAAACAGACCAGCCATAGCAGAACCCTCCATCCACCTCAAAGAGGCGGCAGGGGATAACATCAGCCAAGCCGACCCTACGAGGCCCTGGAATGACTCAATCCAGCAATTGGAGGATAATATTGGTGATATTCTGAAGAGATGGGACCCTCTTCAGAGAGGATAATCCATAGGCTCACCCTTTGTGGCGAAGATTATCAACTTCCCTGCGCCGTCAAACTTTAAGCCACCTATGGTCACCCCAAGATATGACGAGAGTACCAACCCTGTCAACCATATTGAGATGTACCAATCAGTGGCAGACATATACTCTATCTCAGATGAGATGAGGTGTTGTGCCTTCTCTAGCACACTGACTGGGGCTGCGCGTGTCTGGTATATGTCTCTTCCAAAAAACTCTATTAAAAGTTTTAAGCAGTTGGCAGACCATTTTATCCACAACTTTTGCTTTGGGGTGAGGCCACAAAAGAAGACCACCCACCCGCTCTATGTTAAGCAGGGGAAGAACGAAAGTCTGAGAGACTACATAGCCAGATTCAAGAAAGAGAAGTTAAAGGTGGAAGACTATGAGGAGAGCATAGCTATAACATCCCTAATTAGAGGACTCCAAAAGGGGAAGCTGCTATGGATGCTTGCTGAAGACCCTCCTAGGACGATGGCTAAATTGTTGTCGACAGCAGGAAAGTTGATGAACGCCGAAGAGGCGATGGACACAAAATAAGAAGATGAAAAAGGAGGCACTAGCGAGGGTAAGTACCATAAGAAGAACAAAGAGGGGAAGAAGAGGTCTACAGATGACAAGTTCGCTGATTACACCCCTCCAACGGTCAGCTGTGAACATATTCTCAATAAGATAAAGAGTGATCGGTCCCTGAAGTGGCCTGAGAAGTTGAGGGCAACTCCCAACAAGAGGAACAAAAACCTGTGGTGTGAATTTCACCAAGACCATGGCCACGTGACAAACAAATGCTTTTCTCTGAAATATGAGATTGAAAAGATGCTGAAAGAAGGGAAGCTCAGGAAGTATGTTGACAAAGGTGCCCTCAAGAGGGGCCGAGGGGACGACCCCAGAAAGAAGCGGGGTGAGGCATGTAGAGAAGGTCCTTTAAAAAGCGGGGATGACCATTATGATGATGAGGACGACCCTGCCATCCCTCCAAGAGATGACCACGGCCCTGTCAAGAGACTTAATATGATCTCTCTCGGTGTGGGGATGATTTCCGGGGGTTTAGAAGGGGGAGGGTCAGAGGTCACAGACAGGAAGGCCCATGTAGCTGAAGCCAAGGAAGTGACCAAAGTTGTACACTCAACCTCCCTTGAGGCAAAGTCAGAAATGAGAAAGAAGGTCGATATGGATACCCTGATAGTGGGGTTCTCAAGATTGGACTTCAAAGGAATGTTATCCCCACATGATGACCCTCTCGTCATCACTACTAGGGTACATGGGTGAGAGGTGCCGAGGATCTTGGTAGATGCGGTAGCTCTGCAGATGTGATGTTTTGGCCATGATTTAAAGCCTTAGGTCTCAGCCATGCTAGACTCGTCCCATACCATCACCCATTGATTGGGTTCAATGGGGAAAAATTTCATCCCCTTATAGTGTATGAGGCCGACTTTAGGATGGAAGATGAGTGGACGAGATGGCTTACCAAGAAGGTAAGCTTCTTTGTGATGGATGAACATGTCTTCTCGGCCTACAACATTATACTGGGGTGAGTAGCCCTCAAGGGGTTTGAAGCTGTGCCATCTACGACCCATCAGATGATTAAATTTCCAACCCCTTACGGGGTAGGGGAAGTCCAGGGAGACCAGACGACAGCGCGGGAATGTTATTTTAACTCAGCCTAAGAAAGAGAGGGACACAAGAAGGAAACAGCTACTTACAATATTAACAACCTTTACCCCAGGGATGAGAAAAACCTCAGGAAAGGAGAAGCCGCGAAAGAAGTAGAATCCATCATCATCAATGAGGATGAGATGAAAAAACCCGTCCAAGCTAGCAAAACTCTAAAGCCAAACATCAAGGAAGACCTCATCAAGCTGTTGAGGAGAAGACAAAGCGTCTTTGCATGGAGTCATGCAGATATGCCGAGGACTGACCCCAAAATTATGAGCCACAAGCTCAACGTAGTAAAGGGTGCAAAGCTAGTGAAGCGAAAAAGGAGAATTTATTCTCGAGAGAAGTATGAGGTCATTAGGGATTAGGTCAAGAAGGTGGAAGATGCAGAGTTTATCAGGGAGGTCATCTATCCCGAATGGATGTCCAATGTAGTCATTATCCCAAAAGCCAGCGGGAAGTGGAGGATGTGTGTAGACTTCACAGACCTCAATAAGCATTGTCCCAAAGATAGATTCCCCCTCACCCGCATTGATCATATGGTAGACGCTACCGCAGGCTATGAGCTCATGAGATTTATGGATGCCTATTCAGGGTACAACCTGATCTCATAAACCCTGAAGACTCAGAGAAGACAGATTTCATTACCGATAAGGGGACATACTGTTATAGGGTCATGTCCTTTGGCCTAAAAAATGCGAGGGCAATGTATCAGTGCCTTGTAAATAAAATGTTTGAAGACCAAATTGGGAAGTCTATGGAGGTCTATGTAGATGACATGCTGACTAAGAGTTTGAAGGTAGAGGATCATGTGGCTGACCTCGAGAGGACCTTTAATACAATAGATAAGTACCAAATGAAGCTCAACCCAGCCAAGTGTGTCTTCGGGGTCGGAGCAGGGAAGGTCTTGGGGTTCATTGTCAACCAAAGAGGCATCGAGGCCAACCCTAAAAAGATAATAGCCCTTATAGAGATGAAGACCCTCAAGACCATTAAAGACGATTAGAGGCTCATGAGGCGAGTGGCTGCTTTGAATAGGTTCGTGTCTAGGTCCATAGACAAGTGTTTACTATTTTTTAAAATTATCAGAAAGGCTTTTGAATGGAGCGAAGAGTGTGATGAGGCCTTCAAGGAGCTAAAGACATACTTAGGGTCTCCCTTGCTGTTGTCATGACCATTATAGGGTGAACGACTATCTATGTACCTAGCCGTCTCAGAATTAGCCATTAGCACAGCCATTGTGAGAGAAGAGGACGGGGTACAAAAGCCCGTATATTTCAACAGTAAGGAACTCCAGGGGAAGAGCAAAGATACCCAAGGATGGAGAAGTTACCTATGCCTTAATCCATGCGTCAAGAAAGATGAAGCCGTACTTCCAGTCCCATACAATGGTCCTCCTCACTCACTCTCCTCTTAGGCAGGTCTTGCACAAGCCAGAAAAATCAGGGAGGCTAATGGTCTGGGCTATAGAGTTGGGAGAATTTGACATTATATATCAACTAAGGACGACCATTAAGAGGCAAGCATTAGCAGATTTCATGGCTGAATTTACTTGGGAAGATGATGAGGCTGAAGATGAGAGCCTCGAAGAGAGAGATACATAGCAAGGCAGAGTTGTTGACTCGCCCACAAAAAGGGCAGAGACAAGCACACCTAGAGAAAAAGTGGCTGAAAATGAAGAGGGAAGATATCTCTTTAGACAGGGGTCCCTCACTGAGGGGAATTTCTCAAAGGAAAAGATAGTGTGGAGCCTCTTCGTTGATGGGTCCTCTTGCGAAAGCGGAAGTGGGGCTGGATTAATACTGTCAGCACCAGATGGTACAAACATCGAGTATGCCTTAAGTTTTAACTTCAAATCCTCCAATAACGATTCTGAATATGAGGCTCTGATAGCGGGCCTCTCTTTGGCAAAGTCCCTTAGTATCTGCCAGGTCTTGGTCCATAGTGATTCGAGACTAGTGGTGAATCAGATACTAGGAGCCTACGAGGCCAAGGATGAGAGAATGGGAAAATATCTTGAAAGGGTAAAGGAATTAATCAAGAGCTTCAGAGAAGTGAAATTGAAGAGGATACTTAGGCTTGATAATGTCCGAGACAATGCAATTGCTAGGCTGGCCTCGGCAACTAGGACAGATATCATGAGGACAATCCCAGTGGAAATTTTTCTTCGACCAACAATTTAAGAGGATGAGAGAACACTTGACTCTTGCTTACATATAAACAGGGAAGCTTCGTGGATGGACCCTATAATCAAATACATTAAAGAGGGAGAGATGACGGAAGCAAGGCAAGAAAGGAAGAAGTTGAGATACAGAGCTGCAAAATGCACTGTCATCGGAGACATCTTGTACAAAAAAGGGTTTTTGCTCCCCTTGCTCAGGTGTGTGCACCCATCTGAAGTCTCACACATTTTACAAGATGTGCACGAGGGGTCATGTTCAAGCCACATTGGAGGCAGATCTTTAGCGAAGAGGGTGGTCACCCAGGGATACTATTGGCCGACCTTGGGGAAAAATGCCACGACATATGTAAAAAAGTGTGATAAATGTGAAAGATTTATCACTATCCCTCACCAGCCCCATCAGCCTCTTATCTCCATTACATCTCCATGGCCATTTGTAGTGTGGGGGATAGACCTAGTAGGCCCCTTGCCTAGGGCCATCAATAACTATCGGTTCCTCATCGTGGCAATTGACTATTTTTCAAAATGGGTGGAGTCAGAGCCGATGGTCACGATTATCGAGCAGAAGACATTCTAGTTCATCTTAAAAAATATTATATGTAGATATGGTCTCCCAAACACCCTCATCTCAGATAACGGGACTCAATTCAAGAATACATCTCTAGAGAAGTACTGTGAAAGGGTGAGTATCAAAAAATTCTTCTCTACCCCAGGTCGACCTCAGTCCAATGGTCAAACAGAAGTTACAAATAGTATAATCCTAGATGGGATCAAGAAGAGAATTGAGGAGGCAAAAGGAAGATGGGTTGAGGAGTTATATGTTGTACTCTGGGTCTACAGGACGACGGTAAAGACCTCTACCGGAGAAACCCCGTTCATGCTAGCTTATGTCTCAGAAGCCGTCATCCCCGTTGAGATTGGGTTTCCTACTCACAGGGTCCAAATATATGACCCTCGGAGAAATATGGAAGAGAGGAGACTTGGCTTAGACCTGATTGAGGAAAGTAGGGAAGACGCCGAGATAAGGCAAGCCGCCTACCAGCAAAGGAGTGCAAGGTTTTACAACCAGAGGGTGAAGCAGAGGCCAATTGCAGTGGGAGACTTAGTCCTTAAAAAAGACTTGGCAGAAGCCCAACAAGCACCACCCAAATTGGCATGGCCCATATAGGGTCAGTGATGAAGTTGTTCCTGGAACCTATAGACTAGAAAACCTAGAAGGGGAACCCTTTTCCAAACCCTGGAACGCATATCATTTGAAGAAATACTATCAGTAGTGTTGTAACGTCGTATCGAACCGCAGTTTTAATGAATGTGTTGCTCTAACATAACGTTTGGAATGTTAATGAGAATGTCACATTGATCCCCCATTTTGTGTTTGAGTAATATTAGTGTGATTGGGGTGATACTCATTAGAACCACCCTCGGCTATGATGAGGGTCAATGGTGGGGATGGCCCCTCATTCACCCTCAAGAAAGACGAGGGGGACTTTCATTACGTTGGTGAAAAACCACCATCGACTATAATGAGGGAAAATGGTGGGGACAACCCCTCATTTACCCTTAAGAAAGACGAGGGGGGCTTTCATTAAGTTGGTGGAAACCACCCTCGCCTGTGATGAGGTTAAATGGTGGGGACGACCCCTTATTCAACCTAAAGAAAGACGAGGGGGGACTTTCATTAGGTTGGTGACGAACCACCCTCGGATATAATGAGGGGAAATGGTGGGGACGACCCCTCATTTACCCTCAAGAAAGATGAGGGGGACTTTCATTAAGTTGGAGGAAACCACCCTCGGCTATGATGAGGGTCATTGGTGGGGACGACCCCTCATTAACCCTCAAGAAAGACGAGGGGGGACTTTCATTAGGTTGGTGAAAAACCACCCTCGACTATAATGAGGGAAAATGGTGGGGACGACACCTCATTTACCCTCAATAAAGACGAGGGGGGACTTTCATTAAGTTGGTGGAAACCATCCTCGGCTATGATGAGGGTCAATGGTGGGGACGACCCCTCATTTACCCTCAAGAAAGACAAGGGGGACTTGAAAAACCATTCGGTTGGTGAAAAACCACCCTAGGCTATAATGAGGGAAAATGGTGGGTATGACCCCTCATTTACCCTCAAGAAAGACGAGGGGGTACTTTCATTAAGTTGGTGGAAAGTACCCTCGTCTATGATGAGGGTTAATGGTGGGGACGACCCCTCATTTACCCTCAATAAAGACGAGGGGGAACTTTCATTAGGTTGGTGAAAAACCACCCTCTGCTATACTGAGGGCTAATGGTGGGGACGACCCCTAATTTACCCTCGAGAAAGACGAGGGGAGACTTTCATTAAGTTGGTGGAAACCACCTTCGGCTATGATGAGGGTCAATGGTGGGGATGACCCCTCATTCACCCTCAAGAAAGACGAGGGGGGACTTGAAAAACCATTAAGTTGGTGAAAAACTACCGTCGGCTATAATGAGGGCAAATGGTGGGAACGACCCCTCATTTACCCTCAAGAAAGACGAGGGGGGACTTCAAAATTTAAAACATCATTAAGTTGGTGGAAATCACCCTCGGCTATGATGAGAGTCAATGGTGGGGACAACCCCTCATTCACCCCCAAGAAAGACGAGGGGGGACTTGAAAAGCCATTAGGTTGGTGAAAAACCACCCTCAGCTATAATGAGGGCAAATGGCGGGGACGACCCCTCATTTACCCTCAAGAAAGACGAGGGAGGGGTTAGTGATATTGTTAATATAAAAACATCACAAGGCAAATCATACAAGAGACAAGTATAGAAGACAGCAAGAGATATGATATTATAAATGAAGAGTTACAAAGGCTTGTTAAAAAAAATAGAGTACAAAAATATGTGATATATAAAGAGGGTATTGGCTACAAATAGCCACCTTGTTAAATGGCATCAGAGGGCAAGGCCTAAACATCTACGGGAGATTCCTCTGTGACTAAGACAAGGCCGGGCCTCAGACGTGCCTGTGCCTTCTACATGTTGAGATTCCACTTGAGCTAAGGCTTCAACAATGAGGGAATCATCCAGTTGAACTGCCTCAAGAGAGGGGCGGATGGACGATAATGCATCAGTGAACTTAAGGAAGACCCATCGACTGGCCGTCCTAATCCCCCTCTCTGAGTACTCAAGACCGAATCCTTGAAACTCGTCTGAGAGTTTGTAGGCCTCCACAGCATTGGCCTCTGACTTCTTCACTACCTCGGATAGCTCAGTCTTGAATTGATCCCCCGGGGTGATCAAGGCCTCATCCTTCTCTTTAATAAGCAAGTCCTTAGCCTTCAGATCGGCACCATGTTGCCTCGTCAGCTCATCCAGGACCCTTGCATGTTCGGTCCTGGCACTCTCCAACTCGACCCTTGCAGTCTCGAGCTCGGTTTACAGGTCAGCATCGTGCTGAATAGCCCTCTCAACTTCATGAAATTTCTTTTGGTTCTCATCCATCCACTTGGTAGCAGACCTGAAGGCACAAACAGACTGCAGAGAAAAAGACACTTGTTAAGAGGCTGAGGAAACAATTGCTAAAAAATTCAAACTAGGGGGGTGAAATGAAAACAAATACCTGAGCCAGAGCATGCAGACCATAGTCATACACCTTGGCCGGGGGCATCTTCGATGGGAAATCATAGTCGGCGACCGAGGGGGCAGAGAACATAGAAGATTTGGCCGCCCTCAGATTGGCAACCAGGGAAGACGACTCAGCCTTCAAAAATGCTAAGTTTTGGGACCAGAAGGCTCCCATGCTGGAAGAGGAACCGACCTCCTCAGACGACTCCACCCTCGCCCTCGTCCTCGAATCCGGCCGAGTGTTAGCGGGTACTTCTGGCTCTTTTCTTTTATAACTAACAACAGTCACCTCAACAAGTGTCGGCCCCACGGCCTTTGTCTTCCTCGGAGGCTGCTAAGGCTCCTTGTCTTTCTTCTTGCCTAGAACAAAGAGTAATCTTGGGGCAGTCATTCCTAAAGATGGTCAGAGATACCTGCAGAATGACCTGAAAAGGAGACAACACGTCAGAAAAATACATAGGCAAAGATGAAACACTTGGAAAAAATCAAAGATTGAGGAAAAAATAATATTAAGTCACATAGCTCTGACAAGGGGCCGACCCTCATACCAACTTCTTTGAGGAACTGAGGGGTCATTAAATCTTCAAACTTTGCAAGTTCACCCTCTTTCCCTCATTCTATCATATACTCGACTATGTCCTTTTCATCCAGACTAAGTCCGGGGTCTAACCTAGCCTTCATAGAGGGGTTAGACCATCTCCTTGGAACTCTCGTGCCATCATCCAAAGGCTGAGCCTTGGTAGTAAATTCCCATTCCCCAGATATGAAGAAAAATATCTTCTTCTAGTCGTGGTTAGAGGTTTGTGCCACATGGAGAAGTTTTTTATCAGACCTCCTCGCCCCTAGATGATAGTACCCAGGCTGTTTGGACGAGTAAGTGATATTATAACAGGCCAAAAACACATCAGCTGAACTCGTCAATGAAGGTATTCTTCCACAAGGAGACAAAGCCGAGGATCATCCTCCTGGAGTTGGGAGGAAGTGGAGAGGGGGAAATGCCGAGGGCTAACAATATATTGACTATGGAAGGGTGCAGAGGGAGCCTAACACCGACCTTAAACATCTGTTCATATACTGCGAGCTCTCCCTCGTCACCCTCACAGACTTTCTCAGAATCAGAGGGGACCCTTATACTTATGTTGAGGGGCACACCAAATGTATGCCTCCAAAGTAGGAGGTCACGATCCCTGATGGTGGAAACATAAGCCGAGGTGTGGGAGGTGTCAACTTGGTCAGCGTCTAAGTCCTCACCATCATCCTCAGTCCCCTCGGCCTCACCACCTGTCAGAGGTCCATGAGGAAAGGCCATCTAGAAGGCATGAGGGGATAAAGTTATCACAGGAACAGCCTCGCAAGGGACTACTCCCTCGGCTTATCGACCTGGGCTAAGATCATACGTCTCTTTCCTCCCGAAAGGTCCAACGCTAGTTGGTGACGATGCTCTCTCATCCATCTCTCCTGAATGACACTCGATTGGATGACAAGACGACCCATAAGACTCAGATGGTAATATTGTGGCTAATGGAATGGGAAAAATGGGTTGTACCTAATTAGGGTCGGCCCCTCATCTTCTCTCCTCATCTTCCTCTACTCGTCTGATCTCTACAAAGAACTTCTCTCTCAGGGATGGAAACTCCTCAGCTAAAGTGTAAAGCCTCCTAAGCATTAAGGGGAAGACCCTACACTTAAAAGAATTTGGCTAGCCCAATTACAAACAAGTTTGCAGTTGACCAAAATGGACTTTTGGATTAAAACTAAGGAAAATAAGGGTTTTAACCAAGAACACTCAACAACAAGATGCTGGAGAAGAACGCCAAAAAGTTATGAAACAACCAAACAAAAATCCAGCCCTACAGGCCTAAAACAGTCGAAGTGTAAACAATAATGGAATATAAAGAGGTCACTAGGGCAGAAGGATTACCTGATAAAAGAACAAACGAGACTGCCGAAGCTCGAAATGATGAAGTTGCAGAAATGGCAATGGAGCTGGTGAGAGAATAGAGAGAGAGTGTTCAGGCTAGAAGAAGAAGAGGAATAAACTTTAAAGAATTATTTAAATAGCTTGCTAATGAGTGGTCCCATTAACCAAGGCAGAACACAACCCATGAGGAGGGCATCATTAGGGCACAAAGTCCCAAGCAAAGTGTGCAGTCACCATGCCTAGGAAACTGGAACAATAATGGATATCTGCCTATGTCACATCAGCTCGACAGGTGTCATTCATATAACTATCCATACACTCATCTCAAAAGCAACACTATCCCTCAGCCGTCTCAACAACATCGATGGCTAGGGGCTGCGGGTGATTGATATACCCATATATACCCTCGGCCAGGCCGAGGGCACCCCGCACCTGAACGGGACATGATGACCTCACCAGGCCTAGACGACCCTCCAAGGGGCCGACCCCTCATCATGGACCAGACGACTTTTCAAAGGGCTGACCCCTCATCAGGCCCAAATGACCCTTCAAGGGGTCGACCCCTCATCATGCCCAGACGACCCTTCAAGGGGTCGACCCTTCATCAGGACCAGACGACCCTTCAAGGGGCGGACCCCTCATCAGGACCATGTGAACCTCCGAATTTACGACAGTATGAGGCCTAAATTAGGCTAGACTCACCACCAGAATGAAATTTGCCCTCGGCCTCATATCGTAGGCCGAGAGTGACATCATCACAGTGCGTGGTTTGGGAGACGCGTGGAACAGTGCGTGTGAGGCTCACATGGCACGTGGAAGACCGTTATAACAATATCACCCCCTCACGTGAGAGAATATTATGTCATCACTAATCATAGGTGGCATATATAGCTGTCAGCAGGGGATTGGCTAGATCATCATTCACATGCACCAGGCATGATTGAGGGGTACACTATACCCCCCAAGACCTATATATACTTGTCACCTACAACCCTACAAGGAGATTGAAATTTGTAACCCTAGCAAAAACTCTGCTTATACACACAGTAGAAAGAGAAAGTGAGATTATGTGCATTGTATCCAAGGCCATTAGTGCCCATACTTAGTGGATCCCACACTCACAGTGGATGTAGGCCTAATTGGCTGAACCACGATACATCATTGTCTTATTCCTCTTATACTCATCTCCTTCTACACACACACTTATACGTATATATCTTTATGGTGCCATGGTTATTACAGTTTGACCTCATCATCACTTATCTGGTGGTGCTAAATTTTCGCATCATCACCTATCCCTTCCAATAAACAGGTAACCCTAGACACACTATCAACAGGCAGTGAAATGGACCTGCCAATCCGTAGTTTCGTGAGATTTTTTCGAAAAAATGGTCGTTGAACGCAATTCGTAAATCCAAATCATGAACGGGGGTTACCATTCGACACTAATTCAGATACCTTCAACAGCCCTTTGGGATGATCTCGGGTCCGCAAGTTGACTTTGGGTCAAATGGGGTGTCATACCCCATATTTTTATGTATTTGAAATTTAATCAATTTGGAAATTAATTAGGAGAAATACGTTTTAATTGAATTACACGAGTGAAGTAATTTAATGTGATTAAATAATAAATGTGATTATTAAATATTAATCGAGAGATGGATACTGATTAATATTATTAAATGAGATTTACTAAGTGTCAATAGTAAAAATTTGATGATTATTGATTTACGTCATATCGAGTGATATGGGCGTATTTGATTTTATTTCAACCAGGAGTCACGTGTAGAATAAATATGGGTTGAGATAGAAAATATATTTAGAGTGACTCGAATGATGATTTCGAGGTCACGGATGGTTACGAAAGGGTAAAAATAGTCAAAATAATATACCCGGGGGTATAGATTGGGTCCCGGGTCTATGTTAGACCAAACCGAAACCTATTGAGGGCGTTTTGGTCATTTGGCAAAGGAGGTTTAAAGACCTACAAAATTTACAACCCTATATCAGATGTCAAGAGGCATAATCTAGGGTTAGAAACACAAAATCCTAATGAAGTCCATTAGAGAAGGAGGAAAGACCATTCTCAAAGATTAAGGAGGTGTTCTTGAAGAATTGGACCTTGTTCTTGCATCCTAATCATCTAAGGAGTGAAGATTGGAGGAGAAGAACATCAATCCATCATCACCACCATGAAATTAGATCATACCTGTTAATGCAAGTGTTTATTGCAATCAATATGAAGTTGTAATACCTATGTGACTAGGGCTTTAAATTATATTAATTATTTTGATGATACTTGGAAGAAAAGATTAATTCGAATGCATGTTTGGGTAGGAATTTCATGTAGAAAGATTTGATATCTATAGAGGATAATAAAGTAGAGATTATTTATCCACGAATTAAATCTGGGTTTTGATGAATAATAGAGGAAGAACATGAAAAACTAGGGTTCTAGAGGATTAGATGTTTAAATCCATTCTTGAATGTTATTCATAGTGGTTTGATGCAAAAATTACATTAGAAACTGTCCTAATACACGTGAGAAGGATTTGGGAAAATTAGTATGGACTTTGGTGGAGAAACAAGGAAGTTATAGGTGTATAAATAGTGAAAAACGCATCTGTGAAATGAAGAAGACGAAGTTCCGAGGGGAGAATCGGTTCGGATCAGAGGCGAACCGATTTGGTTCCTAGAAAATTGTGAAATCTCCCTTTTGGCTCAGAACTCCTAAATTTTTATCGGGAAAAGTTTTAGGAGATTTTTAGAATACAATGAGGGATCTTTTATATTGCAGTAGGAAATGATAGGGTTATGGGAGTTTAGTCATATCGAGAGAATTAAGACGACGATTAAAAGGGATTTAACGACAAAATAATTAATCACGAGAAAGAGAATGTAATTACGGGAAAGCGTGAGTGAGATTATGGCATGCACCAATAGGTAAATGAAGAAGTAGCCACTTAAATAAAGTAAGGGGTAACTAGGATCCTTAGATTAGAGAATAGTACTCGAATAATACGATAGTGAGTTAAATAGTAAAATAATAAGTATGGGGAGTATGTGAGTGAATTATACTATGTACGAACGATGATAATTAGGTTGTGTGAATACCTACTAGACATGTATATATATATATATATATATATATATATATATATATATATATAGGTTGTGTGTGTATCTATATGATTGATGTTATGAATTAGCATACCTACACTGCTTGCTATCACTGGAGGTTCTCGCGTAGTGGGCGGTCCCACATTGACGATTCCAGTGAGGTCTGAATTGGTTCCCCAGAACATAGAACTTAGGGAGGCTCGCTATGTGATGTGTATTAGTGAGATCGAAGTGTCATTTGGGTACGTTAGGTATGTGCATAGCCCAAAGGCTTAGAACTATGTTCGTCTCCATCGTTTGATATTTGATTTTGGGTTCAAGAAGACATGCCGAACCAATTGTCCCCATTTAGTATGAGAGGTACTTGGACTGATAGAAAAGTATGCCTATTATTTCATGGTGGTCCTATATATATATATATGTGCAACCGTGATTATTCTACTTATGTGTGACAGTAGACTGATAGATAGTGTATATATAAAGAATGAATTAAGTAGTGAAACATAATTAATTGAATAAAAGAGAAAATAAATGAAATGATAATTTCAATGCTTAACATACGAGAAATGTTAATTCAATGAGCGTACTCTATGAGTGATATGGGGACTTAGATGAGATTAGTCCAGATAGATACTTATGTCTAGTTGACTTGGGTAGTATGGCTAGGTGGGCTAAGTAGATAACGTTAGGTGTGCACAATAGTTGTGGGGTGAAGAAACTCAAGAGATTGTACATGAGCCTAACATGTGTACTTAATAACCAATTTTTAACTGTGATAAACTCTTGCTAAATGTTTCCAAAATGTTTTGAGTACTAACTCTTTCTATAAAAATATTTTCAAAACTTTTTAGGTGTCCAGCCACAAGGATGCCGGACTTGATATTCTACTTCAGGGATACGCAGCTGCGCACAGGTTTATGCTTGCAGAGTTTTGGATTAGATGCATCTATTCAGCAAGATTTTCAATTCATTCATTTTATTTTCCGTTGGTTTAGATATTACATGTGGTAAATGATTTATTTAGTTTTCCACTTGGTTGAATACTTGGTGGTTAGTAAAGTTTTAAAAGGTTTTCGATAGTTATGCTAAGAATGAAATATATGTAAATCCTATTTTAATTTAATACATGCATGATCACCCCGTATTTAATTAGGCGGGGTGTCACACAGGGCTCCGAAGTGCTTGTCGGTCCTTTGGACGGGAGATTGTTGGATGGTAATGGATCGTTCGTCCAAACCGTAAATCAAAATCATGCACGAGGTAGACCATTGGAATGCTTATGCAGGGTAGTTCGACATTACAATGAGCTTTGCTTATTTCGGAGAGTTGACTTTGGTCAAAGAGGGCCCAAAAGCGCCCGATGACCTTTTGGAGTAAAACGGATCATTCGTCTATACCATAAGGTTGATTCGTGCACAGGGTGGACCTTTATTAAGACCCATTTGAAGACTCATTTAGTCTTATTCAATATTAATAGTTGACCTTGGTCAAACAGAGTCTGGGAGCACCCGTTGACCTCCGAATAAGTTTTTAGGGAAAATCGAATCGTTCGTCCGAACGGTTATGTCGTTTCGCGCATGAGGCGGACCATTGGAAAGAGGCTTAAGTACCCTTCGGATATTCATTGAGATTTCGCTCTGATGATGAAGTTTATTGGGGTCGAATCTGTGACACCCTGCTTAAATTAACAACGGGTGGCTAGCCTTATACTAAGATAAAACAGGAATCTCAAGTGGATCATCATCAGCATCACTGTCGCATAGGCTAAAAATATAACTAACCAATTATTGACGCAAAAATTCTTCATCTACGAGGACCAGTCAGAAAAGGACACATGTGATCCTACGTGGAAATATTTATACTTATTCGGCACCCGAGGAGAGTTGGTCGGCATACCAACCAACACATAGCATACCAAGAAACTCAAGGAAGATCAACCATCCTAGAAGACCAACAATTAGATTCATTGTATATAAACATAAATGTCTAACTGTATAAAGATATTGTATCTCTTTATCTCCCATCACTATAAATACATGTATTCCCTTAGCCAAAGAGAGGGACAACTAAGTGACACGATACACAAGATACACACCTCTTTCTCTCTCTACACCATATTGTGCTATTGTAAACCCGTGGGAATAAAATAACAGTGGACGTAGGCTTTATTCATAGCCGAACCACATTAAAAATATTTTGTCTCTTATATGTTTGATGTGAATGTTTATCTTCATCTTCAATCTCATCCTCATCATTTATCTGCTTTTAGTGGCGTCAACACCAACCATAATAAAATAAACTGATGCCAAAATTTAAAAAACAAATACAAGAGACTACAACCAAACATAAATAACGACTACAAACATGCCAATATATACACGTGTACAACAAAAGATATATCCGAATATGTTGTCGGGTCATAGAAAATACAACATCCAGATGATAAAGTCATAAAAGATCTACATATACAAACAACCCTTGGGCATACACCCAATATAAAAAAATGGATGCTTAACTAGATTTACAAGAATACGAAGCGGTTATAACAAAATTCTGTAACATTTCGCATCTGCTAGAACTCCAAGGACTCTGGACAAAATGGGCATCGCTGGCGTCCTTGCGGAAGGACACCTAATATAATACAATATATGTATAGCAAGAGAAAGGATATAAAAGGGTCAAAGCCCGAGGTTTGAAAAATAATTTTAGCAAGTGCATTAAAATGCATAATAAATATGAATGTACCAATTTCATAATTAAAGTGGTGTCGCACTCTCTTGGGACTCAACCTCACCTCTCATCTATTGCGCGCATCTAACGTATGCACATGAACCTCAATTAATTTACCCGATATATTCTAAGGATAATTTATCCTAAGTCTACGCATAAACCTCATTCGCATAACCCACTATATCCAACAAAACTGTCTATCTACTTCTTCTAACGTCTCCTAAGTTTACACCCAAACTTATACATAAATAATTCAATTATATTTTAACGATTTCTAAATTAATAACTTTAACAATTTATTAGCATAAGATATCACATTTCATCATTAATGCTAGTAATATACTCCCACTATTTCACCTATACCTAAGAACTAAGGACCAAACATCTCCCCACGCCCAAGATTACGCTAAGTTTTGTGCGTGAGACATCTTGCAAAGTGAAATCCAAACAAAGAACCCCCCATACACTACCACCTAACATTGTCGGTTGTGGGAATCCGTTACACCCTCGGCCCATAGTACGCACCCCTTACTTCCCGTATAACGGCATAGGAGTATACTCATCCACTCTCATGCTACAAGAAAAAGAACATAAAATAAATCTTTATAACTTTCTCTAGTTATAATATTAAGATATCACACACTATCTATACAACTTGTATAATATTTATCGCATGTATTATACATAATTCATCATTCTCAATAAGTACACATACATAACACACATAATATATGTATACTAATAGTCTCTACAATGCTATCATCTTCCATGGAATTACTCACACATCAAACTGGGTACCAGCGATCAGACTCTCACACCGACTTGGTAATAACCAAATCACAAATGTACAAGAAGCGACCATAGTTCCTCACTGGAAATAAGATTAATCATACCCAAGATGTCTTACCCCTGAATAAAATCACAAAATATAAATAATGGACGACTATAACCTGGGGCCCCTCAAGCCAGTGGGATTCACCCACGTCGCGCAACTTCCCATGATAGCAGTAGAGGGGTATTCACCACATAGTGTATATATATAGGGAGACGTTCTCTAGTGGACCAAAATAATTGAATTTTTAATGGACCTTAACAAAAAACACATAATAACACATTAATTTTAATTTCTCTAGTGTAATTGGTCTGCGCCAACGGCACCAAACATGTGTGTCTATCGACTCCCACCCCCCCAACTGCCCCCCCGCCCCCCACCCCCATGGCAGCCCTACTTTCATAAGGGCTGCTATGGTGATGGTGGTGGGTGGGTGGGTGGGGGAGGGTGGGGGGTGGTGGTGTGGGGCGAGGGTAGTGGGGTCTCGAGTGCCGCTGGCGTGGACCAATTACACTATAGGAATTAAAATTAATGTGTTATTATGTATTTTCTATTAAGGTCCATTAAAAAGTCCATTCTTTTGGACCACTAGAGAACCTCTCCCTATATGTATATATATACACACGCACACACACACACATACATACTATCTCACGTCCGCATGTATAAAAGTAATGACTCCGACTATATGTATATAACTCTCAGTTTACTAACCGATACACTCTCACAAAACTTCCTAGTTCAATTTATTATTCAATTCCTCACTTGAGATTTACTAATCCATCACACCTATGATATAAATATTCACCCAATTTAACAACACTAAGGACACACGATATTCCCTCTCTCACCCAGTCCATATCTGGCTTTAAGTAAATTCCTACTACTTGGAGAATTTACGAAAGAATTCGGTATATTAAACTCCTAATTATATCTCCTTAATAGTCCATAACCATCCTCAAAAGAATCTTCATTCCTTGGGGAATTTACTATAAGAAAATAATACAATTTACTCTTACATATACCTCTATTATAGCCCCCAAAGTGGCCTATCTTTTATATCCTAATATGAACCCTCATAATATCTTACAAACATGTTTACTACACATTGTTAAAGGGTCCCTAAGTAATAAAACCAATTGAAAAGGGGTAAAACAAGAAATGGCAAAATGCAATGACTAGACCGGACCAAGGGTCCTAAAAAATTAACCGGTTCGGTTCCTATAATTGGACATAAGGATTTTAATGGTCGGATCGATTCGGTACCTCTTAAAAATGAACCGATCCGGTTCTGTACAGATTTATACCCACGAGGTTTATCCCCATAACCTTACTCTACACTATGTAAGATCAACTTTACATCCATAAAACCCAATTTTTACTTCATTCCAACAATATCCTAACATCCAAGCCCAACACATATGTTATCCCCACCATTTTCATCATCAAAACCACGAATATAACCCTAAATACAAGATTTACTCATCAAATTTTAGGGTTTAATCATAAAAGCTCAAAATAATCTAAATCACCAACAAAAATTATGAGATAACTCACACACACAATTATTTAGGAAGTTTAATCACTTGGCACAAAGTTGTAGAGGTTGAATCTTCCTCGAGATTACGGATTTTGTCAAAAATCTAAGGCTCCCAAGCTTTTTTGTTAATTATCTTCTCTCATGATGGTTTCTCTATTTCTTTAGGGTTTTCCTCACAAAAATAAGATAAGCCTAACTCTCCCAAGCTTAAATAAATATTATCTTTAATAACTCCCAACATTAAATGATAATACACACTTAAAATAACTCGTTTACTCAAATTCGGGTCAAACTAGGACAAAATACCGGAACCCAAAATAAACCCACGAATAGTCATTTTGGATTTCTTGAACCATCCCGGATCGATCGTGCACTCTAAATTTTCATTTGAGACTCCAAATAAAAATAAATTCTTTTCACCACTAAATATTAAATTCCTATATCCTCGAATACACGGGGTGCTACAGAATCGGGGCCCGAGAGAGCCCGATGGCCTCTAGATCGGTACTTAGAGTATGACCTAGGGTTTATAGTGACTTGGGGAGATTCTAGGGTCCTAAGGAGAGAATTAGGGGGGTCCTAGAATGTGGTGTCTACACTTATGATTTCTTAGCCCATCAATTTGGCACCTTCTGTGATAACAAAAAGTTTTATTTATTTTAAATACCTTCAAAATGTCAACTAATGCCATTTTAGATCACTCTTTCAAAGAAACTGAAGACTAACAAGGATGCCCCTTAAATACGAAGTTGCTAAACATGGATACCTTATAGCCACAAGACAGGAAGAAAGAGCAAAAGGTTAGGCCTACTGAGTTTCTCATCACCGTATGCATCGATGTAGAGGATCCAACCAAAGAAGTTCAGATTGTGGTTCAGTTCCTAATAGAGAACAAATACATATTCACCTTGATCCACTCAAATATAATTAGGATGGACCCGGAAGTTATGGTCCATCACCTCAGCATGGACCCAAATGATAACCCATTCCGATAAAATAAGAGATTATTTGTCCCAGAGTGGAATAATGCTACAATAGAAGTGCTCGAGACATTTCTATCATTGAACATCATTTAAGATGTCAAATATTTGGAATGGTTTCTAATATGGTACTCGTGCCCTAAGCCAACGAAAAATTAAGTTTGTTTAACTGACCTGAATATGACATGCCCTAATGACTATTATCCTATGCCTCATATTGACACCTTGGTAGACTCTATAACTGGTCATGAAATGCTCTCCTTTATGGATGCTTATTATGGATACAACCAGATCGGGATGAACCCTTGTTCATGAAGAAAATAACTCATTCATTATAGTCAAAGGTACTTATTGTTATAAAATTATACCTTTTGAAACAAAGAACGAAGGAGCTGCCTATTAGAGGGTGGTGAACTCCATTTTCAAGGATCTTATTGGGAAAGACTTGGAGGTGTACGTTGATAACACGATGGTCAAAATATTGGAGGCTCATAACTAAGTGAAAAACCTCGGAGATAACTTTTTCATCATTAGGAGGTATTAAATGAGCCTCAACCCAAAGAAGTGTGCTTTTGATGGTGTTGGAGGAAAATTCCTTGGGTTTATGGTCACAAGGTGATCCATATATGCCATTTTAAAGAACATTCAAGATTTTTATAATATGAAGTACGCAATAATAGTCAAGGAGGTCAAAACCTTACATGAGAGAGTTGACACCCTTAACTGATTTGTCTCAAAAGCCACAAAAAATTCTTACCCTTTTCCAAAATACTAAAGAAGGCCTTCGAATGGACTCTGAGGCGAAAGAGGTTTTCTAAAACCTCAATAAATACCTTGGGTCCCCACCTTTACTATCCCGAACCATCATTAGGGAAGATTTATAGATGTACCTTATCGCCTGACCAACTAGTATGAGCTCAACTCTCATCATAGAAGAGTTTGGGGCTTAATACCCTACTTACTATATTAGCCGAGCCCTTCATGGGATTGAAAAAATATCCGAGAACAAATAAATTGGACTTCTACCTCATCATGTCAATAAATAGGTTGAGTACTTACTTCTAGTTCAACACTATTGTGGTAATAACTGATCAACCCATTCGATAGGTCATCCTCCACAAGCCTGACACCTCATAAGGCTTGTTAAGTTGTCTCCTGAGTTTGGATAATTCAACATTAAGTATCAGTCGTGAAGTGATGTCAAAGGCCAATACTTAGCTGATTTCATTACATAGTTCAACCATTTGGAAGAGATGGAATAAGAGATCGTAAGGTCTGGGGGTTTCCTAAAGATCCCAAACAACCCTTATCCAAGGAATTAGATCTTAGCTCTCTCAAGAAGTGGGGTTAGACATCACTTAAAAATGGGTGAAGGAGATACTATATCTATTTCTCTTCATTTTAGATTCAAAGTCTATAATAATGAAGCAGAGTATGAAGCCTTAGTGAAAGGCTTAGGCTTGTTCATCCTTCTAAAAGCTAAACAGATGGAGGTAATCAACTACTCTCTACTAGTAGTCAATGATGTCATTAAGGTGTATAGGGCCAAAGGTCATAAGATGGAGGAGTATTGGAAATTATACATAAATTTATCAAAAGGATTCCCAGGTTTTGCATCAGAAGGTTCCCGCGAGTAGAGAATTATGAAGATAATCATGTTGCACAAGTGGATTTATTAGATAGGATAGACCTAGAGGTCCTACCTATCATGCTCGACTAACTAATCATTACTTAGCTATAGATCAACATTGCAGAGATTGATTAAAGCTCAGACTGGACTACCCCCATCAAATCCTACCTCAAAGTGTTTTCCCCAAGGACAAGCTCTAAGCTCGACTAGTGAAGTCCATAGCTTCTAGATACTATTTGGAAAATGGATTATTATTAAATAATGGGTACTGCTCAACACCTCAGTGATGCCTATGCCTGACCAAAGCCAATTATGTCCAGAGAGACCTCCACGAAGGTCTCTGTGGTGACCGTACATGCCCAAAGCCTTAGTCTATAAGGTGCTGAGATAAGGATACTTCTGGCCAACGTTAGGGAAGAAAACTAGGGACCCGGGGCAGTAACGTGACAAGTGTAAAAGAATTTCTTTGTTTCCAAAGTAGACAACATAGAAGATGGTTCTGATGTTAAGTCCATGTCCCTTTTCTCAATGGGTAGTGGATTTTGTAGGACATATTCCGCTCACCAAAGGTAAAAAAATTATCTATATTGTGTCCATTGACTTCTTCACCAAGTGGGTTGAGGTTGAGCCCTTAGCCACTACTGAGAAGAAAATGACTAAGTTCATCGGGAAGGGAATCATTTGTAGATTTGTCCTTCTTAAGGCCATCATCTCAGACAATGGAAAACCGTTTGGCAACCTATCATTTAGGGAGTTCTACGCAGGCTATGACATAAGAAACCACTATTAATATCTAGGCCACCCTCGGAACAATGGCCAAGTTTAAGTTACTAATAAGAACATTTTCCACAGTTTATAAAAGAGGTTGGAAAAGGCTAAGGAAATATGGGTTGTATAATTATCGAACATTTTGTGGGCCTAAAGGACCACAATTAGAGGTTCAATAGGAGAATATCCATTCATTCTGACCTTCGGCACTAGGCAGTGATCCTGACGGAGGTCAAAGTACCAACACATAGGGTAAATTAGTTCGAACCAGAAGCCAATAATAAACATCTCAAGAGGAATCTATTTGAGCTAAAAGAAAAGAGGGAAACTTCCTTGATCCGAATGAATTCATACAAGAAAAATACAACCTCCTACATCAACCAAAAGGTCCTTCATAGAGAATTCAAAGTGAGGGACTTGGTATTAAGAGAAGTGACCCTTTACACCAGAAATTTGAACAAGGGGAAGCTAGGTCACAAATGGGAAGTCCCCCACATAGTCACTACAATTACAAGACCTAGTTTCTATTACCTCAAAGATATATAGGGATATGAATTTCATCATCCTTGGAATGGAGAGAATCTCAAAATATATTACCAATGATTAATTTAATGGTAAAATGAAATGAAAGAGAATCTTTTCGTTACCCATGATGTATTCAGTATAAGTATTCTTCAAGAACTTTAAGGACTTAAATCTTAGATCTAACAAATAAGGTTTAAGGACCCACAAACTAAGTGTGTGTGTGTGGGGGGGGGGGTGAAGGTAACTTCGGAATTATAGGACCTTCCCCAATTCCCAAAAAAACTCAAGAGAAGGTAGTAGCAGGAAGACATTGAGGTAGCTCAGTGATGGAGCTCAACGAGGAAACTTGTCGAGAGAGCCCTTATTTATCTTTCATTTTCTTACTTATTCAAATTTTATATTTTTAATTATTGATTGTAATGCTATAAACATTGTAATATTGAGGGTGAGGTCAAACGGTAATCATGAGAGACCATGCCTGACAGGGCTTGGGAGAGTCCACATGCTCTATTGAAGGACCTCACAGTGGGAACTTCAGAGGGACTTAGTTTGGAGGATTAAGAAGTGATGCAACGTGAATGCTTTCCTTGAGAATCTTAGATACACCTGATAAAACACTGAGAGACATTTTTTAGTGGTATCTTGTGCATAGTAACCTTTAGTTCCATCGTATATTGAGCTTTAAGCCAAACAACACTCTACCAAATGTCACATCTACTTTAGTTGATGTCACTAGACACCTTCCCACTGTCCAATCCGAACTTGAGTAGACCATTATGGTATTAGGGCTATCAGACAGTTTGGTGAGCCACCACTGTCGTCACAGTCCTCTAACGCACAGTTGGTTGGCAAAAGGCATGTATTGGTATTCAATGATTATGATTTAGGGTGTACTGACCCATCAGGCATTTAATGCTTGATACTTAAAGTGTGAGAGGAATGTATTTCACATTAATGAGGACTGAGACATATTCGGAGGGGTGTGGGTCTATTTATGGGCCTCAACCACTTCAAAGAAGATGGAGTTCTTTCTAGAGGGGGAAAATACATTGAGAGAAAAAGAGTTATTCCGAACTAGAGTTTTATCCACCAAACATTAGTGTATTAATGGAATTCTAAGGTGTATCTAGGGTGCTTACTTCTCTCTCCATTTAACTAAGTTGTTTATGAAGTCCTTTTATTATTATTTGAGTTATACACGAAAGATTTAAAAGTCCAATTTGAATGTTTCTTATATAAAATACTGAGTGTTCATTTGTCATTATTAGGAGTATTGGGATTATCATTTATCATCATATCTATAGGGGTTACGTCTTTGTCTGTATTATTATACTTCTATCCTTGAAGGGGACTACCCTCTTAAATTTTTGGGCTCTGCTGGGGAGGCATTCTTCTAGAAAGTATGGCGCAAAATAACATCAACCGTACCTTTGACTTTGATTCTATTTAGTGAAATGAAAAACAACTGGCAAGGGAGATTGAAGCTCCCAGAGATGGGGTGCCTCGGGTGGAGGTCCCCCAAGTATAAACGGTAACAAGAATTCCAATGATCACACGGGATTCCACTAGTGTTGTGATGGAACTAGTACATATGGACCTTCTGATGGCTAAATTTTTTGAGTTTTTGCAGACTCCTGTAGCTGCAACGACTTTTGAGGGAAGAATAGACCCCAGTGTGACACCCCGCCTAATTAAATATCGGGTGATCAGTCCTTTACTAAATTATAATCAAGGTGAACGGTTGGTTCATTCTTAGCATCATTGTCGAAAAATAAACTTTCCAATTTAACACCCTAAATAATTAAGCTAAGTGTCAAAATCATTTAAAACATTATTTCCATTTCATTTAACCAAATTATAAAACCTTTAATAATTAACAGTTTGTGAATCACACAATTTAAAAGATTGGAAATGAACCCTCAATAATTTACCCATTCAGACAACAAATACCAACTTTAATACCATAAAGGAAAAACCACCCTTACAGGAAATAAATCCCAAAGACTAAAATACTAAAGATAAATGAACATAATCTCTGAACAATCCAAATAAATAAGGAGACGGGGGACACATGCCCAAACTAATTAGAGCTGGAATAAGAGTGGAATCAATAATGAGGTCGTCTAAGCAATGGCCTGCAACTCCCACATAAGCTGCAGCTCATCCAATCCAAAGATACAAAACATGACGCCCCTGTAGCTGGGCACCTATAATATATATATATATATATACAAGAGAGAAGATATAACAGGAAATGGGTCAGAGCCTGATTGTAAAACAGTTTTAAAATTTAGTTTAGAAAGTATTTAAATTGCTTACTGGCTAATGCAACAACCATGCCAGTATGCGACACTCTCTTGAGAATTCTCACCTCTCATCTAGTGTGCATGTCTATCCTACTACTAAACCTCATCAGTCTATCTCATTTACTTACCATAAAGTTTTATCTCGAGAAATAACAAGGTGATAATATTGAGTTTAAAAAACTAATCTCTTCAAGATTCCTTAAGATATTTAAAACAAATCAGTGCCATTATGAAGTTCCCGAATATTTACTAGAGTTGAAATATTTATTCATTTCTTAATTACTTATACACACAGTAGAAAGTTCCCATGTAAGTGTATGCATATATATTAGTCTCACATATAATATATAAACTAATAACACCTCACATAAAATCTATGGTGCTAGCGTACTCTGCTATCCAGTCCCCGTATCACTCATACTAAGTGAAATACTAGTTCTGAATCACTCTCGAACTGTATTAACACAAAACACATACAAGTGGAGGCGAAGCATAGTTACCGGTCCTAAGAGGTCAGCACATACCCTCACGTCTCTTAGGACCATCTAACTATAACTCAGGTAGCCTGTATTCAAGGATACGATCTTCTAGGGTACAAGTCGTTATCCCCCATAAAGCTCCAATCGAGATAAGCCTGTCTCGACGTGAAAACCCCCGTGATAGCAAGTATCTCGGGTACGATTTTACATAGATATATAATATATGCACAACCGCACAGTCATATATATATAAATATTCATATTTCTAGGTTAGGTAGGCCCACAACCCAAAATTTTAATTATCCATCCTTAACGAATTTTACTTGATTATTTCACATAACGTACTTGTTATTTTCTATTCTTATTTATATTTCACTTCATACACACTTCCCCTCTCTTGAAGTATCCTAAGTAAAATTTCAGTAGACGTACACTCACTTATCTTCTGGTCTAACTCTCTTACCAGTCTCAATCTTTTATTTAAACGTTCGCATAATCCCAGATGGGTAAATCACTCCTCGTTAACCCTTAATTTCATCTTACATTAAATTCTCACTTATTGGGGTTTACTAAAACCCTACTGGTCCTATTTATGTCCCAAAATGTTTTAACAATAATACTCAAGGGTTACTATGAATTTTACTCAGAATAAACCATTTTAAAAGGAATGTACAGTTTTCCAGGAGGGGTCGATCGATCGAGGGAAGGGGGTCGCTCGATCGATACTCTTGGGTCGATTGATCGATCAAGCAGTTATGGAAAAAACTGCATTTATCCAGTTACGGGTTTGCCTCTCCAACCTCAACCAAAACTTTATATTTGATTCCCAAACTCCCAACAAAAGTTATTACCAATAATATATTCCTAAATACATGATTCTCCAGGTAAAATATGTTTCAATTTATCAATTTTAACCATATAATGGGGTAAAATTTGTCTAGACTTCAAGAACCCTAATTTCTCTTTTTCTTTCAATTCTTCCAAATATTTTCCAGATTTCTTACTTCTAAATCATTACTAATTCGTTGTTTATCCTCTACATGCAAATGAGATGTCCAGAATATGATTACTTCTTCAATGACATGTGAATTTTAGTCTCCAAACTACACTTTCTTCCATGAAACAAGTTCTAAACAACCCTAGACTAACATAATTGAGGCATTAACTAAGAATAGAGCAAGATAGATACTTGCTTGGGAAATCTTTGTTTCTGATTTGTGGAAGAAATTGGTGTGGTTGTGATCCTCGTCGCGCGATCTGCAATTTGGCGGTGACGACGGTGCAAACGGTGGAGTTCTTGGCCTAAAACTCCTTGGAAAGCTTCTCATCTTCCTTTCCAATGGTCGTCTATTGTTTTTGGTTAAGCTAACCCCATAAGACAACCCCTTCCATCTGAAATAACCTTAGAAAATTCGTGGGTTTGCATGCCCAAAAATACAAAATGTCTAAAATGCCCTCCCGGGATGATAATTAGACCTAAAAACGCCACGAGACCCAAACTAAACTCCCGAGTACATAATTTTTACTATCTCAACCCTTCCGGACACTTTGGCACACTCAAAATGACCATACAGGTGACTTATAATTTATTGACTTTTAATAATAATTATTATTTAGTCCTGACCCGACACAGGCGCGTCCCGACTTAAATTTTCATAATTTCCATTTTAATCACTCGTGGCAAATTTAAAAATCAATTCTACATATTACTTTACTCACCAAGTAATATTTAACAATTAATAAATTTTCAATAATTACTAACTCTTTTCCTGCTAGTAAATATTTAAAACAACTTTTCGGATTAATATTAACTTAATTTAACTCAATTACATATAATAAATTCCTAAATTTAAAAGCAATAAAAATACGGGGTATTACATACTTCCCCCCTAATAATGGAATTTCGTCTCGAAATTCAGAAAATAAGGCCTACCTGGTAAAATAATTCTGGATACCTTATTAGTACGCAAACTATCTACATAGTAAAGCTCTCAATCACTATAGCCCCCGTTTCACAGCAAGCTTGTTTAACACTCTCATTGGAGACACTTGACATAGTGCTCCTAACCAATAACATTCGCATGGGTTATGAGGGGAATTAATAATGTATAGGCGTAACCCATGCGAATGTTGTCGGTTAGGAGCACCATGTGAAGTGTCTCCAATGAGAGTGTTAAACAAGCTTGCTGTGAAACGGGGGCTATATTGATTGAGCACTTTACTATGTAGATAGTTTGCGTACTAATAAGGTATCCAAAATTGTTTTACCAGGTAGGCCTTATTTTCTGAATTTTGAGACGAAATTCCTTTATTAGGGGGGAAGTATGTAATACCCCGTATTTTTATGGCTTTTAAATTTAGGGATTTATTAAATTTAATTGAGTTAAATTAATTTAATATTAATCCGAAAAGTTGTTTTAAATATTTACTAGCGTGAAAAGAGTTAGTAATTATTGAAAATTTGTTAATTGTTAAATAGTACTTGGTGAGTAAAGTAATATGTAGAATTTATTTTTAAATTTGTCACAAGTGATTGAAATGGCAATTATGAAAATTTAAGTCGGGACGCGCCTGTGTCGTGTCAGGACTAAATAATAATTATTATTAAAAGTGAATAAATTATAAGTCGCCCGTATGGTCATTTCGAGTGCGCCAAAGTGTCCGAAAGGGTTGAGATAGTCAAAATAATGTACCCGGGGGTTTAGTTTGGGTCTCGGGGCGTTTTTAGGTCTAATTAACATCCCGGGAGGGGGTTTTAGACAGTTTGTATTTTTGGACATGGAAACCCACGAATTTTCTAAGGTTATTTCAGATGGAAGGGGTTGTCTTCTAGGGTTAGCTTAACCAAAAACAATAGACGGCCATTGGAGAGGAAGAGGAGAGGCTTTCCAAGGAGTTCTAGGCCAAGAACTCCACTGTTTGCACCGTCGTCACCGCCAAATTGTAGATCGCGCGACGAGGATCACAACCACACCAATTTCTTCCACAAATCAGAAATAAAGATTTCCCAGGCAAGTATCTATCTTGCTCTATTCTTAGGTAATGCCTCAATTATGTTAGTCTAGGGTTGTTTAGAACTTGTTTCATGGAAGAAAGTGTAGTTTGGAGACTAGAATTCACATGTCATTGAAGAAGTAATCATATTCTGGACATCTCATTTGCATGTAGAGGATAAACCACGAATTAGTATGGATTTAGAAGTAAGAAATCTGGAAAATAATTAGAAGAATTGAAAGAAAAAGAGAAATTAGGGTTCTTGAAGTCTAGACAAATTTTACCCCATTATATGGTTATAATTGACGAATTGAAACATATTTTAGGTGAAAATAATGTATTTAGGTATATATTACTGGTAATAACTTTGGTTGGGAGTTTGGGAATCAAATATGAAGTTTTGGTTGAGGTTGGAGAGGCAAGCCCGTAACTGGATAAATGCAATTTTCGCCATAACTGCTTGATTGATCGACCGACCCAAGACTATCGACCGATCGACTGACCGATAGATCGACCCCTTCCCTCGATCGATCGACCCCTCCTGGAAAACTGCACATTCCTCTTATAATGGTTTATTTCGAGTACAATGCGTAGTAACCCTTGAGTATTATTGTTAGAACATTTTGGGACATAAATAGGACCAGTAGGGTTTTAGTAAACCCCAATAAGTGAAAATTTAATGTAAGATGAAATTAAGGGTTAACGGGGAGTGATTTACCCATTTGGGATTATGCGAATGTTTAAATAAAAGATTGAGACTAGTCAGAGAGTTAGAACAGAAGATAAGTGAGTGTACGTCTACTGAAACTTTACTTAGGATACTTCAAGAGAGGGGAAGTGTGTATGAATTGAAATATAAATGAGAATAGAAAAATAACAAGTACGTTATGTGAAATAATCAAGTAAAATGCGTTAAGAACGGATAATTAAAATTTTGGGTCGTGGGCGTACCTAACTTGGAAATATGAATATTTATATAAATGACTGTGTGGTTGTGCATATATTATATATATGTGTAAAATCGTACCCGGGCTACTTGCTATCACGGGGTTTTTTGTGAAGGAACAGGCTTATCTCGATTGGACCTTTACGGGGGATAAAGACTTGTACCCTAGAAGATAGTATCCTTGATTACATGATATCTGAGTGATCGTCAGATGGTCTTAAGAGACCTGAGGGTATGTGTTAACCTCTTAGGACTGGGAACTATGCTTCGCCTCCACTTGTATGTGTTTTGTGTTAATACAGTTCAAGAGTGATTCCGAACTAGTATTTCCCTTAGTATGAGTGATATGGGGACTTGATAGCAGTGTACGCTAGCACCATAGATTCTATGTGAGGTGCTATTAGTGTATATATTATATGGGAGACTAATATATATACATACACTTACATGGGAACTTTCTACTATGCATATAGGTAATTAAGAAATGGATAAATATTTCAACTCTAGTAAATATTCGGTAACATCATAATGGCACTGATTTGTTTTAAATAGCGTAAGGAATCTTGAAGAGATTAGTTTTCTAAACTCAATATTATCACCTTGTTATTTCTTGAGATAAAACTTTATGGTAAGTAAATGAGATAGACTTATGAGGTTTAGTAGTATGATAGACGTGAACACTAGATGAGAGGTGAGAATTCTCAAGAGAGTGTCGCATACTTGCATGGTTGTTGCATTAGCCGATAAGCAATTTAAATACTTGCTAAACTAAATTTTAAAAATGTTTTACAATTGGTCTCTGACTCGTTTCCTGTTATATCTTCTCTCTTGTATATATATGTATATATTGCAGGTGCCCAGCCACAGGGGCGTCATGCTTAGGATCTTTGGATTGGACGAGCTGCAGCTTATGTGAGAGTTCCAGGCCATTGCTTAGACGACCTCGTTGTTTATTCCACTCTTATTCTAGCTCTAATTAGTTTGGGCATGTGTCGCCCGTCTCCTTATTTAGTTGGATTGGTCAGAGATTATGTTCATTTATCTTTAGTATTTTACTCTTTGGGATTTATTTACTGTCAGGATGGTTTTTCCTTTATGGTATTAAAGTTGGTATTTGTTGTCTAAATGGGTAAATTATTGAGGGTTCATTTCCAATATTTCAAATTGTGTGATTCACAAACTGTTAATTATTAAAGGCTTTATAATTTGGTTAAATTAAATGGAAATAATGTTTTATATGATTTTGACACTTAGCTTAATTATTTAGGGTGTTAAATTGGAAAGTTTATTTTTTGACAGTGATGCTAAGAATGAACGAACCGTTCACCTTGATTATAATTTAATAAAGGACTGATCACCCGATATTTAATTCAGCGGGGTGTCACACCCAGTTCTTTCATCACTCCAATGGAGGCTTCGATCGCCCAACAAGTACAATTCAGACAAGACCAGTCCCCACGAACACTGTCCTAACTCATATGCCAAGGGTGGGTGCCCCAAGTCTGATCGATATTCCAATAATGCTCCCTCATGCCATTGCTCCAACCACTGAGAAAACTCCCACATATTTTTTAAAAGAAATGAGGAATTAGGGGAAAAGAGAAATGCTTAAGATGATAGCATCTTCCTCTCAGTCAAACAGTAAGGTAGCATCAATATATGATGATTTTCATACTCCCTACCCATAGGCGTATAATGAGGAACCTTACCTAAAGAATAACATTCCTCCCATCTTTGAGAAATACATAGGTAAGGGAGGAAACCCGATGGATCCTATCAAGCAGTTTATTGAGCATTTGGGGGCCCATTGAAATAATAAGAAGTTAAGATTAAGGGAGTTTTCTAAATCCCTCACTTATGAAGCATATAATTGGTACTCTCACTTTGCGTAAAAGAGTGTCTCAACATGGGAGGAGATGCACGTTCCTTTTGTACATAAGATCTTTCTGGAATAAGACAAATTTACATTGACACAACAGGGTAGGGAGAAGCAACAACCAGGAGAGGAGGTTGTGATGTACATCCAAGGATTCAAAGAAAGGTTCCTCGATGTGATGCAGGAGGTCAAGGAGTCTAAATTTCTTTAGATTTGTGCCGAAGGCTTACTCCTGGAGTAAATCTGTCACCTTATAAATGAGACGCATAAAGGAACCTTTGCAGCATTCTTAAATGCTGTGAAAAAATATCTCATTGGTGGTATGCCCAAACCCAATCATGACACCTATAATGTTTAGGCAGCTAAGACAGCCAGTTGTGGAATGTGGACAGTCCCCACAAATGGGTTATAGAAATAAGGGAGAAAGAGAGGTTAAGTAGACAACGAAGGACAATAAGAGGAAGTTCGGTAGAGACAGGGAGGATCCACCACCATTGCCTTGAACTGTTAAAGAGGATGTTAGCTACTATAACACTATATTGTGAGGAGGGACAATCTATGCACTAAATATGTTCTAGTAACGAAGCCAAAAGTAAAAGTGAGGGCAAACCTTAAGTACTTCCAGGTCCATTGGAAGATTGGTCACCCAACAATGTCATGTTTCACGTTGAGGAAGATCATTAAAAAGCACGTAAAGGAATGGACATTACAGATACCTAAAGGGAATGTCAACAATGACCCATTACCAGAATATGGAGAAAACTTTGTGGTGGCCTATAAAGAAGAGGCTGGGAGGGCAGAAATATAGTTGGCATTGAAGCAAGAGGAGTTTAAGGAATACCTGTAGGATTTCACATGGGGGATTGTAAGGACACAAATTTCCAATTGACTCCTTTGTAGTTTTGGCTCAATTATGGACAAAAACATTTGAGTCATAGGATAGAGTTCAAGTTTATCCATTCAAGTCTATGACATGTTTGTTGAAGACGTAGCGGTCAAGTTATTAAAGCTTCATCAAATGTCGTGTGTGTTGTGCCTCGTTTCTACATCATCAACATAGTTCCATTGCTCCTAAGGTATGAATGCATTTTAATATATATATAGGAGCTTGGAACATTATTTATTGGGTGTATTTTAGAAATTTATTTGGGTGTTAGTATTTTTTTGTTAATTTTTTTTGAATTCATAGTGCTAAATATTTTGTTCTCGGACACCTTTCAGTAGAAAAATCATATCAAATCCAAAAAAAATTAGAAAAATACGAAACTGGCGGCCATACGTTCGTATCAAAATTATCTAGAACCATGGCCTGAGAACTCGTTAAATAGGTCGTTCAAACGATCTCGTTCGAACGAGAAGTCGTTCGAACCAGTTTTCAACCGAGATTTGTTTTTCGTTCTGTCTCTTCATTAGAAGTCTCATTCGAACGAGATTTCTAACGAAAAAATAGCGGGAACAATTTTAAGCCAGTTTTTTCCAATTTTCCACTACTTTGTCCCACTTCCTTTTTGACATACTTCTAAAGTGCTAGAACTAACTTTTTGTAGACAACTTTTTCACATTCTAAGAGTCTTTTGAGAGCAAAACTTTTAAGAAAAATTTCCATGTTTTGTGTTTGATTTTTATGGATTAAATTCATCAAAAACACATACACACCCATTGTTTTGTTTATCCAAGTTTGTATATATATATATATACATCTTGCTTGGAGTTTGGCATCAGGTTTATCTCTACACTGAATTGAAGAGATTGTTTCGGTTCTCTTCTACATCCCTTAAAGAAGAAGAGTTCATTTTACTGTGGCATTCTCATGTGGTAAAAGACACCACGTGTGGTTGACGGTGTACCTATTGTCCGATTGGTGAGTCCAAGATCACAGTGGAGCTCCGTGGTTATCCGCTAGGAAGAGGTGATTACAAGAAGACGCGTCAAGGCTAGAGAGGGTTCGAGTTAAGGAAGTAAGTCATCTGTCTTGTAAATGTAATTCTGTACTTAGTGGATTTGAGGCTAGGGCTGTCCGAGGTTGTTTCCCGTTGTTGGTTTTTTCTCGTACATCGCGGCATAGTGTGGTTGATTTATTTTATCTTGCATAATGACTTAGAACTAGTGCTTAGGATGATTCAAGATAAAATTGGTTTTAATTGTCACACTTAATTTAATTTGGTGCATAATTAAATTTGGGTAAAGTTGATTTAATTCAAGTCTATTGTTAAAACTGGTTTGGCCTAACTTGGAAATAATGATAAATATAACTTAGTCAAATTCTAGGACTTGAATGAATTAATTGTGTTTAAGTGAAATCAATAGTGTGTGTGCATTAATCATATTTTCACTTGGTTTAATTTTAATTTGTGAAGAAATTAAAATTTGGTAATTCGTTTTATTGAACCATCACCTTTACGCTTTCGCATATCAATTGCAACAAGGAAATTGATTTTAAGTATATGGATTTTAAATTCGGGGGCCCTTGGGGCATTTTCAAATTGGTATCAGAGCCAAAAATGATAATTTACTTCGTTAAAGATCTTTTAACTATTTTTGGCTAAAATGGAATTTTCCCCATTTTCAAAATTTCCTATTTTTGATGGTTCTAATTACGCGTATTGGAAAGAGCATATGAAATCGACACTAAAATCTATCGACGAGAGGGTTTGGTTATCGGTAGTTAACGGGTGGTCTCCACCAAATCATTTAGTTGAAAATCAACGTGTTCCCAAACCATTCAATAGATGGACCGAGAATGAGTTTAAACTTTCTAATTTTAATTCCCGAGTTTTAAATTCCTTGTTTAGTGCGGTCACACCGGATGAATTCCAACGTATTATGACGTGTGAAACCGCTAAAGAAGCTTGGGATATTTTACAACTAACTCATGAAAGAACTAGAGTCGTTAAGGCTTCTAAACTCCAAAACCTCACCACTCAATTTGAAACCATCAAAATGAACAATAATGAAACTTTTGATGAATTTTATGCTAGACTTTCAGATATTGTTAATTCATCTTTTAACTTGGGAGAGAAAATACCCGACAACGGAGTTGTAAAGAAAATTTTAAGGTCCCTACCCGATAGATTTATACCAAAAGTAACCGTTTTAAATTCTTTACCAACTTTAGCCTCTATGAAATTAGAAGAGCTCGTAGGTGATTTACAAACCTATGAACTAGACATGTTTCCCTCTAAAACCGAAAAGAAAATTGAAAAGGGAATTTCTTTAAAAGCCCAAAAAGAGGTCAAACAAATAGTAGAGAGCGAGAGTGATAGTGACTCGGAAGACATGGCTTTGTTTGCTCAAAAATTTAGAAAATTTCTTAAATTTAACAAAGATAAATTTAAAAATGACTTTAAGAAATTTGAAACTTCTAAGTATGACAAAACCGAGAAGATCCCTAAACCTATCAATGAACAATTAAATAGGGACGAGTCAAATAGGTGTTTTGGTTGTGACGGTTATGGCCATAGGGCTTCTGAGTGCCCCACTAAACTAAGGAAAGAGGGTAAGCGACCCATTTCCTATAATGCGACCCTTAGTGATAGTGATAAGGAAGAGGGAACCGATTCCCCCACTAAGCCCAACTTTGTGGTTTTTATGGCTAGTCATGTGAGTGATAGTGAGAACTCGTTGATTGATGAAACTTTAACACATGACACTTCCGAGGTCAAAGTTTTTTATTCCCATGTTTTTATGATAGTGAGAGTGGAGAAGAAAGAGAGACTGAAAATGAAGAAGAGGTTAATGTGAGTGAACTTCAAAATACTTTTCAAGAACTTTATAAAGAATCTATTAAATTGAAAAGAGCTAATTTGAAGTTAGAGGCTAGTTTGAAACAACATGTCAAGGTCGTTGATAATAGTATGTTGGTTGAAGACCTTAGGACACGAGAGAAAGCTCTTCTAGAAAATCTTGAATATATAGAAGGCGAGAGATATAGCCTTAGGGGTTTAATGGAATCCTTGAAAAAGGAGCTTCTTACTTTTGAAGAGCGAAATGTTTTATTAGAGTCTAACATTTTAGAATTGCAAAATAAATTAAAAGACTCTAGTAATGTCAAATTTGATTTGGAGTGTCGTTCGGAAAAATTAGATCAAATATTAGGAACGGTCCAAATTAAAAATGAAACTTGTGGTTTAGGCTTCATTACTTGTAATTAATTTACTCATAATGCCAAAACCAATGTTTTAGGAGAATCTAGTAGGAAAGTCTTTACAGATCACTCCTTAGGTAAATCTTTTCGACATGTTTTTACTTGTACACATTGTGGTCGAAAAGGTCATCTTAGGAAATTTTGTTTTGATCTTAAACATATTCCTAGAAAATCCCAACGTAAAGCAACAAAGGTAATTAAAATTCCTACACCCCAAGATAATCATTCTTTATTAATTTAGGTTAGGAAATTCGACTTGGTTGCCTTGCAAAATGGGGTTTATTATTCTCATTTACCTTCACATGCTTCCTCCCTTGCTAAATCTAAAGGATGAATGAGTTAGTGTTTGCATACTTTAGCTTTTGTACTTCATGCTATATTCACATGCTAAATATATGCATGTTTAATCATTTTCTAGTATATGCTCCATGCTTATCACATGCTAGAATCATGATTTTTGTTTATCTTTTGTATTATATTTCCTTCATTTTGTTTGCAATAAATGAAAAATACAAAAAGATTTTTGTTTATCATTTGGATTTTATCTCTTGGTAATTTAAGCTTAATGGAAAATTCAAATGATTTTTGTTTGTCTTTTGAGTATATATTTTTTATTTTTGGTTAAAAATTTCAAAAACTCTAAAAGATTTTATTTTGTGTGTATTTTAGTTTAACACACTTTATGTGGCATACACTTGTGTATGAATCCCATCTTTTACGCTCTCATGTGGCAAGAACTTTTGGTTTAGATTGTCAATCCTTATTATGTTCTTTACCATGCTTACATGGAGTAGTTGGATTTTGTGCTGATTAAATGGATTCTATTTTTATATACCTCTATTCACACATGCACGAGCTCTTTTGAAATTTTAACTTCATATGAATTTTTGAGCTTTGTGAAGTGTTCTCCTACCAATCTTATCATCTACATATTTGTGACTTAGGAGGACTAGTGCATGTCAAAATCCGTTGCACGTGAAATTTGTGTGAAACATAAAAACATGATAAATACAAATGTGCACGGGGAAGGGCTTCGGAAGGACTTAGTTATCCTTTGCGATTGTAAGCCACCGTTTTTTAATGGACCTAAAAGAAATACGTGGTTCAAAGGCCTAAAAATAGAAAATATGGCATTACAAAGAAAAATAATTTGCCAAGGCCTATGTTTGATTGATATATTCATTCAAATTTAATATAAATGCATATTGAGGGAGGTTGGATGGTATATCAACGGTTTGTACAATGTCCGTTTATCCTAGTTACGTATTTCATGTCATGACTCTATTGGTTTGTAGAATCATCAATATCAGCTAGGCTTGTATGCACTGTGTATGTTTGTTCATTGAGTTCAATTTATATTGTCACATGAGGTTATATTCAAATGTGATGAAGTTTGCAATCAATTGAGAACTCCGTGAACATGTTTTAAGTGATTGGGTCTAAATTTAATTGTTACTAGTTCACACCCCAACACTTCCGTTTTCATATGACACATTTTTATCATACGAGTGTGAAAGACTCCTATTATATTTTGTGTGTGCCATTTGTGTGTTTACGTCTATATATGTGTACTTGAGTCTCTTTGATATATATTATGTATACATATATTTGATATTTTTTTTTAGTCTTTGCTTTGATTTCTAATCCATATATGCTTTAATTCATACTTGGTATCCATCTTATTGCATTCTTTGTTGATATCACATGCTTGATAATTTATATACCATATTGGTATCATTTTATTGCATCCTAGTTGGTATCCGATGTTATTGTTTGGATTACTTGAACTTTTATTGCCCATATGCTTTATCGTTCTCATCACTATATTCACAATTACATGTTTTAGCTTGTTATCCCATTCTTTTATCCCTTGCTTAGTTTAGATGGTGTATATGCTTTATTTGGGGGAGATAAGTTACTGTTTTGATTCTTTAGCCTTTGTCTATTCCTGAACAAAAAGGGGGAGAATGATAGGTGGAGAAATGGTATCTAATCCTATTATTATCGTATCTTAGGGTGGGTGAGATTTATCTTAGGGGGAGATGTCTTTCTAAGTAGGTCATTTGTTTGATAAAGGGGAGAATTAATTTAGGGGGAGTAATTATTTAATTGCATTTAATATTTTGATATTCCCTATACGTTTGATAGTTTGCTTAAGTGTGCAGGAATACTTCAAAATGGCAACATTCAGCTTCGACAAAGATATTGATCCTTGGGTTGTTTGAGTCAAGCATTGTATTTTTATTTTTGGTGGGACATTGTTTTTTAGTCTAGTGAGCTTGACTGCCCTTTAGGATTTCGGTTTGTTTTTTTGTCCCGGAATAGCCAAAGGGGGAGATTTGTAAGGACACAAATTTCCAATTGAGTCCTTTGTAGTTTTGGATCAATTCCGGACAAAAACATTTGAGTCATAGGATAGAGTTCAAGTTTATCCACTCAAGCCTATGACGTGTTTGTTGAAGACGTAGCGGCCAAGATATTAAAGCTTCATCAAATGTCGTGTGTGTTGTACCTCGTTTCTACATCATCAACATAGTTCCATTGCTCCTAAGGTATGAATGCATTTTAATATATATATAGGAGCTTGGAACATTATTTATTGGGTGTATTTTAGAAATTTATTTGGGTGTTAGTATTTTTTTGTTAATTTTTTTTTGAATTCATAGTTCTAAATATTTTGTTCTCGGACACCTTTCAGTAGAAAAATCATATCAAATCCAAAAAAAATTAGAAAAATACGAAACTGGTGGCCACGCGTTCGTATCAAAATTATCTAGAACCATGTCCTGAGAACTCGTTAGATAGGTCATTCAAACGATCTCGTTCGAATGAGAAGTCGTTCGAACCAGTTTTCAATCAAGATTTGTTTTTCGTTCTGTCTCTTCATTAGAAGTCTCGTTCAAACGAGATTTCTAACGAAAAAACAGCAGGAACAGTTTTAAGCCAATTTTTTCCAATTTTCCACTACTTTGTCCCACTTCCTTTTTGACATACTTATTAAGTGCTGGAACTAACTTTTTGTAGACAACTTTTTCACATTCTAAGAGTCTTTTGAGAGCAAAACTTTTAAGAAAAATTTCCATGTTTTGTGTTTGCTTTTTATGGATTAAATTCATCAAAAGCACATGCACACCCATTGTTTTGTTTATCCAAGTTTGTATATATATATATATATATATATATATATATACATCTTGCTTGGAGTTTGGCACCAGGTTTATCTCTACACCGAATTGAAGAGATTGTTTCGGTTCTCTTCTACATCCCTTAAAGAAGAAGAGTTCATTTTACTGTGGCATTCTCATATGGTAAAAGACACCGCGTGTTATTGACGATGTACCTATTATCCGATTGGTGAGTCCAAGATCACGGTGGAGCTCCGTGGTTATCCGCTAGGAAGAGGTTATTACAAGAAGACGCGTCAAGGCTAGAGAGGGTTCGAGTTGAGGAAGTAAGTCATCTGTCTTGTAAATGCAATTCTGTACTTAGTGGATTTGAGGCTAGGGCCGTCCGAGGTTATTTCCCGTTGTGGGTTTTTCCTTGTACATCGCGGCATAGTGTGATTGATTTATTCTATCTTGCATAATGACTTAGAACTCATGCTTAGGATGATTCAAGATAAAATTGGTTTTAATTGTCACACTTAATTTAATTTGGTGCATAATTAAATTTGGGTAAAGTTTATTTAATTCAAGTCTATTGTTAAAACTGGTTTGGCCTAACTTGGAAATAATGATAAATATAAGTTAGTCAAATTCTAGGACTTGAATGAATTAATTGTGTTTAAGTGAAATCAATAGTGTGTGTGCATTAATCATATTTTCACTTGGTTTAATTTTAATTTGTGAAGAAATTAAAATTTGGTAATTCGTTTTATTGAACCATCACCTTTACGCTTTCGCATATCTATTTTAACAAGGGAATTGATTTTAAGCATAAGGATTTTAAATTCGGGGGCCATTGGGGCATTTTAAGGGATGGCTAATGTCGAGATAGCTTATGACGAAGCAAGCGTGAGGGATGTGGAGGATGTGTACAACTTTGACAATGAGGAGATGGATCAAGGTATGGAGTACCATGTTGTGTCACAATAACCCAAGTTCACATGGTTCTTCGAACAAGTAGGAATGCCTAAGGAGAGTTGGCTGGAGATAACTCAAGTGATTCTGTACATTGCACATAAGAATGCAGTTCCATCGTTGGGGTGGAAGGGGCTGTGCCTAGGCTGGTGAGGAAATTTTTATTCGAAGTGACATTCTCAGACACCGATAAATCTGTGATGTTCCCTCATAACAGACCTCTGTACATAAAAACAAGCATTAACAAGGTGAGTTTCATGATAGAATTAATGGATGGGGGAGCTTCCATAAATATCGTGCCTATCATCTCCTTCTATGTATCCAAAATCTTTGAGTCAAGGTAAATACCAATGCCTTTTGTGATCTCTGGTTATGACAACCAGTCTTCTAAATCTATTGGCTATGTGAACGTAGGGATAATGATGGCGAAACTCACTCACATATTAAATTTCATGTTATTGAGAGTGCTACTTCCTACCATCTCCTGATAAGAAGGATGTGGATGCGCAACCATGGTTTAGTTCCTTCGACGTATCATCAATGCATAAAGGCAAATATAAAAGGGATTGTAATCATCATACAGGCGACCAACAAGACATTTGAAACCGAAGAGGCTCATTTTGTGGATGTTTCATTATACATAGAGATGGAGGAAGGCGTAAGGGTCCTAACGAGATGCATGGAGGGTGTCCGATTCCCTTATATCTAAAAGAGAATGGGGACTATGAATGGTCAAAGTAAGGGAGAAAGATGGAGCGAAGTAGCTGAGGAGGTCAATAGTGCAAGTCCCAAGCCTTAAAATATATATAAATAATTGAGAGACAGGATGAGGCCTAAGACTGATGCCATAGAGCATGAGGTTAAACGACAAAGTGTGCTTAGCCGATTTTCAGGAGATAGACAAGCAGAAGCTTCGAGACACAAAAAATGTAAGGTAGTTGCATCGGACAACCGTTAGTGAAAGAAGATTCTAACGGAGGATAGAAGGGTGATTTATCACATATGAAGGTATGAGCGGAGTATGAGTGCATCTTGGTGAAAAATTAGGGGCATTGCACGGTCATAGACAACTCCAACATTCAGGAAGTTGTGGAGGAAGTGGAGGATGATCCAGAATAAATGATGGTTCTCCTCAAGCTGCATGTACAAGAGCTAGAGAAGCTAGATCTATCTAAATATGGAGAAGATTCAAGGTTCATCTTTATTTCAAAGGATCTGAGTGAGGAGAAAACAAGGAACTTGATTGATCTAATTCAAGAATACATAGATGTTTTTGCATGGAAGTACACAGAGATGGTGGGTTTGGATGAGGAGGTAAGTTACCCTATGATGAATGTTATGCTTCTGCCATACAGATGAAGTAAGTTACAAGAACTTACAATCCATAGTTGGATCTGAAGATTAAGGAGAAGGTCCAACGGTTATTAGCAGTAGCGTTTATCAAACTGATTTATTACCCATTTTGGTTGTCTAGCATTGTCCTAGTGGGAAATAGGATAAAAACTAGATACGAATCTGCATGGACTCCAGAGACTTGAACAGAGATTGGCCAAAGGATGAGTTCCTTCTAACCTTGATTGATAGCTTGATCGATACAATTGTTGGGCATGAAATGTATAGATTTATGGACAGGTATGTTAGATACAACTAAATCGAGATGGATCCAAATGATGTGTAGAAAAAAAATTTAAAACTCAGTTGAGTAATCTTCTATACAAAGTGATGCCTTTCGGGTTGAATAATGCTTGAGCGATGTACTAGAGAATGATGATGGACATTTTCCATGACTTCTTTTATAAATTCTTGGAATTTTATATGGATTATTTAGTAATCAAGTCAAAGAAGGAGGAGTCCTATCTGGATGACTTGAAGAAGGTGTTCATTCGATACAGGAAGTACAAACTAGAGATGAATCCATTGAAATACGCATTCGAGGTAACAAGTGGGAAGTTTTTGGTCTTTATGGTGGATCGATAAGGAGTACGGATGAACCAGCACAAACAACGAGCGTTCCTAAGGATTCCATGTACAATAACTACCAAAGAGCTCAAGAGTTTTCTTAGTAAAGTCTCATATCTTATGAAATCTGTGCTAAGATTGGCCGAGATAACTCATTCACTGATGGATCTACTACGAAAGGAAATAAAGTGCAAATACGAGGATGGTCACTAAGAGGCACTCAATAGGCTTAAGAAGCTTCTCAGTTCTCCACAGACAATGATTCCTCCCAAAGCAGGCATACCATTATAGCTCTATCTCACCTCTATCACCAAGTCCGTTAAATCTCTCTTGGCACAAGAAATTGATGGTCAAGAATGGCTAGTCTACTACCTGAGTAGGATCATACATGGACCTGAGGAATGCTACAAAGGGTAGAAAGGCATTGCTTAGCCTTAATATTTATAGCATAAAAAACTTAGACAATATATGATATCTTCCATAATTCATATTGTGACAAGATGTGATCCTATTAAGTTTTTATTGGAAGATCATATAGGTGGTCCCTTATTTTTTTAGAATATGACTTAAAGTGTGTGGTCCCATGAGTAATCAAGAGCTAGGTGTATGAATATTTATTGGCAATCCTTCCGTTAAGAGTATTTGAGCCATATTGTGAGAGCATTCGAGGAGATGATTTGTAGGCCAATTTCTTGGACGTAAACTTTGAGGAATGGGGTATAGAATTTGATGGTTCTTCGGTAGAGAAGAAGGGGTAACAAGAGTTATTATTTTAAAAGGGAAGGAAGAGATTTGCCTTTCCTCTAAATTAGATTTTCCTTGGTCCAATAATGAAGTAGAGTATGAGTCGTTTGTGCTAGGATTGCTAGAGGCCCTTTGAAGGGGCATCCGTTCACTTTGAATCAAAGGTGATTAGAAAATGGTGGTCCAACAAGTGAATGGGGAATATTCATTAAAGCATCTCAACCTGGAACCATACAGAACAATCATTTAATGGTTGATCAATCAGTTCTATCAGGTCAAAATAAGAAAGCATCCTAGATTGATGAACAAGCATACTGATGCTTATGCTACCCCTGCTCAGAAAGTGGCCATGAAAAGAGACACAAATACGATTATAATATAACAAAGAACATATCCCTTGGTGGTACAATCGATCTTGTCGATGGAAGATGATTCAGATTGGAGGGGTGAGATCACGAAGCAGTTGGAGTCTGGGGAAGAAAAGATTGAACTCGGAGAATTGACATTGTAATTTGCGATCTAAGGAAGTATATACTTCAGGAATGTGGGAGGATGTCTATCAAGGTTTATCGGGATAGAGGAAGTAGAATTCAAGATGAAGAAGACATATGATGAGCACTGTGAGTCCCTTTGTACAAAAGAATCTAGAGAGGGATACTTTTGACCAACGATGAAGCAGGATGTAGCAGAGTTACAATGAAGATGTGATAAATGTCAATTTTTTTTAGCCAGTTGAATGTCACTTTGTTAAAGCTCAGGCATATTGGAAGCAGCATTACATCAATTTTATCAAAGACCGAGTTGTTACTTCAGATAAAATGGACCCAGTGGGGCTCAAGATAAGGGCCCCATGGTTCTACATTCAAGAGGATCAACTATATTATAGAAAATACTTTAAGAGGAATTTAAAAAGCGTCACAAGGGAGGTAGCAACAAAATCTTGAAGCAGACTCACGAACTAACTTACATTGGACGGGCAAAGCTATATGATTAATTAATGACCTTGGGCTATTATTGGACAACCATGGAGAAATATTCTTCTGAGTTCGTTCACAAGTGGAAGGCATGCCAGCTGCATGGAAACATGATCCATACTCCCTCGATGGACTTAAACTCTTTGGACACTCCTTAACCATTCCACACTTGGGTGTTAGACTTGGTAGGGGCAATACACCCATAGAAAAGATCCGGATACTGGTGGCAATGGAATGTTTCACCAAGTGGGCTCAGGCAGCACCTTTGAAGAGGACATCAATTGGTGTGGTGTCAAAATTTATTAGGGAGTATATAATTTGAAGATTTGAGATTCTAAAGTCCATTCTCTTTGATAATGGAAACCTATTTGTTAACAAAGAAGTAACGATGCTAACGAAAAAAGACTCCATTGTTCACCACACCTCAACGGTGGAATACCCCAAGGACAATGGGCAAGCAGAGGCAACTAACAAGACATTCGTTAACATTTTGACTAAGATGTTGGAAGACTTTCTAGGAGAATGGGATTACAATATCCTGGTAGTCCTATGGGACTACCGCACAACAAAGAGGAAGCCAACAGGGTATACATCGTTCTCACTAGTTTTTGGAGCTAAGGACATTTTTCTAGTAGAGCTGGAAATACCATTAACCAAATATTCCTTACGAAGTAGCATGATACCCGGAGTACGCACGTTCAGTTGGAGGCAGATGATGAGCACATATATAATACGATGCAGCACTTCCTAAGTACAAGAAACACCTCTTTAGGGCATATGACAAATTAGTGAGACCACATAAGTTTGTTAAAGGGGACATAGTTTTGAAGGAAGTTGTGAAGCACATTTGGGGGCTCCCATTACCCAAATTTACTGCCAATTGGGAGGGACCTTTTATAGTGAATGAAACTTACAACTCAGGTTACTGCTGAATCTCAAAGATAGAAGAAGACAAGCCTTTCAAGATTAACAACAAGTGGTTAAAGGTCTATTTTGTCTAGAGTTGTGTCACTTAAGTTGAGATTTTTTGTATAAACTTTTGTTATGACTAAAGTCTAATATTTTGTTGTTATTATTTCTTTTCCTTTAAGAAGTGAAAGTTAAAGGGAAAAATAGACTGTAAATTATAAGAGTTTTTACTTTGCAATGAGAATATAGAAGAAACAACTGGAAACATAAATTAAAACATGATGTGGCCAAAACAATCTCCTTTTATATATATTTATTTCGCTTCAAAATGTTATAAGCAAGGGAAGCTACTGCCCAAAATTACTTGTATGGAAAGAAAAGAAAATACATTGAAAGGGATCAACCCCAAAGAAACCAAAGGTCAGGGAAAGAGAAGAAAGTCCCCATACAAGCCCGAAGAAGCTTCCAGGAATGTTCACTGAGCAGTGATAAATCCTGCAATACTTATCTAGACTTGGGTGCGTTGAATGACTAAAGCTTCACGTCTATGCATGGACTTGAGCAAAGCTTCTTAAGTTGCCTTAACCTTTTGGTCAGGTGCTTCCAATAAAGGCACCAATTCCACTAACATAGCTTCCACATCCCGTTGAGCCTCCACATACTTCTGATAGAGTTCCCTCTGACTCTCCAATTGAGTGGCCTTCAAAATCTTCAAGTGATTGATCATCCAACTAAACTGGAAGTCATCTTTGTCTTACTCCCTTAAGTTGCCCAAGTATTGATTACGAAGAGGCCTAGAGAGACTTAAAGTTAGAGTGTTGATGGTCTCAGTAATAACGGTTGCCATACCCTAGAGCCTATAACCCATCAGCACCTTATTTGATCGAAGGCATCAAGGTTAAAACTTTACGGGTGATGGGTGGCCAATTGTTTGATGACAGATCGGGGACATGAAGAGAATTAAGGAGTCTATCAAAGAACCTGAAGGCAAAATTAAGGAGGATCCATGTCAGGTAGAGGAACCCAGTATCCAGATTCACTATCAGATTTAAGGTAGGTGGTTGAACTACTATCATTGTGACTTGACTCATCCGGAGAGGCTGGTTCCCTATAGGGCGAGACGATAGGTGAAGGAGGATGCTGGGTTTTCCCTTTGGAAAAAGTGGGATCCCTCGCAACCTGAAACGTTATACAGAAGAATGAGTGTGCAAAAAATCTTAACAAATTTGTTTTCATTGTTAAGTCACCTCGTAGGTGTGAGTTTAAGGAAAAAAAATCATAACAAGTGTGTTTTAATTGTTAAGTCACCGCATAGGTGTGAGTTTGTGAAAAATCTTAACAAATGTGTTTTCATTATTAAGTCAACTCATAGGTGTGAGTTTGGGAAAAAATATTAACAAGTGTGTTTTCATTGTTAAGTCACCTCATGGGTGTGAGTTTGTGAAAAATCTTAACGAGTATTTTTTTTAAGTCACCTCATAGGTGTGAGTTTGAGAAAAAATCTTAAAAAGTATGTTTTCATTGTTAAGTGACCTCATATGTGTGAGTTTGTAAAAAATCTTAACAAGTGTATTTTCACTATTAAGTCACCTCATAGGTGGGAGTTTTTGAAAAAAAATTACAAATAATGAAAAGGCAGAAGTTAACTCAACTATAGGAATAGTAGATGAAGAAGCAGTAACTTCAGCATCCTTAAGGGCTTCAGATGAATCTTTAGACTGAGGAACCTCAGTCCTTTGGGAAGAATCTTCCTCATGAAAAGGAACAAGTGCCAAAATGGGGGAAGGCTTCGCCGACGTCTCTTGAGCCTCAGAGGGATCAACTAATGATGCTGAGGAACCTTAAGATGGGAAAATAGCGCAATGGTAGTTTCAGCAACCTCTGAAACCTCAGATAGGGTAGACGAAGCAATAACAAATTCAGACCTTAGAGGCTCCCTTTGGCATGGTAGACAGACGAACACACGAAGAAAGCTATAAATAAAACGAAAGTGTTAAATGACAGTGAACAACATAAAAGAGGTGAAAATATAAAAGGATAATCTTACCTCAAAAATTGTAGAGAAAGGTGAAAATCCAGTGATAGACCTCGCCATAGGGAAGTGAAGCAATGATTCAACAAGGTTTATGGCTAAGATAAAAACAACGACCTGAAATACAATAAACCACTCAGTACTCAATAAGTCAAGTTGGAAAGATAAGTTAAAAGAAGAAAGAAAATATTAATTCTGGAGGGCTTGAAGGGACTGGAACCATTTCCAGAGGAATAACAAACATGGGGTATTCCCCAGAAGGAGACAAAAGAGTCTTCTTTGCATGAGAGGAGGCACCAATGGTCTCAGTAGATGTAGCAGCTCTCCGGGCAGCCTCCTCTGCACATTAATAGGTATAACATCATGAATATGCAAGTCCGGTCATGATAGAATGGGAATGAGGTGCAATGATCTCAGATATACCAAATTATCCTCCCATTAAAAGGACTCGCATGAGGAGAACTAGAGGGAGAAACTCAATCGGAGGATGTTCTTACAGAAAAAAGACCAAGATTTTTTACTAAGTGTTAGAAATAAATATATATACCAACATAGGAGTTATAAAGATTGAAATTAACTCATAATCTGGAGATAATTGGGCAGAAAGAATGATCAGTAGAGACGGTGGTTGGGGTATTATAAAAGAAGCTCCAGCGAGTTCAGAGGTATAATCAAGGATATCCTCAATCTCAATGGTCCCAATGATTGATGGAGGTGGATAAGTCCTAGGCCTTATAGGAGGAGCTATAGGTTCAATAACATAAGCTCGTGTCTTCCTAGATTTGGTGCCCAACAACTTTTTCATCCCAGAAGGAGAACCAGCACCATCCATTCTCGGTGAGACCTTGCGTCGTGTGGAGGATTACCTCATAAGAACCATAGGAACTAATGGGAAAATAACCGAAGGGGGAATAGCAGGGGTATGCTATCAAAACTCATGTTGAATTCGTTCGAACTCAACACAGAGGTTTTATCGAATTCCCTCCTATCTTCTTATAGGCGCTTTAGGGGAAATGGAACTAATGGGAAAAGCATCAATAGGAACTTGATACCTAGATTTGGAGTTAGATGAAGTCCTACTCTTAGTAAATTTTTCCTTTTTTCAGGGGGGTTGAGAAGGCCTATCTCCAGGAGCAACTTTGCTAGAAACAACTTCAGTTGGGGATTTTTTTAGCGTGGGAGCTTTCTTAGCCTTTAGAGCATCAGTAACGACCAAAGGGCAATAAGGAGGTAACTCAATGGGACGATCCTCTGGGTTTTGACTAAAAGGAAACTCAACTCCTAAAATTGAGTTACCTTCGAGACCCATATCAAGAGGTGGACAGTTAAGAACAATGGGTAAATAGGTGGGTCTTTAGTAAACTCATGAATCTTTTCCAGCTGCATTGACCAATATTGTATGGCAAAAAAAAGTCACATAAACCTTCCTTATTATCCCGAGATGGTGATTCAACCAGCAATTGCCAAATAGACAGATTAAGTAACTAATGTGGTATAGAAAGAGTAGACCTCAGAGAAAATTGCCTTAGCATGGGATTCCTAAAAAACTAGGTGAGGAGCCCCTTGATCATAGCCAAATTAGTGAGAACAGTGATTGGGTTTGTAGTGATCTGAAGTATATCCACACTCGATAAAAGAAGGAAGATAACTAAGATTCAAGAGAAGCACAACTATAAATGAAGAATCTTCATTGATGAGCTCAACAGATATGGATTGAACCATCATAGCTTCATGAGTGAAGAATGACCAAGTCTGGGAAAAGGAATCCTCACCATACGGCCTTATAATGAAGCAACTAAGTTTATTAAAGATGGAGATAAGGTCCTTTCGGATTTGTTTTTTATGAAAGCATAATAGGCGATGGGGCTTCATGGCTTGAGAAAATGGATAAGTTTTTTCACTGGATGCTAATTTGAGAAAACGCTCATAGAAAAAACCTGTCAGGATTACGGTGTTAGGAAAATTGGCCATATTTTAATGGCCAAGGGAGCGTTCCATGTCTAAATAGGTCCTATCCAACCAGGCATAAAAGGACCCTAAAGCCATTGCTGTCATAAGGAGCTTGAACCCCTAGATATATAAATGGAGATATTGATAGATCCTAATAGGTCTAGTCATTGGGTTTGCCAGGTAGCACAAAATAAGAAAGGATAATAAGGATGTAAGCTGGTAACTCTAAGGTTATACCTTTGCCTTTACTAAAGCCAAAAGAACTACCCCTTTTTAGAGGGGACTTAAAAGAAATAGTTGATAAGGGGGTGAATGTAGCTTTGTTGGAAGACCTCGTCCAGCTTGGACAGATTTGATCCAATGTTGTACTAGCAGCAGCTTCTTCGGTGTCTAAGGGCTCATCAAAGTAGGATGAGGTACCTGTGGGATCAAGCCCAAGCAACTCATAGACATCCTCCAAAGTGACAGTGAATTACCCCCATATAGCTATGAAGGTATGGGTCATAAAATTCCAGGGTGACACCAACACCTGGAGGGTGGAATTTTACTTGGATAGAGTGAACTCACCGAACTAGGTTGCCCAATGAAGCTCAACCTTGGTAAGAGCATTTGTGTAAGTGGACTGTATGTAACTGTTCCAAGCAACAAATTGGGTCGGGGAACCTCTTAGCCCTTCGAAGTCAATCTGGGAGCAAGGGAAGTCACCTCAATCAAGACAAAAATGCATTATCCCCTCCAAGGGAAAAAAAACCTAGGCATCAACTGATTCATCCTCATCATTAAAGGTTCACACTTGTCATTAGAAGAGTATGATTGACACGCAAATGCAAAGTTGTCATCCTTGCCAAAAATAAGAGAATGTTGATAGAAATGAAACTTATCCTAGTGTGACGCAATTATAGAAGTGGCATTCAATACTACAACATGAGTAGTAGCGGTGGTGGAAGTAGTAGCGACGGTGGAGGTAATTGTAGTGACTGGGATGATTAGAGCGATATGATCATCAAATAGAGAAGCCATTAGAACTCGAGGTGAAGTAATGGTGGTAAGAAGAGAGAGTATGTTGAAGAGTGACTGAGTAGTGGCAATTGAGGGCGATAGAGAGAGGTGGTAAAGGGGAAATATTACAGAAGGTCGATAATAGAGAAATATCTCTTTTTCTCTCTAAAAGATCTGAAAGTATGAAGGCAAAGGAAAACATGAAAATGAGAAAATGCTAAGTGTTTGTGATATAAGACATTTGGAATTCAAATGGTTCATTGAGTTTCCCATGAAAGCACATGCTTAGACGTTAAAATGATTACAAATGGACATGTGAGGCTTTGGGGAGTTGTGGCCATCTCGAGATCTTCCATTCCTCGCGTTATTTTGTGAGATAAAGAGGGTGGATAAAGGTCACGTGCCCCCCGCTACATTGGGGCATGATTCGACTGTCATTAGTTTTGGGGTGATGTAAAGAGATAGAGTCACAAGAATATTTTTCACAAAAAGGCAAAAGATCATGTCACCGCATCTAGAGAGCGGTATTAAAGACAAACCGATGCTTACGAAATCAATAGTTTAGGGGTTCGGGAGATAAGTTACGGAATAGGAAGGTTGAGAAGCCAAGAAATACGTGTGATAATTGATTAACTTCGCAAGTTTCCAAGTAACCCTTATTTAACTAGCGTCTACTTTTAAACCAAATAAATTCAACCCTTAAACATGCATCTAAATCAACCCATCAAATATAAAGCATGCGACACAAAGTTAAGGAAAAATCCCCGAAGGGCAAAACCTTTTATTTCTAGAACTTTAAAGAATTTACAAGACCATTGACTTACATACAACCTGATAATCGCCCACAAGTGTAACGCACGGTGTCTTCGGTAAACCTTCAAAGCAACGGCTAGAAACAGTGTGACACAAAAATACCCGCAGGTGTCGGTTCCTATGTTGGCGGCTGGAATTTTCCCTTTCCAGGAGGGCAGCAATGAAGAGGAAGGAGCGGTCCACTTCACAAGGGTTGAACAACAGTAATGGTGTTCTTGGGTTACCAAACTTTGATTCACATAGATATGGAAGATGTGTGAATCTAAAAACCTAGAATCATAGGACTCAATAGGTGAAGACTTTAGGGTTGATATGCTCTAATAATCGTTGAAAAGCCTTAAGAAAACTAGCTGCTGGTCGTGGTTTAAATAAGGGATCGAAACCTTAAAAAATCGGTTGCACGATCTGGCAGTGATTATCCTCTCCGGATCGGTCCGGTCGATTAGGCGGATCGGTCCGGTTAAGTCGGATCGGTTCTTTTTCTAAAATTGAATCGGTCTGGTTGGCATCAGATCGGTCCGGAACTTTTCCCTTCATCGGTTCACTATGGATCCGGGTGTACTGGACTTAGCTCAACAGGCGGATCGGTCCGGTCCCTTTAGCCGGATCGATCCGGTGAACCGGATCGGTTCTTTTATCTGATCCGGATCGGTCCGGTCCTCAGAAATCAGATTCCTTCTTCTTTTGATCTTCGGATTTTGTTGAAGACGATGTGATCTTTGAAACTATCATTCTTGTAACGGCGTATGACATAATATATACATAAAGATGGACAAATTGTCCTTACAAATTTCCCCCTATGTCTATGCCGGAACAAACATAAAAAATCCGAATTATCAAGTATGAACAATGCCCATACAAATCTACCCTTCCATGAACCCAAAACTTAAAGAGGTACATATGACTAAGGCTGCATCGTTTGTTCTTCAATTCTTCAGGAATCTTCACGCTTTTCTCATCAGGGTGTGTATCATGGGGTTATCAAGGAAGTACCTACACACATGAGAAAAAGAAAATACCAAGTGACGTATCGAGTTTGAAATGAGATAAACATAAGCATATATAACAATTCTCAGAATTTCAAAACTCCCCCATAATCAGATAATTCATCATTCTCCCCCTTTTTATGATGTCCCGAAATAGACAAATTAGAGAAATAAATCAAGCAATCAAGTACCGGGGTTACACAAGGCATAAAATCACACCATGAATTAACATGAAACAACCAAGTCGGTGATGGCGTAAATGAATGGGTGTGATCAAAATTCGATAGGAAAATCAATGCATACAAACATGACATATGTGCACGATGAATATTGGATATTCCTAACGAATGAACTCAAATACTTCCTTTGGTGTAAAAGATTGGAAATATAAGATATTGACTATATCAAATCTACAAATCAAAGCTCAAAGTGATTTCTACACCAATAACGTCCAGAATGATTTTCATGCTTTTTCAGAACTTTCAAGGAAATGCAAACCCGTTATCAATCTCCAACCAAACTCCCTCAGATTTATATTTTGAATAGAGGTATACTAAATTCTCAAACTTTGGAGAATTGATGGTGAAAACCTAAATGGCCCATATATGGCATGTATTGCTTTTTATTGCCTTTTCAATTTTTTTCGGGCTCTTTTAACCTCTTAGGACCTCGGATATTAAAATTCCTCCATTTTTTAGGTCCTTTGTAATGGTGGCTTTTGCGCAAAGGATAAGAATCAACTTTCGCAGCCCCTCCCCGTTATGAAAATAATCACACAGTCTCACCAAAACGGTTTTTACATGCAATCCAATCTTGTCAAGTTTTATCGCATATTGTACATTGTATAGACAGAATTGAGATAGAAACACTCAAGCCAATATGTGATAGACAAGTGCAATAATCAAATATAGCCATGCATGTGTGCAATAAAGGATATAGGAGTCAAGCATGTAGGTAATATCACTAATTACATCTCAAGGACTCCAATCAATGTTAAGCACATGGATGAAATGATGTAGCGTCTCAAATCTCTACCAAACAGTCACATGGATATTTGGAATGAAGTTGTGACTTGGCTATCTTAAATGCTCATCCATAAAAGGCAAATCTCTTTTTGAATTTTTCAAAAAAATTTTTTTATCAAAATAAAATCTTTTTGTTTTTTTCTAAAAATTTTCAAAACAACATTATATACAAAAATGATACATACTAGCAATAGGCAAATAATAACATCATGAAAATCACCCTATGCTAGTAAACAAGTCAAACCTCAATCATTAGGCGCCGAGGGGTTTTCCAAAGGTGGTGACAATTTATGAAAAACCTCCATCAATTCTTGTGAAGTTTTGACTAAAAACTTAACTTGCTCTCCTAAATGTGCAAACTCTCTCATGTAGTCTCCGGGAGCATGTAAAGTATCATGAGTTGGTGCATGTGTGCCAGAAACACGTCTAGAAGCAAAACGTGACACATACCCCAACTTAAAGCAAAATTCCCTAAGGTGTCCTCTCCTCTTGCAATGTGAGCAAACATAAATAGGCCTAGGAACACCTCTCTCAAAAACTCTAGTACGCACTTTCCTAATAGGAATGGGACGCCTAGGTGGGTTAGGGTGAGACACATGTGAAACTGTCACTAAAGTGGAAACCGAGCGGGTGCTAATTGGGAAGAAGAGGCACCGTCATGACTTATTCCTAACTTCTCACCTTTACCCTTAAGAACCACCTTTTCAACCTTCTTAGGTGCGTTCTCAAACTTGACTTTGACCACCCTGGCACGTTCGTGATCACTCTCGAGTTGGGATACACGTGTCGTCAGACTAGACAACGTGTCGGTCAAATCACACTTTTCTTTTCTCAAAATCTCCTTCTCTTTATCCAAATCTAAAACCCGACGACCTAAATCCCTATTATACTTCTTTGTTTTCAAGGTCTCGGTGTACAAATCTCTAAAATCTTTTTGGAGCTCACTTTCATCTCCACTTTCACTCTCACTTTCTCCCTCACTTGAATCGCTCAAAACATCACTATCACATTCGTGTGCACTATTGTGGGACTAGGTGGTTGTGCTCACACGACTAGAAAAAGCTACACACTTCTCACCACTAGTCTCATCACCCTCACCTTCACTACTATCACTGAGTGTGGCGGGCATAGCAGTCTCTTTTCCCTTTCTCCTTATCCTAGTAGGACACTCTCTAGCTATGTGCCCTTTCCCTTCACACTCAAAGCACCTGATCTCATCCTCCTTTTCACTATCTTTGGCCTCCTCTTTCTTCTTATTTTTCTCAAAGAAATTCTTTTTATTGGAAGAATTATTTTTGTTCATGTTGAGAAATTTTTTAAAATTTTTCGCAAGCAAGGCCATATCATTAAAATCAAAATCTCCCTCAGAATCGGACTCACAAACTTTTTCTTTCTTTTTCTTAAAATGAGTCTTTAAAGCAATACCATTATCCTTAGCCTTAATGGTTTTGGTAAACATGTCAATCTCATAGGTTTGAAGATCTCCTACAAGTTCTTCCAACTTAAGTGATTTCAAATTTCCCAAAGAGTTCAAAACAGTGACTTTAGGAATAAAGCGTTTTGGGAGAGATCTCAAAATATTTTTAACGACACGCGTGTTATCAATTACTTCACCCAAATTAAAACATGTGTTAACAATGTCCGACAATCGTGCATAAAAATCATCAAAGCATTCGGACTCAGACATGGTGATAGTCTCAAATTGGGTGGCCAGATTTTGTAACTTAGACTCTTTAACAGCGTTCGTACCCTCATGTGTCAGTTTCAAAACATCCCAAGCCTCCTTAGACGTGGAGCACGTCATGATTCGGCGATACTCATCAGGAGTGATAGCACCAGAAATAGCACTCAGACCACGGGAGTTAAAATTGGACAACTTATAATCATCCTCAGTCCAGGCTGACACGGGTTTTAGAGAGGTGATGTTATTAACAGTGACCGTGGGAGGAGTCCAACCATTTTCACAAAGCAACCAAACACGCTCGTCAATAGATTTTAAAATCGATTTCATACGAGCTTTCCAGTAGGCATAATTAGACCCGTCAAAAATAGGCATCTGATTATATAAGCGCTCCATAGGAAAAATTGCGTTTTTTCACACAACTGATTTTAAAAAAAAATCAATATCACGCGATTTTGCGGAAAATAAGATCACGCGATAAATTAGCGTAACCCGCTCTGATACCAATTTGAGAAGCCAAGAAATACGTGTGATAATTGATTAACTTCGCAAGTTTCCAAGTAACCCTTATTTAACTAGCGTCTACTTTTAAACCAAATAAATTCAACCCTTAAACATGCATCTAAATCAACCCATCAAATATAAAGCATGCGACACAAAGTTAAGGAAAAATCCCCGAAGGGAAACACCTTTTATTTATAGAACTTTAAAGAATTTACAAGACCATTGACTTACATAAAACCTGATAATCGCCCACAAGTGTAACGCACGGTGTCTTCGGTAAACCTTCAAAGAAACGGCTAGAAACAGTGTGACACAGAAATACCCGCAGGTGTCGGTTCCTATGTCGGCGGCTGGAATTTTCCCTTTCCAGGAGGGCAGCAATGAAGAGGAAGGAGCGGTCCACTTCACAAGGGTTGAACAACAGTAATGGTGTTCTTGGGTTACCAAACTTTGATTCACATAGATATGGAAGATGTGTGAATCTAAAAACCTAGAATCATAGGACTCAATAGGTGAAGACTTTAGGGTTGATATGCTCTGATAATCGTTGAAAAGTCTTAAGAAAACCAACTGCTGATCGTGGTTTAAATAAGGGATCGAAACCCTACAAAATCGGCTGCACGATCTGGCAGTGATTATCCTCGCCGGATCGGTGCGATTAAGTCGGATCGGTTCTTTTTCTAAAACCGGATCGGTCAGGTTGGCATCGGATCGGTCCGGAACTTTTCCCTTCATCGGTTCGCTATGGATCCGGGTGTACTGGACTTAGCTCAACAGGCGGATCGGTCCGGTCCCTTTAGACGGATCGGTCCGGTGAACCGGATCGGTTCTTTTATCTGATCCGGATCGGTCCGGTCCTCAGAAATCAGATTCCTTCTTCTTTTGATCTTCGGATTTTGTTGAAGACGATGTGATCTTTGAAACTATCATTCTTGTAACGGCGTATGACATAATATATACATAAAGATGGACAAATTGTCCTTACACCCATCCCACCCTTTCAATCTCTCATGGGCTTATGTTACTATTTTCCTTAATTTTTTCATGAACTGTGTGTGCATGCATATAAAAGTGGTGATCGGAATCACTCAACCTGTGTCATGGAAAAGATGGAGTGAGGTCATCCAAAGGACTTTTCCCAAAATAATAATTAAAAATATGATGTGTGCGCTTATCGCGATATTGATCATTATAATGAAATGATAATATGTTTTAGATAATCCTCAATTATAAATCACAAGTAAGATATATATAATTAATGTAAAAATGAGGGAAAGGGGGAAACAGGAAAATGAGAAAATTGGACTGGAGTCTCGAGCTTTAGCCCGAGACGCCTACATAGCCTATAAAGGCATCAAAGTCCACGTAGTTTTCATGCGGCAAAAGGGTGGGGTTTATTCCATAGATTATAACATGAGTTTATTTGTGTGTGTGTTGAAAAAATATTTTTAGTTTTAAGAAAATGTGGTGATGAATACTGTCGGAATTTGTGGGTGTAAGCCTCTTTTCTTCATTTTTAATAAAAAATAGGTTATGTGCAATATTACTAATAAATTACTAAAGATTAATATGCGTATGGTCTAAAGTAAAAGCTAAATCAAGAATTTATGTAAGTAATGCGAAAATTAAGGAATTTAAAGAGAGAGAAGGATGTCTGGACCTTCTTTGGAGACTTGAAGATTGACCTTGATCCTTGATGAGCTTCTTGTAAGTTGGGATAAATGTATGATGAGAGAGAAGGAGATTTTTTCTAAATTGGGTATGAAAGTGATGGGAATGAAAGGTGGAGAAGAATTTCACACAAGGAAACTTCCCTGATTGTAGAAGAATGTTGGTGAGATAACTGAAATTGATGGTTCTTCGGTGCTTTGGGAATGAGCTCATGATATCCTTAGATAGGTTAGAGGGACTGGAAATTAGCATTGTCCATGTCCTGGAAATTGGTAGGTGACCCTAGACAAACTGCTGATAGACAGGGAAATCGACCTGCCAATTGCAAGTTTTGTCCAAATTTTTCCATAAAATGGTCATAGAACACAATCCATAAATCCAAATCGTGCATGGGGCATATAGTTAGAAAGGTAATTTATATACCTTTGAGAATACTTTGGTCTGCTTACAAGGTTCAAGAGTTAACTTTGGGTAAAACGGGGCTCAGAAGCGCTCATTGGTCCTTTAGATAGGAGATTATCGGACGACGATGGATCGTTCATCCAAACCATAAGTCCAAATTGCGTACGGGGTGAACCATTGTAAAGTTTATACAAGTAAATTTGATGTTCCAATCAGCTTTGCTTGGTTCGTAGAGTTGAGTTTGGTCAAACAAGGCCTAAAAATTGATCTATTTTCCCTCAAAAATATATCTGGAGGCCATCGGGCCTTCCCAGACTTCGTTTTACCAAGGTCAAGTCTTCAACACAAATGAGACTGAATGAATCTTTGAAGGGCACTGAATACCCTTTCTAACGGTCCATTCCATGCACGAATCAGCCTTACGATACAGATGAACGACCCGTTTTACTATGAAAGGTCCCCGAGCGCTTTCGAGCCTTGGTTGACCAAAGTCAACTCTCTGAACCAAGAAAATCTCTTTGTAATGTTGAAGTAACTCACATAACCTTTGTAATGGTCTATCCCTGGATGATTTTGATTTACATTTTGGATGAACGATTCGTTTTCGTTCGACGATCTCCCGTCCAAAGAATTGACGAGCACTTTCGATACTCGTTTGACCTAAAGTCAACTCCAAACCCGGGAGAAGACCAAAGGAATCTTGAAGGTATATGAATTACCATTGTAACGGTATGCCCCGTGCATGATTTATATCAACGAATTATATTCTATGACCCTTTTTTGAAAAAGTCTTCACGAGACTACCGATTGGCAGGTCCATTCCCCTGCCTATCGGTAGTGTGTCCATGGTTACCTACATACTAGCATGGCTAGGTATATGATTATAAGTACCCTATAAATAAAAGGCATAACCTCACTCCCAAGCACAACTCTGATCTATAAATATCAGTGATATCAACAACATTCTCTTGCAGCTGGCAAGGTTTCCTTATCTAAAATTCTTTTCCATCTTTCATTCCCATCCTTTTCATACCCAATTTAGCAAAAATATCATTCTCTCGCATCCAACATTCATGTTAATATTCAATGGATCTCATCAAAGATCAAGACCAAGCCTCAATTCTCCAAAGAAGGTAAAAAAATCCTTCTCTCTCTCTCTTTAAATTTTTTTATTTTCGCATTGGTTACATAAATTCTTAATCTAGATTTTACTTTAGTTCATACACATTAATATCTGATCCTTTATTAGTTGTATTTTACATACTATATTTTCTATAAAAAGACCCAAAAAGAAAAGAAAAATAGGGTTACACCTATAAATTAGAATGGGATTATACACCCCAATTTCTCAAAATTAAAATACATTTTCAACACACATACATGTAATAAACTCCCATTCGAATATAAGGGATAAACTCCACCCTTATGTCTCATGCAAACACGTGGAATTTGATGCCTTTATAGGCTACGTAGGTGTTTTGGGTTAAAACCCAAGACTCGAGTCCAATTTTCCAATTTTTACAATATATATATTATATTTTTTATTCGTATTGGAGTTTTATCCAACATATATTATTGTTTCATCATAATGATCATCATCTCGATAAACATGTACATCGTATTTTTTAGGTATTATTTTTGAAACATTCCTTTGTATGACCTCATTCTACCTTTTCCCATGGTATGAGTTGAGCGATTCAGATCTCCATTTATATATACACGCACACACACTTCATGGAGAAATTAAGGAAAATAATAACACGAGTCCTTGAGAGACCGAAAGGGTGGGATGGGTGCCTAATACCTTCCCATTTTGTAACTTAGCCCCCAAACCTTCGAACTATTGGTTTAGTAAGCATCAGTTTATCATTAATGTCATTCTCTCGAGGCGTTGACATGTTCTTTTTCCTGTCTTTTGCAAAATAGGTTGGCGACTCCATCCTTTTACATCACCCCACATTGATGATGGATGAAGCACTCCTAGAAGAAGAGGGTGCGAGAGCTTCTTACCCCTTTTCCCCCACCCGAAAAGGGAGATATGGGATGGCCACACCCTCGATTCGATCTCAGACGATGGTAAAATGAATTAAGGTACATCGTGGTGAATTTTCAGGAACAATGTGAAGTCATATGGAACAAAGGTCAATTGTAAAGAATAGGCACTAGTCTTCACTCAAAGTCCAAAAAGGTCACGATGTCCCCTCGTAATGGGCTCATTTGAGTTAGATTTTGCTTAGAAATTTCCTTTTTTGAGTAGTTAGAACGATGATGGTTAGGATAAACAAATACTTCGGTATAATTTCAACAAGAGATGAAGAAGACTTAAGGGTTGGAGTCTAATCACAAAAAAAGTTACGATGTCCCCTCTCCATATGCCCAAGCATTGAAAATCTTTGGCTTAGGTACATCGGGGAGAATTTTAAATTTTTCTAACATATTTACTGGCAATAGGTGCAACGGAGGCAGATAAAGGAGAATCTTTTCCCCTAAAAGAAGGTGGTACATCGGATTGAGAAGTTTTCACGAACACATATCTTGCGCTCATAAAAAAGCTCTACATAAAGGGGCAAATATGTGGGGGTATGAAGGTAATTTCAAAATTAGAGGGAGCTTGTAAAAGTGGTGATCGCTTAAATAATCTCTGATACCAATTTGAAGAGTGCACTTGCGTTCAAATTAATAAATTATTTAATTAAATCTGAGTTTTTCAATTAAATCCTAAAACATTCATCTAGGTGTTATTGAAATCAATATGATCATGCAAGAACAATCAATTACAAATAAAACACACAAATGAGGAAAAATCACCCAAAGGGGCAAAACCTTTTTATTTTCACTATAATTTGTAATAAACGGATTACATGGATTACAATGAAAACAAGAGTCACATACGAAATATCCACAGGTGTCGGTTCCGATGTCGTTGGCTAGAATCTCCCGCAAGAATTCTAGGTGGGTAGCAGTCGAGAAAAAAATGGCTCCTCCCCAAAATACTCCAGATGAGTAATAAACGATCCTCTTGAAGGTTTAAAGATTCACACACACACACACACACACACACACACACACACACACATATATATATATATATATATATATATATATATATATATATATATGGGAGTGATTATGTTAATAAACAAGGTATAAAACCTTAAAAAGTGAAGTCTGTTTTATGGGCTGTGAAAATGCAGGAACTGGTGCGAAAAAGACTTGGAAAACGTGTAGAAAGCACACAGGTATTTATACCAAAATCGAGGCGGAGGCGTTTCTCGAACGAGATAGGCATCTCGCTCGAACTATATAGGCATTTCTTTTAAATACCTTCGAAATGTCAACTAATGCCATTTTGGCTCACTATTTTAAAGAAACTGAAGCCCAATAATAAGGACTCCCTTTGGATTTAGAGTTGCTAAACGTGGATGCCATAGATCCATGAGATGAAAAGAAAGATCAAAAGGGTGAGCTTGATGAGGCTTTGATCATCGTATACAATAATAGGGAGGATCCAACCAAAGAAGTTTAAATTTGGGTCACCTTAAGCCCCTCCTCTAGTTTACTTTCCCCCTGGATAAGACGGGAATTTTTTTTCAAGTAGATAATTCTAAGTCTATAACAATATATTTGAGATAGAAGAAATAATATAAAATAATGGATAGGAGATCATAATAATTAGGTGGATTGCAGTTGATAATAATAATAATAATAATAATAATAATAATAATAATAATAATAATAATAATAATAATAATAATAATAATATTATTATTATTATTATTATTATTATTATTATTATTATTATTATTATTAGTAGTAGTAGTAGTAGTAGTAGTAGTAGTAGTAGTAGTAGTAGTAAAATGTATGGTGATTATAGCCAGAAATCCCATAATATCAGGTTAGAGAGGTTGAACTGATTTAAGTTTTTTATAACCGGATATTCCATAATATTAGGTTATAAAAGTTTAAAGTTATTGCATTTTATTTTCATCCAACAATCCCAACCACGTGGAGATAAAGTAACGTAACTAATGAGCACACTAATAAGAGAGGCATCCATCTGTAAACAAAAAACTAGGCACGTAATACCCTAAGTCATAAGGCCAAATAGATTTTCATTAGGTTTCCCTACGTGCAATATGTACCCTAATTATAATTATTCAACTAAAACTCAAAATAATTGGATTTTTCAAAGATTGGATCAAAATTTCAATTGGTTATAGATTTCACCATTAGTTATGAGAATGAGAACTAGATTTCTGGGACTATCACATAGTGACATGTATAATTCATGTTGTAAAAAGTGTAAGTGTGGAAATAGTATTGAAGTAAAATGACTTACTTTCAGTATGGCTCTGCTTAATGAAACTTCAATTGATTGACTTGAATTCGAGGATTTCTATAAGAACAAGTGTTGTACCATAAATATGGTATGGATCATAGACTAGTCAAAAGACGACACCTGAACTCCTCACCTACATAAATGAGATCGGCTCATCTATTAATCTGATCATCTAGGCAATCTGGTCGGCCCAACCAGTCTTGACAGGTCATCTTACTCCATTAATTAACAGTCATCTAACACTGTGCAATGAATCTGTTGCATCAGGCAAGTACAATGTAATTGGATGATGTCATCGGTGCACACAAGTGGGGGAGATATGGAAATATTCCTCCCATATTCCCATAACTAAATTAATGATTATTCACTTAGCTCACATGTAAGGTTTGTACTTACCTAACCTATAAAGGCAAGCCATGTGGAATTATTTTTTTCTCTCCTCTAGTAGCCTATAAATACCCCACACACTTACACTTTTGGGGGATCTTCTTATTGTTATGTTGTCCAATTATAGAGAGAACTTGAGAGATTCCCCCCTTTTGTGCCTTTTCCTGATAATCTAATACATCAAACACCACACTTGTGGATGTAAGCACCGCTTTGGGCCGAACCACGTAAACTCGATCTTATTTCTCTTTCTCTCCCATCTTTACTATTTTTTATAGTTTAGCATTTCCATAGTTTATATCTTTTATTTTTTATTTGCTTATAATTTGTATACTCAAGCTAAGACAAATTAGTATACTAGTTTTACCCGACAATAACGAGAAAAGTGTAAGTCTTGGGAAATGAGGCACGTATTATATATATATATGGGGGTGTAAACAAAGGTTTTAAATATGGCAAAATTATATCTGCGTTTTTTATAATTCCGTAAAAATAATTTTTGGGTTTATGGTTGAAATTTTAATATTGATTCTAGAAACTTTGGATTTATATTAATGGATTTGAATTTGAGGTTAAAATTTGAAAATCATAAGGTTTGGGGGTTTATGTGTAATTTTTAAAGTAAAAAATCCTTTTCTTCCTTAGCTTTCTAAAGAAAATGATTTCCTGGTAGTCAGACCAGGCAGTATAATTATGGCCATCCGTGTCGGATTCCTCTAGTGTGGGTTGATCCCGAAATCAAGATGGGAAGGGACAAAGGTTCCCTTATTTCCCTTTGCCATGCACGTATGGGTGATTTGAGTATACGTAGGTACTCTTTTCTGCCACTCTCGTCGACGTCTTCACAAGCAACATCGAATATAAAATTGGCTATCCTTAAAGGGGGTTAGAATGGAGAGATGGAGTCTCCAGGCTATTTTTCTCAAATCAGGCAAAACAATATGGCCGCCTCGAGAAAATTGCATTAAGGTCATACTGATGCTTATGAAACCAAGTAATTCGATGGTCCGGGGACTAAGTTACCAAATGGGAAGGTGTTAGGCACCCATTATTCCATTTCGATCTCTCATTGGCTTTGTTGATCTTCTACTTTTCTCTTAAGTGTGATAAATGTGTGCATGCATGTAATAAAAATAACGGCAAAACGTAATTATCTAGCTCGCGTCATGAAATGGACGAAGTGGGTTCATACGTAGGAGTTTACCTAAAAATAATTATAAATATACGATGTGAGAGTTTGCCGAATCACGAGTCCTATGGAGGAACAAACGTGCATATCGGACGAGACGCAAATATGTAGGAGATCAAGACTCATAAAATAGATATAATAGAATATAAAAGATATAAAAATGGAAAGGGAGGAATCGAATCCCAGAATTATCCCGGGACGCCTATGTAGCCCAAGGGGTATCAAAGTCAACTTAGTTAAAAAATAGCGTTGGCGTGAGGTTCAAATCATAAACCCCAAATCTAACACTCGTCTTTAAGTGATTTTGGGGGAAATGTCTTCAAATGTTAAAGTGTAGGAAAATGAGGAAGCCTACTTTTGGAATTTACAACTAAACCATCTTTTTTTTGTTTTTATGAAAATAAGTTGTGTGAAATACGAATAATAAAAGTGGATATTATTTGATGTGTGATAATGAAATCAGACTAAAAGATATAAAAAAAATGAGAATAACGTGAATAATATGAAGGCCCTTATATAGACACTTGTAGGTTTTGGATTTATTTTGTTTGAGAGTGTAGAGTTGCATAAGCCGTCATCTATTTGGATCAAATTTTGATAGATATATGTGTAAATAATGTCTAAGTTAGTTACCAGATGTCTCTATTTGCATGGACCATTTTGGTTTTCATAAAGTGAACTCTTCAAAGTCCAAGGCTCAATAAAGGTAGTCTTTCATACTTTTACTATGCTCAAAGAAAAGCTCAAATTAGGGTCACCACTATTCACAAACAAATTACACACACTAATTTGTTGCATATCGCTTTTAAGTGTATGTGTTGGTAGTTAATTAATTTTGCTGAGATTTAAAATAATTTAAATCTTTTTAAAATTGAATTAATTTTTAATTAATTTATAGCTTATTTTAATGTGGAAAAAATGAAAAAATAATTTTATGCAAATATTTTTCTGAAATTTTTCATAAATTTTGTTGAATTTTTCAGTATTAATATGAATTTGTTCTAATTAAAATGGATTTAAACTTGCATTTAAAAACCATATTTAATAATGTTGGTATTAATTAAATTCCATATACAATTTTTATAATCATTTTGTACACTGCACAAATACAATTGGCATACAGTTTTATATACACTCAAACGGTCAAAATGTAGAGAATTCAAGATGATCTATTTCTTAACAACTGTCATACACATGTTTATTTATTAAGCTTATGTTTTGTATTTCTTCAATAACCTTTAGATCTATTTGTTATCTAAGGCTGAGATTTATTGAGATCAATCTATCTGCTTCCTTTCAACTCCAATCGGGCCACACCTCTTCACCTATAAATAAAGGCAGTTGGTTGCTCATTTTGTACATAAGAGAGGATTAAGGTAACTTTGCCAAATCATTTTCTAGAGAGATAAAAAGAGAGGGTCAAACGCACACACACACACACACATATTCACACACTAATATTTTATATGTGTTGTTGACGAGATTAACTCCTCCACGGTTTCTCCCATCAACATAAACACGCAAACCTAATTTCGATTATAGTTATGTTTTGTGAATTTGTTCTTGAGAGGCATGTTTCATCTTGAAATGTTTTTTTGTGTAAACTCGCTTCTTAGGGATAAACTATTCTATGAAATTTTTTTGAAACCCTAAGAAATTCTTTCATTACTATTTTACACATTTGTACCTTTTTTGGAAAAGAATATGTGACACCCCACCCAATTTAATATATGGTGATCAGTCCTTTACGAATTTAAAATAGGATATTCAGCTGGTTCAATCTTAGCATCACTGTCAAAAATAATTAAATCATATTAATCACCTAATATAAAATTAAGATAGGTGTCAAAACATTTCCAATTTGTAAAACCAAGTAAATCATTTGTCATTCAGTCTTAAAATATAAACCATTCACCACACATAGGAATAAAATAAATACTGAACATGAATCAAATACTGAAATAAATAAGATTGGGTAAAACTCCCAGTTCAAAACTCCAAACCATAAACTAAACTGAATACAATATATCTGATGAAGGAACCAAAAGTGGGCGACACATGCCCTAGATAATAAGTCTAGATGAAACTGAATGAAAAAGATAGATGAGTCTACTGCAAGGACCTGCAACTTCCACAACAGCTGTAGCACATCTGACACTACAATCTCTAATTATGGTACTCCTGTGGCTGAGCACCTGATATATATATATATATATATATATATATATATATATATATATATATATATATATATATATATATATATATATATATATATATATATATATATATATATATATATATATATATATAGCAAAAGAGAGAAGAGATACAAGAAACAGGTCAGAGCCCGAGGTTTAAAAATAATTTAGCAATTATTTAAAACTAGTTCTTAAAATAAGTCTTATACGCATGTTAGTTATCGAACTCTCACAGGAGTTTTTCACCTCTCATCTATTGTGCACGCCTAATGTACATCTAAGCTCCCCCTAGTTATACCACCCAATCTAACTAGTCAGAAACCATACTAATAGTAACTATGCTCACTAGTAGTATTCCCGTATTACCCATACAATACGCTATTCAAATAGTTTATCTCATATACTAAGTTTCATTATTCACCGTTCGAATGGTTAATCTTTTATCCTTCACGATTATTTTATTTCTCATTTCCACTTTATCTACTAGTTTCACAAAGTAGAAAGTTCCCAAAGTACACTCATACAAATATATAGTCTCATCTTCCCTATATATATACACTAATCCTGCACCCTTAGGTTAGGACCACTTGGCGCAATGTAATGATTATTATTATTACCAAGTCTACTAATTTCACACAGTAGAAATATTTATAGGTTCATATATATATATATATATACTAATCCTGCACCTCCGGGCTAAGACCCATTAGTGCACCTATTAAGAAAATCCTACAACCTCGGGTTAGCACCCATTAACGCACATATCAATAATAATCCATCACCCTCGGGTTATCACCCATTAGTGCACCTATCAAGAGAATCCTGTATCCCCGGGTTAGCACCCATTAATGCACCTATCAATAATAATCCAGCACCCCCGGGTTATCACCCATTAGTGCGCCTAACAATAATCATCCTTGTACCCTCGGGTTATCACCCATTAGTACACCTAACAATAATATCCTCGTACCCCCGGGTTATCACCCATTAGTACACTTAATCAATAATGTTCTTGCACCCCCGACTTATCACTCATTAGTGCACCTAATAATAAGATTCTTGCACCCCCGGGTTATCAACCATTAGTGCTCTTAATAATAATATCACATAATAGGCATACACACATCCTATTAGAATTTATAGGAATTTCCCCAAACTATATATATACTTCTCATATGTATTTTAATCTCACCACTACGTATAGTATAAATATTTAGATTACTTTCTCTCTCGTAATCTCCAGGGTACATTCTCTCTATACTGAAATATGTAAAGTATTAATTCTCACATACCTTCCCACGATTATTTCTTGTTTAAGTTTACTATCGGGAAATTTCTTTCACATCAATAAACCGGCAAACTCAAAACTGGACTCAAAGAAAATTCCCAAAAATTTACCTTGTCGCTCGAACCAGAATGACCTGTCGCTCGAACCAGAGTGACATGTCGCCCGAACCAGAGGGACATGTCGCTTGAACCACTTCCACATGTCATTCGAACGACTTCGCGTGAGATCCTTATCTTGCTTGAACGATCCCTCGTTCGAGATCGCGCGAGACTCTACTGTTCTTATTCTTCCACAAAATTTTAGCATTTTCAACAATTTTTAAACCAAAAAACCTCTAAGATTCAACACCCAATGCCTCATCATCAGTACCCCTCAACACATAACAGGTTATAAATCATTCCTAACATCCTAGGATCATTAATTCGTCATTAATCATCAAAATTATATGAAGTCCCCAAATTAATTAATATGAACCCTAGTTTCTAAATTTTCAATTAAAGAACCTAATCAATCCAGATTCGTTCATCAATATATAATTCAATTTCGTGATTAAGCCTCTATATACATGAAGGAATTTCAACCACTAATTAACCCAATCCTTAATCATAATTTAAACTCCAATTTTCATCTAATTAACATGTAAATCATGATTAATTTCACCTACTCTAACATGAGTATGATTATTGCTAAAATAAAGAAAGTAATAAACACTTGCCTTAAATCGAAGGTCTAAATCCTTTGGTGATGTTTGTATAGACACATTCCTCTCTTCTCGATCTACGCTTTGGTGGTGGTGGTTGTGCAAGGTGATGATAATTTGGCCCTCACTCTTGGAAATTGGTTCTCCCTCACACCCTCTATGGCCGTTCTTTACTTTATGTATCTCTTAACCCTAAAGGACTTTTCTTGGATGATAAAATAACTCCCAATTTTCGTCCATTAATTAAACCCAAAAATATAATTTACCATAATGTCCTCTCGGGACGTCGGTTAGGCCTAAAATTGCCCCGAAACCCAAACTAAACACCCGGGTATACAATTTTGACTATCTCGACCCTCCCGAACTCAACGGCACACTTGAAATGACCATACGAGTTAATAAAAATAATTTATCTTTTTATCCCAATCAATTAGTCTCGACACAACTCACACGCGTGTCGGACTTAAATTACCAAATGGTCGTATTTCTCACTTCCGACAATTTATCAAATATTATAATTCCATATTACATATCACACAGTAATATTCAATAATTCTCAATAATAAGTATTATCCCTTGGCACGCTAGTTAATAATTATTTTAATCCGGATTAATTAACAATTAAATTCTCACATTTTAGTTTAATTAATCCAACAAAATAATTAATCACATAATTATTTAAATCATTAAAAATAAGGGGTGTTACATACTTCCCCCCTTACAACGAAATTTCATCCCGAAATTCGAAAAAAGTATACTAGGTACAGACAATGCTGTAAGATACTTCGTACCACCCATATAGTACGCTATCGAATACCCTTAATAATGAGCACTTCACATGTGCTTGTTTTAAACTCCAGGTTACCCTTTCATATAGGTTGCTGCCCAAGCCTTTCCACTTAAGTTTCACTACTTAAACTTTATTTTAGATATTCACTATCTAGCCTTATACTATTTGTACCTTAGTAGATTTATCCTCTTTTCATATACATGCGACTTCATCTCATGTCGTTCATACAAGTAAATTGGTTGTGCAATATATATTTCACACACAATATATAAGATAATATGGATGCTTCTCCGACATTTGTAATCATAACTGGTCCCCCTCCTTTAACTATCAAGTAGGATAACAAAAAAGTTTACCGTGCCATATTTCTACTGGCACTCTGCCCGAACATGAACTTATTGGAGTTATTTGGACACAAACTCCACTAGTGGAAGGTACTGCTCTCGTCCTCCCCTAAGATCTCAGGGTCCACATAAAATTTTCTCTCCCGCATCCGATTAGACCGCTTGTCCTGCCCATCCCTCTATGGGTATTAGGTCGTACTCAATCGCATTTTAGTATCTATAATCTCACCATCTCAACTACATGAGAAGATCCTTGGGGCTACTCTCCCATTCTCTAGTGTAAGAAGTCCCTACTGGTTTAGAATTTTCCACCCTTTTTCTAACAATCAGGTGACCCACTTCAAGACTATTCTTGCAATATTACCCTACATCGTAACCCATCACCACTGTTGTTTGTATCCTGATACATTTTGTATTTCCTGAATAAATTTTAGTTTATCTTGAAACGTAAGTTCTGACAAATCTTAGTTAATAGGCTTCGACTTACGTGACTACATGTTATCGAATTCACATGCTAATCAAAATTCACTGCCTGATCCAATCACCTAGGGTTCCCATACACCCTATGCCTCGCGCATCATAATAAAAATGACATGTAATTTTCCTACTTCAATTCTTGCACACTGGGTATGCTGATGTAGTAGGGGTGCACTCAACCACCCCACTAGTCATAACCTATTCAATCCTTCAATGTCATCATTGCTCTATTTCGAATGATACTAAGGCTAGGCGACTCTATTGGCCTTAAGTTATAAAATAATTATCAACTCTCAATTATATTCTTTTATAGGTACAATAAACAACATACAAAACCTACGACTATCGACCAAACTTCTCTCCACTCCAACGTTCGCTAGTTTCATGTGTGTGATGTCTCGCAAAGAGAAATCTAAGAAAATAACCCCCCGATACACTACTATTTAACCTAGTCTGTTGTCGAGATCCATAAGGCCCTCAATCCATACCATGTACCTCTCTACAATCTTCGTATGTTGACATAAGAGTTTGCTCGTCCACTCTCATGTCTCTAAACATAACATGAAGCATGGAGCTCTCACTATCCCAAGTACTCATCGCTATATATGTATAACGAGCTCTATCTCTCTACTCGAAGAAGAACACAATGCATCCTGAGTCTCCTAAGTAAAATAAATTCCTACACACCTAAATCACATATAAGTAGACAACATACTCGCTGAGAGCTATAATACAATGAAAATTTTCATATATTCATATATCTGGGCCTAATCCTATTTTAGGTGGCGCAGAACAAAATAAAAATTTCTCCTCCCGGAGTATCTGGCACGACTGTCATATCACTACATTTTTACTAGCGTTTAACCGTAAGGTAATTAATCATTATACATTACCATAATAAACTCTACTAAAGCTGACTCAATCTAGTAGTAAATTATAACAACAAAACATATTCTTAGGGCCCACCCAGTTCACTCACAGGCAGCATCAAAATGCCCTGCTAACAACGAGAAATACGTTTGTAACAAGACTGTTAAAAAATAAAGTTTCCCACTCAAATCGACTCGCACATGAATCTTAGGGTCTCCAATTTACATATTAGTTTTGACATACTCGTGTCACTAGAATTAATCCTTTACTCATAAGGAAGAAGAAAATCCTCACCAGCCTCACCAAATCACAGGGTCTCAGCACGTGGTTGCCATCACGACCAATAAACATCTGCAATCGTTATAGATCTTAGGATTTCATCCTATATTTATCCCCTCTCATCATGGACAATTTATTCCATCATGTGGGTTTCACGCCCATTATTGAAACGTTAGCCCAAACTCTCTAGGCCTCAATTATGGCTTTATTGAACTCCCGTTTACATCCCAGGCCCCGTCGACCCTGACATACTGTATGCTACTATTAACGAGGACTCTACTGGTCCAGCCTGAACCGATCACTCTCGGGTTATAAATAACCTGGTCCTAATTCTCTTGACCCCAAATTCCTTTGTTGGAAGTATCACTCCTACAGTTGTTATGCCTAACTAGAATGATTTACCATTTTTAATCTATTCGATCTCACTTCTCAATTGGGGACACATTCAACACTTGTAATTCTACTTCCTTCACATAGGGAAAATTCACGAGCCATTTCCCCGTCACTGTTCCCACTAACCATTTTGGAAATGTCCTTCTCTTGAACTGAGTAGTCTTAACTTATTGGCTACGCTGGCCTTTTGGAACTATGGTTGGCCTATATAACCCTGATTGACTTCAGCGTCAATTTGTAGGAAGTTAATCAACTGAAAATCATCTAACCGAGTTCCCTATTAGGTATACTATCATGTGGGTTTCCATTAAAAATGTTAAGTTCAGTTTTGCTTTTTCGCCAGATTCTGTAACCTTTTTGGCTCACTTCTTTTGGAAAGAATGCAAAAACTAGTCACTGTATAGCCTTGACGACATCAACATTAGTCATCTAGATGGATTTCTCATTTATGCCAGTATTCAACTCATGGGTCCTTTATTAACTATAGACCCTTTGGATAATTTATGCCCCTCTTCCAGGTTCGAAGATCACTATGCAATTCAACCTTTCTCTCACGATCGATTTCTATCTTACCCATTGTGCTAAACATCAAAATTTCACTCGCATTTTGTTACCACATCGAATGGAAGACCTCACGGTCAAATCGTACCCAAATTTCTCTCCAAATTTCAAAGACACTTCTTCATATCGGGTGATTGCCTCTAATCACTACATGATGTTCCTAAGAGCTATAGCTTTTAACTCCAAATTTAATTTTGAGTGTCGTCACACCCCACTCTACATAATTGCCTTCGGATTTTCTACCTCCGTTGGTCTGTTGCACTCTCTTCTTCTTCTCCGCATTTTCACCAATGGGTTTTCAAGAGATTCCCTCTGATTTCCCCCTTATCGACTATACTAGTTGGTCCTAAAATCACTCCACCGTTATCTATGACTATGTCCTGGGAACCCACTGTTCCCGAGTGATCATTTCACTGTCACTTTCTTAAGTAATTCTCATGGTGATCTTTGTCATGACCACCATCCTCCGATTACTTTATGTCTTCTGTTGGGCTTCTTCTCCTGTTGTTCTTATTATGGCCCTCGCTGGTCGTCCTAAAATGTTCGGTGTTTGAATCACACATAATTTTGTATAATGAGTCACATCCATTATAATTCATAGTAGGAGAGCGTAAGTCGCATACGTAAGGGAACACAACTGTAAGGACATATTTTCATTGGTCCGTTATCAATTTGTTATGTTACATACCGATACACCGTCAAAGAGCATTCAAGATAAATCTACATCTAAGACGGATCCGAATTACTCAAGTTCTTCATCATTCAAGACTCCGCGAAGTTTACTTTGGTAAGGTTAGGTTTTAAATACCTTTACTTTTCACTTAGAGCCTTTGGAAGACTTTTACAAAATATTTTCTAAGTGTTGGAGCGGACTTTTTCGTCAAATATTGAGAATGAGTATTTTTTCTAAGTTTTGAAGCGGACCTCGATTTTGACGCCCAGGTCGTTCGCACGAGATCAGCATCTCGTTCGAGCGAGATTGGAAGTCATGCGATGTCGTTTGAACGACATGCGTACTTCGTTCGAGCGATATTGCTTCTCGTTCGAACGAGCTCGAATTTCGAGGTGGTGCGTTTTTGTATAAATACTCATTAAATGGTAACGTTTTCATTAAGATGTCACATCGTTTTGACGAACAAAAAAACTACAAAAGCAGAATCCTTTTTGGCTTCTTCCTGTAGGGTTTTAATTCCTTTTTGTTTTCAATTCACAAAACTCCCATATGCTTTAGTGAATTGTTTTGGTGTTCAAGAACACAACTTTTGCCCTTGTTTATTCTTTGTGGGTAGAGCTCTACAACGGACAGCTGCGTGCTATTGTGGAGGGAGTCCTTGTGAAGATTTCAGACTGCGTGTCTAGGATTGCGGTCCTTGTGGTATAGCTGCGTGTGAACCACTGCAGATTTCTAGCCGTTGCTTTGGAGGTTTGACGAAGACACCGTGCGTTACTCTTGTGGGCGAAAGCAAGATGGTATGTAAGTCAATGGTCTTATAAACTTTTCAAAGTTCTAGAAATAAAAGGTTTTGCCTTGTGGGGATTTTTCCTTAAGCTTGTGTCGCATGTTTTATTTATTTTATGGTTTGACACACGCACACACGCAGTTGAATGATTTGGGGCTAATTTATTTTGGTTTAAAAATAGACAATAATTAAATAAGTGTGCCAACGTATAAATTTATGAATTTAATCAATTATCACACAGTTGTTACGAAATTTTTTTACAAATTGGTATCAGAGCGGGTTACGCTAATTTATTGCGTATTCCTATTTTCCGCAAAAAATGTGTGATATTGATTTTTTAAAATCAATTTTGTGAAAAATGGCATTTTTTTCAATGGTACGCCCGTTTAATGAGGAGCCTATTTTTGAAAAAGTTCACGACCGTGCTGAAAAATTAAAAAGTTTGAATTTGAAACTTAGTAAAAGAATTAAAGTTTTGGAAAAAGAAAATTCTCTCTTTAAAAGTAAGATTGAATATTTTCAAGCGTTTCAAACTCAAAGTGATATTTGTCGTGAGCACTTTGGTAATTTGTGTATTGATTTTGATTTTTTAAAAATTGCCAAAAAGAAGAGTGATGAGAAAGTCCTAGTTTTAGAGAAGGAATTAAAGGACTTAAAAATTCTAGGGTTCCCGTTTGTGCCGTCGAGGATAAAAAATTAATCGATGATTTTACGGCACGTGAAAAGACTCTTAGGGATAAGTTTATTTTAATTGAGGGGGAGCGTGATAAACTGTTAAGTTTAATTGAAAATTTGAAAAAGAAATCCCTGTCTTTGGAAGAGTTTAATTCTTTGCTTGAGTAAAAAATTTTGAAGTTAAAAAATGATTTGACTGACTCAAGTAGGTTTGATAGTGATGGTAATGGCTCATCTTGTTCTCATGCTTCTAGTGCTAAAGCCAAAACCATTATTTGTTTTAGAGGATCAACCGTTCCAAAGGATGTTAGAAAAGATCACACTTTAGGTGTCGTTCCACCCGTTTACATATGTTCGTATTTTGGTAGGAAAGGTCACATTAGGAGATTTTGTTTTGATCTTGGAAGAGATCCTAGGAATTCTAAATCTAGTGTTTTGTTGGTTCCCAAAACCCCGTGTCGACGTGTTACATCCGTCTGGGTTAGGAAATCACTTTTGGATACACTAGAGTTTAGAATAGTTGATTCTCATTTGCTTGCACACGATTCTTCTCTTGCCATATCATATAGATGATTGTGTTTGCATGTTTGTCATACGCTAGTTATGCTTTTTGATATATTTTTGCTAGCGTTGTGACATGCACTTTTTGTATAGATTTTTATTTTTGAAAAATTTTGAAAAGTACAAAGAGATTTTATTTTGATAAAATTTTTAGAAAAATCTAAAAAGATTTTTGTATTTTGTTTGTAACGTTTATGGATGAAGACTTAGGATGACCTAGTCACAACATCATTCCATTTTCCTGTGACTATTTGATAGTGTTTTGAGACAATAGGTCAATTCATCCTTGTCCTTTATAATGTTTGGAGTCATTAAGATGTAATTAAGTGTTACTTCCTACATGTTTGACTCATGTTTCCTTTATTGCACACGTGCACGAATTTGTTTGATTATTGTGCTTGTCTTATCACATGATGGTTGGGTGTTTTCACTTCAATCCTGTCCTTAAAACTAACCAAGCGCGATAAATTTTGATAAGGAAATTGTGCATATAAGAACCGTTTTGTGAGTTTGTGTGCTTTGTTTGAAAACGGGGAAGGGCTGCGAAAGGTTTATTTTGCCTTTGCGAATACTAAGCCACCGTTAAATTGGACCTAAAAAAATGGAGGAATTTTATTATCCGGGATCCAAAGAGGTTTAAAAGAGCCCGAAAAAATTTAAAGGCAATAAAAAGAAATTCATGCCAATTATGGGCCAATTAGGTTTTTGCACCAATTCTCCAAAGTTTGAGAATTTAGAAAGCCTCTATTCAAAATATAAATCTGAGGGTGTTTGGATGGAGAATTAAAACGGGTTTGCATGTCCTTGAAAATCTTGAAAAAGCGCTAAATGGTTTTGGACGTTATTGTTGTGGAAATCATTTGACTTTGATTTGTTGATTTGCATAAGACGATGTCATCTAAATTCAACAAATTTTTTCACCTAAGGATTCTTTTGATGTTCATTCGTTAGGGGTACACGTATGCATCCTGCACATATGATTGATTGAGTTTATTTACCTATCGAATGTGTTCACACCCATTCCTTTCGTTTCCATGTCTTAGTTGTTTGAGTTTAAATCCATGGTGTGATTTTTGTATCATATTTTTTTTTCAAAGTGATATCTTATTTTTGTTTGAAAATTGAAAAATCCAAAAATAGTTTGTGAGTTTTTTTTAGATATCCCTTTGCATGCACATAGTTTGATCCTTATTTGCTATGAATTTTATCGTGACACTCCATGTTTTGATTGTTTCTTCTTATCTGTCTATTTGGGGACATCATAAAAAGGGGGAGAAAGAATTATCATGTTATGGGGGAGTTTTTGCATTATGGGGGAGATTTCATTATTAATGATTTATTCTTATATCATTCCAAACTCGATGCGTCACGAAGGTATTTTGCTTTATCTCATGTGTGTAGGTACAAAATTGAAGATTTATATGTTGCACACCCTGATGAGAAAAACTTTGAGATTTGACGAAGATGATTGAAGAACAATTTTGAGTTCTTGCAAATTTATTCATGGGAGGGTAGATTTGTATAGGCGTTTTGGCTTTTGATAATTCAGATTTTTTATGTATGTACCGGCATAGATATAGGGGGTGATTTGTAAGGACATATTTTCATAGGTCCGTTATCAATTTGTTATGTCATATACCGATACACCGTCAAAGATCATTCAAGAGAAATCTACATCTAAGACGGATCCGAATTACTCAAGTTCTTCATCATTCAAGACTCCGCGAAGTTACTTTGGTAAGGTTATGTTTTAAATACCTTTACTTTTCACTTAGAGCCTTTGGGAGACTTTTACAAAATATTTTCTGAGTGTTGGAGCGGACTTTTTCGTCAAATATTGAGAATGAGTATTTTTTCTAAGTTTAGAAGCGGACCTCGATTTTGACGCCCAGGTCGTTCGCGCGAGATCATCATCTCGTTCGAGCGAGATTGGAAGTCGTGCGATGTCGTTTGAACGACATGCGTACTTCGTTCGAGCGATATTGCTTCTCGTTCGAACGAGCTCAAATTTCAAGGCGGTGCGTTTTTGTATAAATAGTCATTAAATGGTAACGTTTTCATTAAGAAGTCACAGCGTTTTGAAGAACAGAAAAACTGCAAAAGCAGAATCCTTTTTGGCTTCTTCCTTTAGGGTTTTAAACCCTTTTTGTTTTCAATTCACAAAACTCCCATATGCTTTAGTGAATTGTTTTGGTGTTCAAGAACACAACTTTTGCCCTTGTTTATTCTTTGTGGGGAGAGCTCTATAATCGACAGCTGCATGCTATTGTGGAGGGAGTCCTTGTGAAGATTTCAGACTGCATGTCTAGGATTGCGGTCCTTGTGGTATAGCTGCATGTGAACCACTACAGATTTCTAGCCGTTTCTTTGAAGGTTTGACGAAGACACTGTGCGTTACTCTTGTGGGCAAAAGCAAGATGGTATGTAAGTCAATGGTCTTGTAAACTTTTCAAAGTTCTTGAAATAAAAGGTTTTGCCCTGCGGGGATTTTTCCTTAATCTTGTGTCGCATGCTTTATTTATTTTATGGTTTGACACACGCACACACGCAGTTGAATGATTTGGGGTTGATTTATTTTGGTTTAAAAATAGACAATAATTAAATAAGTGTGCCAACGTAGAAATTTGCGAATTTAATCAATTATCACACAGTCGTTACGACGTTTTTTTACAACATTCCTATAATAAGGCTTTGCATCAAAGAACGATACGCTAAAACGTAATAATCCGCACAGATCCTAAGGAAACTAGAACCTGATGTTCTGATAGCACATGTAACACCCCGCCCAATTAAATATAGGGTGATCAGTCCTTTACCAATTTAAAACATGATATTCAGTTGGCTCATTCTTAGCATCACTGTCGAAAATAATTAAACCATATTAATCACCTAATATAAAATTAATCTAGGTTTCAAAACATTTCCAATTTGTAAAACCAAGTAAATCCTTTTTCATTCAGTTTTAAAATATAAACCATTCATCACACATAGGAATAAAATAAATATTGAACATGAATCAAATACTTAAATAAATAAGAATGGGTAAAACTCCCAATTCAAAACTCCAAACCATAAACTAAACTGAATACAATATCTCTGATAAAGGAACCAGAAGTGGGCGACACATGCCTTAGATAAGAAGTCAAGATGAAACTGAATGAAAAAGATAGATGCGTCCACTCCAAGGACCTGCAACTTTCAGAACAGCTGCAGCACATTTGACACTCCAATCTCTAATTCGGATACTCTTGTGGCTAAGCACCTGATATATATATATATATATATATATATATATATATCAAAGGAGAGAAGATATACAAGAAACGGGTCAGAGCCCGAGGTTTAAAAATAATTTAGCAATTATTTAAAACTAGTTCTTAAAATAAGTCTTATACACATGTTAGTTAGCGAACTCTCACAGGAGTTTCTCACCTCTCATCTATTATGCACGCCTAATGTACATCTAATCTCCCCTAGTTATACTACCCTGTCTAACTATTCAGAAACCATACTAATACTAACTATGCTCAGTAGTAGTATTCTCGTATCGCCCATACAATACGCTATTCAAATAGTTTATCTCACATACTAAGTTCATTATTCACCGTTCGAATGGTTAATCTTTTATCCTCTAAGATTATTTTATTTCTCATTTCCACTTTATCTACTAGTTTCACAAAGTATAAAGTTCCCAAAATACACTCATACATATATATAGTCTCATCTTCCCTATATATATACACTAATCCTGGACCCTTAGTTTAGGACCACTTGGCGCAATGTAATGATTATTATTATTACCATGTCTACTAATTTCACACGGTAGAAATATTTACAAGTTCATATATATATCTTAAAATGATCTGCGTTCCAGGGGTTGGAAAAGGGTTCCCCCTCAAGGTTATCTAGTCTATACGTTCCCGGGACAACTTCATCAATGACCCTATATGGGCCATGCCAATTTGGGTGGAGTTTGTTAAGATTTTGCCAAGTCTTTTTGAGGACCAAGTACCCCACTGCGATTGGCCTTTGCTTCACCCTTTGGTTGTAAAACCTAGCAGCCCTCTACTGGTAGGCAGCTTGTCTTATCTCAGTCTCTTCCCTCCTTTCCTCGATCAGGTCTAGGTGAAGTATCCTCTCTTCCATATTTCTCTAGGGGTCATACATTTGGACTCTATGGGTAGGAAACCCAATCTCGGTGGGGATGACGACTTTTGAGCCTTAAGGCAACATGAACGGGGTTTCTCTGGTAGAGGTCTTTGTCGTTGTCGTGTAGTCCCACATTAAAGCATATAACTCATCAACCTATCTTCCTTTTTTCTCCTCAAGTTTCTTCTTAATCTCGTCTCGGATTTTCTTGTTTGTAACTTTCGTTTGCCCATTGGCTTGAGGTCGGCTTGGGGTAGAGAAGAATTATTTGATACTCACCCTTTCACAGTACTTCTCCAGAGATGTATTCTTGAATTGAGTCCCGTTATCCGAGATGAGGGTGTTGGGGAGACCATATCTGCATATAATGTCTTTCCATATAAACTGGAAGTTCTTATGCTCTGTGATCGTTACCATCGCCTCCACCTCCACCCATTTTGAAAAATAGTCAATTGCCATGATCAAGTATCAGTACTTGTTGACTGCCCTGGGAAAAGCTCCTACTAAATCGATTCCCCATATTGCGAATGTCTATGGGAATGTGATGGAGGTAAGAGGTTGATGGGGCTGGTGAGGGATGGTGGAAAATCTTTGACATTTATCACACTTTTTTACATATGTCGTGGCATCTTTCCCCAAGGTCGGCCACCAATACCCTTGGGTTATTACCCTCTTCACCAAAGACCTACCCTCAATGTGGCTTGAACATGACGCCTCTTGAACATCTTACAAGATGTGTGGGACTTTAGACGGGTGCACACATCTAAGTAAGGGGAGCAAAAACCCCTTTTTATACAAGGTGTCTCCGATGACAGTGAATTTCGCAGTTCTATATCTCAACTTCTTCCTTTATTGTTTTGCCTCCAGCATCTCCCCCTCTTTAATGTATCTGATTATAGGGTCCATCCACGAAGCTTACCTGTCTATGTTTAAGCAAAAGTCAAGTGTTCCCTCTTCTTTTTCGATCATTGGTCGAAGAAAAATTTCTACTAGGACTGTCCTCTTGACTTTTGCCCTAGTTACTAAGGCCAGCCTAGCAAGTGCATCGGCTCGGCTGTTGTCATGCCTTGGTATCCTCCCCAACTTTACCTCTCTGAAGTTCTTTAATAGTTCCCTTACCCTATCTATATATTTGGACATTATCTCGTCCTTAGCCTCGTAGGCTCTTAGTATCTGATTCACCACTAGTCTTGAATCACTATGGACCACAATATGGTCGACACTAAGGGACTTAGCCAAGGAGAGGCATGCTATCAAGACCTTATATTCAGACTCGTTGTTGGAGGCTTTGAAGTTGAACCTTAGGGCATACGCAATGTTTGTGCCATCAGGTGCTGTTACAATTAACCCAGCCCCACTTCCGCTTTGCAGGAGGACCCGTCAACAAAGAGGTTCCACACGATCTTTTCCTCTGAGAAATTTCTCTCAGTTAGGGACCCCTGTTTAAAGAGATATCTTCCCTCTTCATTTTCTGCCACTTTTCCTCTAGCGGTGCTTGTCTCAGCCATTTATGTGGATGGGTCAACAATTCTGACCTGCCATGTATCTCTCTTTTCGAGGCCCTAATCTTTAGCCTCATCATCTTCCCACATAAATTTAGCCACCAAATCTGCTAATGCTTGACCCTTATTGGCCACCCTAGGTTGATATACAATGTCAAACTCTCCCAACTCTATGGCCCAGGCCATTAGCCTCCCTGACTTTTCTGGCTTGTGTAAGACCTATCTGAGAGGAGAGTCGGTGAGGATGACCATTGTATGGGACTGGAAGTACGGCTTCATCTTGCTCGATGCATGGATTAAGTCATATTCTAACTTCTCCATCCTTGGGTATCTTTTCTCTGCCCCCTGGAGTGCCTTACTGTTGAAATATACAGGTTTTTGTACCCTGACCTCTTCTCTTACAATGGTTGTACGGATGGCTAATTCTGAGATGGCTAGGTACACATATAGTCGTTCACCCTGTATTGGTCGTGATAATAGAAAGGGAGACCCTAAGTATGCCTTTAACTCCTTGAAAGCCCGATCACACTCTTCACTCCATTCAAAAGCCTTTATGATAATTTTAAATAATGGTTAGCACCTATTAGTAGCTCTGCACACGAATCTATTCAAAGAAGTCACTCACCTTGTGAACCTTTGAACGTCTTTGATGGTATTCGGGTCTTCATTTCCATGTGGGACTTTATCTTTTCAGGATTGGCCTCGATGCTTCTTTCGTTGACAATGAACCCCAAGAACATCCTTGCTCCGACTCCGAAGAAACATTTGGTCGGGTTGAGATTCATTCGGTACTTTTCCATTGTGTTAAAGATCCTCTCGAGGTCGGCCACATGATCCTCTACCTTTAAGCTTTTGGTCATCATGTCATCTATATAAACCTCCATGGACTTCCCGATTTGGTCTTCAAACATTTTATTCACAAGGCGTTGGTACGTTGCCTCAACGTTCTTTAGGCCAAAGGGCATGACCTTATAACAGTATGTCCCCTTGTCGGTAATGAAAGCCATTTTTTTTTAGTCTTAAGGATCCATGAAGATTTGGTTGTACCCTATATAGGCATCCATGAAGCTCATGAGCTCATGGCCTGCAGTAGCGTCTACCATCTAATTAATGGGGGGAGAGGGAAGTTGACTTTAGGATAATATTTGTTGAGGTCTGTGAAGTCTACGCACATCCCCCACTTCCCATTGGCTTTTAGGACTATGACTGTGTTGGACAGCCAATCGGGATAGATTACCTCCCTAATAAACTCCGCATCTTCTAGCTTCTTGACCTCATCCCTAATGACCTCATACTTCTCTCAAGAATAAATTCTCCTTTTCTGCTTTACTGGCTTTACACCCTCTACCATGTTGATCTTGTGGCTCATAATTTTGGGGTTGATCCCCTGCATATCTGCGTGACTCCATGCAAAGACACTCTGTCTCCTCCTTAACAGCTTGATGAGGTCTTATTTTATACCTATCTTCAGAGATTTACCGACTTGGACGGTTTTTTCTGGCTCATCCTCATTGAGGATGATGGATTCTACCTCTTTTGCGGCTTCTCCTTTCTTGAGTTTTTTCTCATCCCTGGGGTCAAGGGTGTCAATATTGTAAGTGGCTATTGCCTTCTTATGCGCCTCTCTTTCTTCAGTAGAATTGAAGTAGCATTCTTGTGCCGTCGTCTGGTCTCCCTGAACTTCTCCTAACCCGTAAGGGGTTGGGAATTTTATCATCCGATGAACCGTGGATGTCACGACCTCCAATTCCTTGAGGGTCACTCGCCCCAATATAATGTTATAGGTAGAGAAGACTTGTTCATCCATCATGAAAAAGTTGACCTTCTTGGTGAGCCATTTCTGCCACTCATCCCCCATCCTAACATCAGCCTCATACATTCCCAAGGGATGAACTTTTTACCCACTGAAACCAATCAAGGGTTGATGGTATGGGATGAGCCTGGCATGGCTGAGACCTAAGGCTTTAAAGCACAGCCAAAACATTACATTTGTAGAACTACCCCCGTCGACCAGGATCATCGGCACCTCGCACTCGTGTACCCTAGTAGTGATGACGAGAGGGTCGTTATGTGGGGCTAAGAGTCCTTTGAAGTCCATCCTTGAAAATCCCACTATGAGGGTGTCCATGTCAACTTTCTTTCTCTTCTCTAACTTTTCTTCCATAGAGGTTGAGTGCACAGTTTTTGTCACTGCCTTGGCCTCTGCTACATGGGCCTTCCTGTTGGTGACCTCTGACCCTCCTCCTACCAGACCCCCAGAGATTATTTTAACACTGATCGAGATCATATATATCTCTTGACAGGGCCGTGGTCATCTCTGGGAGGGAGGTCAGGGTCATCCTCATCATCCGAAGGGTTGTCCCTAATTTTTGGAGGATCTTCTCTACATTTATCACCTCTCCTCTTTCTGGGGTTATCCCCTCGGCCCCTCTTGAAGGCACATTTTTCAATGTACTTCCTAAGCTTCCCTTCTTTTAGCATCTTCCTGATTTCATCTTTCAGAGCAAAACACTTTTCGATGATATGGCCATGGTCTTAGTGAAACTCACACCATATATTCATGTTCCTTTTTTGCAGGGCTGCCCTCAGGTTCTTAGGCCAATTCAAGGATCGATCACTTTTTATCTCATTCAGGATATGCTCGCAGCTGACCGTTAGAGGGGTGTAGTCAGCAAATTTTTCATCTGTAGACCTCTTCTTCCCCTATTTGTTCTTTTTCTGGTACTTTCCCCCACTGGTGCCTCCTTTTTCGTCTTCGTATTTTGCTGCCATCGCCTCTTCGGTGTTCATAACCTTTTTGCTGTTGACAACAATTCAGCCATCATCCTTGGAGGGTCTTCAGTGAGTTTCCATAGAAGCTTCCCCTTTTGGAGTCCTCCAATGAGAGCGGTCATGGATATGCTCTCCCCATAGTCTTTAACCTCTAACTTTTATTTGTTAAATCTGGTTATGTAGTCTCTTAGGCTCTCATTCTTCCCCTGCTTTACATAGAGCAGGTGTGCGGTCTTCTTCTGTGGCCCCACTCTAAAGCAAAAGTTATGGATAAACCGGTATGTTAACTACTTAAAGTTTTTAATGGAGTTCTTAGGGAGAGACATATACCAGACGTGTGCAGACCCCGTCAGAGTGGCAGAAAAGGCACGACACCTCATCTCATCTGAGACAGAGTATATGTCTACCCCTGATTGGTACATATCAATATGATGCATAGGGTTGGTACTCCCATCATACCATGGGGTGACCATTGGTGGCTTGAACTTGGATGGCATGGGGAAGTTGACTATCTTCGCCATAAAGGGTGAGCCTATGGAGTATCCTCTTCGAAGAGGGTCCCGGATCTTCAGAATATCACCAATCTTATCTTTTAACCTTTGGATTGAGTCATTCCAGGGCCTCGTAGGGTCGGCCTGGCCGATGTTATCCCCCGTCGCCTCCTTGAGGTGAACGGAAGGTTCCGTTGCGGTAGGTCTATATCGGCTGTTTACTTCTCCCTAACTGTCACCTCGTCCATGGGGTCGGCCCCCGTGGGGTCGGCCATTTCCTGCCTCCCTCCTGGACCTCGCAATACTTCTAGTTCGGGGCAGTTTTTCTCGCAGGTCATTTATTGGGCATAGCCTTTGAAAGGCCGACCCCTGCTCAGGCGATCAAAAGTAGAGCCCCTCAGGCGATCGTCAGTATTTTACCTTCCACACTTCCCTCTGCTCTCCTGGAGAGGTCGCACAGTATTGTTGGAGACCTCATACGTCTCCCATCACTCTATGGGGGCCTCATCTCCCTCCATATCATCATACATGTCTTTTGGGCAAGGGTTTCCTTACCTCCCTAGGCGTAGACGACGGGGGTTAGCAACATCCCTTCGCCGCTGAGGTGGTGGCAAGTCTTTGCATGGTGCCTAGGGTGGTCCCCTGGCCTCATGTTACCCTGGAGCTGCCGCTGGAGTAATCATCTCCATTGAGACTCCTAGTGGTCTTAGTATGTTTTGGCTAAAAGATGTAAACTGCTCCTTCATAATCCGATGGCTTGCATCCGGAGACTTCAAGGTGGCTGCCACATCATCCATCTCGAATTGAGGTGGTGGTTGACTTGAACTGGGTCCAACTTCACTATCCGGTGGAGGAAGAGGCGGTGGTGGCATCTCCAGTGCCATATGTTTGAGCTATGAAGAGTTGAGCTGAAGAAAAAGACTGGTGAGCTTGAGAACCTTAATGGGTCTCTTTCAATAGTGAAACAGCTCTGCAAAAAGGGGGACATGTGGTTCACCACCAGAGTGCCCGGTGAGGTCAAGTTGTATTCAAGGAAGAGTTGTCTTCTCGTTCCCACAAACGGTTCCAAACTGATGATGCTAAGTTTTAGCACCACCAGATAAGTGATGATGAGATCAAATAGTAACAACAATGACAACCATAGTGATGTATATGTGTGTAAGTGTATAGAAGGGGATGAGTATAAGAGGAATAAGATAATGATGTATAGTGGTTCAGCCAATTAGGCCTACATCCACTGTGAGTGTGTGATCCACTAAATATGGGCACTAATGGCCTTGGATACAATGCACATAAGCTCACTCTCTCTCTCTTCTGTGTACAAGAAGAGTTTTAGCTAGGGTTACAATTCTCGGTCCCTTTGCAGGGTTGTAGGTGACAAGTATATATAGGTCTTGGGGGGAGTAGTGTACCCCCCAAGCATGCATGGAGCATGTGAGTTATGATCTAGCCAATTCCCTGCTGACACCTGGAGGTGCCACCTGTGATTAATGATGACATAATATTCCCTCACGTGAGGGGTTGATATTGTTATAACGGTCTTCCACGTGCCATATGATCCCCACGCGCACTGTTCCACGTGTCTCCCAAATCACGCGTTATGATGATGTCATCCTCGGCCTGCGATGTGAGGCCGAGGGCAAAGTTCCTGCTGGCAGTGAGCCTGGCCTAATTTGGGCCTCGTACTGTCGTACCCTCGTAGGGTCGTCCAGTACATGATGAGGGGTTGGCCCCTTTGAGGGTCGTCTGGACATGATGAGGGGTCTTACCCTCGTAGGGTCGTCTGGACATGATAAGGGGTCGGCCGCTTGGACGGTCGTCTGAACATGATGAGGGTTTAGCCCCTTGGAGGGTCGTCTGGTCATGATGAGTGGTCGGCCTCTTGGAGGGTCGTTTGTACATGATGAGGGGTCGACTGGACCATGATGAGAGGTCGGCCCCTTGGAGGGTTGTCTGATATTGGTTGAGAGATCATCTTGGCCTCGTCCAGGTGGAGGATGCCCTCGGCCCGGCCGAGGGTATATATGGGTACATCAATATATATATATATATATATATATATATATATATATATAAATTCACATCATCCCTATACATATATATATACTAATCCTATTCCCCCGGGCTAAGATCATAACTCACATGCTCGGGTTATCACCCATTAGTGCGCCTATTAATAATAATTCAGCACCCCCGGGTTATCACCCATTAGTTCGCCTAACAATAATCATCCTTGTAACCCCTGGTTATCACCCATTAGTACACCTAACAATAATATCCTCGTACCCCTGGGTTATCACCCATTAGTACACTATATCAATAATGTTCTTGCACCCCCGAGTTATCACTCATTAGTGTTATCACCCAATAGTACACCTAATAATAATATCCTCGTACCCTCGGGTTATCACCCATTAGTACACTTAATCAATAATGTTCTTGAACCCCCGAGTTATCACTCATTATTGAACCTAATAATAAGATTCTTGCACCCCCGGGTTATCACCCATTAGTGCTCTTAACAATAATATCACATAATAGGTATACACACATCCTATTAGAACTTATAGGTATTTCTCCAACCTACATATATAGTTCTCATACGTATTTTAATCTCAACACTACGTGTAGTATAAATATTTAGATTACTATCTCTCTCACAATATCCAGGGTACATTCTCTCTATACCGAAATAAGTAAAGTATTACTTCTCACATACCTTCCCAAAATTCTGTCTTGTTTAAGTTTACTATCGGGCAGTTTCTCTCACTCCAATAAATCAGCGAACTCAAAACTGGACTCTAAGAAAATTCCCAAAAACTCACCCTGTCGCTCGAACCAGAATGGCCTATCACTCGAACCAGAATGACCTATAGCTCGAACCAGAGGGACATATCGCTCGAACCACTTCCACGTGCCATTCGAACGACTTCGCGTGAGATCCTTATCTCTCTTGAATGACCCATCGCGCGAGATCGCGCGAGACTCTACTGTTCTTATTCTTGCCCAAAATTTCAGCATTTTCCACCATTTTTAAACCTAAAAACCTCTAAGATTCAACACACAACTCCTCATCATCAATACCCCTCAACACATAACAGGTTATAAATCATTCATAACATCCTAGGATCATTAATTCATCATTAATCATCAAAATTATATGAAATCCCCAAATTAATTCATATGAACCCGAATTTGTTCATCAATATATAATTCAATTTCGTGATTAATCCTTTACATATATGAAGGAATTTCAACCACTAATTAACCCAGTCCTTAATCATAATTTAAACTCCAATTTTCATCTAATTAACATGTAAATCATGATTAATTTCACCTACTCTAACATGAGTATTATTATTGCTAAAATAAATAAAGTAATAAACACTTGCCTTGAATCGAAGGTCTGAATCATTTGGTGATGTTTGTATAGACACGTTCCTCTCTTCTCGATCTACGTGTTAGTGGTGGTGGTGGTTGTGCAAGGTGGTGATAATTTGGCCTTCACTCTTGGAAATTGGTTATCCCTCACACGCTCTATGCCCATTCTTTACTTTATGTATCTGTCAACCCCAAAGGACTTTTCTTGGCTGATAAAATAACTCCCAATTTTCATCCATTAATTAAACCCAAAAATTCAATTTACCGTAATGTCCTCTCGGGACGTCGATTAGGCCTAAAATTTCCCCAAAACCCAAACTAAACACACGGGTTTACTATTTTGACTATCTCGACCCTCCCGAACTCAACGGCGCACTTGAAATGACCATACGAGTTAATAAAAACAATTTATCTTTTTATCCCAATCAATTAGTCTCGACACAACTCACACGCGTGTCGGACTTAAATTACCAAACTGTCGTATTTCTCACTTCCGACAATTTATCAAATATTATAATTCCATATTACATATCACACAGTAATATTCAATAATTCTTAACAATAAGTATTAGCCCTTGGCACGCTAGTTAATAATTATTTTAATCCGTATTCATTAACAATTAAATTCTCACATTTTAGTTCAATTAATCCAACAAAATAATTAATCACATAATTATTTAAATCATTAAAAATACGAGGTGTTACAGAATATCTCTAATCTATATATATTGTATGTTCCAAAGTCTATTTTATAAAAAACTAGCTTTTGTTGTGTTTATGTATTAGTCGAAATGAGTACAACTTTGTGATCTACCTTAGATCCATATTTATGCTTGATACTTCTGGTCTTGAGTGGTTTTTGGTTTTCTAAAGGGTTATTAGTAGATCGAAACATCCTTGTCCCCAATCTTAAAACCAAATCACATATATGTTTAGATCTATCATAGATCATTTTTTTATTTCGTATTATTATTTTGTATAATTCACATGCGATATGTTTTTTTCCTGAGTTAATTTGATATTAACTAAAAATTTTGTTATCTATCTAAGATAAAGATAATCGTGTTAATATTTGGTTCTTGAACTAAAAATGATATTGAACACCTATTTGAGGACCTTGCATGTAGACTAGGATATACGAACCTAAAACCTGACATATTTTGGACTAAGGACTGAAGACTAATTGAAACTCTTAAACTAGTGAAAACATATTTAGGTTTTACATTAAAACCTTATAGTAATCTTGAAATAAAAGGCTAGAGTTTGATAATAATAATAATAAAACATATCGTTTTGCTAAAAACAATCTCGTGTATATACTTGCAATAAAGAGTGTTTTATTATACTCTACATTAAAAGATTGCTTGCCTATTTTGGTTAAAAAATTGTTATATAATATTATAAACATTTTCTTTTAAAAATTGCATACTCTACATTAGAGTATTTCTTTAAAATGAAAATATAATTTGCCTTTTTTGTGTGTTCACTACACACACACATATTACTGTTATTGCTTGCACTATAATATAAGCCGTACTATTATAATAAGCACTTAGCGATTCGGAGAGAATGAAAGGAATCTGCAAAAGTGAAGAGGAGACAATTCGACAAAGTTGAAAACAAGAGTATAAGTGAGTCAGGCCAAGATTAGAAGTTTTGGTAAGGTAACTTGGCAATACTATACTAATATTCTAGTTAGTTGTTTGTAATCTCACTATTTTTTATTTTAGTGGACTTAATGTATATTAGGTGATCTTAGCGGGTCTATAGACACCAAATTTTAGGACCCCCCAAGTAACTCCTTCATCCCCTAGCACTTCCGTATTTCACTATAAACCCGAGGTCATACTTCGAGTACCGATCTAGAGGTCATCGGGCGCTCTCGGGCCCCCATTTGACTCTGATAAACTTCATCATCAGAGAAAAATATATTTGAAACTTTAAAGCGCTCTAAATCCCCTTTCTAATGGTTCACTCTATGCATGAATCACCATAACGATTCAGACGAACGAGCCACTTTACTACCGAATATCAATCTGAAGGGCACTCGACATTCCGAGGCCCCAATTTGACCCCACTAAAATCCACCATTAGAGAGAAAGCTCAATGGATCCTTGAAGGTTACTAAAACTCCTTTCCAATGGTCTTCCACATGCGCAAAAAGGCATAACCATTCGGATGAACAGATCAAACAAACCCGTACTGTTTTGTTTTTTTAGATAGTTTGATACATTGTTCGAAGTTACTACTAACGAGATGCCAATCTCGTTCGAATGACCTAAGGATTTAGTTTTGATGACATTACTCCACCTCAAATAATTTAGTTGCCTATAAATACCTGGTTCGGTGAAGAGTTTTATTAAAACTTTTTATTTATGCAAATTGCAAAATAGTCTTCAATTTATAGGGTTAAAACCTATTTTCGATTCACCTAAGTAACCCCAATTACTTTTGTGAATCAATTTTGGAACCTAAACACTTTTGTAACGAAGTTATTCTTGTGGAGAGCTTGCTTCACTGCTGATCTTTTGATACTTGAGGGTATTCACTGCTGAATAGGAGGACTGATTTCTTAGGATTCTCGAGGGAATCATTATTGACAGAAGGTTTTAGTCTTTGTGATTTCTTTCAAGAATTCATTATAGTATTTCTCTAAAGTGTTGTAAGTTGCGATTTCCAAACATTAGTGAAATAAAGGTTTTGCCCTGCGGGGATTTTTCTTGAAATTTGATTTCTTTGCATGCTTGATTTAGATATCCTAGTTGCATGTTTAGAGTGAAATTAAAATAGGAATTTGTTTTATATTTACATCTAGTTAAATAAGTTTGATACATTAGAATATTGGGAATTCATAAATGGGTATCACAATCCTCTTTTACAAATTGGTATTAGAGTCAGTTGCTTCAAGTTATTGAGTGATCCCTTTTTCGTAATTTTTTTTGTGATGTCAATCGTTTTGAAAATTCACAATTTTTCTGATGGATAACTTATATAATCGAATGCCCACCTTTGATGGCATAAATTGTGAATATTGAGAAGCCCATATGAGATCATGTGTAAAAGTTATTGATGAAAGAGTGTGGCTTATTTGTGAAAGAGGGTGGTCTTAGTGATATTTCTGGAGCTGTCACCCTTAGCGAGTTCCGACGTATCATAATGTGCACCACGTCAAAAGAGGCATGTGATATCCTCCAATTGACACACGATGGTAACAATGCGATTAAGGCGTCTAAATTGTAAATTTTGATCACCCAGTTTAAGACTATCATTATGTTAGAGTCTGAGTGTTTTGATGAGTTTTATGTTAGATTATCGGACATTGTTAACACAAGTTTTAATTTGGGTAAAAAAATTGATTATCCGAGAGTCGTGAAAAATATTTTGAGGTCACTCCCACCCCGATTTATTCCTAGGTCATGGTTTTGAACTCATTGGGGGATATTAGATACACTTAGGTTAGCAGAACTCATAGGAGACCTTCAAACTTATGAAATTGACATGTTTCCCAAAACCATTAAGCCTAAGGATAGTGGAATAGGTTTAAAGACTCAAGTTAAGAAAAAGAAAAAGAGAGAGTTTGTGAGTCTGATCCTAAGGGAGAGTATGATTTCGAAGACTTCTCCTTATTTGCAATTTTTTTTTACAAAGTTTCTCAAAATTTTCAAAGATAATTCTTCCAAAAAAATTAATTTTGAGAAAAACAAAAGGAAATATGGGGTCAAGGATAGTGGTGAGAAAGAGGAAGATATAAGGTGTTTTGAGTGCGAGGGCAGAGGGCACAAGGCATTGGAGTGTCCCACTATGATAAATAGAAAGGGCAATAAAATTTCTAATACGATCACTCATAGCGATAGTGACATCGAGTTGGTTGATTCCGGGAATGAATCACCACATGAAAACTGCATTGCTTTCATGGCTAGTCACCTGAGCACATCTATTCTGTCCCATGACTATGAGGACACTTGTAAACATCGAGCCTCAATGATGTTTCGAACGATTCGAGTGAGTGTGAGGATGAGGATGATATTAGAAGTGATGGAGAAGGGGGTCTCCAAAAGGCTTTTAGTAATTTGTACACGGAGACATTGAAAGCCAAAAAGATGAATAAGTAGTTGTCTCTTATGGTGTTAGATCTTGAGAGAGAGAGAGAAGTTTTGAGGATGTGTGAGGCATCGACGAGTTAACTCAAGAAGGTGAGAGTTTCTTTATGTGAGCAGTTGATCATCTTAGGCCAGGAAAAGAGTGAATTGACTAACATCATGGCTAGTCTTACGAGAGACCTTCAAGCTTCATTGGAGACTCATGAGAAACTTAAAGCCCATGTATCCCAGCTCGAAAGAGATCTCGAATATGCCCAGGAGGTCAACATCACTATAGAAGACACATCTAAGAAGGTTGGAAAGATGCTCCTCGATCTCGCTTTGGGTAATGTTGAGAGCCTAGGAATAGGTTCACGGTCGGTCCACTTCCCATATTGCACCCAACCCGATTCTCGAGTTTGTGATAGATCCATATGGATCTCAACTTAACCCACCTAGGAATCCGTTTCCTCATAGGAGATAGTGTCCAAAAGGTTTTGAGAGAGGTGTTCCTAGGACCGTCTCATTGCAAGAAAAGAGAACACCTTATGCAATTCTGCTTTAAGTTGGGTAGTGTGTCTTATACCTTGCTATAGTACTACACATGTTCTTGCACACACTCCTACACATGTTACTCCACATGCTCCCGTACATCACATGAGTGATTTTGAGCATTTTCGTGAGCAGCTTGAGTATTTGATCAAAACTTCATACGATTGTATGGATGTTTTTCATAGGATGTTACCACCGTTGGAAAACTCCTCTAGACCTAATGATTGAGGTATAGACTTATGTTCTAGGATAGGATGATTTTCATGATCATATTTTTTTCCTATTGCTAGTGTGTACTGCCATTGTATTTATTTTTTTTCCATTTTGATACATTTAAAAAAAAAACAGATTTTTATTTTTAAAAAATTTTGGAAAAATAAAAAAGATTTCCTATTTTTTTTGAGAAAAAAATTGAAAAGCCAAAGAGATTTTATTTTGATAAATTTTTTAAAAAAACACAAAAAGATTTTGTATTTTTTTATACCATTTATGGACGGACATTTAGGATGACCAGGTCACAATATCATTCCATTATCCATGTGACTTTTTGATAGTATTTTGAGATGTAACATCATTTCGTACATGTGTTTTATAATGTTTGGATTCATTGATATGTGGTTAGTGATTACTTTCTACATGTTTGACTTATGATTTTCTTTGATTCACACATGTAGGAGTTTATTTTAATATTGTACTTGTCTATCACATTTGGCCAAAGTGTTTTTATCCAATTATGTCTTTAAAACGAACCAAATGCGATAAAACGAGACAATGAAAGTAGTTCATGTAACAACCCTTACCCGTGAAAGTTTGTTTAATATTGAAAAATATGAGTGTACACGGGAAAGGGTTGTGAGAGGTAAGTGAACTTGTCGTGAATGCCACCATTTAAAAAGTGCCTAAGAAAAAAAATAAGGCAATAAAAAGAGAAAATATGCCAAAAAGGAGCCAAATAGATTAGTTTGATTGACGTTTCAAAATAAAAGAATAGAAAATACTATCATGTTTATATTTTAAGGGAATTTGGTTAGAAATCAACAAGTTTGCACATTTTAACAAAGTCTTGAAAAAGCATTACATAGTTTTAGATGTTATTGGTGTGAAAATCATTTTAGACTTTGATTTGTTGATTAGATTGAGTCGATATCATATGAATTTAACAGTTTTACTCCTAAGGACGATTTTGAGCTCATTCTTTAGAAGTATCCAAAATTCATCATGCATATATGTTATGATTATTTGAGTTGGTTTTCCTATAGAATTTCTACACACTCATTCATTCCGTTTCCACGATTTGGTTATCTTGGTGTTAATTCATGGTTTGTTATTTTTGTAAGATTATTTTTTCTTGAAAATTTTGAAAAGTCAAACAAAATTTTGTGAAGCCATTTGAGTTTATCCTTGCATGAGCTTATTTGATATATGTTGGTGATGATTTTCTATGAATCTTGTGACACTCCGATTTATTATGTTTTATTCTTTTCCTTGTCTATTTGGGACAAATTAAATGGGGGATAACGAATTATGAATTATGAGAGAGTGAGAGTTTGACTTATGGGGGAGATTTGATTTGATTGATTTGATTTATGTATTATATCATTTCGAACTCGATATGCCACGAAGTTATTTTCTTTGTCTATTGTGTACAGGTACACTTTGATGAGCAATTGACAAACACACAAAAAGAGGATCAAGAGAAAGCAAGGAGGATTTGAATATGTGAAGATTTTGAAGACTTTCATGTGTAGTATCTTTCCACTTTTGGATTTCTAGGAGGGTATTAGTTTTGTATAGGATATTTATTAGATAATTCAGATGTTTTTATTTTGTACTGGAATAGCCATAGGAGGAGATTTTCAAGGGCATATTTTCCATCTTGTCCCTAGTTCCTAGTTTACATCGTGTATGACGTATCTTGTTCTAACCTTCAAGATAATTCACGTTCACACGTTCAAAAATACGGATCTGAATATCGAGAATCTTCAACATTGTTCTATGATGAGACATAATTTTGGTATGGATTTAGTTTTGTATTGCTTAGATTTACTACTAATTATTGGGATATTTTTCTAAACTATTTTTTTTCAAAACAAGGCATTCTCAAACTTAAAATGTTTTCTGAATTCCCTGTAGGAGGAGATTTAGAATAACGTATAAGTGATTTCAATGACTTGGCATTGTCGTTCAAACAACATGTTAATGTCGTTTGATAGGTCAGTTAAAGTCTAGGTTCTCATATGTATAAAATGAACCCGTACAATTTTGTATTTTTTACGTCATTTGACACATCGTTCAAAGTCGCTTTTAACGAGATGTCAATCTCGTTCGAAGGACCTAAGGATTTTGTTCCAACGACATTCCGCCACCTCGAATATTTTTTTGGCCTATAAATACCTTTTTTCGTGAAGATTTTTGTTATGAATTTTTATTTAGCAAACTGTAGAACAACTGTAAAATCTTCACTTTTAAGGGCTAAAACTTGTTTTGGATTCACAAAAACAATCCCAATTACTTTTGTGAATCATCTTTGGAACCCAAAAATTTTGGTAAAAAAATTATTCTTGTGTAGAGCTTGCTTCACTACTGATCTTTTGATACTCGAGGGTATTCACTACTAAAGAGGAGGATTGAGGTTCTTGTGATTCTCAAGGTAATAATTGCTGACTGACGGCTACGATATTTATGGGTTCTTATAGGAATTCATTATAGCATTTCTCTAAAGTGTTGTAAGTTGCGATTTCCAAACTTTAGTGAAATAAAGGTTTTGACCTACGGGAATGTTTCCTGAAATTTGATTTCTTTGCATGCTTGATTTGAATAACATAGTTGCATGTTTAGGGTTTAAATATAATTGGAATTTGTTTGATATTGACATCTAGTTCAATAAGTGTAAGACATTAGAAAATTGGGCATTCACAAATTAGTATCACAGTCTGCTTTAACAAAAATTAGTCAAAATTTTGTTTCAAGTGTTATATCTACGAAATGATAATATTTACATGTGCATACATATGAATTAACCTTTTTTGGTGATATACAAATGGATTAACCAAGAATTGTAAAAACTAGGTTTGTAAAGAGTAAACTTAGATAGAACTAAAGATAGACTTATACATAATTTGTAAATTTGTAAACAATTGCATTACTTATAAAAGAAGTTAGAAGACTTACAAGGGAGGGCATCAGATTCGTAATGGAGAAAAATATTTGATTTCGTGTTGATAACGTGTTATGAAATAAAGAACATAGAAAGAATTTATCGAGATTTAATATTATATTTCTCAAGTGTGTATTTAAAATCATAACGGGATTACCCTATTTATAGTCCATAATGATGTATCTTAATAGACACAGAACCTAATAGACATGGAAGATATGTGAATATCCACACCAAAAACGATATTATTTAACATAATATGGAATATGATGGATGAATGAGACGTGAAATGGTAAATGGCATGACCGCATCGAGTGACATTGAAGTTCAAATATTATAATTAATCGGGGGAATGATACCCTAAATAAATATTTACTCCTAATGGGTTTTGAAAGTGCAGTAAAATGAATAAATTGTACATCTCAGACTTACATTCGGCACATATCTCTCCTCAAACCTCGAAAGAGATATCAAAGTTTCTCAATAGTCTAGTGTAACAACCTGTATTTTTTAAGAAATTAAAATTTTATCAATTGGGTAAAATTAAATTACACGCATGACATAATTTAATGGAAATTGAATATTATGAGTTGATTAAATTATTAATCGAAGAGAAATGATTAATGTTTATCGAATAAAATTACTAAGTGAATACTAACTGCGTATTTGACGAGTGATAGTGACGTAGTAGTATTTTAACTCAACCGGGTGTCGTGTGTGGACTAAATGAGGTCGAGATAGGAAATTATTTGTGAGTAATTCAAATGATGATTTTGAGGTTATGATTGAGTCCTAAAAGGTCTAAATAATCAAAATAGTATACTCGGGTGTATAGTTTAGGTCTCGAGACAGTTTTAGACCAAATCGGCACTACGAGGGGGCATTATGGTCATTTTTCAACCTAGGGTTAAGGGAGCTACGAATTTTCCAAGGCTATATTGACTTGTAGTTGTGAGAGGATATGGTAAGAGGAATAGAAAACAGTTGGGGAGAGCATTCTTGGAGCTTAGAAGAGAGTTCTGGATATTTTAACCTTATTCTTGCATCAACATCACATTTGAAGGGTGTATTAGAAGTGAATCACCATTAAGAACACAAAATCAAATCAATCCAATGTAAGGAGATTATTTATCTTAAAAAAATTTATGAGTTATAATACCCATGTAGAGTAGGGTCTTTGAATTAAGGCGAATTGATGTTACTATTGTGATTTGATGAACAAAACTCATAATTTGGAATAGGAATGCATGTAAAATGAATCCAATTATATAGATTAAATGAAATCAAGAATTCTGGGATTAGTATTGTGGAATAAATCTGGGTTTTTTATGAATTCATTTGAAGAACACAAACTTGTAGGTTTTAATGATTAATGGAGATTTTAATATGATATTGGGTGAAATTATATGGATTTTATACATGATTTACGTTAAAATCATCCCTCCACGTATATTTGAAGTTTAGTAATGTTAATTGGGAGTTTGCGATTATAGTATGAAAATTTGAGGAATTTGATAGTATGAAAATTCATAACAACAAAATGAAGTAGACCCCTGAAACTTTTCGAATCGATTCGGCCCGAGGGAGAATCGATTTTTCCATTGGGAGAATTGATTCGATTTTACCCAGAATTGGAAAATATCCTTTTTAAACCCTGTAATTATAGATAATTCGGGAGAGGACTTTTGGGATGTTTTTAAACTACAGAGGGAAATATAAAAATGACAGTAGGCCTAAAGTGGAGATTAGATATACTAAATTCAGACAAGTTAAATATTGGAATAATTGAGAAAATATCCATAATTGAAGAATGAATGAAATTCGAGATGGGTCACGGATTGATGAGTGAACCTATGTTTATGACCAATAGTATACGATGGGAATAAATACATATTAATTAATGGGTAATTAGGACCCTTAGATTAGTGAGTGATACTCAAAATTATAAGAATTGGAATTTTAATTAAAATTAATGGTACGTCGAATATGCAAGCGATATATACTACGTACGAATTGATGAAATTGGGTTGTGTGAAATACCTTCCGAATAAAATATGTAAATAGGTTGCGTGAATACCTATAGATATGATTTGATTATGTGTGTGAACACACCAACGTTGCCTGCTATCAGGAGGCTTCCGCGTAGAGGGCGATCCCACCATCATGATTCTAGTGAGGTATGGATTTATGCCCCAAAACATGGAACTTATGGTGGTCCACTAAGTGTTGTGCATTAGTGGGACTGGAAGGTCATTTGGATACATTAGGTATGTGCGTATCCCAAAGGATTAGAACGATGTTCGCCTCCATTATTGTGTTCATTTATTTTAGGTTCGAGGAGACATGCCAGACCAATGGTCCTTGATTGAGTATAAGAGGTACATGGACTTGATAGGAGAGTATGCCAGCATCATGAGGGGCCATTCTTGGGATGATATAGTTGTTTATATATTATACGTGTGATGAATATATATCGGTGTAATATATGTACTTATATGGCACAATAGAATTGATAAAAGATGTATATCTAAAAGACTTTAAATAGTGAAACTTAAATGATTTATTCAATAATAAATGAGAATTAATAAATTATTATTGAGACTCTATTATTATGGGGAAATACGAGATAATTAGACCTATAGAGAGTAATTAGATACCTTATCTAGTTGGGCAGGAGATACTAGTTAGGTAGAATACGTTAGGCGTGCACATTAGTTGAGAGGTGAGAATCTCAAGGGAGTGTATGTGGACATTACATGTGTAATAAATAACTAATTTAAATTGTAATTTAAATACTTGCAAAATATTTTAAAATGTTTTACTTGGGATCTAACCCGTGTCAAAAATATTTTCAAATCCTTTTAGGTGTCCAACCATAGGGACGCCAAGCTTAAAGATCCTATCCAGAGATGCGTAGCTACAACAGTGTGGAGGCTTGTAAGAGATTACTTTAGATGCTTCATCTCATTCATTCTAGATAGGATATTTCCTTAGCAGTTCATTTGGGTGTGTTGCCTTCAGACTATTTATTTTATTCAGTTATGCATCGGACTATATTTCGATTTTAGTGTTACTTATTATGGTTGGTTTATGTACATGGAAATTCGATGATTTATTCGGTCTCATTTTTATATCTTTCGTGTGATTGTTCATATGCTATTTATGTGAGGATGGTTTAGTTCATTTAATTTATTTCTGCATATGTTCATAATAAAAGACAAAACTTGACACCAACTTAACTTGGCATCAGTGATTGGTAATTAAAAGTCTTTCGATAGTGATGCTAATAATGAAACCATTAATGACTCCCATTTAATTTAATAATGTAATGATCATCCAGGATTAGAATAGGCGGGGTGTCACACCCAACTTTCTCTCAGAGTTACATGCATATTAATGACCCATTATACAAGCATGGAGTTGTGCATAAGCACCCTTATGTACCTTCATCAATTAAGATGATGTTCATACACCTCTCACGGATACTATTTCATACCGAAGCATCTATCTACATTTAAAGAATTCTCAACCTAAGGTCTTTAAACTAGTTCTAAAAATAACTAAAAAGTAATCAATTAATGTTAAAAGTAATAATAAGCATATTATTAAGGACGCATAAAGAATAAGTGGGGTGACTAATACCTTCCCCGCTCATAACTCAATTCCCAAACTCGTATAATAAGAATATTTGAACCAACTATAGATTTCAACATACCTAAGGATTATCCTAAAAGTTCTAACCCACATATTTTGTTTATTTCTGTATAAAACAAACTGGCAACTCTGAATAAACCGATCAAACCTCTTATCGCATAAAACACATTTAGGCCTAAGTCTAAAACGAGGTGTGTGCGACTTAAACTGAACATGGCGTCAACCATATTCATGTAGTACGTCATTGAGACACATCAAATCGATAACCCGATCTTGAAGGGATGCAGAAGATCGGGAGACAAGCACTCCAGGGCATCCATCGTCAAACCACAAGTTACCCTCTTGGCGCAACAGCTGCTCAGGGCCCGCAAGGCCACACCCGTCTCATAATAGCTATAAAAATCAATAAGAGCGTTGATATCAACCTCTATATATCAATATAAATCATGCTTACCATTATATATATGTGACATAAACATCATGAGACTTCCCGAAATATATTTGTGACCTTGTCTTTCGCATTGCACCTAGTTCTTGGGATCTTCAGTTCCTGGGTTGGGTTTACATTCTACATAATCTATTTATCAAAGGGATTGAGTCCCATACCTTTTGATGTATTCAACACTTTTTATCTTTCAAAAACTTTGGTGAAAGCCTCAAAGAGATTATCACCAAATCTGAAAATATATGTAGTAATAGGACCATTTGGAAAAAAAAATCTGTCGCAGTACTATTATTGTCATGATTTTCTATTATAATATATCTTTTTAATGAAAGTAGACTACACAACCAACTAGCCTACTAATTTGTAATGGTTAATGAAATAAGCTTACACTTCATGGTGGATTGCGTTATAATGGTATGTTTATTATATTTCCAAGAAACTACATCACCTCCAATATTAATTATATACCTACCGGTTGTCTTCGAATCTTTCGAAAGGGTGTTATAGTCACCATCACTATAAGTTTAAAATATAAAGAGAAATTTATAATATTTTTTTAAGATAATAGATAACTCAAATTAATTTATTCCATCAACCGAGATAAATAAATACAACTAAATGTCTCAAATCCATAATAATGATAAATTTATCTAAAATGTACCAATTGGGGCGCCCACATGGGCCATACAATAATGTATCAAAAATTAATGATATAAAGTAGATAGATAGAGAGGGATAAAACCCCCAACACCTACATAAAAGATGAATGGATGATTGGATAGAAAATTGAAGCTGATGTTGCAAGTAGCTCAACCTTGGAACCGATGTTGCCTAAGACTATCTAACTCCAATGTACCGTAGGAGTTCCAACATGTGTTTAAACTCTTTCAAATGTACTATTCTTGGGGATATTATTCATCTACCATTTCTCATATTCTCATTACTTCTTTTCCATCACTTTGACCACCACAATTGGGTTGAACAAGACTTCCTAAACATAAATTTTCCTCAGAAAAATCTAGCATGACACCAACACCAAAATTTTCAATTGGGTTCCCTTTTAATATCATACCAAATAAGTCTTTTGCAGCCTTATTCTAAAATCACTTGTGCACCGCTCTTTGAATATGCCAAATGACTTGTAATATTGAAAGAGACGTGAACATTTGGTATCGAGAGATAATCAACTGGTTGTTCAACTGATATTATCTTGGTCCAAGATTCCTTTACTCAATAATCCTTCATCACCCATATTTCAACTATGACGTTGAGATTCCTTTTGTTTCATAATGAATAGTAAAAATAATTATTCTTTTAATTTATCTCAATAGCTTACATATTGCATACCTATGTCAAAACTATGTTTACTAGTGCAAATGCATAAAACTTCTACAACTAAGAAATATCTAAGCTCGTATAATCAATAACATATCTTAGGCTACTAATGATACTATCATATTGCTTTTGATTGATTGCATTACCATCAATATGAAATAATTTAACACTTTGATCAAATAAAGTACACTCGGGTTTGCAATAAAGATAATTTTACTTTTTCAATTTTTTTTTAATATAATGCGATTGATTAATGCAACTCTCATTATAACACTTTTTTTATTTTAATGCTTAAAATTACATTGTTTTATCCCAAATTTTTCATATCAAAATTATATGAGAGAAATGTTTTGGTTTTTTTATCCCAAATTCTTCATATAAGAGAAATGTTTTGGTTTTCTTAACTAATGTGAGATTTGAACAAAAAATTTAGAGATCACCAACATACAGACAAATCCATTAGAGATAATTGCATCATCAAAATTTTTATTCCTTTATTTTTGTGTTTGTTTAAAGCCGTGAAGATACTTAATCAATTTAGAAAATTTTGTTTCCATTGTTGGAATTCATAAAACCTTACGGTTAATCCCTATAGATTTCATATTTTAATTCCCCATTTAAAATATAAGTTTTTACATCATCTTGGTGTATCACAAAATTATGAGTTGCTACAACAAGCAACAAAACTCTTATGAATGTAATTTTAGTAACAAGAAAATATGTATCAAAAATTTCAACCAACCTATAATTATAACTATCAACTGAACCATTCGGTTTTTGTTTCTTTTAACAACCCATTCGCATCTAATAGTTTCACACCCTAGCGGTAAGCCTATTATAAGGCAACAATGAGTCCATCTCATGTTTAATGACTTCTCTCTATAATTCAAATTTTGACAATGTAACAACATCCTCCAAAGATGAAGGATCTCCTTCTACCATAAAAGTATAAAAATTAAGGTCATAGTTGTTTGAAAGTCGAGCTCTCTTACTTATTTTAGATCCAGTATCTAAGGAAAGGACTCTCTCATGAACCCTAAATTCGATAAGCCAAGGAGACCAAGGAGGAAAACATGTAGGAAATGAAAATCCCCCACTATTTTTATATTCTAAAGAAAATATACCTTTATAATAATAATAATGATCAATGGATTCAGTAACCATGCTATTTTTTATATAAAAAATCCAGAGGCTTAATATTCGTAGAATAATAAAAAAAGAACTTTCTACCGCCCTAGTGTCAAATAACCCCAAACTCTAAAATAATATATATTTGAATTTGTATTTTTTCCATAATTCAAATGGAGTTAATTTAATTATTGAGCACGGTATTGCATTAAGGACATAAGATAAAATCAAGATAAAATCTCCTAAAAAATTAGAGGATGTCCCAGAATTAAGAAATAACGTAACTACAAGTTCAGTAGTTATCTTATGTTATCTTTTGCCAAATCAATTCATTTGAGGAGAATAAGGTTTGAATTTTCATGAATAATTTCACATTTCGATATGTACCACCTCGTATTTTGGGCATTTATTATTTAATTAATTCAGTTAATTTTAAATTACTTATGTGTCGTAATTTAATTGAATTATTATTATTTATATTTATTGAATATTAATCTTGTGAGTAAACGATTAATATTTATTGGATTTAAATTTATGAAGTGAATAGTAATAATTTATTTACGTCATAACGAGCAATAGTGATGTGGCATTTATTTATCCCAACCGAGAGTCGGGCGTATACTATATTGGGGTCGAGAAAAGAACTTTTAGTAAAATAGTTCGGATGGCAATTCTGAGAGTACGGCTGAGTCCGGATGGGTCGAAGTAATCGAAAAAGAGTACCCAGGGGTAGTAAATGGGTCTCAGGGCATTTTTAGGCATAACCAAGCTCACATAAGAGTGTTGGACCCTTTTTATAAATCCCACACGCCTAAAAACAGGTTTGAGTTATTAAACCCTAAAAGTGAGAGGGTGTGGCAGCTATAACACATTTTAAAAAACCCCAATTGAGAGAGAGAGAAATGGGTGCAATTGGAGAAAACATGGGAGTCATTCTTCATCAAATAATCATCATCTACACCAAAGGATTAAGACCTTATGAACCTTAAGGTAAGTGGATAAACTTTATTTTAAATTAATTGTATATTTATATTCATATCATAGTGGGTGTGATAAGATGATATGGTTTTTGGGTTATTTGATATCTAAATTGGGTTTTGATGGGTAGGATTCAATTGTAGAACAACTTCTTGAAATTGTAGAAGTCCGTGAAATTGGGTAAATTAAATTGTCATTTTAGAAACTGTTTTTCGACGTTTGGTTCCGAAAATGGATATTCTGTCTGCGATGCCTCGTAGAAAATCTAGTTTTCGGCATTTTGTTCTATGATACATTTTCTCCAAAAACGACTCCAAAATGCCTCAAAACTACATTTTAAAAATCTGGGAATATTCGTGGGGCAAATTTTAAGAAATGTTATTTTTAGTTATTATTCCGTTGGAGGTTTGCCTAGATTGATTGATTGTGATTTTTGTTCTATAGTGAGGGCATTAGGCCTAAAGTGGATATTAGGTTTACATAAAGTGAGACAAGTAAGTATTGGGATAATTGAGAAAATAATTCATAAGGTAATTAATGTTGAAATTGAGTAAATTGAAAACCTTAGATTAATAAGTGTGCAAATTTTTTTACATATAATTTGAATAATAAATTTTACATATTGTATTTTCGGGCCAAGTAAGCGAGTCCAGATATATTGGTTAAGCGACGGTAAGATAATAAATTAATTAATTCATAATTAATTAAAGTTTAGAGTTGGGAAAATTGACACGAATATTTTGGAGCTAGTGCTGCGAGTGCTTAGGCATGGATTTTGCCGAATTAATTTATTATGGGGTCATATGATAAAATATGGTATTCAGGATAAAAGGGGAGTTAACATTAATAAGTGAAATTCGAGGAATAAGTTCTGCAAGATGAAATTTCGGACCGAATGAGTGAGTCTAGTAATTTAGTTAGGTGACACAACTTGAGTGAACAAAATAAATAAATGTGGGATTTATTTAAATTACAAGTCGGTACATAGACTTGGAAATATTAGTCTAGAGTTACGGTAATTGTGCACGGAGTAGCCTGAATTAATTATATAACTTGGCTCTCCAATATACCTCCTAGCGACATACTTAGCAACATACCAATTTTTTAAAATAGTAAAAAAAAAAAAATTGAGATGATATTTTTTATATAGGTTCATGATATTTCAATGTGCCCCTGTAAAAAAAATCAACTCAAAACAATATTTTTTGTTATTTTTAAAATATAGGTAAAAAAACTGACTATTTTTACCCTATAAATCTTTCAGATTTTTTACCTATTTTTTTTTAAAACGACAAAAAATATTATTTTGAGCTAAATATTTGTTCAGGGGAACATTGAAATATCATGAACCCATATAAAAATATCAACTCAAAATTATTTTTTTACTATTTTAAAAAAATAGGTATGTTGCTAGGTATGTTTAATGAGGTATGTTGGAGAGCCTCTCTCTCTCTCTCTCTCTCTCTCTCTCTCTCTCTCTCTCTGTATATATATATATATATATATATATATATATATATATATATATATATATATATTTATGTGATTTATAAATATTTATGTGAATAATATTTATGTGATTTATAAATATTTATGTGAATAATATTTATAGGAATACATACCCCTCTGTTGCTATCATGGGATGTTGCACGATGTGGGTGAATCCCCTGGCTTGAGGAGCTGGTTGAGTATAGTCCTCAAGTCATAGTGTTTGTAGTTAGGGATGGAACGTCTTGGGTATGATTCAGTCTCATTTTCAGGGGGAACTCTGATCACCTCCACTGCGTTTATTTTATTTTACTAATTCTGGGAGCTAATCATGTCTGGAGTTCGGGTGGATGAGTATGCCTAGAAATGATAGAATTTTAGAGAACATTCGGTGAGTACCTATTCGGGAGGATGGTTATATATATATATATACTGCATATGTGTAAATGTTGTAAATCGTTGAAACATATATAGTGCGAATAAATATATATGGGTAAAATACATGTTGTGAATTTTATTGATATTTTATAACGTGTTCGAATGTTATATGGTTTCAAATGACAAATGGTTAATTGAGTTAATGTGATAAATAACTTATAAATCATACATTAAACATACTCAGGATAGAGTAGTGTGACAAGAAGGATATTATAAAGAACTAGTTATGGGGTAGGTGACTAGGTGGGTTATATAGAAAAGCGTTAGGTGTGCACAGTAGTTGAGGGGTGAACCGGTCCTCAAGGGAGTACAACACTATCTTAAATATGAAGACCATTCATGTATTTTAATTTACAGTAATTTAATTCACTTGATAAATATTTTCAAAATGTTTTGGGTTATAACCCTTGCTATAAAATATTTCAAAACCTTTTTGGTGTCCAGCCACAGGGATGGCAGATTTGTTCTATTCCAGGTTTACACAGTTGCGACATATGTGGATGTTGTAGGATTTTGACTTAACCACTTCAGTTATTTAATTCCTAGAGTAGGTTACAGTTAGTATTTCATTTGGGCATATCGCCCTAGTTCTTTCATTTGTTTCAGTCAGATGATGTACTCAGTTTATTATTTCTGGTGGTTTATGTTTTCTAATTTGGATTTTGTAGCCGATGGTTTATTCGGCAAAGATTGTATTTATTCATTTTTATGGTTGACTCAGTGATTGTGTGAATGGTTTGAATTATATTCATTCGCATGTTGTTGTTGTTATTTGATAAAAAGATAAAATTTGGAACCGTTTCTTTTTTAATACTAAGTGGTTTATAAGTTTTGAAAAACTTTTCGACAGCGATGCTAAGAATGAACCAAATGAGATTCTTGTTTAATTTGATATAGTATTGATCACCCAGTATTTTATTAGGCGGGCTGTCATAGATGGTATCAGAGCTTCAAGTTCTAATGTCCTTAGGATCTGTGCGAATTTTCACATTTCAGCTTAGCGTTCTTTGATATAGACCCTTATTATAGGATTATTGTATTCCTTTATGTATGAAACTTACGATCTCCTGCTATAAAGTATAATTGATGTGATTCATATATGGTTTCGATTGAGCGTGGCAGATCAAACATCATAGAACGACAAGCGTGGGATGTTAGAAGGATTATAGGAGGGAGGACTCAGTAGAAGCCATGGAGTATTCTGGGAACAGTGACGCGATTGGAGTCTCCATGATTATTGTTCGAACAATTGAAGTTGGATTAACCACTGGGGCGCAGTAGTATCCCCCCAAAAAATATCGTGAAGGACGATGGTGCAAAGCTAAAACCCCAAGTGTAGACAACAAGGGGCGATGGTTGAAGAAGATTTTTATTTCAGAAGAACAACTCGCTAGAATTTGAGGAAGGTGCGGAAGGGTGATTTACCAATTGATGGAGAACGTTCAACTGGAATCACATATGAGGGAGTGTAGTGGCACTCAAGTCAAATTTCGGGCAAAGATGTTTTCTTATAGGAGAAGCGTAGGGTGATGGGAGTCAGTCACCATAGCCATGGGATAATTATCATGAATAATGAGGAATTTGGGGTGCGTATTGATATGAATCCTCTCACCTGTAGTTATATAGAGAGGTAAGGGAGATTTCAGTAATTTTCCAAAAAGGGATGGAAAGTGGTCGGATGTGAGGGAAAGTTGACGAAATTCGCAAACTTCGTTACTAAGGAGAGGGATACGAAGAATCAAAAGGGTTTGTAAGTTGATAATAGACCCATGGGTAGAAAACACAGGCACGGATAGGAAATCCAATTAGGATGAATGGTGTCATTTTCATCAAGGTCGTACATTAATAAAATTATATCAATGCTCTCGTGAGAAGGGAGCTAAGGGAATTAGAGAATCTAATCGAAGGGCAAGGCTAGATTTTTTTGGACTAGTGAGGCACCAAGGGATGGGATACCCAGTAGAGGACCCATATTAATGATCGAGATCAATAAAATTTCTACCAAGTGACGGTGGGTTCTGTCAGGGCTGTCAAGGCCATCAACAAGTCCCATGGGACCAGCGGACCCAACGAGACAATAGGGATAGGAATCAGGGTCAAGACTACTAAGTTCGCGGGAAGGACAACCCCTACATGGTCGGTGGAGCCAGAGAAATGGGAAGGGAAAAAGTAGGTATCTTATGGTTAAATATTATAAATACATGTGTGGATCTTGTTCGCAGGGAGTCAAGGGACATGAGAGGGATGCCTCGTAGGGACAACAGTTATAGAAGTTTTGGTTCGGTTAGGACTAGAGTGTTGTGCCCCGAAAATGTTTGAGCCATCAGTGTTATGGGTAATTGAAACTATAAGTTTTTATTCTGAGATGATTGGGGTCTGTTTTGTGTGATGCAAGAGATTCATAGTAATGTATTAGTACTAGATTCGCGTGAGAAACGGGTTTATTAGAGGTATTGTTAATATCACTAGTATGTGTATATTTACCATGGAGTAGTGGGGCACTATTTAGTTCCACCAGTAAGACAGCAGGTGGGTACACTGAGATGATATATATTTTATGAGGTTAGCTCATTTTGAGAGGTTATATTCGAGGTATGATTTTATCCTGGGTACAGACTGTTAATCGATGGTAGATGGTTATCGTAAGACTATCATGTTCATTATTACAGGGCATGACGTATATTTATTATATGATGTCTCACCTGAAAGAGGATTGGACTCGTGCAGATATCTTGTGAAGTAGACTTCAGAGACTATAGTTATCTAGTTATATTGGATCCTGGTGCATAGGGACTCTTATTGATGAGATTCAGGGTATGTCGGGTAACCGTGGAGCAGAGAGATTTAGCTCGTTATTAGTATTTAGTGTTAAGGGCGTAGTGGTGGTGCGAGCATAGTAATATATATGACTCCTTTAGAGACACGGGAGTCCATGATTAGATGTGTGAGTATAGGAACAAAGGTTGAGTGTCCCAGATGTATTCTTTGGGTTTTATAAAAATCAAGGACCGACAATGCTGAGGAATAGTGCATTGGGAAAAGTTCTTTTGGGCTTTGCTGTGAGATGTTATACGCATAAGCCTCAATAAATGTTGAAAGTGTGAAGACGTTATGGGATGCTAGGTCATCGGATTTAGTGATAATTGTTGATCACATGGAGAAAGTACATTGAGCGTAGAGCAACTAAGAAATAGGGTCGGTGGAGCCAAAAAGTGTTGCGAAAGAAATAATGGGAAGATTTGCACCACAAATGAACATGTGGGGCAATGTCGAGAATAATTGAATAGTAATTGGTAAGGTGATCGAAAATACCAGAAGATTTAGCCACACCGGGAATGTGGGGATAGAACTTGAGATAATTATGTTACGTATGTGACGATCAGAGGTTCGTGCAAACATGCACGGGTTACAGGGTGTATGGGCACCCTAGGTGGACCAGAGTCTCACTTAGTCAGATGCTGAGAAGTTTTGGGAGAAAACACAAGGGCAATTATTTCAAGTATATTCCAGAAAAGGGAGTAAGATGTCCCTCGTAATGTGAAATGTTGAGCGAGGGGATCGGTGGTGAGAAATACATAGTGGAGTTGCCTCCAAGTTACATCATTTAGGGATGGAAAAAGGTTGATTCGGGGTTCTTTCAAGTAGGATTTTTTAGTTTTGATGATGATGATGATTGGTGAAATTCATATTTGGGGTCATCCAAAATCGAGGAATGCGTAATTTCATATTTGTGGGTGATTGGGAGTATTAATTACCACTAGTAGAGTTACGTGTGATACCTCATGGTAGTGTATTATCAACATAACATGTTCTGAGATATTATCAGGGAAATTTTTCCATCCACCCTTTGGTTGGGAAGGGTGGGGGGATAACAAGCTTATAGGACTCAAAGTGATTTATGGTCCATCGCCAGGAATGGAACAAACTGCGTCTTTTTTTTAGATAGCTCAGAAACGTAAGGAAAGTTACCTCACCGTGAGTTAAGGAGTTGAAGTCTGGCATGAGTAGTGAGGGATTGTTGCGAATATTTAACCTGAGGGAGTTACAGGTTGGCAATAAGAAATTGCACCCATATAAGGTGGGGATTTTTTCGTAGAGCTGACGGAGCATAGGCTTGTCTTTGGAGGCATTACATGAGACCATTGAGTTGGATGTTGAAGACCAAGTGTTGGTTAAAGTGTCTCCCATGAAAGAGGTCTTGAGGTTCAAAATGATAGGGAAGCTAGCGTCGAGATTTGTGGGGGTCCATCCATATCATTAAGATAGTGGAACTGATAGTTTATAGACTAGGTTTACCATAGCGTCTACATAGAATACATGACGTGTTTCATGTGGCATCGCTGAAGGATTATCGAAGGAGGGTGAGATCTTGTGGCATGTTCCACTTGAGGAATTTGATTTGTAGCCAGATGTCGCACATAAGGAGAGACCTATAGCTATTCTGGATCGTAGTGAGTGCAAGCTGCGGTCTAAAGTGATAGAGTGGGGACACCACATCATTGATGAGTCCATTTGGGAGCGGGAGGATGACATGTGAGAGTAGCATCCATAGGTATTCGTCGCAGGTACAAACTAATTTGGGGGACGAAATTTCCTTATAAGGGGGGAAGTATGTAACAGCTCGTATTTTTGGGCATTTATTATATAAGTAATTCGATTAATTTTAAATTGCATGTGTGTCATAATTTAATTTAATTAATTATTATTTATATTTATCGAATATTAATCTGGAGAGTAAACGATTAATATTTATGGGATTTAAATTTACTCAGTGAATAGTAATAATTTATTTACGTCATAACGAGCAATAGTGACGTGGCATTTATTTATCCCAACTGGGAGTCAGGCATAGATTATATTGGGGTCGAGGTAAGAAATTTTAGTAAAATAATTAGGATGGCAATTCTGAGTATACGGTTGAGTCCGGATGGATCAAAATAGTCAGAAAAGAGTACACAGGGGTAGTAAATGGGTCTCGGGGCATTTTTAGGCATAACCAAGCTCACATAAGAGTGTTTGGGCCCTTTTTATAAAGCCCACAAGCCTAAAAAGGGATTGAGTTATTAAAACCTAAAAGTGTGAGGGTGTGGCAGTTATAAGACATTTTAAAAAACAAATGAGATAGAGAGAAGTGGGTGCAATTGGAGAAACCATGGGAGCCATTCTTCATCAAATAATTATCATCTACACTAAAGGATTGAGACCCTACGAACCTTAAGGCAAATAGTTAAACTTTCCTTTAAATGAATTGCAAATTTCTATTCATATCATAGTGGGTGCGATAAGATGATATGCTTTTTGGGTTATTTGATATCTAAATTGGGTTTTGATGGGTGGGATTAAATTGTAGAACAACTTCTTGAATTTGAAGAAGTCCATGTAATTGGGTAAATTAAACCGTCATTTTAGAAACTATTTTTTGACGTTTTGGTTCTGAAAATGGCTATTCTGTCCGCGTAGCCTCGTAAAAAATTTTATTTTCTGCATTTTGTTTTATGATACGTTTTCTCCAATAACGACTCCAAAATGCCTCAAAACGACATTTTAAAAATTCAGGGAGATTTGTGGGACAAATTTTAAGAAATGTTATTTTTAGTTATTATTCCGTTGGAGGCTGCCTAGATTGATTGATTGTGATTGTTGTTCTATAGTGAGGACATTAGGACTAAAGTGGAGATTAGGTTTACATAAAGTGAGACAAGTAAGTATTGGGATAATTGAGAAAATAATCCATAAGGGAATTAAGGTTGAAATTGAGTAAATTGAAAACCTTAAATTAGTAAGTGTGCAAAATTTATTAAGGAGAATTTGAATTTGAATAATAAATTCTAAATATTATATTTTCGGGCCAATTGAGCGAGTTCGGATATATTGGTTCAACGACGCCAAGGTAACAAATTAATTAATGCGTAGTTAATTAAAGTTTAGAGTCAGGGAAATTAACTCGAATATTTTGGGGCTAGTGCTGCGAGTGCTTTGGCACGGATTTGGACGAATTAATGTATTATAGGGTTATATGAAAAATTATGGAATATTCAAGATAAAATGGAGTTAACCTTAATAAGTGAAATTTCAGGATTAAGTTCTACAAGATGAAATTTTGAAACGAATGAGGGAGTCTAGGTAATTTAGTTTGGTGACACAACTTGAGTGAACAAAATAAATAAATGTGGGATTTATTTAAATTACAAGTCGGTACATAAACATGGAAATATTAGGTTTGTGTTACAGTAATTTTGCACGAAGTAGCCTGGATTATATATATATATATATATATATATATGTAAAATACAACTGTGTGATAATTAATTAAATTCGCAAATTTAAAATTTGGCACACTTATTTAATTAGAGTCTATGTTTAAACCAAATCGATTCAGCCCCTAAACATGCAACTACGTGTGTGCGTGTGTCAACCCATAAATAAATTAAGCATGCGACACAAATTTCAGGAAAAATACCCGAAGGGCAAAACCTTTTATTTCTAGAACTTTGAAAAGTTTACAAGACCATTGACTCACATACAACCTGATAATCTCCCACAAGTATAACGCACGGTGTTTTCGTCAAACCTTCAAAGTGTCGGCTAGAAATCAGCAATGGTTTACATGCAGCTATACCACAAGGACACTCAGTCTTCATGGTGTAGGTTATCCTCCCTACAAGAGTAACTTCATAGAGACTCCCTCTACAATAGCATGCAGCTCTCCGGTTGTAGAGATCTCCCAACAAAGGTAAAGTATCAACAAACTTGAATCTAGGGTTCCAAAATAAATCACATAAAGATTGGGATATTTTGTGAATTGAAAGCAAAAGGTTTAAAACCTAAAAGAAGAAGACAAAAATCATTTCTGCAGTAGCAATTTCGTCTATTGAAAATATGCAGGTCTTCTTATGAAAAACGGAGTTAGAGATTCCTATTTATAAAAACTTAAGGTGGTGCATCGTTCGAACGAGGTTGATTGTCGCTCGAATGAGATTCTATGTCGTTTGAACGACAAGGAAAATGTCATTTGAATGACAAAAGAAGGTCATTTGAACAACCTATCAAATGAGATTTCAAGAGTGCTTGTAGATAATTTCGATACGAACGCATAACTGCCAGTTTCATATTTTTCTAATTTTTTATGAATTAGTTATGATTTTTCTAAGGAAAGGTGTCCGAGAACAAAATCTTTAGAAAAATATTTGATAAAAATATCCCAACATTTTAAGTGAAATGCTAAGGAATTAAAACACAACCTCACCAAACTTAACCTCGGAGAGGCTTGAATGTTGAAGATCTTGATATTCGGATCCGTCTTTGATGCTTGAATGTTCTTGAATGCTCTTCAACGGTGTAGCGGTATACGACATACTAAATTGATAATGGACTTATAAAATAATGTCCTTACAAATCTCCCTCCATGTCTATGCCGGTACAAAATAAAAACTCTGAATTATCAAATCAAAGTGCCTATACAAATCTAATATCCCCCATGAACCCAAAAATGGAAAATACTAAAATTTGCAAGTTTAAATTTTCTTCAAAAGTCTTCAAGTTCAAATATTCAAACCTTTAAGCTTTTCTCATCAGGGCGTGCAACATATGATCATCACTTTGGTACCTACATACATGAGATAAAGAAAATACCTTCGTGACTCATCAAGTTTGAAATGATATAAGAATAAATCAATCAATATAATCAAATATCCCCCATAATTCTAACTCCCATAAAATCATAATTCGTTCTCCCCAATTTTATTATGTCCCCAAATAGACATATAAGAAGAAACAAACTAAACATGGAGTGTCACGATAAAAATACATAGCAAATATGAACCAAACTACGCGCATGCAAAGGAGTAACTCAAAAAATCTTCACCAACTATTTTTATTTTTTTCAAAAAAAATCATACAAAAATGCAAAAAAATGATGTTACAAAAATCACACACCATGAATTTACACTAAGATAACCAAATCATGGAAACAGAATGAATGTGTGTGAACATATTCGATAGGAGAATCAACTCGATCATATCATATGTGCAAGATGGATAAGTGTACTCCTAACGAATGAATATCAAAATCGTCCTTAGGTGTGAAATTATTGAATTTAGATGACATCAACAAATCAAAGTCACGATGATTTCTGCACCAATAACGTCTAAAACTATGTAATGCTTTTTCAAGACATTCACGAACGTGCAAACTCGTTTTAAATAATCCAACCAATCTTTGTCAAGCATATCTTCTTTTGGAGGTGTATAAACTAAATTCTCAAACTTTGGAGAATTGGTGAAAAACCTAAATGGCCCATAATTGGCATAAATTTCTTTTTATTGCCTTCAATTTTTTCGAGCTCTTTTAACCTCTTTGGACCTGGGATAATTAAAATTCCTCAAATTTTTAGGTCCGATATAATGGTGGCTTAGTATTCGCAAAGGCCAAATGAACCTTTCGCAGCTCTTCCCCGTTTTCAAATAAAGCACACAAACTCACAAACGGTTGCACAAATTTCTTGTCAAGTTTTATCACGCTTGGTTCATTTTTAAAGACATGATTGAAGTTAAAACATCGAACCAACGTGTGATAAGATAGCAAAATAATCAAATAAATTCGTGTACGTGTGCAATAAAGGAAATCATGAGGCAAACATGTAGGAAGTAACAACTAATTACATCATTATGACTCCAAACATTATAAAGCACAAAGATGACATGATATATTATCTCAAAACACTATCAAATAGTCAAATGAAAAATGGAATGATGTTGTGAATCGGTCATCCTAAATGTCCATCCATAAATGCTGTAAACAAAATACAAAACACTTTTTCGATTTTATCAAAATTTTATCAAAATAAAATCTTTTTGACTTTTTCAAAATTTTCAAAGGAAAAAATTTATACAAAAAGTACATGTCACAATGCTAGCAAACATAAATATCATGAAACAAAAAACTAGTGTATGACAAACATGCAAACAAAATCATCTATATGATACAGCAAGAGAAGAATAATGTTTAAACATACGAGAATAAACTTGTCAAAAATCTAGCATATCCAAAAGTGATTTCGTAACCCAAATGGATGTGACATGACGCGTAGGGGTTTTGGGAACCAACGAAACACTAGAATTCGACTTCCTAGGACTTCTTCCAAGATCAAAACAAAATCTCCTAAGGTGACCTTTTCTATCACAATGTGAACATGTGTAAACGGGTGGAACGAAACCTATGGGCTGACCTTTTCTAATGTCCTTGGGAATGGTTGACCCTCTAAAACAAATAATGGTTTTGGCTTTGGCAACGGAACTATTAGAACATGACGAGCCATTACCATCACTATCAAACCTACTTGAATCATTTAAATCATTTTTCAACTTCAAAATATTTGATTCAAGAAACGAATTAGACTCTTCCAAAGATAAGGATTTCCTTTTCAAATTATCAATTAAACTTAACAGTTTATTGCGCTCCCCCTCAATTAAAACAAACTTATCCCTAAGAGTCTATTCACGTGCCGTAAAATCATCGATTAATTTTTTATCCTCGACGGCACAAACGAGAACCCTAGAATAAGTCCTTCAATTCCATCTCTAAAACCAGGACTCTTTCATCACTCTCCTTTTTGGCATTTTTTAAAGAATCAAAATCAATACACAAATTACCAAAGTGTTCACGAAAATATCTATTTGAGTTTGAAACGTTTGCAAATATTCAATCTTACTATTAAAACAAGAATTTTCTTTTTCCAAAACTTTAATTCTTTTGCAACGTTTCAAATTCAAAACTTTTAATTTTTTAGCACGGTCATGAACTTTTTCAAAAATAGGCTCCTCATTAAATGGGCGTTCCATTGGAAAAATTGCGATTTTTCACAAAACTGATTTTTCAAAAAATCAATATCACACGATTTGGCGGAAAATAGTATCACATGATAAATTAGCGTAACCTGCTCTGATACCAATTTGACGATGTAAGAAGTCAAATTTTATAATAAAAAAAATCCTTGAAAAATCAGGATCATGCGATAAATTAGCGTAACCCGCTTGGATACCAATTTGTAAAATGTATGACGATGCGTCGTTCGAACGAGGTTGAATGTCGCACGAACCAGATGCTATTTTGTTTGAATAAAAAGAGCAGGTCGCTCGAATGAAAAACATGACACGTGGCATATGACACGTGGCAAAGGTCGTTTGAACGATAAAAGCAGGTCATTTAAATGACCTATCAAACCAGATTTCACGCAGACTTGTAGATAATTTCGATACGAATGCGTGGCCCCCAATTTCGTATTTTTCGGATTTTTTATGAATTAGTTATGATTTTTCTAAGGAAAGGTGTCCGAGAACAAAATATTTAGAAAAATATTTATTAAAAATATCCCAACACTTTAAGTGAAATGCTAAGGAATTAAAACACAACCTTAGCAGCCTTAACCTCGCGGAGGCTTGAATGTTTAAGATCTTGATATTCAGATCCGTCTTTGATGCTTGAATGTTCTTGAATGCTCTTCGACGGTGTAGCGGTATACGACATATTAAATTGATAATGGACTTGTAAAATAATGTCCTTACAATATATATATATATATATATATATATATATATATATATATATATATATATATATATATTGTAAGGACATTATTTTACATATATATGCGGTGATTGTGTAGTATATATATATATATATATATATATTTGTGTGATTTATAAATATTTGTGTGAATAATATTTATAGGAATACATAACCCTCTAGTGCTATCATGGGAGGTTGCACAATGTGAGTGAATCCCCTCTCTTGAGGAGAAGGGTGAGTATAGTCCCCAGGTCATAGCATCTGTAGTTAGGGATGGGACGTCTTGGGTATGATTCAGTCTCATTTTCGGGGGGAACTATGACCGCCTCCGCTGCATTTATTTTATTTTACTGATTCGGGGAGCTAACCGTGTCAAGGGTCCGGGTGGATGAGTATACCTAGAAATGATAGCATTTTAGAGAACATCCGGTGAGTGCCTACTTGGGAGAATGGTTTAAATTATATTCATTTGCATGTTGTTGTTGTTTGATAAAAAGATAAAATTTGGCACCATTTCTTTTTTAATACTAGTGTGACAACCCGGTATCCGAAATAAGGGGTGGCCAGCCCGATACTCAAATAATACAGGAATCATAAATGGAATCATTCTCAGCACCGTAACAACATAAAGAGTATACGCGATAACCACACAATATTTCATAAAACGGGTTGTCAAAAAATTTTGTTTTGTAATTTAAAGAAAGCATTTACACAACCCATAATTGAAAACAAGTGGAACTCCCAAAAGTATATATGTTACGAATACAATAATATAAAATAAAGGACCGAACATAATGTCGGTCAACAGAATTACATACGATGTACAACAAGTTCAATTGATTACATAATACACCCATTATACATTTACAATAGTTTGGGCCACACGCCTGAATAAAGACCCGAACATAACTAAAAAACAACAATGAAGACGTCTACACAAAATATCCCATGATATCCGCAAAAATGTCACGGCTCCTCAAAAGACACTGGAATGGGGAGGTCAATACAGGGGTCCTTGCGGTGGAGCACCTGAGCGGTCATAATATATTTATGCACAACAAGAAAGAAGAACGGGTCAGTGCCCAATTTTATGTGATCACCAGATAAAAAAATAGTATGACAATAATGAACAGTTAATCATGGATGATAAGGATGATAATCTAATATGGTGACATCATGAAATAAACTAAAACAATTAAATGATTATGAAGTAATATTCAATTATGCCAGAGGATATGTATAATCATCATTATTCTCAAATCTTTATCAATATTCACCGTTTCATTTTATCTTTCCATTCCTTATCAGGAATACAAATTTTATCATGTGCCCTTTGTGGCACGTATCTCAATTGTATGCTCTTTGTGGCATGTATTATGCTCTTTATGTCATTGTGTTATGCTCTTTATGGCATTAATACACATCAAGTCCCACTTGATGTTAGAATAGTTATAAGTATACATATATAACGATTCTAGCACCGCCTGTCCGGGTTTACCCACTGTGCGCGCCCCTAAATAACCATCATCTTCCAGGGCCTATCATCAAGATAACCTGGGATCCTATCGCAACGTCGGGAAGTGGACATATGCTTGCGGGGTAGTCATAACCTCACCCGGAATTACCTACCCATCGTAGAAAATATAAAACAAGCGCTCATATGGCCTAGGACTATATCCACTTGCATTCATTAGCCAGGGGGCTTCACCTTACGCATGAACTTCCCTTAAGATGGTATTTAGAGAGGGTGTGTTCGAACCATTTTATTAATTATCATGACATGATTTGGTAAATTATCATTTACTTTATTCATTTACATTTTATCAAATGCATTATGGTTATACAGAACTATACGTGCTTCGCATCATCATAATAACTTCGATGAATATATAAACTCCCAAGTTATTTCCCAAGTCTCATTTTGGGCTTTATAATAGAACATCATACCTCAAATTAACTTCTAAAGTCTCCAAACACAACTTAGTAATATCCTAGACTCCTACTAATTGAAAAATGAAAGTAATGCCTAAACATCACTTCACACACCCTCGAACTAAGTCCCCTATATACCAATTCTAATCTAGGGTAGTAATCTAACTCACCTAGAACTCTAGGACTCTAAGTTTACTTCATACAAGAAGGTTCCTAGGCCCAAATCCTAAAGAAAAATGAGTCAGAATTGAATTTCAAAAATAACTCAAAACAGCAGGAAAACGAATCGATTCGCCCTAAAAGCGAATCGATTAGGACAAGGGAAACTGACATTCTATAAACTGCTGAATCGATTCGGCCAAGCCAAATCGATTTGGTCCAGGCAAACCTAGAAACTGGACCTAAGCGAATCGATTCGCCCCAAGGGCCGAATCGATTCGGTCCTGCGAATTTTGCCAATTTTGGCTATGGAGTCTTGGACTCCAAATTTACCCCAACTCAAATCCTTTCAAACCAAACTCATTTATTATCACCAATACATCATAAATACCACTAACTACTACCATAACCATTAATAATCATCCAAATCATTTTGAATGATTCAAGACCCACAAATACACAAAAACCCTATAATAGTTAAACCATGATTAATACACAATTATCACAACTAATCGTTTCTCTTAAACCACATATAGCAAGTAGAAAACTTGCCTCAATCTTGCAAATTCATATTTTCCTTTTGAAATGTCAAGAATCCAACCTCAATCTTCAGTTTCTTCTCCTATCTCTACTCTTTCTCTTCCTCTCTCTTTCTCTCTAGGTTTAGGAATACAATTAGGGAAAATAGAAGACTTAACAAGACTAAATCGTGACTTTAGTCAAAATTCCAACTTAAATGATCAATACCGCGATAAAATAACACGCAACTGCATATTTAAGGTATAATCAGTCAAAAGTGCCCAACACCTCAAAATACAATATGGCACATATTTTGACTATCTCGCACGTTCCAGAATCAACTTCGGCCTCCAAATTATCATTTGGGTATTTTATAACTCATTTTAAGTTTCGGTTCCATTTTAAATCATAGGGTCATTTTAAATCTTATGACACTATAAAACTCAACATGAGGATATTTACATACTCATACAGTAAATATACAACAAGTTAGTAAATATTAACTTTTAATCCTTAAATTAATACTTACTCCATATTCCAACATTTTATAGGTAATTACTTCACATAGTAAGTAAATATAAAATAGGTTCTCATAAGCGAGGGTTGTTACATACTCCCCCCCTTATGAGGGAATTTTTCCCCCAAAATTCAAGCGTACCTTGTAAGAAGAGATGCAGATACTTTTCCCACATGTCGTCCTCACGTTCCCACGTCGATTCTTTAGCATTGTGATGACTCCATTGGACTCTCACCAAGGGCACCACACGAGACCTCAACTTACGCTCCCCATGCTCTAGAATAGCAATCGGTTGTTCTTCATATAAAATGTCGGGTTGCGAGTCAATATCCTCGAAATGGATATGCCAAAGGGCACCTTCGCATCTCTTATACTTCTTCAGAGAGGAAACATGGAATACATCGTGAATTTGTTACAAGGGTTCCGGTAAGGCAAGTTGATAAGTCACTGGACCGACTTTCGTAATAACAGGAAAAGGTCCAACAAAATGAGGCGCAACCTTTCGTTTCTTCCAGAAACGCTTTATGCCCTTTATTGGTGACACCCGCACCAAAACTTGGTCCCCAATATCTAACTCCATGTGTCTTCTACCCGCATCGGCATAGCTCTTTTGGCGGTCTTGGGCTATCCGAATGAGATTCCGGATGAGTTCAATCTTAGAAGAAGTATCTTGGATCATTTCAGGTCCACGAAATTTATTATCACCCACTTCCAACTAAAAAGCAGGCGATCTACATGGCCAGCCATAACGAGCCTCATAGGGTGCCATTCCAATAGTAAATTGGTATGAGTTGTTATAAGCAAACTCAACCAATGGGAGTTATTGTTCCTAACCACCTTTGAAATCAAGCATACACATACGGAGCATATCCTCCAAAATTTGGTTTACTCTTTCAGTCTGACCATCTGTTTGAGGATGATAAGAAGTGCTTAACCTCATTTCGGCCCCCATGGCCTCTCGGAAACTTCGCCAAAAGTGGGAAATAAAGATCTTATCTCGGTCAGAAACTATATTTAAAGGTACCCCATGCAGTCTAACGACCTCCTCGATGAACAATCGGGCTTAGCGAGCAGTATCAAAATCTGTACGCACGGGCAAGAAGTGTGTCGACTTAGTCAAGCGGTCAATAATCACCCAAATAGAATCATTACCCCTCTGTGACCTTGGTAAGCCCGTAATAAAGTCCATCGATATGCTCTCCCATTTCCACACCGGAATCTCCAATGGTTGCAACAAACCTATCGGTCGCTGATAATCGATCTTGACCAATTGACAAGTAGTGCATTGGGACACAAATTCAGAAATATCCCGCTTCATGCCTTGATACATCTTGTCCCCACCAGGATGTACCATAAATTTTGAACTGTGAGATTCTTTCATCACCTCCCGTCTCAAATCCCCCTCTTTCGGAACAATAAGTCTTCCATAGAAGTGTAATCCACCCTCGGAACTTATCGAGTAGGATCCCGCTCCCTCGAACAGTAATCGATGTATATGGTCCTGACAGCCCTTATCCCTTCCTTGGGCCTCCAAAACCCTTGCCACAATGGTAGGAGTAACGGTCATCACTGACATGAATATCGATTGGTAATTCCAGGTGTGGTTATGACTATCCCGCAGGCATATGGCCGCTTCCCGACGTTGCGATAGGATCCCGGGTTGTCTTGATGATAGGCCCTGGAAGATGATGGTTATTTGGGGATGCGCACAGTGGGGAAACCCAGACGGGTGGTCCTAGAATCTCTATATATGTATACTTATAACTATTCTAACATCAAGTGGGACTTGATGGATATTAATGCCATAAAGATCATAACGCAATGCCATAAAGAGCATAATACATGCCACAAAGAGCATACAATTGAGATACGTGCCACAATGGGCACATGATAAAATTTGTATTCCTGATAAGGAATGGAAAGATAAAATGAAAAGGTGAATATTGATAAAGATTTGAGACTAATGATGATTATACATATCCTCTGGCATAATTGAATATTACTTCATAATCATTTAATTGTTTTAGTTTATTTCATGATGTCACCATATTAGATTATCATCCTTATCATCCATGATTAAACTTTCATTATTGTCATACTGTTTGTTTATCTGGTGATCACATAAAACCGGGCCCTGACCTATTCTTCTTTCTTGCTGTGCATAAATATATTGTGACCGCTCAGGTGCTCCACTGCAAGGACCCCCGTATTGACGTCCCCATTCCAGTGTCTTTTGAGGAGCTGTGACATTTTTACGGATATCACGGGATATTTTGTGCAGACGTCTTCATTATTATTTTCTAGTTATGTTCGGGTATTTATTCGGGCATGTGGCCCAAACTGTTGTAAATGTATAATGGGTGTATTATGTAATCAATTGAACTTGTTGTACATTGTATGTAATTCTGTTGACCGACATTATGTTCGATCCTTTATTTTATATTGTTGTAGTTGTAACATATATACTTTTGGGGGTTCCACTTGTTTTCAATTATGGGTTGTGTAAATGCTTTCTTTAAATTACAAAGCAAAATTTTTTGACAACCCATTTTCTGAAATATTGTGTGGTTATCCCATATACTCTTTATGTTGTTACGGTGCTGAGAATGATTCCATCCATGATTCCTGTATTATTGGAGTATCGAGCTGGCCACCCCTTATTTCGAATACCGGGTTGTCACAGATGGTATCAGAGTATCAGGTTCTAGAGTCTTTAGAATCTATGCGGACTTGTCACGTTCTACCGTAGCGTTCTTTGATATAGAGCCTAATGTTAGGACTGCTTTGTTGTTTATGTTTGCGATCTTCTGCGAGATAGATTGATTTATATAGTATCCTAACTCTATTGTTTCTCCATCTTAGATGCCGCCTAAGAGAGGTCGCCCAGCGAGACGTAATAGAGTTGTGGAAGAAGAGGTTGGTCCTCCACCGCCACCACCAGGGAGTATAAATGCTGCTGATGTAGCAAACATAGTTGCCCAAGCAGTCAATGCAACGATGACTATCGTGGTACAAAAAAATTTCACAAGATCAACCACGAGTGCAAGAGGCACAAGCTCCTATGGGACCTTCTCCCTGGGAAAGAGTTAGGGAGTCTTTTCTAAAGGGCCATCCCTCGGAATTCGATGGAGGCTCGGATGTTATAAGGGAAAATCAGTGGAAGAAAAACATGCAACGCTATCTTCGAATGGTAGAATGTAGTGAGGAGAAAATGCAAATCCTTGTTACTTTCAAGCTTGTCGGATCAGCATTACATTGGTGGGAGTCGATGACTACACCAGAATAGAGGGATATGATGACAATCACTGATTTTTGGGCCTTGTTTGACCAAAAGTACTTCCCTCCCGCAGTTCAAAGGGAGATGCGAAGGAAGCTTCAAGATGTAGTACAAAAAGAGAGATCTGTTGCAGAGTATGAAGAGGAGTTCACCCGGTTGGCAAGTTTTATACCGGGTGAGGTGACTCCAGAAGAGAGGAGAATTTCCAAGTTTATGGGAGGTTTACATTGGCGGATAAAACAACACTTGTTGGGAAATCCGTCTTTACAAACCTTTGGGGATGTGATGAATGCTGCATTACTTCATTGCCAAGAACATAGATTGTTTATGCAAAGTAGCAAGAAGTCTACCATGATGGGACAAGGGGGAAAGCCTAGAGGTAATGGGGTTGGGGGAGGAGCATCTCCTTCATCCCAATCTTCGGGGAGTAAGCAAAGAGAGAGAGACCCCCAGCAAGGGGATTTGTTAAAACGCCAACGTTTTGGTGGATTTAATGCGGGTGGTAACAATAATAGGCAGGGTCAAGGTGGACCGCAAAAACAGCAAGCAGGTAGAGGTGGGAATGGATGTAGAGGCCAGCAGGGCCGAGGTTTTGGACAGTTCCAAAACAACCAAGGGCGAAACCAGGATAATGTCACAAACAAATGTTTTCAGTGTGGAGAGTTGGGTCATTATAAGAGGTCGTGTCCTCAGTTGATGGGAGGACATCTTCCTAGGGCTCCACAGCAGCCATATGTTCAGTTTCCACCCCAGGCACCCAATCCGGTTATTCCTCTACAGCAGGGGCAACTGCCGTATGGACGGGTCTATCACATTCAGGAGGCTATGCTTCCTCCAGCCCCTCCAGCACCGCCAGCGATTGAGGGTAAGTTTCTCATCCAAGGGCATTTGGGTCGGGTATTATTTGATACGGGTGAGACACACTCTTTCATTTCAAGGAGTTTTAATCAGACCACAGAGTTGATAAAATCGGCTGAGAGTACTTTCACTAGCGTAGAATATTCTATGGGTGATGGTTCGTTGATTTTCTTTATTTGTAAAAACATAGGAATTAATCTTGGTAATTTATGTTTTGAGGCCGATTTGCTCGTCCTTGACATGGTCGGGTACGATGTGATTTTGGGTATGGATTGGTTAATGAGATATCACGCGATAGTGAATTGTTACGGGAAGAGTATAGTCTTCACCGTTTCGGGACAAGAAATGTTCTTGGTAGTTTTGCCTAGTTTGGAAGGAGGTACGAGTACCTATTTATATTGTATTGCAGAGGAGACTTCTAGGGATGTAGTTATTCCCCTGGATTCTATTTCGGTTGTCTAAGATTTTGAAGATGTTTTCTGGGAGATACCGGGATTACCTCCGAGCTGGGAGATTGAGTTCGTGATTGATTTAGCGTCAAGAACTCGATCGATCGCTAGAGCTCCATATCGCATGGCTCCTGTGGAAATGAGGGAGTTGAGGGATCAAATTCAACAATTGTTGGAGCAGGGATTTATTAGGCGCAGTACATCTCCATGGGGTGCTCTGGTGTTGTTTGTAAAGAAAAGAGACGGTTCTCTCTGGTTATGTGTGGACTATAGAGAGTTGAATAAAGTCACCATCCGGAATAAATATCCTTTTCCTCGTATTGATGATTTGTTTGACCAACTTAGGGGAGCGTCGTACTTCTCTAAGATCGATTTGAGGATGGGGTATCATCAATTGAGGATACGGGAGCAGGATGTATCCAAGACCACATTTATGACTAGATATGGATCTTATGAATTCTTGGTTATGCCCTTTGGACTAACCAATGCCCCCGCTGTATTAATGGATCTCATGAATAGGGTGTTTCGGGATTTCCTTGACCAATTTGTTATTGTATTCATCGATGACATCTTAGTCTATTCTTAGACAGAATCTGACCATGCCACTCACTTAGGGTTAGTCCTACAAAGATTGAGGGATCACCAATTGTATGAAAAGTTCGAGAAGTGTGGTTTTTGGTTGAAGGAAGTTCAGTTTTTGGGCCATTTCGTGTCATCTCAGGGTATATCGGTGGATCTTAGTAAAGTGGTTGCGGTGAGGGAGTGGGGTCAGCCCACGACACCTACCCAGATTCGTAGTTTTCTGGGTTCGGTGGGTTATTACCATCGGTTTATCAAAGGTTTCTCAAATATCGCTAGCCTTTTGATAAATTTGACCCAGAAAGGGGTGAGATTTGTTTGGGATATCTCTTGTCAGGTTGCTTTTGATGAGCTCAAAGATAGATTGACTTCGGCTCCAATCCTCGCTTTGCCAAAATCGGGATTGGAATATCTAGTCTTCACCGATGCATCTCTTTAAGGATTAGGAGATGTGCTTCAGCAAGAGAGACGGTCTATTGCTTATGCTTCTCGAAAGCTTAAGCCTCATGAAAGAAACTATCCGGTGCATGACTTAGAACTTATCGTTGTTGTCTTTTCCTTGAAGATATGGAGCCATTATCTCTTGGGGGATAAATTCAGTTTTTTCACGGATCACAAATCGCTGCAATATTTATTCTCACAGAAAGATTTGAATATGCATCAACGCCAATGGTTGGAGTTCGTGAAATATTATCAATTTGATATCCATTATCATCCGGGCAAGGCGAATGTAGTGGCGGATGCCTTGAGTAGGAGGCCCGAGGGAGAGTTAGCTGAAGTATGGAAAGCTAAGTGGAAAGAGCTCAGTCAGGAAGATGCGATGCAGAGAATGATTCCATCCATGATTCCTGTATTATTGGAGAATCGGGTTGGCCACCCCTTATTTCGGATACCTGGTTCTCACAACTAGGTGGTTTGTAAGTTTTAAAAAAGTTTTCACCAGTGATGCTAAGAATGAACTAAATGAGATTCCTATTTAATTTGATATAGGACTAATCACTCGATATTTTATTAGGCGGGGTGTCACACTATATTAAGGCACTACAATTACATTCACAATATTATATTCCCTGTATTAGTTCCAAGCCTCTTCATCATTTTACTATTTCAATTTTGAACTTCATTTAAATATATTTTGAAGGCATATAAAACATAATTTTACTCCTTAAAATATATAAATATATATATTTAGAAAGATCATGAATAATTTTTTGACAAGATATCTTATTCCCCCTCTTGTTAATTTTCCATCAAATTCATACAAGTCACTACGAATCAATTCTAGAATTTTAGATTTTCTCCCCACGGTTTTGTGAGGAATTTTCTTAGTATTTAATTAACAACATGAAATAAATTATTCAAACTCCTCATTACTGAATTTTAAAATTAAATATATTCCACTCATATTATTCACATATCTTTTTTTTTATTAATATGATAGAGTCTATCATTTTAAAGATTCACAAAATTAGACATTATATAAGCATAAGTATATTTTTTATTCAAAGCAAAAACATTAATTTTGAACATGATATCACATGTTTGCCCGTTCTGAACAAACATACCTATCTTAGAAATTATGTATTCATCACCCTAAATGTTGGGCCAGAACTAGCTTTCTTGAGAATAAAATAAAAAATATTTTTTCCTAATTTCAAGAGTATGCAAAATATTTTTCAACAATAACTTCTTCCTAAAGGTTAATTGTATGTTTATTACCCCACTCCCTATAACCTTTGTGGGGTGAGAGTCACCAAGAAAAGCCTTATCATTTTCAACACTTGAATAATTATTGAATCAATCTTTATCATTACATGATGTAACACCCCGTATTTTCATGCATTTAATATTTAATTAACTCGGAAATTCAAAATTACTCGTGTTTCGTAATTTTGATTGAGTTAATTGTGGCAAATTATAATTAAATATTAATAGAAAAGTGAATGGTTAATATTTAGGGAAACTTAATTACTAAGTGAATAGTAATAAAGTATTTACGTCATTTCGAGTATTAATGATGTGATATGCACTTATTTCAGCCGGGAGTCGAAATTGATTAATTTGGGTGTGAAATAAGAATTTTTATAAATTAATTCAGATGACAATTTTGAGTGTACGTTTGAGTCCGGATGGGCCGAGATAGTCGGAAAAGTGTACCCGGGGATAGTAAACGAGTCACGAGACGTTTTTAGGCATAGTTGGGCCCACACGGGGGCATTTGGGTCACTTGGGCTTGGCCCATTAGGTAGAAAACGGGATTAAGGTTAATTAAACAATTATAAGAAATAAGAGAATGGCTGAATTGAGTTTAGAAAAGACTTGCTAGTTTAGGAAACCCTAACAGCAGTCAAAGGCAAAGTTGGGGATCACAGGAGAGCCAAAAAGAGTCATCTTCAACCTTGGACATTCACAACTCCAAAATCAGACTCTAGAACCCTAAGGCAAGTGGTTAACTTGTTGTAGCATTTAAAGTGTATTTCAATTAATATTCATGTGATGTCGATAATAAAAAAAAATCGTTTTGGGATTTAAAGGGGATAAACACGGGGTTTTGAAAACCATGAATCTGATTTCTAAATTGAGTAGAAATTCGTGTACAATCTGAGTTTGTATTTTTATCTGGTAAGATGTGCAAACCCGGATCAATTAGAAGCGAATTGGTATTATGAAATTGATGTTTAATTGGGTTAAAGATTAAATTGGATTTTACCCCAAATTCGTGGAAATAGTAGAGAAAGCAAAATAATTGATGTGTTTGGACTTTAGGGAGGTTCCATATAAGGTGTTTGATGTTAATTGTCGATGGGAAAGCATAATTTTTAGTATAGAAGAAGCTAAGGTTTGGAGGTGTGCGTCCATGGCTGAAACAGCCAACTCGGGGAAGACGAGGACCTGATCGATCGATCGATCGATCGATCGAAGGTGGACCATCGATCGATCGATGGTCCGAAAACATTGACAGTTCGCCCAGTTTGTAATATATAGGAAATTTAATAAGAATTCTTCCATGCCTTAATTTTGAGTAATTAATACATAAGTTTAAATCTAATTAATTGTGAATAAAATTAATTGGGATTTGAGGGCAGCTTGGTGTGACATCATAATTAAAATTAATTGGAATTTGGAGGAAATTAGGTGTGACACACTAAGATTAAATTTTGGAAAGTTTGTTTCGAACTGAATAAATGAGGATGTAGTAAACAAGTCCGGGAATAATGGTTGAGCGATACCGAGATGTAAATTTTATTTAGGTGAAGGCTAAATAATTTAGTGTCGGGGATTTAGACTCGGGTGATGTTATTTCGGGCCACGAGAGTAAGTCCGAATATATTGGTTGGGGCGATACCAAAAGAAATTAATGTGCAAATTAATTAATAATTAGATTTGGGCCATAAACTCAAAATAAAATGGAATGGGCTTGTGTCACGGAATTAGTGCACAGTGTAGCCAGGATATTTTATATTTATATATATACGGTGTGTGATAGTATATATATATATATATAGTGTGTGTGCATTAATATCAGGGGATAGATATTATTATTATATACTCTATTGCTATAGGGGAAGGTTGCGCGTAGTGGATGAATCCCCTAGCTTGAGGAGTAGGGTGAGTATAATCCCAGGTCATAGCGTCCGTTATATGGGTGAAGGGCATCTCACTTTCAGGGAAGGAATATGACCGCCTCCAACATTTAAGTATTAAGCAAGTTAGTGACCGATTCTGACTTGGGGGTAACTAGGTTATGTAAACATACCTAGTGAGATAGCACTTTAGAGGATTTATACCCGGTGAGACTTTACTCGGGGGAAATACTATTATTAAATGTTATATCAGTATGTTTGTGAATACTGTAATATGATTGAGTATATAATTAGGTAAATAATTATATAGGGGCTAGTTAATACGAAGCATGAGTTGTATGTATAACAGATGTGGAAGTTATATGAAATTAAAAAGGGAAATGATTTAATTAAGTTGATGATGATAATACCTTAAAAATCATAATTAAGGCATACCCGGTTAGAGTAGGGTGTTTTGCAAGGGGTTTTATAATTTATCTAGTCATAAGATGAAGAACTAGGTGAATTTATTTAGGGAGTTAGTAGTGCACATTAGAGGAGGGGTGAGGATGTCCTCAAGGGAGTGCGGCACTAACTAAAATATGGAGAGCATGCATATTTACTTATTACTGCAAGTTAATCATTTGCTAAATGTTTTTCAAATGTTTTTGGGTACTAACCCTTGGTATAAAAAAATTCAAAAACCTTTTAGGTGTCCAGCCACAGAGACGCTAGGCTTAACTCTTTTCAGGGATCCGTTGCTGCAGCATATGTGGATGTTGTGGGAGTTTGATAGACGCCTCACTCTTTCATTCTAGCATAGAGACTTCTATTAGTTATTTCGAGCATGTCACTCACAGTTCATTTAGTTTTTGTCATACTTGTTGAGATTTATTACTTGTCTTTATTTTATATTTGTTGGAGTTTGGGCCGATGGTTTATTCGGTTAGTTACTTAATTGTGAATGGTTGTTTCAGTTTATTGTGATCATTGTGTAGTTTTATTTTCGCATGGGATTTTCATTTAAGTTAATGAAAGATAAAACTTGGCACCAGTCTAATTTTCTCACTTAGGTGGTTAGTAATTAAAAAGGCGACAGTGATGCTAAGAATGAACCAACTGAGAAACCTGTTCTAACTTAATTTAGGACTGGTCACCCGGGGTTAATTAGGCGGGGGGCCACCCATGCCTTCCTAGAAGCACCTGAATCTATCCACCACCCTTCATAAACTTTCATGAAATTACTCTTCATAATAGTTGTATAAAATTCTTCAGTCACAAGGGTATACTTTGTTCAGGTTCAGGAAAATTACCCACTCTTTCCACAATGGTAAAAACAATCTCCAAGCAAGTTGAATCTGTCATTATTTCTTGAAGGGGATATTTCATTCGAATATCCTTTACTTTGGTTTTGATCGTAATTAGGAGAATTGTTTTATTTTTTCTAATTTTTTTCATTTATAGTTTTGGGCAAAGTCCTCAACTTTGCAAAAGCTTAGCCTTTGTCGTGATTTTAGGACGTTGATTGGTTCACAACTTGAATCTTAATAGATGATAGACCATGTTCATCCTTTTTATCCTAAACACATATTTCCTCTTTGATACGTAGTTATATCATTTTGGTTTCAAGGTAAAATCTTTTAATTTATTCTTTAAAATGTTTGTTAAATCCTTCCATGAGGGTGGTAACTTATCAATCATAACTACAACTGAAATAATTCATCAATTTTCATATCCTCTGGAAGTATTTCATAAATAATTTATGTAATTCATGGCATTGAGAAACCATTGCAGTATAATGAGTCATGGGAAATTTAAGGTAATGACTTACGACGTATTTTTTAGCACCGTCTTCCTCTGTGTCATATTTTTCTGAATTACTTCCAGATGTTGATGATAGTAGAAAGCACGAAGTAGTAATATTACAATTCGTTAGCAAGACTATTTATACTTCTTAAAAAAAGTAATTTTATTATCCCCACTTCCCAGTAGCCATAGTTCCAATAGATACCTCATCACTAGTCTTTTTAGGTTTGGTTCTTCAAAGAATGTTTGACACCGTCATCTTAATTAAGAGAAAACAACATATTCACTTTCTAATGTTTGAAGAAGTTTCCTTCGAATTTGAAAGGATGATTGTGGTTGTTTCCGTAGGGGTTAGTATTTGTTTCCATGTCAAAATAACCTTGTAAATGTTTGATAATTTTGGAATGAAATGGTTGAGGCACGAACCAGGTCGTTCTCTTGAAGTTTAATTTATGCCTTTATGAAAACTTAAATTTGATGCAGAAGAGGGACGTTAACCACTCAGATACAACAATCTTAACTCATTTTAAAAATGTGGGAGTAAAACATGGGCAAGTAAAAAATTGTAGGGAGAAAAATCTAGAGACTAAGCCAATATAAAAGAATTTTAATTTGAACGTAATTGTAACTTATAAAAAATGATAATTATTTATTTGAATTATAATAAATTAATAGCACAAACTCACTTTGTTTATTTGAATTAACCATATAATTTTTCTTTTCCAAAAACTCTAGGACCCGAACTAGATAGCGATTCGTGCATGTGGATCTTTGAGCCAAAGCCCAATCCATATAGGTTAGTTCCCATTTAAACATTTATGATATCATGTGGAATACGAGATCAAAGTACTTGATTGAAGTATAATAATACCACACTTTTTAACTCTATTAATATAAAAGGAAGACTAAAAATCAAAAGATTATATTTTAATTATTGTTAAAAAATTAATTTGTGACAAAAGTTTCTTTGGCATTAAATATTCAACACATTACCATTACCCCTCAACTTGTGATTAATCAAAAGCCCTTTAGATGCCTTCTCAAGTCCTGTCACAAATTTAGCGGTATCCTAAGGGTGGGTGTGGATGGATGGAATTGGAATTGAATTGGACTTCCAATTCTATGGGATTATAATTCAATGAATTCCAATTCCAAGAATTCTAGTTCCATGTTGTTATAATCCAATTGTTTGGTTAAAGTAAACTATTCATTTGGAATTCTAGTAGAATTTTAAACCCCTTGTTTGGATCCTAACAAATTTTATAAAAATAGTTTTGTGAAATATAAACATTAAAAAGTAATACTTTTCAAAAACATTATAATTAAAAAAAAGAAAGCAAATCCCATCACATCTTTAACAAGAATTAAAGAACAATTTTGTGACACACACACACACTAGCGTAATGCCCGTGCCTGAAGGCAGGAGGAAAATTTTCAAATCATTTCATCGTGTAAAATTTAAGTAAAAAAGGAATGTATACAATAATCATGACAAAAACACCATACGAATTATACACGGTTGTCAGTGAATCAAGTATGAACAACGGAGTAATAGAGTTTAGCATAACAAAATTCAATTATTTATCAAACAGGTATCACAAGATTTTTTTCCAATAAGTGATTGATTCTTACATTTATTTATTATAACTATGAGATTATACAAAAATGGTGAATATGAAATAGTTATAACACAAAATATCAAAGATCTGTTTTTTTTTATCTTGATATAATTTTCAACCACCACTTATTCATCTGTTACTCTATCACCACTAGCCATAAAGCTAAAGCCTATACATCATCTCCCAACACACACACACACACATATTAGGACTTACTCAGGAAAATCCATAAACATGATAAACTAAGAAAAAGTGCAACCACTCCAACATAATGTCAAAAAGTAAGAAGCTACAAAAATTTTGAACTTTTAGCTGAAAATTTATGCACACACATATGTGCATGCACAAGTTTTTTAACAAAAAAACAGACCATTTCCATATCAATGTCAAAATAATAACTACTAAAAATCAATGACCCGATATCCCACGAAGACAGAATCGAAGGGAGAATACAAAGAAAGGAAAAAATAAATAATACTAAAAGTCATAACACTTCTACATAAACATACCCCATGATAACTTACGATATTTCTATTTTATTCGGGTCTGAAGTACCTCTTTCGTGGTCACAATCAATGTATTCGGGTCTGCAGTACTGAAATACCTTTCAGTATACATCCCATTGGGAACAAAATCCGTGGACATGGAAGAATCAAATGCAAAAATAATTATATTTCGTTTAAAACTATTTCTCAACATAGTCGATAAATAATGTATAGGCGGTAAAACTCACAGTTAAGATTCATTGTTCAATACCTTAGAGTGTGTTATGTAGGCATCAAAATCTTACTACTCTCATTTGTTATTTAGTTAACTTCAATAGGTAATCATTTATGCTTCCAAGTTCCACTGACATTCTCTCATGTCAATCCAGTGCATGTAAACATCAAATGCTAAAAAAAACATAATAACATGATATTGATCAAGCATCATTTTGCGCTCTAAAAGGTAAAATTAATGAAAAAATAATGAAAGAAATGTAAAATTAGCCCACTCAAAGCTTCTTTCCAACATGATCAGATTGATAAAATAACTTATGTACAAAATGTAATTAAAAATATTATCACTTGCTAGAGTGTGAACAGAAGATGTACCTAATCACAGTAAGACCAAGTACATTACAATGTGAACAAAACGATTTTAAAAGAAAGTATACCTAACTTGCTAAAATAAAAAAAGATTGTAAATGTCCAAAAAATTAACATTAGGAAACAGAATACATATCTTAGATACATCTGAGCGAAGTAGTTTGTAAAAGTGTGAGTGAGGCTAATTCTTAGTTAATGCATTTCAATATTTTATACAATAAAACTCCACGAACTCACAAAATAATAAAAAATGACGAAAATTTACCTAAAATGATAATATCATATTTAAGACCTAACTCTAAGGAAACTATAATAAACTAAAGAACTAAAACTATCAGCTAAATTATCATACAAATTCAACATAGGTATATATCTTAGATGCATTAATGTGCAACATTTTGTAAAAGTGTTAAATAACTTAAATATAATTTATTATTTTAAACTAAGAAAAATATCAAATAATTTCGGTGGAAAATTTTGACAGTATTAGTTCTATAATCGTTCAGGGGAAATGGGAAGTTCCTTTTTACCAAGTTTAGAGTCCATGCAAGTTCATGTGACCAGTTCAATAATATTCTGTACAATTTGATAGATGGATTAGTAAATATCCCTAATCTCATTTTATAGCACTTAAAAAATTAGAGGTGAATTTTTTTGAGTAAACGTTTGACACAGAGGCAACAATCTGAAATGCATGCACTAATTCATATGGATAGATCTAATCAGGGGTGAAAACTTTTGCATATATTCACAGTAAAACCAATTACGTGTACAAGATTAGCTTCCTATTCAAAGGCTCTAATGAAGTTCTCATTGTGAGACCACTTCAAATATTTTAAATCCAATCAAAGTATTCTGTAATTTCTTTGTTTTTTGCCTTACTTAAACTATATGGGATTTGGAATTGATTGAATTATAAAAATGCAGAAATTACCTGAAATTCCGAGAGGATTTCTACTCCAATAACCTAAATCATTAAAGAATGTAAAATTACAAACAATTTATAATTAGAACAATTAAAAGAAGTGGGTGCAAAAGTTTCTCTATAAATTAGCACACTCAAAAGGTACTTATCATAACCCATACTATTGGATTTGAATGTAAAAATATGAATGCATCTCACTCAAACTAAATCTCTCTGGAGCCTATTAGTGCTTCAGTCTCAAGAAGCCCAAAACTAAAAATGAACACATTCAACTGTAGAGTAAAAATCTTTCGTGTAAATAAAACAAAATAAAAAGAAGCTTTGAGCCAAGACACGAACATAAATGAAGGAAATTCTTTATAGGTTGAAGAAAAGTTAGTAAAGGGAAGATGGAAGATAATCCCACAATAATATTGATAAATGATGGAATTGGGGAAAACGTACCACTATGGGAGCATCTATTGTACGCCCTTTCCCATTTGTGGAGGCTTAAGATGTATCACTGGCTGAATGTTTATAAGCCTATCGATACAAGGCACAAAAAATATTAACTCTCCATTATAGACCATAAACAGTAAAAAAAATTGAAATAAATTGAAAAGGAATAAAGAATCACAATAAGGTAAGGGGTTGATTCTCCTTCCCTTTTACCCTTTCCTTTCTCCCAAAGTTACTTTTCATGTTTTCTCTTCTGTAAATACAGAAACAAATATTAATGGAAACAAAAACTTATTGAAGTAAGAACTAAATATATGAAAGCACCTGATTGTTACATACATTTCCAGAAATGAGGATGTTATCCATGTTGATTCGATGATGATTGGCCGAAAAAATTTAGGTTACACGATTAGTCAGTCTAATGCGGTAACGCAAAATGAAAATTATTAAACACTATGAAATACTTAAATAAGAGCGCGTAATGGAAACTAAACCATTAGAAGGCAGTGCTTAGTTGAATTTAGTAAAAACACAAAGATTATAGGATGCAACACACTATTCAAGGCAAAGAGTAATTTAAAGACAATCGAAGTAAATGCAGTAGCCTAAACAATAATATAAAGGGCCTTGAATAATGAAAATTACAAATTGATAGCATCAATAGTAGTTTTGAGAGTTTATATAGAGTTATACACATAGAAACATCCAACTATCACATTCATATTGCCGTCAATCACCAAAAAACTTTTTTGAGTCCTCATAGCTCATTTACTAATGAGGTTAAAATGACGAATACCTTCATGGTTTCCAATGAAAAAATGCATTAATAGTAGTAAAACTGCCATATCTATCATCAACTAAATAAACAACAAAGTTAGTGATTGTCTATAAACCAAATAATCAAATGAAAAATAAAAAAAAAGTTAACAAATACATAAACTTTGAACCAATAATTTAGTTATACATGCTCACCACCAAATGCTTCTTCTAAAATAATCCATGTCTCCATCAAAAGAAACCTACCGGTATTCAAAATCTGACTTGGACATTATGCCAAACAAAAATGAAAATGTAAAAGAATAATTTAACTTACTAAGCTTTCAGACATGCATTTATAAGATTCTTGACTTAGAGACCTTCACCAGGATTTGTTGCATATCTCGTATTCATTCAAATATTTAGAGATCCAAAATAAAATATCATGGTCCATAAAGTAATAACGTAGACACAATAAACATGAAAAAAATAAACCAAACTTAATTATTCGCACAAATCTGAGAAAATATAACAAACTTAAAATGTTAGGAAAGAAATGTTTGCACAAATATGTATGTTTGTGTTAATGCATCTATGCATGTGTCTATACGTATGCATAAATATATGACCGATATATCCAAATCTTACCCCCCCCCCCCCATATCTAAAACCATAAACCCCCCAAAAGAAGGGAGACCTAACCCTGGAACCTAAATTCACCATTTCAAAAATCCCAAAAAGTACCAAAATGAAATATATTTGATGTGTAAGGAAGTTGAAAATAAAACCCATGGTTTAAAGTCTTCAATTTCAAACCGAAATGGGGATTTATTCGACAGATCTATGAGCATGTGCGTATGTGTGTGTGTGTGTGTGTATGGGCGAGGGAGATTAACTACAGGAGTGTGATGTGTGTGTGTATGTGTGTGTGTGAGAGAGAGATAGAGAGAGAGGTGGAGGCTAATGAGTGATAGATACGTGAGATAGAGAGGGAAATATTGAGGGAGACACATGAGTGAGAGGTAGAGAGAATGAGCCTAAGTTTTTTGGTTCGAGATTCTAAGTCATTTTCTCTCATTTTCCATGTCATAAGTTCATCTAATGACATGGAAGTCAATGAGACTCTTGGATTGTAATTGATGGGCAAACAATAACCGTTGGATCATTTGGAATGGTAAAAGAACCTTCCCCCATAGTGTACACACACACACACACACACGCACACACACACACACACACACACATATATATATATATATATATATATATAATCGTATTATTTACCTTACATGAACATGACCCAAACAAAACGCAACACAAAACGATATTTTAATACGAACATGGCACAACAATTTTTTTTACCTAACACGAAGTGACTCAAATAAAGTACGACATGAAATTGTGTTCTTACCTACCACAAAAATGATGTAATTAAAACCCAACATGATAAACCTAATACAAACATGACAAAATAAAACGCGACACGTTATTATATCATAATTTTTACCGAACATGACGTACCCCACTTGAAACATGACACAATCTCTCTTTACCTACAACGAACACTATCCAAATAAAATGTGACACAACGCGATTTTTTTTACATGCCACATAACCACCCAAATAAAACGTGACAAGACATTAAATCGTATTTCTTACCTAAAACGAACACTACATGATTATAACACGACTTGAAATCTCTTTTATCAAATACAAGCGCGACCCAAATAAAATGCAACAAGGTACAAATCGTATTTTTTCAACTAGCATGAACATGAACTTTTTTATTTAACAAGAGAACAACCCAAATAAAATACGACATAACATAAAATCCTAGTCTTTTTACCTAACACAAACACGGCCATAATTAAAATACGACCCATCTTTTTTTTGTTTTTACATAAAATGAACACGACACAAATAAAAGACGAGAATGCATGAGATCGTATTTTTTTTACCTAACATGAAGACAACCCAGTTAAAACACCACATGACACGATTTTTTTCCTAGCATGAAAACGACCTAAATAAAATGCAACATCACACAAAATCGTATTTTTTTACCTAATTTGAACATGACACAAGTAGAATGTGACACGACATGTCATATATACGTGTATAAATAGTTTACAAGTATATACTACATGTAAATTATTTTACTATAAATTGTTAATTAGATGAAGATATTTTTCCTTTGTTAGTAAGAGGGGTAAGGAGATAAGGAGAAAAGGTAAAGAGAGAGATGATATGTTGAACAAGAATTTCTAAACTCATGGAATATTTTAATATATATGATGATCCTCGATATGACCTTTCCTCACTGTTATGAAAATTGTACCCCTTGGGCCAAATGAATCGTCCTTAGGGGGTCGGTCACATAGGGTCTTCCTCACAGGATCAACCTCAACAAGGTCGGCAAAAATTAGACAAATAGCTATTAACGGGCAAAATTCGCCAGAAAAGGTCATTTCTGTCATTCCAAGACTATGCAAAATGATACACGTGATGAACATACACGTGAGAGGAATATTCATCTCCTCTATGAACCTTCTATAGAGGCACGTGTCACCCATCTAGTTGACCAAGTCAACAAGCATTTTATATGTGACTAGGGGTGCACATTACACCCCAAGCCACCTATAAATAAGCATTGTATTGTGTAACTGGGGGACTAAGTCATTATTCATTCTTTCAAGTACTGAAACCCCATCTAAACACCTATTAGAGAGATAAAGTACCATTGTAACTTATATAACACTTATGAATTAAATGAGAGATGAACTACACCAAAGTGGATGTAGGCCAGGTTGTTGAACCACTCTAATTCTGTGTTTGATCTTGTTTAATGTCTTTAATTACTACATTTATTATTTATCACTCTCGTTTATAATGAGTTTCACATATGACTCACTGAGTTCCTTCTATTTGTTTGAGATACCATTTTCAAATACCATCAATATATATATACGCACTTGTGTGTATCTGCATGTTTTTGAACATAAACACACACGCACGTATATATATATATATATATATATATATATATATATATATATATATACGAGAGAGGAAAGAGAGAGAGAGACGGAGACAGAGAAAAAGAGTTGTCAGCGAGGGTGTGTTGGGGAGAAAGAAAGAGCGATGAGTGAGATGGGTGGGGGTTTTGTGTGCATTTTAGTATGTGACCTGGTTATGATTCCATAAAGATTTGGTTTTCCAATTATCTCCAAAAGTTATGGTTTTCAAATTATCTACAAAATTTATGGAATTGGGATCCCAAACAGATCCTTAATTCATTTTGTTAGGCTTCTAAGAGGTTTGCGCTATCACAGGAGCTCTCATCAGGTTTCTAGAGCTCTAGAGCTTTATTGAACATTTTGGGTACACACATCATTCTCAATATTCTAATAACCTCATATTTAAATCGATCCCAAACTTGTATATAAATAAACTGAATGTGACTTGAGCTTGATTAATAGTTAATTGAACTGGGTTCAAACCAAATTCAAAAATTCAAAAATATATCAACATTTGACTTGTTTTTCAAATTGATTAACCTTGAACTAATGTACAACCAAATCTAAATAAATCCTACTTATGAAATCGACATATTTCTCCGTGCTTTGGACCTGAATTGTCTCGTATATAGTCTGCAAAAAAATATTCTCAATGTTTCAATGGTCATAAATAGTAGTGGAAATTTTTTGACGTCACATAGTTACACAACTCAAGTTCGATAAATAGTTAAAAGGTTAGGGTAGATGTGATACCCTGTATATTTTTATAATTATGTTGATCATGTCATTTATTACATTATACAATTTTTTAATTCAATTTAAATATCATCCTTAATATTAGTCATAACAAACAATAAATATAGTGATTGGAGTACAATAAGATATATCCTTGCAAAGGTCCTTTTTGTGTGTTCTTTAGGTGAAAATAATTTTACCAAAACCTTTTTCCAATTTTAATACGCACCAATTTTGTGAACCAATTTTACTTAACCCAATTTTATATTGTTAATCCTAAACATGCATCTAGCGAGACTAAGCAAGTAAAATAGAGTAAAGTCCACAAAACACACAGATGTACGAGGAAAACACTAAGGAAAGAAACTTCAGACGGCCCAAGCCAGACAATCACTATGATACGATTTTACGAAGAACAGACAATAGACTTACTCAATGACTCGATCCCCACAAGTCTTGACGCTCTTCTATGTTTCAATCACTCCTCCACAGTGCAATGCAGGAGTCCATCTATGCCAAGTTCACAACACACGAGTCAACATGTGCCTCGGTATCCACCGATACAGCTTCAGTAACCGTCTATGGTTCAAAACATGAAATCCACCACTTCTTCACGGCAATCAGCATGTACGGAGTCCACCGCACGGAAATATGTTCTTCTAATAATGGAAGAACGAAACCATGGTGTAAACACAAGCTATTTATAACATATTGTATGTAAACTCAGATCTTGTAAAGATAAAGGATGTTTTTAACTTTGGAAACCTTTGTAACAAGTGCAGGAAAACGTATGAAATATGTTTTGTATTTTATGTCCTGCACTCTCGTAATTCTGAGCAAAAGAGACCTTAAATAAAAACTTTAAGTTAGTGCATCGTTTGAACGATATTGGCTTGTCGTTCGAGTGATCTGACTATCTTGTTGGACCGAGAAGTCCATTTCGTTTGAACGACGTTTTCGTGTCGTTTGAATGACTGTAGATGTCATTTTTCATACGACTCTAAATAATATTTATCTCAGAAAAACTCGACTTAAAAACATTTTAAACAAAATGACATCCTTAAAAAATATATACCGAGTATCCTTAAACTAGTATGCATCCATACCTGAGAGAATCACAAAAAAAAAAAAAAAAAAAATTTAAGACGTGAAACGTGCACCAAAACTATGGCATGGTCATCTTTAAAGCTTGGCGGCTACGTCTTCAACACAACATCATAGACTATATGGAAATCATGACAAGTAAAATATATCATATGACTCAAAGTGGGTTTTGTCTGAAATAATGCCAATACATACAAATTGACCATTTGGAAATTTGTCCTTATAAATCTCCCCCTTTGGATATTTCGGGACGAAATCAAAAAGTGAAATTCCTATGCCGAGTCGTCATGCCGAAAGACCTAAACCCCATCCTATAAACCCAAAATCAATGTAGTTGCAAAATCTTGAATCTCTGAAGAATACCAACACACATGAAAAAGACAAATACCAAGTGAAGTATGGAGGAACAAATGATATATAATCAACCAACAAACATCGCCCCCTACATCACATATCCATCTCTCCCTGTTTTTGTCTCGAATAGAAAACTAGTGAGAAAAATAAACATATAACCAAATATCTAGCATGAAAATATCATAGAAATAATCTAATAAACATGATGAGCAAGATAAAAATAAACAGAGTATCTCAAATCATAGCTAGAAAATAATCACAAATATGAATCATCAATATCAGGAATGATGTGACTAAACAAAATCAGTGCAATGTGATAATCAAGCATGAATAATCAATATTTATTGCATATAAATTGTCCAAACAACCCAGAAGCACCAAAACAGTGTAATATCAACACATATATGAAGCAAGTACTGAAACAGATCGAAGACTAAAAAATTCAAACTGGGTCATTTAGGCGACAATGCTAGGTCGTTTGAATGACTGAAGCATGTCGTTTGAACAAGGTAAGAAATGACTTAAAATAGTATCACAGTGCATGAAGTAACCATTTAAAGCCCTATCTCGTGACCCATCTAATGACCATACTTCACACTTATTGTAGGTCATTTAAAATGTCATTTAATCAACAGATCTAACGATAGGGACACGTCGTTTGAACGACATCCCAAAGTCATTCTAACAATGTCAAAAATCATCAATTCCAGCTCTAAAAATATGCAGCATTTGCCCAATGAAGAAAATCTCAAAATAACAACTGGAAGATCGAAACAATAGCAAACCATATTAAAAAATATACAAAAATAATGTGAGTTACATCCTAACATAGTATCGATCTGCCTAAATAAGGTTATGGAATGCATGAGCGTGAACTATAACAAAGGAATCATAACTTAAACACATCGAAATGATCAAGAAGCTCTAATTGATATCTAAATATCATCAAACTTAGTTTTAACCATATGTGAAAATTAATATATTAAGCTCAACACACTAAACAAATAACATGCACAAAAATCTAAAATTTTGATGATTCTACCAAATAAATAGCGTCATGACACGATTTTTAAACATTTGGATTCGTAGTGCAAACCTATTGTACTTTTCCCTCCAAAACTCCCTCATATATTCATATACCGTTTTCTAATTATTTTTACGTTTCTACTTTCTCACGATTGAGAAATCTTATTGGCCCTTTTTGGCATATATATGATATTTTAAATGCCTTAATTTTTTCTTGGGCTTTTTTTAAACGGTGACTTTCATGTTGAGTTTATTATACTCTTGCAGTCCTTTTCTGTTCACAGTAATCATTTTTCTCAATTTAAACAATATCTATCCTCGTGGGCAACCGTTCTTATATGCACACCTCCTTCTAAGTCTAATTATACATAGATGAAAAAATTGAGAGGAGAACGTCTCACCAAACTCAAATATGCATGATAAGTCAAACATTCATGTAAGCTTGTGCATGTGTGTGCGATGGCATATATACAAAGTCGAATCAAAATGCAAATTACCTTTGAAAAACCACCATTAATCAATGGTTAAGATCATTCTAGGCATTTTATAATTATGACCAAATGTCTTAGCCATGTGGATAATGAAACGATGGGGACCAAGAACACTAATATGCCACATCAAACATGTAAAATAACGATACAAAAATACATCAAAAATCTTTTTGTGTTTTTCCAAAAATATATGAAGCCAAAAATATTTTTGCATTTTTTCAAAAATATATCAAAAGCAAAATGTTTTTGTATTTTTCTCATAAGACTCAATAAAAGAAAAATATAATACAAAATGTCAAACATGTCACTACACTAGCAAGATATATATCATGAAGCAAAGACTAGTGTATGACAAACATGGTTAACATAATCATCCTTTAGATTTTGCATGGGAAGAATTAAGTGCAACTAAACAAGAATTATGAAATTTAAGTCCTAAAGTATCTAAGTCTGATTTTCTAACCCAAGTAGGTGTGTAATAAAGCATGGGGGTTTGGGGAACCGAATTGACTTTATTCCTAAACATTTTAGGAGCATTTTTAAGGTCATAGCAATAACGTCTAAGGTGACCCTTCTTACCTCAATGATTTCAAGTGTAAACATGACGAGGAATGTGACCTAAATGTCGAATTTTCCTAGCGTTCCTAGTTGGCTTTCTCATATGATTGGTATTGTCTTTAGGAATGGGAGAAATACGATCATTGAAGCCTATACCACACCTATCATCCTTGATTTGGATGGTTCCTAAAATCCTATCCAAACTTTCTGACCTAGCCTCCAAATCAAACTTCACCTTACTCGAGTCTCTCAATCTCTCCTCAATCTCACTAATTCTACACTCAAGCAAATGACGAGACTCCTCAAACTCCATAATCTCCTTCTTCCTAGCCTCCATCAAACCACAAAGACTATCTCTCTCACCTTTAACGTACTCTAATTTCTCTCGAAGAGTATTCTCTCGTGCCCTAAGATCCTCAATCAATGCATCGTTATTTTCTATAGAACGCTCTTCCAACTTAGTTTGCAACTTCAAGTTTGACTTTTTCACCTTCACCTTTTCCTCATACAAATCATTGAAGGAAACTTGCAACTCACTTATATCTACCTCATTATCCTCAATCTCCTCACCCTCACTCACTTGGGATTGACACGTAACGGCCTTGGAAGTGTCATTCACATGACTATCTTCATGAGAATATTTATCCTTGTCACTCACATGAAAAAACATAAAAGGGGTATAGTTACGCTCAATGGGGGAATCTCCTCCCTCTTTCGGTTCATTATTACTTAAGGTGGCATTATATACAATCGATTTCTTGCCCTCCCTCTTAAGTATAGTGGGCACTTCGCTACCTTATATCCATAACCCTCACAACCAAATAACCTATCCTACTCATCCCTTTTATCATTCTCACTTCGATTCTTAGGGACGTGATCAGCCTTGTTGTTCTTGAATTTCTCAAGTCTTTTGGCATCTTTCGATTGCTTTTATAACTTGAGAAACTTTTTGAACTTCTTTGACAACAAGGCTACATCTTCGAAATCGATGTCAAATTCATCATCCTCCGAAACTTTTGTTTCCTCATTCTGGGCTTTTAAATCAATGCCCTTTTCTTTCTTTGGTACTTTATTGGAGGTAAACATGTCAAGCCCATAAGTTTGTAGGTCACCTACAAGCTCTTCTAGTTTCATTAATCAAGTAAACCCAAGGAGTTTAAAACGGTTACTTTTGGATCAAATCTACTAGGCAACAACCTTAAGATTTTATCTATGACTCGATTATCGATTATTTTCACTCCCAAGTTAAACGATGAGCTGACAATATGGTATAATCTAGTATAAAACTCATCAAACGTCTCACTCTCTAACATCTTAATCATCTCAAATTGGGTGGTGAGATTTTGGTGTTTAAATGCCCTAGCCATGTTAGTTCCCTCGTGAGTAAGTGCTAGGACATATCATTCCCCATTTCAACATTTCACACATCAGAATCCGAGTATACTCTTTCGGTGTGATAGAATAAGAAATATCATGTAAACCTTTAGAATTATATAGTGCAACTTTGTATTCGGCTTCGGTCCATGACTTAATAGGTTTTAAGTGTGTGGCCTCACCCTCTCTCATGACTGGTGGTGTACACACTTTTTCTATCGCTAACCAAGCACACTCATCTATGGCCTTAAGTGCACTCTTCATTCAAATCTTTCAATAAGCATAATTTGACCCATAAAAAACTGGTGTTCTTAAACCTTCATAAATACCGAAATTCATACCTAAAGATAAGTGGGATCACTCACACAATAAAATAGTATTTCTATCTCCGATACCAATTTGTAAAGGACCTTTTTATGTGTCCTTTAGATGAAAATAATTTGTCCAAAACATTTTTTCAATTTTAATATGCACCAATTTTACGAACCAATTTTACTTAACCCAATTTTATCTTATTAATCCTAAACATGCATCTAGCCTAATTAAGCAAGTAAAATAAAGTAAAGTCCACAAAACATGCTAATGTATGATTAAATAACTAAGGGAAAAAACCTCGAACAATCCAAGCTAGACAATCACTCTGATACGATTTTACAAAGTACAAGCAATATACTTACTCAATGACTCGATACCCATAAATCTTGATGCTTATTTATGATTCAATCGCTCCTCCATAGTTCAGTACATGAGTCACCTTATGCCAGGTCCACAACACATAAGTCCACGTGTGCCTCGGTACCCACCGATATAGATTCGATAACCGTCTATAATTCAGAACACGGAGTCCACCGTTTCTTCACCACAATCATCATGTACAGAGTCCACCACATGAAAATAGGTTCTTATAATGATGGAAGAATGAAATCGTAGTGCAAACACAAGATCTCTATAAAAATATGGTATGTAAACTCATATCTTGTAAATACAAATGATGTTTTTCACTTTGGAAAACTTTATAAATAGTTGCAGAAAAACGTATGAGTTATGTTCTGTATTTTATATTCTGCACTCTCATAATTCTGAGCAAAATAGGCCTGAAATAAAATTTTAAATTGTCTCGTCTTTTGAACGATATTGGCATGTCGTTCGAACAATCTGTCCATCTCGTTAGAACAAGAAGTCCATTTCATTTGAATGACTTCCACATGTAGTTTGAACGATTGTAGATGTCATTTGATCCTTCAAACATAAGGGAAAGATCCATAGGACTCTAAACAATATTTATCTCAGAAAAACTCGATTAAAAAATATTTTAAAATCATTTTAAAAAAAATAACATCCTTAGAAAATATGTACTGAGTATCCATAAACCAATATGAATCCATGCCTAAGAGAATGTCAAAAGGCCAAATTTTGAAGAGGTGGAACGTGCACCAAAACTACGACATGATCTATCTTTGAAGCTTGACCGCTACGTCTTCAACACAATGTCATAGACTATATGGGAATCGTGACAAGTAAAATCTATCCTATGACTCAAAGTGGTTTTTGTTCGAAAAAATGTCAATACATACAAATTGACACTATTTGAAAATTTGTCCTTACACATATCACCGCCAACTAAATCCTTAAATAAATCATAATCCAACGCTATAAAAAGATCCTAATACTAACATCATAAGATAAACCTCCTAAAATACAAGGAACCACAGTAATCTCCATCATATCAACTATAACATAATACATACTAAAACCGAAGTAACAATCCTCGCATCTCTGATAACAAAAATTAAATATAAGACTGGAACCTACAACCTCTTACTAGTGGTGACGTGTTATAGGAAAATGAATGCAAGACAGGACGATCGCGAGAACCTAAAATGGGTTTTAACATCCATGGTCAGGCCACAACAAGCTAATACAGTTACACACCTGAATGACAATTACATAAATAAATAATAACTCCAAAGATTATAATATTCCATAACTTGCATCATAGAGAACGTGCCTCACAATTCATTATATGAAATTTTCATTCATTACCTTTTAAAAATAATATTAAAGACCGTGTGAGTGCCTAGTACCCCACTCCCCCTGGAGGTAACTAGTCTTGCCATGCATATGCAAAAATTATAACACTAAAGTAAATCCCCATCCCAATAAATTCCAACCTCCACCATAGACGCCGCAAAATATCGCCATAAACTCAGCCTCCACTATAGACACCCCAAAATATCTCCATAAATCATCGTAATCGTGTTTGGTCCCCTGTCCCCTATGGGATCATCAAGCCCATGATAGGTATTCTAACCTCCACCATAGAAAGCTAAAAAAATATCCATCACAATATAAAATAAACAATCAAGCCCACCGAGAGGGTCATGCGTAAAATAATGATATATCTCCACTCTCAACACACTCCAACTAATTAGATTATAGTGTCGCTAATCATTTACTCATTTTTTACTTTATTTTAATTTTTATTTCCATCTATATATTCATTTCAATCTTCTCATTTTCTAGTTATTCTTTTAATAATTCTATTTAAAATTTTATTTTCCAAAAGTCTCTTATTCTCCATATATCTTATCCCAACATTTTTAGCTTTCTCGAGAAAGGGATTAAGCATAGCTTATCCATAAAGTCTGTAGGCAACTTGAATAAAATTGAGGCATTAAATATGTCTACAAATCTCTTAAAATAATATTGTTCCATAGGATTACTAGCAGGGAGAATTATAAGTCTCATCATCATTACTAAAACTAATCCCAACAAATTATAGAGATTCCAGATAAATTGACAATTATACGAGAACATTACTAATCAACATATATGGGTTGTTAATTATTATAATTGAGAAAGAATGAGGAAACTATAAAATTTCTAATAACGTACAATTAGAAGGTAAGATCGCATATAAATCTCTGATACCAATTTGAGAATGCTATGTGATATTGATTGTATGTGGATTCGCAAATTTCCAATTTTAAACTTATTTAACTAGATGTCAATTTTTTATCCAAATTAATTAAACCCTAACACATGCATCTAGGTGTATAAATCATGCCATCACAAATAAACATAAAAATTACTGACACACAAATTTCAGGAAAATATCCCCCGCAAGGGCAAAACCTTTAACACTTACATAAATTTTCAATAAATATTTTGCAGAACAATCACATAGGTTACGACCTAAAATTAGCAATGGATTAACCGCAACAAAACCACATGGACTGCAACTCTATCTTCAGAAATAAATACCCCCAAGCATTCCCAAGTGACCGCAGTCATTAGCTAACACCTCTCTCAAGAGCTACCAAGTCAGCCGTAGAGATTTTGTCTCAACAAGATGAACTTCACCAAAGTTGTATCTTGGCTTCCAAAAAAATTCATTAAATCTATTGGGATGATTTGTGAATTGAAAACAAAGTTAAAAATCCCTAAATGAGAAGACAAAAACTCTGCATTTTGTATTTTTCATAGATTGAAAGACTCAGGTTTTCTCCATCAAAATGGACTCATTTAAGAGTTATTTATAAAATATTTGAGTCGGCTTCTTCGTTCGAACAACAATGGGAGGTCGCTCGAACGACTTCAAATGTCATTCGATCCAAGGTTATCGTTCGACCTATCAAATGGGGTAAGAATTCCAAAACAATAGCATGTCATTTGATGAAATGGATCAATCGACCTTCGATCGAGCTATCTCGTGAGATGCTCTATCGCTTGAAGCTGTAGTTTGAAAGACTTTGTCCTGTCGTTTGAACGACATAGACATGTCATTTGAACGATGTCAGTGAAAAATATTTTTTTATTAAAACTCCGCCTCAGGACTTAAAAAATTATTTTGATGAAAAATGACGCCTCGAATGTTTAAAAACATTTTAGAAAAATTATCCCAACACTTTAAATGAAATAATAAGAGACTCAAAAACAACTTTACCAAAATCTATCTCGCAAATGCTTGTTTATTGAAGAATGTTGATATTCGGATCCCTTTTGATGCATGAATGAATTTGAACTTTTCTTCGACGGTTGTAGCGGAATACGACATATTCTAATGTAAACGGACTATGTAAAATATGTCCTTATAAATCTCCCCTATATTTATGCCGATTCAAAATAAAAACATTCGAATTATCAAATCAAATGTCCTATACAAATATAATACCCTCCCATGAACCCAAAACTGAAAAGGTACTAAAAATGCAAGTCTTTTAAACTTTCTTCAACTCGAAATCTCCAAATCTCTATCTTTACTTTGTCATCATCAAGGTGTGAAAAATAATCATCCTCAAGTTTTTTACTTACATACATGAGACAAGAAACAAATACCTTCATTTAAAATGAGATAAACATAAATCAAAATAGTCAAATCTCCCCCATTAAATCATAATTCATTCCCCCCCTTTTTAATTGTTCGAAATAGACAAGGAAAAGAATAAATAAAAATAAGCACAGGGTGTCACGACAAGAAAAGCAAATCAATTACGATCATCAAAGGATAAACTTGAAATCATTCACCAACTATTTTTTATTTTTTAATTTTTGAAACAAAAATAATTTACGAAAAAAATCCCACACCATGAATTTACATTAAGATTACCAAATCATGGAAACATAATGAATGGGTGTGAACATATTCAATAGGTAAATCAACTAAAACATACATAACAAATGTGCACGATGAATATGGATACTCTTAATTAATGAACTTCACAATCATCCTTAGGTATAAGAATTATTGAATTCAAACGACATCGATGTAATCAAATCAACAAATCAACGTCTAAAATGATTTTCACACCAACAACATCTAAAACTATTTAAGACTTTTTAAGACTTTATCAGGATGTGCAAACCCGTTAATATATTTCGAGTGAGACTTTCTAAATATAAGATAATGATCATATTTTTCTATTCAATTCTTTTCTTTTGAATGATCATATCAAACTAAACTAGTTTGGCCATGGCCAATTTTTTCAATGACACATTTTTTTTACTCTTTTAAATTCTTTTGGACCTTGGCTACTTTTTATATTGCCACACTTTTTTAGATCTGATTTCAATGGTGGCATAATCGAAAAGGATATTATTATTACCTTTCATAGCCCTTCCCCATATATATATATATATATATATATATATATTGAAATAAATTCCTCAGGGACAACAGTTATTACATGCGCTACTCTCATTGTCAAGTTTTATTGCATATGGTTTGTTTTAAAGATAGGATTGAGATGGAAACACTTCGGCCAACAAGTGATAGACAAGCATAATAATCAAACAAATCTGTGTAAGTGTTAATTAAAGTAAATCATGAGTTAAACATATAGAAAGTAATCTCAAATCTTATCTTAATGACTTCAAACATTATAAATCACATCCATGAAATGATGTATTGCCTCAAAACAGTGTCAAATAGTCACATGGATATGGAATGATGTCATGACTTAGTCATTCTAAATGTTCATCCATAAACGGTATAAACAAAATACAAAACTCTTTTGTCTTTTTCCAAAATTTTTATCAAAATAAAATCTATTTGGCCTTTTCACATTTTTTTAATAAAAATAAAAAAATCTTTTAGTATTTTTTCAAAAGTTTTCAAAAATAAAATCTTTTTCGTTTTTAAAAAAATATATCAAAATGAAAAAGATAAATACAAAAGTGGTACCGGCATAAAATATTATCATAAAAATCATCCTATGCTAGCAAACAAATCTAAACCTCAATCGTTAGGTGCGGTGGAGTTTTCCAAAGGTGGTGGCATTCTATGAAAAACATCCATCAAATCATTTGAAGTTTTGACTAAAACCTTAACTTGCTCTCGACTATGTGCAAACTCTCTCACGTAATCATCCGGAGCAACATGTATGGGTGTGGGTGTGGGATCACGTGGCAAAACTCTATGTGACACACTACCCAACTTAAAGCAAAATTCCCAAAGTTGTTCTCTCTTCTTGTAATGGGTGCAAACATACACGAGACTAGGTACACCTTTCCTAAAACATTTAGGATGCACTCTCCTATTTTGAATGGGATGCCTAGGTAGGTTGTGTTGAGAGCCATAAGGATCTATAACAAACTCGGGAATCATCTCTAGTTCAACATGGAAAGTAGATGCACCATCATGACCATTCCTAATCTCTTAACATTACCCAAAGTGGGATCGAGGAGAATCCTTGCTACCTTTACCTCCTAGGCTCATTTGAGATCTCTCTCTAGTTGGACCACACGAGCTTCAAGTTCACCCTTTTATCGACCTACGACGATCAACTGCTCACTCAAAGTAACCTTCACCTTCTGGAGTTGACTCACCGATGCCTCAAAATCTCAATCTCTCTCTCTCCAAATCTAAAACCTTAAGACCTAAATCCTTATTCAACTTCTTCGTCTTTAAGGTCTCGGCATATAAATATCTAAATGATATTTAAAAACGGATTTATGATGAATAATTGGGCACAATAAAATTATGGGTTCATGTTCATAGGGTTTGGGGTAAAATTTGGGGTTTAATGATAATTACATGTTGTTAAAGAGGATTTGACCCCAAAAATATATTAAGAAATGACCTGAGTGGGTTTAGAGAAGTTTAAGAACATTAAAATGCTATTGGGATGATTTTAGGATGAGTTTAGAGAAGAGAAAATTTGAGAAAAACGAATTCGAAATTTTTTGGACGTATTCTGCCATCTCGTTAGAAGACCTGCCCAGGTCGTTCGAACGAGACTTCTAACGAGATGACAGTACCCCTTCTAATGAGTTGGTAGTTCATTCGAAGACTTTTGTTCGAACGACACTCGTTCGAACGACCTCGTTCGAACAAGATTTCTAACGAGTTGACAGAATCGCCTTTTAGGCCTGATTTGATTTCAAACCTCTAGAAGACTTATATAAATGAATGTAACCCTTACCTTGTTGATTTGTGGATATAGTTTTGAGATTAGAAATATGTCAAGGATTGAGAACTTAGGATATTGTAGTAAACCGGGCGATATTTATGGGGTATGATATAAGTATTTAAAAACTTCGACTGGAGGGGATATTAGGACATAAATTTCCAATTGAGTCCATGTATTGTTTTGACTTAATTCTTTGAACAAAACTGTGTTTGTAATATGTCATAGGGAGATGTTTATTTTGTCATGATCCCACTTGGTCTATGACGTATTGAAGAAATTGAAGACGTTTCGGCAAAGCTTCAAAGATTTAATCATGCCGATGTTTATTTGGTGCACGTTTACTCGTCTTCAAGGTTAATTTCATTCCGAGATCACTCAAGTATGAATGTGTATAATTAATGGTGCTCAAAATTATTTTATAAAAGATAAGGATGTAATTTTTATAAAGAAAAATGTTTTTAAATATTTTAAAAAGTGTTTTAATGGTTTAAACTTCGTTTTATGATGATAAGCTCGAAATAGAGTTTGACTAAATTGAATCTCTTTGTTATGAGACGTTTTTATCAGAAAGTCAAACTTTCACGAGGTCGCTCGAACGACATTAGATCTCATTCGAACGAGATACAATGTCGCTCAAACGACATGCTTAAGTCGTTCGAACGACATGTTTTTCGAGGCGGTGTTTAAATCCTTTTTAAACAGTGTTTGCATCATAATTTCGGAGGGGTGCTTTCGGGAAAATAGCTTTACGAACCAGAACCTTATAGGCGACGTCTTGAGCCTCCTATAACCTAGTTGGGGCATTATGCCAACCCTCATCATAGCCTACCACCCATGCTACTCAGGGACCCATCCAGAACAAATATCAAAGCTTACTATTATCATGACTTAGACCCATCACCATAGTGTTTCTCTGTCGAGCTTCCTCTTCGGCCTCAGAAATTTTCATCTTCAAGTCATCATTTTATGACTAGACTAAAGAACTAACCTCACCAACATCCTTGGATTCTTCTAACTGGGCCTTTAAGTCATAAATCTCCTTTTTCATGGAGGCACTTACATCTTCCAAGTCCTTGAGGTCGTCCTTCAGCTCAACGACCAAAGTGGATTAATCTTTATAAGCATTAATCCACTTTTTTAAATCTTTACATGCGGTTAGAAATGCTCGTTGGGCCTACACGCTAGTATCTTACCGGAGAACATTATCTAAGTTACAAGAAGAAGGAATTTCCTCGGCATCAGTCTATAACAGCAAAAAAAAATAGGCAAATAGCTTATCATAAAAATAATACGCAAATTGGAACACTCAAAATATTATTTTCATTAAACGAAACAAAATAAAGGAAAAGCCGTTACAGTCTACGAAAAGGAAAAAGAATATATTAAGCAAGTAAAGGAAGAAAAAAACCTAGAACTATAGGCTTCACTTCTTCACCTGCTCTTATGTCTCAACCTTTTTCCCCTTGGTCTCCACTTCCTTCCCTTTAGGCACCACCTCCTTTACCTGGTCTGTAGGATGGTTGGTAGGAGGCTCATCATCAACAGTAAGAGGGGGACCTGGATGGTGCATCCAAAATAATTCTGATTTAGAAGGGACTCTAATTTCTACTAAGGCATTATCCTAGCCCTTCTTGAATCTTGTCTTATGAGCATAGCCGATCTGAACCCTGGTGTCATTATACGCCTCGCTCCATCCTTGCTCAAAATTGGCATCCTTAAGGGCAAGGATCTTCTACACCACATTAGTCAATCGATAATTCTCCACCTTTACATGGTTATTCTCGGATTTCAAGGAGGCCATAACTTTGACGATGGTATTATTTTCCTTCTTATGGGCCTTCTTGGCTTTGAGCATGATCTTCTCTAACTTCTAGAGGGCCTCAGGTAATTCATTATTTTTTTGGAGTGGTCAGCATGACCCAAAAGATTGGTAAACTCTATCATAAACTACAAAATGTGAAAAAGATCAAGTGTTTGAAGATTTAATAGATAGCAATCAACTTGACTTAATACAACAAATAGAAAGAATACTCTTACCTAGGACAAAGTTTGGGATGCTCAGAGAGAGAGATGGTTAGGTACCGGTATCTTAAGTCGCACACGATCAGTTGCGAGCACCGCCCCCTCAGTAAACTGGGGGCAAGGGATAGATTTTGGGCCACAAACTGTTCTTTAAGGATATTAGAGAGAGAGGGGGAATACTGACCTTTTTTTAGAGGGTTATAAGGGACCTCTTTTTCTATTCTTCCTTATTCTTCTCCTCTTCCTTCCTCCTCATCTCCTTTTTTTCTTCTTGGCAGCCAAATTTGGGTCATCAGACTTATAGGATTCTCCCTCTACCTTCTTTTAGGACTTAGCCCGGGCAAAGTGGATCACATCATCATCATTAGAAACCAATAACACTCTAATCTTGGTAGGAGCCATTGGACCTTCCTCCTCCTTATGCTAAATTGACCCAACGTCTAATGGCTCGAAAGAAGAAGAAGTTTCCTCTTTCGGTAAAGAAAGATCAGGTATATCATCCACCGGGCGAGCAATGAAGATGCTTGTGGTGTTGGTGTATTAAATCAGAAAGGCCATTGACCGGGAATGTTCACCATCAGGCAGACTATCTGTAATCCTCCAAGCTTTCAGGAGGTCTACAAACTTAATGTCTTCGAAGGAGGGCTCTCTATTCTTTTTACGACCTATTCATTAGATAATAAAAAATCAAAATCAACAGCAATAGAACTAATAGTAAAGCAATCAGCAAATCAAATAATCAGGTGTTATCTATGTGATCATCCTAGCAATCATGTCACAGAAATCATGTGTAATCTTTTCCCTTAGGGAGTGATGGATGTTTCCAATTCCTAGCGCTAAAAACCTGATCCCAATACCCCTTGTTGGAATCAGGGAGGTTTACGACCAATTCCCTTTCAACCGTCCTTGACTTAAGATAAAGGAGTCCTTCAGAAGTGCGAGACGGGGAGTAGTAAAACATAATCTTAGGAATGCCCAAAGTGGTCCCATAGTGCTCATTTATGTGATTGAACCTATTGACTATTCACTAAGTATTGGGGGCAAACTGAGCACGGACCACCCAGAAGAAATAAAAAGACTTTAAAAATAAAGAAGTTGGGGGAAATGTTAACCCCCTTAGACCATAACTAAGGTTTGAATCCAGTGTTCCCCTTCGACATCTCTCACATGTTTGGGCATGGGGACACAGTCGATTCCTACCCAGGAGGGAATAGAATAAGTTTTTAAAAATTCCTTTATGCCCTTCCCATAAATAGTTGACATGGTCGGAGGAATAAAACTACCACTATTAAAGACAAGCACTAGAAAGAAGAAGAAAACTGAGAGAGGAAGGAGTAAAGTTGAAGACTTACAAAGATGGAAAAATGCGAAAGGAAGCCCTGAAGATTTTGATATGCAGAAGATCAAAGGAAAAGTGACGGTTTGAGAGTGTATAAACCTTGTTTGAATCCTCGTGCATAATCCTAGGATGCGGCTCTCGGGGTGGGTTTTAGCACTTCACTTACTGCTCGGATGAGCATACCCTTGAAACCTCATCATAAGTACGAAGTTATTGCCATGTCGATTTACATTTACCAACAAGTTTCAAAGATGGCTGAGCCCAAACAACGAATAAAATCTACTGGTCCAAATAAATCTCAACCCAGAGATTTTAGGGGCAATTGTGGGGGCCTTATTATTAATTAGGCCCAATTAAGGGGTGGACAACTAGGCCCATCTGGATTTCAACATGCTAGGCCCAAGCTACTTAAAGATCATAAGTGATTGCATTTATCACATGGATAAATACAAATATTTATCACGTTAAGGTCGATAAGCTCAAACGGTTCCCAACAATCTCAGGGGAGATATTCAAAGAAACTAAATGAGCCAATAACAATTTGGGGGAGTTCCTTATATAAATCAATTGATTTGAATCACTATAAATGTAACCCTCACCCTTAGATGAAAGGGATGAAAAATTTGATACTGGAGACAACTTGATAGAAAAATAGCGACCTCTCCGTGGACGTGAGAAAGTTGTTGAACCATGTATATTCTTGTGTTGTGTGATTAATATCCCTATCTGTTCCTTAATTGCTTTCTGGAATCTTTCTTTATTGTTATTAATTTGCACTCACAAGACACATCCCTTTAGATTCCATATGCTGGCCCTATTTATCGCACCTATGGAAACAGACACACTCTTACATTGAAGTGGTGAAGGATTGGATTGATTCATCTTCAGAAATATAATGGAAGGGCAACTCAAACGATAATTTCACTTTACAATCATCTTCGAATATTGTTATACATAAGTGATGCACTCAATACTCTTCATTTCCATACGGTATGGAAGACTTCCTAAAAAAGTCTCTATTTTCATGTGGAAATTTCTCAATAATATTCTTCCCACTGATGATGCCATCACCAAACTTAAAATTCCATAGCTTCCAGATGTTATTAGTGTGTTCTCCATCAATAAAAATTTACTAATCATTTTTTCTTTAAAGGAGAAGTGGTCTCTTAGACTTGGTATCATTTTGGAAGGATAATGGGGATAAATTCAAATACAATTAGCATTAGAGGTAATTTGATGGGATGGTAAATAAAGACTAAAGGTACAGGCCTTAGAGCTACTCTCTCCACTCTAATTCCTAGTTTGATATCGTAGGAGCTTTGGAAAGGAAAGAAGGAATAGATTCAAGTACAAGAATTACCCTATGAAGACTGAGGCTACTATTTTAAAATTTTAGCATTCCATTGGAGATATTTTTAGAGCTAGACCTTTCTTAGGGAGTAAGTCTAGACTTTACTATGATTTCATCAATGAATTCAAAGTTCTCTGTGAATTGATCTCGTACTTGCCTTTGGAGAAGGGCTTTTCTTCTCTTTATGAATAAAAGTATCTATTTTCCTTTAAAATAATGAAATTAACAGAATATGAAAGTGGAAAAAGAGTTATAACAATTTTGTTAAGTTGAAATTTTTTAGTTCCCTTTTTGTATCGATTGATAAACTGATAGTTTGTTGAGACCTTACTTTATAAAGACACATTATTAACACTGATTAATGAGTATATAGATATGATTGACTTGATATTATATGGTTTTTTTACTGCACTCTGTTTCATGACCGGTTATCTCTTTACACTCTTGATATTATGAAACAATTATGAATCATATGGTGATTCAAATAGTTAATCCCTTTATACTATTTGGTGAACCTTGTTTAATATATTGATACTAATTGCTAATGTTATTTAAAAGAATATACTATGGTATTCATTTCATTTACTACTTTTTTGGGTTATGTTACTTATTTGGAAACGTAATGTAATACCCCGTATTTTTATGATATTTATTTATGGGATTAATTGAATTAAATGTGTATTAATTGGGAATTAATCCGGATAAAAATACTAGCGATATGCGAGTTGGTATTTGATTTATGAATATTGAAATTATGAAATTTGTCGTGAGATTGAAATACGGCAATTTGGAAATTTTGTTGGGACGCGTGTGACAGTCGCCTCAGGAATATTATTATTTAATTAAAAAGTGATTTTTAATTCTATTAACCGTATGGTCGTTTTGAGTGCGCCAACGCGTCCGGATGGGTCGAAATAGTCAGAAAACACTAGCCGGGGGTTTAGTTTGGGTCCCGGGGCATTTTTAGGCCATACCGGCAACGTAAAGGGGTAGTTTGGTAATTTTCAATTTTTGGGAATTAAAACCAACGAAAATTAGGAAATAAAAATCTGACTTGGTAATTACCCACTAACTACACCTTATGATCAAATGGGCTATGGGGGTTAGTAGAATTAGTTCCAAAAAGATTCCTCAGGCAAACCCTAGCCACCATTGTCACCTTGGAGAAGAAGACTTGTAAAGAGAGAGAGAGAGGAGAATTCTGCAGAGTGAGAGAGAATCATTCAGCAATTCGACATCAAAATCAGAGATATACATAAGGCAAGTGGTTTAATTTCATTAGTTGCAGAGAATGCTTCTTCCATGCGTAGGAAATGGATAAAATTGTATTGTTTTGAAGATTGATGAAAACCCATTAAATTGGAATTTGAAACTTGTATTTTGATGAGGAATTGCATGTAGAATTGTATGTAGGTGATTAATCTGATGATAATATATTTTGGATGAAACAAAAACGGATTTAATTAGGCTCATTGGGGATTTAAGAATTTCTAGGGTTCATGTTCTTGAAATTGGGGAAAAATGTATAGATTTGATATTTGGATGATGTTTAGAATGAATTAACCCCACACACACGTTAGTATGTGACCTAAGTATGTTTAGGGACGATTAGAAACCTTGAACAATTGTTGGATTGATGTTTAGATGAGATTAGAGAGGAAGAAAAGTTGGAAAAACGAAAAAAGGAATTTCTGGGCTCGAAACTGGCCTCTCGTTAGAAGACCTGCCCAGGTCGTTCGAACGAGCTCGTTCGAACGAGCTTCTAACGAGTTGATAGTTTTCCTTCTAACGAGGGGAATGTTCATTCGATGCCTATCGTTCGAACGAGATCTCGTTAGATTCCCAGTTCGTTCGAACGAACTCTCGTTCGAACAGCCTCGTTCGAACGAGACTTCTAACGAGCTGACAGTTTAGGCTTTTTGGACTGTTTTGATTTTGCAGGTCCCGTAACCTTGTTTAATTGTAGAGATAACATTCCCTCGATGATAGATTGATATAGTTGGGACATTTGGGATATATTGAGGAGTAAGACATAGAAGTGTGACTCGAATTGAATGGAAATTGAGGAATAGAACGTGAGTGACTATTACGATGCGAGAATTATTGACGGCTTAAATAATTATATTAACCGGGAATATGTAATTGTGTAAGATTATACGTCGGTACGAGAATGGGAAGTGTACCGCAAGTAAATTACGGTGATTACTAAGATGTGTGTATACTTAGTATATGAATATGATTTTATGTGTATGACATACCTACCATACTTGCTATCACGGGAGGTTTACGTTCGCTTAGGGCCCTCTAATCCTTGTGTTGCCCAGATTTAGATTGGTACCTCGAGAACATAGGTCAGAGAAGGACTTATTGGGATGTTAATAAGTCTGCTGATCGTGGGAGCGTAGGTATGTGCGTGACCCATGTGATGTGACTGTGTTCGCCTCCATTGTTTGTGATTTGTTATTATCTGAGAACGATTCCTGAGAGATTCGGAATGCGTGATCCTTATGTACGTGATGTACCGGGATGAATAGCAGAGTATGTGTGCACCGCAGCTTAGTCTCGGGGTGCTTGTATTGTATAGTTATGACGTGAATAATATACACTTAAATAATGGGAACTTTCATGTTGGTATTGTGAACATAATTATAGTAATGTTTTGAGAAATCATAACGGGTTAACCGATAGTGAATTGTATTGCTAATAATTGAGAACCTAAGTTCAGTAAGCCCTCTATTTATTTGATAACGCTAGAACATATAATGGGAATTGAGTAGTAAGGGGTAGAACTTATTACGGTTTGGTTAGATATGTATGTCCCTTAGATGGGTACGGTACGTTAGGAGTGCACAAATTAGTCGAGAGGTGAGTACTTCATGTGAGTGTACGTCCTAACATGTATTTTGCATTCATTGTTTTAATGTTATTAAAACATTTGCTGTTTTTAATAAATCCCCACTTTCGAGCTCTGACTCGTTTGCTTTCAAATCTATTTTTTCTAAAAAAAACATTTTAGGTGCCCAGCCACAAGGACACCATGCTTAAGATTCTCATTCAGGTGATGAGTTGTAGCTGTTTGTGGAAGTTACAGGACCTTGCTAGTAGACGCTTCTTTCATCTTGACTCCATATTCAGGATTCATCAGTTGTAGGGCATGTTGCCCATTTCTAGTAGAGACATTTCCTATTTCAGATTTTCAGACTATTTGGCATGTAATTGATTCAGATTACTTTGTTTTATTTAGTTCAGTCGTGGGATTGTTGTTAGGAGTTTTTCCTCCGGACTTATTATTATGTTTTTGGTTATTCTATTGTTTCGTTATGGTGAATGTCGTTATTCTATCCCTATCCTTTTTATTGCATGTTAATCAGAGTTAACTTAAAATTTGGCAACTCACTTTTTAAATACTAGGTGGTTAGTAATCATTAAAATGTTTTTGACAGTGATGCTATTAACTGGACCAACTTGGCATTTTGTATTAATTTAATAAAGGAGTAGCTACCCGGTATTTAATTAGTCGGGGTGTCACAGGTAGTATCAGAGCATCAGGTTCTAGTGTCCTTTAGGATCTGTACGGCTTATTATGTTTCCGCTGAGCTTTCTTTGATGTAGAGCCCTATATTTTAGGACTGTTGTATTCTTTTGTATATGCTACGTTCTTTAGCTATTTTGAGTTTATAACTGCGAACTTATAAACTTTATTCTTATTTCAGATGCCTCCACGATGTGAACAACGGGTTCCCAGGGATGCAACGCCAGAACCATAGCCCGCACCAGTTCAGGGCACGATGAATGCCGCCAAGGTTGCAGCCATTATGGCCCAGGTGGTAAATGCCTCACTAGCCGTAGTTCAGCAAGCACCACCTCAGGCGCCAGTAGCCGCGCCAGTTCAGGCACATGCATTCCCATCTTCTTGGGAACATGTACGTGATGCTTTTTAGAAAGCACACCCACCGGAGTTCGCAGGTAGCTCCGATGTTGTGGTTTCGAGTCAGTGGAGGAAGGACATTCAGCGGCACCTGAGGATGTATGAGTGCACCGATGTCCAGAAGCAGATACTAGCTACTTTTAAGCTAGTGGGGTCCGCACTGCAGTGGTGGGAGTCTATTACCACCGTGGAGGAGAGAGATACTCTCACTATACAGGAGTTTTGGGTGCGGTTTGACCGCAAGTACTTTTCGGCAGCTGTTCACACGGAAATGAGGAGGAAGTTGATGAATCTTAGACAGGAAAGTAAGACTGTGGCCGAGTATGAGGCCGAATTCACCAATCTGTTGAATATTGTTCCGGATGAAATACCGACAGAAGAGAAGAAGATACAGAAATTTACAGACGGGTTGACTTGGAGGATCCGTCAGCATTTGTTGGGGAATCTATCATTGGCCACTTACTCTGATGTGGTTAATGCTGCATTGTTACACTGTCAGGATCATCGCTTTCACATGGCTGAGGGCAAGAGATCGGGAGAGTCCAGCCATCAGGGCAGGACTGGAGGACATGGTTCCAGTGGGGAACAATCTGTTCAGAGGCAGAGACAGGGTGACCAGCGTTCCCAGCAGGGGGATCACAAGAGGTTCAGGTCGGGAAATTTCAGGCACGGGCAGGGAGGCTTCCGGCAGGGCCATCAGGGACCGAACTGCCATCAGGGCCAGCAGGGTCATAATGGTCAACAGCAGCAGTTTCAGCAGGGCCAGGGGAGGAACGGTAACGGCCACCAGGGCAGGAGGAAGCAGGGACAGAGAGGGGGGAACTTCCCGGGGAAGTGTTACGTTTGTGGCAAGACTGGCCATTAATGCCAGGATTGTCCTGATAGGGGCAGGGCCCGCAGCAGCAGCAGAGTGCTCGACAGGAGCCGCAGAGACCCGTGTTTCCCGCCGCCCTCCTGGCGCCACCACAGATGGCAGCATTGCCACCCATTCCAGCGGTCCCAGTTCAGCAGGGGCAGCAGCAGTATGAGAGAGTATACCAGCTTCAGCAGGCAGCAGCTCCACAGGCAACACCCACTATTGAGGGTATGTTTCCTATCCATGGCACTATGGGTCGGGTTTTGTTTGATACGGGGGCAACACATTGTTTTATTTCTACACATTTTGCGAAAGCCTTAGGGTTATTAGCCACAGCAGAGAGCACAGTGACGTGTGTAGACTCACCATTGGGGAATGGGTCACTTATTTTCTTTATATGTCGGGGAGTGGGGGTAGAGATCGGTAGTTTGGTAGTACCTACGGACATGTTGGTATTAGATATGCATGAGCACGATGTGATTATCGGTATGGATTGGCTCGCAGCTTATAGAGCCATGATTGATTTCTTCGGTGGGAGCATTGTTTTTGCCATTCCGGGGCAAGAGATGTTTGTAGTGGCGATGCCTCGCCCAGAGGGAGGCTCGACCGCTCATTTGTATTACATAGAGGAGGATACCTCTAAGGAGGTTGTGATTCCTTTAGATTCGATCCCAGTTGTCAGGGAGTATTTCGATGTGTTTCAGGAGATACCAGGCCTACCCCCCAGTCGAGAGATAGACTTTTTCATAGACTTATTTCCAGATACGAGACCTATAGCACGCGCACCGTACCGTATGGCTCCGGCAGAGATGCGAGAGCTACGAGATCAGATTGAGCAGTTGTTAGGTCAGGGGTTTATACGGAGGAGTACTTCGCCGTGGGGTGCCCCTGTGTTGTTCGTAAAGAAGAGAGATGGATCATTGAGGTTGTGTGTGGATTACCGAGAGTTGAATAAGGTCACGATACGGAATAAATATTCGTTACCCCAAATCGATGACTTATTCGACCAGTTGAGAGGAGCTTCTTTCTTCTCGAAGATTGATCTGCGATCGGGATACCATCAGTTGCGTATCAGGGAAGAAGATGTCTCGAAGACTGCGTTCTTAACGAGATATGGTTCTTATGAGTTTCGGGTTATGCCTTTTGGCTTGACCAATGCTCCAGACGTGTTTATGGACTTGATGAATAGGGTGTTCAGAGAGTTCCTTGATCAGTTCGCCATTGTCTTCATTGATGATATTCTGGTTTACTCCCAGACAGAGGAGGAGCACACAGAGCATTTGAGGCAGGTTTTGCAGACGCTATGTCAGAACAAGATGTATGCGAAATATGAGAAGTGCGGGTTTTGGGTGAAGGATGTCCAATTTTTGGGACACATTATTTCCGACCGGGGGATATCTGTTGATCCGGGGAAGGTATCCGCGGTGAGGGAGTGGGGACAGCCCACGACACCGACTGAGATCCGTAGTTTCTTGGGCCTAGCAGAATACTACAGGAGGTTCATTCGGGGATTTTTGAAGATAGCGGGTCCTTTGACACATCTGAATTGTAAGGGTGTGCCATTCATCTAGAATGATGCATGTCAGTTGGCATTCGATGAGTTGAAAGACAAGTTAACCTCAGCACCTGCGTTAGCATTGTCGAGACCGGGAGTTGAGTATCTAGTTTACACCGACGCGTCTTTGCAAGGACTTAGAGGTGTATTACAGCAGGACAGTCAGGCCATAACTTATGCTTCCCTTAAGCTGAAGCCTCACGAGAAGAATTACCCCACTCATGACTTGGAGTTGGCGGCAGTTGTATTTGCCCTTCGGATTTGGAGACATTATCTTTTGGGGGAGAAGTTTTGATTGTTCACAGACCACAAGTCCCTACAGTACCTATTCACGCAGAAGGAGTTGAATATGCGGCAGTGGAGGTGGCTTGAGTTCGTGAAGGATTATCAGTTTGATATCCAATACCACCTATGGAAGGCTAACGTGGTAGCAGACGCGTTGAGCCGTAGGCCAGTAGATAAAGTGGCAGGGGTGTGGAAGGCCAAGTGGAAGGAGTTGGGACATCAGGATGCAGTGGCCCGATCATTCGTGTCGGTGATGACTGTTACACCACAGATTGTCACGAGAGTGGTAAAGGCACAAGCAGATGACTCGTTCTGTCAGGAGCAGATAGTTCGATTATTAGCAGAGGGAGCCGAGTCCTATATCGTTAGCTCAGACGGGGGATTACGCTTCAATGAAAGATTGGTAGTTCCGTAAGGGGGGGAACTGCGACATGAGGTGATGACAGAGTCGCACGGCTCACGGTTCGCGGTATATCCCGGTGGGGACAAAATGTACCAAGACATGAGACGACAGTATTGGTGGAGCGGGATGAAGAGAGATATTACCGTGTTTGTTTCCAAATGCGCCACTTGTCAGCTAGTAAAAGTGGATCATCAGAGACCGACAGGACTTTTACAGCCATTGGAGGTCCCGATGTGGATGTGGGAGAGCATATCCATGGATTTTATCATGGGGTTGCCTACGTCAGAGAGGGGTCACGACTCCATTTGGGTAATTGTGGACAGGTTGACCAAAGTCGCGCATTTTCTACCCGTAAGGACAGACTACAGTACGGGACAGTATGCCCAGCTCTTTATTGCAGAGATAGTGAGACTTCACGGTGTGCCCCTAAATATCGTGTCTGACAGAGACAAAATATTTGTTTCACGGTTTTGGGAGAGTTTTCAGGAGGCCATGGGCACGGAATTGCGGTTGAGTACGGCATATCACCCGCAGATCGATGAGCAAATGGATCGTACAAACCAGATGTTGGAGGACATGCTACGTATGTGCATCATTGATTTCGAGGGTGGATGGGAGCAGTATCCTCCACTGGTGGAGTTTGCTTACAACAACTCCTACCAGTTCACCATTGGCATGGCTCCATTTGAGGCGTTGTACGGGAGACCTTGTCGTTCCCCAGCATGTTGGTTGGAGGCGGGGGACAACAAACTACTTGGGCCGGAAGTGATTCAGGATACTTCGGCAAGGATAGAATTGATACGGAGTCGCATCCGGGTAGCTCAGGATCGGCAGAAGAGATATGCTGATGCGAAGAGGTTCTTCAGAGAGATCCAAGTGGGGGACCAGTTTTTTCTCAGAGTATCTCCTATGAAGGGGATAATGCGTTTCGGGAAGAAAGGGAAGTTGGCACCGAGATATGTGGGACTGTTTCCTATTATTGAGCGGATTGGACCGGTTGCGTATAGACTTGGGTTACCGGGGCATTTGCATCGGATTCACGATGTGTTTCATATTTCCTCGCTAAGGAAATATCTTAGAGACGATTTGTCTCATTCTCACATCTCTTTGGAGGATATCGATCTCCAGCCCGATAGCTCCTACGAGGAGGGGCCGATTGCTATTTTGGACCGAAGTGAGGGGAAACTGCGGTCAAAGATAGTTCCGTTAGTGCGTGTTCAGTGGCGACATCATAATGTCGAGGAGTCCACATGGGAGCGCGAGAATGAGATGCGTGAACGTTATCCAGAGTTGTTCTTACCAGGTACTTTCTAGTTCCGAATTTCGGAACGAAATTCTGTTATTAGGGGGAAGTATGTAATACCCCGTATTTTTATGATATTTATTTATGGGATTGATTGAATTAAATGTGTATTAATTGGGAATTAATCCGGATAAAAATACTAGCGAGATGCGAGTTGGTATTTGATTTATGAATATTGAAATTATGAAATTTGTCGTGAGATTGAAATACGAAAATTTAGAAATTTTGTTGGGACGCGTGTGACAGTCGCGTCAGGAATATTATTATTTAATTAAAAAGTGATTTTTAATTCTATTAACCGTATGGTCATTTTGAGTGCGCCAACGCATCCGGAAGGGTCAAAATAGTCAGAAAACACTAGCCGGGGGTTTAGTTTGGGTCCCGGGGCATTTTTAGGCCATACCGGCAATGTAAAAGGGTAGTTTGGTAATTCTGAATTTTTGGGAATTAAAACCAACGAAAATTAGGAAATAAAAATTTGACTTGGTAATAACCCACTAAACCCACTAACTACACCTTATGACCAAATGGGCTACGGGGGTTAGTAGAATTAGTTCCAAAAAGCTTCCTAAGGCAAACCCTAGCCACCATTGTCACCTTGGAGAAGAAGACTTGTAGAGAGAGAGAGAGGAGAATTCTGCAGAGTGAGAGAGAATCATTCAGCAATTCGACATCAAAATCAGAGATATACATAAGGCAAGTGGTTTAATTTCATTAGTTGCAGAGAATGCTTCTTCCATGCGTAGGAAATTGATAAAATTGTATTGTTTTGAAGATTGATGAAAACCCATTAAATTGGAATTTGAAACTTGTATTTTGATGAGGAATTGCATGTAGAATTGTATGTAGGTGATTAATCTGATGATAATGTATTTTGGATGAAACAAAAACGGATTTAATTAGGCTCATTGGGGATTTAAGAATTTCTAGGGTTCATGTTCTTGAAATTGGGGAAAAATGTATAGATTTGATATTTGGATGATGTTTAGAATGAATTAACCCCACACACACGTTAGTATGTGACCTAAGTATGTTTAGGGACGATTAGAAACCTTGAACAATTGTTGGATTGATGTTTAGATGAGATTAGAGAGGAAGGAAAGTTGGAAAAACGAAAAAAGGAATTTCTGGGCTCGAAACTGGCCTCTCGTTAGAAGACCTGCCTAGGTCGTTCGAACGAGCTCGTTCAAACGAGCTTCTAACGAGTTGACAGTTTGCCTTCTAACGAGGGGAATGTTCGTTCGATGCTTGTCGTTCGAACGAGATCTCGTTAGATGCCCAGTTCGTTCGAACGAACTCTCGTTCGAACAACCTCGTTCGAACGAGACTTCTAACGAGCTGACAGTTTAGGCTTTTTGGACTGTTTTGATTTCGCAGGTCCCGTAACCTTGTTTAATTGTAGAGATAACATTCCCTCGATGATAGATTGATATAGTTGGGACATTTGGGATATATTGAGGAGTAAGACATAGAAGTGTGACTCGAATTGAATGGAAATTGAGGAATAGAACGTGAGTGACTATTACGATGCGAGAATTATTGACGGCTTAAATAATTATATTAACCAGGAATATGTAATTGTGTAAGATTATACGTTGGTACGAGAATGGGAAGTGTACCACAAGTAAATTACGGTGATTACTAAGATGTGTGTATACTTAGTATATGAATATGATTTTATGTGTATGACATACCTACCATACTTGCTATCACGGGAGGTTTATGTTCTCTTAGGGCCCTCTAATCCTTGTGTTTCCCGGATTTAGATTGGTACCTCGAGAACATAGGTCAGAGAAGGACTTATTGGGATGTTAATAAGTCTGCTGATCGTGGGAGCGTAGGTATGTGCGTGACCCATGTGATGTGACTGTGTTCGCCTCCATTGTTTGTGATTTGCTATTATCTGAGAACGATTCCTGAGAGATTCGAAATGCGTGACCCTTATGTACGTGATGTACCGGGATGAATAGCAGAGTATGTGTGCACCGCAGCTTAGTCTCAGGGTGCTTGTATTGTATAGTTATGATGTGAATAATATACACTTAAATAATGGGAACTTTCATGTTGGTATTGTGAACATAATTATAGTAATGTTTTGAGAAATCATAACGGGTTAACCGATAGTGAATTGTATTGCTAATAATTGAGAACCTGAGTTCAGTAAGCCCTCTATTTATTTGATAACGCTAGAACATATAATGGAAATTGAGTAGTAAGGGGTAGAACTTATTACGGTTTGGTTAGATATGTATGTCCCTTAGATGGGTACGGTACGTTAGGAGTGCACAAATTAGTCGAGAGGTGAGTACTTCATGTGAATGTACGTCCTAACATGTATTTTGCATTCATTGTTTTAATGTTATTAAAACACTTGCTGTTTTTAAAATAATCCCCACTTTCGGGCTCTGACCCGTTTGCTTTCAAATCTATTTTTTGTAAAAAAAAACATTTTAGGTGCCCAGCCACAAGGACACCATGCTTAGGATTCTCATTCAGGTGACGAGCTGTAGCTGTTTGTGGAAGTTACAGGACCTTGCTAGTAGACGCTTCTTTCATCTTGACTCCATATTCAGGATTCATCAGTTGTAGGGCATGTTGCCCATTTCTAGTAGGGACATTTCCTATTTCAGATTTTCAGACTATTTGGCATGTAATTAATTCAGATTACTTTGTTTTATTTAGTTCAGTTGTGGGATTGTTGTGAGGAGTTTTTCCTCCGGACTTATTATTATGTTGTTGGTTATTCTATTGTTTCGTTATGGTGAATGTCGTTATTCTATCCCTATCCTTTTTATTGCATGTTAATCAGAGTTAACTTAAAATTTGGCAACTCACTTTTTAAATACTAGGTGGTTAGTAATCATTAAAATGTTTTCGACAGTGATGCTATTAACTGGACCAACTTGGCATTTTGTATTAATTTAATAAAGGAGTAGCTACCCGGTATTTAGTTAGTCGGGGTTTCACACGTAACTAGTGTTAATGAGTGGGCCCTGACCTATTGCGTTGACTAATCTCTCAGGTTAGGTTTGACCATCTAGGAGCGGATTGGCTAGAAAGCTGGAATTTGAAACATTATTTCATTTACGATTTAGTTTTCCTTTCCGTTGTATATTTTCCTATAAGACAATTTATGGATTATGTCACTTGTGACTTCAATTTTTATTTGGGAATGTTTATTGAGACTTTGTATATTATTATTTATATCATTGGAGGATTGTTGTAGTTGTACTTTATATTGTGATCAATCATATTGTAATGTCGTGTATTTCTTATTGTTCCAAAAAGTTTTAAATGTCTCATATTTCGATCACATGCTGATCATGATATTTTAAATTATAGTATATTGCATAGCTTGATGAGTACTAATATTAAAATATGCGGGGTCTCACAATTGAGAGGCATAAACACCTCATCGAGAATAAAATTAATTTGTAGAAATTACCAATGTATTCAGAGGACTCATGGGTTAAGACTTTGATCTAGCATTTCGTATTCTAAATATAAAGCTTAAAATTGGGCCTTTGAGGGTGAAAGCATAAAATAATAACCAAACCACACAAAATGAGGTACAAAACCACATACGGGACCAAAGTAACTCGTAAAAATTACTCGTGCACTATTGGGAATCCCGAGTTGACGCCTTGAATTTGAAAATTTATAAGTATTAATCTTGAAAATTGGGCATTAGAACATGAAAATATAAAATAAAAACCAAACGGACTGAAAAGGGGCTTAAACACCGCACATAGGAGAAAATTAACTTGTAGATACAACTCATGGAGTCATGAGACTCGGGGGGGTTGAGACTTCGATCTAAATTTTAAAATTTCAAGTATAAAGCCTAAACATTTGGCTTTGGAGGTTCAAAATGTAAAATAATGATATAGCTGACCAAAAAGAGTCACAAACACCTCATATAGGACCAAAGTAACTTGTATAAACAACCCGCATAGTCATGGGACTCGTGGATTTAGACTTCGATTTAAATTTGAAAATTCTTAATATTAATATTAAAAATTGGGTGTTGGAGCGTGAAAGTGTAAAATAACAATCAAGCGAAGCCAGAAAAAAAAACACAAATATGTCACATGAGAGGAAAATAACTTGTAGAAACAACCCGTGGTCATGAGACTCAAGGGTTGAGAATTCGATCTAAATTTAAAATCTTCAAAGTATAAAGCCTAAAAATTCGTCTTTAGAGCTTCAAAATGTAAAAGAACCACAAAACGAACTAGAAATAGGAACACACATCCTATAGGACCAAAGTTACTTTAATAAACAACTCGTGTAGTCATGGGACTCATGGCTTCAGATTTTAATTTAAATATTAAATTCTGAGTATTTAACTTAAAAATTGGGGGTTAAAGCATGAAAATATAAACTAATAAACAAACGGTCCAGAAAGAAGCATATACATGTCACACGAGATCAAAGTAAATTATATATATAACTTGTGAAGTCATGGGACTCACGAGTTAAGACTTCAATCTAAATCTAAAAATTCTAATTATTAAGCTTGAAAATTTTGCGTTAGAGGGAAAAATATAAAATAATAGCCAAAAAAATCGAAAAGAGGCAACGCATCTCATACAAGACGAAAGTAATTTTTAAAAAGAACCTATATAGTTATGGGATCATGGGTTGAGATTGCGGACTAAATTTGAATAAGTATAAAGCTTAAACATGGGCATTGGAGGGTGACATAGTAAAATAACAACCAAATAGACTAGAAAGAGGCACAAAAACCACATATGGGACTAAAGTAACTTATAAAAATAACTCGTGCAATCATGGTAATTAGGGCTTATGACTTTGATCTAAATTTGAATATTTATAAGTATTAATCTTGAAAATTGGTCATTGGAGCATGAAAACGTAAAATAACAATCAAACAGAGAGGAAAGAGGCTCAAGCACCTCGCACGGGAGAAAAGTAACATGTAAAAATAACTCGTGTAGTAATGGTATACACGGGTTGATTTTGATCTATATTGGAAATTATAATTATTGATTTTTAAAATGGGCCATTGGAAGGTAAAAACATAAAATAACAATCAAAGGGCCCAAAAATAAGCACAAACACCTAACACGGGACCAACGTGTAAGGATAATTTTCCAATCGAGTCAATATATTTAAAATTGTCTTAATTTAAAAAAAAACATTTAATTCATAGATTAAGCTTTGTATTGTTGATCCCGTAAGCCTATGCCATGCTTGATGAAGACGTAGCAACTAAGCTTCAAAGTTGGATATACTTTGTGCCGCATTTTTCATGCCAAGTTTTCTTCACATTTCCCGAGGATCTCTTAAAGGGTGGGAGTATTTTGAATATGGTCCTTAGGTATATTTTTAGGTGTTTGTTTTTTAACAATATTGTTAGGAACTATTTTTAAAATAATTTTTGAAGAAAATAATTTTTTTTTTCTGAGTTCGATAAAATGAGTTTTGCACCTCGTTGGAATGAAAAACTATTCTCATTGTAACCAAGTTAAAACTTGCTAGAACGACCTTGGAACCTCGTTGGAACGGACATCTAACAAGCTTTAAACAAACATTCTCTATCAAACAAAAGGAAGCTCGTTGGAAGCTTGTTAGAATAAGAAATCCAGTTCATTCGAACGACCCTGAGTTTCATTAGAACGAAGTGAGCTTCTCATTTGAAAGAACTTTTTATTTTCATTTGAATAAGTTTTCCCCCTCAAAATTCATTTTTTCACCATTTAAGGTGTGTTGGGCTCGAATTTTTGAAGAACTTTTGGCAAAAATCAAATTCCTATCTATTTACCAATATTTCAAAACCCTAGTTTCACCCATTGATTTTAAAGATTAGAGTTTACATATTTATATGCTTTGAGATCTTTAGTTTGGGAAGAAAATTTTGTTTCTCATCATGTTGGATTGAAAACGTGTTTCTTGCGGTGGACTTCGTACTTAGTTTATTGTGTTGCAGTGAAGAAATGGTGTTATGTGTTCTAAATCCGTAGACATTTGCTAAGCCTCGTCGATGGATACTGAGGCGTGCATGGATCCGTGCATTATAGAAGATTGCATGGGTGGACTCCTATGTCGAACTATGGAGAAGAGATTGAAGATAGAAGAGTATCAAGGCTTGCGAGGATGACGAGTTATTGAGTAAGTCTATTGTCTAGACTTTGTAAAACCTTATCATAGTGATCTGTTTGGCTAGGCTGTATGTGAGAACACATTATATATTGACTCACTTGAGTCTGCATATATAGGAGTTCCAACTAGTTTGGATATATAGACAAAATAGGTTATAATATTTTGAGAACTCCATCTCCTCAAAGGTACATACTCCATGAAGAAATCTCGTCCAAGAGAACCTTCAAAGTGAAGTTAATTCTAAACCCTAAAAACCACGAATGGGACATTTGCACTGAATCATACACATCATCTATTAGTTTAATGGTTTTTCAACACTTCAAATCTTTGTAAAATTAATTTAATTCAATTCAAGTCATTTTATATAATTTTAAATAATTTTCAAATGATTTTTGAATTAATTAAAACTTGGTTTTTAAAAGTGTTGTGGGTAAACGTTGAATTTTAGATACTTATTTTATATGTTGATTGTTTGCTTGGGTAGAATTCGAAAGCGCTAGAGAGTTGGAGGTGTGCTTTGTAATTACTTTCAAACACGCGTCTCAGCCTTCATCCTGTGGGTACACGTGTTGGCATCCTAACGAGTAGATTTATGTTTTCTGTTAGACACAAAACTCTTGCACATCCTCAGCCCTTGGGTCGTTTTAATCAACGTACTGTATGCGTTTTAACAAGATCCTTATGAACCCAACTTTAACCAATCAGTGTTCATATCATCCACCGCCTGTGTTAAACCGTTGGATTTAAGTCAACTCATTTAGACTTAATCTTAGTCGTAGGATAGAGTCCAAAGTTCTCAATCCTTCTACGCTTAGTATCAAAAGGGATCAACCCTCACCATTTTGAGACTTTTATCATTTCGCCATTTCTGAGAAAAAAGAGAAGAGAGGGAAAGAAGAGAGAGAGATTAGAAGAATAAACCCTAGTTTTATTCATAGTTCAAACCTCTGTGAGTTTTCTTCTAAACCAAACACCAAAACCTAAATGTCCCATACACCAGAAAACCTATTTTGAGAGTTAGATCCTTCTAGGGTTTCTGTGTTGTGGGTTTTGTGTTTTCATTTCAAGACCTATTCAAATCTTTGATTCTCTCATAACCCATCTCTAAGAGAGATTTAAGTTTCATTATTGAAACTGAGTCTTTCTAAAAGAGAACATCCCACGTTATAGTTTTCTGTTTCTTTTTTTAAATCTAGCATTTTAGATCTATTCTGTTTCAATGAGTTTTTTTAAATAAAAACTTTTAGTTTTCAAAATAAGTTTTTAGATCTTGTGATTTGTGTGTTTCTAATTTTTATTTCATATTTTATGAAATACTAGTGTTCAAAAATAAAAGGAATACTAGTCAATATAGCAGAATTATAGATGTTAATATAACAGAATACTAGTCAATATTTTATGAAATACTAGTCAATATAGCAGAATTATAGATGTTAGCAAACTGCCAGCACGTCAATAGAAGTTGTTGGGATCCTACGAAGTCACCCAGACGTGCTGGAAATGTCAGCCCCAAGCCCCAGAAATCTACGACTGGAGGCGGGGTTAGTAGGGGCCAAAATCTAGGAAGTAATAAAGTTTCTACGACACCTAAGACTGCGACCAACCAGTTTTGGATGCCTGTAAAACAAATTTCCGGGCAGACGAAACTAAAACATGCGCTCAGTAACATGAAAACAAATGAGGTGCTGACAGGTGGGTCCGCATTGAGAAAGGTTGCTTTTGATTGCAAAGTTGGGAAAATATTGAAAAATATTTTATTTATGAAGAGTGACCCTTTAGATGAAACTTTACAAAGTGTAGGAATAAATTTAGCCTTCAAATGTAGCTATTGTAAAGCTAATACTGAGACGGTTAAGCATCTCTTCATTCTAGGTCCAGTAGCTAAGCAGGTGTGGACTTTTTTCTGCAATTTAATGGATTGTCTCATTATAGATAATTCCATTCAGGGTATTTTAATCCATTGGTGGCTTCAATCAGGTTGCTCCCAATTATCTAAATCGATTTTCAAAGTCATTCCAGTTACTATTATGTGGTAGATTTGGATGAGTCGAAATAAAGGGTTGTTCGAAGGTAAAAAGAAGTTTGATAATAATATTATCTCTAATATTATTTATCGAATTTCTAAAATGGCTAAATGTTATTTATTCTATGGTGATGGTAAGGATTTTAATCTTACCATTCTTAACACTTTCAATATCAATAAATCTTTAGTCTACATTGTCCAGGATCAGATTGGTAGATGGAAGAAACCTTCAGTTGGTAGTTTCAAAATTAACTCTGACTCCAAAGGCTCGATTGATAACAAAGGGAATATGAGGATGGGGTCTATTCTTAGAGACGACAAAGGCATGATGATTTGGGCTCTTTCAAACTATGATATTGGAGACTTTCATTTATTGGCAGAGGTTTTAGCAATTAAGAGAGGTCTCAGTGCGTGGAACATAAATGTATGTTAAGGAGCAAATAATTAGTTCATAGTCCTTCACAGAAATTCAAATGAGTCGGAAGTAACAGAATCAGGTTTAATGTTAATGTATTCAAATATATTTTACTGAGAGATATATAGTTCATAATTAATTTTTTTATTGGATAAATAAGATGAGAAAATATATATGATATATATTAGTGTTAAAATGAAATTGTAAAATAGTATTTCTTAATTGGCTATAAATTCTTTTATCCATTGAACAACCGGATTTATATAAACTTTGGATGCTTTTGCTACTGATAGTGAAAATTCCCCTAGGAAATAAACGTGATACGAATCATAAATTGATTTATTTATAATAGTTATTAGTTATGAATAGGAAAAGATAAGAATTATAGTAGAAGTACCTCTAAATTGTTTGACTGTAGTGGAGGTAATCGCAACAATCAAATGATCTTTCAGATTATTGCATACATCTTCAGTTATTAGTGCCGTTTCGTCGGCCCAAAGGGTGACTGAAATCCTATCCCCACTGTATAATAGGGTAAGTGGTTAAGGAAGTATGCCTATTATATCTTCACATTGAATGCATTGAATATTATGAAAATAAGAAAGTAGCACCTTTGATTTTCAAGCTTGAGAACCTTTTTTTTTACTACAGATCCCCTAGTAAATTGATCCTCAACAGGTGATATTGATGTCAAAAGTCCCAACACATTTTATCAAATTCCAGAAATTAGAAGTGATATTTTGGTATTAGATAAATTTCACCTTCAGAATGTATAAACCTTGAAGATGGAATGAATTCAATCATTAGATTGTGGGATGACACCCTGTTGCTATGCTTGGTATCCATAACTCTGAAATTAGCTATTGTGTAGACTTTTCCAAGCTCTAGTGAATTGCCGAATTTAACAAGTAAGTATCGGCGCATTACTGCGTGTATCGAATCACCCTGTGAATGTAAAAAGTATATATAATTAAAGGGAAAATAGTAATGAAGATAATGTGATTTCTAGTGACAAAACAGTAAAATAAATGATAAGGTAAAAATGATTTACGTATTCATCAACTAAGAGAAAGTCGTCTGATTTTTTTTTTGTTATCGCCATTTCGAGTGTTGGATTCCCATTTTCGAACGACACGTACAAAGATGGTCCAATTCATTATATCATTTGGAACAAAATTTTTGAAAAATATTTCTTCTTCATTACTTGTCTAAATCCCTATATACAAAAACTACGTCATATTCACAAACACTAATAGAGTTAAGTAGTAAATTATGACAGATTTTAATTTCTGTAAAACAATCGGGTTAAGATAAAACATGAAAAGTTTGATAAACAAACTAAATATAATAAATGCAAGTGAATCCATCTGGTGGAACCAATTCAAATGGTGACGCTACAGCAAAAAATAAATAAAAAGAAACATAAATATATTATAATAGATTACCCATTTCATATGGAAAAGATTTGGATAGCATCACACAAAAAAAAAATTCATACATAGGGAGAAACTAAAAATTTCCAAAACCTCATACCAATTTTGATGAAAACTATCATGATTCATGATAATAATTACAAACACCATCATAAACGTAATTAGGATCTCATACCAAAATTTGAAATTTATCATGATTCATGATAATAGTTCTAAACATCCTCATTAAAAAAATTAGTATCTTTACAATGTTTCTTGCATTAAAGTTAAGAATAACCACAAACTTGGGCATTACAGTTCCAAGCGAGAGTTAACAAAAGAATGGGAACATATGAATATGCGATTATTGGATACATTAAATAAAATTAAACTTGTACGCAAAAATATTAGAACCTTGAAAAGGGCATCCAGAAAATAACATAAAAATAACTGAGGTTTAAAAAATATGAAGCAATAATTTCAAAACCATAGATTGAAGTATTACCTGGAAGATGTGAATAGTTAAAAGACGGAGTAAGAGACTGATCAACTTCAAAGACAAGCTCTACATAAAAACCAAAAGGGTTGGAGAAGAGGGTAGACATAAAATGGGGGATTTCAGCAAACGATATAGATGAATTGAAGAGAAAGTAAATAGCAATTTGATTGATGAGAAAGAGAGAGGATAGTTAATAGTTACTTGGCATCCAAGACGCAAAAGGCGGGGCAACACAGCCAACCGCTGATTCTTCTGATCGAGACTTTGCAATTGTCACACTAACGCCTTAACTACACTAGACTTGGAAAATTAGATGAATTAAGAGGACGATCAAGGTTGAATATATCGATCGTCACATTACTAATGAACCTGAGTTAGAAACATCGGGCATGTATGGGTTTTGATAGGAATTGGTCTCTGCGACGAATTGCCTATACTAAAATGTTGTTTCAACCATTTTTTTGGCTTGGTTTGGCTAGAGAGGTGTGAGGGATGGTAGGATAGAATTTCCAGCCGTAGCGATTTTGAAGCGGCGTCGGTCAAGGGTTTTGGTATTAAGAGAGTTTAGAACTATGAATTCCATCCAGAGACCTGAACACGATAAATACTTGCTGCTGCTTCATTCCCATTTCTTCCATCCAAAGACCTGAACTGATGGGAAGAAAATGGGATATGGAGATGTTATCGAGAGAGAGGGGCTTGTGAGGGATATGAAGTGGAAATCGTGAGAGACGGTGGAAGTTGTAACAGCAGCAACTGAATGGACGTCTTGATGTACTGCTCCATCGGTTGAATGACTGATTTCGTTGATATTTTTATAACTTTTATGATAAAGCATTGAATTGATAAAAGGAGAAAAAAGATATGAATAGTTGTATGGGCAGAAGAAGGGACGGGTAGAATAATAATGCCCTTGAGAATTGAAACGACAGATAGATAAAAGGAGAAGATGCAAGGAATGGATTAAATGGGAGGAGAGAGAGATGGAGAGAAAAAACTCACATTTTAATGGATGCCTATGTAGACATCCTTAGCATTGAGGAAATTATATTTTTAGTCTTAAATGCTTTGTCTACGTGGATAGAGTGATTGAAGAGGAGTCTTAATGCCTTGTTTTGCATTTTATAATAGTAAGAGATTAGCGTATCAATGTGATATTATGGGATCAAATACAATATACATAAAATATCATTAACACATTACTCAACTATCCTCACAAATAAACAAAAGATCTATATGAAATTAAGCATCGGATTTAGAAGATTTAGAGTTAACAAAATATTCAATCAATAGAGAGAGTTAACCTAGAGTTAACATAATATATATATATATATATATATATATATATATATATATATATATATATATATATATAGAGAGAGAGAGAGAGAGAGAGAGAGAGAGAGATTAATCAAGACTATTTTGTTATCATAAAATTAGACATAAATCATAATGTTATATCAAGTTTAAAAATAGTTTTGTCATGAATCCAGGATGTTTTATCTCCATGCAATCACTATGATCAAAAACCAACTTTTGTTCATTGTCGTTGATTGGAAAATGACTTGAATGCTCCTATTTAATTCACTGATATGCCACGTGTCTCATTCTCAAAAGAAGACATTGTTTTACATATTAGTTATTATATCATTAACACATTACTCAACTTTCCTCACAAATAAACAAAAGATCTATATGAAATTAAGCATCGGATTTAGAAGATTTAGAGTTAACAAAATATTCAATCAATAGAGAGAGTTAACCTAGAGTTAACAGAATATATATATATATATATATATATAGAGAGAGAGAGAGAGAGATATTAATCAAGACTATTTTGTTATCATAAAATTAGACATAAATCATAATGTTATATCAAGTTTAAAAATAGTTTTGTCATGAATTCAGGATGTTTTATCTCCATGCAATCACTATGATCAAAAACCAACTTTTGTTCATTGTTGTTGATTGGAAAAATGACTTGAATGCTCCTATTTAATTGCTCCTTAGAACCCCTTGAAGAGTAGCCCATAATTGTCTCTTGTGTGCCCAAAATTTTAATAAAGAAATATGAAGAATGGAAATTTTGGATTTTCTCTCCCGCCTTAGAAATAAAGTGTTATGAGATAACCCTATATGGTGCAAGGTTCGTCTATTTATAAGGGGAAGAGGGCCGAAAATCCTAGTCCAATTAGAACTCTTTTTCAAATCTCCCACTAACCATCAAGTGGCTAAAATATAGGAACAACCCAATCCTTTAATATTTGCATTTATCACATGCCTAATTAATTATTTGATATTTATCAAGACCACATAAATGGGAAATTCATAATTTCGAAATTTAATATAATTGAAATTAAAAAATAATTTCGGACTTTAATTATTAATTTCCAACAGTCTCTCACTTGGAATTAACAATCTTTATAATTAGATTAGGTACATCAGGTGCACAATAACTAATAAATATAGTTTGCTAGATCAAATGATTCACGAATGCGAGTCATGGCGGTTCCATGCTATTCAAGAGTATGGTTCATTCCATGTACCACAACCCCAATGTTTCATACAACCAAGGCTTTAATGTTGGGTATCATAATGACCTCATAATGTCCTTTTGAATAAAGGACTACTTTTGTCAAACAGTAAGTCATAATCATATGCATGCATTCACAAAAGAAAAAAATAATAGAAATTAGAAACACTTTTATTGAATTCAACTCATAGTGTAAAAAAACTAGGTTAAATAGCGATCATATTCTAACTAATCGAGACCCATCTCTTTGACATGCTCCATAAAGGTCTTTGGAGATAGTCCTTTCGTATGAGGATCTACTATGTTATCACTTGTACTAATGTGATTAATCGACACTCTTTGTTTTTTAACCTCTTTTTTAACTGATAGATATTTTATCTCAATATGCTTAGCTTCCTTAGTATACCTATCATTTTTGGAGAAGAATTCTGTTGCAAAATCATCATAATAATTCTTCAGCAGCTCAGATATCGATCTCATAATTCTAAGTCCTGAAATAAAGTTTCGGAGCCATAATCCATGACTTGTAGCTTCGAAGCAAGATACCTCCATAGTAGACGATGTAATGACGCTCTGCTTAGCATTTTTCTATGAAACGGCTCCTCCGGTGAGAAGGAAAACATAACCCAAAGTGATTTTCCTACTGTCCAGGCATCCCCCAAAATCTGAGTCTGCATAACCAATTACCTCAAGGTGATTAACCTTCCTATATGTGATCATGTAATCCTTGGTCCCTTGCATGTACCTCAGCACTTTCTTTGCAGCTTTCTAATAGTAAATCCCTGGATTGCTTTGATATCTTCCTAGCATCCCAACGGCAAAATTGATGTCTGACCTAGTGCAAAGTTGTGTATACAACATGATCCCTACGAGCGAAGCATAAGGCATGGCTTTCATGTGCTGCCTTTCTAAATCACTTTTAGGGCATTGACTTAAGCTGAACTTATTCCCTTTCTGAAGTGGAACATTAACGGGATTGCAACTTTGCATGTTGAATCTTTCCAAAACTTTGTTAATGTAATATTTATAAGACAATCCCAATGTTCCTCGTTATCTATTTCGAGATATTTCTATCCCGATCAAGAAGGACGCCTCACCTAAATCCTTCATTTCAAAGTTTTCAAAAAGGTATCTCTTCGTTTCACTTAATAAACCAAGATCACTTAAAATATATTATTAATAAATGATACGGGGATTGATGAATTTAGATAGATGGGGAATGCCAAATGTTAGAATTTTGTAATTTTCTTAAATTTGCTTTTGCTTGTAAGGCCACCTTGGAGAGGCTATTTCTCCAATTATTAATAATAAATTAGGGCTTCTTGACTTTTCCTTAAGAAAAAAAAAACAAGATCACTGCTAGCGATAAATAATTCGTCAACATAAGACAAACTCTCCCACTGATCTTCATATATATACACCGATCAATAGTGTTTTCCTTAAACCCAAAGAATGTAATGGTATCGTGGAACTTAATGTACCATTGACGAGAAACTTTATTTAGACCATATATTGATTTCTTTAACATACAAACCATGTTTTCCTTTCCTTCCTTTATGAAGCCTTGTGGTTGTGCCCTGTAGACTTCTTCTTCTAAACTCCCATTCAGAAATGTTGTTTTTCACATCCATTTGGTGAAACTCCAAATCACAATGAGCAACCAAATCTAATATGATTCTTAATGAATCTTTCTTAGAAACTGGAGAGAATGTATCATTTTAATTAATGCCTTCTCATTGATTAAAACCTTTGGCAACAAGTCTAGCTTTATATCGTTCGATATTGCCTTTTGAGTCAAGTTTGGTCTTAAAGATCCACTTTCACCCCACTCGTTTTTGTCCTTCTGGTAATTTGACCAACTCCCAAACTTTGTTGTCATTCATGAATTTTATTTCTTCATTCATGGCATTAATCCGCTTATCAGAATCATCATTATTTACATCTTTTTCATCAGAAACTGGGTCATTAATATTTCCCATGTTAAATTTTGTCTCTTGAAGGTATACCATATAATAATCAGGAATTATCGATCTCCTTTCCCTTTGATATCTTCTTAATGGCACTTCCTGTGGTGCTTCAACAAGTTCATCGGTTATAGTCTCATTATGTGATTGTTCAATTGGTTGATCATTCACTTGTTGTTCACTTTTATTGATTGGGTCAATGACCGGCTCAATAACCACATTAGGATCAACAGGTATGTTATGAATTCAGGGTATACGAATTTGTACCCTGACTTCTTAAATGATCACCTCCCTTTCTTTCATACTCCCACTAAATTCACTATCTTTGATGAATTTAGAAATCCTTTCAACTTTTCTGGATACCCAATGAAATGACAAGATAATGTCCCAGGATCCAATTTCTTTTCATGAGGGTTATAAATTCTAGCTTCCGCTGGACAGCCCCACACATGTAAATACCTTAAATTGGGTTTCCATCCTTTTTAAAGTTCAAAAGGGGTTTTTAAAACTGACTTATTAGGAACCCTATTTAAGATGTGTACATCGGTCATTAAATTATGTGCCCATAAAAATGTAGACAATTGAGTCCTACTTATCATACTTCTAACCATTTCTATAAGGGTACGATTACGCCTTTCAGCTACACCATTCTGCTAAGGTGATCCTGGCATTGTGTATTAGGCGTAAAAACCTAATTTTTTAAGGAGTTTAGCAAATGGACCAGGGTGTTTCCCCGACTCATCATATCTACCAAAATATTCACCACCCCTCTCAGACTTAATAATTTTCACCTTTTTGCCTAGTTGCCTCTCATTCTCATTTATGTATATTTCAACAACATTCACAGACCGAGATTTATCATGCAACAAGTACAAAATGCAATAACCTCAAAAATCATCCATAAAAGTGATGAAATATTTTTCTCCACTAATGGATGGAATATCAAAAGGTCCACATATATATGTATGTATTATTTCAAGTAGTTGGGTGCTTCTTGTGGCTCCTTTATTTGTATGTTTGGTACGTTTTCCTTTAATACTGTCCACACATATATCATAATTAGCCCAATCCAGGTAATGGAGTATTCCATATTTAATAAGCATTTATATTCTTGGTCTGGATATGTGCTCCAATCTTTTATGCCATAAATAAGCAGATTTTTCATCATTAACTGTACATTTCGTACCAACATTAGTTTGCAGGGTTACAAGGGTTTCAAAAAAATTATTTTCAAGAATCAACTGATATCAACCATCTAATAAAAATCCAAAATCAACACTAATAGAATTTATAATTAGAACAAAACCATTATCCTTAAATTCAATCAAAAAACCGTTTAGATCAAGTTTGGAAACAGAAATTAAATTTCTAGAAATTGAGGGAACATAAAGAGTCTCTTGCAAATCTAAAATAAATTCAAAATTTAAAATCAGGCGAAAGACTCCAATAGCTTCTATTTTGGCCTTCGCTTTATTGCCCATGTAGAGAAAATGATCATTTGGATATGTTTTGCGGATCGAAGTAAAGCCCTGCATCAAATTAGAAACATGACATATAGAACCATAATCAATCCACCAAGTGTTAGAATGGACATTAATGAGGTTTGATTCAAAACAAACATAAATAAAATACTTACCTTTTTTCTCGAACCAGGCCTTTCGTTTATAATAATCCTTCTGGAAATGGCCCTTCTTTTTACAGAATTGATACTTATCATTCTTTTCCTTCTTCATAGCAGATGATGGTTCATCTTGATGGGACAGCCCAGGACTTTTCTTAATGCTCTTTCCGGTCTTTTTCTTAAAACCAACTGCTTTGACTGTGAGATTTGCCACCTGTCTTTTAGTCACAAGGTTATTTTGTCGCTTGGGTCTGCCTTCCTCTTGTAATAACATGCTTTGCAAATCATTTACATTCCACTTATCTTTAATAATATTGTAATTGATTTTGAAAGGCCCATACTCAATAGGTAGGGAGTTTAATTCGAATTGAATGAGCAAAGACTCGTCCACTATCATACCCAAAACTCTAAATCTAGCAGCCAAATTGGTCATCTCTATAATGTGCTCATTCATGGTTCGAGTACCATCAAACCTCATAGTGTCCAGGTCAGCCATCAATTTCCCAGCAAGGTATTTATCAACACTGAGAAAGCATTCTTTAATGTTGTTCAAATACTCTTTCGCTTTCATAGTTTCGGGTAGGGAGGTCTTAATGTTAGCAGTAATACACATTCGCATAAATATAAAGGTCAGCCTGTATAATCGAGACCATGCTTCATGGATAAGAATTTCACCCTTACTACTGCTATCAGTAATAGCAACTGGTTCATCACACAAAATTTCCATGTTCGGGTCAAGAACCCCTAGGCTGAACTCAATTTTCTCATTCCATTCAAAAAATTAGTTCCATCAAAGTTGGAGTAGGACTGAGCATGCGAATACGGGTTAAGGGGAACTGCAAATTAATAACAATGTTCGCAATTAAATTTCACACACAACAATAATTGCAAGGGTTGAATATTGAATTGTTGACTAAATAAAAATTTTGACAGATTTCTTAAAAGTCCAAATATTATAGAATATGTATTAGCCATCACATAATGTTCATATTATAAAGATATACTACCCTTTAATTTATTTATCATGGTCCCATAATTTTGGCATATGTGTTTGTTGCCTAAACATTTCATACTATGAATAATGGAATTAATGCCAACTATTCAATTTTTATAAAAATATACAGTTCTAACTTTGTTTAATCCAGATATTAGCATGTGTTGTCACGCAAACCAATTTTATAACGATCATTAGAATAAACTTTAATGAATGTAAGTGTAATATTCCTATGTACAATCTAGCTTGTGTTTGTCCTTTGACTTAACTCAAATGAATAATTCCCTATATGTCTCAACTTAAATATAGTTAATCATGCATTAATGTCAACTATAATATGTAATCTGCAATTAATCATCCAGATACGAACAGTAGCTTAAATGCCTCAAAACATTTTTTTCCCACGTATAGAAAAAACACATAATACACGAATTTTACCAAAAATGGCAAAAATGAGTTTTACTATAGAATCGATGTAAAACATGCCAGAAAACCAAAACCTTTTACGGAACATTAAAATCAATTTTCTGTCAAAAGTTATAAGCCCTAAGATTATTTTCCAAAACGGTAAAAACGGGGTTTTGAGGGCCTTAACGGACTCGGATCGCCGAAAAATACATTACATCAAGGCCAAAGGCCGTGAAATTCGATCGTTGGCCCATTTCTAGTTAACCCCCAAGTTTCAAGTCAACCAGACACTAAAACTTTGCAAAAACACTATTCACTATGGCAAAAAAAAAAAATTACGCCTAAAATTGTTTCGCCCTATATCCCAATTTTCAAACAGTTAATCCTAAAAACAGATTCGTTTCCTCATCATGATCATTATAAGTGTTTTCCAGAATGCGTAATTGACTCGAAACATAGGAATCATTCTTGGGACAGATCAGGGTTCTTAACGACACAAAAGGGGGGTTCAATTATGGGATAGTTTCCAAAAATAAGGACTGTTTTATGCTATTTCGTTCTCAACTTCACACAGAGATATGAGGATCATAAAATTTAAAATAATAATCTATATTAGTTATATAATAGTCCTTTGTCAGTCCAAAAAAAATTACAAACATAAAATTGCAGAATTTCGAGCATGCAATAGATTAATATTGTTCTAAGAAAATTTTCGTATATGGACAGCATGAGATTATAAACTCAAGGCTCTGAAACCGCATGTTAATCAATATTGTTTTGTTATCATACAATTAGACATAAATCATAATGTTATCATGTTTAAAAATAGTTTTGTCATGAATCTGGGATGCTTGATTTTCATGCAATCAATATGATCGACAACCAACTTTTGTCCATTGCTATTGATTAGAAAAATGACTTGAATTCTCCTATTTAATTACTCCTTAGAAACCCTTGAAGAGTATCCCAGAATTGTCTCTTGTGTGCCCAGAATTTTTATGAGAAAATATGAATAGTAGGAATTTTGAATTTTCTCTCCCACCTTAGAAATAGTGTGTTATGAGATAACTCTAGAAGGTGCAGAGCTCCTCTATTTATAAGGGGAAGAGGGCCGAATATCCTAGTCCAATTAGGACTCTTTTTCAAGTCTCCCACTAACCATCCAGTGGATAAAAGATAGGAACAACCAATTCCTTTAATATTTGCATTTATCACGCGCCTAATTAATTATTTGATATTTATCAAGACCACATAAATGAAAAATTCATAATTTTGGAATTTAATATAATTGAAATTAAAAAATAATTTCAGACTTTAAATATTAATTTCCAATAAGAGAGAGAAAACTTGGTCGAAAAATCGATCTAGGTCTTCTCCTAATTGGGTTTGAGAATAGAGAGAGAGTCGGAAAGATATACTAACCTGCCTATATGGGAATAAGGTTAAAAAAGTTTACAAGGGAGAGAAAATAATAAATTTGGAGAGATATGAAATATTTTAAGGGTTCTCGTAATATGTGCACAAAGGGTACACATTAAGAACTCAAAAATAGTAGGGATAGAGTTTTGACATACATTTAATAGAGAGCAGATACTCATGTGGATCTCTAATACTTACTATTTTAAAGCTCAAAAAATGTGCCCTCAGGGCACATGTTCTCATATTCCATATTTTAAAGGACTTCTCTATTTTAATTTCTCATATAATGCTTATGTTTTGATATAAAGGACATGAAAAAAAATCTATTTTCCATTTAAACATGTTATAAAGGATAGTAAAATTTCATTGCCTCTAAACGTTTTTTAAAGGATGGTTTATATGATGTCCATGATAATTTTTCCCTTTGTAATACTTTTTTTAGTGCACCCATATGATTTCTTATTTTAAAATCTACTAATAATGAATAAGGCTAAAGCAAATCGTAAATCGAAAGTTTACTTTGAAAGTATGAAACTATAGTATCTCACTCTCCCAATAAAACTCTCTTAAAACCTAGTAGGTTTTTGTAAAAATTGATTTACGTACTTTGAAATACGCATCTATATTGTTATTTATACTATGCAACAATTAGTTAACAACTTAAATAAGTTTCCCAAAAAACTTCCTCTCATTTGAACCATGGATCCCTCGTTAGGACGAGGTCTTTTGCACTAGAGTTTTCTCATGTGATACTAATATCTTACAAGGATTTTTGTTTACTAGTCATGGTCCTCATAAAAAACTCACTTTTTACAAAAGGATCTTATGCAAAGCATATTTTGTGCGATGACGTTCTAGTTATATAAAAAAGTTTTTGTGAAAAGTTTCTTTCACATGAGGGGTCTATCGTTAGAATGAGAGACTAAAATATCAACTCCTTGTAAACTTTCGAAAAAAGAAAATATTTTCCTCACTTATAAGAAAGTTATCCTCTCAATTACTTACAAAATTTACTTAAGGAAAAAACCTCAAATTCTTATCAGACCTCTGGTAATATGGATTTTTGAATATGTTCGGTTTGGTAGCTCTTTATTGCAGTACTTTGTTTATTTCTTCAATAATATGCAATTACAACTAGAAAAAAATAAAAAATACTTTTTAACATTTTTCCTAAAACAAAGTCAAAACGAAAACATGGGAAGGGTAAAACCACATCCTTATATTTAAACATATATAATTCAAATCAAAAGAGAAAATTAAAAAAGCAATTCCTTGTCTAAATTTGTTGGGGAAGTTATTTTCTTCCGACCGAAATCCTTCAAACTCCTCAAATATTCAATTATCTGCTCATCATAGTCTCTTCATATTATTAGATCTCCCAAAGTGAGGCTAGGGTTTTGTTAACAGAGTCTGAGGTTAGATAATGATTTTAAAAAAAAACTAAACCCACATGTCTCCATAAGGTTGCATTAAACCCCACCTAAAAAGCCCCAAAACATAGTCCAAACAACTCTAAACTTATCCCAATATTCCCTAACTCCTACGCCTAAATCCATATATATTTTATAACAATTGGGAATTCTAAACTCGTTGTGAGCCCAAACTAACACCAAACATAAATTCCAATCAAACATCGACACATTAGCCTAAATACTCACTTAGAACTATAAATCTCACATAAATATATATTAATCAAATTCTACTCTCATAAATATAATTTAAAGCCAATGATTAATTTTCAATTTATTTATGAAAGTTATGGATATTAGACTAGTTTAAGGGGGGACTTCGTAACGAGAAAATCTACATACATAATGATTGACTTGTACTCTAACATCACGAGCAAACCCGATGTGATATTAAAGATAAAGATAAAGATAGAATAATTAATTTTAAACTTTTCAAAACCATTTAATCATACCTCAACAATTAAATAAACATTTGCGGAAGCATAAAATTATAAACTGAAGAAATAAAAGTCTTTAATCTTATTAATCTCAAAATATCTTTTGACAAATCTTTACAATAAAAAAAAATTGTATAACCCTTTTACAAAACTTTAAAATAAAGGACTTCAAAATAACCATTACACGTACAATGCCTGAAAATACATAATACCGCGAAAAGCCCACTAGGTCGTATAAATCCCCCAAAGTGTCTACACATAATCATGTGCACGTGTGCACAATATAACAAGTGTATACATATGACACTCAATCCAAATTCTTAGGTAAAAATAATTACATTATTAGGATGTCACCATGAATACATACTCTTCCCAAGCCCAAATAAAAAAATCCACTCCACACTTCCCTTCGTACAATGTGAACCATCGTCCCCCCATTACCAAATATCCTTTTGTAATTCATGGCTAAAAATATCTCACACATGTAACACCCCATACAATCTGACAAGCGAGGTGGCCAGCCGCCACCGCCAAACTACGTCGAACGTCACTAAATAAGTAATCATTCTTAGCATGTGACAGATATGAGACATATAAAAATTCATTCCGCAAGATAATAATTAAATCGATCCAAATAAAAATAATCATTCATGCAATAATAAAATCCATCACCATGTTAATCTCTAAATAAATTCAATCTCCAATAAATATATAAACTCAAATAAAATGATCCAACTATAAAGATCTAAATAAAACTGTAAATAATTGTGGGATCGATTGGCCCACCAAATCCATAAATAAAGTCTCATAATAATGTGACTAAATAGAAAGTAAATCCTAAACAACTAAAGCATCTAAAGTAATGAGTCTCTAGTTGCACCTCCATAATATCTCCAATTACTCCTATGCAGCTACTCTAGTGCTATACCTGAAATGTTAGTCATCACATTTAGTTAAAGCCCACCGCATGAATACAAGTTAATCTTCCCAATTAGGGTTCATGAACCCAAACATTAGTATTATATATAATAAATACCACAATTGAATATTTTAATTTAACGAGATAATTAATAATATGCGAATAAACGTAAACTACAACTAGCTACCATACAACTGATCCTCTCTAAAGGGTAAGTACAATTATTCCATTACTATTTACAAATTTATTCTTTTTCCTTACTCATTTTAATTAATTATTTTAATTCATGCAACACCAATATGGCCAGTAGATCCCTTTTTGGTCCTACACACACTCTTGGCACGCTTAAAGTTCTACACATCATACCCACTCCCCTCATTATAGCATGTCAACCCGTATTCTGTCAGTCCTGTACATACTCGTGAGGTTTCACGCACGACACGTCATTATAGCCAGTCGGGCCATTTAACGGTTAGTCCCCACATACTCGTGATGCTAACACACACACATGTCACTGTAGTCAGTCGACCTGTTTAACTGTCAGCCTTGCACATACTCGCATCCCAAATCCATTTTAATAATCGTTTATTATCTTAGGCATTAATTCTCAATTTTTTATTTTCTCATTCATCTCATTTTCTCATTATTTTATTATAGCGCCACCCTATTATAGAGCATAATATCTCAAGTCTACCCCTAGTCCCATACCTAGAGGTCTTTAAAACACAACAGGCCCTATCCTATTTTGTGGGGAATTTCTATCATTTACCTCTTCCTTGTCTCGCACCTAGGTTATCCAAATCAACGGAATGACACCAAAATCAGCCCCAGCCCGAAATATCCCATATGTAAAAATCTACACTAACTAGTCACATACCTATAAAATGCTAACCGTAGCTAAGACATACCCACTAGTCCCATACCTAATAAGTATTCCTAAAATTTAAGGTGAGGGCATACTACCCAAAATCTCGTAGTCCCCGCGATCATAAATATAATCAAAACAATAATTTTCACACTTCAACTTATCAAAAATTACACAAATTTATCATTCGGTCACAATTTACTTTAATTTAATTCATTCAATCCGTCGTTGTAATTAAAATAATTTATTTTATTCAACAATTATAATTTCAACATCATGCGGATTTAAAGAGCACACCACAAATATTTACTTTGATCATACCTACATAATCTTATATACTTTCACAATTCCCTTTTTCATCTAATTAGAGCAACTATGACTTTCTACATGTAAACATACCCCCATAATTGCAAAACCAAATATCTACCCTTAGCACATAAGGGTTACGAGTCTTAATTCAGACTATGATTTTTTTTCACAAAAACAGTCCCAGAATAGATTTCATTTTTTCGAATTAGAGTTGCTAATTTATTTTAAGAAAAACGTGTAAATTAATATTTAGGCGATATTTAAAACGCATAATACTAAAGAGAGAGAATATAAGTATTCATGCCTTGAAAAATTGGGTGAGAATTCTGAATTGATGGTCATGTTCCTCTCGAAAAGATGACAAAATTATGTTCTTATATGATCTTGAGAAAACCGGATTATATCCTCCAAATCTTGGGTTAAAGGTTATTTAAAATGGGTTTAGGTTTTGGAGAAAAGAGATGATGAATTTTGTGGGAGGCTATTGACTTTTGATAAGGTGAAAAAGTGTTTTAAAAACTCTAAATCCGTCCCTTTTTATTCAAATAAAAGAAAGAGTTTTAATCCCACACAACAACTAAAGAAAAATAGTCCAACTGATGCTGCCGACCTGGGCGAACTGGTTCGGCCTACCCCTTGAACCGGTTCGGGTGCCCTGACACCTAAAAGTCCCCCATTTTTATTTTAAAAATTGTAATACTTAAGATTTGATTCCTATTTTAATTCTGATTAAAATCCTACTTTTCATAAATAAAATCCAACGTTTTAAATTGTAAAAAGAAAAATTTAATCCAAAAATTTTATTTTTTCAAATTTCGAATTAAATTAAATTATTATTGGTTTAAATTTACGGGGTGTTACGTACTTCCACACTAGCACATGAATTTCTTCCTCAAAAGTTGAGGAAGCGTAAATGCACAAAATAACATAAGTCACATAGGCCTACCCATAGAATACCCCGATTAGGCGCCCATACACCCAATGTTACGCACACATACCCCACGATAAAAAATGCAGTATATGTCATATATATATATATATACTCATAACTATGAAAATAACGGTGTACCACGTTTTCCCCACGAATTACCACTCGATTCTATCTCCCAAAAGTCATCGCAACAGTTAAGTCCTCAAATCACTTCACATCACCAAATTGATACTTAAGATACCTAACATCTGCACTAACAATTTTTAAAATAAATCTCGTTTCCCAAAATCACCTCTAAGTATCCTCACATTAAGATTACTAGTTCTAACCTCAGTGCCTACAATATCCTTAATACAAAACATCATATCTCCCTGAAACACAACTAACACGTATGCTAGACTCAATACTTTAAGGAGTACGAATCAACAAAGGGGATCAAAGATTGGTAATGCGGAAGATAAATGGACTCACAGCCTATGAGACCTAAGACCATGCTTTGATATCATCTGTAACACCTCGCACAATCTGACAAGCGAGGTGGCCAGCCGTCACCGCCAAACTATGTTGGGCGTCACTAAATAAGTAATCATTCTTAGCATGTGACAAATATGAGACATATAAAATTCATTCCACAAGATAATAATTAAATCGATCCAAATAAAAATATTGATTCATGCAATAATAAAATTCATCACCATGATAATCTCCAAATAAATCCAATCTCCAATAAATATATAAACTCAAATAAAATGATCCGACTATAAAGATCTGAATAAAATTGTAAACAACTGTGGAACCAACTGGCCCACTAAATCGATAAATAATGTCTCATAATAATGCGACAGAATAGAAAGTAAATCCTAAACAACTAAAGGATCTAATGTAATAAGTCTCCAGCTGCACCTCCAAAATATCTCCAATTACTCCGATGTAGCTACTCCAGCGTTATACCTTAAATGTTAATGAGCACAATGGGTTAGATCCCACCACATGAATACAAGCTACTCTTCCCAATTAAGGTCCATGAACCCAGATAGTAGAATTATATATAATAAATACCAGAATTGAATATTTTAATTTAACGAGATAATTAATAACATGGGAATAAACGTAAACTACCAGTAGCTACCATACAATTGATCCACCCTAAAGTGTAAGTCTAATTATTCCATTACTATTTACAAATTTATTCCTTTTCCTTACTCATTTTAATTAATTAATTATTTTAATTCATGCGACACCAATATAGCCAGTCGATCACTTTTCGGTCCTGCACACACTCTTTGTACGCTTAAAGTTCTACACGTCACACCCATTCCCCTCACTATATCCAATCAACCCCTATTCTGTCAGTCTTGGACATACTCGTGAGGTTCCACATATGACACGTCACTATATCCAATCGGCCTGTTTAACTGTTAGTCATCACATACTCGTGACACCAACGCACACCCACATCGCTATAACCAGTCGACCCGTTTAACTATTAGCCTTGCACATACTCGCTTAGCAAATCCCATTTAATATCTATTTATTATCTTAGGTATTAATTCTCAATTTCTTATTTTCTCATTCATCTCATTTTTTCATTATTTTATTTTAGCCTCACCCTCTTATAGAGCATAATACCTCAAGTCTACCCCTAATACCATACCTAGAGGTCTCTAAAATATAAACACGCCCTATCCTATTTTGTAGAATGAATTTCTATCATTTATCTCTTCCTAGTCTCTCACCTAGGTTATCCAAATCAATAGAAAGACACCAAAATCAGCCCCACCCCCAGAATATCCCATTCGGGAAAATCTACACTAACTAGTCCCATATCTAGAAAGTGATAATCGCAACTAAGACATACCCACTAGTCTCATACCTAGAAAGTACTCCAAAAATTTAAGGTGAGAGCATATTACCCAAAATCCTGTCATCCCCGCGGTGATAAATAAAATCAAAACAATAATTTTAACATTCCAAGTTATCAACAATTATACAAATTTCTGATTCGGCCACAATTTACTTTAATTTAATTCGTTCAATCCGTCGTCGTAATTAACACAATTTATTTTATCCAATAATTATAATTTCAACATCATGCGAGTTTAAAGAGCACACTACAATAATTTACTTTGATCATACCTATAAAATTTTATATACTTTCACAATTCCCTTTTTCATCTAATTAGAGCAACTATGATTTTCTCTATGCAAACCTACCCCCATAATAGCAAAACCAAATCTCTACTCTAAGCACGAAAGGGTTGTGAGTCCTAATTCAGATTAAGATTTTTTTCGCAAAAATAGTCACAAATTAGATTTCACTTTTCCTAATTAAGTTTGCTAATTTATATTAAGAAAAATATGTAAATTAATGTTTAGGCGACACTTGAAACTCATAATACTAAAGAGAGAGAATAAAAGTATTCACACCTTAGAAAAATTGTGTGAGAATTATGAATTGATGGTCACGTTCCTCTCAAAAGATGACAAAATTATGTTCTTGGATGATCTTGAGAAAATCGGGTCGTGCCCTCCAAATATTTGACTAAAAGTTGTTTAAAATGGGTTTAGATTTTGGAGAAAAGAGATGATGAATTTTGTGGGAGGCTACTGACTTTTGATAAGGTTAAAAAGTGTCTTAAAAACTCTAAACCTGTCCCTTTTTATTTAAGCAAAAGAAAGAGTTTTAATCCCACACAACAACTAAAAGAAAAGAGTCCAACTGCTGTTGTCGACCTGGACGAACGGTTCGGCCTACCCCCGAATCGGTTCGGGTACCCTGACACCCAAAAGTCCCCCATTTTATTTTAAAAATTGTAATACTTAAGATTTAATTCTTATTTCAATTCCGATTAAAATCCTACTTTCCATAACTAAAATTCAACATTTTAAATTGGTAAAATAAAAATTAAATTCAAAAATTTTATTTTTCCAAATTTCGAATTAAATTAAATTATTATCGGTTCAAATTTACGGGGTGTGTAAGATGTGAGTCCAGATTTGGGAAAGTATCGCATTTAGCGTATTTTAGACTTGAGCAACGTTGTTGCGCATACGTATCCATCTATTCACGAATCAAAGTCTGCGTAGTTCAAGGGTCCGTACGATACGCCGAAAAACTCGGTTCTTTGGTGGTGGTGATGGTGCGCGGGGACTGCCAAAACCGTCCAGCCGCCCCCAAACACCCATATATCGTGTAAAATACGTAAAACTCGTGATGAAACCATGAAAATCTGGTTGTCACTATCAAACCCGTGATGGAGCTCAAGAGGTTCGTGGAGGAGAAAAGTTAGACTTCCTCTCCTTATCTTGACCCTAAGACCATCATCTTCCCAAATGAGGGGGAAACCCTCTTTTTATAGAAAAAGTGCCCAAGTGGGCTTGACACATGCTGTCTAATATTTATGGTGTCACTTGTCACAATCAATGTGTTGGTATCTCAAATAAATAATTTAAATTATTACTAGAATATTGTCTAGTTCAATTCGTCAAACTCGCGATATATGCGGTATATTAAATCGCGCGTAATAATATCTCAGCCTGTGTAGAGTCTGAATTGTAGTAAAACTTGATAAATCATAAATCAATATATGATCAAATCTGAGGGGTAATTTTATTAGAGTATTGGTGGTTAATTTCTTTAACCCCACTCCACAGGGTGTTACAACACACTCATAAGGAACGATGGCACAATCACATTTCCTTTCATAAGGGCTTACCATACCACTCATGAGCATGGTCGTGTTATAAGAAAAGGGTCATGGAACATCCTAAATGGCACACCCCGTCCGACGGGTTGTCAGGATAAGGGTATCTTAACATCCACCAAATAAAATTTCCATATAATTATCATCCAAAATTATCTTTATCAATATTTAACTCCCTAAAATAAAATTATGAAATTCTTCTCAAATTCTATACCCACAGTTATCATTAAATCATTTAATATGTAACTCACTTTTACTCGGTATGCACATAAACATATCAACGTGTGAACAAAAATCAACAAAATTTATATACAAATCTATACTAACATTATAAAACAGAAGACACTTATTATTTCTGCCTAACATTGAGAGTGTCCACGTAGGACATAAGTCTTTAATTCATTTATATCCTTTCTTTCCTCCATTCATTCTTTCAAACGATTTGATAACCCCTTTCCCATTCTTCCATCTTTTCCCATACCTCGTTCTTTCTCATGCCTTTTCATTCTCTCCTTTATATTCTTTGTTTCTCTATAAACCTCTTCTCACCCACAATTATCCACCCTTCGAACTCATCCCCCTTCTTCTTCTTCTTCTTCTTCTTCTTCTTCTTCTTCTTCTTCTTCTTCTTGTATGTGTGTCAAAAAAGAAAATATAAGCCTTGGAATATGGCTTCCAGTTGATTTTGCCAAACTAGAAGCCTTAAAGTTTTTTTAAATCCTAGGGTTTGAGGATGAGAAGGGATTGAAATATGGTTTTGATGAAGTTGCTAAATAAACCAATGGATATCTGAAGTTTGATGATATGTCTCCACATGATGGATTCGATGGTGACAACGGATTAAAATATGTTTTTGATGATCAAACTGAAACTATGAGATACTTAGAACCCGAATTAGATTAAGACCGTTCTTTTCTAAGAGAGAATTAGAGTTTAATAATGACAAGGAACTGGAATCTATTTCTAAAGAAATCATAAACAGACTAAAGAGATTTAGAGTTTGAAGATACGAATGATGAATTTGATGAAAATGTATGGATCGGGTTAGCGAAATGGAAAAAGAAATTAAGGATTTGAAGGCTGAAAAATTGGAGAAAAAATATAATAACGAAGGGAAATTGAATGGAAAAAAGAAAAATAAGAAGAGAATAAATATTGTCAGTGATGAAGTGAAGGCAAATACCAAAACTTCATCCTCTAGAAAACGAAAAGAAGAAAATATACTTCTGTTGTGTTCAAGTACGAGTGTCTAAAAGAGGAAGAAGAAACATGACAGGGTTAGGCCACACTTATTTTTGTTTGATTAACATTTTACAACCTTTTTAGTCATCACTCTTCTATTGGGAAATGTTTATGGATCCGGTAATTAATTGTATTGGGATCTTTCAATTTTGAAAATTCATTACTTCTTATATTTCTTTTGATTTTAAATTTGTATATTTATAGCTATTGAATAATTTTGGAAGCAATTCATCCTTTTATATATATATATATATATAGTTGATGGTTCTCATATTTGATCTTGCTGAATGATGGTTATTGTTCTTCTTTAACGTTTTACCACACCACAGGTATGATATAACCACATATATTTCCCTTTAGTAACTTTTTTTTTTATAATCAAGGTGTTTCAAAATAACCACTCAATTATGTTGGTGACTGATTTCATAATGAATTACCAACGATTACAGGAAGTGAAAACATTTCTATCCACTTATCATTAAGTTAACCAGAGTTTGAAATTTATCATATATTCTAGGAATGTGAAGGGTAAAAATATCTTTCTTGTGATTATTGTGAGGCACTGGAGGGAAATCTTTGATTAACAATGCTTTTGGAGCATTGACATCCACATTAGACAACTATTATATTATGAAAATTATGACTTCCATTATAATAGATTTGCGAGGTATACGTATCATATTATGGTGAGAAAACTATATTGGTCTGCGCATTGCACGGGTTGCATACTAGTAACTATTATAAAATGCAATACAATGCTTTTAATTCTTCTCAACAGCTAAGTTGTCCACGTGGACATTTTTTTTAGCAGCATCTTCTCTCTCTCTCTCTCTCTCTCTCTCTCTCTCTCTCTCTCTCTCTCTCATATCAAACGCCATTTGATCTTTCCCCTTCCTATTAAATAGAAAGTGTAAAGGCAACTTTTCTATAATTTGTGAAGAGGCTTTCGAGTTAGTGGACATTTTTTATCACCCATTTATCATAACATCTCTCTCCCTCTCTCTCTCTCTCTCTCTCTCTCTCATATCAAAAGCCATTTGATCTTTCCCCTTCCTATTAAATAGAAAATGTAAAGACAACCTTTATATTGTGCTGTTTATGAAGAGGCTTTCGAGTTAGGAATTGAAGCTCGTGAAATGTCATGTAAGCAGTTATACAATCTTATGTAATTGTTTCAACTTTCGTAATTGTTTTCGATTTTAAAATTATGGTGTGACTTAGAATTGTAGGATTCATTTTTTCATATTTTGTAATTTTTTTCACCTTGAATTGTGATGTTAACTCAGAATTGTAGGATGTTTTTCAATTATTTCCATGCTTTGAAATTTAGAAGTTGTAGGGTATTTGGGTGTTTTCTAATGATTAGTTACGCTTTAAATTGATGTTAAGAATGGTGAATTTGTAATAGGTTCATGGGGTGTGAACTCATTACTGTACAGACATGCTTTGAATTGATAGAGTTTAAGAATGGAGAACCAACATTCCTTGGTCATTATATTTTTTTTGTATTTTAATTTCTTTTCATATTTGATAATTTTTGGCATTTTTTAGGGTCTTGGGTTTTATACAATCATGTCGTGTCAAGAAATAATCTTGTGATGTCAAAAGAAAAATCCTGCAAATCAATTATATGCTTTAGTGTAATTTAAGTAAGAATTTATTTATTTTGTCCTATATGCACATTAACTATTAGACTAAAGGCCCCAAAGAAAATAACTCTCATCATCTAAGTATTCATGTCCTTTATTTTCATAAATTAGTTATTATATTTTTTTACAGCTACATTGGAACTGATTGGAAGTTGGAGATTGTATTTGTTGTGGCTTAATCATCGGAATTCGTGTCCTGTTTGTAGACATGAGTTACCAATGGATGGACAAAATGAACAAAGGTCTAATGAAAAATTGTATTTTTTTTATCACCACACGTACTAAAAATAACACAAAGTAATCAACTTAACGTGCGAAATGATTATCACAATCACGTAGTCTCCGCATCGCGCGGATTTACATCTAGCCTATATAATACTTCTATTATGCTAGATTAAAGGTATAAATAAGCATTAATGATGCCAAGTTATTACATTGGTTGCACGGCAAATGAATGAATTCCATGTTCATTTCCACTTTGTCTTCCAACGATTAAATATCTCTTTTCTACTTCCAATAACTCTCTCCGGCCTTTGTACATTCATTTCTCTATGAACCCAAATGCACGTTACCTTTTATATTGGCTTCTCTCTTCTCTACCATTGTTATTCTCCACATTTTCCTTCCTTTTAACCTCCTAAGAAATTATGTAGCTCTAATCCGTACGTAGCTCCATACATTTTGGTTCAAAATTTAATCACCCATTCAGAGAAAGAGAAGATGGTGAAGGTAGCGAGTTTTTTCGCAATGACATTGGGTGCCTTTGTTTTCTGGCAGCCTATGGGCAAAGTTCATGTCTAGATCGCTCTCCACCAAGACCAAAAGCGAGAAAGAATGGAGAAGGAAGCGTAGGTCAGGAGAGTTAGAGAAGAGTTACTACAACAAGCCAAAGAAAGGGACACTCTTGCCTGATATGTTTCTTGAGCTAGTGGAATTTGTGTGGACTTTTTATTTCTGCTTATCTCCTTATCAGACTTGACAGAACCGTCATAAAAAAATATGACTCTTTGTTAAACCGATGACTGTGATACTCACTCATCAATGAAGATTTATGTTTTCTATGCATTGATTTGGTAGAATATGTAGTTGGTACTCGTGCGAGTGCATGAAATTGCCTGAAATATGCATTCTGTTTTGTAATAAATTAAATGTTTGAAAGGTAAGGCTATTTGTGGATGTATAATGGTTGATCATAAGAATTTTGTGCTCCTCATTTAAAAAATAAATTAATCAATCACCCATTCAACTCAACAACTACTCATCTCTACACTCTCTCACTCACACACAGAGTAATCTGTTTGGGACTCATTGGCCGAAATAACGGATGATATAGGAGAGGAAATCTCTTTCCAGAGCTTTGATGATGATTCTAGGCTACTAGGTAGTCTACTCAATAAGGAGTCTACTCAATGATGTTCTTCACAGAAAACTTGGAAGCCGACGATGTTCCCCACATTTCTTCATCAAAGATAACTCTCTCTCTCTCTCTCTCTCTCTCTCTCGTAGAGAGAATTAGGACCCGTTTGTTTTTCTTTTCAGAAAATTCGATTTAAACACCGTTTTTAAATACAGTTTTAAAATTCAGTTTTTTGTGTTTATAATTATTGGTGTGCGTTTGGTAAACTTGTTTTTAAATACAATTTTTTGAAAATTTGACGAAATTGGCAATCATGTATATTTATATCATACATATGTGTGTGTGTGTGCACGCGCGTGTGTATATATGTATGTATATATATAAACATACATAAAACTTTTATACATACATGATACGTAAATGTATACATATATACATACATAGATACATGCATACATACATCATAAATTATATACATGTATGTATTTTTAGGTATATTTAATGAGGTATGTTGGGGAGTTTAACTACACACACACACACACACACACAAACACACACACACACACACACATATATATATATATATATATATATATATATATATATATATATATATATATATATATATATATATATATATATATATATATATATATATATATCATGTATGTTATATATCTAGATAGATAGATAGATAGATAGATAGATACATGAATGTATACATATATGTATACATACATACATACATACATCATAAATTATATACACGTACATTTAATATCATGTATTTTAAGGTATATAATGATATTGCATGTATAATTCACTATAAAATTATATACATACATAAATTGATAATATTTTTTAATACATATGTACTATATGTATATTTTATATTATTCCATACATTAATAATACATGAATAAAACTATATATAAGTATCATGTATCCATTGATAATATTATTTAACTTTATATTATTCCATATGTAATTTTGTGTACATGTACATATATATTTTTTATTCATAAGAATTACACACATATTAATGTATTATGTATGTATATTATATATTAATGAATAATTCTGAGTAGAAAAATAAAAAACTGAAGTTATAAAACACTCTAAACCTGTTTTCTAAAAAACTTGATTATAACACAGAAATATTATAATTCTGTGTTTAAAAACAGGTTGTCAAACGAAGATTTTTATCAGAATTGTGTTTAAACACAGAAAACAAAATTATAGTTGTAAACGAAACAGGCCCTTAGGGTCTCCAACATACCTCATTAAACATATTTATGAATATATCTATTTTTTTAAAATAGTAAAAAAAATAATTTTGAGTTAATATTTTTTATATGGATTCATGATAGTTCAATGTGCTCCTGTAAAAAAAATCAGAACAAAATAATGTGTTTTGATATTTTAAAAAAATAGGTAAAAAAAACTGACAGTTTTAAAGGATAAAAACTGAGAGTTTTTTTAACTATTTTTTAAAAATATCAAAACAAATTATTTTATTCTGATTTTTTTCATAGGTGCACATTTAAATATCATGAACCCATATAAAAAATATCAACTCAAAATTATTTTTTTTACTATTTTAAAAAAAGGTATGTTACTATGTATGTTGCTAGGAGGTATGTTGGAGAGCTTAACTATATATATATAGTCAGGCTATAGTACATCATGCTCAATACATCACCCATACATCACGCCTAATTCTAGGTTCTAAGAATTTTTTTCAAATTTTATATTTTTCCCTTGAAATTAACCTTTCAATCAACCTATATGCAAAAAATTAGGCCAAAATACATTTTGTAACTATTTTTAAAAAATCCACAAAAAACTGCTAAAAATACCTTATTTAGAAGGGTCTGCGGTAGTAGTTTTTTGTAGATTTTTTAAAAATAGCTACAAAATGTATTTTGACCTAATATTTTGCATATGGGTTGATTGGAAAGTTAATTTCAATGGAAAAATATATAATTTGAAAAAAAAAATTCTAGGGCTTAGAATTAGGTGTGATGTACGGTGTGATGTATAGTGCATGATGTATGTGAGCCTTCCTCTCTCTCTCTCTCTCTCTCTCTCTCTCTCTCTCTCTCTCTATATATATATATATATATATATATATATATATATATATATATATATATATATATATATATATATATATATATATATATATATATATATATTCCAAAGGATCAAAAGGAATGATCAAAAGAACGGATCATTTTTTAAAAAAATAGTAAAAACTTTATTTTGAGTTGATTTTTTGTGTGCGGTATTTAAACATTTCAGGAAAGTCACAAAAAAATCACCTCAAAATGATTTTATTTTCTATTTAAACAAATTAGTCTAATATGTCATATATTTACCGATTTTTTGCTTAAAAATCAGTCAAATATATGAGTTTATTTTCTTAAAAACTAATATATATTGACCGATTTTTTTAAAATAGCAAATAAACTCATTTTGACCTGATTTTTTTTTTGTGTGACTTTCCTGAAATGTTTAAATAGTACACAAAAAAGATCAACTCAAAATATTTTTTTTACTAATTTTTAAAAATGATTTGTTCTTTTGGTCCTTTGGAGATCCACTCCCTATATATATGGCTCAGAAGCATTTGACCGTAAACCCCTCGAGAAATCAATTATGCAAAAGGAGCGAATATTAGAAAAACAAAGCATTTGACAGATTTTCTATTGCACCCCACAGTTTTTTGCTGCACTGTAATAAGGTTTTGATTATCATCTGGTAGTGATTTTTCTTACAGCTATTTATATATATTTATAAAAAATATTTCTAAAAAATAGTTTTTATATTTTTTTAACATTTTTATGTTATTTAAAAGTAAAAAAAGTTAAGAAGACACAGTTTTTATGTGATTTTTTTATGTTATTTAAAAGTAAAAAATAGTTAAAAAGACACATATAAAAATAGTAAAAACATTAATTGCTTATTATAAATATATATGAAAACTATTTTTTTATAAATATAGATAAAAACAGTTCAAAATAGTAAAAAAATTATTTTTGAAATATATATCAAAATAGTTTTTTTTTAATATTATTAGTGTTTATATAAATATATATAAAACCAATTATTTTTTCAATTTTTTTATAAATATATATGATACCGTTTATATAAAAAAAAGGTAAAATAACATTTAAAAACTTTTATAAAATGTTTTTTATGCATTATTTTTATAAAAAAAACACTAAAAAATGGTTTTTATATATTAATAAAAACAGGTTATTAAGTAGTTAATTTTTTTATATTTATTTAAAAAACTATTTTTTGAAAAGTTAAAAAGTTTTTTTATTTATTTTTATATATTGTTTATAAAAGTGTCTAAATATTTTATAAACTTCTTTTACTGTTTCCTGTTAAATACTTTGCAGTAAAAACAATTTTTTTTCTATCCTTTATAAATTCTTTATAAATATTTTACAAACTATTTTTAACTTTTTAACAGTAAAAAAAAAATTTAACAGTTAAATATTTTAGAAAGTGTTTTTATTGTTAAATATTATTTTTAAAAGTTAAAATATTTTTTTAACTATTAAAAAATAATTAAAACTATTTTCATTATATTTACTATTTATATATAAATATATATATATATATATATATATATATATATATATATATATATATATATATATATATATATATATATATTTATAAAAATAGCTTTTTATATATTTAAACAAAATTAAAATTTGTTTTTACTATTTTTACTGTTTTAAATGTTATCAATAATATTATTTGAAAATCACGTTGTTAAAATAATTTTTTTAATAAATTTGTGATAAATATATATTATAACCACATTATTTGAAAACCATAATTTTAAAACAACGTTAACTGTTTTTTATAAGTATATATGTATAAAAAAATGGTATGGAATTTTTTATTTTATAAAAATCATGGAAAAAAATTTCTAATTATTTTATAAACAGTTTTTACTGTTTACTATTAAATATTTAACAGTAAAAATAATTTTTTATGTATTTTATAAACTGTTTTTAACTTTTTAACAGTAAAAAAACTTTTAACAGTTAAATATTTTATAAAGTGTTTTGATTATTAAATGTTTTTTTAGCAGTTAATTTTTTTTACAGTTTTCTTAACTGTTAAATGTTTTTTTAACTATAAAAAAGCAGTTACAACTGTTAACTCTATTTACTTATTCCTCTCGGGAGATACTTTTTTAAAGACTCCTTTTAGGGAAGTTGAAAAGTTCAGCTCTTTCATTTAAGTTATGTGTTTGTTTTTCCCATATCCCTTCCTCTTCTCGAGATCCTCATCTCCCCCGACCTATTTATATACCAAACTCATAGGACATAGTCTTGAATCCATACCCGCCTCTCGCTCTTCACCTTGAAATATTGGGCTTTATTGGGTTCGACATTTAGGTTCCAAAAGATGCACAATGTCTAATGTCGAACCTAAAAAATACATAATAGAAATGCAGATTATGTGGTTTTAGACATGCGGATCCTGCTTTTCGATTTACATATACATGGTGTTTGTGGTCTTTTTTAATTAATTTATTTTTATCCTTTATTAGGTTTGTTGGTTCTGATTTAGGGATTGGAGTGACTTTGCTAATCAGGTACAACATAAAAGGTGTTACGCCACACTTCTGGGCATCTTTATGTTTACATTTGAATAAAAGAAAGCTAGAGAATTTGCTTGACGATTCAGTGATTGTGGTGTGGGCATCTTTGCGCTCCTATTATGAACTGAGGATCATTTATGACCTTAGTCAATAACCACAAGCCCTAAATTCAACCATTTTCCTTATGCCTCATCAATATATGTTTGGTTACGTGGGTCATCTAATATTTTTTCATATTAATTTTTTTATTTATGATAATTGATTGGTTGGTATTGATTGTTAAGATTTTTATTGAATAGGGTTCACAAACATGCTTTTTTTTAAAGTTTATTATTATAAGGGTTTTGGGTTAACTATGAATTGTAAATTTATAAATTATTCTCTCCTAACAAGTAGTCTTAGTATGAAAAAAAATATTTCATAATTGGTTCCTTATTTGATTTGTTGAAATGTTTACAGTATATTCAAAAAAAAAATTATCTGTTTTTTGTTGCAGGTGAATGAAGAAATATGGAGCTTGCTGTGCAAGAATATAATGGAAGTAAAAATAAATGTGAATTTAGTATCTTAGATTTTAGTGTCGGTTGATAAATGTGTAGTCGTATTAGTATTAAGCTTAGGTTGTTTTGTAAATTGCCACACTTACTTCTGCATATGTTAGTCCTTTATTTGTATTACTGAAAAAATATTACCTTAAATGGATAAAAAGCTTGGAAAATTGTGATCACAAGTTATTAATATGGTATTTTACTATGTTCTTGTGTGGTCAAATTGTAAACCCATCGCAGTAATATAAAGTATACTTTTGTGTTTTTTACTTATGCAGTGATTTGAGTACAAAAAGTAGCCCAGTCTAAAATCTGAAGTCTGGTGATTTGGTTTACATATGAGAAAATGGAAGGGTTTATATAGTGTAGTTCTTTGGTTGTATGGTTGTGTGGCACAACTTTGTGCACTATAATATTGTTGAGCTGAGGTATCAAAAGTTAAAAGTTTGTTACCTATTAGGAAATCTTAATAAGTGAATTTGACTATGGATTTTAACTATAGCAGCTCACTTATTTATCCTAATTTCTTACAGAGCTCCGCTCCCTCCACAACCTTTACTTGAGAGACCTGCTAAGGAAGTTTGTCGGTCACTGGTACTTTTATTGTTTTCCCTTTTGATTTTTTTCGTAGCTTACTTTTTTCGTTTTGGTCTGGTATGATTTTAACAGAGTAATGGTATGACTTATTTATCCTATTTTTTTCATTTTGTAAGAATCAACACAACATGACTAATTCGACTAATAATTTTAATTTGTAATTGAACATGATAACACACAAAAAAAATACAAACAAGGCAATGACACGAAAAAAGGCATCGTTTTTGTTTTAGGTCAATTTCGAATAATTTTATTGTATCATACTTAAAATTATAACCCTACTTTTAAAACCCTTATTTCGTTGTCATTCACCATAAAGTGCATATTTGTAGTGATGACCGACAAATTTTGTAATTTTGTATATATGCTATCAATTATAAATGCATATTTTGTAATTTTTTATCAAACGTCCGCGCATCGCGGGGGTTACATCCTAGTATTATATATATAATGCAACACATAGAATGACATAAATGTATACAATCAATAGTGGATATGCATAAAAAATTAATAAATCATGGGAGAATAAACCTACCTCAAATATCTATATATCAAATAAATATGCAAGAAATTCTAGCTTTGTGCACCGTTGGTAAAATATTCATAAGGTATTCATGCGAAGTCTGAAAATTACAAAACCAGCATCCACGCATTTTTAATTCAATTATGTATGACCTAGCATTGTCTTTAAAATCATACTCATATATATACCATGTCAAAATTAGCCTTTAAGTGACGAGTGTATCCAAGACAATTTCAGCACCTCTTCTTCTTCTTCTTCTTCTTCTTCTTCTTCTTCTTCTTCTTCTTCTTCATTATTCCATGAATTTGTAAATATTTACTTATTCTTATTATTAATTGTCAATTATATGCGTATATAATCTTATATATCCTCCTCTATTCCTCGCTTTATAAAATTCTCAAGTTCATCTTAATTTCTTATATTTTCGCTCTTTATTCTTTAGAATTTTGTCTCTAAACGGTGCTCATAAGCCACTAATTATAGAACAATTTTATATGAGTAGGGATACTTAAAATAAAGGATTAATTAAGCATATATGGAGCAAATTTTAACTGATTTTTCATTTTGCTCACTGAACCTTTTTTTTTTACAGATATAATACTGGACTTTCATTTTTTTAACAGACACTTAGGCCTACTCCAATAGCATTTCTAATCGGTGAGTTTTCTATCTTAGTATCCAAATTTCTAATAAATCTCCTACAATGGGAGTTCTGTGAGTAATCCTATTCGAATTGGAAATACAGTCATAAAGAAATTATTGTCCATAATTTCTACATGTAGAAATTTTCACAAAACATTTCTATATGACATGGGTAGGGCTGTAAACGGATATTCGAAAATCCGCATCCGTTCGATATCCGAATCCGAATTTGCGGATATTTATCCGAAAATATGAAAACGGATACAAATATGGATAGTCTATAAAAATATCCGAGAAAACGGATACGGATACGGATAGTACTAGTATTCGACACGGATAATCCGTATCCGATGCGGAGTATCCATTTTATCGGATATCCGTTTTACCGGATATCCGTATCCGTCAAACATATGTTTAAAATATTACTAATAATATTAGTATTAGTATTAGTATTACTTATAAAATAATTTTTTTTTAAAAATCAATCGTTTATTCTCTTAAACAAATTAAACATATACTCCATTAAAAAAAAAACACCCTAAAGTTATTATTTTATTGGGTATATTATAAAATATCATGTATTAATATTTTGTTGGATATATTATCATGGAGTTACACTAAAGTTACAATACACCCTATCACACACAACATACACCCCTAAAAAACATATACTCCACTCAAAACAAAAAAAAAAAAACTAACTTCATTTCATTTCTCTTTTGTACAAAATAAGATAAAATAAATCCTCATGTGGTTGTTCGTTAGTTTCCTTAATAATAAATAAATGTAAGAGAGAAACAAAAAAGAATGTAAAAGAGAAACATAATAGAATGTAAGAGAGAAACATAAAAGTAAAGAAATGATTTTGATTGTGATGACAACTGAAGTTAACAACAGATATATTATATACAAAGTAAAAATGTATACTTATTAAAATAAAAATATCAGTATGTTTTAAAGACAAAAGGTGCATGAGATTATCATTATCAAAAAAATTGATTTAATATAAAAGGTGCATATTTATTTCTACTATCATGGAATGCGACTGTTATTTTTTTTTTTAATGGTTTGAAGCTTATATGGTTGTAAAGTATGGATGACTTTAAACCATAATATCATTATGGAATGGTACTATTATTATGGAATCCATAATTGTTGATGTTAGGAGGCAGTAATTTTGTTATATATTTGTTTAGATTGGATTGGATTTCACTGGATTGGATATTTTAATAGTTATTTTTTGTGATGACTAAATAATGTAAACGGATACGGATATTATCCGAATCCGAGGTATTCGAGCGGATACGGACATGGATAGTTATTTTAACTATCTGGTCGGATACGGATATTGATAGTACATTCAGATAGCGGATACAGATATGAAAAACATAATATCCGATTCGTATCCGTCCGTTTACCACCCCTAGACATGGGTACAAATTAGTATATCTTTCTCCTTTCTCCCATTCTCTCTCCTCTAGGATCCTTAAAATGAGTGACACGATGACACAAAGATAAATAGCATTGGAGATGCTTTTTTTTAAAACATTTTATGGATGTAGAAAAAGTGCCATGTGGATATAGAAATTTTTTAGAGTAGCTTGACACTTGGGATGCACATAGTTTTAGAAATTGTATAATTGGAGATGGCCTTAATATTGTTAACTATAAGTAATGAAGCGATGATGTGTCATCCATGGGGCACCCATATAAACTGTAAAAGAAGAAAAATCTCATTTGGCATCCAACTCAAATAAAACTTAAAAATAAAAAAATATATGCCACCTCCTCCTTCCACTAACAACCTGTCATCGTCGCCACATCCTCCACCTTCCCGCCATCAATCAGTTGGAATTCTCAAAGAAGTCAAATTAAAGTGATATGCGGATATATTCATAAAGTAATTCTGGTGAGAGAAAAGGCAAATGGGTGGAGACCTTGTCGCCGCTAGTGAACCAGTTTGGACAAACCGGTGGTGAGAGGATATGATGATATCTTGGACAAAATGTTTGGATCCTATTGATTCAAAATCGACTGTTGATTATGAATAATCTTCCTGATGTTGCAAATTACGATTTTATTGACTAAGTCGACAAAAATGTTGAAAATTCACTGTGATGTCGATGGTAGTTCGTCGGTGAGGGAGGGTCTGGTTCATCACAGATTCTCGACACTTTTTTACCTGAGATGGTGCTGATTTGTCGAACCAGCAATCTTACTTTGCGAAACACAAAGTTTATAGACAACACTGATGGATCAATAGTCGTTCAAATTGTTGAGTGATGGTTAATTAGGGTTAGTGGTGGTGAGAGGTGGATGAAGGGTTGCGACGGGTGGGGGTGAAGGTGGCAGTCCGCTTCTCAGATTTTTTTTTTCCTATAACTTTTATTTCAGTGTTTATCTTACAAAAATATGTTCAATAACCAAAATGAAAAATATGAAAAATTTTGTTTCATGTCACCCTAATTAACCCTAAAATAAGCCTAAAACACTAACAAAAATGTTAAGAGTTGATCCCCACTCTTACTCCCTTTTATTTTCCCATTTTATCTTTCATATTCCCAAGTAGCCTCGTAACTCCTCTTCCTAATATTCCTCCTAAATTTATTTTATTATTTTTAATCAAAACAAACATTTAAAATACATATAATATGAACCTCTTCATATACCTGCTTAATATCCCTGGGTCTCAAAATAAAGGCAATATTGCTAACACATTAACACCTTATTAATGGCTAATGACTAATATTCATTTAAAAAAATTACTTATTTTATATTTAAAAATAACTCTTAAATTTTTAACATATATAATTCATCATTATCATGCCCAAAAATTAAAAATTAACTGTGCAACGTTCTCTAACATATCACATGTTAGCTAAATTATCGAACTACACTACAACAATTCTTACATTTAGCTGCGAATTTCTTAGCCACAAAGGAAAATTCGTAGCAAAAACTTATTATTTGCCACGAAATTAATTTCGTGGAGAAACATGTTACATTTAACTAGAAAATTCAGATTTTCGCTGACAATAAATGTCAATATGTTCGCGCCAATGTTCTCGCAAAAAAGAAAGTTGTTTAGGAACGAAATATGAACAATTGGCAACGAAATTATTCATAGCAAATGCGTTTATGTTTTGCAACGAAATAATTTTCGTGGTGTAAAGTGTTAAAATATTAGGCAACCAACTGTTTTGTAGTTAAATATTATAATTATTAAGAGCACTCTACTTATCACCAAATCTCAAAATCTCCAAACCCGTTCGTCCCTCCAAAACCCAAATACACCACGAAACCCTTTTCCTCCAAATTCGATCGCCACTTCGGTAAGCAATCTGTCTCTCTCTCTAATTACACACAAACCCTATTTTCCACAATGGTATTTATCTTTGTTACTGTTATGTTATGAGATGACAGTGTTTTTTTCCCTATTTTCCAATTCGTGATGTTTAGGATTTCTACAATGATAGAACGTTTTTTACCTATTTTCCAATTCGTGAAACAAACGTGTTTTTTTCCAATTTTTAGGATTTGTTTGTCATATCTGACTGATGTTTAGCACCTGACTAATTTAAAAACATTAATGAATTATTCCTAAGAATTTTCCTATGTGATTTAAAAGACTTTTAACTATTGATGTTGATGAATCTGAATCTGCTCCCAAATTAAACATCAATAGACTATGATATTCTTTATTAAACATCAATGGTTTAATAAGCAACCCAAATAATACATTCTAATACAAATAAAAACATCAGTCTACTAAAACATCAATCATATATGATAAACCCCTAAATAATTTGGATAAACAAATCCTTGCATAATGACGTGATAATCGTAAAAATTGGGAAACAACTAGTCATAATCATAATAGTTCACATAATGACGTGATACGTGATAATCGTAAGACTGATGTTATGACATATGGGTAACACAAATACCCCAACCCTTGTGAGTTGGGGTCTGCATTCAGATTTAGTAAACTGTTATTTTTTAATAACTCAACACCCAATTGTTTTAGTAGACAACTAAACAAAAAATCGTGAAATTTAGTAGACTGATATTTTAGTGGTGTGGGTTGTTGACTTAATTTGATGATTGTCCATTGTTTAGGTAGTGATTTAGTTTGAATTGATGATTGTCGATTGATTTGGTGTTTTTTCATGCCTTTTCCTAATCTATAGTGTCTAATTCCAGTAGTGGTGAAAATAATGTTTTATGGTTTGATGGCAGGTAGTGGTTGGTGTCTACTCTAAGTTCACGATAATTGTTTTATCGGCGGACTGATCAGAAGTCAAGGTATATCTTATCTCCATCTATCTACTCTTTTCAAACTAATGTTTTCATCACTAAATAATTTTTCAGAAAGTCATCCAAGTGCTATACAACTAACATCGCTTTTCTTTCATACACCAGCAATCAACAAAATTTTCATTTATGCACTCTATTTGTCTTATCAAATTGCCTGTGTGAAACTCTATGTGCAATGTGTATGAATTTATTCGTGTAATCACTTATATAAAAATCTGATTTTATAATTATCGACTTTTATAATTAGCATACAAATCTTATAATGAAAATTAAGTGTAAAGTTATTTTGTATCCTATAAAGTTCTTAATAACCGTTGGAAAGGAATAGGATAAGAAAATAGTAGTGTTAGTATCATATATGGTACCAAAGTCTGTCTTGCTTAAATATGTTATTTCTCTATTATCTAAACTAATCTTGTCTAAACATAATTGATGCCACATTGTTTTTCTTATGGCTCTATATTGTAATCGATAGCCTTATATGTTGATTATGAAAATACACTTACTTATAACGTTTTAATTATAACATGTCGTTTGATTTTTTATGTGAAGTAGATGGATAAGAGTTAGATGCAAGAAACAAATAGATTTTGTGAAAAGTATGTCTTAGGTGTTAGATCATTCATTCGATTTGTGAAGGATCATATGGGACCCGATAGTTACATTAGGGGCCCGTGTTGCACTTGTCTTAACATCGATCTCAGAAATATTGATGAAGTTGAAGATTATTTATTCTTAAAAGGCTTTTGTACCACCTATACGCAATGGAAATATCATGGGTAATCTTCTAATGATATAGTTCATGATGATGTCGATGGTTGGATTCTTAATGAAAATGAAGAAGGGGACGAAATGCGAGAAGTGTTGGAAGACATGCAGGCAGGGTTTTTCTTTGATACTGGTCCAGCTGAAGCGTTTGAAACTGGTAATACTCCAAAATAAGTTGGTATAGGGGATGAGATAAGTTTAACAAATTATTGAAAGATGCAAAGCGTGAATTATATCCATGTTGCACGAAATTCTCTGCACTGTCTTTTCTTGTGAGGTTGCTCCACTTGAAAGTCATCAATCACTAGAGTAATAAATCACTTAAAATGTTGCTTGAACTATTGAAGGGAACTTTTACCGAAGGTGATACACTTCCAAAGTCAAATTTTGAGGCAAGAAGCATGTTGCGTGGCTTGGGATTAGGTTACGTGTCGATTCATGCATGCAAAAATGATTGTTGTTTGTTTTGGAAGGAGCTTGAAAATAAACATGAATGCCCAATATGTGGGGAATCTAGATGGAAGGTTAATGATGACAAGGGTAAAGGTATTCCTCATAAAATACTTCGTTACTTTCCACTAAAGTTAAGACTCCAAAGGTTGTTTATGTCGAGAAAAATGGCTAATGATATGAGGTGGCATAAAGAAAAATGTGTCAAAGATAATGTATTGAGATATCCTGTAGATTCTAGTGCATGGAAGGATTTTGTTATGGAACATGACACAACTCATATAGCATGTGGCCCGTCGTACTTATGCCATATAACTTACCGCATTGGTTATGTATGAAAGAGTCATTTTTTATGATGGCGTTACTTATTCCAGGACCTCTGGCACCAGGTAAGGATATGGATGTGTATTTACGACCATTAATTGATGAGTTGAATGAGTTATGGGAAGTTGGTGTAAAAACATATGATGCAGCCACCAAAATGAATTTTCAAATGCATGCGGTAGTTCTATGGACTATAAATGACTTTCCAGCATATGGTAATTTATCTGGTTGGAGCACTAAGGGTTATATGGCTTGTCCAATGTTTAACAAAGATACTTCTTATAAAAGAATAAGAAGTAAGATATGTTATATGGACCATCGCCGATATTTAAATTCCAACCATAGATGGAGGAAGAGTAGAAAATTTAATGGTAAGTAAGATCTCCGATTAAAGACCATGGACTTAAATGGGGATGATTTATTGTGACAATTGAATCATGTCAGCTATTATGTACCAGGGAAACATTCGGGTAATAAAAAGAGGAAAAGTACACCCGAAGAGCTAAACTGGACAAGAAAAAGCATTTTTTTTTAATTACCATATTGTAAAACATTAAAACTTCGACCTAACCTAGATGTCATGCATATTGAAAAAAATATTTGTGAGAGTGTGTTGGGAACTTTATTAAATACCTAGGGGAAAATAAAAAACACGTATAAGGCGAGACAAGATTTGGAGGATATGAAGATAAGGAAAGAATTACATTTGAAGCGGAATAGGGATACGTATATAATGTCGCCTGCTTGTTATACACTTAGTAAGTTATAGAAACAAGATTTTTGTGAGTTCTTGAAATCAGTAAAGTTTCCAGATGCATGTGCTTCGAATATCTCACGATGTGTGAGCGTTAGTGATGGTAAGGTATCAGGGTTGAAAACCCACGATTATCATGTTTTGTTACAATGCTTATTGCCCGTTGGGACTCGTGGATATTTGCGCAAGGATGTATAGTTGAGTTGGGGAATTTTTTTAAAGATTTATGTTGTAAAACACTAGATGTAGAAGAACTGAAGAGATTGGAGAAAGACATTGTCTTGATTTTGTGCAAACTCGAAATGATTTATCCACCAGCTTTTTTTGATATAATGGTCCATTTAGCTATTCATTTTCCATGGGAGGCGATGCTTGGAGGACCGGTTCAATATAGGTGGATGTATCGCATTGAAAGGTATGTCAATAAATACTCATTAGCACATTTTTAGGAGGCTAAGTCAAAATGCCTATTTTTACGTATAGTTTATTTATTTAACATGAGGTAATTTTTATCATTCTAAAATCTAATAGGTACTTGGGCTTATTTAAGGTTTACGTGTGTAATAAAGCTCGTCATCGTTAATGAATGTTTGACATTTTGCTCAATGTACTTTGATGGGATTGAAACTAAACTCAACTGTCCTGAAAGAAATTACGACGGGGAGGAGCAAAAGGAGGGATTGGATGTATTCTTTCAAAAGGTATGCCCTTTTGGGGCATGTATTTATGACTTTCTGACAGCGGCTGAGAATGAAATGATGCGGTGGTATACGTTGAATAATTTTAGAAAGTGGCTCCATATATAGAGTAAGTTAATAACTGGGGAGTAATTTTGGTAAGTATTAATTTTGAAAATACTACGAAGCTTATTGTTCTAATTATTACAATTGTTAGTGAGCATATGGAGGACTTAAAGAAAGAAATCCCTTTGAATTTAGAAGAGAGAAGTCGAAAGAATTTTCCTTACTGGTTTGAAGAACGTGTAAGTTAAAGCATAGTTATCATAGCATAATATTGATGTATAAATTTAATTTTTTTTAAGTAATATAATTGGTCTAACTTATATCATTTAAATTTTTCCATTAATAGATGAAGAAGTTGTATGGACAAAAGTCTCCAGAGTGTACTGAGCAACTATATGCATTAGCATGTGGTCCAGACATACGGGCAAATAGGTATAAAAGTTGCATAGTAAATGGAGTTAGATTTCACACTAAAGACTGTGATAATTGCAGAAGAAGTCAAAATAGCGGTTTAGTTGTTAAAGGAGATCATAATGACGAAGACATTAACTTTTATGGTGTATTGAACAATATTATTGAGTTGGAGTATATCAAGGGAAATCGAGTCCTTCTTTTTGAGTGTGCTTGGTGTGAAGCTGCTAAAAAGAAAAAATCAGGAATGCAAATCGATGATCACTTTACAAGCATCAACGTTAATGGGAGGTGGTACAAGAGTGATCCTTATATGCTAGCCATTCAAGCAAAACAAGTGTTTTAACTCAACGACACAAAATTGGGAAAAAATTAGCAAGTTGTTCAGGAATTCCAACATAAACACTTGTATGATCTTAGGGTGGAAGAACTGGACACAGATGTATCAGTAACAAAGGATTTTGTGTACCAGTAAAATGCTTCATTAGATATTTTTGAGATCATAGAAGTTGATGTTGGCCAGTTGTAGAGAAACGATGTAGAGGAGGACACTATTGATGCTGGAATTGTGGATATAGACAAAGGAGTACTATCGGAAGAAGACACTGTTTCCCTTGATGACATCGATGATGAAGACGAAACACTTGATGAATATTATGAAAGTGGGAAAGATCTTGTTATGGTCGAGAATGATGATAGTGATATGGATTGAATTTGATGTGAAGCGAAGGGCATAATCGTCTTTTTGGTCGTATTAGTAGTTTATTTTCTTTTTGTTATTTGTCTCATATTTTGTTTTGGCATTGTAATCCTTTTTTTGCTTTAGTATTTAGAGGTAATGGAAACTACTGTCTTCAGTTTTATTACACCGGATTGTTTTTATTTCATGCATAGTATACCATTTGAATATGTTAATAGAATTTAGTATTATTACTTTCTTCAGTTTTATTATGCGAGATTCTTTTTACTTCATGCACAATATATCATATATATCATTTAATATATACTATATTCCCTAAATTGTTTAAATTGCATTAATGTGTGATTTGATGTTCTTTTTCAGTATGGCACCAGGAAGACGTCTTCGGTCAAATAGCATGAGGGAGGCACCCTCGGCTCCCATAGCTCCCACGACACCCATGACTCTCAGAGCTCCCGTAGCTCCCATGGCACCCACAACACCCACGGCTCCCATGGATATATAATCTGCAAATATCTCACCATCAACACAACACACCAGTCCCGGAACCTCCACGAGCTATGCAGGTACAAAAACTAATTTTCAAATGTTTCTTACTATTGTTCATTAGCTGCTAATATTGTTTATTTTCTTTTAAAGCTTTGAATAAATATTTTACTGTAACGAAAAAAGTTCGTGGACCTACATGTGGCAAGGGGCTTCAAAAGATGATCAAAGCTACTAGACAAAAGATGCGTATTGAGATATCGAAGGAGAAAAATAGGCCACTTGACAAAGACCAGTCTGCTAAATTATCAAATGAACTCGAGATTATCATTCGTAATCTAATTCCAGTCCCAACCAAATGGAAAGACCTCACTGAAGCTGATGACACAAAGGTGTTCAACAGAGTCGATATAAGTAATTTCATACTTGAACATGGCATTGCTGAACTAGTCCCAAAATAGCATATTATATGACCATAATTTGCGTATTATTGTGTAATTTCCAATAATTTGTGTATTGTCATGTAAATATCAGCTTTTGGTTTTGATGAGGTCTTTATAGACATGATTGATTACAAGTATGTTTGTCTTGGCTGCTAAAACTCTAAACAGAGGCCTTCATAGCCTTACATCCCAAGGTATGATCATAGTTATTGATTATAAGTATATGGATAGGATTCCTCTACATTGATCATTTATGTGCATATAAGATTTGTGTGCATATATCATTTGCATGCATATATCATTATGTGATCAGTACACTTGGAAGGTAGGGCTTACAACTAATTTCAATAATTGAATCATTAATATTTGACCAAGGATTGCAGTGTTATTGTTATTTCTAAAAAGAATAATAATTAATATTAATAATTTATATATTTATATATCAGTTCCAAAAAATATCATACACTTATACAGTGCTTAGGGAGTTATTTTATTTTGAGGTGACAGTCCCAAAAAAGTACAGTAGATTGGTAGGGGTAGAATTTTTTGGGTAATCGCACAGAATCATTGTCGCGTTTACGAGATCAATGCACGCTCAACAGTCAATTCTGTGGGAGTGAGCCCCCACTTCGATATTCAGGAAAATCAGGGGGGTCAATCTGACGTATAAAATGGATCCTATTTAATTTAACAGTTTCAACTATTGTGAAAGCCAACTGAGATGCATATCACAGTATCTGACTCAGAAACTGATTTTGAACTGGACTTGTGAAGGTCTAATTTTTTTTTTCTTCGGAATCTCAGTTCCTTTTTGGGGACAACATGAGATTATGCACCACATGAAATTCTCGATCATCCAAGTCTACATCTTGAACCTTATAAGTAAAATCTTGGTTATGAACTTTCATATTTAGAGTATGAGGAGATTTGGAATTAGAGTTTTGGACATGGGAGGGGTTTATAGCATAGGGTTGGTTTTCAGAGAATGGTTGGGAGTCAATATCTATGTTTGGAGAAGGGTGTAAATTTACCACAAGTTGATTGTTAGAGGAGTCAGGGGAGTCAGGGGAGAAATTTGAGTTTGTGGGATTCAAATCAGAATTTGGCAGGTGATCAGTGACTTTATTAGTGATCTGAGGGAAATGGAGTTTAATTTTTGGACAGAAAAGGGGGTTATAGTTGAGGGGTTATTCTCAAAGATTGGATGGGGGGAAATGTTTGTGTTAGATTTGGAAACAAGCTATTTATTTGTGTCAAATTGCATATGCATTATAGCTGCTTTACGGTTCTCCCTCTCTTAAAGATCGCTATTGCAAAATAAATTCTGTCATATTGGATTGAATAAATTTAACACAAAGAAAAGTAGGAAGCAAGTAAATGTAAGCGATAGTGGTCAGATATTTCCAACAAGGCATTGATAAAAGATCAAGTTGCGAAGTGTGATACTACAAGTTCAACTCATGAGGAAAAATATTTGACAACTTAACAATGTCCATAACAATGCCCAAATTAGGAACCTCGACAGAAATTCGACCTAAATCTGCAGTCCCCTGTTCTTCGACTCTTGGTAGATATTAATAATAAATCAAGGGTCGACAAGTGAAGCCTCTTAAATAATCAAGACAAAATTAGATGCAAAGATTCGACTCATTCTAATATTTGAATCAATTCATGCTAAAAATGGTTTGGAAGAGCTAATGAAAGTCAACGTATTAAGTTGAATTCCATCACATTTGAGTTAAGTGAATTCTTACCTTAGGATTATTGAATTATGTTTCATGAAAAAATGGGCATTTAAATAAGAATTAAATCATGGTCACAACATTTCTTTCAAGGACTCTCGGCACCCTATCACTAATTCAGCAAAAAAGTATATTATTCTAGTACATACTCGGACATGACTGCTGAAACTATAACACTAGGCATCATGTCACCAAGTCTGTCAAAAAATATGCAGAAAACACTCTATTTCTCGATATTTAACTGCATATAACTAAATATACAATCGGTAACAAATTGAGACTAATAGTTAACCAATTATAACACCGGGATAAAAAATTTCAGCAGCCTTAACATCCTTCAAGTTGGACACAAAATTTCAACAACCTTCAAGTTGGGCTATATGGTACTTTTCTAGAATATAATACACACATATATGTATACTATATCTTTATATATACACACTAAACAAAACTTCACATCCCATTCCATAGTTAGGCAATTACTCAAGTGTCCACTCTATTAAGTATACCAAATATGTGCAATACAAAGATGTTGATTGAAATCGCTAAACATATTGTAGTCATCTTGTATTGTAGTAACATCCGTTTGTTTTTGGTTTGGTGATTCCAAACGAGGGTCCATTGGGTGTTACACTTGTGGAGAGACTTGAGGACTTTTTGTCAGGGCTTTTGTTGACTTTATTTTTTGCAATTAGTGGATTGAAAACAGATGTTACTACAATACAAGGGTGGGGTACGTGGGGAATTTTGGCACTGGTTATAGTGCTTTCTTGTGTCGGGAAAATTCTAAGGACACTAAATTGTTGTGTTGTATTATTAGATGTCATTTTATGATAGGGGACATGTAAGTTTGTATTGTATCAAATTTCAGCAGCCTTAACAATCCGACAACCTCAATAGTTTGGTATTGTCGTGTATATTTGACCGTGATTTGGTATTGTTCACATTGAGATAAAGAATTGTTTCAACTCTTATTTGCCCTTTTTTACAAGTATTAATTGAGTATAAAATTTTAGGAGAGATTCGACATTGATTTGGATGATCCTGCAAAGGAGTGTTTGGAAGAGCTAATGCAAGGGACAAGTAGGAGTCAACGGAGCAAGCTTCGTGAAGTGTATAAAAAATATGGATCAGTAGAGGAAGATCGAGAAAATGTCCCTGCTGGTATGACCAAGGATAATTGTCTTAGTTTATGCGATCTTTATGAAAATCCAAGATATCAGGTTTGAATTATTGTTGATCTTGTAACTTGTAAATATTTTTTTTATTAAAATATATGTACTTATGATGTCTGAAAAATTATTGTAGAGACAATATAATGTAAATCAGAATAACAAGTCTAAACAAATTTTGAAACATAATCAAGGGTCAAAAGCATTTGTGGTGGTTCGTCATGAACTGGTAATATATCTACTTGTTTTGATGTGTCAATTGAGAATTTTATTTTGCAAGTATAATTATTAATTTTTTGTTGTTTAATAGCGGAGTAAAGAGGTGAATAGTCAAGATCCGAATAGGATCAAGTTTTATAAAGAAACGCATTGCAAAGATGAAAAGTGGACATCTCCCGAAGTCAAAACGCTCTATGTAAGTCTTATCAATTTTATTTTAAAGTTACCCTACTATTGCTGAATTATAAACCAACAAACACTGTTGGTTTGTAATTCCTTTGGTACTATTATCTTCAGTATAAAAATTACACATAGTGCATTATGCTTTACTGTTTTAAAATTATTTTTTTTAAATGGCATAAAAATTATAGATGTAATCCTTTTTCTTTTATTTTCTTTGCAGAATGAGATGAAATGCCTGGAATCCGAATCAATATATGAGGATGGTACCATGATGAGCTCAGACGAGATAGCAGATAAAGTTCTTGGCACAAGGTCGGGATATATTAACGGTCTTGGGTATGGTCCCAAAAGAAAGGATTCTAGAATTAATATAATGAGATTGAGGAATGTCGAATTGGAAGAGGCACTTAAGCAATCTATGAAAGTTCAAGAAGATTTGATGGATCGTTTGCAAGCTCGTGAGGTAGAGGCAATAATTCAACGAGAAGAGTCAGTGACACAAAAGGCCGCTATGGAGACTCAACGTGCATTGAAAGATGCTATTCTAGCTCGACAAGCAAAGTCTGATCAGTTGATTCAGTCATTGATCACATCACGTTCCTCATCTTCCGAACGATGGTAATCTAGACATGATTTAGTTTTGCTACTCGTATGCTTATAAAATCCCACTTTATTTTAGCTAATGCTACTGTATTCTCTTAATTGCAGATTTAATGTGACAGGAAGCTATTTTGGGATGCCATGAACTTTTGACATTTGCAAACGGAATCGGAGACTTCTAAGTCCTTTAACTAGTTTAAGTTATTTTTTTGCACTATGGATATTTGTCGTTTGTAAGGGGATTAAATGTGGGACTTGTACGTCCTTTAACTAGTGTTTAGCTGACTTGACAATATGTTTGTATGTGACTTAATGTGAATTTTATTTATGATAATTTAGTTATTTTGTGGATTTTAATGAATGTATTTTTTTAGATGGCTATTTGTTTACATTTCATGGTATACATTAATTTATCAAATTAAAGATAAAAAATATATATTTGGAAACATTCCGTTATCAAAATAAATGTTTTAGTAGTTAAATATGTAATTGATAAATAAAAGTGCGGCTTAAGATTTGATAGTTTATTATTGAAAAATTAATGATTAAGAATCATTCTCCAACAATTAAATTTCGTAGCCAATAGCTCTTATGGGAAGGTACAATTTTTGTAGCTAAAAACTTCTAATGATTAGTTTACTTATAGAATTGGCAACGAAATGTAGATAATTAGCAATGAGATGTTGAACAATTAGCTACAAAACAAATTGTAAATTTTGTAGCTAAAAGTTTCTAACACTAGTTTACATAAAGAATTGGCAACGAAATTAAGATATTTAGCAACAAAATGTTAGACTACTGTAATACCCCGTATTTTTGTGATATTTATTTTATGGGATTAATTAATTAAATGCGTATTAATTGGAAATTAATTCGGGTTAAAATACTAGCGAGATGCGAGTTGGTATTTGATTATATGAGCATATATGTCTTATGAATATTGAATTATGAAAATTGTCGTGAGATTGATATACGGCAATTTGGACATTTTATTGGGACGCGGGTGACAGTTACGTCAGGATATAATTATTTTTATTATAAAAGTGAATTTAAATTCTATTAACCATATGGTCGTTTTGAGTGCGCCAACGCGTCCGGAAGGGTCGAGATAGTCAGAAAACACTAGCCGGGGGTTTAGTTTGGGTCCCGGGGTATTTTTAGGTCATACCGGCAACATAAAAGGGTATTTTGGTAATTTTGTATTTTTGAGAATTAAAAGTGACGAAAATTAGGAGTCTTTATCTGATTGGGAATTGACCCACTAAACCCACTAACCAACCCTTAATGACACAATAAGCTACGGAGGTTACTAGATTAGGTTTCCAAAACTTTCCCAAAGAAAACCCCAGCCACCATTGGAGAAAAGCTTGGAGAGAGAGAGATAAAAGGGAATTCTGCATAAAGAGAGAGAGAACTTTAGCAAATCGTCATCAAAATCAGAGATTGAATCAAGTCAAGTGATTTAATTTCAATTATTATAGAGAATGCTTCTTCCATGCGTAGGAATTTACATAAATCAAATTGTTCTTGAGAGTTTAATGAAAACCCATTTTAATTCGACTTAGAACTTGAATGTTGAGGAGTAATTGCATGTAGAATCGTATAGAAATGATTACCCTGATGTTAATATGTGTTGGATGTAACAAAAATGGATCTAATTTGAGTAAATTGATGATCATAAATTCTAGGGTTTATGTTCTTGAAAATTTGGGGAAAAGTGAAGAGACTTAATGATTTAATGATGTTTAGGATGGATTGATTCCTTAAAACACGTTAGTATGTGACCTTGATATGTTTAGGATTGATTAGAGACCTTAAAACATTGTTGGGACGAATTTTGGTCGAGATTTGAGGTGTAGAAATTGGTGAAAAATGATTAAGGATTTCTGGGCTCGAGTATGGTCGCTCGTTAGAAGACCTGCCCAGGTCGTTCGAACGACCTCGTTCGAACGAGATTCTAACGAGTTGACCATTGACTTCTAACGAGGATGAAGTTCGTTCGATGGGTTCGCTCGAACGAGATCTCGTTAGAAATCCCACTTCGTTCGAACGAGATCTCGTTAGAAGTCTCAGTTCGTTCGAACGAACTCTCGTTCGAACAGCCTCGTTCGAACGAGATTTCGAACGAGTTGACAGTTTAGGCTATTTAGCCTGTTTTGATCTTGAGTGTCCCGTAACCTAGTGTATACATAGAGATAACCTTCCCTTGATGATTAATTGGTATATTTGGGATGTTTGGGATATAATGAGGAGTCAAACCTAGTAGTGTAGTTTGAACCTAAAGGAGACTATGAAGTAGGACGTGAGTGTCTAATACGATGTGAGCTATTGACGGCCTAAAATATTATATTAACCGAGAACATATAAATTGGATAATATTATATGTTGGTACAAGAATGAGAAATGTACTACAATTAAACTACGGTGATTACTAAGATGCGTGTTTACTTAGTATTGGTATATGATTTGTGTGTATGACATACCTACCATACTTACTATCACGGGAGGTTTGCGTTCGCTTAGGGCCCTCTAATCCGTGTGTTGCCCGGATTTAGACTGGTTACCTTGATGAACATAGGTCAGAGAAAGACTTATTGGGATGTTAATAAGTCCGCTGATCGTGGGAGCGTGGGTATGTGCGTGACCCATGTGATATGACTGTGTTCGCCTCCATTATTTGTGATGTTATTATCTGTGAACTATTCCTGAGAGATTCAGAATATGTGATCCTTATGTACGTGATGTACCGGGATGGATAGCAGAGTATGCATGCACCGCAACTAGTTCTCAGGGTGCTTGTATTGTATTATATTGTATATTTATGTTGTGGAAAATATACACTTTATTATGGGAACTTTCATATGGTATTGCGTGAATAAATTTAGAAAATATAAAAGGGATAATCTATAATGAGTTGTGTTACTTTTATGGGAAACTGAATTTACGTTAAGCCCTATTTAAATGTGATCGTTATAATGTTAATGGGAACCGAGTGATAAGGGTAGAACCTATGACAGTCTAGCTAGATATGATGTCTCTTAGCTAGTAGTTTGTGTCATTTTAGGTGGTTACTTACGTTAGGAGTGCACAGTTAGAAGAGAGGTGAGAATTTCATGTGAGTGCACGTCCTAACATGTACTTTGCATTTAATGTTTTAAATGTTTTTAAATCACTTGCAGGTTTTTAAAATATCTCCACAATCGGGCTCTGACCCGTTTGCTTTCAAATCTATTTTTCTTTATAAAACCATTTTAGGTGCCCAGCCACAAGGACACCATGCATAGGATACTCATTCAGGTGACGAGTTGTAGCTGTTTGTGGAAGTTACAGGGATTTGCTTTTAGACGCTTCTATCATTTGGATTCAGTATTCTTCAGTTGTAGGGAATGTTGCCCAAATTCTATTAGAGACATTTCCATTTCAGTTTTTAGACTTTGGCATGTATTGATTCAGTATTCAGTATTTCGTTACTTATTTCAGTTGTGGGATTTGTTGTGAGGAGTTTTCCTCCGGATTTATTTATATTATGTGATGGTTATTCTAGTATTTCGTTATGGTGAATGGTGTTATTATTCTTGCTTTAAATTGTTTACTGCATGTTAATCAGACTTAACTTAAAATTTGGCACTTACTTTTTAAATACTAGGTGGTTAGTAATTATTAAAATGTTTTCGACAGTGATGCTATTAACTGAACCAACTTGGCATTTTGAATTAATTTAATAAAGGAGTAGCTACCCGGTATTTAATTAGTCGGGGTGTCACAACTACTAGCTATGAAACAAATTGTAGCCTAAATATGGTAATTATCCATGAAAATAATTTCGTGGCAAATGACCTTAATAATTGGCTACGAAATTTATACATTTAGCAACGGACCTTTGGCCACGAACTTGTTACGAAATAATTTTCGTTGACAAAAACTATCAGCAACGAAATATAAACTTTTGGCTATGAAAAAATTCGCAGTTAAATATGAGACTTGTTGTACTGCTAGTCAATTGAAATTTAAAACATCACACATACATTATATTTAATTAAAACATGCCAATATAAATATATTTCATACCTAATTTGCTGAAATCATATATTATTTAAATAATTCACTCAAATTTACGGGGTATTATAGTCTTCCCCCTGCAATAGGAATTTCGTCCTTGAAATTCATTACATCTTGATTCTTCCAAATGTCATAAAACAACCCCCCATAAATACATAATAGAGAACAAAATAACTCAAAAGCCCCAGTTTATTTCATAACCAAAGCTATGATTCCTCTTTACAACCCCGTATTTCTAATATTTAACGGGGGCATGTCAAAATATTGAAAATACGAATTCCTAAACAGTTTAAAATACTATTCATAGCATGTGATAGAAATATGAGACAATTTAAAACTCTTAAAACAATAATATAAGATGAGATAAATGACAATATTAATACTCATCAAATATAATATCCAAATGTATAAAAATATCAAATATATAACATCACTACCAATATCTCCAATAAAAATCCAAAGAACTGCGAAATCAAAAACGACCCACCACAAACCATACAAGATGTCTCATAAATAAAACAGTGAAAGGCAAATCTATTTAGTGTATAAATAAATTCTATTTACAACTCCTACTCCTCTAATCTAAGCATCTAAAGCGATCCAAACCTGAAATTTTAGTCAATGAATGTCGAGTCAGGCCCATTGCAAGAATATCTGTGATGTGATCTCAAATAAAGTTACATGAACCCACTCATAAGCAATATAAAAGTACTAAATGAAGTAAATATCATAATAGAATCTTTTAATTAATATTAAAAGTTAAATCATATAATACATGTTATTTTTTACTTTCTTATCTCAACAATATCAACCATCTCTTAATTACATGAATATAGCTAGCTAGTTTCTCATACGACCTCGCACATACCATAGTGTCCCACTCGATAAAATTACATAATTACCAAAAATCACAGCACTATAGCCAGGTGGTCCATATCGTAACCCCGCACATACTATGATGAGTCCCAACATACATATTTATACCACTCACGTAACATACATCACTATAGCCAGATAACCCATAGTGTTCTCCACACATACCATGGTGTACCCAAATAATTTTTTCATCATTATAGCCATTCAATCTAGGTCTCGCACATACAGACTCGCTACAGCTAGCCAACTCTAAACTTGAACATATAGTGGCACCCACATAGTTTCCCGCTATTATAGACTGACACCCTAAATCCCGCACATATAGACTCACCATATCTATATAACTTTATACCTGTACATAAAACATTATCCACATAAATTTACGTCATGGTAATCAAATGGTATAGGTACCACATATACGGACAGACCATGGCCAACAGAGGCCACACCTCACACAAAAAATGACGCTTATATAATAACTAAACTCTGGTACCTATCATTCCCAAGATACTAATCTCAAAATGTCACATCATCGTATATAATTATTAATATTCATTTATTTATCTTTCCCTTTAACTCAAAGTAAAATACATACGACCTCTAGTCATATACCTAAAGATCGTAAAACAACACATATATCTTAAAACCCAAAACATCCAAAGTAGTGAAAATGTCATTAGGGAGTTCACAATAGTTTGTGTTCTTTTAATATATTTGGTTCAAAACATTTCTAAATTTGAGAAAAATACTCTTGGCCAAAACTCATCAACCACTCAATGGCTAATCAACATCAAGCAATGGCAAAAAGGTGAGAAAAGGTCAAGTGGATTTTGCACAATTTTCACAATTAATTAGCCGCAAATATATTGCACAATTAAATATAATTTCATCCCTAAAAACATCTAAAATTCAATTTTGGTCCAAATTGACTCAAAATAATTTTCAAGAGTTTTTAATTTATTTCTCTGATTTTCAAATATTTTTTCATTATAGTTGAATTATCTGTGTGGATAATCTATAACCGTTGATTAGTCTATATGAGATTGTATTTGGATCGTTGGTTAATCTCACATGGATCAATACTCTCTGTTGTGTCACAAAACTAACCCACTACATACACACCATTGGACTTAATTTAACCTAAGCTCTTGGATACCACACATTGAGAGTAGAGAATGTTGTTAAACGGGTATATTAATTAGTGTAGATACCTCATTCCGTTACCCCCTAACTCTCCTTAGGTCCCTAGTACCTCCACTTCATCTCGACCAATACTCAATGAATCTTCGAAGGGCACTGAACACCCTTTCCAACGGTCCGCCCCGTGCGCGATTCTGACTCACCATGCGGACGAATGTTCCGTTTGCGTCCGAAACCCTACCTAGAGGCCACCAGGCGCTTCCAGGCTCTGTTTGACCCAAGTCAACTCTCCAGCTCGACTGAGGCTGAATTAATCTTTGAAGGGAACTGAATAACCTTTCCAACAGTCTGTCCCGTGCGCAATTCTGACTTACCAAGCGGACGAACGATCCGTTTGACTCCGATAGGTCATCGAAGGCTTCTCGGGCCCGGTTGACCAAAGTCAACTCCCCGAACCGGGTCAAACTCTTTGGAATGTCGAAATACACCTCCTAAAATTTCCAATGGTCCATCTCGTGCACGATTCGGACTTACCATGCGGACGAACGATCCATTTGCGTCCGAACGATTCCACGTCCAGCAGACTGACAAACGCTCCCAAGCCACATTTGACCCAAGTCAACTCCCAAACTCGGGAGCGGTCCGAAGGACTTTCAAACGTATCTGAAATACCTTTCCAAGTATATGCCTCGTGTACGATTCTGACCAACGGTTTTCCCTCGGCGGCCAATTTTCAAAAAATCCTGAAACACACTACCAAAAGGCAGGTCCCAGAACCTGCCTATCGGCACCTTCCTGCCGGCAGGCAGGAAGGGATCTAAGACAATCGGTAGTCCCCAGGAGCTATAAAATGAGGCCTTGTCCTCATTTGCAAGGGATCTCAGATCAGAGGCAAATCACTCTCAAAAAACCCCAAGAAACCTCTCTCGAAGGCAGCGTGATTTCAACTCTCAAATCCCTTTTTCACTTCCACTTTTCATCATCCCTTTCATCAAAATTGAGGAATTAACCACTCTCCATCATCATCCAAGTGCAAGGGCTGCCTTTCAACATTCAAGATCAAGCTCAAGGTCTCCAAGAAGGTCGAAATTTCTCAAACTCTCTCCTAAATTCTCTTAAATTTGCAATAACTTTTTTTTTACTTAGCACTTTTATTATCTCATCTCACACATCATAAATATACTTTTTATCTAGTATTATTGTACATCTCCTATTTTCATATAAATAAAAACCCAAAAAACAAGAAAAAGAGGGTTTGCTCATAAATTCCAAGTAGGGATTCTCACACCTTTTCCACACTTTTCTCACAACTAAAACACTTTTTCTACACACACACACACACTTACAAATAAGATATTTCTCCATTTGGATTTATGGGTTAAACCCCACCCCTCATTTATTTGCGAACTACGTGGACTTTGATGCCTTTATATGCTACGTAGGCGTCTCGGGGTAAAACCCGAAACTCGAGTCCTTTTCTCACTTTTTCTCTTATTTTCTATCTTCTCTTTATCTCATTTTCCATTATATTCTATATACTTGTTCTTAGTAACGTATTATTCCATATGCGTTATCGTTCCTTTATAACGGTCAACGTAGGGGTAATCACGTAAATCTTATTTTCTACACTAATCTCACATTCCTACAGATGACTCGATTTGTCTTTTCTATGATACAAGTCGAGGATTTCTACCTCCATTCTATATATACGCATGCACACATATCACGGGGGGAAATATAAAGGAAAATAGCAAATATCCATGAGAAACAGAAAGGGTGGAATGGGTGCCTAACACCTTCCCATTTCGTAACTAAGCCTCCGAACCCTTCTCGAATCATTTGGTTTCGCACACACCAGTATGTCTTTGGATGCCATCCTTTGGGGTGGCTTCCCATTTTTCTTTTGTCTGTTTGAATAAAATAGACTGACGACTCTAAATCTCTCTACATCTTCACACCTCACAAATCGACGCCGGCCAAAGCGCTCTCTCGAGAGGGGACGCGCGGGACTCGAACGATCCCTTCCTCCCTTCGCGATGGGGATCGGGGATGGCCACAGTGGCGACTCTGCTGGAGACTTTTTTATTATATTTTGAGGGATTGATTCTATTTACATGGATGCTATATTTGTTTATGTTTCTCCCCCCTATATCTGCCTAGCCCCCTTTCTCACATGTATATCCCATGCTTATATTCACACACTCGTAGAAAATTCTCCATGTACACTTCACACCACGTGCACCTAGGATCGCATGTATATCCCCATGTTGCACGCATAACCCATCCATGCTTGGTGTACCTTTTGGGGTACTTATACATTGGCTCCCTGTTTGGCATAATCAAGAAAGGCATTATCATTATAAGATACTAATAAGAGAATCACGCATGATTCACACGATATCACCAAAGAGAATTGATATTTACCAAATTTTACCCAGTAACTGGAGGGTAACTTCGTGATGATCGCTAGTCCGGCAGGTCACAGTTAGCCTAAGCGATATGACTCTCACCTTCCATTGGCTAAGTACCTTCGACGTATATCGAACGGTTCCCCCGCATCATACCGCTTGACCGAAGTCATGACGGGAGGTATATCACATGGAATTTGTTTATGTACGCCGAGTATATCAAATTCTCTCTCACACATACCGTCCCCATGAGGTATATGGTGAGGCAATTCACGTACACTCAGGTATATCAAATGGCTTGTCCACACGTACCGATTGCCCGCAAGAGCAAGACGTATATCGTGGAAGTCACGCTAAAGGGGGGAACCCATGTCGATTCACCCAATCAACTGCATACATGCATATAGTTCTCAAACCTAGGACATGCACTTCAGATTGTCGGTTTCAACCCGAAACTCTGTTGAAATTCTGGGTCGGCCTGCCGTCCAATTTTCGCGCATTTTTTAAAATGGGACCCTGTCCGCGAGCCTGGTTACAAGTCCAAACCGTAGCCTTGCATATATTAAAAACCTCACTTTTCCAGGCTCAGGTCCCGTCCGTCTTTGCATTTAGGAGAATTAAATACAAGTGAGAACATAATAAGCATAATAATCATGTTGAGTTCCGTCTCCAAAAACATTTCTCCCTTATTTATTAAAAATCCAAAAACATTTCTCCCTTCTTTATTAAAAATCCAAAAATATTTCTCCCTTCTTTATCAAAAAATACAAAAATAGTTTCTTCCCTTTTTCTCAAAAATAAATCTTATCCCACGCCTTCTCAGGTCGATCGCACGCCCTTGGCCTGGCTCCGTATTCTCTTCGGTCTTCATTCAAATCACCTCGGAATTTTATTCGCTCCTCTACTACTTCTTTCGAATCCGGAATCCATCCATCTTCCATAGAGAATGTAGATCAACCACCAGTCATACAACCAGATCCGTCGACAGTCCTAGCTCAGCTCGTGGCCAAGATTGACAACCACCAAGCTGAGGTTCGAGAAATGCAACAAAATCAAGTTCCTATGCCTCAAGAGCCCGAGGACCTGTTCCCTTGTTCTATGGGTCCACCCAAGCCCATATGGGTCCCAAAGGAATATCATCACGCTCCACGTGCCCCTCCCGCTAATGGGCCGCCGCGTGCCTAGCTTCCAATACCAAACATTGCCCAGCCTATGGCTAATCTGCCTGTGGTCACTGATTCAAAGGAAGAGGAGTTGGACAAAGTCAAAGAAGATATTGAGATGCTCACTAAGAAGTTCGACCAGGTCCGAATCTCTGGGAATTACATGGACTACACCCATATGTCTCCTTATCCTAAAGAAAGGTTACCCGAGAAGTTCAAGATACCAAACATCGAGAAATTTGAAGGGATTTTTCCCCCAATTGTTCATCTTCGCAGTTATCATCGTTCCATGACTCTCCTAGGGGCTTCTGAAGAGGTGATGGCCCAACTATTTCAACAAACTTTGAAGGACAGTGCTCTCCGATGGTTTTTATCTCTTGAGGAATCCAGAATCCGTAGCTGGGAGGATGTAGCCCGAGAATTCATGTCGCAGTATAAACACAACGAAGAGCTCGAGGTCACCCGCCGTGATTTAGAGCTGCTCAAACAAAACTCTAGAGAATCAGTATGTAACTTCATAGCCCGATGGAGGGAAAAAGCAGCTATCATGACCAATCGGCCATCCGAGGAAGAACAAGTCAACATAGTGAAGAAAAATTTCTTGCCCCATGTCCGAGCAACTATGGGAGGACAGTACTACCCCACTTTCGAGCTCTCAGAGAAGCAGGAGTAAAAATCGAGGAAGGTCTTGCCAAAACAGAAGTTGAACCGAAGAAGGTGACTGGACAGTTCACCCCTAGAAAGTATGACAAACCTATCAGGGTCACAGTCTCAACCATCAACAACATCTCTCAACCAACCACATCATGGGCATCAGAAAGTCGCCCTGCCCCCGTCCATAGGGAATACACTGAGCATCATGCTCCCCTCTCCAAAGTTTACCAAGCCCTGTTAAGCCGAAACCTTATAAAACCCTTGGATCCTCGTCCGTTACCAACCCACTCCCAAGAAACATCAAGACCAATGATCATTGCGCCTTTCACCAAACTTCTGGCCATACCACCGACCAATGCTTTCACCTTCGGAACGTAATCCAAGATCTCATCGATCGGGGTACCATCTCCCCACCAGCCAATCCTAAGCCAAACACTACTCATAACCCACTCCCAAATCACACCAATGCCATATTCTTGGAAGAAAACCTGAATTTCGATCCATCAACTCAAATCACACCCCTATACCCTCCTAAACATCTTCAACTTTGCCCATATTTCCTCCTACACCCTACTAGCCCCGCTGATCAGGCACTGTTACTCCTTACTAGAGAGTGAATCACTGTCCGGACCTGTTCTGAAGGTGGAACTATGGAATTGTCAGAGGTATTGAATCAACTCCTAGAGTTCGGGCTAAAATTTCCCTCACAGATGATTATCGATTGTCAAAGGTTCAGTGCGCTATTTTTGGAAGCGCGAAAATGGGCCTGAGAATCAGATAGGTGGGTGGTACCAACCGACGAAGTCATCTTAGATGATGTTGTCCAGATCATGGTGGAAGCATTTAGGCAAACCAACAACATTTGCAGTATCACCGAGTTACTTGACACTTTGAAGCTACAAGGGCGCCTGATCCCTTCACCCTTACACATCCCCACAGAATGGGAAGACCTATATGAGGAGGCCGTTGAAGTTGTGGAATACATTGATTTCACGAGGGAAAATAGAATTATTGCCACCGGATGGGGGGAATAATTCGAAGTTTCATATGAAGAACAAGGTTCAGGAGGAAATGGCCCAGTAGCCGATATATGTGGGATGATATCATTTGAAGAACTCCTCGGAGAAATAGATAGGGTGGCAGAACAACCTGAGATTGACGAGGAAATTGGATTTAAGTTTTTCCCTTCTTCAGTAAATCACATGACCAGATCTGGGAGACATTATCAAATTCCAAACTCAATCCTAGCAAATGATAAGGGGAAGGGCGTTGAAGACCTTCCTATGCCAGAAATGACACTCGAGGAGAGCAAGATCCTCGATCAACTGAAGAAAACTTAAGCTAACATCAATCTATGGGAGTTTTTCATGTCATCCCAGCAGCACATAAATGCTTTAATCAAGTTGCTCACAGGACCCATAGTTCCTCCTTCTACCATACCAGAAGAGGCGGTGAATTTGGTCGGGTCCTTGACCTCCACCCGAATGCTGTCATTTTTTGAAGAGGAAATCCCAAAAATTGGGGCAAATCACAATCATGCACTCAACATCTCCATCGAAGTTATGGGGAAGGTGATACCGCTTTCACTCATTGATAACGGATCCGCTTTAAATGTCTTCCCACTGAGAACCTTTAAATGTCCAGTCTTAAAAGAAAGTGACCTCGCTCCAACCTCTGCTGCCGTACGCGCCTACGATAATACCCGTTGGGAGGTAATGGGATCCATAAAACTGGCAATAGGGGTTGGACCTATAAACCCTGTCGTCGAATTCCAAGTCATTGATATCCTGGCTTGTTTCAACCTATTGCTCGGACGACCCTGGCTCCATAGTATAAAGGGTGTCTCTTCCTCATCCATCAGAAATAAAAGTTCTTCGCCAATGGACGAGTCATCACCATCTTGGGTGACGACGATAGCGCCGAGGGTGCAGGCACCACCAGTCCAATTCTTGAGATACAACATGGGTCAAATGATATGCTCCTATCAAGATTTCGAGTTGATCCACCTCTACTCCCGGCAGGGGGCGATTTCAAAGAAAGGGTTTGTCCAGAATATGACCCTCATGGCAATGTCAATGTGATTCATATGTTCAGAAACATTCACTTCATGCCCGGACTGGGGCTAGGACAAAGACAGCAGGGGATACTGGAGCCCATCGAATTGAAGAAAGCTTTCCCTCCTTACGGTTTGGGATATCAACCATCAGAACGAGAGCTCAGAATGATCCGCCAGTCTCGATCAAAGAAAGGGTTAGACTGCGTTCAAACTATCTCGGGAGATTCTTTAAATGGACGATTCATTAAAGAGGGTGAAGACTTCCCCTGTTGCGACTTTCCAGAACCGTGGTATGACCATACAGATAAGAAAATGAAGCGTGGAATGGAGATCTCCTTCCAAGATAGTTATCCATGGGCCGAAAGTTTCCCACACCGCGTACAACTGCTCATCAAAAATATTGAAGAGACTGAGGAAAGTGATTTTAAAGATTCCTTTAACTTGCAGACGCTGGGGCTGGCACTCTGCATGGTTCACTCAGGCACTGCATCACTGGACCCTTCTCATCTGATCAAAGTTGTTGATACACCTCTCCTCAACTGGCATGCTACGCCTATTCTACCTCTTGAAATCTCCCCTAACCCCAATGTTTACCCTGTTTCTTCTACTGTTGTCCATCCTTGCTCAAATGTAATTGAGACCTCTTTTGATGAGGTTCTCAATGTTGTTTTTTCTATCAATGAAATAAACGAAGATTTTGAGTATCTTGCTGGGCCTTACATTAACTGCTTGGATTCTAATCAAACTTTTGATGATGATGATTTTGCAAATGAACAATTCTTAACTGATTTAAATAAGGTTAATAACAAACAACATAACCGCATTCAAGTTTATGAAGAAGAGACTGTTGTTATTAATATCGGTTCTAGTAGCCAACTGTGCGAGATTAGGATAGGGGCCACCCTTAACGAGCATGAGCGTGCACAACTCAAAGAATTGCTAAAGGAGTTCGTGGATGTCTTCGCATGGTCTACGACGACATGCCCGGTATTGATCCCAAAATAGCTCAGCATGAGATCCCCACTCTCCCAGATTCCAAGTCAGTTAAACAAAAGTTGAAAAAGCTCCGCACCGAATGGTCGCTCAATGTCAAAGAAGAGGTGATCAAATAGTTAAACGTTGGTTTCATTCGAGTGATCGAATATCCCATGTGGCTAGCCAACATTGTAACTGTACCAAAATCAGGAGGAAAGGTTCGAATGTGTGTGGATTACCGAGATTTAAATAAAGCCCCTCTGAAGGATAATTATCCGCTACCCAACATCGATATGATCGTGGACAACACAACCAGTCATGCTCTCAAGTCATTCGTCGATGGGTTTGCCGAATACAATAAAATTAAGATGCACCCCGACCACCAAGAGAAAACCGCATTCATCACCCCATGGGGAACCTTTTGCTACACCATTATGCCATTCGGTCTCAAGAATGTTGGGGCTACCTACCAAAGGGCTGCCATAACTATCCTGCACGACCTGATTCACAAAGAGGTTGAGGTTTATGTGGATGATATGATTATCAAGTCCAAAACTAGAGAAGGTCATGCTCCTACTCTACGAAAGTTCTTCGAACGACTGCGACAGTATTAGATGCGATTTAATCCACAGAAATACGTCATCGGCGTTACAAAGGGAAAACTCTTAGGATTCATGGTCATTGAGAAGGGGATAGAAGCAGATCCCGCCAAGCTGAAGGCCATACTTGAGATGCCACCACCCCAAACAGAGAAAGAAGTCTGAGGTTTTCTTGGGAAATAACAATATATCAGCCGGTTCATCAGCCAGCTAACCTCCATCTGCGAACTAATCTTCAAGCTCCTCTGAAAGGATTCAACCAAGGTTTAGAACGAGGCCTTCCAAGAAGCTTTTGATCGAATCAAATAATATCTGACCCAACCTCCAGTTCTCATGCCACCATAGCCTGGTCTCCCTTTGCTCCTATACCTAACCATAATCGACACTACATCTAGGGCTTTGCTAGCCCAATACCTTGAAGACTCCCACAAAGAAAGGGCCGTCTATTATGCCAGTCGCAAATTGGCTGGGTACGAGGTCAACTACACTACTTTAGAAAAAGAATGCGTCGCGCTTATCTGGGTCACCCAAAAGTTATGACACTACATGCTCCCCTTTCCCATTAAGCTTGTATCCCAAATGGATCCCATCAAGTACCTTCTCGAAAAACCCGCCTTATCCAGCCGAATGGCCCGATGGTTGATGCTCCTAACCGAGTTTGATATCGTGTACATCACATAGAAATCCGTTAAAGGAAGAGCCATCTCTGACTACCTCGCTGACTACCCTATAGAAGAAATAAATGTTTGGATATCCGAATTCCCAAATAAAAATGTCCTCTGCACCACTCAAGACTACCTCCGATGGAAAATGTTCTTCGACGGCGCTGCCAACAAAAAGGGATATGGAATTGGGATACTTCTGGTCACCCCAGATGACTCCCACACTCCCATCGCCGCCATAAAATTGGGTTTCCCTTGTACCAATAATATGACAGAATATGAGGCATGCACAGTGGGCCTTAAGGTTGCTCTCAAGAAAGGTATTTAATACCTTGATGTATATGGGGATTCTGCCCTCATCATCGATCAAGTGCTCAGAAAGTGGAAGGTCAAGGACGAAAAGCTCCAACCCTTTCATACCCAATTAGAAGAGTTAGCCTCCCAATTCTGAGATATCACCTTTCATTACCTTTCCCGAGCAAAGAACAACCTAGCCAATGCTCTCGCTACCTTGGCCTCCATGATCGACATCCCCGAGGGAATAACAATGACCCCCTTCCTAGTTTAGAAGCAGGACAAACCTACCTATTGTTACCATATTAATCTTGTCTCCACAGAAGACCCCGAACTAGTCGATTGCTGGTACTGTGATATCTGGTGCCTCCTCAAACATGGTAGGTATCCCGAGGGTTCCAACAAGAATGACCGAGCTACCCTTCGAAGGCTGGCCGCTCAGTACATCATCTGTTATAAAGCACTACTCAAGAGGAATTTCGATGGAACTCATTTGCACTGTATCGCAGGGGCTGACATTGAAAAGATAATGCAAAAAATCCACACCGGGGAATACGGGCCCCACATGAACGGTCACATGCTTGCCAGGAAGATCATCCAATAGGGCTACTACTGGACCACCATGGCCCAGGATTGCAACGCCTATGTTCGTAGATGCCCTAAATACCAACAGTTATCCAATCTTCAACACTTGCCTCCACTAGAATTATACAACAGGACTTATCCCTGGTCGTTCTCCACCTGGGGTATCGACGTCATAGGGAAGGTTATGCCAAAAGCGTCAAACGAGCATGAGTCCATCCTGGTTGCCATCGATTACTTCACCAAATGGGTCGAAGCTGAGTCATACGCAATATTAAATGCCAAGAAGGTGGCCAAATTCATCAAAAAAAATATCATCTGCCGATAAGGAGTCCCACATGAGCTAGTGTCAAATAACGGTTTGCACTTTGAGGCAGAAGTCACAGAAGTTGTCAACGAGTATGGGATTCAGAGACACAAATATTCTCCCTACCGACCTGAGACCAATGGTGCGGTTGAAGCCGCCAATAAAAGCCTTAAAGCCATCATTAATAAGATGATCGAAAGTTGTAGAGACTGGGCCGACCGGATCCTATACGCCCTTTGGGGCTATCAAACCTCAATCCGAACCTCTACTTGGGCTACCCCTTACTCCTTGGTCTACGGTATGGAGGCAGTCCTACTTGTGGAGCTAGAAATACCCTCGCTACGTGTTATGCTACAAAGTAAGGTTAGTGAAGAAGACTGGTGCCAAGGCCGTCTTAATGAGCTAGCCCTTCTGGATAAAAGAAGATTAAAAGCTCTTTATCACATACAGGGATACCATCGCCGAATAGCGCGTTCATTCAACAAGAGAGTCAAGGACCGTGGTGTCCAGGAGGGGGATTTAGCCCTCAATGAGATAATAGAACCCATATGGGAACCCAGAGGAAAATTCAATCCCAATTGGAGTGGCCCCTAAATTGTGAATAAGATCTTGTCTAGCGGTGCCGCCATGCTCACTAACCTGGATGGGGAAAAGATGGCTCGTCCAGTCAATCTGGACTGTCTCAAGAAATTCTACCCCTAGTCCGAAATCTTGGCGCGCTACGACTCTTCTCATCCCCCTTTTATTCTAATATATATGTATATATATATATATACTCTTCATTTACCTCTACCCAGAACTACGTGGGCCTGATACTCTACAAAAAAAAACACTTTTAAATAAATAAAAAATCAAAAAACTCCAGAGGTACATAGGCAGCTCATACAGCCCACATGAGCACGACCCCTTCTTTTTCACAAAAATATATTCTTTTCTTATCTCCAAGAACGAGAGTTCATTTAAACATCTACTTAAACAAAAGGATTATGTATGCCTTAGCGATTGGTATAGATAATTCAAAACACAAAATTCATCGAAAGGCACAGCTGGATGATCAGAAACTTGTTTATTTCATTAATAAGAAACTACAGTGCAGATTACATAAGAAAAAGGAACGGATAACTCCCTTCCCCCCACTACCATAAAAAATGGATAAAATCCCCCACGTCTGATACATAAATAAACTCCCCAGGAGTCCTGCCCACAGCTACCAGAAGAGCCTGCACCCTCATCATCTACATCCTGAGGACCCCAAGTTTCTCCTGCCTGAATGGAGTGCCGCAAACATTCCTTGGATCGATGAGCCTTAACTATCTTCGAAAAGACCACAACAGCCCTTCCATGGAGTCGGATAAAATAAACCATCTTTGACCAGTCTCTATTGCCAACATCTTGTTGCCTACTTTCCTATACAACCACCTCATATAATCTTTGTGGACATGGCAAATCTTCCCGACATACTGAGAGGGACAGGTCGACGGACGCCGATATTCCCACAGAGACCCAGGCAACAGACACAGACGCTCAGTCAAATCCTCTACTGGAAAGAAGTTCAAGGTCTGAGGGGATACGACCTGCGCCCAGCCGAATTGGCGCAAAAGTCGCTAATGGAAATAAAAAGAGGTTTGGCTGAGACCAACCAACCCCACATATGAATACTCTCCTAGCTCCAGAACTGGCTGTAACTGCCCCCACCAAGGCACTGACCAATACAGCCCACAAGCCCCATGCTACACAAACCAATTCTCCCAGTTCTCAACATACAAGCCAATGCGGATGAAGTAGCATGAAAAGAAGTTGGGTACAGCCAACAAAGGATATTCTGGAGGAGTTAAAAAGCAGAATCTTTCGGACAACCACATGAACAGCATCACATGACTACCCCTCAAAAAGTCAGAACAACCTTCTTTCCAGGCATTCAGGCCATTCAGTGTCTCCGCCAATATTACCGCCGCAGGCTTGCGACGATATGACATCTATGAGTAATAGCTGCAAATTGTGGGTCCACTCGCACCTCTCCCGTCACCAACAGTAATTTTGAGACCAGACCCAGAACAACGACTCCAGTATAACCAGCATCACCTACTTCCCGCAAATGCACGGACTGCAACACCGCTGGGAGGGAGATCATTCCTCCAGAAACCAATGACCTGGCCGCTAAGGGTGAGATATGAAGAAGCCCGGGCCAACAAATCCCTAAGGGAGCGGGAAAATTCAGGTAAAGCCGCAGCAACACTGGGATTTACACCTAGTATGGCAAAAAATTCCTCGTAGGTAGGACAAACTTCTTCCAACCCAAAGCGAAATACGTGGTCTTCGGCATACCAAAATTGTACTGCCGCTGTCAGCATATTCAACTCAAAAGGCCGATTGCGCCACAAGGAGACTCGACGCATGTTGAAAGCATCATAGTCGACTTTATAAGAGCACATAGCTTCCAAGGCTTCGAGGTAGTTGACAAACTCGGTGCTACTAGGGAGAGCCATCTTGTAGGGCAAAGAAATAGTAGGCAAGTGGATAAGGATGCAAATGTGTGATGAAAACACTCCACCCTCACCCCATTTTATACTTGAGAACTCTCATAAAAGACATAATCCCTGCAGAAATCGAAGGGAATCCTACCCCACAAGGTACCAAAGGCTGAAGAGGGTACCATTCAAAGCTTTCAACTGATGGGACTGGACTGAACTGCCGATAGGCAGGCTAGGGTGCTTGCCGATCGGCAACCACCCATTTTTTGAAATTTCCTCCTTTCCTTTTTTTTGTCAAATTAGAAAACTCCATAAAAATAAATTGATATTCTAAAAAGAATTTCAAGAATCCTGTTTTCTCCTTATGGGATTCCCCGTTTTAAATAAAACAGCTTTCCTTTGAAAAATTCCAAAAATACTCTTGTTTTACGGTCTCGGTAGCAAATTAAAAAGCGCATGTGCATGCATTCATTCATCATTAAAATTAAAGATAGTCGAAAAATTACATTGCATTGCATATATCTATTTTCTGTGTTACATCACCTTGCAGTAAATAGAAAGAAAAAGCCAAAAAACAACGGGACTCAGCCCGAACCCACACTTTATCTCTCCCTCTCTCTCTCTGTTTTCTCTGTTACATCACCTTGCAGTAAATAGAAAGAAAAAGCCAAAAAACAACGGGACTCAGCTCGAACCCACACTTTATCTCTCCCTCTCTCTCTCTCTCTCTCTCTCTCTCAAGAGCTTCCACCCCTATGACGCGCTCTCTTCCCCCTACGGCGAGACGACGCTCCCCCACTACCCGAGCCAGAGTCTTCCCCGGACGAGGCTGACGGCACCAAGCAAGAAAGAACAGGGACAGCATCCCAAATGTGGGCAGTCGCCGATGATATCCAATCCCTGATGTCTCTCAGCCAAGTGGTCGACACCCGAATTTGTTAAAAGGAAAAGGCAGAATCAGTATCAAGAAAATGAAATCAAAAAGTGGAAAAGGACCGAAAGGTTTATCGTAGGACGAAGGACTTCCTCTGTCAAACCCAGCTCCTCCGGATCCATCGCAAGGGGACGGTGCAACATCGGCACTATCCCTCCATCAACCCGCCGAATGTTGTACGAAAGAGTGTGCAGCCGAAAAAAAAGAACCTCCGATGTCGCCGCCGTCGCAGGTGCCGAGGGGCCACCACCACTGTGGGAAGACCCCACCGCCCGAATTGAACCCTCCAGAAGGAAAGCAGTGCATCGTATATGCTAGGCACCATCAACCATCTTGTCACAAAATCCATATAGTTATACGGAGCAGCCGTATCGGTGTATAGCAAGTAGGACTCGCCGATCATCGCAGCGATCCTCTCATCCTCCAACAGTTGTTGTTCCCGCCTCATAGACATTGGAGGCTGCGCAGGTGGAAACACCATCTCCTCCTCAGCGATGTGACGAATCACCCTCTCCCCGAGGTACCAGGAATGGCCGAACTCATGCGCTAACAAGCGCCTCATCTGCGCGTTCACCCCAGTCAGCCCCGTGTCCTGAATAGCTGTCCCCCAAGGATAAAAGGTCACCTAAAAATACCCAAGCAGGCATGAGTCAATACAAGATCAGAAGGTGCAAAAACCAAGACTGAAAAGGAAAAGACCTTACTCGACCACTGGTCAGATCATTCAAGACCTGACGCACTGCCTCCAGGGAAAGAGATCCCTTCGACTGCTGGTTGGCCTTACGCTATCGGTACAGTCGGTAAAAGTCCCCAACAGTGTCATCCTTCAAAGAAATCAGTGGGGTGTTGCACAAAATCACCTCATAGAACCACGTCTGAATTCACAAGCAAAAAAAAGACGCATGAAAGGAAAATGCGAATGCATGAAATGAAAATGCGTAAAATAAAGAATACCTCAAGGAGATACGTGGCTCCAATAAAAGTTTATCGGCAGCACCGGCTGAATGCATCCAGAGAAAAGTAAAGGGTCGCCAACGTCAGACTCCCCCAATCATAGAAAGGGATGTTCGAAAACATCCTCAAGTATGGCAGAAACCACAAATGGACGACGTCGCTGCTCGATGCCACTATGAAACCTCCCAGCACCAACAAGATGAATAACCGGGCCATAAGCCTCACTTGCAGCCCCTCCTCCACATCAACCACCCTGCTCAGCAAAACACTCTTCAGCAAGGACAGTCGGATGGAATCTCCAGAAACTATCCTCCTCACATCACCAAGTGCCGCATGCACCGCTTCTGGCCTCACCCGCAAGGAGCGATCCACCTCTATCTGCTCCCCATCACAATCCAACCCCAACTGTTATTGCACATCTATGGGAGTCACCGTCATCTCCCCGAAGTCACAATGAAAGGTGTGGGTAGTGTCCCACCACCTCTCCCCTAAGGCACACAAAACTGCTGTCGAACGAGGTGTCTCATCCAGCGCATCCGCCAACCTCCCAAAACCCACTGATGATACCATCCAGCACACCATGGGTTGAAGATGCTCCCAAACATCCTTAAGCCCCGTCGTCCCGCGGGCACGCATGTTCTTCAAAGAAAAATCCGACTGGCAAAAGGAAAAATTCAGTCAAAGGTCAAGAAAAAGGAAAAATCACCCAAAAAGAAAGGAATGCCAAAGGTTAGGTTACTTACATAACCGCCGGGAATCACTCTCGAAGAGCGATGACGCGATGGCTCCCGCAAAAAGGTCCGCTCATCCGTAATCGTCTCGAACGCATCAAAGGCATTCTCATTCCCCAAAGTAAGGGGCACCTTTCCGCATTCGCCCAGTTATCAACGGTCAACCACTCCCGGTGGACAGCGATGCTCACAAAGGCGGCCATTTCTTGAAGATCGGAACCTTAGAACAATTCATAGAGAGAAATCGCATAAAGAGAGAAGGCAAGAAACTGTGAAAAATGAAAAGGATTCGCCCCCTTTATATAGGAGGCCAAGCGCCATGCCGATCGGCACAGACCACTGCCATACCGATCGACACTGTCTCCTCACCTTCCCGAGGCAGCCCAAAAGTCTGTTCCACTGCCGAATGGCACCCCTAAGTCTATGCCTACCGGCACCCCCTTAAAATTTCGTACAGAAATTCCCAAAAAATGCTAGAAAGCCTCGAAAAATCCTCGGAAAATCCCCAAAAATCCCAGGACGGATTTTGAACATTTTCATCAAGAAAATTTTTGCATTTCTTCAGGCGAAACCTCTTTTACCATAGCAGAACCCTCAAAATCCAAGTAAATGACCTCTCGAGCGATGCGCCCGGACCCCCTAATCACCTCATCAGTAGAGTTTACGACCACAAACCGGTTATCTCCCCAACGATCAGCTCCTCCACTCAAATCAAAGGTAAAAGGCCTCCCCAGCAATCGGCTACCTGATGCGAAACAATATCTCATGGTATTTTTCCCAGCAGAATTCAGAAGAATCACTCGCCTAGGCGATCTCTCCCAAAGGAAGATCCAAATCTTCCCTAGCTCATTCATCGTCCCCCAGTGAAACCCCAAATCAAATTCTTATTCCCCAGCGTAACAAAAAATCCAATTCTTATTCCCCAGTGGAACCATTTTTCTGTTCCCAAAGGAAATGCAATCACTCTTGGGTCAGAATTGGCCCCGGTCTTGGATCGTCACCTGAGTTAGGTCAGAATTGACCTCGACCCTCAGTCATCACCACTCTTGGGTCAGAATTGGCCTCGGTCTTGGATCATCATCTGAGTTAGGTCATAATTGACCTCGGTCCTCGATCGTCACCACTTTTGGGTCAGAATTGGCCTCGATCTTGGATCCACACCTGAGTTAGGTCAGAATTGACCTCGGTCCTCGGTCCTCACCACTCTTGGGTCAGAATTGACCCCAGTCTTGAATCGTCACCTGAGTTAGGTCAAAATTAACGTCGGTCCTTGGTCGTCACCACTCTTGGGTCAGAATTGGCCTCGATCTTGGATCGTCACCTAAGTTAGGTCAGAATTGACCTCGATCCTCGGTCATCACCACTCTTGGGTTAGAATTGGCCCCAGTCTTGGATCGTCACCTAAGTTAGGTCAGAATTGACCTAGATCCTCGGTTGTCACCATTTTTGGGTCAGAATTGGCCCCGATCTTAGATCGTCACCTAATTTAGGTTAGAATTGACCTCGGTCCTCGGTCGTCACCACTCTTGGGTCAGAATTGGCCCCGGTCATGGATCGTCACCTGAGTTAGGTCAGAATTGACCTCAGTTCTCAGTCGTCACCACTCTTGGGTCAAAATTGGCCCCGATCTTGGATCGTCACCTGAGTTAGGTCCGAATTGATCTCGATCCTCGGTCGTCACCACTCTTAGGTCAGAATTGGCTTTGGTCTTGGATCGTCGTCTGATTTAGGTCAAAATTGACCTCGGTCCTCAGTCGTCACCACTCTTGGGTCAAAATTGGCCCCGGTCTTGGATTGTCACCTGAGTTAGGTCAGAATTGACCTTGGTTCTCGATCGTTACCACTCTTGGGTCAGAATTGGCCCCGGTCTTGGATCGTCACCTGAGTTAGGTCAGAATTAACCTCGGTCCTCGATCGTCACCACTCTTAGGTCCTCAGAATCAATCTTGACCCTATTAATTGGTCATCCTCGCTTCCTTATGTCCTTAGAATCGACCTCGACCCTCTGAATAACTCATCCTCGCTTCCTTAGGTCCTCAGAATCGACCTCGGCCCTCTGAATTGGGCATCCTCGCTTCCTTTGGTCCTCAAAATTTACCTCAACCCTCTGAATTGGTCATCCTCGCTTCCTTAAGTCCTCAGAATCGACCTCGACCCTCTGAATCGGTCATCCTCGCTTCCTTAGGTCCTCAGAATCGACCTTGGCCCTCTGAATCGGTCACACTCTTTCAGAAGAATCATGCGGTGTCTAATCGACGGCTATCATTTGTTCCAAATTCACCGGTCGAGGGGCTCTGTAGGCACCTCATTCCGTTACCCCCTAACTCTCCTTAGGTCCCTAGTACCTCCACTCATCACTATTAACCCAGGTCACATCCCGAGTACTGACCTAAAAGCCATTGGGCACTCCCCGGCTCAGTTTGACCCAAAAGTCAAACTCTTCATCTCGATCGAGACTCAATGAATCTTCGAAGGGCACTGAACACCCTTTCCAATGGTCCGCCCCGTGCGCGATTCCGACTCACCATGTGGACGAATGTTCCGTTTGCGTCCAAAACCGTACCTAGAGGCCACCGGGCGCTTCTAGGCTCTGTTTGATCCAAGTCAACTCTCCAGCTTGATCGAGGCTGAATGAATCTTCGAAGGGTACTGAATACCCTTTCCAATGGTCCATCCCATGCACGATTCTGACTTACCATGCGGATGAACGATCCGTTTGACTCCAAGAGGTCACCGAAGGCTTCTCGGGCCCGGTTGACCAAAGTCAACTCCCTGAACCAGGTCAAACTCTTTGGAATGTTGAAGTACACCTCCTAACCTTTCCAATGGTCCATCCCGTGCGTGATTCATACTTACCATGCGGATGAACGATCCATTTGCGTCCGAATAATTCCCCATCCAACGAACCGATAAACGCTTCCAGGCCACATTTGACCAAAAGTCATCTCCTGAACTCGGGAGAGGTCCAAAGGACTTTCGAAGGTCTCTGAAATAACTTTCCAATAGTATACCCCATGCGCAATTCTGACCAACGATTTTCCCTCGGTAGACAATTTTCTGAAAAAGCCTGAAACACACTACCAAACGGCACGTCCCAGAACCTGCCTATCGACACCTTCCTGCCGGTAGGCAGGAAGGTCTCTAAGCCGATCAATAGTCCCCTAGAGATCTAAAAGGAGTCCTTGTCCTCATTTACAAGGGAGCTCAGATCAGAGGCAAATCACTCTCAGAAAAACCCCAGAAACCTCTCTCGAAGGCAGCGTGATTTCAACTCTGAAATACCTTTTTCACTTCCACTTTTCATCATTCCTTTCATCAAAATTGAGGAATTAACCACTCTCCATCATCATCCAAGTGCAAGGGCTGCCTTTCAACATTCAAGATCAAGCTCAAGGTCTCCAAGAAGGTCCAACTTTCTCAAACTCTCTCCTAAATTCTCTTAAATTTGCAATAACTTGTTTTCTTACTTAGCACTTTTATTATCTCATCTCACACATCATAAATATACTTTTTATCTAGTATTATTGTACATCTCCTATTTTCATATTAATAAAATCCCAAAAACCAAGAAAAATATGGTTTGCTTATAAATTCCAAGTAGGGATTCTCACACCTTTTCCACACTTTTCTCACAACTGAAACACTTTTTCTACACACACACACACACACACACACACTTACAAATAATAGATTTCTCCATTTGGATTTATGGGTTAAATCCCACCCCTCATTTATTTGTGAACTACGTGGACTTTGATGCCTTTATAGGCTACGTAGGCGTCTCGGGGTAAAACCCGAAACTCGAGTCCTTTTCTCACTTTTTCTCTTATTTTCTATCTTCTCTTTATCTCATTTTCTATTATATTCTATATACTTGTTCTTAGTAACGTATTATTCCATATGCGTTATCGTTCCTTTATAACGGTCAACGTAGGGGTAATCACGTAAATCTTATTTTCTACACTAATCTCACATTCCTATGGATGACTCGCTTTGTCTTTTCTATGATACAAGTCGAGGATTCCTACCTCCATTCTATATATACACATGCACACATATCACGGGGGAAATATAAAGGATAATAGAAGATATCCATGAGAAACCGAAAGGACGGAATGGGTGCCTAACACCTTCCCATTTCGTAACTAAGCCTCCGAACCCTTCTCGAATCATTTGGTTTCGCACGCACCAGTATGTCTTTAGATGCCATCCTTCGGAGTGGCTTCTCCTTTTTCTTTTATCTGTTTTGAGTAACATAAACTGGCGACTCTAAATCTCTCTACATCTTCACACCTCACAAATCGACGTCGACCGAAGCGCTCTCCCGAGAGGGGACGCGCGGGACCCGAAGGATCCCTTACTCCCTCCGCGTAGGGGATCGGGGATGGCCACAGTGGTGACTCTATTGGGGACTTTTTTTATTATATTTTGAGGGCTTGATTCTATTTACATGGATGCTATATTTGTTTATGTTTCTCCCCCCTATATCTGCCTAGCCCCCTTTCTCACATGTATATCCCATGCTTATATTCACACACTCGTAGAAAATTCTCCATGTACACTTCACACCACGTGCACCTAGGATCACATGTATATCCCCATATTGCACGCATCACCCATCCATGCTTGGTGTACCTATTGGGGTACTTGTACATTGGCTCCCTGTTTGGCATAATCAAGAAAGGCATTATCATCATAAGATACTAATAAGAGAATCATGCATGATTCACACGATATCACCAAAGAGCATTGATATTTGCCAAATTTTACCCAGTAACTGGAGGGTCACTTTGTGATGGGCACTGGTCCGGCATGTCGCAGTTAGCCTAAGCGATATGACTCTCACCTTCCATTGGCTAAGTACCTTCGACGTATATCGAACGGTTCCCCCGCATCGTACCGCTTGACCGAAGTCATGACGGGAGGTATATCGCAGGGAATTAATTTACGTACGCCGAGTATATCGAATCCTCTCTCACACATACCATCCCCATGAGGTATATGGTGAGGCGATTCACGTACACTCAGCTATATCAAATGGTTTGTCCACACGTACCGATTGCCCACAAGAGCAAGACCTATATCGTAGAAGTCACGCCAAAGGGGGGTACCCATGCCGATTCACCCAACCAACTGCATACCCGCATATAGGTGTCAACCCTAGGACACGCAGTTTAGATTGTCGGTTTCAACCCAAAACTCTGTCGAAATTTCGGGTCTGCCTGCCGCCCAATTTTCGCGCATTTTTTAAAACGGGACCCTGTCCGCGAACCTGATTACAAGTCCAAACCGTAACCTTGCATATATTAGAAACCCCACTTTTCTAGGATCAGGTCCCGTCCGGCATTGCATTTTAGAGAATTAAATACGAGTGAGAACATAATAAGCATAATAATCATGCTGAGTTCCGTCTCCAAAAACATTTCTCCCTTCTTTATTAAAAATCCAAAAACATTTCTCCCTTCTTTATTAAAAATCTAAAAACATTTCTCCCTTCTTTATTAAAAATCCAAAAATATTTCTCCCTTCTTTATCAAAAAATCCAAAAATAGTTTCTTCCCCTTTTTCTCAAAAATAAATCTTATCCTACGCCTTCTCAGGTCGATCGTACTCCCTTGGCCTGTCTCCTTATTCGCTTCGGTCTTCAGTCAAGTCACCTCAGAGTTTTATCCGCTCCTCTACTACTTCTTCCAAATTCGAAATCCATCCATCTTCCATGGAGAATGTAGATCAACCACTAGTCATACAATCGGATCTTCCGACAGTCCTAGCTCAGCTCGTAGCCAAGATTGACAACCTCAAAGATGAGGTCCGAGAAATGCAACGAAGCCAAGTTCATATGCCTCAAGAGCCCGAGGACCTGTTTCCTCGTGTTATGGGTCCACCCGCGCCCATCTGCATCCCGGAGGAATATCAGCACTCTCCACCTGCCCCTCCAGCTAATAGGCCGCCGCCTGCCCAGCTTCCAATGCCAAACATTGCCCAGCCTTTGGCTAATCTGCCTGTGGTCACTGATCCAAAGGAGTAGGAGTTGAACAAAGTCAAAGAAGATCTTAAGATGCTCACTAAGAAGTTCGACCAGGTTCGGGAATTACATGGACTACACCCATATGTATCCGTATCCTAAAGCAAGGTTACCCGAGAAGTTCAAGAAGCCAAATATCAAGAAATTCGAAGGGAGTGGTCCCAAAATTGTTCATCTTACAGTTATCATCGTTTCATGACTCTCCTAGGGGCTTCCGAAGAGGTGATGGCCAAATTGTTTCAACAAACTTTGAAGGACAGTGCTCTCCGATGGTTTTTATCTCTTGAGGAATCCAGAATCCGTAGTTGGGAGGATGTAGCCCGATAATTCATGTCGCAGTAAAAATACAACGAAGAGCTCGAGGTCACCCGCCGTGATTTAGAGCTGCTCAAATAAAACTCTGGAGAATCAGTCAGTACCTTCATAGCCCGATGGAGGGAAAAAGCAGCTACCATGACCAATCGTCCATCCGAGGAAGAACAAGTCAACATAGTGAAGAATAACTTCTTACCCCATGTCTGAGCAACCATGGGAGGATAGTACTACCCCCACTTTCGAGCTCTCAGAGAAGCAGGAGCAGAAATTGAGGAAGGTCTTGCCAAAACAGAAGTTGAACCGAAGAATGTGACCGAAGAGTTTACCCCTAGAAAGTTTGACAAACCTGTCAGTGCCGCAGTCTCAACCATCAACAACATCTCTCAACCAACCACATTATGGGCACCAAAAAGTTGCCATGTCCCCGTCCGTGCGGAATACACTGAGCTTCATGCTCCCCTCTCCAAAGTTTACCAAGCCCTGTTAAGCTGAAACCTTATAAAACCCTTGGATCCCTTCCATTACCAAACCCACTCCCAAGAAACTTCAAGACCGATGCTCATTGCGCCTTTCACCAATAGCTGGCCATACCTCCGACCAATGCTTTCACCTTCGGAACATAATCCAAGATCTCATCGATCGGGGTACCATCGCCCCACCAGCCAATCCTAAGCCAAACACTACTCATAACCCACTCCCAAATCACACCATACCATCTTCTTGGTAGAAAACCTGAATTTCGATCCATCAACTCAAATCACACATCTCTACCCTCTTAAATATCTTCAACTTTGCCCATATTTCCTCCTACACCCTACTAGCCCCGCGGATCAGACACTGTCACTCCTTACCAGAGCATGCATCACTGTCCGGACCTGTTCTGAAGGTGGAAGTATGGAATTGTCAGAGGTATTGAATCAACTCCTAGAGTTCGGGCTGAAATTTCCCTCACATATGATTATCGATTGTCAGAGGTTCAGTGCCCTATTTTTGGAAGCGCGGAAATGGGCTCGAGAATTAGATAGGTGGGTGGTACCAACCGACGAAGTCAACTTAGATGATGTTGTCCAGATCATGGCGAAAGCATTTAGGCAAACCAATAACATTTGCAGTATCACCGAGTTACTTGACACTTTGAAGCTACAAGGGAGCCTGATCCCTTCACCCTTACACATCCCCACAGAATGGGAAGACCTATATGAGGAAGCCAATGAAGTTGTGGAATGCATTGATTTCACGAGGGAAAATAGAATTGTTGCCACCGGATGGGGGGAAGAATTCGAAGTTTCAAATGAAGAATAAGGTTCAGGAGGAAATGGCCCAGTAGCCGATATATGTGGGATGATATCATTTGAAGAACTCCTGGGAGAAATAGATAGGGTGGAAAAACAATTTGAGATTGATGAGGAAACCAGATTTAAGTTTTTCCCTTCTTCAGTAAATCACATGACCAGATCTGGGAGACATTATCAAATTCCAAACTCACTACCAGCAAATGACAAGGGGAAGGGCGTTGAAGACCTTCCTATGCCAGAAATGACCCTCGAGGAGAGAAAGATCCTTGATCAACTGAAGAAAACTCAAGCTAACATCACTCTATGGGGGATTTTCATGTCTTCCCAACAACACAAAAATTCTTTAATCAAGTTGCTCACAGGACCCATAGTTCCTCCTTCTACCACACCAGAAGAGGCGGTGAATTTGGTTGGGTCCTTGACCTCCACCCGAATGCTATCATTTTCTATTGAGGAAATCCCCAAAATTGGGGAAAATCACAATCATGCACTCAACATCTACATCGAAGTTATGGGGAAGGTGGTACCGCTTTCGCTCGTTGATAAGGTATCCGCTTTGAATGTCTGCCCACTGAGAACCTTCAAATGTCCAGGATTAAAATAAAGTGGCCTCGCTCCAACCTCCGCTTCCGTGTGCGCCTATGATAATACCCGTCGGGAGGTAGTGGGATCCATAAAACTGGCAATAGGGGTTGGACCTAGAAACCCTGTCGTCAAATTCTAAGTCATTGATATCCCGGACTGTTTCAACCTGTTGCTCGGACGACCCTGGCTCCACAGTATAAAGGGTGTCTCTTCCTCATTCCATCAGAAATTGAAGTTCTTCTCCGATGGGCAAGTCATCACCATCTTGGGTGACGATGATAACGCCGAGGGTGTAGGCACCAACAATCCAATTCTTGAGATACAGCATGGGTCAAATGATATGCTCCTATCAGGATTTCGAGTTGAGCCACCTCTACTCCCGATAGGGGACGGTTTCAAAGAAAGGGTTTGTACAGAATATGACCGTCATGGAAATGTCAATGTGATTCCCTCCTTACGGCTTGGGATATCAACCATCAGAAAGAGAGTTCAGAATGATCCGCCAGTCTCGATCAAAGAAAGGGTTAGACTGCGTTCAAACTATCTCGGGATATTCTTTAAATGGACGATTCATTAAAGAGGGTCAATACTTCCCCTTTTGCGGCTTTCCAGAACCTTGGTATGACCATACAGATAAGAAAATGAAGCCTGGAATGGTGATCTTCTTCCAAGATAGCTACCCATGGGCCAAAAGTTTCCCACACCGCGTACAACTGCTCATCAAAAATATTGAAGAGACAGAGGAAAGTGATTTTAAAGATTCCTTTAACTTGCAGACGCTGGGGCTGGCACTCTACATGGTTCACTCAGGCACTGCATCACTGGACCGTTCTCATCTGATCAAAGCTGCTGATACACCTCTCCTCAACTGGCATGCTACCTCAGTTCTACCTCTTGAAATATCCCCTAACCCCAATGTTTACCCTGTTTCTTCTACTATTGTCCATCCTTTATCAAATGTAATCGAGACCTCTTTTGATGAGGTTCTCAATGTTATTTTTCCTATCAATGAAATAAACGAAGATTTTGAGTATCTTGTTGTGCCTTACATTAACTGCTTGGATTCTAATCAAACTTTTGATGATGATGATTTTGCAAATGAACAATTCTTAACTGATTTAAATAAGGTTAATAACAAACAACATAACATCGTTCAAGTTAATGAAGAAGAAACTGTTGTTGTTAATCTCGATTCTAGTAGCCAACTGCGCGAGATTAAGATAGGGGCCACCCTTGACAAGCATGAGCGCGTACAACTCGAAGAATTACTAAAGGAGTTCGTGGATGTCTTCACATGGTCCTACGACGACATGCCTGGTATTGATCCCAAAATAGCTCATCATGAGATTCCCACTCTCCCAGATTCCAAGCCAGTTAAACAAAAGTTTAGAAAGCTCCGCACCGAATGGTCGCTCAAGGTCAAAGAAGAGGTGATCAAACAGTTAAACGTGAGTTTCATTCGAGTGATCGAATATCCCACGTGGCTAGCCAACATTGTACCTGTACTAAAATCAGGAGGAAAGTTTCGAATGTGTGTGGATTACTCAGATTTAAACAAAGCCTCTCCGAAGGATGATTATCCGCTACCCAACATCGATATGATCGTGGACAGCATAGCCAGTCATACTCTCAAGTCATTCGTCGATGGGTATGTCGAATACAATCAAATCAAGATGCACCTCGACCACCAAGAGAAAATCGCATTCATCACCCCATGGGGAACCTTTTACTACACCGTTATGCCATTCGGTCTCAAGAATGTTGGGGCTACCTACTAAAGGGCCGCCACAACCATCCTGCATGACCTGATTCACAAAGAGGTTGAGGTTTATGTGGATGATATCATTATGAAGTCCAAAACTAGAGAAGGTCATGCTCCTGCTCTACGAAAGTTCTTCGAACGACTGCGATAGTATTAGATGCGACTTAATCCACAAAAATGCGTCATCGGTGTTACAAAGGGAAAACTCTTAGGATTCATGGTCAGTGAGAAGGGGATAGAAACAGATCCCGCCAAGTTGAAGGTCATACTTGAAATGCCACCACCCCAAACAGAGAAAGAAGTACTAGGTTTTCTTGGGAAATTATAATATATCAGCCGGTTCATTAGCCAGCTAATCTCCATCTGTGAAGAAATCTCCAAGCTCCTCTGAAAGGATTCAACCGAGGTTTGGAACGAGGCCTTCCATGAAGCTTTTGACCGAATCAAATAATATCTGACCCAACCTCCAGTTCTCATGCCACCACAGCCTGGTCTCTCTTTTCTCCTATACCTAACCATAATCGACACTGCAGTTGGGGCTCTACTAGCCCAATACCTTGAAAACTCCCACAAAGAAAGAGACATCTATTATGCCAGTCGTAAATAGGTCGAGTACGAGGTCAACTACACTGCTTTAGAAAAAGCATGCGTCGCGCTTGTCTGGATCACCCAAAAGTTGTAACACTACATGCTCCCCTTTCCCATTAAGCTTGTTTCCCGAATGGATCCCATCAAGTACCTGCTCGAAAAAACCCGCCTTATCCAGCCGAATGGCCCGATGGTTGATCTTCCTAACCGAGTTTGATATCGTGTATGTCACACAGAAAGCCGTTAAAGGAAGAGCCATCTCTGACTACCTCGTTGACTACCCTATATAAGAAACAGATGTCTGGATCTACGAATTCCCTAATGAAAATGTCCTCTGCACCACTCAAGACTACCTCCGATGGAAAATGTTCTTCGATTGTGCTGCCAACATAAAGGGATATGGCATTGGGATACTTCTGGTCACCCCAGATGACTTCCACACTCCCATCGCCATAAAATTGGATTTCCCTTGCACCAAAAATATGACAGAATATGAGGCATGCACAGTGGGCCTCAAGGTCGCTCTCAAGAAAGGTATTCAATACCTTGATGTATATGGGGATTCTTCCCTCATCATTGGTCAAGTGCTCAGAAAGTGGAAGGTTAAGGACGAAAAGCTACAACCCTTTCATGCCCAATTAGAAGAGTTAGCCTCCCAATTCCGAGATATCACCTTCCATTACCTGCCCCGAGCAAAGAACAACCTAGCCGATGCTCTCTCTACCTTGGCCTCCAAAATTGACATGCACGAGGGAATAACAATGACCCCCTTCCTAGTTCAGAAGCAGGATAAATCGACTCGTTGTTACCATATTAATCTTGTCTCCACAAAAGACCCCGAACTAGCCGATTGTTGGTACTGTGATATCTGGTGCCTCCTCAAACATGGTAGGTATCCCGAGGGTTCCAACAAGAATGACCGAGCTACCCTCCGAAGGATGGCCGCTCAGTACATCATCTGTCATAAAGCACTACTCAAGAGGAATTTAGATGGAACTCATTTGCACTGTATCACAGGGATGACATTTAAAAGATAATACAGAAAATCCACAGCGGGGAATACGGGCCCCACATGAACGGTCACATGCTTGCAAGGAAGATCATCCAACAGGGCTACTACTGGACCACCATGGCCCAGGATTGCACCGCCTATGTTCGGAGATGCCCTAAATGCCAACAGTTATCCAATCTTCAACACTTGCCTCCACTAGAATTATACAACATGACTTCTCCCTGGTCATTCTCCACCTGGGGTATCGACGTCATAGGAAAGCTTATGCCAAAAGCATCAAACGGGCATGAGTTCATCCTGGTTGCCATCGATTACTTCACCAAATGGGTCGAAGCTGAGTCATACACAATATTAAATGCCAAGAAGGTGGCCAAATTCATAAAAAAAATATCATCTGCCGATATGGAGTCCCGCACGAGCTTATGTCAAATAACGGTTTGCACTTCGAGGCAGAAGTCACAGAAGTTGTCAACGAGTATGAGATTCAGAGACACAAATATTCTCCCTGCCGACCTGAGACCAATGGTATAGTTGAAGCCGCCAATAAAAGCCTTAAATCCTTCATCAGCAAGATGATCAAAAGTTGTAGAGACTGGGACGACCGGATCCTATACACCCTTTGGGGCTATCGAACCTCAATCCGAACCTCTACTGGGGCTACCCCTTACTCCTTGGTCTACGGCATGGAGGCAGTCCTACCTGTGGAGCTAGAAATACCCTCGCTACGTGTCATGATCGAAAGTAAGGTTAGTGAAGAAGACTGGTGCCAAGGCCGTCTTGATGAGCAAGCCCTTCTAGATGAAAGAAGATTAAAAGCTATTTATCACATACAGGGATACCATTGCCGAATAGCACGTTCATTCAACAAGACAGGCAAGGATCGTGGTGTCCAGGAGGGGGATTTAGCCCTCAAGGAGATAATAGAACGCATCTGGGACCCTAGAGGAAAATTTAAGCCCAATTGGAGTGGACCCTACATTATGAAGAAGATCTTGTCTGGAGGTGCCACCATGCTCCCATACCTGGATGGGGAAGAGATGGCTCGTCCAGTCAATCTGGACCGTCTCAAGAAATTCTACCCCTAGTCCGAAATCTCAGCGCACTACGACTCTTCTCATCCCCCTTCTATTCCAAATATATATATATATATATATACTCTTCATTTCCCTTTACCCAGAACTACGTGGGCCTGATCCTCTATAAAAAAAAAATTCACTTTTAAACAAAAAAATTTCAAAAAAACCCAGAGGTACGTAGGCAGCTCATACATCCCACATGATCACGACCCCTTCTTTTTCACAAAAATATATTCTTTTCTTATCTCCGAGAACGACAGTTCATTCTAAACATCTACTTGAACAAAAGGAGTATGTATGCCTTAGCGATTGGTATAGATAATTCAAAACACAAAATTCATCGAAAGGCACAGCTGGATGATCAGAAACTTGTTTATATCATTAATAAGAAACTACAGTACAGATTACAGAAGAAAAAGGAACGGATAACTCCCTTCCCCCCACTACCATAAAAAGCAGATAAAATCCCCCACGTCTGTTACATAAATAAACTCCCCAAGAGTCCTGCCCACAGCTACCAGAAGAGCCTGCACCCTCATCATCTACATCCTGAGGACCCCAAGTTTCTCCTGCCTGAATAGAGTGCCGCAAACATTCCATGGATCGATGGGCCTTAACCATCTTCGAAAAGACCACAACACCCCCTTCCATGGAGTCAGATAAAATAAACCATCTTTGACCAGTCTCTACTGCCAACACCTTGTTGACTACTTTCCTCCACAACCACCTCATATAATATTTGGCGCAAACCTTCCCGACAGACTAAGAGGGATGGGTCGACGGACGCCGATTTTCCCACAGAGACCCAGGAAACAGACGCAGACACTCAGTCAAATCCTCTACTGGAAAGAAGTTTAAGGTCCGAGGGGGCACGACATGCACGCAGCCGAATTGGTGAAAAAGCCGCCAAGGGAAATAAAAATAGGTCTGTCTGAGACCAACCCGCCACACATATGAATACTCTCCTAGCTCCAGAAATGGCTGAAACTACCCCCACCAAGGCACTGATCAATACAGCCCACAAGCCCCATGCTCCACAAACCAATTCTCCCATTTCTCAACATACAGGCCAATGCGGATGAAGTAGCATGAAAAGAAGTTGGGTACAGCCGACAAAGGATATTCTGGAGGAGTTGACAAGCGGAATCGTTCGGACAACCACATGAACAGCATCACAGGACTACCCCTCAAAAAGTCAGAACAACCTTCTCTCCAGGCATCCAGGACATTCAGAGTCTCCGCCAATATTACCGCCGCAGGATTGCGATGATATGACATCCATGAAGTAATGGCTGCAAGTTGTGGGTCCACTCGCACCTCCCCCGTCACCAACAACAATTTTGAGACCAGACCCAGAACAATGGCTCCAGCATAGCCAGCATCACTTACTTCCCACAAATGCACGGACTACAACACCTTTGCGAGGGAGATCATTCCTCCAGAAACCAATGACCTGGCTTCTAAGGGCGAGATATGAAGAAGCCGGGCCAACAAATCCCTAGGGGAGCGGGAAAAATAAGGTAAAGCCGCAGCAACACTGGGATTCACACCTAGTATGGTGAAAAATTCCTCGTAGGTAGGACAAACTTCTTCGAACCCAAATCGGAATGCGTGGTCTTCGACATACCAAAATTGTACCGCCGCTGTCAGCATATTCCACTCAAAAGGCCGATTGCGCCACAAGGAGACTCGACGCATGTTGAAAGCATCATAGTCGACATTATCAGAGCACATAGCTTCCAAGGCTTCGAGGTAGTTGACAAACTCGGTGCTACCAGGGAGAGCCATCTTGTAGGGCAAATAAATAGTAGGCAAGTGGATAAGGATGCAAAGGTGTGATGAAAACACTCCACCCTCACCCCCTTTTATACTTGAGAACTCTCACAAAAGACATAATCCCTGCAGAAATCGGAGGGAATCCTACCCCACAAGGTACCAAAGGCTGAAGAGGGTACCATTCAAAGCTTTCAATTGATGGGGCTGGACTGAACTGCCGATAGGCAGGCCAGGGTGCTTGCCGATCGGCAACCCCCCATTTTTGGAAATTTCCTCCTTTCCTTTTTTTTGTCAAATCAGAAAATTCCATAAAAATAAATTGATATTCTCAAAAGAATTTCAAGAATCCTGTTTTCTCCTTATGGGATTCCCCGTTTTAAATAAAATAGCTTTCCTTTGAAAAATTCCAAAAATACTCATGTTTTACGATCTCAGTAGCAAATTGAAAAGCGCATGTGCATGCATTCATTCATCATTAAAATAAAAGATAGTCAAAAAATTACATTGCATTGCATATATATGTTTTCGGTGTTACATCACCTTGCAGGAAATAGAAAGAAAAATCCAAAAAACAATGGGACTTAGCCCGAACCCACACTTTATCTCTCCCTCTCTCTCTCTCTCTCTCTCTCTCTCTCTCTCTCTCTCTCTCTCTCTCTCTCTCTCTTTCTCTCTTTCTCTCTCTCTCTCAAGAACTTCCACCCCTACGACGCGCTCTCTTCCCCCTACGGCAAGACGACGTGCCCCCACTACCCGAGCCAGAGTCTTCCCCGAAAGAGGCTGACGCCACCAAGCAAGAAGGAAAAGGGACCGCATCTCGAATGTGGGCAGTCGCCGATGATATCCAATCCCTGATGTCTCTCAGCCAAGTGGTCGACACCCGGATTTACTGTAAGGAAAAGGCAAAATCAGTATCAAGGAAAAGAAATCAAAAAGAGGAAAAGGACCGAAAGGTTTATCGTAGGACGAAGGACCTCCTCTGTCAAACCCAGCTCCTTCGGATCCATCGCAAGGGGACGGTGCAACATCGGCACTATCCCTCCATCAACCCGTCGAATGTTGTACAAAAGAGTGCGCAGCCGAACAAAAGGGACCTCCGATGTCGTCGCCGCCGCAGGTGCCGAGGGACCACCACCACTGTGGGAAGACCCCACCGCCCGATTTGAACCAGCAGGAACGAAGGGCAAGGAATCATGAATGCTGGACGCCATCAACCCGCTCGTCATAAAGTCCATATAATCATACGGCGTGGCCGTATCAATATACAAAGCATAGGACTCGCTGATCTTCGTCGCGATCCTATCATCCTCCAATAACTGTTTCTCCCTCCTCATAAACATAATAGGTTGCACAGGTGGAACCACCACCTCCTCCTCAGCAATCTGACGAATCACCCTCTCCCCGAGGTACCAGGAATGGCAGAACCCATGCGCTAACAAGCGCCTCATCTGTGCGTTCACCCCAGTCAGCCCCGTGTCCTGAATAGCTGTCCCCCAAGGATAAAAGGTCACCTAAAAATACCCAAGCAGGTATGAGTCGATACAAGATCAGAAGGTGCAAAAACCAAGACTGAAAAGGAAAAGACCTTACCCGACCACTGGTCAGGTCATTCAAGACCTGACGCACCGCCTCCAGGGAAAGAGATCCCTTCGACTGCCGATTGGCCTTACGCCATCGGTACAATCGGTAAAAGTCCCCAACAGTGTCATCCTTCAAAGAAATCAGCGGGGTGTTGCACAAAATCACCTCATAGAACCACGTCTGAATTCACAAGAAAAAAAAGACACATGAAAGGAAAATGCGAATGCATGAAATGAAAATGCACAAAATAAAGAATACCTCAAGGAGATACGTGGCTCCAGTAAAAGTCTACCGACAGCACCGGCTGAATGCATCCAGAGAAGAGTAATGGGTCGCCAAGGTCAGACTCCCCCAATCATAGAAAGGGATGTTCGAAAACATCCTCAAGTATGGAAGAAACCACAAATGGACGACGTTGCCGCTCGATGCCACCATGAAACCTCCCAGCACCAACAAGATGAATAATCGGGCCACCTGCCTCACTTGCAGCCCACCCTCCACATCAACCACCCTGCTCAGCAAAACATCCTTCAGTAAGGACAGTCGGATGGAATCTTCAGTAAGGACAAAGGTGTGGGTAGTGTCCCACCACCTCTCCCCTAAGGCACACAAAACTGCTGTCGAACGAGGTGTCTCATCCAGCGCATCCGCCAACCTCCCAAAACCCACTGATGATACCATCCAGCACACCATGGGTTGAAGATGCGCCCAAACATCCTTAAGCCCCGTCGTCCCGCGGGCACGCATGTTCTTCAAAGAAATATCCGACTGGAAAAAGGAAAAATTCAGTCAAAGGTCAAGAAAAAGGAAAAATCACCCAAAAGGAAAGGAATGCCAAAGGTTAGGTTACTTACATAACCGCCGGGAATCACTCTCGAAGAGCGATGATGCGACGGATCCCGCAACAAGGTCCGCTCATCCGTAACCGGCTCGAATGCATCAAAGGCATTCTCATTCCCCAAAGTAAGGGGCACCTTGTCCCTCCAATCCACATTCGCCCAGTTATCAACGGTCAACCACTCCCGATGGACAGCGGTGCTCACAAAGGTGGCCATTTCTTGAAGATCGGAACGTTAGAACAATTCGCAGAGAGAAATCACAGAAAGAGAGAAAGCAAGAAGCTGTTAAAAATGAAAGGGATTCGCCCCCTTTATATAGGAGGCCAAGCGCCATGCCGATCGGCACAGACCACTACCATACCGATCGGCACTGTCTCCTCACCTTCCCGAGGCAGCCCAAAAGTCCGTTCCACTGCCGAATGGCACCCCTCAGTCTATGCCGACCGGAACCCCCTTAAAATTTCGTACAGAAATTCCCAAAAAATGCCAGAAAGCCACGAAAAATCCCCTAAAAATCCCAGGATGGATTTTGAACATTTTTCATCAAGAAAATTTTCGCATTTCTTCAGGCGAAACCTCTTTTTCCCTAGCGGAACCCTCAAAATCCAAGCAAATGACCTCTCGAGCGATGCGCCCGGACCTCGTTCATCACCACTCTTGGGTCAAAATTGGCCTCGGTCTTGGATCATCACATGAGTTAGGTCAGAATTGACCTTAGTCCTCGATCGTCACCACTTTTGTGTCAGAATTGGCCTCGATTTTGGATCGTCACCTGAGTTAGGTCAGAATTGACCTCGGTCCTTGGTCCTCACCACTCTTGGGTCAGAATTGACCCCAGTCTTGGATCATCACCTGAGTTAGGTCAGAATTGACCTCAATCCTCGGTCGTCACCACTCTTGAGTCAGAATTGGCCTCGATCTTGGATTGTCACCTGAGTTAGGTCAGAATTGACCTCGGTCCTCGGTCGTCACCACTCTTGGGTCATAATTGGCCCTGATCTTGGATCGTCACCTAAGTTAGGTCAAAATTGACCTCGATCCTCGATCGTCACCACTCTTAGGTCAGAATTGGCCTCGGTCTTAGATCGTCACCTAAGTTAGGTCAGAATTGACCTCGATCCTCGCTCGTCACCACTTTTGGATCAAAATTGGCCCCGATCTTGGATCATCACCTAAGTTAGGTCAGAATTGAGCTCGGTCCTCGGTCGTCACCACTCTTGGATCAGAATTGGGCCCGGTCTTAGATCATCACCTGAGTTAGGTCAGAATTGACCTCAATTCTCATTCGTCACCACTCTTGGGTCAGAATTGGCCCCGGTCTTGGATCGTCACCTGAGTTAGGTCAGAATTAACCTCAGTCCTCGATCGTCATCACTCTTGGGTCAGAATTGGCCCCGATCTTGGATTGTCACCTGAGTTAGGTCAGAATTGACCTTAGTCCTCGGTCGTCACCATTCTTAGGTCAGAATTGGCCCTGGTCTTGGATCGCCACCTGAGTTAGGTCAGAATTAACCTCGGTCCTCAGAATTGACCTCGACCCTCTGAATTGGTCATCCTCGCTTCCTTAGGTCCTCAGAACCGACCTAGACCCTCTGAATTGGTCATCCTCGCTTCCTTAGGTTCTTAAAATTGACCTCGACCCTCTGAATTGGTCATCCTCTCTTCCTTACGTCCTCAGAATTGACCTCAACCCTCTGAATTAGTCATCCTCGCTTCCTTAGGTCCTCAGAATCGACCTCGACCCTCTGAATTGGTCACACTCTCTTAGAAGCATCATGCGGTGTCTAATCGATGGCTATCATTTGTTCCAAATTCACTCGTCGAGGGGATCTGTAGACACCTCATTCCATTATCCCCTAACTCTCCTTAGGTCCCTAGTACATCCACTCATCACTGTAAACCCTGGTCACGTCCCGAGTACTGACCTAAAAGCCATCGGGCACTCCCAGACTCAGTTTGACCCAAAAGTCAAACTCTTCATCTCGACTGAGACTCAATCAATCTTCAAAGGGCACTAAATACCCTTTCCAATGGTCCTCCCGTGCACGATTCGGACTCACCATGCTGACGAATGTTCCGTTTGCGTCCAAAACCTTACCTAGAGGCCACCGGGCGCTTCTAGACTCTGTTTGACCCAAGTCAACTCTCTAGATCGACTGAGGCTGAATGAATCTTCGAAGGTCACTGAATACCCTTTCCAATGGTCCATTCCGTGCGCAATTCTGACTTACCATGTCGATGAACGATCCATTTAACTCCGAGAGGTCACCGAAGGCTTCTCGGGCTCGGTTCACCAAAGTCAACTCCCCAAATCGGGTCAAACTCTTTGGAATGTAGAAATAAACCTCTTAACATTTCCAATGGTCCATCCCTTGCGTGATTTGGACTTACCATGCGGACGAACGATCCCTTTGTGTCCGAACGATTCCCCGTCCAACGGACCGACAAACGCTTCCGAGCCACATTTGACCCAAAGTCATCTCCTGAACTCGGGAGCGGTCCAAATACTTTCTAAGGTATCTAAAATACCTTTCCAATGGTATGCCCCGTGCACAATTCTGACCAACGTTTTGCCCTCGGTGGCCAATTTTCCGAAAAAGCCTGAAACACACTACCAAACGGCAGGCCCCAAAACCTGCCTATCGGCACCTTCCTGCCGATAGGTAGGAAGGGATCTAAGCCGACCAATAGTCCCCTGGAGATATAAAATGAGGCCCTGTCCTCATTTATAAGGGAGCTCAGATCAGAGGCAAATCACTCTCAGAAAACCCCCAGAAACCTCTCTCGAAGGCAGCGTGATTTCAACTCTCAAATCCCTTTTTCACTTCCATTTTTCATCATCCCTTTCATCAAACTTGATGAATTAACCACTCTCCATCATCATCCAAGTGCAAGGGCTGCCTTTCAACATTCAAGATCAAGCTCAAGGTCTCCAAGAAGGTCCAACTTTCTCAAACTCACTCCAAAATTCTCTTAAATTTGTAATAACTTGTTTTCTTACTTAGCACTTTTATTATCTCATCTCACACATCATAAATATACTTTTTAACTAGTATTATTGCACATCTCCTATTTTCATATAAATAAAAACCCGAAAAACAAGAAAAAGAGGGTTTGCTCATAAATTTCAAGTAGGGATTCTCACACCTTTTCCACACTTTTCTCACAACTAAAACATTTTTTCTACACACACACACACACACACACTTACAAATAAGAGATTTATCCATTTGTATTTATGGGTTAAACCCCACCCCTCGTTTATTTGCGAACTACGTGGACTTTGATGCCTTTATAGGCTACGTAGGCGTCTCAGGGTAAAACCCAAAACTCGAGTCCTTTTCTCACTTTTTCTCTTATTTTCTATCTTCTCTTTATCTCATTTTCCATTATATTCTATATACTTGTTCTTAGTAACGTATTATTCCATATGCGTTATTGTTCCTTTATAACGGTCAACGTAGGGGTAATCACGTATGTTGATGCAAAAAATTGGACCGAATCCCATTTTTATGATCAGAGATAAATAGATGAAAGCAATCCAATCAAGAACATAAGAGACAAAGATTTTTAAAGTGGTTCGGCTATGAATAAAGCCTATGTCCACTGTTATTTTATTCCCAGGGGTTTACAATAGCACCATAAGGTGTAGAGAGAAAAAGGATGTGTATCTTGTGTATGGGGTTTCTAAGTTCCCCCGGATCTCCTCGGGTGCTGACCAACTCTCCTCGGGTGCCGACTAATTCTCCTCGGGTACTGACCAACTCTCCTCAGGTGATGACTAACACTCCTCGGGTGCCGACCAACTCTCCTCTGATGCCGACCAACTCTCCTCGGGTGTCAAATATTACCACGTAGGATGATATGTGTCCTTTTCTGATTGGTCCTCGTAGATGGAGAATTTTTGCGTTAACAGAAGCCCCCAATGCTCCATGCTTGATGGTTTACTTGAAAGGATGGAGTATTTATTCTGCAGTATTGCTCGGTGCTCGTGAAATTCTTGATCTACCTTCTTGATTTGTTAAACATAAAGTGCATTATCTCTTGGACGACATATGATGCAGGCTGATCGATGGTTTCTAATCTTTCTTTAGAGGAACTCCATGTGCTATGTATCACCCCTGGGAATTTGGATGCAGCCATGCCATAGTATGCATCTTGTAGCTTGTCATAATCTTCAAGTATGTTGATTGGTTTGCTAACCGACTAACTGCCTCCTGTGCCGAGCAACTGAGTGCTAACTTCACGTGCTTGATTCTTCTGATTTATGATCCTCTGAATACTTTGTCGAGTAACATACTAGCTTTTGAACCCAACTCTTCAATCTGATTAGTACCAAGCTAGTGGGGGACTTCGAAACATTTTCATACAACTTCTTCTTCAATGTTGGTCGGGATAGTAGTAGTAAAGATCTCAGTGTGGTAGATGCTAAATTTGACTTCTGAACTTCAATAGTATGTGCATAATAACTCCTGAATATGCCTCATGAACTTCTGAATGCACATCCTGAACTTCTGAATAAGCCTGCTGAATTTAAATATACCTCCTGAACTTCAATATACCTCCTGAATTTCAATAGCCTCCTGAACTAATTCTCGAGAAAGAAAAATAACTTCTGAATGATAATTAGTCGGGGCCCCGACTATGTAAGTTTATGGAGTTGAATTTGGTGCTCAACTGTATGATGTTATGAGAATGTGCCACCGAATGAACAACTGAATTTTTAATAGAAGCCCCCAAGTGTGGAATGTGAACTTTGAATGCTTTTTGCTTGATCGCTTTCACATACTCATACTTTGTTTAAATAAAATGTTTCCAACCAACTGTAATTGACAGCTTCTTATTTTCGACCAACCCAAGTTGACGTTTTTGGGAATAGATTTACTTCCCAACCAACCTTAGTTGGCATTTTTGGGAATAGATTTACTTCCTAACCAACCTTAGTTGGCATTTTTAAGAATACATTTACTTCATAACCAACCTTAGTTGGCATTTTTAGGAATACATTTACTTCCTAACCAACCTTAGTTGGCATTTTTAGGAATACATTTTTGATAATAAATGATAGAGACTTCCTCGGAGCTGACCAACAGATTATTGGGAATAAGATATAATAAATGCTGGAGACACCCTTGGAGCTGACGAACAGATTATTGGGAATAAGATAATATATGCTGGAGACATCCTTGGAGCTAACCAACAGATTGTTGGGAATAAGATAATATATGCTGGAGACATCCTTGGAGCTGACCAACAGATTGTTGGGAATAAGATAATATAAATGTTGAAGACCTCCTTGGAGCTGAATATATGATTATAAATATTTGTCGAGCTCCATGCTGAAATAAGAATAGAATATGCATCCAAATAGATATAAAGAATAATAAAGTGACTCGTTGATCTGTCGAGGTAGAATTATATAATGCCGAACAAGAATAAGATCTTCCAGAATATAAGAATATGGCTGAGAACGTTGTCAGGCCTGAATATAAATAAGAATTATCCGACCAACTATCCGTTGGGGGTGAAATACAACGAATGTTGTAATTCTCCTCAAAGATGAATAAATATCTTGTCGAGGCACAATTGCATAATGCCGAATAAGAATAATATTTTCCAGAACATAAGAATATGGCCGAGAACTTTGCTGGGCCTGCATATAAATAAGAATTACCCCGACCAACTATCCGTTGGGGGTGACATATAATAAATGTTATAGTTCTCCTCGGAGCTAAATATGATAATAAGTATCTCACCAAGTTCCATGTTGAGATGAATATACAATATGAATCCCAAGGGATATAGAATAATTTGTTCTTAAGCCGATATCTCCGAGTAATAATAAAATATATAATGCCTCGCTGAGGTGAAATGATAATAGTTTCCAGATTGTTTCCAAGCATTCGTCGGCGTTGAGTCTTGTACCTGTAAAAATTAATATCTTGCTCTACCATTTGTGTAGGCTGAATTGATCAGTCGTGAGAATAATTTAATCATTCAATAAATATATGATAGGTATATGTTTGAGAAATAAAAATATTAATTTCAAAAAACGAAATAATATATGTTGGCTGATATGTCGAGGCACAATTGCCTGATGTCTAGCAATACTACTTTTCCAAGGGTTTACAAGAGCTTTCATCGGGATTGAATCTCATGCCTATGAAATTTTAATAGGTTACCCGAGCACCTGTCGAGACTAGAGAAAATAATTATTATCATGAGAATAATTATTCAGCCAAACAATATGTGATGTGTATCAGCATAAAATAATAAAAATTTCAAAATATGAAATAATATTTTTGTGCCAAATGTGTGTGAGATGGACAAATTTTTATCAGATATACATCATAAATAAGACGTAGAGTTTTTTGTAAAGTTATTTAATCTCCAACAACTAATCAGGTATAAGTTACTGTTTGAAAATTATTTATCACTTGGTTTTAAAAATATTTTTTGGGGTGATCACAAGTTTTTAAAAAAAACTTAAGCCCCTTGTTTACCCCAAGATGAACTCATGTTTAAAGAAATATCTGGGGTGCTCCGCATTTTTTAATACCCCAAGATTCTACTGTTGCCGACCAACTGCATGGGTGTTTCCAACCAACATTTAGGGATGTCACAGGTTGTAGAATATATAGTGCCGACCAAGAAGCAAATGGTCCCCGACCAGCAGAGCGATTTCGCTGATCAACAAAAATGGTGCATTGATATTACAGACCGGCTGTTGGATGGTCACTGAACAACATCAGATGTCGCCGACCAAGTAGTGGATGGTTGGATAGTTGCCGACCAGTAAATTGAACCCTCCGAACAAGACTGAGATGTCATCGATCAAGAGGTAGATGATCGTCGACATGCAATTGGTTCCACCGAGCTACAATATGAATCTCTGACCAACAATAAGATACCTCGTAGTTGGATAAAATTATTTCAACATTGCTGATGGATCTTCACATCTTATCCCCGACAAATAAAAATGGTCTGGTTAAGCTTCCCTTTAATAAAAAATGGCCCGAGATGATGCCGACCAACAATATGTATGGCTGACCAAAAATAGGGGTTGTAAGTGGACGATTCCGAACAGCCATATGAGCCGCGATGATGAATTTTTAATGAGATTTCTATGTCCCAAAATATCTCGAACCAATAGATCAGAAAAATAACATTCGATGTAAAATCCAAGCATTAAGATTTCTAATTAAATGATCCATTCTCTAATCCACTAGATCGTGTGATTCCGACAAAGAAACTCTGTGATGTGATGAACGAGGGGCCAACATATCAAATTTGTGCCCAGAGTCTTGATATGGTCATGATTGTTTTACTGATCCTCTTTTACAAGAGGTGGGTAATGATTTTTCAGGTGAGAGAAAATGATTTTTTATATTGATCCCTTCCTATTCCCTATTTGGAGAGATAAAAATATGGTGAATGATCGAAGTTATTAGCAAATTTATATCAAAAATCAATCAATTTGACTTTTTTGACATAGATGGAAGATGAACCAAATTAAGTATATAGTTCATAAAAATGAATGCAAAGAGACTCAAACTTAAAGAGAGAGAAAGTAGATCTGGGTCATGATTTCCATGAGAAAACTTTTTATTGTCTTTAACCTTTTCCCATTCTCTGATTAAAAATGTAATGGGAATTTGAATAGTCATCAAAGATCTTACAAAATTTATAATGAAAATTATCAAATCTTACCACCGTCATATATATTGGTATATGTAATCATTTAAAATAATTATTCCATGATATAAAATTGAAACTTGAGAATCAAGAAAAAAGTTATGATTTATGAAACCCACTATTTTTCAGATTTCTAAATAAGAATGAATCTAACAGTTATGATTTTAAAATCATGATATGCAATATTTTGCAGATAAAAATTGGACAATTAATTTACGTATATAAACATAAAAATCATGATTGAATCAAAAGATGTATGTAGAATATATAATTCATTATACATAGAGAAAATAAAAAACTTAGCTTTTGATGGAGAACAATGCTTGTAACACGTTCCCACAGACGGCGCCAACCTGTCGATGCAAAAAACTGGACCGAATCCCATTTTTATGATCACAGATAAATAGATGAAAGCAATCCAATCAAGCACATAAGAGACAAAGATTTTTAAAGTGGTTCGGCTATGAATAAAGCCTACGTCCACTGTTATTTTATTCCCAGGGGTGTACAATAGCACCATAGGGTGTAGAGAGAGAAAGGATGTGTATCTTGTGTATGGGGTTTCTAGGTTCTCCCGTATCTCCTCGGGTGCCGACCAACTCTCCTCGGGTGCCGACTAATTCTCCTCGGGTACTGACCAACTCTCCTCGGGTGCTGACTAACACTCCTCGGGTGCCGACCAACTCTCCTAGGATGCCGACTAACTCTCCTCGGGTGTCAAATATTACCACGTAGGATGACATGTGTCCTTTTCTGATTGGTCCTCGTAGATGGAGAATTTTTGCGTTAACAACGTAAATCTTATTTTCTAGAACTAATCTGACATTCCTACGGATGACTCGCTTTGTCTTTTCTATGATACAAGTCGAGGATTCCTAGCTCCATTCTATATATACACATGCACACATATCACGGGGGGAAATATAAAGGAAAATAGAAAATATCCATGAGAAACCGAAACGGCAGAATGGGTGCCTAACACCTTCCCATTTCGTAACTAAGATTCCGAACCCTTCTCGAATCATTTGGTTTTGCACGCACCAGTATGTCTTTGGATGCCATCCTTCGGGGTGGCTTCCCTTTTTTCTTTTGTCTATTTTGAGTAAAATATACTGGCGACTCTAAATCTCTCTATATCTTCACACCTCACAAATCGACGTCGGCCGAAGTGCTCTCCCGAGAGGGACGCGCAGGACCCGAAGGATCCCTTCCTCCCTCTGCGGCGGGGATCGGGGATGGCCACAATTAGTTTATGAAGTTTTATGATAGTGTTATTATGTGACACCCCATATATTTTAATACTTAAATTGATCAAGTCTAGTTATCAAATTATATACGTTGTTACAGCAATTAAGTTCCATCCTTAGCATGAAATGGACTAATAGATAAATATGGACAAAAATAAAGTGTGACTTTAATATCCTCAGTATAACTAAACATGGAATGGACAACAATCATCACCGTTAACAATAATAATAAAATAATAAGGTCTCACATAATAATCGAAAACAATACATGCCAAAATTTATATCCCAAAGCCTCTAACATAATAATGAGACAAGTACAACATCATATGATATAAAAGAGGAACCTCTCCACACTCAAACACATAAACTAAAAGATAGAGTTTAACATCTACATCTATGACTGGTGGTGAATTGGATGATGACTCAGTGCTCACGATGGAGGAAGCTAATTCTGATGTGCCACTTGAGCACTCAGAAATAACACGACGGATCAGGCACATCAAGATAAAAGTCTACGTAACCCAAATAATAAAGTTGACAGTCATATGTATATATAATAAATACACATTTTTCAATTAATTTTACAATATCCCAACACACCATTACTAGTGTTATTTTAATTATGAACTCTTATAAAATCTTTTAAAAATCTATTAGTTCCCTTTAATTAAGATGTCACTAGCATACCTAATAAACCATCCTCATAATATCGTAATAAATAAATTGGGAGTAGCCCCCAACTAACTATGGTGTCACTAGTACACCAAATCATAAAACCAAGTCTAAACCCCAACTAACTAATGGGGTCACTAGTACACAAAATAACCCGTGACTAGTCCCAAGTAACTATGGGGTCACTAGCACGTAAGTCTATTGTTTTTATTAGGCACGAACTAAATCAATCACAACTAACTCTCAATTAACTACCGTGGTCCCTAGTGCAAATGCCCATCGTTTTTAATCGGTCAGCGACTAGATTAACCACAACTATCCCTCAACTAACTACCAAGGTTACTAGTTCAAATGTTCTCCATTTTTATCGACGACATACGAAAAACCAATCTAGCAACTCCACCTGAATCCACAATAATATCCAAACAATTATAAAACCATGCCTCCATATCAAGAGATTCATAAACCATAATTATCCATTCCCGACCCTCTTTATCATATTACCCTAATAGGAAAATTAATACTTTTAGGGGATTCCTTCCTTTCATTTCAATACAATTACATATGTTTAAATTATCACTTTCTTTTATCTCATTCCCATAATTTTGAAGGGATATTATTACTTAGAATTATGTTCGGGAACTAAGATTAAGTATTTAACATTATGATTTATCATTTTGAGTGCTACTAGTCCATGGAAAAAATGAATAACATATGAAATCCATGTAAAAAACTTCCTCCCAAAAATGGTTTAGAATCTAAATACATGCTCATCTAATTTAACTTTCATTATCCAAATCCATTTTCATACATAAGTACCACTAGAATAATTTAGCCATTAAAAAGTGTAGTTCTAATCATGGTTAAATTATAGGTATAATATGTCTTACGATTTTTAACATCATTTTCAATATGAATATAATCCAATTAAGCAAGGGTGAATTGTTTCATTTTATATAAAATTCCCATAATAAGTATAATTTACATTTTAACCACAATTTTTAATATAAGAATTAAGATGGATAAACCTACTAAATTTGTAATTGAATAAGTTTACATGTAATTAACAGAATTTATCATGTGAGCAAGTTCATTCTTTTACAAAAATAAAAATTAAACCATTATATTATTTACAACCTAATTATCTATAATGTATTTTATAATTTTAATTAAGGTTTAATAGAAATTACTACTTATATACATGAAAGGGGAATAGTACAATTTATTTTTCCTTAACTTAAATTTGAGGATATGTAGAGTTGATGATGATCCTTGCTTGAATTGTGTTTGAATTCCCCATTGCCTTCCTTATTCTTCTTTCTTTCTCCTTTTTTTTCTTATTTCTTCTTTATTAATGGAGGTTTAGCATATGAGTTTATTAGGGTTTTTGTGTAAAAAGTATGGGGAGATTAAGGTTTAATAGTGAAGAGTTGTGACGAAAAACAAGTGAAAATGTGCATAAGTTTCCCATTTAAAAGTCCCAACCAGTAGCCACCCGTAGCCTAGCCACGGTCGCAGAATATAACCCCACGGTCGCAGCCCATTTGGGCGCGGTTGTGGCCTTACCTCTTTTCCTTCTATTTTATTTAACCGAAAATCATTTATGTTAACTCACTAAAGTCAATTCATTTCAACACATGCAAGTCTTAGCTTGCCCTAATATTAGTCACCAAGTAACCCCCAAAATGACCTAATTTACCTTATACCTAAATCCATATTTTTACTTAACCATTTACCAATCTAGCCCAATTTAATTAGTCCAAGTCCAAAGTGTGTTAGCCCATTATTAATTAACATTTATCCATTATATAATTTAATTAGTCCAATTTAAATATATAATTAAACATAACATAATTAATTGAATTTAAATAAATTCATTTTTCCTAATTATTTTAAATAGATTCTTTAACTTAATTCTTTAATTATTCACCAAAAATATGGGGTATCACGTATTGAAAATGTGTCAAAGTAATATCGAGACACGTAATAACATTAGAGGGTGAAAATATGATACTATTGTAAGTGATTAGAGAATGTTAAATTAAGGATTTGGTAAATTATAGGTATGGGACTAGGAGATACAAGTTGTTTTGTGATGTATATGTATGTGACTAAAGGTGGTATATATGTTACTCTAAGCTAAAGGGGAAGATAAATAAATAAATATTAATAATTATGTATGTATGTGCGACATGTAGTGTCGATTGGTTATATTGTGCATATATGTGTGGGACATATACTATTTGGCAACCTTGATGGAAATTTGTGTGTGCATTGATGTATTTTCGGGTATAGAGTTGTCTGGTTACATTGAGTATGTGATTAGGCATAAATATTTCTTTTTATCTCCTTAATTTCGATCTTTTAATGATCCTGTGCATCGTAATTGACTTAGTTTTATCTCATATTCATGCTACTAACCCTTTTGGCGAGTATTTCTTATTTTGTGTATTTCTCGTGTGTTTTACAGGTATTTCATGCAAGTTATTGCGAGAGAGAACTCAAAATAGTGAAAGAAACCAAGACAAATGGAATTGAAGGGGATTTTTGTAATTTTACAGCCTTAGTCCAGAGGTGGGAACAACATGAAAGTTAAAGAGCTTGAAGCTTGAAGAATACTGGAAAAAAGCGTCACCCCAATCCGAGCCACGATGAAGAAGTTATGAACATTTGAAGTTGTTTAACAAATCCAAAGATAAGAGAAGAAACATGCTAAGGTATCAAGAAAACTCGAACCCCATCCCGAACCAGTTAAGGGCCTAGGCAAACCGGTTTGCAATTTAGTAATGCTCCAGACCCATGATGAAATTTAGTCACGCTTTATATCCGTGATAAATCGGCATAAGCGGGATTTTTATTTTGTCCTTATCTTTTAGCAAAAAGAGTTTTATGTTTGGGGGACTCTTCTATATGACTTCTAACCTATATATTTAGTCATTAGGATTCTTTTAACATAGATTTCATTTATGTAAAACTTCCAAAAGAACACTTAAAGTGAGGAGTGGTTTCATTTCGAAGAAGTTCCATCGTCGGACGCTAATTCAAGGGCATTTTAGATATTTTCCTCTTCATCTTCGGCTTTGCGGGATTCCACGCAAGCATAGTTTGTGGAGTTGGCTTCACGTGGCCACCAACGGCGTGTCGTCTGGAGTCCAGATGAAGAAGATATGGCTGATTTTGTTTGCACCTTTTCTCCTCATTCTTGAGCAGACTTGGCTGGAAAACAGAGTATCGGTCGACCAGCCCCTAGCCACCGGTCGATCGGTGTTTGTGATTTTGCCTTTGGCTGAAGATAGTGTGTTTTTTGCCTAAAGGACCAGTCTACCGATCATGACCTCGCAATCGACCGGGAATCACAGATATTTGGCAATTTTTCTATTTTCATTTATTTTATTTGTAACTTACTATATAAAAAAGTTTTGGTTTGTTTTCATAGATATCTTACATTATGTATTGGTTTTATGGATTGTAGCTAGGAGCTAAGCCCTTCTCCCAATTTGGGTGTTTTGCCCCTTGATTTGTAAGTTACATTTTATTTCTTTGTCTTCCTTAAGATAGTTGTCTTGTTTTTAGTTTATTTCCATTATTGTAAATTACTTTTCTTACCTAGATTAACTTGTATTTCATTTATTTATTGATTTCCTAGTGTTAAAGTAGTTTAATTTATGTATTTCCCTTAGATAAATAGGGTTGGAGTTATGTTCCTCCATTAACGGTCCTCGAGCTCCGAAAGTTGGTTTTTGGATAAAATTGCGTTTAATTGAAACCTCGCGTATTAAAAGCGAAATTTTATGCGTTTATCTTTCTTTGTTACGCATCGTTAGAGTTTAAAGCGACAATCCAAATTTAATCCGCGTGTGACCATTTCGATTAAATGTTTTATCAAGTATATTTGGGTTGAAATCCCTTCGTGTGTGATGTTTATGCTTAATCAAAATGCTCGGTTAAATAGCTTTTGCATAGTGTAACTTCTTATTTTTTCCGTTTTCATTATAACCCCTTATCACCTTTTATACTTTTATTTTTGAAGTAGAAAAATAATTAAAATCTAAAATTCAATCACTCCATGTGGATTCCCGATACCCAACTTACCATTGTGCTTGCTTGTCAAGAGTAGTTGTAGTTTAGTTTTTTTTCATTGAGTCGTCGAATCGATAACAACGATTTGTGTATTACACGACGCACGGTTCGTGCTTGATCAAAATGGCTCCATTGTCGGGGAGTGTGTTTTATATTGTAATTGTTTTATTATTTCATAGTATTTTTTCTTTCATATTTGTATTCTTTATTTTATCCTTTCCTTTTTACTTGTGCCAGATCGTTTCGAGATATTGAAATTTTGATGCTTGTCGTTTTATTGAATTAGATTGTTTTGAAATGTCTTGCTATAACTCTTTATATAACTTTAATTGTTCAGAATATTTTTCCAAGTTATACTCCCAAGATAATACGACAATGCCTACAAATTCTTGAAAATGAACGCCTTGAGTGTGAAGTTCAAGAAATTTTAAGTAATCCCTCATCGCCTTGGGAAGGTTATTTGGAAAGTGGGGATTCTATTAGCTATGATCATACCGCATAAGAAGATGTAATGTCTTCTTGTCAGTTTGATTAATAGTTAATGATTAAGGAAATTAATGACCGATCCAAAAATTTTCAAGCTTGGTTTTTGGAGAATGGTGCCATGCTCGATGAGATCATTTCTTTACAAAATTGGGTCGAGGTTGAAACTTGCTTTTCACCTCCAACCCTTTTTGATGAAATAAGAATTGAGTGTGATCCAAGCTTTAGCACTTTCGAATCTCAACCTCTTATTAATTCTTCCTATTGTATTGAGGTTGATGGTCCTTCTTTTCCTTTATTCCCCAGCATTCTAGAACCGTTAAATTTATCACAAGAATCGTTTGAAAGTCTTGAGGACTTTGACCCGATTCTTGAATGGGAATGTTATTTTTAGATGCTTCATCTCATGGGCTATTATCTTGCACTAGACCCACCTCCCCTTCCACTTGAAAAACCTTGGGGATGTGATTTCAATTTTTTCGAGATCAATGTGGTGTAATACACCGTATTTTTATAGAATTTTATTTAATTATGGAATTTGGATTAATTGATTTAAATGGAGAAAATTTAATTTATAATTAATCCGAATTTAATTGTAATAATTACTAGCGTGACGAGAGTTAGTATTTATCGGAAATAATTACGTAGAATATTATTTAGCGAGTAAATTAATATATGAATATGAGAATATTATTTTAGCCGGGAATGAAGCATACGGCAGTTACAATGCACTTAGTTGGGACGCGCGTGTGAGTCCTGTCAGTATTACATTATGGAGCTAAAAAAGGATGGTTTATTTTTAAGTAACTCGTATGGACATTTTGAGAACGCCAGTGTGTCTGGAAGGGCCAAATAATCGAAAAATGCTACTCGGGTGTTTTGTTTGGAGTCTGGGGCATTTTAGTCCAAAACAACACCCCAGAGGGGTATGTTGGTCTTTTGATATTTTTGGAAAATTAAATGACAAAAATAACAAAGAAAAAAATAAAATGGAATGTGGGCATTAGGTTATCTGATAGTTTCTATCCCAAGAGAGAGAGAGAGAGAGAGAGAGAGAGAGAGAACCTAAGAGGGAGAAGAACAAGAAGACATAGAGAATTGGACTAAGGATTCAAGCTTTCCACCGAAAAATCATACCAACGCATAGATCGCGAGGAGAGGATCATCCCCATAACATGTTCGTTCAACGATTCATAGGTTCACAAAAAGGCAAGTGTTTATCTTGCTGTGTTTTTTAGCATATGTGATTCATGTTAACCTAGATTATGAGATAACCATTGATGCTATAAATCTGAGACTGAATCACCATTAAATTGTGAAATTGGAAGATAGGTTTGCATGAAGATGAATAACACTAAGGTAGGAATGATAAATCTAGAAATTTTATGTGGAAATCACGAAATAATTGAAGGGTTTTGAGTGATTATTCACGGTGGGTTTATATTAATGGACTTTTAGGGATTTAAGATATTAATTTAGATTTCCTACGATTATGTAAAGATTTATCATGTAAATTATGTTAGAAAGCACCCCATTACGAGTAGGAATGGTTTAGAATCATTGATTGAGAGTTGGAACAAATTTTAGAGGAGTTTGGATGAGGAAATAATTGGGAAAATGAATTTCGAAAGAACATGGTTGATCTCGGAATTCTCATTTGAAGACCTGCCCAGGTCGTTCGAACGGGAATTCCAACGAGACTTCTAACAAAAAGTTTGAGTTCATTTGAAGTGAGTAGTAAGTTCAAACGAGAATCCTGTCACTTCTAACGAGATTCCAGAATGCTTATTTTTTGCTCGAAAAAGTTAGAAACCCTTATAGGATTGGTCCATGTGAGAAAATTAATCTACGCTATTATCGAATGACATAAATTCCTAGTTAGTAATGAGTTGAGAGAGTGACTACTCAAGGGGATGTAGCGGGGTAATAGAGCCTTAGAGAAAAGGTATATGTTAGAGAGATAAGTCGAAGTGTTGCGATAAAGTGAATAGTAGAGACGATAATACTATCTATAATTCCATGAACTTAGGTTGCGTGAATACCTAATGAACATAATAAGTTGTGTGCATACTTATTAATTTAAATATTATGTGTATAATATAACTACGCTACTTGCTATCGAGCAGAGGTTGCGCATTGTGGACAATCATTCCTTGAGGAGCCTTCGGGTGGGATATTGATTAGTATCACTAGAGCATAGAACCTAGATACGAACTATCTCTGAGAACGATAGTGATGACGGTCGTATGGGTGAGTAGGTATGTGCGTAGCCCATTGGCTTGGAACTATGTTCGCCTCCAATATATGTGTTATGTTTCTGATGGTTCGCAAGAGACTGAACCTTAGTCCTTTATGCAAATGAGTGATGCAACAGGACATGAAAACAGAGTATGCAAGCACCTTAGCTGTGTCTCGGGGTGCAATATTGTATATATATACGGGCTAGAGTGAATATATGTATACACATGTGTTGATATCTACTGTGTGCATTTAGTAGGTAAAATCTATAATGAAATTCGAAATGAATTAAATAGCGGCAACTTAATTGGATTTAAAACTGAAAGCAATTCTTTATGCTAAAGTGGGCTTGATTATATGTAGTATACTTTGCGAAGGAAATAAACGGGTACAACATTGAACTATGATGGGTTTAGACAGGAAGAACTAGTTAGTATGGGAGTAGGACTAGTGGGGTTTTAATATTCGCTAGGCGTGCACACTAGATGAGAGGTGAGCATTCCCAAGTGAGTTTGATAATTTAACATGATAAATATATGTGCTAATCACTCATTTCAAGCACTTGTTAATTTTTAAACTGTTTTCAACTCGGGCTCTGACCCGTTTTTTGCAAATCTCTTTTCTTGTCAAATTATTTTTAGGTGCTCAGCCACAGGGATACCAAACTTAGGAGTTACATTCATTCGACAAGCTATAGCTGCTGTGGAGGCTATAGGACTTTGGTTGTAGACGTCTGTGAGTATATCATTTCATACTTTTGAGGTGTTTGCGCCAGTTGGACATGTCGTCCCTTCCTATCTATTCATTCTGAGATTTGAGATTTAATTTATTTTTATTCCTAGTTGTTGGATTTATTTAGTTGGATTACTATATTGGATTTTGGACTGGATATGTTTACTCCAGATACTTTATTTTATGTCAGTTATTTCAGTTCGCATGAGATTAAATTGAATGGTAAATGATTGGTTGTTTAGTTTAATTTCTTTATATTAATGGTTAAGATAAAATTTGACATTAACCCTTTTTAAATATTAGGTGGTTAGTATTTTAGAACATGTTTTCGACAGTGATGCATAATCTGAACCAACCGAATATTCTGATTTAATTAATAAATGACTTATCACCCGGTGTTTAATTAGGCGGGGCATCATAAATGGTATCAAAGCATCAGGTTCTATAGTCCTTAGGATCTGTACGACTTATTATGTCTTTCGCGTAGCTATCTTTGATGTAGAGCCCTATATTTAGGACTGTTGTATTCATTATTTGCGTTTTTACGTCTTCAACTATTTGAGATATTTACTGTGGACTTATAAAGCTTCTCTCTCATTTCAGATGCCTCCTAGACATGCAAAGAGAGCCAATAGGGATACCTAGCCCGAGCCCCAACCAGCTCCAGACCAGGGAATGATGAACACTGTGGAAGTTGCTACTATTATAGCACAGGAAGTTAACGCTGCATTCGTCGTGGTACAGCAAGCTCCGTCATCGGCACCAGTAATGGATCCAGCACCAGTCCACGCTCTTCCTTCTGCATGGGAGCGTGTTAGAGATGCCTTGCAGAAGGCACACCCTCCAAATTTTACGGGGTGTTCAGATGTGGAAAAGGCGAGCCAGTGGAGGTAAGATATACATAGGCACCTGAGGTTGTACGAGTGCTCCGAAGTGCAAAAGAAGATTATGGCTACCTTTAAGTTGGTAGGAGCCTAAATACAGTGTTGGGAGTCCATCACCACTACGGAGGGGAGAGACAGCTTGACTATCAGGGATTTTTGGGTGCGATTTTATAGCAAGTACTTCCCTTTCGCTGTGCAGACTGAGATGAGGCGGAAGCTACTGAACCTCAAGCTAGAGGATAGGATAGTTTTTGAGTATGAGGAGGAGTTTACAGACCTTATGAATCTAGTTCCAGATGAGATACACTTACACCAGCAGGGAATAAAACAAGTCGGGGAGTCCATCCATCAGGAATGACAGGAGGTAGTAGTACCGGTGCGACACTTGTAGCTCAGGGACAGGTCCGTCAGGGTGACCAGGGTTTCCATCAGGGAGATCCTGCCAAGAGATTTTATTTTGAAGATTTCAGATAGGAACAAGGAGGTTTTAGGCAGGGCCATCCAGGTCAGTAGGGCCAACAGGGGTATCAAATATTTCAGCAGGACTAATGGAGGGGAAGTAACGGCCAATAGGGACAGTCGAGAGAGAGGGGAGGACACTTTCTAGGGACGTGATTTACGTATGGCAATACTGACCAAAAATGTCAGGACTATCCCCATAGGGGTAGATCCCCGGATCATCAACAGGGCGCTCTCTAGGAGCCCCAGCGACCGTTATTTCCAGTTGCCCTCCCAGTACAACCCCAAGTTCCAACCTTGCCAACTATTCCAGCAGCTCCGGTACAGCAGGGTCAGTTGCAGTATGGATGTGTCTACAACGTGCATCAGGAACCAATTATTCAGGCACCACCCACTGTTGAGGGTATGTTTCCTATCCATGGGACTATGGGGCGCATTTTGTTTGACACAGGGGCATCACACTACTTTATAGCTACTAGCTTTGCATGGGCCACTAGGTTGTTAGACACAATAGAGAGCACAGTGACTTGTGTAGACTCTCTGCTAGGTAATAAGTCATTAATTTTCTTTATATGCCGGGGAGTAGGTATAGATATTGGGAGTTTGATATTGCCATCATATATGCTAGTCTTGGACATGCACGAGCATGAGGCCATTTTTGGCATGGACTGGCTTGCTGCATATAGAGCCATGATAGATTGTTATAATAGGAGAATTATATTTTCTATACCGGGATAGGAGATTTTCCTAGTGGCGATACCTCATCCCGAGGGAGGATCGTCCACCCATTTATATTACATAGAGGAGGAGACCTCTATAGATCTAGTGATTCCCATTGATTTAATTCCCATAGTTCATGATTTTACCGATGTGTTCTAGGATATACCGGGACTAGTGCCTAGCCGAGAGATTGATTTCATCATAGATTTGATATTGGTCACTCGACCGATAGCTCGAGAACCCTACTGTATGGCCCCATCTGAGATGAGAGAGTTATGGGACCAGATTGAACAGTTGTTGGGATAAGGCTTTATTCGTAGGAGTACCTCGCCTTGGGGTGCTCCAGTATTATTTGTAAAGAAGAGAGATGGGTCGTTGAGGTTGTGTGTGGATTACTGAGAGTTTAACAAATTCACGATACAGAATAAATATCCGTTGCCCCGAATCGAAGACTTGTTCAACCAATTGAGAGGATCGTCCTATTTCTCAAAAATAGATTTGAGGTCGGGTTATCACCAGCTACAAATACGAGATCAAGACGTATGAAAGATCGCATTCTTGACAAGATATGTGTCTTATGAATTTCGGGTGATGCCGTTTGGACTGACGAATGCTCCATCCATTTTCATGGACTTAATGAATAGGGTGTTTAGAGATTTCCTAGATCAATTTGTCATTGTCTTCATTGATGACATCCTAATCTATTCATGGACTGAGGAGGAGCATCTGATAATGGTATTGCAAACATTGCGTGAGCACGAGTTGTATGCAAAATATGAAAAGTGTGGATTCTGGCTGAGGGAGGTTCAGTCCTTGGGTCACATAATCTCTGAGGAGTGGATATTAGTAGATTCGGGAAAGGTGTCAGTGGTGAGGGAGTGGGGGAAGCCCACCACACCTATTGAGATTCGTAGTTTCTTAGGACTGGAAGGATACTACAAAAGGTTTATTCGAGGATTCTCGAAGATAGCGGGTCCGTTGACAAACTTGACTTGCAAAGGGGTGTCGTTTATATGGGATAATGCCTATCGGTTGGCCTTTGACGAGTTGAAGGACAAGCTGACTTTGGCACCAGTTCTAGCACTGCCCAGGCTCGAATTAGAGTACCTGTTCTACACTGATGCATCCTTGTCAGGACTTAGGGGTGTACTTCAACAGGAGGATAAGGCAATTTCTTATGCTTCCCGTAAGCTTAAACCTCATGAGAAGAATTACCCCACCCACAACTTGGAGTTAGCTGCAGTCATGTTTGCATTGCGAATATGGAGGCATTATCTCTTGGGGGAGAAATTTCTCCTGTTCATGGATCATAAATACATGCAGTATTTGTTCATGCAGCATGAATTGAATATGCATCACAGAAGGTGTCTTGAATTTGTGAAGGACTACCAGTTCAACATCCATTACCACCCAGGGAAGGCTAACGTGGCAGCAGAAGCATTGACCCATAGGCTAGCAGGTGAGGTGGCCGAGGTATGAAAGGCGAAGTGAAAGGAACTTGGGCATCAGGATGCAGTTTCTCGCTCATTAATGTCAGTGATGATAGTTACACCCGCGATAGTTACTAGGGTGATACAGGCTCAAGCAACAGATTCTTTCTGTCAGGATCGGATTATCCAGCTTCTAGCTGAGGGAGCAGAATCTTTCTCCATAGGATCAGATGGGGTCTTACGCTTTAATGGCAGATTATTAGTCCCAGAGGGGGAGGAGTTGAGGCATGAAGTGATGACAGAGTCGCACGGTTCACAATTTATGGTACATCCCGTAGGGGATAAGATGTATCAGGATATGAGGTGACATTATTGGTGGGGCGAAATAAAGAAGGATATCGCCGAGTTTGTTTCGAGGTGTGCCACTTGCCAGTTGGTGAAAAATGACCCTCAAAGACCGGGAGGACTACTACAGCCGTTAGAGATCCCTATGTATAAATGGGAGAGAATTTCTATGGATTTCATTACAGGACTACCTACATCGCAGAGAGGTTATAATTCCATATGGGTGATTGTGGATCGCTTGACCAAGGTGGATCATTTTCTTCCAGTTCGGACAGACTATACTATGGGAAAGTATAATCAAATCGTTGCCCCTAGATATTGTGTCCGACCAGGATAAGATCTTTGTATCCATATTTTGGGAGAGTTTACAACAGGTCATGGGTACAGAGTTATGGTTGAGTTCGGCCTATCACCCGCAGACAGGGCGGACGAATCAGATGTTACAGGAAATGTTGTGAATGTGTGTCCTAGATTTTGAAGGGGGATGGGAGCAGTACCCTGCATTGGTGGAGTTTGCCTATAATAACTCCTACCAGTTTACGATTGGCATGACTCCGTTTGAGGCATTATATGGCAGACCCTGTCATTCTCCAATATGTTGGCTTGAAGTGGAGGGACAATAAATTGCTTGGTTCGGAGCTGATTAAGGACACCTCGACTAAGGTTGAGTTGATACGGAGTCGCATTCATGTTGCTCAGGGCCAACGAAAGAGTTACGATGATGCCAAAAGATTTTTTAGAGAATTTAGTGTTGGGGATCAGGTCTTGTTGCGAGTATCTCCTATGAACGGAATAATGCGGTTTGGGAAAAAAGGTAAGTTGGCACCGAGGTATGTTGGGTCATTCCTTATTATTGAGTGAATTAGGCCGATAGCTTATAGACTTGAATTATCGGAGCACTTGCATAGGATTCATAATGTGTTTCACATTTCCTCGCTAAGGAGATGATTTCTCCCACACCCATATTGCATTGGAGGATATCAATCTTAAGCCCGATAGTTCCTACGAGGAGGGACCGGTTGCCATTCTGGACAATAGTGAGAGGAACTTGAGGTCAAAGATAGTGTCGTTAGTACGAGTGCAGTGGTGGCATCATAACGTAGAGGAGTCTACCTGGGAGCGTGAGGATGACATACGAAAAAGTATCTAGAGTTACTTCCAGCAGGTATACTTTGATTTAACCTTTTTTTGAATTTCAGGACGAAATTATGTTATTATGGGAGAAGTATGTAATACCCCGTATTTTTGTGGAATTTTATTTAATTATGGAATTTGGATTAATTGATTTAAATGGAGAAAATTTAATGTATAATTAATCCGAATTTAATTGTAATAATTACTAGCGTGACGAGAGTTAGTATTTATCAGAAATAATTACGTGGAACATTAATTAGCGAGTAAAGTAATATATGAATATGAGAATATTATTTTGGTCGGGAATGAAACATACGACAGTTACAATGCACTTAGTTGGGACGCGCGTATGAGTCGTGTCAGTATTATATTATGGAGCTAAAAAAGGATGGTTTATTTTTAATTAACTCGTATGGACATTTTGAGAGCGCTAATGTGTCCGGAAGGGTCGAAATAGTCGAAAAACACTACTCGGGTGGTTTATTTGGAGTCTTGGGCATTTTACCCCAAAACAACACTCCACAGGGGTATTTTGGTCTTTTGATATTTTTATGAAATTAAATGACGAAAATAAGAGATAAAAATAAAAATAAACGTGGGCATTAGGCTATCTGACAGTTTCTAACCCACGAGAGAGAGAGAGAGAGAGAGAGAGAGAGAGAGAGAGAGAGAGAGAGAAAACCTAAGAGGGAGAAGAAGAAGAAGAAGAAGAAGAAGAAGAAGAAGAAGAAGAAGAAGAAGAAGAAGAAGAAGAAGAAGACAGAGAGAATTAGACTAAGGATTCAAGCATTCCACTAGAAAATCATACCAATGCATAGATTGCGAGGAGAGGATCATCCCCATACCAATTTCGTTCAATGATTCAGAGGTTCACAAAAAGGCAAGTGTTTATCTTGTTGTGTTTTTGAGCATATGTGATTCATGTTAACCTAGATTATGAGATAACCATTGATGCTATAAATCTGAGATGGAATCGCCATAAAATTGTGAAATTGGAAGATAGGTTTGAATGTAGATGAATAACACTAATGTAGGAATGATAAATCGTGAAATTTTATGTGGAAATCACGAAATAATTGAGGGATTTTGAGTGATTATTCATGGTGGGTTTATATTAATGGACTTTTAAGGATTTAAAACATTAATTTAGATTTTCTACGATTATGTAAAGATTTGTCATGTAAATTATGTTAGAAAGCACCACATTACGAGTAGGAATGGTTTATAATCATTTATTGGGAGTTGGAACAAATTTTAAAGGAGTTTGGATGAGGAAAGAATTGGGAAAAATGAATTTCAGAAGAACAGGGCTGATCTCAAAATTCTCGTTCGAATCTCATTCGAAGACCTGCCTAAGTCGTTCCAACGAGAATTCCAATCAGACTTTTAATAAAAAATTTGGGTTCGTTCGAAGTGAGAAGTTCATTCGAACGATCTCGTTCGAACGAGAATCCTGGAACTTCTAACGAGATTCTAGAATGCTTATTTTTGGCCCGGACAAGTTAGATACCCTTCTAGGATTGGTCCATGTGAGAGAATTAATCTATGCTATTATCGAATATCGTAAATTCCTAGTTAGTAATGAGTTGAGAGAGCGACTACTCAAGGGAATGTAGCGGAGTATTAGATCCTCAGAGAAAAGGTATATGTTAGAGAGATAAGTCGAAGTGCTGCGATAAAGTGAATAGTAAAGACGATAATACTATCTATAATTCCAGGAACTTAGGTTACCTAATGAACATAATAAGTTGTGTACATACTTATTAATTTAATTATCATGTGTGTATAACATACCTACACTGGTTGCTATCAAGCGGAGTTTGCGCTTTGTGAACAATCACGCCTTGAGGAGCCTTCGGATGGGATATTAATTGGTATCACTAGAGCATAGAACCTAGGTACAGACTATATGTGAGAACGATAGTGATGACGGTCGTATGGGTGCGTAGGTAGGTGCGTAGCCCATCGGCTTGGAATTATGTTCACCTCCAATACAGGTGTTATGTTTCTGATGGTTCTCGAGAGACAGAACCTTAGCCCTTTATGAAAATGAGGGGTGTAACAGGATATGATAGCAGAGTATGCAGGCATCGCAGCTGTGTCTCGGGGTGTAATATTGTGTGTGTGTGTGTGTGTGTGTATATATATATATATATATATATATATATATATATATATAATAAAGGGGGAGGACCTTTTTGTCTTTCCCAATTAGTGGCTGAGATTGAAAGTTCAAAAATTTAGTCTTTATCAACTCACAGCCACGATTAAATCTTCATTTGTCTCTAAAATCGTTTGTAGCCACCGAAAAGCACAAGGCTCTAGGTCTTTATCCATTGTTGCACACAATCGTTTGGGCCGCTCCATTTGTACCCATGAAAAGCACAAAGCTCTAGGTTTTTATCCACTGTTGCACACAATCATTTGTGTCGCTCCATTTGTACCCGTGAAAAGCATAAGGCTATAGGTCTTCACTTCCCAATGTGATGAGTTACTCACAAATATAAAGAAGAAGAAACCACCATCCGAAGATGAACTCCATATCTGATTTCAATATCTCTCAGAAAGCCCAAATCTGCATGTGAAGACTTCAAACACTAAAAACCCAAATCAGGTAACCCTCAAAATATTATTGATGAACTACATATCTGATTTCATTATCTCTCAGAAATACGTGGACCATATCAGGTAACCCACTAACCGTAGTTCAATAAAGACTCCATATCTAGTACGTCTCTTTGTATTGGGTTGGTGTTGCAGATCTGGGTTTGCACTAACCGTAGTTCAATGAAGACTCCATAACCATTGTACGTGTTTGAAGACATTTGTATTTTAGTTTTTTTAAGGTACTGTGTTGAAAAAATTATCCATGACACCGGTAACAGATCGTGGTAGTTGGAATATCCATGACTCCAGTGAAAAGTAAAAATTTCAGGCTTTTTATTTTTTGTCTTCGGTGAGTGCTTTGTTTGTACAAATCTATTTATTTTTTTCCTCCCATGGAAGTTGTGTTTGACTAAGTTTTATGGGTTTTTTTCATATATTTTTTCTACAAAAGCTTCGTTATCAACAATATTTATTTTTATTATTTTTTCGAGAAATTATGATAGAGACTGTTTCCTTAGATAGAAAATCATAGGGACTCTATAAATATTATGGTGAGATTAGTTGATATTTGAATTCTAAATTCTCACATGCCGTACAAAAGTTCTAGAATCATACTCACGCCTTACAATATGTTCACATGGTATGGGTTACTAAAAATTACCAATTTTTTTCTACACATTGCAGTTTCAAGACCATCTTTATCCAACAATATCATATGTGGATGTAGATTATCTATGATCCCATAAATCAGACATCAGATCTTTGAAAGCTCTTCTACAAACAGCCTCTGGTATTCCGCACCCTTATTTCCTCAATTTTCCCGCAAATCGTCTAATCTTCTCCCACTTTTTTTTCCAGTTGAAAGCTTATAAGGTTTGTTTTTTTCATGTGTAGTTTTAATGGTATTCATTTTATGTTCTGATTCTTTAACTTTAGTTTAGGATTTTTCACATCTAAGGATCTCATAAGTTGAGGACGTGCTACAGGCTTCTCTCTATCTGAACTTTTGTCTTCTGAAGTTAAGGTGGGTTCAGCAACTAGGGTGCTGAGAGGGTGAGAGTAATAACTCATTTTTTTAATCCTAATGTGGTAAACTCAGTAGAGATGCTGATGGGGTATAACTTTTTTTAGGTTAGAAAATAATTTGAAAAAGATCATATATGCTATTGTGTTTATTATATTTTATAAAACTTGACAAAAAAAAATTAATTGTATATTGGGATTTTGTGTATATACATCTAAATAGATTATTATATATTGTCATCAACTCCTTATCGACGTGATATATGCGCGCAAATTGCATGGGTTCATAATATGTTTTTTTATTAACACCACGTGGAATGTTGTTCGGACACACATGTAATTTTGTAGACACATTTGTACGTGGATTTCAACTCAGTGTGAAATGAGTTTGTGTTAGTATTAAATAAAATAAAACACCATAAAGCAATGTATTGATTCATTATTTTTTAGTACAAGTCGTGTTGTGTTGAATTTTAATTGGATTGTGTTTTGTATCGCGTCATGTCACTTTTATTCTGGCGGTATTAGTTTTAGTTTAAAAAAATGAGATTATATATAGTACGGTGTCATGTATACAACGTTTTAATTTGATCGGGCATATGTTTGGTAAAAAAAATAAGATTAAGTGTTGTGTCGCTTTTATGTGGTAGTGTTTGTTTTAATTAAAAAAATAAGATTTCATATCATGTGGTATCATATCGCGTTTTAATTCGACTCTCTGTATTTGGTAAAAAAAAGATTTCATTTTTATATGGTATCAAATAAAATTTCTAAAATGGTACATAGGATGGAGAACACTATAGAGATACAAAACCTCTATCTTCTTTCTCTCTTTCGTGCGCGCACACATACAAACACATATTGCATGTTTGGTTTAAAAAAATAAGATTAAGTGTCGTATCGCTTTTATTTGGGTAATGTTTGTTTTAATTAAAAAAAAAGATTTTGTATCCTGTGGATTGTACTGTTTTCATGTTTAGTCAAAAATAAGATTTCGTTTTGTTGGAGATTAAAATTACGTATCACATCAAATAAAATTTTCAAATGGTACATTGGATGGAGAACAATAAAGGGTCACTACGGCTCCATTGGATATTGCAACACACATTTTAATCTACTGTGAAATAATTTAAGATAAAAAATATTGCAATACAATCGCAAATTGAGTGAATTCATAATTCTACAATATTCTTGATGATCGACATGATATAGGTGCGACTAGCTAGTGTATTGGTAGCTCGATGCATGTTTTTTCATTAACACCACGTGTAATGTTGTTTTTACTCACACAAAATTTTGTAGACATATTATTGAGATTTTATAAGCGGCAAGAAATTTTTTAATGTTGTTTTTATAAGTGGCAAGACATATTATTGAGATTTTAATGTTTCTTTTATTCGCTTGAAAGATTCAAAAGAGAAAATTTTATTTTCTTTATTATTTGTATTTATTTGTAATCTCAAATTTTATCGTGTTATTGACACGAGTATGAGTGTGATACAACCATAAATACTTGGGAGTAAATTTATCACGGGTGTTATCGAGTGTCATTGACTTTTTATTTCACCTTGACATCGGCACGAGTGTAAATTTATCACAGAAACACATTTATTACGGGAACAAATTTATCGTCGTGCCATCAGCACGGGTACACCCTAGTATATATATATGTATATATATATATATAGGAGCTAGAGTGAATATATGTACACACTTGTGTTGATATCTACTGTGTGCATTTAGTAGGAAAAATCTATAATGAAATCCGAAATGAATTAAATAGCGGTCACTTAATTGGATTTAAAACTGAAAGCGCTTGTTTATGCTAAAGTGGGGTTGTTTATATGTAGTATACTTTGCGAGAAAAATAAATGGGTATGGCATTAAACTATTATTGGTTTAGACCGGAAGAACTAGTTAGTATGGGAGTAGGACTAGTGGGGTTTGAGTATTCGCTAGGCGTGCACACTAAATGAGAGGTGACAATTCCCAAGTGAGTTCGATAATTTAACATGATAAATATATGTGTTAATCACTCTTTTTAAGCACTTGGTAATTTTTAAATTGTTTTCAACTCGGGCTCTTACCCGTTTTCTGCAAATCTCTTTTCTTATCAAAATATTTTTAGGTGCTCAGCCACAGGGACACTAGACTTAGGAGTTCCATTCATTCGACGAGTTGTAGCTGCTGTGGAGGCTACAGGACTTTGGTTGTAGACATCTCTGAGTCTATCATTTTGCACTTTTGAGTTATTTACATCAGTTGGACATGTCGTCTCTTCCTATTTATTCATTCAAAGATTTGAGATTTAAATTATTTCTATTCTCAGTTGTTGGATTTATTTAGTTGGATTACTGTATTGGATTTTGGACTGGATATGTTTACTCCAGCTACTTTATTTTATGTCAGTTATTTCAGTTCGCATGAGATTAAATTGAATGGTGAATGATTGGTCATTTAGTTTAATTGCTTTATATTAATGGTTAATATAAAATTTGACATTAACCCTTTTTAAATATTAGGTGGTTAGGATTTCAGAACAATTTTTCGACAGTGTTGCATAATCTGAACCAACCGGATATTCTAGTTTAATTAATAAATGACTGATCACCCGGTGTTTAATTCAAAGGGGTGTGACATGTGGTCTTGTCACTCTTGTTATCCAAATCCCCCATCGTCCGCCCAAAATTTATAATTGGCGATGGTTCATTTCTTACGCCTTACACATGCCTTCCGTTGTTCAAAAAAAATTCTTATCTTTTGGGAGGCATGATTTCTTTGGAGGGTCCACCATTGATCTTTCAAAGTTAAATTGTATTTTGGGTGGACCCTCAACTATTTAGACTTCTAGTCTATAGCTAGTGTGAAGTCCAAATAGTAGGTTGTAAATAGTTAGCTTTTTTATTTTCTTTCTTTCTTTTTTTTTCTTTCCTTTTAATTTAGTTTAGTGCAATTAGTTAACTTTTTGTTATTTATTTTCATTATGCCCGGTACTAACTTGTTTTGTAGATTCTTTAGAGTCGTACTTATCGGAGATCGCTCCATTTTGGGTAATATCTTTATTTTCCTCTTTATGTTGTGTTCTTGATTAGCATTGAGGACAATGCAACATTTAAGTTAGGGGGTGTAGGATATTCTATCCATTTCATGTGTAGTCCATTGATTTGCTTAGTTGTTAGTTACTAAGTATGCCTTTTTGTGAAAAATGGAAATTTTCAAAAATATTTTCTTTCTTGGGCATTTTGCCTTGTTTTCGATGATAAATTTCAACAATTTTCCGATCCAATAGACAACTCAATGATGCATGTTCTGGATTTTAGAAGTTATTAGACTTTATTTCTCACATCATTGATATTATGAATAACTTCATGAATTAAATTTTATCCCATGACCACATGCGCTTTCTTATTATATTGATTTGGTTTAAGATTTTTATAACTCGGTACTCTTTTGTTGCATTGTATATACTTACACCGAGTAAGTTTTGTACCTTTTGTCGTTTGTGAGTGTATACGCTATTCTTTCCTCTTTGAAAATGTTGATTTCATCGGTAATCTCTCTATTCTTTCATTGATCGTTCATTAATTGTGTTTATATCTCGAAATGTTTTACTTGAGCATGATTTTCAAAGTTTTTTTTTACTCGAGAATTGTATAAAATTTATGAAATGATCATAGTCCATCTTTATGATAGTACCCATATTATCCTTAACCTCACCTTAAATGTTTCCCCTACTTAACCCCTTTCAGCCTAAATATTAGCCTTTCATTTCATTACCCAAAAAACCATAACCGACTCCAAATTGGAGTTATATACCATAAATATTATCTTCCATACCTTTGTTTGGAATGATACTTAGGATTTAATGATGTTAGCGTTGTGTGGTTGAAATTTAAGCATATGAGAGTGAGAAAAGAAAAGAAAGAAGTGAAAAGAGAAAAAGAGAAGTGAAAAAAAAAAGAAAAGGAAAAGAAAACATGAGAAAAAGAAGAAAAGAAAAAGAAAAGAGAAAGTTTGTATATGTTGTATATAGAGTTCAATAATCCTTGTTACTCTCCAATTGTTATATTTAATGCTTGATTATGGAACTTGTTTTCCATTTTCGTTATTGATCGCATTCTTCCCATTATTGCAAGTTTTCATTCCGAACACTTGAATACATACATACATATCCTTCGTTTCGTACCCAAGCCTAACCTACATTATAACCCTATTATTGGATTTATTTGTCTATTGGGTATGCTACTTTGCACAATCCTCATATGTCTTCCTATTACTTTCGTTTTATTGTAACTAAGGTTTATAATCAAACTCCTCCAAATATTCTCTCATGATAATGGAATTGATTATTCATTCTTAATCGTAAAATGATCATCGATCTCGTGTTCATGATCTGTATGAATACTGCATTACTAATTTGACTTACGGTGAAATAGACGAATTTTCATCGTCCCTACCTTTTTAGGATCCATGTTTATGGAAATGTTGACATCATTATTATATAATTAGATTTTATTATAGATAATATATAATAAATATTTTTGTAAAAAGATAAAATATTTCATGAAAAAATATTTTGTATGACAACAATACAATTGATATGATATCATACTTCACCATTATTTTTTCTCTAATGTAGTTGAGATAAAAATAAGCACTCAATACATGATGAAATATATTGCAAGGATCATATCAATCATGCAACTAAGACATCAATTGCCCAAGCACTAATATGAATATAAAAGGCATTCAACCAAAGTTCTATCAAGTCCAATATATACTCAAGCATGTATCATAAACTAAGAAGAACAAAGCCTTGATCGTTATCATCACCCAAGCAATACAACTAACTTTAGAAAGATAATAAATAAAAATCAACAGAAGATCAACCACAAATACCAACCAAGTTCATTAAACATACATCAAAAGAAGACTATCACAACAAAAAAAACCTAGCAAAGCTCTTTATCATCTCATATAAGAAACATCACATGTTCCATGCAAACTAAAGAAATGATCAAACTCCAAAAGACCTTATTAAGCCTTGAATATGTTTAGGAATATATGTAAAAATATACATAAACTTATATGATCATGTATATACTCAATCCAACCTACCTAAATCTTCCAAAAAGGTTTAACAAAGTTAGAACATCATATACATATAAACAGAGAGTTATAAATGACCAAGTAACAAGCTTATAGTTTATTAACACTGAGTTATAGTGGACTACACTTGAGTTATAATCGAGTAACACTTGAGTTATAGCCGACTAACTTAGTTCAAATGGATTTGCATTTAAAAAACCAAAAATCCACTTTCTAAAGGGGAGTTATAGTCGACTAATACTAAGTTATAGTCAATTATAACTATGAGAAATTTCAAATTCCTATAACGGCTAGTTTTCAAATTTGAATTCCAAAAGATCCAGAATTTACTATACTACCCTACAATGGATAGTTTCTCAAAATAGACTATAAAAATAGACCTTGGGTTTTTTCATTAAACACACAAGCTTCCTACAATATTCTTATTCATCAAAGTCCCGTTTCCAAGTTTGTTTAAATATCCTTGAGTTTTCCAGAAAGAGAAACCAAGTCCCAAACCTATTTCTAAGTGAAAGTTTCAAACCCAAAACTTCATTGAAGCCAAGATCCACCTGAAACACCTTTGACCTTCAACCTCAAGCCCTCTTTATCCAAAGATATAAACACAATACTCTTGTGAGCTAAAGAATAAAATTAATACCCATTTAGCAAAATACTTGTGATTACTTAATTATTTTTATTTCTAAAAAGAGAAAGTAAATCCATTTCATACTTGTTTTAGTCATGAAACTTTGCTTTATGTTTTGGTTAAAAATCTTGTTATTATTACTTATGGTGCACGTCATCGTATCTTCACGACCGATAGTGCCATTGGTGTATAGAGTCAAGGTTATTCAAGACCTTGGGCTCTTACATGTGTACCGCTTGGGCCAGGACGAATTTAACATCTTGTTGGTTTTGATTTGTGAGGTGTTATAATTCCTTGTGAGGATTTTGGTTCCTCCATAAGCGAACCAGAAATAGTGAAGTTTCCTAAGCACCGTTTCGAGCATGGACGTAGGCAGTGATCGAACCATGTTAAAATCTCGATTTGTCTAATTTCTTTAAGCTTTCTCTCATAGGTACTTATGCTTATTTTTTATTAATTGTTCATACTTGATTTTATTCATCATATTGCAATTAATCTATAAAAGAAGTTAAGAAATTTTTATAATTACCATTAAAATTAATATACTCAATTCACCACCCTCATAGGTATATTTTCAGGCCAACAATTTCAAACTTTAACTCGATCATCATCATTTATCTAGTTCTGGTCCCTCTCATAATTACTCTTTTTATTGGCATTGATTGCCTTATTTCATCTCCTCGATTGGAACATAATGACCACGGATGGTTCCCTTCGTAAGTATATTATTATTTAATTTCTTCACGAGACCTTCTATCCTAGTTAAATAACTATAGTTCAATGAGTACAATGTGATCTTTATATACAATCCCCTTAAAAAAATATTGAGATAACCACCCTCTTATTTAATTAGTCATCCTTCTACATCTCATCATTAACTACTTAGGGTGTGTTTGATTGACATGGAAAATAATTATTTGGATTCATGTTTTGCCCTTGTAATACATTGATCGCAAACACTTTATATAAGAACAATACTCATTCACATAAAAGTTTTCCATCTCAAACCTCATTTTTATTGAAAATTGGTTTCCATGAAAAATAGAAAAAGTAAAACCAAAAACTCATATTGTTTTCGCTCATTTTCTAATTTTTCATCCAAATGAACTATTTTCCATGCATTTTCATGTTTGTAATCAAAAACACCTTTAATGAACTCTTTGAAGGCCTCGTCATTATTTTGTGAACATTAATAAGTAGTATATCACATTCTCGTGTAGGCTTCCAACGATGTATTAAGTTATTATCTAAGAGAACTAGTAGAGTGATGTGATGGTGTTTGTTGATAGACAATTGAACCACGTTCGACTGAAGACCTTCTTTTTGGTGGGAAACACTTTGCACCTGAGCTTATCTAAACACACATTTGAGGTATATGAGTGTATCGTTATGTGTCTAAGTTATCCCTCGGATATAAAGTCTCATTAAAAGTCTCGATGGTGGGGATATTTCATCTCTTAAGCATGGGGTAGTCAAGGAAATTTGGAGGAATGTAGTACAAAAGTAAGCATTTTATAAATTCATGCTCTTATGGGTTGTGGAGGAGGCATATCAACCCACTTTTATCACCTTCAGTGGCATAAGTGGTGGATCAAATGGACAATGATTCTTGGAGCGGTGAAGAAGAAAAAATAACTGAGGAGGGGGAGGAACCATGTTCAAGACCCCTCATTTAAAAATAAGATCAGGAGTGGGCTGAACCATGATTAGGACACATCAGCTGTATGGTTTCCATACTCCAACAGTATTCCCCCGATTAGACAGTCCCCAGTGCTGAAATATGTGACAGTGGTGCCAGACCATCCTGAGAGAGAAAGGGATCATTCATAAGCTGAAGCTCACCTTCTTACTATAGTCCTCGATTTTGTATTTGATATCCTATGATAGTGTGAGAATATACTCAAATCTAGTCATGTATCAGTGACACCCCTCCTAGTCTAATACCATTTGACTAGTCCTTTATTAAATTAAATGGTAATCATATCTGATTTCATTATTAACATCACTGTTGAAAACCAATTAATCAAACTAATAATCTATTAAGTCTGGTTTCAATTTTTAAATCTTGTTAACTTGCATAATTGAACCATTCAACAATATATATACATAAATATTCACAGTGACTCAAACACAAAGAATATTGATAGCATCAATAAATAAACTGAATAAATCCTTGGTCTCCATAATACAATAATCCCAAGGCTAAAACTGAGAAATGTAAGTAATGTTTGATAAGGAAACTGTCTAACTACGGGAAACATACCCAAAGAAAAAAAATACTAAAATAGAATACTATCTAGATAGAATAAAGAGAAGCGTTTAATCAAGCCTTGCATGCATCCACAGTTGTTGCAGCATTGTCTGAATGGAATGGCTATCACTGGTGAACTTGTAGCTAAGCACCTAAAAAATTTTGAAAATATTTTTTATACGAGTCAGTGGCCAATTTTGTTTAAGAAAATAGTTACAAGTATTTAAATGCAATAATAATAAAAGCAGTATGAAATATTCATGTTAACTTAGTATATCATTCACATCGAAAATCTCACCACTAACCCCAAAATGTAAACACTTAATAAAGACGGTCATACACATACATCCGTGGATCGTAATCATACCACATCACACCCAAAAGGACTCAAAACCAACACCTATTCTCACGCACGGATAATAATCATGCAATAGTATTATGACCTGGAGAAACAATCTAACATTTGTTAGTCAACGCCAAGGTGAACTGCCCATTATGCATAACCTCCAACGATATCATATTAGAGTAGGTATGTTCACATCATATCAAACACACATAGAAATATATATATATATATATATCTATATATATATATATATATAAAATCGGCTAACATACGTAACATCTCACGTGACACTAGCCTACCAAAGCCCAAAGTCTAATTCGACTTCCCGATTTTATCTAAGTATTCCCTTACTTATAATTTAACTTTCTAATTATATACTTCTAACTAACAAGCTAATCACACCAGTCACTAGCCTAACCATCCCAAAATTCTAACTCGATTACCCGATTCCCACCCATGAACATTCACTCACTTATTCACGTTTTTTCCTCACATAAAACCCATCCTTGATTAGCCTATGACACTTCCTAACCCTCACACTAAATTCCCAGAAAACTAATCTCATCCTCGGACCTAAAATTCAGTAAACAATCCTCAAAAAATCTGAAACCAACACAAAACCAAAACTGGCAAGACAACAGAACTGAATCAGTTCATTAGCAGGACCGAACTAGTTCGGTAAGGGAACCGATTCGTCCCCCTACCTAAGCATACCTTCAGCAGTTTTCTACTTAAAAACAATCTCCAATCAATCGAATACAAATTTAATCAAGAATCAACACGATAATAAACCCTAGCTTTAAGATTTGGTTTCTTCTTTTTAAATTCATTCAAGATCTTATCTTTCTTTATAGATTTACTTCAGATTCATTCTAAAAACATCATTATATTCATCTTCCATCGTTCATTTATTTTCAAACTCGGACTTATCTTAGTTTTCCAACCCGAAAGTCATATTTTTCAGATGCCATTCTACACCCAAGTTTGCATGAATAAATGTAACTACAAAAGATTATCAAAATAAGTAAATACTTGCGTTAAAGATGATGAAATATGAGTTTCTCCTTCTAAAATAATTCTTTTGGAGATGATCTACAACTTGAAGATCATAGTTTTCCTTCCCAGATCCTTTCTTCTTCCTCTTTTCTCACGTTCTCTTCTCTTTTCTCACTCTCACAAACCCTAGCCATTTTGGGTGGATAGATAGCAGCCCTCCTCTATCCACCTTCACTAAATACTGTTCTTAAACTCTCTAAACTTGTATTAGGGTGTGTCCTCTCAGGTAAAATCACTCGTATTCCCTCCTACGGTTTACACTTAGTCTAAAAAGCCTCCGGAACCCAATTGTAACCCTCGGGTACCTATTTTTGACTATTTCAAGCCATTCGGGACCATCCGTGCACTCAAAATTACCATCCGGATAACCTAACATAAAATTTCATCTCATGCCCGACACGACTCTTCCCGCATGTCCCGAATGATATATCGATAAACCTATCGCCTTAACTAACTTACAACGTAACATTATTTAATACATTATTACTTATCACACAAGTAAATATAAAACATACATCAATATTAATCCTTTTTATTCTCTAATTTTTATTTGTTTAAGACAATTTACTTTTAGATTAAATTAAAATTATGTGCACACGTGTAATTTAAAATACTTTAAAATAGGAGGTGTTATAGTATCATGTAATTCTCTGCAGTTAAGTCATTAATTGATTAGGTGACTTGAGCTATGGTCATGTTCATACTTATCTTTTCCTGCAACAACTCAATATTTTAATATGAAAATGAGAGAATTATCGAAAAAGTGCATACCGAATTTACCAAATTTCTTTAAAGGTATTATACCATGGTGTGGGTCCTACCATGGTACAATACCCTTAAAGTAAATTAGGTAAATTCGGCAATCACTTTTTTTATATGTATAGTATTGCTATTGTATTATAGGAAACACAATAAATCCCTTACTAAGAACACAAGATATAAGTGAATGGGAATGGTTCTAACTTACGTCCACGAAAAGGAGTTGGGATATTTTATTGATGACAGAAAGTAAAATCTCTTAACATTTCTCAATTACGTTGTAGTTTCATAATCATTATATAGATAGGGGCGCCTTTATTTTTAATGACCTTCAAAAGACGTAATAATCCCAATCTAAGTAATTTAGGTAACTAGATGATGTATGAGATTCATTTTGCAGCATTCCATCTTCCACGAGAAACCTTACCACGATAATCCAAACGCCGTGATACATTTTTTTATCGTAACGGTTGATAAATATTATGGCATAACATTTTATCACGGCAATTCAAGCACGTGTTTTTCCAATTGATAAGCAAATAAGGCATTTAAACAAATAAATAGTACATAACTTTAGATCATGACCATATAATCATATGATTTTCCAATTGATAAGAAACATAAGCGTTTTGTTAAATTTTATATTTGTGCCGCTTTATCCTAATGTGGCGGGAGGGTATCCTGCCCAGTAACCAACTAATTGGGTGGTCTCCAAGATATTAGATTTGGAGTGCAATCGTTTTATGGTGAAAGAAAATAGTTTTTAGCTAATTTAGTATGTCATTGAATTATAATGCTTTGGAAACCATCTTATTATAAAATTATAATGATATCTTGATACATTTATGAAAAAATGATTGTAATCTCTTTTGAAACATTAAAGTATCATTTAAGGTGAAAGTAATCGAAAGATAGTATCATGTGTGGAGGAAAGCACGCGTCTGTGCTAATCAACGCTACATGATACGAGTGTGATAAGCGATCCATATGTTTTCCACTATAGAAGAATTTAAATGGGAAAACATATCATATTTGTATTAATATTAAACAAAAATTCATTGTCTATTACATAAATGATACTTTATATGATTTTTTGACTTAACCCTCACTTTATAATGCCATATTTGACATAACCTCCAATTTCATAATTTCTTGGAGATAACCCTAAAAAAACTAACAGACTTATAACTCCGTTTCAACCTCTCTATTTTAATATTAGGCTTAACCCCCAACGTTATTTTTTTTACCACAATACCCTCATCCGTTACACCCTGTAAACTAATATAACCAACTGACATTGACACATGAACCCATCTCCCAACCCATCCAAACTGATATAACCTAACGACTCAGATAAAATAACCATTATAATCCCTAATCTCATCTTCTTCTTCCCCATTACAAAATACCCATAAAATCTAGTTTTTTTAACACATTCAGGTACAAGATTTCAAACGCTCCAGAAATTAAACCTCATAAACCAATTCATAAGAATTACAAGAACATTTCTGTCAAAATTTCTTAAAATTTCCTCTTATTATGAAAATCCTAGGACTGTAACTGTAAAACTTGGAGGTGTGGAATCATCTAAGCATGGCACAAAGGTAAAATCTTTGTTTAGAAAACATTTTCGATTAGCATTGTACCTTTATTTGTTGTAAACGAGCAAGTATTCAACTCCAAACTGAATTTTTTATTTGATTGGGGGGTGGGTGGATGGGTATATCTAATTTAAAATATAACAGAGAGGTGTGATTTTAAATAAAATAGGTATTTAAAACATTATTTATCTAATTTTACAGGTAATCTAGTGCCAAATGTGTGATTTACATGGCCACGCTACTCTAGAACACGCCTTTGGGTGTATACCAAGTGTAAGAAAATTTATTATGAAGGAATTATTATTATTCTCACCTAAAAAATAATGGAAAACCCTAATAAGAAGATTCTGAAATGTTCCCACAGGTCATGCACTGCCTAGCGGTGGTTTGATGATGCATTGAAACCATATAATGGCGAGGACTCATCAAATGAAATAAGTTGTTCCAAATGTGGGGAGGAAGTCCACTTCGAAGCACAATATCCTTGGACTAATCTCAAGTTTGTAGACCAAACTTGCAATGGAGCTATGGATTTGAATACATCTATCGCACCACACAAAAGGGGAGTAGATTACATGAAATGTCCAGTTTGTGGGAACTTTAAATGGTTGAAAGATGTAATGAAAATGAACTAAAGGAACGAAGTTAACATCAATGTAAATGTGTCACTTGAGTGGTGTAACATATTTGCATGAATTGTAAATGTAATACAAAAGCAATGAATTATAAATTCAACATCTATCATTTCATTCAAATATTCAAGTGCCTCATATTATTTGCTACAAGCCATGTTAGCCTCATACTGTTAAGTACAACAAAACCAAGAAATAAAATGCATCAAAGCTACACAAAAAAGGGCTAGCCGCATAATGTTAAGAACAGTAAAAACATAACTACAAATCACCAAATGATATATAAATGAAGATAAACTATAGTTGCACAAAGGAGAACCCTTGCATGTATGAAATGTGGTCTTAACCTCAAGCTTTGGTCTACCCTCCTTCTTTGTTGGCCTGCTCTTCTTTTTTTTCCTTTCCGTGTTGATGATACCCCCTGTTCACATGTCTCAGTCCTCTAACTTTGTGTGGTATTTTTTGGAGGACTCTTGAATTTCTTACACTTCCCTTTATTTTTTTCATGATTTTCCTAATCATCATCTCTCTTTCTATTCTTTGATGGCTTGTCAGGTGGCCTAAAAAGTCTTAGGTAGGTAACCCTGAATTATGGATCATCCCATAGTTCTTGGTTTGGTAGTGGATGTGTATTGTGCATGAATATGGATCAACATAGCTCCTATCTGAGTAGTATAGACTATAGTACCTGCACATTAATGAATGTAAACAATTTCATAAGCAAATAAATGTAAACAAAAGTAAAAGAACTAAATAAAATCTAATTACTTACTTAGTTTAATCATAGTTTTCGCTTTGACTAAGAAGAAACACAATATATATATGCAAGGAAAATCGATAAGGTTCCATTCTTTACAGTCACAAGTCAAAGACTCGAAGCTCACAATCCATTTTTGATTATGTTTATCTTCAACACTAAAAAATTAATGTTCATCAGGCCTAATAATGAAATTATTCATTTTTTTCTTAAGTTTTTCAATCATTTCAACTACTTTTCACACCTTTCCTATTGATGTCCTATTTAGAAGCCTTCATCCTCCTATTATACATCAAAGTCATATATACATGTTAATGTAATTATCCAAAAACTCTTAGTTTGCGAATCCAGTTGTTGAATGACTCAGAGAAGTTATTTGTTATATGTTTTGAACAAGTTGTGATATCAAAACTTAATATGACTATACTTGAAAATTCCTATTAATCAACCGTTTATAATAATTTGAAGAATATTCTTCAACCCCTCTAGGCATCTAAGATGTTTATCGATCTCACATGCTCTTGTCACCTACCAACTAAGAGAATCTAAGTGATTACCACCATAGACAGTCTTTTTAAAATTCTTGTACAAGTGTTTGAAGCAGAATCTATGGTTGGGATATGGGAAGTGGTTGAGCACAACCTCTATAAGTCCCTTATCTATGTCAATATGAGGCTCCATCAATCCAATAAATTCAGTCCATAAATCAATGCATTCATATTGACATATGTAAATCCCAAGTGGTAACATTCCATTTTTCCTATTAAGTGCACATATTGTTAGACAAATACCTATAAACTTCCCCCTTAAGAAACAACTATCAAGATTAATCAATGGCCTACAACCATACACAAAAAATGCAATGAGGCACTAAAAGAAATACATAAACATTTAAAACCACTGTCTTCATTTGTTTTAAGTGCAAGAGTTGAACCCCCATGTTGTCTACCTATTTGTTCAATGAGAGGAGGATTCAAAGTATAGTTTCTTTCATAATTTTCATGAATAGACTCCATTATCTTCCACCTAGAATCCTGAACGTTCGTGTAATCAAAACCGAGATAGATGAAAGATGCCCACTTAAAATCTCTAGTTAAAAAGTGATAAGGTTTTCTTTACAAGTTCAAGTTGGGATATCAAATACAAGCCCCAAGGTCTATGTGAAAAATTATTTATCAATTAGATTACGAAAATTTTTATCTTTAATATTTACGTGACTTAATCTAAGTGCATCAAGATAAATAATATAACAGGATATTATGGTGTAAGAGGAAAAACCCAAAATAGAAAAAAACTTCGGGTCGACAGAACAAAAAATGTACTATAGTAAAGTTTTAAAACTAAAACAAATAGACTTAGAACCCACACTATGCTATAACTGAATAGACACTCTTTCCCACCATATACTCAAGGGAGAGCACCAACAATTGGAGTACGCTACATAACCGAGACATGTTTTAGTCCGCAACCGATGTTGTAAAGTACTCATGTCAAATCAATATTCTTTTAAAGTTCAAAGTGAACTATAATACCCCGTATTTTCATAGACTATAATTATTAATTATTAAGTGATTAATAAATGGAATTAATTATTACTCGTATGGATTAGTAAAAATAATTTTGTAAGGACATTTTTGTCCATTATCAATGTATTATGTCGCACTCCGTTACACCGTTGAAGAAATTCAAGATTCAACGGATCCGAATATCAAAAGAAGAAGAGGAATCATAGTCTGACAGTCCGATCGATCCGCTAAAATAAAAGAACCGATCCGGCTAACTGGACCGGTCCGCCTAAAGACCCGGACCAATCCGCTTGTTTGTCTGAAGGCCGGTATACCCCGGACCGCAAGCGAACCGATGAAGCTCAAAATAAAAGAACCGATCCGGTCAACCGGACCGATCCGCCTCAAGGAAAAAGAACCGATCCGGTCAAATCAGACCGATTCGCCTAAGACTCGGACCGGTCCGCCTGGGATAATCTTAAACAGATCGTGGTTAGATTTTTATGGTTCCAAACTTGTTACTTAAACCCACTACGGGAAGGGGTTTTCTAAGACTCACACACACGATTTTTAGAGTTCAGAATACCCTATGTCTTCACCTATTGAGCCCTAGACTCTAGGTTTTTTATTCACACAAATTGCCAATCATTTGTGAATCTCTTTGCAACCCAGGAACGAAGCTTTGCTCTTGTTCAACCCTTGTGAAGAATCCGTTTCTCTTCTCCATTGCAACCCTCCTGGAAAGGGATATTTCCAGCCGCCGACTACAGAATCCAATACCTGAGGGTAATTCTTAGTCACTTGTATTTTCATTGTAATCCGAAATTGTATAGCTACAATATTATAATGAAAATAAATGGTTTTGCCCCTTTGTGGGATTTTTCCTCAATTGCATGTGTTTGAATGTTCTTGCTTTGCTCATTATCGTATTCAATCACATATTGTTGCATGATTAGGGTTAGTTTGGGTTAAAAGGTGTTTAATATATAAGTTGCTCATTTGAACGCAAGCACACACGTTCTCAAATTGGTATCAGAGCAGGTTACGCTAATCTATCGCGTATTCCTATTTTCCGCAAAATTTTTCTAAGATATCAATTTTCTGAAAAATTGATTTTAAAAAAAGTGCGTGTTCAAATGGAGAAGTTATATAATAAAATGCTTGCTTTTTACGGGTAAAATTATGCTTATTGGAAAGCCCGAATGAGGTCGGCTTTAAAAGCCGTAGATGAAAGGGTTTGGATTTTGGTTGAATGAGGGTGGACACCTCCCTCCGTGACTGTTGATAATATGATCAACTTGAAACCTGTCACTTCTTGGACTGAAGATGAATTTAGATGGTCTTCTTTTAACTCTAAAGGTTTGAGTGCTATTTTCAGATCCATAACTCCTGATGAGTTTCGCCGAATTATGACGTGCACCACGTCTAAAGAGGCTTGGGATGTTCTGAAATTGACACATGAGGGTACGAACGCGGTTAAAGAATCAAAATTACAAAATTTGGCCACCCAATTTGAGACTATTACCATGTTTGAGTCTGAATGCTTTGATAATTTTTATGCTCGTTTGTCAGACATCGTTAACACAAGTTTTAATTTGGGTGAAGTAATTGATAACACGCGTGTCATTAAAAAGATTTTGAGATCTCTCCCAAAACGCTTTATTCCTAAAGTCACTGTCTTGAACTCTTTGGGAAATTTGAAATCACTTAAGTTGGAAGAACTTGTAGGAGATCTTCAGACCTATGAGATTGACATGTTTCCCAAAACCATTAAGGCTAAGGATAATGGCATTGCTTTAAAGACTCATTTAAAGAAAAATAAAGAAAAAAATTTTGAGTCCGATTCTGAGTGTGATTTGGACTTAGATGACTTGGCCCTATTTGCAAAAAATTTCAAAAGAATTCTCATATTCAAGAAAAGTGGAAATTTCAATGATAAAAGGAATTTTGAGAAAAATAATGAAAAAGATTTTAAAGATCCTCCTAAGACACACAGTGAGAGATGCTTTGAATTCGATGGTAGGGGTCATAGAGCCTTTGAGTGTGCCAATCGTCTGAATAGAGAGAAAGGGAAAGCTGTACTAAATGCTACCCTTAGTGACGACAGTGAGGTTGAGTCGGTGGACTGTGGAGATGAGTCACTGCATGAGCATAACATCACCGCACTCATGGCAAGTCATGTGAGTACCTCCAATTCTTCTCACGACGATGAGGATGCTACGTCACAAGGACACCTCGACAGTAAGAGCGATGAGAGTGAGGGGGAGGATGAGGCAAGTGAGAGCGAGTGTGATCTCCCACGCGCTTACGCCGAGTTAGATTCTGGGTCTTTTGAAACCAAGAAGTGGTATAAAGAGTTAGCTCTTAGGATCACCGCTTTAGAGAGAGGTTTAAGATTGTTTGGAGAAAGAGAGAGTTGTGATGAGAGTGGAAAAGAAAGAAAGAAAGAAAGAACTTGAGAAGATAAGATGTTTTGAGTGCGATGGGATAGGGCACAAGAAATTTGAGTGTCCCACTAAACTTAAGAGAGAGCGTAAGAAAGATGCAATGCCCACCTCTCTAAGTTATAGTGAGGATGAGGTTGGTGATGAAAGTGTGATCCAAAAAGCTTTTCGAAAGTTATTTATCAAGACCATGGAAACAAAAAGGTCAAATAGAATTCTAGGTCTTCGGATTTGTGAGTTGAAGGAAGAGAATGCTGAGCTAAAAAAGGGTAATGGTGACTTGACCAACACGGTGTCTAGTCTGACGACACGTGTATCCCATCTCGAGGATGATCTCAAACAAGCACGAGAGGTCCAAGTCACATTAGAGAATGCATCTGAGAAGGTTGATAAGATGGTTCTCTATCCCGTTTTGAATAAAAAGGGAAAAGGTAATGACGGTACATTCACTACTTTTAATGCACCTGAGCCTATATCCACCTTAGTGAGTGAGTCCCATAGGAGCTCGTCTAGGAATGTTCATCCTAAAATTGTTGACAAATTACTTCCTAGACCGGTTTATGTTTGCTCCCACTGCAAGAAGCAAGGACATCTTAGGGAGTTTTGTTCCAAGTTGGGTTTAGTACCATATCATGCCACTTCACACATTCATGCACATACACCCACTCATGACACTTTGCCTGCACATTATGATGGAGAGTTTGCACACATTCGCGAGCAAGTGAAGTTTTTTATCAAGACAACACATGATTTAGTGGAGTTTGTTCAAAAGATTTCACCATCTTTGGAAAACTCCACCGTTACTCCCGGTTGAGAATCTTGTCTTGGTTGCTAGCATATATTGATTTTCATGCTGCTTCTTCATTTGCCTATTGCTAGCATGTACCATTAGTTTGTTTATTTTTGTTCATTTTTTTCGTTAAAACAAAAATACAAAAAGATTTTCCTTTAAGAAAAATTTTAGAAAAGCACAAAAAGATTTTATTTTGATAAAATTTTTGAAAAAGACCAAAAATATTTTTGTATTTTTAAGCACCTTTTATGGATGAGCATTTAAGATAGCCAAGTCACAACTTCATTCCATATATCCATGTGACTGTTGGATAGAGATTTGAGAGGCTACATCATTTCATCTATGTGCTTTACATTGGTTGGACTCTTTGAGATACAATTAGTGATATCTTCCTACATGTTTGACTCCTCTATCCTTTATTGCACACATGCACGGCTATATTTGATTATTGCACTTGTCTATCTCATATTGGCTTGAGTGTTTCCATCTCAATCATGTCTCTACAATGTACAATATGCGATAAAACTTGACAAGATTGGAATGCATGTAAAAACCGTTCTGGTGAGACTGTGTGTTTTTGTATAACGGGGAGGGGCTGCGAAAGGTAATCATCTATCCTTTGCGCAAAAGCCACCCTTAAAAAGGACCTAACAATGGAGGAATTTTAATATCCGAGGTCCAAATAGGTTAAAAGAGCCCAAAAAATTTTAAGGCAATAAAAAGCAATTCATGCCACATATGGGCCACTTAGGTTTCACCATCAATTCTCCAAAGTTTGAGAATTTAGAATGCCTTTATACAAAATTATATCTAAGGGAGTTTGGTTGGAGTATTTTTAAACGGGTTTGCACTTCCTTGAAAGTCCTGAAAAAGCATAAAATCGTTTTGGACGTTATTGGTGTGAAAATCACTTTGAGCTTTGATTTGTTGATTTGATTGAGTCAATATCTTATATTGTCATTATTTTACACCAAAGGAAGCATTTGAGTTCATTCGCTAGGAATATCCAATATTCATCGTGCACATATGTCATGTTTGTATGCATTGATTTTCCTATCGAATTTGATCACACCACTTCATTCACGCTATCATCGACTTGGTTGCTTTGTGTTCATTCATGGTGTGATTTTATCCTAGTGACACCCCGCACTTGCTTATTTGATTTATTTCTCTCATTTGTCTATTTGGGGACATCATAAAAAGGGGGAGAATGAATTATCTTATTATAGGGGAGTTTTGAAAGTTTGAGTTTGCTCATAAATTGGTATATATGTTTATCTCATTTCAAACTCGATATGTCACTTGGTATTTTGCTTTGTCTCATGTGTGTAGGTACTACATGGATTATCATTGGATTGCACACCCTGATGAGAAAAGTGTTGAGATTCCTAAAGAATTGAAGAGCAAACGATGTAGTCTTATTCAATTGTATCTTTCCAGTTTTGGGTTCATGGAAGGGTAGATTTGTATAGGCATCATTTTAAGTTGTTTGATAATTCGAATGTTTGTTTTTATGTATGTACCGGCATAGACATAGGGGAATATTTGTAAGGACATTTTTGTCCATTATCAATGTATTATGTCGCACGCCGTTACACCGTTGAAGAAATTCAAGATTCAAGATTCAACGGATCCGAATATCAAAAGAAGAAGAGGAATCATAGTCTGACAGCCGAACCGATCTGTAGAAATAAAAGAATCGATCCGGCTAACCGGATCGGTCCGCCTAAAGACCCGGACCGATCCGCTTATTTGTCAGAAGGTCAGTATACCCCGGACCGCAAGCGAACCGATGAAGCTCAAAATAAAAGAACCGATCCGGTCAACTGGACCGATCCGCCTCAAGGAAAAATAACCGATCCGATCAAATCGGACCGATCTGCCTAAGACCCGGATCGGTCCGCCTGGGATAATCTTAAACAGATCGTGTTCAGATCGTGGTCAGATTTTTATGGTTCCAGACTTGTTACTTAAACCCACTACGGGAAGTGGTTTTCTAAGACTCACACACACAATTTTTAGAGTTCAGAATACCCTATGTCTTCACCTATTGAGCCCTAGACTCTAGGTTTTTTATTCACACAAATTGCCAATCATTTGTGAATCTCTTTGCAACCCAGGAACGAAGCTTTTCTCTTGTTCAACCCTTGTGGAGAAGCTATTTCTCTTCTCCATTGCAGTCCTCCTGGAAAGGGATATTTCCAGCCGCCGACTACAGAATCCGATACCTGAGGGTAATTCTTAGTCACTTGTATTTTCATTGTAATCCAAAATTGTATAGATACAATATTATAATGAAAATAAATGGTTTTGCCCCTTTGGGGGATTTTTCCTCAATTGCATGTGTTTGAATGTTCTTGCTTTGCTCATTATCGTATTCAATCACATATTGTTGCATGTTTAGGGTTTGTTTGGGTTAAAAGGTGTTTAATATATAAGTTGCTCATTTGAACGCAAGCACACACGTTCTCAAATTTGGCATAAATTAGATGGTAATTGAAAATGTGTACGCGTAGAATGATTAGTGTGTTATTTTATGTACATCGAGATGTATTATCGTATATTTTGATAGTATCATTTATACTAGACTCTGGGGTGATACGGGTGTCCGATTATGTGTTTTTTCGCTTTAAATTGGTCCCAGGGGCTAGGTTCAGTCTTAGGATAGGTTTTGGGAAATTTTGGTTAGCATTTTGGGCTCTTTTAAGGGCCCAAAATTAGGCCCCATTAAGAGGTGCGGGATTAGTGTTTTTAAAAAGGGTTAAACCACATCACTTAGGTAGTTTCCATCCACTAATTCTAACCCTGGCATCCATAAACACTTGGAAAAAGTTAGGTAAACTTGGAGAGGAGAAAGAAAGGAGAAATTCAAGAACAGTTCTTCAATCCTTTAATTTATAAGCATGCCGTCTCACATGATTTAGGATTTTTAAATATGTTGGAGGCTTATTGTATGATGGTGTATTATTTGGGTTAATTAGGAATTATATGAATCTGTCCTACATTGAGTAGTTATACCTTGATGATTAAAACATGAAATTAATGGGTTAAATGATGTAGATATGAAATAGAGTTGACGTTTAAAAATGACACTTCACTATTATGAATTATTCCCATGTTAATTTGAGGTTTAAGGCTGGAATTGATGATGAGCAAGCCCTAAGTTGATTTAAAGATGAGTTAAGTTGCAAAGTTTGAAGCTTACATATGATATTCTTGGACCCGTAGGATGATGTAAAAAGGTTTAGAAACATGTTCATATACTTATACATGGTTAGGTATTATTTGGGTATGTTTTTTAGCTAGGTTTGGACATTAATGGAGGTTTTGGAGGCTTCATCTTCGTCCTAAGGTCATTTTAAATTCTGCCCAAAATCGAATCGATTCGACCTAGGGGCAAATAGATTTAGGTCATGAAATTATAGATCTTTTTGTTACGAACGTGTGAGCATCAGTTTCATATTTTTAAATTTTTTTCAATTAGTTACGAATTTTCTACTAAATGGTGCGCAAGACCAAAATTTTTAGGGTTGTGATTTTGGGTTGGACTTTATTTTAGGATTGATCCACCTAGTTTATTAAGAGATCAAATTTTATTAATATTGGGAATAGTTATGTAAGTTGGAGTTATGACCTTTGTACTATTGTATTCTCATCTGGAGCTAGGATTAGGTTAGAATAGGTAAATGCAAACATGGGCCCTCTATCAGAGGCAAATTGATTTGGTCCCCAAGTCGAGCGATATTAAGGTTGGAAAATGGATCGTGGGGTTATTTCTAGTTGGTTCAAGTGTATGAGAGGTTAACCATGTGAGAGATGGTTGGTTAGTTTAGAAGTTAAGTTTATCAGTATAGAATTGATTCACGCCTTTATCCCATAACTCTTTAAGTTCTTTGACAAATGGGGCTAAGAATATATCACTATCATTGCCGAGAGCCTTCAGTCGGGTATCAATAAAGATAACAATGTGAAATCCTTTTTCATGCATAATATCGGAGGGAGACTTAAAGGAGCTATGAGAACTGGCCAATACTTAAATTATCGAAAGGGTTAAACACATAGGTTGATATTATAAGATGAACATTATGCGGTTCCTTTGCAAATTCATGGTGTCGGGCATTTGAAATTTTCCAGATTAGTGAATCCATCGGATGATGCATAAAATTCCCACTCACCTCACATCGAGCACGCCATGTTATGGCCTCCGTTATCCATGGTACTGTGACAAATCATTTTGACAGTGGGCCAAGTGGGAAATACTTCAAAAACTTTTGTGGGACTTGCGAGCACTTACGGTATTTTGCAGCTTTGTCCTTTCCATTCCATTCTCACAAACCACATATATAGGCTCATTTCATATAGGACATTCATCCTTCTCTTCATGCTCATTGTTGTACAATATACAATCATACTTACATGCATGAATATATTTGTATTTCAAATCAAAACCCTTCAAGCACTTATTCATAGTAGGATAATTGTCTCATAACATGTTCTCTTTTGGGAGAATTTCTTTAACCCACTTAAGAATTCCAGTTATGCTATTTGCAAACAAACCAAATTGACTCTTCAAATTATGCAAACCAATCGTTGCGTATAATATCGTGTGATCTTCATCGCAATCTTTATATAAGGGTCTAATCACATCGACTTTCAACCGTATGTATTTTTGATCTCCTAGTAGTTGAGCATCAAATTGTTCATTTACTTTGTCATATTGTGCATTATATGTATTCATTGGTTGGTAGTTTTAATGGTTGTGGAGTCCGTAAGAATTATCGATTAAGTCGGTCAATGGACAATGTATTGGTGAATAATGTACCACTTCAACTCATTGGGGTTCCATTACACGGTCGGGTATCGGCAATTCTTCCGGAACATAAAGTATATTTTTTTTACCATAGTATGTCCATATTTTATAGTCTTGACAGATTCCCCACTTTATTAAATGCAACTCAATGTCTTCCATTGACTTATAGTTTTTGTTAATACAACGGGTGCACGGACACAGAATCTTATTTCTTTTAACATTATTGGAAGCGTATTTATTGAATTCTTGAATACCTTTTATATGATTATTTGTTATTTGGTTAGTCTCTCCCATCCACTATTTGTAGTGTGGGAAACCCATGTAATAATCTTCACATTTCAGTCTCGTGTTAATATGTTAAAACAAATGTCATGTTTCATACAAGAAATTAATATGATTACGAAAATATTATTACGACTAAAACCAAAAAAATATTATTACAACTGAAACAAAAATAATATTCTTACAATTGAAAAAAAAAATATTATTGCAACTGAAACAAAAAAAAAATGTCATCGCCACTGAAACGAAAGAAAATATTATTAAAACTTGACCAATAAATACACTGGCCCGGTAATAAAAGATTCTGCATAATCCCTCAATTCCCTCCCTTCTCCACTGTCAATGTACATAGGTACATATTCACAACCGTTTTATATTTGATCGACCATTATTTAAGCCTCACCCCTCTCCAAAGCTCGACCGTGTACTGAAGTTTCGATAACTAGAGATATGAGTCTGCATAAGCCAACAAATCTTGTATTACCCATGTTCCTAAAACAATATTATTGGCCATAGTCACCATGAGTTATTAACAATGATCCAAGTCCCGTGGCAGGCAGAGGTATGGGGAAGGGTAATGTGGGAGGAGTCAGCATTTGGGAGGGGAATGTTGAAGGATGCAACATTTAGGAGGGTAATGTTGAAGGAGGAAACATTAGGGAAGGGAAACTTTAAGGGAAGGATAAGTAAAAACCTTGAGGAGGAGGGCAAAGAAAACCTTAAGGAGGCATTCGAGGCCTATAACCTTAGAATAGAGTCACAAGTTTCCCAATTTGATTTGACAAGAAACCTAGGTTATTTTTAATCTCCTGGACATCCCCATCGGTTCTGGACTATTGTTCCTCTTGGGTCGAGATATGATGTCTTACCAAAGAAAGCTCTTCCACGAGAGGTGCGATGTGTTTAATTTTTTTTGGCATATGTAAGCCAACACCTCTTGTACTCCTCCCTTTGTCCTTTCCAAAGGTCGGGGTCGGGGTCGGGGAATAATTTTCAAGGTCATCAAAAGGGCTTGAACTTGACTGACTGTAGATGACCTTTATTAATTCCAGCGTTTTAGCCAAGTGCGAAAGGAATTTATTATCTTTGTCCCATAGAGCATGCACATATACGTTGGCCCAATTTGGTTATTTATCGGCATCTCGACCATCCTTTGTCCTATGTAACACCCCGCACTTTTGGGGATAATTAAAATTCATAAGTAAGTGTAATTTGGAAAATTAAGAGGTTATCATGAATAGTAATTTTTGGAGTTTTCAAGGATTAGGTGATTTTCGATGGGTGTTATATTACTTTTGGGATTTAGTAAATAAGTCGGAGTATTTCAATTATATATCGTTGCTAGGTAAAGCGACAAAGGAGAATATTTTAATGGGAAAATCCGCATTGAGATGTATTGGGTTAAATTAGTGAATTGCGGTCAAGTACCTCGAATGGAGATTTCGAGTATGCGGTTGGTTTCGAAATGTCTGAGATAGTCAGAATAGAGTATCCAGGAGTAGTGTTTGGATTTCGGGAATTTTTGAATTAAAAGGGACTCACAATTAAGTAAACAAGTCATTTTTGGATTTAAAGGGAAAAACCCTTAATTCTCTCCTATTTAAGTCAAGAGAGAGTGGGAGAAAGGAAAGAAAAGAGAGAAAAAAAAGAGTAGAGAAAAAGAGGAAGAAAGGGAGGTTCCGGCCAAACTCCGCGAGATTCGACTTGAGGTCGTCGAATTTTATCCACGAGGCAAATGTTTACTTGCTTTCTTTCTTTTTGAGCATCAATATCATATCATAGTTGGTAATAACAAATTATATGATTTTGGGATTGGGTTTTCATGAATCAAACGGGTTTTTCGAAAGTTTAATGGGTAAACCCCGAAAAATATTAAATTGGAGAAACTTATAAATTTGTAGAAATTAATGGTTGATTTTTGGTTCTAGGATGATTAGAACCCTTTTTATGTGTGTAAGTACAGTTAGTTGTGAGTAAATGAGTTTGGGAGAAGAAATAAAAAGCTTGGAGGTGTATTAATGGAGGTTTGGGATTTTTAGAAAAGATGGTGAATAGTGACCAACATCGATTCCGAATCGATTCGGCTCTTGGTCAAAGAATAACATTTGTAGATCTTTTCGATACAGTCGCGTGGACGTGGACCGCGTATTTTTTTAATTTTTTTTAGATTTATAATGATTTTTCTACGGAAGGCTATCCTAGATCGAAATCGTTATTTAGAAATCAAACTTGACATTGGGAGAAAAGAAATTTATGTGTTAGCTAGAAATCAGTATTAGGATGATATTAGAATTGGTGGTTGATATTAGAAACCATACAAATGGAGGTTGAGTTTATATTTGGGTATTTTGGAGATTGAAAAGTCGCCCAAACAGTGCCCTTCGAACAGGCCGAATCGATTCGCCTAAGAGGATCTGTAAGGCTGACTTGGGCCGAATCAATTTGGATTTAGACCGAATCTATTCGCATTTAAGGACCTTCTTGCAGAACACTTTTCGAATCAATTCGGATTGGGGGCCGAATCAATTCGCCCACCCGAATCGATTTGCAATAAGGGCGAATCGATTCGCTTTGGTCAGATTTGTTAGTTTTCTTCCCTTAAGAGTATGAGGAGTTAAATTATAATTTAGGGTTTTATATGGGGGATCCTAGTTATGATATCGAGACTCCTAAATGATGGTTTTGAGGGTAAGTTAACCTTTAAATGAAAGAGAAGACCTTGGATTGGTGTAGGGCATAATCCGAGGAATGGATTTAGTAAACGTTCGGGACGAACAACATTTGGGGGAGAGAGCTCTTTTACCATCGAGCATAGGTATTTACGTTATTTGAATGTATGTGAGTTGAATACATCTGAGTAAATCATAGGACACGATTACTAGGTATTTGTGTCTTTGCGATTAGATGTGTGTAAATCCTTAAACGCGAATAACGTATAAGTTAATTATCAAGCGAGGGAATACTTTTGGGTTTAGTATCGTGAGTGTGCGAATTCTTAAATGATATTATTAGTGAGAATCTTTGGGATTATTCTCCATCGTTATGCATGATTGACAATTATGGCCATTTATATTTGAGGAACGATGTAGAATATATATACGATGTGATTAAAGTATATATATAATATGATACAGATATGTATATATATCTATGTGTGGATGGTATATATATGTGTGAAGCATACCCCCTCTAATGCTATCATGAGAAGTTACACGATGTAGGCGAGGCCCCTGGCTTGAGGAGCAGGGAACGTATAGTCCCCAGGTCATAGTGTCCATTGTTATATTGTGTGATTTTTTATTAGGGGTGAGACGTGGTGGGTATGTTTTGTCTCATTTTTGAGGAGGAACTATGACCACTTCCAAGATATGGTGATTTATGACCGCGATGTCAGTGATATTGAGTCCGACCGTTGGTCCCTAGGATGGTATATGAGTGATTCCCTGGAAGATGATAGCATTGAGAGACCGCATCCTCGAGTTATAGCTTGTTGGGATGGTTATATTACTAGTGTGTATAGTATATTTCTTGTGCATGAGAACAATATATTATATATGTCTATTAGAGTAAAGAGATAAAATGAAAAAGGATTATTTCTCATTCCGGGAGATTATATCCGGACGTGTATAATGATATGCATATAAAAGTAAGTATGATAATGTATATAATTAGATGAGTATACCTATATACGTTGTGTACTAAGGGTTTAATGGATCTCGACGAACAACAAGGCCAAGTAGTAGTGTATTGGGGGGGTTCCTTATTTGGATTTCGCTTCGCGAGACACTCCACACGCGAATTTAGCACAGTGTTGGGAATAGAGAGAAGTTTAGCCCTTAGTACCCAGTTTACTTAGGACCCAATGGTTTGGGGGTAAAAAATTAGTTAGGCAGAGTAGCTTGACTAGGATGTTTATAAGGATATGCTAGGAGTGCACTATTAGAAGAGAGGTAAGGGGTATCTCATGGGAGTGCGATACCAATTTAAATATGAGATAAAACATATTTTTCTAAATAAAGCATTTATGCACTTGAAAAATATTTTCACAACTCGGGCTCTGACCCGTTTCTATATTTTCCCTCTTGCTATATATTATATATATAGGTGTCCAGACACAGGGACGTATGGATGATGATTCCTTCTAGTCAGACGTGTGCTTCGGCAGCTGTGGATGCATGCAGGTTTCCTATAAACACTTTTATCCTTGTAATCTAGATAGGAGCTACTGTATAAACATTCGGGCTAATAACCCAACTGCTTTTATTTATTCTTTTATCGCCTTTCTATGCGGAATTCAATTGGGTTGTATTATTAGTACCGAGTGTTTGGTTATTTTATTTCTTTTTAGTTCCATTTATATAAACTGTGTGAATATTTTATTTGTATAGTTTTTTAAAAAAGATTAGTTAAATAAAATTTTTGACGCCATCCTAATAGGTTATTAGTAATTAATTTGGTTTCCACAGTGATGCTAAGAATGATCCATATGCGACTCCTGTTTTAATCTAGTACAGGAGTGATCGCCAGATATTTTATTTGGTGGGGTGTCACAGTTGGTATCAGAGCATCAGTTTCTAGTGTACTTAGGAATCTGTGCGGACGTACTACGCTTTCAGCGTTGCTCTCGATTTATTATACAGCCTTATGATTAGGATTGTTAATTCCTCTTGTGAGATTTCGTTCTCCTGCCTTATTATGAGATTATAATGATCTTTTGCTCGCTCGTTCGAGATTCATGTACGGATCAAGGAAGGCGACAGGAGGTGGGGCTTAGTAGGAGCTCTAAATTGAAGTTGGAAACTAGGACCACAGTAGAGGTCACTCTCCTTGTGGCATTTATCAAGGATGTTTGCAATGACTACTAAAGTATAGTAGTTGTAATTATCCAAGTACCTCTATAGTATAGAGTGGTACTAAAGTGGAATTACCCGACGAAGCTAAGGGTTCGAAAGGGGTCTTTGATAAGGACCATACTTTGAAGTAAATTCATGCGAAGGCAGTGTGGCATTACTCAGTGGAGTAGAAGGGTCAGAAGCTTTGACTTAGAGAAGGGTATGGAAATACCCAGATGTGCAAATTTTAGGAAATTTTTTCACTCGTAGGAGCAATAATTGAAATCGTGGGAACAATGATCACCATATTCGGGGGAGCAGGATGTTTTTCCCCTAAAGGGATCTTACGTATAGTTTTCAACCGTGAGTCCCCATGATTTAGCAGGAATGAAAAAATGCAGTTTTAAATTATTCACATAAGGATCGGTCAGAGGCCGACAGCAAATAAAGAGATTTATGGATGAGTGAACTTTGTACTGAATCAAGATAAGTAAAATGAAGAGAGAGTCCTTCCGAGGAATGATAGGCTCACTAGAGAAGTGTTGCTAACACTTATGTAGAATGTGTGCGTTCGAGGACCCCATTGGTGGACACCCACCCGGGGAATTCGTTGAAACAAGGTTGTTGAGGCTGGTGGTGGAGTTTTCTTTTTATGAAGAAGTTAAGAAGAACTAGTAAAGTGATTGTCAGGATCGCGGCTATGGAGTCCAAGATACTAATAACCTTAAAAGGGTCAGGGTGAACCGAGATGGGGAATGTTGTAAGGTGGAGTGTAGAACCATATGGTTAGTCATTTCCCAGTGGGAGTTAAGGGGCAGGAGTAGGGTGCCCATATGGAGCATTGATTAAAGAAATTTTTGGTTCAGTTACGACAAGTGTACCAAGTCCGAAAACCTTTTTGAGTAGCCAGGGAGATAGGCGAAGTTTTTGTTATGAGTTTCACCTCAGTTGAAGGAGGTATGTTCTCTGTGACAAGATTTACTCACAGTATTTTATTAGCTCCAGATTCGTGTGTGATACGAGTTTACAAATAGCATCGATAACTGATAAGAACCCAAAACTGTACATTTTATACCCCGTATAGATGTATTTTAGTTACTAATTCTCGACAATTTGGGTCTTATGCGCTTAATTGTTCAATACGCAGGCTTAATTGCAGTTGCGGTGTCAAAAGCTATATTTCCAGGCAATTTGCTATTAAATTGGAGTTAATTCCCTTATCCCGTAAACCTAGCCTAGCCTAAACTTACCCCAAAGCCCGTTTGTGTTTGTTTGTACCCTATTTAATATTTTTTTAGTTTGAGTCATTTTTATTTTTAGGATTTATTTTAGATTTATTTAATATTTTCTAGGTTTTATTTTATTTTATTAGTATAATTTTATTTTGATTTATATTCTATTAGTTTTTAGTTTTAGTTTTAGTCTTATTTTATTTTATTAGGATTAGAATTTTTAGGATTTCATGTATTTTTAGTGTTATTAGATTTTGCATTTTCTTTTTAGATTTTTAATTTTAGGTTTTATTAGATTTTATTTTTATTTTTATTTTTATTTTTATTTTCAATTTTTATTTGATTCTTTGTTCTATTTTCAATAGTATTTTATTTTTTTAGGTTTTTATTTTATTTTATTAATTTTATTTTTTTATTTTTTTTATTAGTTAGTTTTATTTTAAGGGTCCAAATTATAAACACACATACACCCTAAATACCATATACTCAACACACCTATATACACCCTCACCCATACCACACCCTCATCCTCACCATATTTCCCATACACCTCACACACAAAATCACCCCCATCCATTCTCTTCCCTAACAACTCACTCTCTCTCCTCTCTCCTCCATAACCAAACTACTCACCCTCTCTCACATCCATCATCATTCAAACACCACCTAACTTAAACCAATCTCTCTCCTCAAAACCAACACCAAACAAAAACCCTTCGGTTCTCCATATCCGACAGAAACCCCTGCCTGCCAGCCCCTCTCCGGTGATGACTGCTCCGTTCTGACTTCATCTCAGTCCGGCGGCGATGTCCGACCCAATCCCGCTCGCCGGCGACCCTATATGCCCCAACACCAACCCGACAGCCCCCTTTCCGCCGACGAGACCAACTCCGGTCTCTCTCTCTCTTCACCTCCGACGACCACTGCCGGCACCATCGCCATCACCAACCCCCTACTCCGCCAAAACTGCAACCCCCATCTACCACCTACCCGACCCATTTTTATCCAACCTTATCCCCCCACGGAAACCAAACCAAAGACCCATTTCCCCTCTTCTTAAAAGCCACGAATTACTTCTTCCTGCCAAAGTCACCAAACAAAAAAAACCAAAACTAAAATGCCACATGTGCCTAATAACCTATTTTGTCCCAATACCCATTATACCCCAACTAACCACTAAAAACCAATTTCCAAAATTACCCCTCACCATATCAGATTTTTATTCTCATTCACATGACCTCACACCCAAACCACATGCACCATCTATTAATTCCTAGACTAACCCTTACCCACACCTTATCCAACCTCTTGCACCTTAATTCTTCCAAAAATACCCCCATGCTCCATGTGCCTACTATATATTGAAGATGAAGACCCCATAGGAATGAAGCTTTTTAGAGAGAAGACTAGAGAGAGATGGCTAGAGGATAAGGATAGAAAAATTAGTGAATTCTAGAGAGAAAAATTAGTAGAGAAAAATTGTACACACTTGAGTGAATATTGGATTGAATATAAGTGCAATTGCTTCTCTCATATATGTTGGTTTGAATCTCTTCTATCTTTCTCTTTAATTTTTTTAGTAAGTTTTATTAGATTGTTAATAATTGAATTGTGACTATAGTTGGCTAATCACTCCATTCAAGGAGTGAAGTGAAGCCCCAGATAATTAATTGAATGTATTAATTAATCTAGTCTACTTTGTTTCATTTAGTTAATTTTTCCTTTCATTCCTAGTTGAGTTTATGCATTGAGAAATGGTAAACTATCCTTGAGAAAGGATTAAAATCTAATATACTCTTAATTTGTGGATTCAAACTAGAGATAGTTTGACCCACCAATTAGATTATATTAAATTTTATTTTACTCATACATTAAAATTTTGTTTGATTTAAGATTTATTATATGGATCTATTCTAGCGAGTGATTGATATATTATTCAATTGAGTTGTGGGAATGAAAATTAGATTAACTAAATTATATTAGTTTGTTTTGTCAATTGATGAGAATTAATTGATAAGATGAATTAATATTTGGAAAATTAGTATACTAGAATAATTAACACATTTAATTGATAAAGTGGTGGTTAATTTTCATTCCTTGAATATTTCTAAAATTTAAGTTCATCTCAATTGTTATTACTTAGTTCTTATTTGGCATACTAGTTAGTTTGTTAATTTCATCTCTTATATTAGTTTAGAGTTAACTCACCTCACCTCACCTACTTGTTTTAATATTTGAAAAACATTAAAAAAAATAGAAAAACCCAAAAGTAAAAAAAAAAGTGATCAAGTGAATTATATTCATAATACTCTCATGTTTAGCATGTTCACACCTTAGATTAGGATTGACATCCTTACTTACCACTATACACTTGAGTTTGATATATATTTGTAGGTAATTGAGGATTTTGACTAACTTGGCTTTCAACAACGACAAATATACACAAAAATCTTAGCTTTCAATAACGTTATGTAGTATATGTTTATGTGTTTTTCCGCGATAGCGGGAATTTATTATCTTTCATTCGCGGTGCAGAGCGGGTGTTAGTATTTTGAGTTTACATCAGATTGGTATTGCTCGTTTTGTGTGTGTTATACGAGTATGGTGTTAATTTGAGTATTGTATGATATTCGTTGTTCGAAGCGATAGTAGGCTAATGATGGCAAGACTATCGTGTCCGCGACTCTAGGGTGGAGCAGGTTGTTGTTGCGACATCTCACCTGGATACAGGTTGAGTTCGCCTTTTTTTAATTTTATAAGGCTTGTATTTAGGATGTTATTACCTTGCTTGTATTGCGGTGCATAGCGACACCATTTCATTTTCATTTAAAATTTGTAATAATTGAATAAAGCGTGATAGGGAAATCGGATAAGGTAGAGAGAGGGCGTCCATTGGCGAGGATTTAGAAGCCTCTCTACCTTGGGTCGGTCGAACTCCTGGGGCCGACTGATATTGGCGTAATCTCCCCCCGTTCGACTCAACAATTTCGGCACCCCACGGCCTAAAAACCGTGGGAGGTACATTTCTAAACCCTCGCGCCCTCTTGTTAGCGAGTTCATATCTTGTGTGTTCCTCCGTGCTCTTGTGTGATTTAATTATTGCATTTAATTGTGAATGGAATGATGAATTAAATTGACTAAGACCTATGTCCGGTCACTCACGAGAAGGGATTTCATCACCCGACTCGATCACTTATCCTTTGTGTGTTACCCTAGCTATCACTAATTTAAAATCAATCAACTAGATAGCCCCATCGGATACAGTGTTCGTAGGCCCCTTTTTGATCATTTTGACTTGTTTCTTGGCTTTTATTTCAATGCAGTGGTCAGATATTTTTCTCAATACCCAATTTATGCGAAAACTAAGATTGTCATCTTTTTCGTCCTTTCCGATAGTTTTTAACCAGCCAGGATAAGATTTTAAAGCTATTTCATCCCATGGGTTTGGGAGTTTATGAAAGAATTGATCCATCCAGTGTTTGGTCTCTGAATATTTTAGTTTGAAATAATATTTTTTGTATAGTTCAACAAATTCTTCAAATTGACAAATGTTACATAATTCTAGTTTAGATAAGATGTAACACGCATCCTCTTGGAGTCTGGGTTCTCCAGTATATCCAATCAGATTTTCTTTAATTATTTCAACAAATCCTTTTAATATTTCATCAAAAGATTTGAAGGTTTGTAGGAGTTCAGTTTTTTGCTGAATTCCTATTTCTGAGCTTTCCCATTGTTGCAACCACTGTAAAACATCACCTTGGAGTGTTGCAGCAAGGTAGTCTAAAAAATTTTCTTTAGACCATGTACTCTTATAATTAGTAATGAGTATAGACATGGATTGTGCCCACTCATTAATAGTTTGTTCTTGATCTTTAAAAGGTATATGCCTTAGATCAAGATAAATACCATGTTGAGATATATTTTGTTTATTCAAATTATCTCTTCTTAGGAAAAAAGGGTTTGGTTCATCCTCATTTTTAGTATTACTTGTAGAAGCATTGCCTGTTTTAACAAAATCTTCTTTTTCATTTTTATATGCAGGGGTTTGCATATAATCTTCGAAAGCTTCCCAATTTTGGAATTCCTGAAGTGGGTCTTCAGCCTTCCTTTTTCCATCAATTGTATTTACTACATGTGGTGGAATTTCTTCTTCATCAGATGAATATTGGTTTAATTCATACTGATAGTATTGTAATAATTTTTCATTTTCCAAATACGTGGTTTGTATTTGTTCAATGAGTTTATTGCGTTCTGAAACAGTTAATATTGGATCTTTGTATAGATGTTTCCAATAATCTAATATTTCACGAACGTTTATATATTCGGTGTAATTAAATTCTTCTGTTTGAAGAGCTTTAATTTCCTCCGAACCATAATATAACCTAGGAATTTTGTTATCCCCTGGGTTATTCATTCCAGTTTGTTTTGGATTTTGATTATCTATTTTGTTTAATAGATTTTCAATTTGTTGTTTAGTCTCCTCTTTTAGATCTAAATTTTTAACCGTTTCGAGTTGACTAATTTTTTGATCAACTTTATTTAAGTTGAATTCAATACAATCTAATTTTTTCTCTACATAATTTTGATTAACGACCTGATGTCTTTCAGTTCGTTTGACCCAACTAAAAACTATATCAGTTAAACTATTTAACGTAGTACTAATTTTACTAATATCATTTTCAGATTTTTTATCTATATGTAAACTATGATTATACATAGACTCATCTTTTTGTAACCATGGTGCTAAACATTGTAGATTAATATTATTATTATTTTGTTCATCTTTTCTAGATTCCATTGGTACCTAAGACCTCCTATTATATGTTGTTTCAGGTGCCTAAAACCAGTTTTCCTAATGCATATTGCTTAACTAGAGTAGCTTTTTGGCAAATGGAAATATGGGCTTTGAAACAATAATAGGGATATGGGTTTTATGAAAACTTTTAAAGATTTTCAAAATAATATAATAATATCTTTATATTTAATTCACCGTGATTTTTACTCTTTTTTTTTTTTTTTTTTTTTTTACAAGGACAGTCGTAACTTGATTATAATATGGAGATTATAACTGCATATATTAATTTTAGCGACAAAACAAACAGTAATATCAAATAACATAGTTATTTATATAAAACTAGGATTAAACGATATTTCATACAACAATTATTACGACACTTAGTTCCAAAAATTTTATATTTTACCCTAAAATTTTCTCCAGAAACATAAGTTCTGTGATGGAGTATGATAGTTTCTACTTTAACATTCATATTAGCATAATAATATTAACATAATTAGAATGCTAACCTTTTATAACAAGGCTCTGATACCAACTCAACTTCACAAGTGCGGATCGAAATATTATTGAACTGATTATATTATTGAACTGATGTGAGTAAAGGATATAACAAGAGAGGAGAAGAGAAATATTACAACTTATGACTGATTATTTCAACTGAGAGGAAGCTCTCCTATTTATCACCTACGGACTTCATCCGTTATGTATTCTAATTCAGAAAGAAAAGAGAAACAAACAAAAGAGATAATACAATCTGACAGCATCTTTCATTTTTTCAAAAAGTGCACAGTAATATTAAAGAAAATAGTAGTTGCGCAGTAAATGTGCATAGTAATGTGATTTGGACATTTTTGTTTTAAACGCCAAACGTCATTGCATGCGTTAGTTGGTTACTGTCCTTATGCAATCCTTATGCAATCCCCACTTCGTGTGCTAGATGATTTGCAGTCGTTCATGTGGGTTCATCTTCTTCATACATTTGTCATGCATCAAATGCATTGGCAATGTTGGCCTCAGCAACAGAGTCGAAGGACATGCTGTCGTTAGGGCTGTGGTTTGGAGGTCCATGTAATTGGGCTTGTTCATATTCCTCCGCATGGCTTAATTGTTCAAAGGGAACATCCAAATTATTTTTGTTTTTCAAATTATTTAGAAACTCCCTTACCGCCGCTCGTTGTTCAAGCGAGGTGGTGTAATTTATCGGTAAATCGGTAACAAATAATCGTCTGCCATCAGTTACCATGAATTTTAATGTTGATTCCCGACAAAAATATTCTGCATAGTTTGAAGTATTGATCAGGTTTTGTGACCAATATCTCGTTGTGTCCAACTGGTCCAACGGTACATTAAGTGCAAATTCCCAATTTTGTTCAATCTCGTCCCATTCATAGTCCTCAGTACCTCTGAGGTACCAGATCTGGTAGGGTTGATAGAAAATTTCTCTTGATCGCCAACCAATTGTGCTTGTGATATGAAATGACAGATAGCGAGTATATTTGTACTTGCTTTTTGTCAATACATGATAGGTCATGGTTTTGATCATCATAGGTAAAAATTCAAAATGATTGAAACAAGCTACACTGGAGAAGATTAGTTTGTTTACTAACCCCCATTCAATTGTTTCAATATCCCAAGGTGGATATCCCTCTTCAGTAATGAAATGCAGTTTTGGCATGTCATCACTATAATTTAAACTGGAGTAAAAATGTTGGAGTAAAAGACTTTTTATCTTTTGCTCATAGTCCTCAATTTTTGGTAAAATTTCGATTTGGAATAGAGGACGTGGGAGAATTATCTTTGCTTTTTCAAATAGACAAATTCTCCTGATGGTATTGAAGATTTTGTCAGAAAAATCATTTTCCAGTAATTCAGAAAATTCCAGAAAAGTATCAATTTTTTCTAAAGGAAAATCTTCATTTTCATAGTTTAAGCTTTTTATGAGTTTGAGGCTCAGACTTTTGAATTTATCCAAAGTTGCTGTTTGTTCAGCAATTTTGTTAGCAAGGATACTCATATTTTTTCTAAAATCTTTTCTTTTATCTCGGAGATGAGATTTCCATGCTTCATTTAATGGTGTATACAACTCGCAGGGAATTCCTGGGTTGTGAAAGTCATGGGTTTCAGTATCAAGGAGGCTTTCCTTGGTCTGTAGTTTGGAGAACTGGTAAATCATATTAGGAGGTCCTAACTGTTTCATCCAATTTTCCCATGCTGTGATGGCTTCTGGCATAGTATTAAATTTTTGGTGACACGCACCAGGGTATTTGTTTACTTGCATAAAACATTGATTCCAGTTGTCATAGAAGCCTGGATTTCTTCCACTGAATACAACATAAACATGATTTTGTTGAGGTTGTGTAGATGATGATGCTTGGGTTTTTGCCTTTTTAGCAATAGATACCCAATCTCCTTGTGCTTCCCCGGGGTGCTTATCTCCCATCCTGAAAATAGTAATTCCACTTGTTTAGTGGTTTTGATAAAATATATTTCAAAATATTCCACTTGTTTAATGGGTTTCTAAAAACTCTACTTGGTTAGTAGGTTTTGCTTCATAGTTACTGCTAAGATAATCTGCAAGAAAATTATTAGTACCATTTAAATGTTCAACTTCAAATGTATAGACAGCGATTTGGTTGAACCATTTAAGTCTTCTTCCTTCTAAAATATTTCTTTTATTTATGAGGAAGTCTTTGACAGCTTTATTATCTGTTCTGACAATAAAGTCTTCAGGTGCTAAGAAAATATGGAATTTTTTAATAGCAAGCTTAATTGCTAATAATTCCTTTTCAAAAATAATATAATTCAGTTCATTTGGTTTAAATTTTCTTGAATTATATCCACATATCAATTCATGTTTTTGAATTGTTTTTGGGATAGTGGTTTTCTTACCACGAATACCAAAAGTATTGGAAGGATTGTTTTCATTCCAATATTCTCCAGGAATTGCTTTGAGAACACATCCCCAGCAATTGTCCGAAGCATCAGTTTCCAATATTAATTTATCTCCTATTTTAGGAAAATAGACTTTTGGGCAATTATTAATAATTTCTTGTTTAATTGTTTTAACAACAAGGGTATCATTATCACTCCATGTAAAAACTTCATTCTTTTTGAGTTTTTCAAGAAGTGGTAATTCTTTTTGAGATAATCCTTTTATGAAATTTCTTCCATAATTAAGGATCCCTAGGAAACTTTGTAATTGTTTTTTATCCAAAATTTCCTCATTAAAATCTCTTATTTTAGAGATGATATGATCTTGTAATTGTAGGCCATCCTGGTTTAGGATTATGCCAAGAAAATTAATTTCTGTTTTTTCAACATCAATTTTCTTAGGTGATAAAATGATTCCATGTCTTTGGAATTTTTCACAGATAATTTTCAGATGATATCTATGTTCTTCTATGGTTTTGGAAAAAACAAGGATGTCATCTATATAGACAACACAAAAATCCTTAAGGTCTTTAAAGATTTTGTCCATCCATCTTTGATATACCTAAGGAGTTGTGTTTAGTCCAAAAGGCATAACATTCCATTGATAATGTCCTCTAGGGGTACTAAAGGCTGTCAATGGCTTGGATTCTTCAGTTAGTTTTAACTGCCAAAATCCATATTTACAATCGAATTTGCTAAAGAACTTTTTTCCTTTAGTTTGGTTGATTAATACATCTTTTCTTGGAATAAAATAACCATCAAATTCTAATTGTTCATTTAGTCTTTTATAATTTATAACCATTCTAGCTTTTCCTCTTATGACTTCATTGTGTTTTCTTACCATGAAGGCAGGGCTAGAGTGTGGACTTATTGTTTCTTCAATAAGGTTTATATCCAATAATTCTTTGATTTGTTTATCAAATTCATCTATATCATTTCTGGTATAGATCATTGGTTTTACTCTTATAATGACATTGGGATCTCTTAGTCTGAGATTACAATACCTTGGACTTTTATTCCATAATTTTAGTGGGTTTTCACTAAAATTATCATTTAATATAGTATAAAGCCAATGAGTTTCTTCAAGGGCTTTGATAAAAGGAGTTATATCCCCTTTCTTAGTAGGACGAAAATCTCTTTCGCACTTATATTTATGTTGTTGTAGTAAAGGGATTTTTACTACATCTTTGTTGAGGGTTAGATTTATAGTTCCCTCATCAATACTTATAGGCAAATATTCTGAGATAAAGTTGTTGCCTAATATAAAATCTCCATGCATTTCTGGAAAGCATAAGATTTTTGGAATAATGAATTTCTTTTCGTTAAACCATATAGCCACTTTTTTGGCTTTTAAATCAATGAAATTCTGTGTCCCATTGATGCCTGTTACAGCAATAGGGTTTTTCATTTTTATCCATTTTTCAGAAGGTAAAGCATTAGGTCTACAGGAACATATAGTTGCTCCTGTATCAATTAATGTGCAAAGACTATATGGTTTATAGCCTGCAAAATTGAAGTAACCTAATACATAAGTATATCTTCTCTTTCCATGGCTTGGTGAGAAGATTATTTCTTCTTTTCCTAATTGGAAATGATAAATTTGACTGGATTTTATATTATCTTCTTTTAGATAATTTGTTCCAGGTAATATTGGTACTTGTATATTTTTCATAGCAATAGGAGGTTTACTATTACTACTTTCGCCTTTTAAAAGGTTTTTTCCCTTTAATTTTTCCCAATCATTGTCAGGAAAATTCTTTTGCCAATTTTCTGAATGTTTATTTTTAAAATAGACATTATTACCAGATACCTGTAATTCAACGCTGTTTTGTTGTTTTTCAGGAGGTGGTTCTGTTATTTGGGGTAGTATCCATTGTCTTGGTACTTCCAAATCTCTCCAGTTGATTAATCTGGGCTTTATTGCCGAATCAAATGGTCGAGGTTCAAATATTTCTATAATATTTCTATCCACATTTTGTGTATTAGTATGTGGTAGAGTTGTCAATTCATGAATTGTTTTCCAATGTATTGACATATTTCGTGAGGTATCTTTCATTCCTATTCCTTTGGTTTGGATTTTTATAATGACAGATTCCTCAATATTTGGATCATCAATAGATATGAAGAAATTTGGTTTTATATTAAACCAAATAACTCCATTTACTAAATTGGATTGTACTCCTCCAATTATGGCATTCATAGGATTACTGAATCTTTTGTCTAAGACCAGTATAGCTACGGGTGTATCCATACCTTGTCTAAACAGGGCAGTAATACAGATTTGAATAAACCCGATGTGTATATATTTAATATTTGGGTGTTTCTTCTTCCATCTTTTGATCTTTTTTAAATCAAAAAGTTTAATATCTGCTGTTTCATCATCTGTTGAGCCAGCAGTAGTATTACCATTAAATTGTTCAAATATTCTTGTTGAGAATAATTTGAATTTTGATAATTTATAGACATCTTCCTTTTTTATAAGTTGTCTTTGATTATCAATTTCTTGTAGTTGTTCGTTGGTAAAAGTGATTTCTTCTCCAACTATTTCACGAAGGGCTATTGTTTGTAGCTCATCTTCGCTACTACCTCGTACTTCTGCAGTATTATACATAAATACGAATTCTTCATCGGATGTTTCCGAATCAGATTCAATCTCATATAAAATTTCATAATTAGAAATATCAGAATCAGATAAATCTTCTCCATAGAATATTTCTAATTCTTGTTCTTCAAGAAATTTTATCATTTTATTTGCACTTCTTACTTTTTTAGGACAATCAGGTGCATAATGGCCTTCTTCGTTGCAAATGTAACAACGACACTTCTTTTTTAGAGGTGGTTTTTTAGAAGGTTTCTTTTTTCTAATATATTTTTTATTCTTTGAAAAAGATGTTTTCTTTTTCCAAGGTTTCCATTTAAATTTTCTCTTTCGAGAATATTTAGAATATTTGGAATTTCTAGGAGGTGGATTACATCCTATTTTCCAGTTTTCTTTTAAAATCTTATCACAACATTTATAACCAGCTTTTAAAATCTTATCAGTTCAATAATAGTATTAGGAAAATAGACTTTTGGGCAATTATTAATAATTTCTTGTTTAATTGTTTTAACAACAAGGGTATCATTATCACTCCATGTAAAAACTTCATTCTTTTTGAGTTTTTCAAGAAGTGGTAATTCTTTTTGAGATAATCCTTTTATGAAATTTCTTCCATAATTAAGGATCCCTAGGAAACTTTGTAATTGTTTTTTATCCAAAATTTCCTCATTAAAATCTCTTATTTTAGAGATGATATGATCTTGTAATTGTAGGCCATCCTGGTTTAGGATTATGCCAAGAAAATTAATTTCTGTTTTTTCAACATCAATTTTCTTAGGTGATAAAATGATTCCATGTCTTTGGAATTTTTCACAGATAATTTTCAGATGATATCTATGTTCTTCTATGGTTTTGGAAAAAACAAGGATGTCATCTATATAGACAACACAAAAATCCTTAAGGTCTTTAAAGATTTTGTCCATCCATCTTTGATATACCTGAGGAGCTGTGTTTAGTCCAAAAGGCATAACATTCCATTGATAATGTCCTCTAGGGGTACTAAAGGCTGTCAATGGCTTGGATTCTTCAGTTAGTTTTAACTGCCAAAATCTAGATTTACAATCGAATTTGCTAAAGAACTTTTTTCCTTTAGTTTGGTTGATTAATACATCTTTTCTTGGAATAAAATAACCATCAAATTCTAATTGTTCATTTAGTCTTTTATAATTTATAACCATTCTAGCTTTTCCTCTTATGACTTCATTGTGTTTTCTTACCATGAAGGCAGGGCTAGAGTGTGGACTTATTGTTTCTTCAATAAGGTTTATATCCAATAATTTTTGATTTGTTTATCAAATTCATTTATATCATTTCTGGTATAGATCATTTGTTTTACTCTTATAATGACATTGGGATCTCTTAGTCTGAGATTACAATACCTTGGACTTTTATTCCATAATTTTAGTGGGTTCTCACTAAAATTATCATTTAATATAGTATAAAGCCAATGAGTTTCTTCAAGGGCTTTGATAAAAGGAGTTATATCCCCTTTCTTAGTAGGACGAAAATCTCTTTTGCACTTATATTTATGTTGTTGTAGTAAAGGGATTTTTACTACATCTTTGTTGAGGGTTAGATTTATAGTTCCCTCATCAATACTTATAGGCAAATATTCTGAGATAAAATTGTTGCCTAATATAAAATCTCCATGCATTTCTGGAAAGCATAAGATTTTTGGAATAATGAATTTCTTTTCGTTAAACCATATAGCCACTTTTTTGGCTTTTAAATCAATGAAATTCTGTGTCCCATTGATGCCTGTTACAGCAATAGGGTTTTTCATTTTTATCCATTTTTCAGGAGGGAGATTTTATATTAGGATGTAATCCACCTCCTAGAAATTCCATTGGTTATAAAATCAACTAGATAGCCCCATAGGATACAGTGTTCGTAGGCCCCTTTTTGATCATTTTGACTTGTAGGATAACCCGTAGAGTCCTCTACACCGGGCAAACCCTCGAACGATTCGCTTTGCAGCACGGAAGTGTCCAGGGAAACTGGGTTTTAAGTGCGGCCGCCCAGTAAAACGGGTTTGTGCTGTCCCCAGTGTTGTACCGGCCGATCGTTTCGTCGTAGTAGCCTTGTGGCTAATCTCTATGGGAAGCCTCTTGGCATCTTGTGATTAAAGTAGGAACACATATTTTGCAAAAGGCGATCACTCATATAAATTCCGTGATTTTTATCGCCCGCGGATTTCATTAAAATTTGACTACCCCTTTCATTAAATTTCAAGATAAATAATTGGTTATGTGCTAGTAAGGATTTTTCTTTCACTTGTGTGTGTCCAATTCCTTTTTTTGGTAGTCCGTTTTAGTGAATTCGTCCAAAGTCTTAGCGTCCAAATTTTCCCCCACCCTTTCTCTTCCAAAAAAAAAACTCAAAAAATATTTTCTTTCTTTCCATAACAAAAAAAAAACTCCAAAAATATTTTCTTTTCCAAAAAATCCAAAAAAACAAAAAGAATCCCTTTTTGCATGTCCACATGGAACCGAGTTAATCATCGATTAATTCGTTCCCGTAGTCTTTCTCCCGTCTCTTCCACATTAGGAGAACCAAGTGTTCCCCTTACTTCTTACATTCCACCGATCACTTTGAGTTGTCCCCGAGTTGACATCTCTAATCCCATCATTCATCCACCCACCATGGTTGAAGAGCGTGCCTTAAGGGAATTTTTTGAACCGATAACGGCCACCCCACCATCTTGCATAGTTCTTCCACCCACCCCGACGGATCAATTCGAAATTCGCCTGGCGACCATTTCCATGTTTCCCAATTTCCATGGTCTTGAGCGTGAGTCTACATACACTCACTTGCGAAAATTTCTCATGGTTTGCGCTACTTTCAAAAATCAAAACTTAGATGAAGAAAATGTTCGACTTCGCTTGTTTCCATTTTCTCTCCATGATAAAGCATCCATGTGGCTACATTCCTTGTCACCGGATTCTATCCATACATGGGAACCACTTGTGAAGAAGTTCATGTCCAAGTTTTATCTCATAAGTAAGACCAATGAGGTGCGCCAAGCCATTCAAGATTTTCGCCAAAAGCCCACCGAGCAATTTTGTGAAGCATGGGGTTGTTTTCAAGATTATATCAATAGTTGACCACATCATGGTCTCGAGAAGAGTCGCCTCGTCCATAGTTTTTACAATGGTCTCATTCCTTCCACTCGCACCAAGATTGAGTCCATGCACAAAGGCAAGTTCATGCACTTAACTCCCACTGGCGCCTACAATTTTCTCCTTAAACTAGGCGATGACTCCCAAGATTGGGAGGGCACCAATGAATTTTCGAGATCCGATCCACCACGAGTAGGTAGCACTTATGAGGTTAAAAATGATCCCGATTTGAAATCCTTGCTCCAAGGCTTAAACACTTTGACTAAGACTATTTATGCTCTCAGTTGTTCTCTTTCTAAACAAGTGATGAATGTCAACGAGTCTAGTCCTTCTTGTCGTATCTGTTTAAGTCATGATCATTTATCTCATTTGTTCCCCCTTATTCAAGATGATCCCGAACCCACTCTAGCCCAAGCATGTGCCTTTAATACCACTCGGAAACCCACACCACCGTCGTTTACTTACAATCCGAATAATAGGAACCATCCCTATTTGTCTTATAAGTACGATAATCACCTTTCTCCATCACAACCATAAAAGCATGTTGGTGGTCCACCAGGGTTTCACCAAAACCCGCAAAGGCAACATCGCCCTCTTATCCAACACCACCATGCTCCTTACCACCAATAAAACCATCCATCATCCTCTGTCCCCCAAGGAGGACCGTCCCACCCCAATCATCAAATTGTCCCTGTCCCACCTCTGTCCTACGAGTATTCACAGCCGCTTAGTTATAATCGAGAGTTGGTATCCCAACCCCCTTATGCCCCTCCACCTCAATCATCCACCTCCTCTATCGAGAATCTTCTCACTCAATTTATCTCGACTCATCAACAAACCACGCAAGCACAGACTCACGCCATCCAAAGGCTTGAGCAAAGTCTTAATCAGTTTGAGTCCGAGCGAGAGAAAGGTCATTTTCCGAGTCAACCCATTCCTAAACCTAAGGGGAATGGAAAGGAGTCGGCTTATGAGGTTGGATCCCCTTCCACTCCACCCACATACCAAGCGGACATGAAAGCGGTGAGTAGTCTACGATCCGATAAGCAGGTTGACAACAGTATTGTCGATCCCTGTGAGTTTCCAATCCCACCCACCCAGAATTGCCCATTAGAACCACTCCCTAAGGTCCCACCATCCCATAAATCCACCGACAAGAATGCCTCTAACCCTACTGAGGCCACCACTGCTTTTATCCCTAAAGCCCCCTTCCCTCATAGATTGGCCCCAACAAAGAAAGCTCAACAATATGATGAGATCAAGCAAGTTTTTCAGAATGTTCACATAAACATTCCATTCCTCACCGCGATCCAACAAGTTCCTTCTTATGCAAAATTCTTGAAGGACTTATGCAATGTCAAGCGATGGACGAATGTTCCTCGTGATGCCTTTTTCACTGAACAAGCGACGTCCCTAATCCATGAGAATGGTATTGTGAAATATAAAGACCCTGGTCGTCCCACTGTCTCTTGCATGTTAGGAGATAAGTTCACTACTCGTGCTTTGCTTGATCTTGGAGCTAGTGTTAATTTTCTACCTTACTCTCTCTAACTTGAGTTAGGTTTACAAAACATGAAACCTACACGGGTTACTCTTCAACTTGTAGATCATTCTGTGAAAGTGCCTAAAGGAATCATTGAAGATGTTTTGGTGAAAGTGTCTGACTTTTACTAACCTATGGATTTCATCATCTTAGACATTCCTTCTCCCGACCCAACCAATATTCCTATCACTTTTGGGTCTCCCCTTTTTGGCAACTGCCAACGCCAACATCAATTGTCGAGATGGGTCAATGAATCTTTCTTTTGGCAACATGACCGTCGAAGTCAATATTTTCCACCTCATGCAACAACCGGTCGATGTTGATTCCATTGATGAGGTATGCATGATTGACTCCTTAGTCCAAGAGATGTTGGATACTACATACCTAGAAGATCCTATCCACCAATGTTTGGCTCACTTTGGGTCCGACTTTGATATTGATTATTCCATCTCTGAGGTCAATGCCTTGTTAGATTCTACACCACTGCTGGACACTTCTACTTTGGTTCCTCCATTTGAGCTTCTCCTTGTCGATACTCATCTTTCTATGGTTGACCCAGTCAACCCCTGTCCTGATATTCTCCCGGACTCTGTTTCTGCATCTGAGTCTGATGCCTCTCCTGAGCCACCACCTAGTTTGGAGCTTAAGCCATTACCTGCTGAGTTAAAATCTACCTTCTTAGTCCCAAACCAACATCACCCCGTCATTATTGCTTTTGACTTGACACCGGATCAAGAAGAGCAATTGGTCCACACTCTCACTCAACATAGCAATGCTTTAGGTTGGACTATTTCTGACATTCAAGGTGTCAGTCCCAATGTCTGTAGCCATCGCATTCATTTAGAGGAAAATGCCAAGACTTCTCGTGAGCCACAACGTCGACTCAATCCGGCAATAAAAGAGGTCGTTCGAGCTAAAATTTTAAAATTGCTTGATGCTGGTATTATCTACCCCATTTCAGATAGCCAATGGGTCAGTCCCATTCATGTGGTGCCTAAAAAGTCTGGAGTCACTGTTGTCAAAAATAGTGACGATGAGCATGTGCCTACCTGCATACAAACCGGTTAGCGTGTTTGTATTGATTATTGAAAGCTCAATGCTGTCACTCGTAAAGACCACTTCCCTCTCCCATACATTGACCAAATGCTTGAACGTTTGGCGGGCCATGCTTACTACTGCTTCCTTGATGGATATTCAGGGTACAACCAAATACCCATTGCCCCTAAAGACCAAGAAAAAACTACCTTTACCTGTCCATTTGGCACATTTGCGTACTCTCGTATGCCCTTTGGCCTTTGCAATGCACCTGCGACTTTTCAAAGGTGTATGACTAGTATTTTCAGTGACATGGTAGAGCGTTTTCTCGAAGTCTTTAGGGACGATTTTTCTGTGTTTGGTTCCTCCTTTGAATAGTGCCTATCTCACCTCACTATGGTCCTTCAGCGTTTTCAAGCAAAGAAGTTAGTCCTCAATTGGGAAAAATGCCATTTTATGGTAAAAAAGGGTATTGTTTTAGGTCACGTTGTCTCCAACTCCGGTATTGAGGTCGATAAAGCAAAAGCCAACTTGATTTCCTCACTCCCCATTCCTAAGTCTGTTAAGGACATTCGCTCCTTCTTCGGATATGTGGGCTTCTACCGACGCTTCATTAAGGACTTTTCTAGAACCGCACGACCTTTGATAACCCTTTTTTCCAAAGATGTCCCATTTGTCTTTGATAAAGCATGTGTTTCGCCCTTGAGCGCCTAGAATTTGACCTCACTTCTACTCCTATCATGCAACCTCCCAATTGGTCTCTCCCCTTTGAGCTCATGTGTGATGCTTCTGATTTTTCACTTGGTGCCGTGCTTGGCCAGAAAGTAGGCAAGCGCCCACATGTCATCTCTTATGCTAGCAAAACCCTTCATGATGCTCAACTTCATTACACAACCATCGAAAAGGAGTTGTTAGCGGTTGTGTTTGCTCTTGATAAATTTTGCTCATATTTCATAGGTTCCCCTATCATCGTGTATATTGACCATACTGCTCTTAAGCACCTTCTTCATAAGAAGGATTCTAAACCACGATTGATACGATGGATTCTCTTACTCTAAGAGTTTAACCTTAAAATTCGCGATAAGAAAGGTTGTGATAATGTTGTTGCTGACTATCTCTCTTGCATTACTGTCACATCTGACTGTGATCATATTCCCATTTCTGAGTCATTTCTCGATGAACAACTTTTTTCCATCTCCACTTCGCCTTGGTATGCTGATATTGTTAACTTTCTTGTTACCAAGCAACTTCTAATCATTGGTCGAAACATTATCGCTCTAAATTCATGGCGAATGTGAAGTTTTACTCTTGGGATGACCCGTTTCTCTATAAGTATTGCCCCGATCAAGTCATTCGGCGTTGTGTTCCCGAGTGTGAATAACTCAGTATTCTGTCCTTTTGCCACAATAGTGCTTGTGGAGGCCACTTTGGTTCTAAGAAAACTGCTGCCAAAATTTTGCAAAGTGGTTTCTATTTTCCTACCCGTTTTCGCGATGCCCATCAATATTCCCAGGCTTGTTCTAATTGCCAACATTCTGGGCGTCTCTCTCGTCGTCATATGATGCCTTTCACACTCATCCTCATTGTTGAAATTTTTTATGTGTGGGGTATAGATTTCATGGGACCATTTCCCTCCTCTCATGGTTTTCAGTATATTCTAGTTGTTATTGACTATGTTTCCAAATGGATCGAAGCAATTGCCTATCGCACCAATGACCATTGAGTTGTGGTCCAATTTCTCAAAGAGCATGTCTTCACGAGTTTTGGAACCCCCAAAGCTATCATTAGTAATGGAAGTAAAAAATTTTATAATCGAGTCTTTGAACACCTTATCAAAAAGTATGGTGTTACCCATAAGGTTGGTCTCTCTTACCAGCCACAGACGAGTGGTCTAGTTGAGGTATCCAACCGCAAGATCAAGCAAATTCTTAAAAAAGCCGTCAATACTAATAGGAAAGATTGGTACTTACGCTTGCACGATGCATTGTGGGAATATCGTACTGCTTACAAGACTCCAATTGGCATGTCTCCTTATCGCTTAATCTTCAGCAAGCCTTGTCACCTTCCTGTCGAGCTTGAACATCATGCTTATTGGGCCGTAAAAGCCCTTAATTTCGACATTGATGAGGCGGGTGTCCATAGGAAGCTGCAGCTTAATGAATTGGAGGAATTCCGAATTGATGCCTGTGATTTGTCCAAGAAGTATAAGGATAAGATGAAGTGGCTCCATGACCAAAGTATCATGCGCAAAGAATTCCACCCTGGTCAAAAAGTTTTGTTGTATAATTCTCGATTGCATCTCTTTCCCGGGAAATTAAAAACTAGGTGGTCTGGGCCCTTCATTGTTGAGTCAGTTACCCCTTATGGTGCCATCACCGTGTAAAATCCCAAGGATGGTAGCCTCATTCAGGTCAATGGTCAACACTTGAAGCCCTTCTTGGAGCTAGGCTCCACTCATAGAACAGATTGACCTTGTTGACCCCATTTACGAAGACTAACCGTTCAGTCTTATTTTGGGGTGATTCTTATCGCCCGATTTTTCCACCTCGTTCTCTCCTTATTTATCATCTTTTTTTGGGTGAGTTACCATCGGTCTGGTTGAAGACATTAAACTTAGCGCTACCGGGAGGCAACCCGATTTTTCTGAGTATGAGTCTTATCCTGTTTGGGGGTGGTGTTTCACATCACCCTATGCTTTACCATGTTATAGACTTGTACACATTTTTTTCTCTTATCATTTATTCAGGTTTATTATTGGTGCTATCTGTCCACTTCATTAGTGGTTCATTCTGGTAATCTCTCTCCTACCTTATGCTCTCAATTTTAAAAATCATTTTACCTAACATCGAGGACGATGTTCCTTTTTCTTTGGGGGTGGGGAATTTTATCAAAATCGTACCTCTTTTGAAAAAAAAAATGATTTTTGAACCTGATTTTTAAAATTTCGTGCAGTTTCTTTCATCTCACTCATTGATGTGAATTTTCAATAATCCATCTTTTTAAGTCTAGAAATCAAGCTAGAGAATTTTTTTCTAAATAGCTTATGTAATACGTAACAAGGCATATTGCACTATGAATTTCTAGGCTCAATAAAATTTGCGCACTTATCACGTCAATACGGTTTAGAGTTGAGGAGTACTATAATTCTAAAGAGAACCTTAAGGATCACTAATAGAGACTTTAGCTTGTGAGATTTGTGCCTTTCACCCTTTCATAGTGTTTTACGCAATCACCAAATCACAAGTTGATTCAACTTCCTTTGGGTCCGCACTAAATTGTTGTATGATCTCATTATCCTTCATTAAAATTTTGGCTTGATCACTGAGAACGACATCACTTTCGAGTTGTAAGAAACACGTGTCTTGAAATTTGTCCCGAATACTAGATTTTCATCCATACACTTATCGCTTTTCCATACACCATTTACCATTCACTTCACCCATTATATTCCCATGCTCTTCCATATTCCCACATATTTCCCCACACTGTCACCTATCATCTCCATATCATCTTCCATCATTTCAAATAAAAGAGTATTGATTCCAAATGTAAATGTCTTCATTGTTGGTTTGAAAAGTGAGAGAGAAAAAAAAAAGAGAAAATAGAAAATATAGAAAAAAGAAAAAAATAATAATAGCAACAATAGCAAAAGGAAAAGAAAAATCGAAAAAAGAGAGAGAAGAAAAGAATTAAAAGAGAGTTGTAGTTAATTTTTATGTAATAAAGACAATTGTGCCTAAAGTGTATACACTCTTCTCACACATCCATCACGCATTCATCCATCATCCTTCATATCACTATCACCATCCCAGCTTATCCCTCATGCCATCCTCCCCCATCCCACATCATCATATCCTTCCCATCTCATTTCCCCCCACCCATTATCATCCATATTCTCCCTAGGTGTTCGGGCAAATGATAGTCAATGTGGTGAATAACTCGACATTCTCACTATAGTGGTTAGCATTCTTTCATGAGATCATTTTTCTTTCTAATTGTTCGTTCTTTCTTATGTGTGTGTGAGACGTTTGAACTTGCTTACATTTACTCCCATCCTCACACACAAAAGTGATACACTAACCCAAATCTCGAGAGTTCGTTTGAGAGAGAGATATCCGTGAGATTTTAAGTTGAAGCGTTGATTTCGAAAAGGCAATCTAGGAATTACTCTTGTGATACTCGACCCATTTTGACTGATTCACACTACACACGTTGAGTTCTATGAAGGATGTGCCTTGAGTATTTACTTAGCTAACATTTTCCACATTCTACCTTGTATTTCTGAAAATATTTTCTCATGTGATGGATTGTGCGACTATTCTATGTCTAATAAGAGATTGACTGCCTTTCAATAAATTTTTGCAAATAAGAATTTTGTGTGTATATTCCCTGCAAACCCTCACAAGACACAACTCGTCCTGTAGGGTAACTTATAGGTTTAAAGGTTTGTTGCACATGCTAAGTGCAATCGCAAGTGCCCGCGAAAGTGGTACACTTTTGGTTACTTATCTTTCTCTTTCTCCCTATCTTATTGCTCGAGGACTAGCAATGCTCTGTTTGGGGGTGGTGTGATAAGCACCCAAAACTGGACATTTTATACCCCGAATAGATGTATTTTAGTTGCTAATTCTAGGCAATTTGGGTCTTATGCGCTTTATTATTCAATATGCAAGCTTAATTGCAGTTGCGGTGTCAAAAGCTATATTTCCAGGCAATATGCAGTTAAATTGGAGTTAATTCCCTTATCCCGTAAACCTAGCCTAGCCTAAACTTACCCCAAAGCCCGTGTGTGTTTGTTTGTATCCTTTTTAATATTTTTTAGATTTTTAGTTTGAGTCATTTTTATTTTTAGGATTTATTTTAGATTCATTTATAATTTTCTAGCTTTTATTTTATTTTATTAGTATAATTTTATTTTGATTTTTATTCTATTAGTTTTTAGTTTTAGTTTTAGTTTTAGTTTTATTTTATTTTATTAGGATTATAATTTTTAGGATATCATATATTTTTAGTGTTATTAGATTTTGCATTTTCTTTTTAGATTTTTAATTTTAGGTTTTATTAGATTTTATTTTTATTTTTATTTTTATTTTTATTTTTATTTTTATTTTTATTTTTATTTTTATTTCTTTTTAGTTTCAATTTTTGTTTGATTCTTTGTTCTATTTTCAATAGTATTTTATTTTATTAGGTTTTTATTTTATTTTATTAATTTTATTTTTTTATTTTGTTTATTAGTTAGTTTTATTTTAAGGGTCCAAGTTATACACACACATACACCCTAAATACCATATACTCAACACACCTAAATACACCCTCACCCATACCACACCCTCATCCTCATCATATTTCCCATACACCTCACACACACACAATCACCCCCATCCATTCTCTTCCCTAACAACTCACTCTCTCTCCTCTCTCCTCCATAACCAAACTACTCACCCTCTCTCACATCCATCATCATCCAAACACCACCTAACTTAAACCAATCTCTCTCCTCAAAACCAACACCAAACAAAAACCCTTCGGTCCTCCATATCCGACAGAAACCCCTGCCTGTCAGCCCCTTTCCAGTGATGACCTGCTCCGTTCTGACTTCATCTCAGTCCCGCGGCGATGTCCGACCCAATCCCGCTCGCCGGCGACCCTATATGCCCCAACACCAACCTGAAAGCCCCCTTTCCGCCGACGAGACCAACTCCGGTCTCTCTCTCTCTCTCTTCACCTCCGGTGACCACTGTCGGCACCATCGCCATCACAAACCCCCTACTCCGCAGAAACTGCAACCCCCATCTACCACCTACCCGACCCATTTTTATCCAACCTTATCCCTCCACGGAAACCAAACCAAAGACCCATTTCACCCATTTCCCCTCTTCTTCAAAGCCACGAATTACTTCTTCCTGCCAAAGTCACCAAACAAAACAAAAAAAAAAACTAAAATGCCACATGTGCCTAATAACCTATTTTGTCCCAATACCCATTATACCCCAACTAACCACTCAAAACCAATTTCCAAAATTACCCCTCACCATATCAGATTTTTATTCTCATTCACATGACCTCACACCCAAACCACATGCACCATCTATTAATTCCTAGACTAACCCTTACCACACCTTATCCAACCTCTTGCACCTTAATTCTTCCAAAAATACCCCCATGCTCCATGTGCCTACTATATATTGAAGATGAAGACCCCATAGGAATGTAGCTTTTTAGAGAGAAGACTAGAGAGAGAAGGATAGAAAAATTAGTGAATTCTAGAGAGAAAAATTAGTAGAGAAAAATTGTACACATTTGAGTGAATATTGGATTGAATATAAGTGCAATTGCTTCTCTCCTATATGTTGGTTTGAATCTCTTCTATCTTTCTCTTTAATTTTTTAGTAAGTTTTATTAGATTGTTAATAATTGAATTGTGACTATGGTTGGCTAATCACTCCATTCAAGGAGTGAAATGAAGCCCCATATAATTAATTGAATGCATTATTTAATCTAGTCTACTTTGTTTCATTTAGTTAATTTTTCTTTTCATCCCTAGTTGAGTTTATGCATTGAGAAATGGTAAACTATCCTTGAGAAAGGATTAAATTCTAATATACTCTTAATTTGTAGATTCAAACTAGAGATAGTTTGACCCACTAATTAGATTATATTAAATTTTATTATACTCATACATTGAAATTTTGTTTGATTTAAGATTTATTTTATGGATCTATTCTAGCGAGTGATTGATATAATACTTCTAAGTCAATTATTCAATTGAGTTGTGGGAATGAAAATTAGATTAACTAAATTATATTAGTTTTTTTTGTCAATTGATGAGAATTAATTGATAAGATGAATTAATATTTGGAAAATTAGTATACTAGAATAATTAATACATTTAATTGATAAAGTGGTGGTTAATTTTCATTCCTTGAATATTTCTAAAATTTAAGTTCATCTCAATTGTTATTACTTAGTTCTTATTTGGCATACTAGTTAGTTTGTTAATTTCATCTCTTATATTTGTTTAGAGTTAATTCACCTCACCTCACCTACTTGTTTTAATATTTGAAAAACATTAAAAAAAATAGAAAAACCCAAAAGGAAAAAAATAGTTATCAAGTGAATTATATTCATAATACTCTCATGTTTAGCATGTTCACACCTTAGATTAGGATTGACATCCTTACTTACCACTCTACAATTGAGTTTGATATATATTTGTAGGTAATTGAGGATTTTGACTAACTTGGCTTTCAACAACGACAAATATACACAAAAATCTTAGATTTCAATAACGTTATGTAGTATATGTTTATGTGTTTTTCCGCGATAGCGGGAATTTATTATCTTTCATTCGCGGTGAAGAGCGGGTGTTAGTATTTTGAGTTTACATCAGATTGGTGTTGCTCGTTTTGTGTGTGTTATACGAGTATGGTGTTAATTTGAGTATTGTATGATATTCATTGTTCGAAGCGATAGCAGGCTAATGATGGCAAGACTATCATGCCCGCGACTCTAGGGTGGAGCAGGTTGTTGTTGCGACATCTCACCTGGATACAGGTTGAGTTCACCTTTGTTATTATGGGTAGGTGAAACTTTGGTGAGCAGATGTTTCTTTATCATGATACGAGTGCGTGGCAACCTTATAGATATGATTTAAGGTATGCAGGGTTAATTGTTGAGCTGTGAGTTTAAGCTCATTATTGGTTGCGCAGGGACTGAGTGTTAGTGCGAGCGCTTAGTGGTGTGGCTCCTAGACATAGATAAGAGTTCATACCACATTTTGTTAAAAGATGGGATAGGTCCCGGTTGTATATTTGAAGCTAACAAACCTCCACGACCGACAAAGTTAAGTAGTAGTGTATTGGAGGGATTCCTTGTTTGAATCTCGCTTTGCGAGACGCTCCACGCATGAACCTTAATGACGTCAGGAGTGGAGAGATGTTATAGGATGCAAGGATGTTGGTTTTGTCAATAAGTCACATAGGGTGGAGGAAACAATATAGACTATGAACCGTATGATGATGGTATGATTATGGGAATATTGTGCTATGGAGAAGCACTAAAATGGTTCTCTCACCGCAAGTAGATGGGTGAAGCACGAGTTGGAGAAACTGATTTGAGGCTTATAGCCGGGCCTTAATGAAAATGCAAATTTTGGAGGAAGTATGTTTGGGGTATGATGTTCGTAACGTTTTTGCAGAGAATTAGCGCCTCGATTAGTTAGATTTTCCTTTTCGCCTAGGTAAAAGGATAGAATAGTATAAAAGCATTAATAGGTTAGCGAGGTACGATTTAGGATGTCCCACTGGTGTGTCTTAGGCCGTTATATCTCGATGACCGACTATGCGAGGGAGTAGTGTAACGGAAGGGTTCCTTATCTGGGTTTCGCTTTGCAGACGTCCCACGCATGAAACTGAGCAAATGTCGAGAGTTGAGAAAGGTCGTGGGCACCAGGAACACAATTTAGGATAGTATTATTTCACGTAGGTAGGAACGCTTCGATCTTAGAATTATTGGGCGGTAGGGCCAGTGGAGGTAGTGGCGCCGATATAGAAATATTGGTTGATTAACCTTGAGAAAGATGAGATTTTGCGGGTTGGGAAAACCCATGTATGAGTATTACGCCGAGGAAATAGGGTCCATTATTTAGAGAGTGTGTACGTGTCGGACGTTTGTGATAGTTGTGCGGAGAGGCACGGGTAAAAAAAAGGTGTATGGGCACCTTAGTAAGTTGGTTTTATATACCGCCTGAGATAGAAGGAATGTAGTATATAGAGTTGAAGATTATGTCGAGATGGCAGTATAGTATAGTATAAACCTTACTAGATGTGAGTGCTGAATGAGTATACGGTTAATAGGTTGGCTTAGTACCATTCCACTTTGAGTCATTAGAATGTGGAGTGATTCACGATCCTAGGTTAGTGTTGGTAGTATCGGTTATATCTAAATTTTGAGGGCAAAATTTCGTTATAAGGGGGGGAGTATGTAACACCCCGCACTTTTGGGGATAAGTAAAATTCATAAGTAAGTGTAATTTGGAAAATTAAGACGTTATCGTGAATAGTAATTTTTGGAGTTTTCAAGGATTAGGTGATTTACGATGGGTGTTATATTTACTTTTGGGATTTAGTAAATAAGTCAGAGTATTTCAATTATATGTCGTTGCTAGGTAAAGCGACAGGGGAGAATATTTTAATGGAAAAATCCACATTGAGATATATTGGGTTAAATTAGTGAATTGTGGTCAAGTACCTCGGATGGAGATTTCGAGTGTGCGGTTGGTTTCGGAATGGCCGAGATGGTCAGAATAGAGTATTCGGAAGTAGTGTTTGGATTTCGGAAATTTTTGGATTAAAAAGGACTCGCAATTGAGTAAACGAGTCATTTTTGGGTCTAAGTGATAAACCCTTAATTCTCTCATATTTAAGGCAAGAAAGAGTGGGAGAAAGGAAAGAAGATAGAGAAAAGAAAGAGGAGAGGAAAAGAAGAGAGAAAAAGAGGAAGAAAAGGGAGGTTCCGGCCAAACTCCGCGGGATTCGACTTGAGGTCGTCGAATTTTACCCACGAGGCAAGTGTTTACTTGCTTTATTTCTTTTTTAGCATCAATCTCATATCATAGTTGGTAATAACAAATTATATGATTTTTGTATTGGGTTTTCATGAATCAAACGGGTTTTTCGGAAGTTTAACGGGTAAACCCCAAAAAATATTAAATTGGAGAAACTTAGAAATTCATAGAAACTAATGGTTGATTTTTGGTTCTAGGATGATTAGAACCCTTTTTATGTGTGTAAGTACAGTTGGTTGTGAGTAAATGAGGTTGGGAGAATAAATAAAAAGCTTAGAGGTATATTAATGGAGGTTTGGGATTTTTGGAGAAGATGGTGAATAGTGGCCAACGTCACTTTCGAATCGATTTAGCTTTTGGTTAAAGAATAACATTTGGATATATTTTCGATACGGTCGCGTGAGCGCCAACCGCTTATTTTTCTAATTTTTTTTGGATTTATAATGATTTTTCTACGGAAGGCTATCCGAGATCGAAATCGTTATTTAGAAATCAAACTTGACATTGGGAGAAAAGATATTTATGTGTTAGTTAGAAATCAGTGTTAGGATGATTATAGAGTTGGTGGTTGAGATTAGAAACCATACAAATGGAGGTTGAGTTAATATTTGGGTATTTTGGAGATTAAAAAGTCGTCCAAACAGTTCCCCTCGAACAGGCCGAATCGATTCGGGTCTAGGCCAAATCGATTCACCTAAGGGGATCTGTAAGGATGCCTTGGGCCGAATTGATTCAGATTTAGACCGAATCGATTCGCCTTTAAGGACCTTCTTGCAGAACACTTTCCTAATCGATTCGGATTGGGGGCCGAATCGATTCACCCACCCGAATCGATTCGCAATAAGGGCGAATCGATTTGCTTTGGCCAGATTTGTTAGTTTTCTTCCCTTAAGAGTACGGGGAGTTAAATTACAATTTGGGGTTTTATATGTGGGATCCTAGTTATGATATCGGGATTCCTAATTGATGGTTTTGAGGGTAAGTAAACCTTTAGATGAAAGAGAAGACCTTAGATTAGTGTAGGGCATAATCTAGGGAACGGACCTAGTAAACGTTTGGGACGAACAACATTTGGGAGAGAGAGTTCTTCTACCATCGAGCATAGATATTTACGTTATTTGAATGTATGTGAGTTGAATACATCTGAGTAAATCCTAGGACGCGATTACGAGGGATTTGTATCTTCGGGATTAGATATGTGTAAATCCTTAAACGCGAATAACGTACAAGTTAATTATCAAGTGAGGGAATACTTTTGAGTTTAGTATCGTGAGTGTGCGAATACTTAAATGATAATATTAGTGAGAATCTTTGGGATTATTGTCCATCGTTATGCATGATTGACAATTATGGTTGTTTATATTTGAGGAACGATGTAGAATATATATACGATGTTATTAAAGTATATATATAATATGATACGGATATGTATATATATTTATATCTATGTGTGGATGGTATATATATATATGTGTGAAACATACCCCCTCTAATGCTATCATGGGAAGTTACGCGATGTGGGTGAGGCCCCTGGCTTGAGGAGCAGGGAGCGTATAGTCCCCAGGTCATAGCGTCCATTGTTATATTGTGTGATTTTTTATTAGGGGTGAGACGTGGTGGGTATGTTTCGTCTCATTTTCGGGGAGGAACTATGACCGCTTCCCAGACGTTGTGATTTATGACCGCGATATCGGTGATATTGAGTCCGACCGCTGGTCCCTAGGATGGTATGTGAGTGATGCCCTGGAAGATGATAGCATTGAGAGATCGCATCCTCGAGTTATAGCTCGTTGGGATGGTTATATTACTGGTGTGTATAGTATATTGCTTGTCATGAGAACAATATATTATATATCTCTATTAGAGTAACGAGATAAATGAAAAAGAATTAATTCTCATTCCGGGAGATTATATCCGGACGTGTATAATGATATGCATATAAAAGTAAGTATGATAATGTATATAATTAGATGAGTATACCTATATAAGTTGTGTACTGAGGGTCTAATGGATCTCGACGAACAACCCGCCCAAGTAGTAGTGTATCAGGGGGGTTCCTTGTTTGGATTTCGCTTCGCGAGACACCCCACGCACGAATTTAGCGCAGTGTTGGGAATGGAGAGAAGTTTAAATCTTAGTACCCGGTTTACTTAGGACCCGATGGTTTTGGGCTAAAGGATTAGTTAGGCAGAGTGGCTTAACTAGGATGTTTATAAGGATACGCTAGGAGTGCACTATTAGAAGAGAGGTAAGGGGTATCTCATGGGAGTGCGATACCAATTTAAATATGAGATAAAACATATTTTTCTAAATAAAGAATTTATGTACTTGCAAAATATTTTCACAACTCGAGCTCTGAACCGTTTTTATATTTTCCCTCTTGCTATATATTATATATATATGGGTGTCCAGACATAGGGACGCCTAGATGATGATTCCTTCCAGTCAGACGTGTGTTGCGGCAGCTGTGGATGCATACAGGTTTTCTATAGACGCTTCTATCCTTTTAATCTAGATAGGAGGTCTTGTATAAACATTCAGGCTAATAATCCAACTGATTTTATTTATTCTTTTATCGCCTTTCTATGCGGAATTCAATTGGGTTGTATTATTGTTACTGAGCATTCGGTTATTTTATTTCTTTTTAGTTCCATTTATATAAACTGTGTGAATATTTTATTTGTATAGTTTGTTTAAAAAGACCAGTTAAATAAAATTTTTAACGCCAGCCTATTAGGTTATTAGTAATTAATTTGGTTTTCGACAGTGATGTTAAGAATGATCCATATGCGACTCCTGTTTTAATTTGGTACAGGAGTGATAGTCCGGTATTTTATTAGGCAGGGTGTCACATCCTACTCCCCCATTCATACTTCAAATCCTTCATATGATTTGGAGCCCAGCCTGCGGATATTAGTTTTTTTACCCTATTTTTTTTTATTTTTCTCCACTTGGACCAATTTTTTCTCCTTTACTTCATTCTCCCAAAAATTATTCCACTACTCCACTAACATTTCAACATTGGGAGGCACTCTATCTTTCAAAGTCAAAATATTGGAGCTCGCTGCCTCCTTCGGGAAATGTTTCTTTCAAAGGTTTTTCTTGTATGTCCTCAATGATTTAGCAACCTGAGAAAGAACCATATTCTTGGAACGATCGGGAAATGAGAACGCTTGCAGAATTGATCATATACGTCATATTTGATGGCTTGATCAATAAAGTTCCAATTGTTTGGTCCATCGACTCCCACGTTCATTTTTTCCCAAACACTGGGAAAGTCATTACTACCACTCGTCGGGTTATTCTCGATAAGGGAGAATCCAATGGTTCATAAATGACCCAGTTATTAATACATGATAAATCATAAACGACACAGTTATTAATGTGCACACATGTTTGCGATTCATATTTAAAGTAATGAAGTAAAGAATTAAAGAATTGCTAAAATTTGTTGATAATTTATATGTTTAGCATTGCCAAAATAATTAATTTATATATTTTTAGCATTACCAATAATTTCACCAATAATATACCTAAAAAAATATCAAGTTAACTAATGTATTTGTTTAGTATTGTAAAATGAAAGCAAAACAAATCAAATACACACACAAACACACATACATGCACATACATATCTAGTTTGAAACAAAACAAATCAAATACACCCACAAACACACATACACGCACATACATATCTAGTTTGAAACAAAACAAATCAAGTACACACACATATACCCAAAATAAAATTTTCTAAATACCCAATATCCTATATCTAGTTTGAAACATGTCAAATACACACACATATACATCCCCTTTTCTTAAAAAATAACTATGTATGTCCACTTTTCTTAAAAATGTATATTATTACAGTCCAAATGCCAAAACAATGAATATCTACCTTAAACCAATACAAAATGTGCCATGCACAAACACCCAATAATAGTAAACCCCCAAGTCCTAATAACAAAAAACACCAGAAGTCTCAAAATAAATAAACAACCTGATAGGAAATTAATATGATATTCTTCCTTAGAATTAGTCTCGAAACCCTATAACAATTAAGTAATGAAGGTAACCAATCTAGTTAATCAAGAAACTTGCCTGGTAAGAATTAAAAATTACAAAACTGACCATGTATTTTTGAAAAGTCCTAAATAAAATTATAGAAAAGGATACGACCCTAATCCTAACTTCACCAAACCCTATAAATAAATAAAAACTAATCATAAGTCCTTGAACCTCACAAAAATCTAATTTAAGGACTCAAATGCATTTTTTATAAAGTTCACATGTCACTCGGGCATTTCATTGAACACTTAGGGTGCACAGTTAGAAAATGGCTATGGTGGCGCATTTAGTTTGAAGGAAGCCCAAAGTTTTGTTTAATAATACTATTCACCATTTTCAACGGACCACAACATCAATTATACATGAAAAAATTCAGTGGTAGCAATGTTAAATGGGTGGGGAATTTAGGTGAAAAAATGACATGAAAAATTAGGTACGAAATTTTGTCCATCACTTGGTGTGCAAGCTTGAAAAATGACTATGTGAAAACAATTTATTGAAAGCGAACCCAAATTTTCGTGGAATAAAACAAATACATATACCAAACAACCCAAACAGTAATTCAAGATAAATTCAGCCCAAACAACAATAACAATTTATGCTCGAACACCAAATATCAACTCCGCCCAATAATGACATGACAAATTAGGTCGGGAATTTTGTCCAACATTTGGTGTGCAACCTTGAAAAATGACTTTATGAAAAAAAAAACATTTGAAGCGCACCCAATTTTTTGTGCAATAAAAAAAATACATATATCAAACAGTCCAAACACTAATTCAAGATAAATTCAGCCCAAACACTAACACCAATTTATGCTCGAACACCAAATATCAACTTCGCCCAAACACCCATTGCCATTGAATATTGAAACACATCGGCTCCAAACCAGTAGAAAAAATGACCCGTCCAAACACTAATAAAAAAACCAATTGCAATTGAACAGAAATACTCATATACACACATACACACATAATGCAGGTGACCTACTTGAGCCGTGGTGGGTTTTAAGGGGTATTGGAATATACACACACATACACATAGATATACACACATACACACAGATATACACACATATAAATAAAAATACACATATACGCATAAATATATACAAAATACTAGGATTTTTTATTACTATTCAGTGAAACTGCCAAGAAATCACAAAAAGAAGAAAGGGTTGGGCACCGAAATCGATCGAGTGAAAAATACTAGGGGGGTGGGTTTTAGTATAAGGAACATAGTCACTGCCTAGAGTCGTGACCCACTACCGTGACCCATTAAAAATACTCCACGTCAGCTCGTGACACATCTAAGGAAGGGTATGGTCACAACCTCCAGTCATGACCCACACTTTGAGATAGTTACGGCCCCAAGCGGTGACCCATTATGTGTATGTGTGTTATGGCCTTGGTCATGCACATGGTCACTGACTACGGCCGTGACCCCTCCGTAACAAAGCTTGGAGGGAATTTTGACATCAAGATGGTCAAGCCATGGTCACAGTTATAGTCCGTGACCACTTACAAGAGCATCCATGGCCACATTGGGTCATAGATCTGGTCATCCCAAAGGTTGTGATGGTCACAACCAAAGGCTGTGGGCCCCAGATTGTGAGCATTTATAGGATTTGGTGTAGTGTTACAAGGTGTAAGAGAGAAAAGATATAGAAAGATCTTTTGTTTGCGCGGGTACCAAAAAAGATGTGCAAGTATCTAACTCGAAAAGTGACTTTCGGCACTTGTCAGATGTGCATCACCACAAGGTCACCACAACGAGTGATCGCATCGCTGCAGTGAACCTAAGGCGATCCACGTCGTGCATTTATTCACATTTTTTGAATGAGTCATAAGACAACCAGCGAGACAATGTCTCTACAGCGGGCTTTTGCGTCGCTGCGGCGAACCTGCAATGAGGATACAAGGCAAACTAAAGAAAAAATCTTTAAACAAAGGCGCGGTCTTAGAGACACTGTCGCTGCAGCGAACTGTCACATAGTTTCGGCAAAGGTCTCATGAGACAGACCTCAGTAGCCTTTATGAAATATAAATTGTAAGATTTTTCAAAAGTAGTTTTGCATCCCATAAACAAATACATAAATACATATAAACACACAAACACACACACAAAAAATATTTTCTTTAAGACGTCATGTACGAGTAAAATGTGTATGAGTCTACATGTCCATTTACCTTTCCTAATAGTGGTATAAAAGGATACGCACAATGATGAGGATGTTCGTTGAATGATTTACATGGTGCTTTGTCGGAACGTCCTAAAGGACAAGACTTGAAGTATATTTTGTGAAAATAATAAGACAATTTATTCCTATTGGGTCACATGAGTAAAATGCATACTCTTACACAACCCATGTTACCCTGTAAGATATATTCACCCAAAGCTACTGTAAATTTCTAACTGAATGTCTTTACATGTGTAACTCTTGTGCTGGATTCTAACATCCTCCTCTAGTTTCATGGCCACCAAAGGAGTTGTGGCTAATGAATTTTTAGAACTTCCATCATGCGGACAAGTGTGAGGCTCAATCAATCCATTATACTTCATAGTTGCCATTTACAATTCTTATACATACAATATTGTATATGTAATATTGTATATTAATGTAACCTTACTCAATCACCATCATTTCAAGCAAAGATAAACAAAAAAATTATGTAGTATTGCATAAGTTCTTGATTAGGCATAAATTCTTCTGAATTTTCCCCTTAATTTAGAGGCTTTTATTACCTCGGACAATGTAAAACGAGTTAATTTATCTTATATCATTGCTAATGTCTTCGTCTAACAAGTATCCCGAGTTTCGTGTATTTCTTATTGATTTTACACGTATTTAATACATGAAATAAAGAAAAAAAGCGGAAGAAGAAAGAGAGAAGAAAGAAGAAAAGTCAAAAGGGCAAAAGTGTAATTTCCACCAGGAATCCAATCAAGGACCCAAAATAAAAGTCGAAGATCTCGAGTCTACGAGTGCATAGGAAGAAACGACGTTCCAATCCGAGTTCCGGAGTAGAAGTTATGAAGATCCAAAGATGTGAGATAATCATGATAAATTGAAGAGATGTTGAAGAGAAATTGGGAAGAAAATCCGGATCGTTCCGGATGGCATAAAAAAAGGATCGATCCGGGTACTGCAAGTCACTGTATAAGGAAGAATTTACCGGATCGATCCAGTCCTCATAAAAAAGGATCGATCCGGCCCCCCCAAGTTCACTGAATAAGAGCACATATAACGGATCGATCTGGTTGAAATAAAAAACGAATCGATCTGGTCATCAGGCAGATTGATCGGAAATGATTACCCGAATCGATCCGGGGTTCAAGATTTGAGATTATCTTCTTCAATATTGAGTTTTGTATGACTCCAACTCTTGTAATTTTCATAGTGTTTATATTTCAAAGTCCTCCAAGACATTAAGGGGGCTTCTAATTAGTTTTTAGGAAAGCTTTTTAATTAGTTTTGAAGAGAGAGCAATAAAAACCCTAGGTTTCATTTAGAGTTGATTCAAGCTTTTGCAATTCGTTCCAAGTCTTGCTTTAATAATTGCTTTAGTTAATTGATTATTTAACAATTTCATTTTTCGTAATTCTAAGTTATTAGTTAAGATGTCTTCTTTTATTAAAGTTATGAATTCTCCTTATTTTACTTTGTCCGACTAATTTTCTAAGGGTTGGGATGCATTAATCCAACCCGATATTCTTTATGAATGCGTAAAATTTAATTTTGAATTAAATAACTGATTTAATCGTGTTATGTGGTAATCACAACCGTTGTAGGGCTTTTGATCTCGTTTGCCCTAGGTAACCGGGATGCTTAAGAGTGCAACGCGCGTGTAGCTACGATGACACTGCTTTACTCGTCTCTTAATTATGTATGATGCGGTCTACGATCCCTCATATATGTAATGCTTGGGAGTACTAAAGATTAGGTTACTCAGATATTTCAATTCCGAATTAGGTTTCAACATTGATAAATAAACTAGGGTTGGAGGAGTGTATCCTGACTCATTTTTCTCACTTGCACTTTTCACTACAGTTTTAAATTCTCTTTAGTAGGTCAAAAATCTTTTCATTTATTTTTAAATTTGGTAGGTAATTTTCTTATTATTTCTTCTTGTAGTTAGTTAATCTCCCATAATCACCTTTTCGTTCTTTTTAGAGTCGAGTTAGGGTTCTCAATCTTTCCAATGTCGTCACGAATTCATTCGTCCTTTTTCCTTAGGGAGACGATCCTGACTTACCGGGTTTATTACTAATGCGATAGGCTTGCACTTGAGCCTATATCATCACGAACACTAGATACACATTTGTGGTTGTGTCAGTTCTTATAAAGTCTCTGAACTTGAGTATGGTGTCAAACTCCATCCCATTCTCAATTGTAGGAAGCTGCATTGTTGGAACATTATTCTCCTCATTATCCACTTCCATGCACACATTGTTAATTTGTTGAACAAACTCATCATGCTGTCCATCTCCCATTTGTTGTTTATGCTCACCCTTTGAATAAGTCTCCACACTATGATATAACTCAATTGCATCTACTCCTTCAAACTATGAATCCCCATTCACATTCTCCCTATCACTAGGTTGCCCTACCCATCAACCTGGATTCTCTTTGCCTCTGTTTGACTTGTGTTGCATAGTTGTGGTTCTTGGGGGTAAATCATATAAATCTTCCTGAAAATGTTCCTTCAAATTTATCCTAATATTTGGACAAATCGCCTTCTTTTTTGCGCACATATTCTTCTTTTTGCCTGAACTCATAGTCTTTGGTGTTCCTTTTGTTTGTTTGGGTAGTAAATGTTGACATTTGTTGGGGTGATGACATATGTTGGAGTATTGGGGGATCTTGGCTAAGAGAGATCATAACATTGAAAACAACAAATAAATGAATAAGTTTCCATAGTAGTTGGTGATATGTGTTCTTCATTGTGTAACTGTTTTCACAGTGTTCAAATCCATCAACAAATGCCATTAAATGGTCTATATCCTTCTTTATTTCCATCACAACTCCTTGAACTAGATAAATGGGGGAATCATCTAGGGTTACATTTTGTCCATTAAAACATTGAGGTAAAGAAACAAGTATCATCTTCACCAACAAGATCATGCAAACCCTATCACCATCAATATTCTCTAACAAAAATTCTTCTCCACCCTTATATTCTAGCAATTTCAAGTTACCTCCATAATGTATAATAATGTTCCAGACAGGATAATTAAGGGGTATCCATTCAGCACTAACAACATAAACAAAAACTCCACTAAAGAAATAAAGAGAAAATAAACCCTAAAAACAAGATGAAACCCTAAAGGCCTGTTTGGAAAATAAGCATGTTTTTCAGAAATTTTGTCCAATTTGTTTTCGCAAAAATGGAAAATTAGAAAATGTGTTCAAGTTTGATATTTTTCCAAAATAGAAAATTGAAAAATATTTTTTCAATTTTTTTTATTTTCCAAGAAATTGAAAACAACTTTAACAAGTTTTCCACCAATTTTCAATATTCTCAAAATTATATTTTAACTTTGAACTTTCCATAACTCACATCTAGATCCTTAATCTTTTCATAAATTATATTTTAATCTCCTAGTTTTCTAAAAATGACATTTTGGGCTTAAAATTTTTGAGAATTATATTTTGACCCCTGAACTTTATATAAATTTTATTTTGATTTTTTTACTATCTAAAAATTACATTTGGACCCTGAACCTTTTGTAATTATATTATAACCCTAAACTTTGTGTAATTATATTTTACTCTCAAATTTTCTATAAACTACATTTTGAAAACAACAATTTATCTAGCGTATGAACGCATTTTCTATTTTCTAAAAATTTCCATGGAAAATAAAATTTAGAAATGGAGATGAAAATTGCAAATAAAAAACATAAAACAATTCTCCACAACTAAACATGACCTAAATAATGCACATGAATCTAAACAAATGCAATAAGCAACAACAATAAAGGTGAAATACTCACAATACTTATATGAAGAAGCGAGGACAAGGTCCCATTCCATCATTAATACTGTTCATATTCCATTGAAATCCGAGTATCAAAATGATGTGATCTCGACATGTACTCAGATCCAAGAACAAAGCCCTAATGATTGTAAATAAGAAGAAAATGCAGCTTGAGATAAAGGAAGAGGAAAGGTCATGTGAAGGTATTTCCTACTAGAGCTATGGAGTGAAAGAGTGGAGTGAGATACTGAAGTGTGGGTTGCATGATCATAAGCTAGCTGATGAGGGTATTTTGATCAAAAAAGAATGTTGGGAGTTAAGTCTAATATTGAAATATTGAAATAGAGGGTAAGAAACTAAAATTGGATATTCTTTTTTATGACACTAATTGCTCGTGGTTTGATGATGATATGGAGGCCTCTCATGAGAGTAGTTATCACTCCATGGACCTCAACTCAAATCCTGTTAAATAGGAAGACGGTCCACTGTGCCCAATCGTATCTATACCAAAAAAACATGTGGAAAGACTGAGAAAGAAATGGAGTGACAGCGTCATCGTGAGTTTGCTTGGTAAGAACATTGGCTACAAACTACTTAGTGCAAGAGTCCATTCGTTGTGGAATTTACAATATGACTATGAAGTCGTGGACTTGGAGGAGGGGCATTTAGTATTCAAGTTTATGATGAGAGAGGATTACTATAATGTCCTGACTGGAGGCCCATGGGTAATCAACAACCATTATCAAATAGTTAGAAAATGGGTGCCAAACTTCAACCCTCTTGAGTCTAACCATGTCACTACAGATTTATGGGCAAGATTGCCCAGACTTCCTATTGAATGGTTCGATAAAAGATCACTGTTCCAAATAGGTAGCAAACTTGGGAGACCAATCAAGACGGATTTTAACTCTGTATCATCAACTAGGGGAAAATATGCCAGAATTTGTATTAAAGTTGATCTTGCAAAACCATTAATCCCATGTCATAAATTGGATGGTCGTAAATATAGAGTGGAATACGAATTCCTACCCTATGTCTGCTTCAAATGTGGAAAAATTGGACATAAAATCGAGTATTGCCCACTCCATGCACCAAATCATACGCTAAATAAATCACCGAAAAACTCTTCAGCTACCATCGTGAAAAATAATCCGGCTAGGGCTGCTGATAACAGTCAGTTTCCCAGCTTTGCTAATGGAGATAATGACGTTAATATTTGTGCTGATGTGGAAAAAAAGCAAGACCATTTTGGTCCATGGATGCTAGTTCAACGCAATAGGAGAAATAGTAATGAGAAAACAAAAATAAATCCAAATGGAACCAAGGATCCCTTAGCCATGACCTCTGTTCTAAAAGGCCCGCCTAGGCTTGATGATTGAGAAAAATGCATCGCCTACACTTTATTACGCCTTATTCTTGGTAAAAGGCTTAAGGCACACTTTTGCTTTAAAAAATAAAGGATTAGTTGACAAATATTGGTTATAGAGCATGAATATGAGAAAGATGGCTACCAAACATATGAATATATTTTCAAAATTCAAGGTATGTACTATTTTATTATATTTTTAGCCTTGGAATAATTAAAATAATAAAAAAAGGAAAAATGCCTTTTTACGCCTAGGCTTCGCCCAGGCTCCTAAGGTTTGAGGCTTGACCTCTATGCCTCGACCACGCCTCGCGCCTTTTAGAACCTTGGCCATGACAAATAATAGATACGCTATCCTCAACAGTGATGGAGGTGACAAGAGTCAAACGCATACTAACATTTAGCATGGTGAAGGAGCAACTTCTACTACTAGCTCACAGATGAAGGAACAAATGGCAAGATATTAAAATGTAAGCCACGTGAACAATCATAAAGGTATGGACTTAAGAAAAACCAACGGCGTAAAAAGTGGAGTGTATAGAGAGTCAGTATCAAAAAGGAAAAATTGGGACGTGGAAAAATCTGCAGGCTCCTACCTAGCATGTGATAGGCCCACTGAAAGGAATAACCCTGCTCAAACGGTACAAAGGAACATGAGTAAAAGTCCTGGCGTCAACTCCACATGTCAAAACTCGGACACAACTAATAAATTGATAAGTGAGGAAGACATCATTACTATGGGGGTCATTCTTAATAATAGTCCTTCAAGCCAAAATCTAAAGCCACAAAACGTCAACAATATCACTACAAAGATCTGTGAAAATTACCCTAGGAGAACCACACTTTCGAAAGGATACCAGCTAACCAAATCGATAATGGACCTCCCATTTCCTCTGGCCTTGTTAGAGGACGTTCAAATCCAAAAGATGGCACTAAACTCGGGAGAAGTCTTAATCAACCTGGTGGGGAATGTAGAAGAGGCAGCTATCATCCGAGTGAATTGGAAGATCTCCTAAGCCAAGATCATAATCAGCACACTGGAGCAGACATGGGAAAACGAAGAGATGATCACAGTAATTGTGGAGGAAAAGGTCAGGGACTTACTACTGCACCAGGAAATTGCTAATAGGTGTATGTGGACGATCTATGATTTGGACTCGCTCATCCAACTCACACCCTCAATGGTTGTGATTATCTGGAATTGTCGAAGGGCGACAAACCCCCTATTCAAACCCACCATTGCTGAGCTGAAAAGAATTTACAACCCGAATATTGTGGTTATACTTGAAACGCATATCCCTATTGGTAATTTGGTTAGTTTTTTTGATAACCTGGGTTTTACTAACAGGGAGGTTTCTGAACCAATTGGTAGGTCCGGGGGTATTTGGGTTACCTGGAACCCAAATTATATTAAGTTGGAAACCACGATCCATCTCATGGTTACCAAAATTAATTATGAAGATTGGATTTTTTCTGCTATTTATGCAAGCCCACAACCACGCCTACGCAGAATTTTATGGGATAATCTGTATGACATTTCTGAAAATATTAACCTCCCTTGGCTGGTTGCGATCGATTTCAATGACCATGTGGACGAGTCTGAAAAAGAAGTTTTGGTAAGAAGACAAAGGACAGTAAAAAGTCTACCTTTCTTGAAAATATCAACAAATGCAAGCTTACGGACATGGGATGCTCGGGGCCTAAGTTGACCTGGATGAATTGCAGGAAGGGTATGGCTAATACTCTCATCAGACTGGACAGAGGGATAGTGAATGCGGATGTAATACCCCGTACTTTTGGCTATATTTATTTTTGGGATTAATTAATTAAATGCGTATTAATTGGAAATTAATCCGGGTTATAAATACTAATATGATGCGATTTGGTATTTGTTTATGTACATATAAGATTATATATGTATTTGGTATTATGAAATTTGTAGTGGGATTTATATACGGCAATTTGGAAATTTTGTTGAGACGCGTGGGACCGCCGCGTCACGGTATAATATTTTGATATTAAAAGTGAATTTAAAATCTATAATCCGTATAGTCGTTTTGAGTGCGCCAACGCGTCCGGAAGGGTCGAGATAGTCAGAAAACACTAGCCGGGGGTATAGTTTGGGTCCCGAGGTATTTTTAGGCCATTCCGGCACCATAAAAGGGTATTTTAGTAATTTGGTATTTTTGGGTAATTAAAAGTGACGAAAATTGAGAGTTGTAATCTGATAAGGAATTGACCCAACCAACCCTTATTAACCCAACAAGCCACGGAGGTTTATTAAATTAGGTTTTCATAAGTTCCCCAAAGCAAACCCTAGCCACCATAGCCTTTTGGAGAAGAAAGCTTGGAGAAGGAGAGAGAGAGAGAGGAATTCTGCAGAAATTCTACACCGAATCCACACCAAATTTAGAGACAAACAAGGCAAGTGGTTTAAATATGTTTAACTTCAGCAAATGTTCTTTCCATGTTAGAAAAACTGAAAATTTATAATTGTTATTGGAAGATGAATGAAAACCCATGATTAATTGGACTTAGGTTATGAATATTGAAGATAAATTGCATGTAGAATAGTCGGAGATGATAAATCTGATGTTAATACATGATTGGGGGAAAGAAAAACGGATTAAATTTGATGAATTGAGGGTTCCAAATTCTAGGGTTCATGTTCATAAATGAATTGGGGAAAAGTTTAAGTAATTGTAAATTGATTGATGATTAGGGTGAATAAATCCATACAAACGTGATAGGATGTGGTTATACCATGTTTAGAATTGTTTAGAGACTTTAAAACAATCGTTGGGATAAATTTTAGAGGTGATTTGAGGAGTGAAAATGGTGAAAAATGATTTTTGGGAAATTCTGGGCCGAAACTGGCAGCTCGTTAGAAGCAGCCCCAGGTCGTTCGAACGAACTCGTTCGAACGAGCTTCTAACGATTTGACCAGTCGTTGCTAATGAGGAGGGATTTTCGTTCGATATCTCGTTCGAACGAGATATCGTTAGAAGGGTCAGTTCGTTCGAACGAACTGGGATCTCGTTCGAACAGCCTCGTTCGAACGAGACTTCTAACGACCTGACAGTCCAAACTCGTTCGAAGCCTCGTTCGAACGAGACTTCTAACGAGTTGACAGTTTGACCTTTTTTGGACTGTTTTGACTTTTGGAGTTCCGAGAACTGGTTCAAGGGTAGAGTTAGCATGCCTTTGATGATATAGTGATTGATTTGGGACTTTTGGGTTATTGAGATGAGTAAATCATATACTAGAGTTATATTCATTGAACCATTTGGGTTGAGACGTGAGTGTCTACTACGATGTGAGGATGAATTATGGCGCGTATAATTACAAATCGGAATAGTACGAATTGTGATAATTATAGTTAGTACGAGAGTGCAATATGTACTGCGATTAAAATACGGTATTACTAAGATGTGTGTTTACTTAGTATTGGTATATGGATTGTATGTATGACATACCTACCATACTTGCTATCACGGGAGGTTTCGTTCGCTTAGGACCCTCTAATCCTTGTGTGCCTACGGGGGGGGATATAGACTGGTACCTTGATGAACATAGGTCATAGAAAGACTTATTGTGATATTAATAAGTCCGCTGACCATGGGAGCGTAGGTATGTGCGTGACCCATGTGATGGTGACTGTGTTCGCCTCCATTATTTGTGATGTTGTTATCGGTAAACTATTCCTGAGAGATTCGGAATATGTAATCCTTATGTACGTGATGTACCGGGATGGATAGCAGAGTATGTGTGCACTACAGCTTAGATTGCGGGGTGCTTGTATTGTATATTTATGAGATGAATAATATACACTATATTAATGGGAATCCTCATGTTAATATTGTAAATATATTACGGTATTGTTTCAAGGTATATAGTGAGTTAACTAATAGTGATATATATATTGCATATTGAGTATTTGAGTTACATTAAACTCTATTTAATTAAGAGCGTTATTATGTTTATGGAACCTAGTATTAAGGGTAGAGCCTTTGGCGGTCTAGCTAGATATGTTGTCACTTAGCTAGTAGTATGGGTAGTTATAAATGGGTACTTGCGTTAGGAGTGCACAGTTAGACGAGAGGTGAGAATATAATGTGAGTGCACGTCCTAACATGTACTTTACATTTAATGTTTTAAATGTTTTTAAAGCACTTGCAGGTTTTTAAAATATAACACATTCGGGCTCTGACCCGTTTGCTTTTCAAATCTTTTTCTTGTAAAACCATTTTAGGTGCCCAGCCACAAGGACACCAAGCATAGGTACTCATTCAGGTGACGAGCTGTAGCTGTTTGTGGAAGCTACAGGGATTTGCTCATAGACGCTTCTATCTTTTGGATTCCAGAGTCACTATCTATCAGTTGTAGGGCATGTTGCCCATTTCTATTTAGAGCATCTTTTACATTTCAGTTTTCAGACTTTAGCATGTAGTATTTCAGTTTCAGTTATTTATCTTCAGTATGGGATTGTAGTGAGGGGTTTCCTCCAGACGTTATTTATTTCTATTGTGATGGTTATTCATTTTACTTCAGTATGGTGAATGGTGTTATTTATTTCTTTACACTTGTTGCATGTTAATCAGACTTAAATTAAAATTTGGCAACTTGCTTTTTAAATACTAGGTGGTTAGTAATAATAAAATGTCTTCGACAGTGATGCTATTAACTGAGCCAACTTGGCATTTTGAATTAATTTTATAAAGGAGTAGCTACCCGGTATTTAATTAGTCGGGGTGTCACAGGTGGTATCAGAGCATCAGGTTCTAGTGTCCTTTAGGATCTGTACGGCTATTATGTTTCCGCTACGTTTCTTTGATATAGAGCCCTATATTTTAGGACTGTTGTATTCTTTTGTGTATGCTTCGTTCTTCAGCTATATTAAGTTTATAAATCGTGAACTTATAAACTTTGTTCTTATTTCAGATGCCTCCACGACGTGCACGACGAGTTCCCAGGAATGCAATGCCCGAACCACAGCCCGCTCCAGTTCAGGGCATGTTGAACGCCGCTGAGGTTGCTGCTATAGTAGCCCAAGCGGTAAATGCTGCGATTGCCGTAATTCAGTAGGCAACGCCTCAGGCGCCAGTTGCCGCGCCAGCACAGGTTAATGCATTCCCGTCTGCTTGGGAACGTGTACGAGACGCTTTTCAGAAAGCGCATCCGCCAGAGTTTGCAGGTAGCTCAGACGTGGTAGTCTCGAGCCAATGGAGGAAGGACATACAGAGGCATTTGAGGATGCATGAGTGCACTGATGTTCAGAAACAGGTGCTAGCTACTTTCAAGCTAGTGGGATCTGCGCTACAGTGGTGGGAGTCTATTACCACCGCGGAGGAGAGGGATACCCTCACGATTAAGGAGTTCTGGGTGCGGTTCGACCACAAATACTTTCCGTCCGCAGTTCATACAGAGATGAGGAGGAAGCTGATGAGTTTGAAGCAGGAGGGCAAGACAGTGGCCGAATATGAGGCCGAGTTCACTAACCTGTTGAATATCGTTCCAGACGAGATTCCAACAGAGAAGAAGAAGATAGAGAAGTTCACCGACGGGTTAAATTGGAGGATCCGTCAGCATCTTCTTGGGAATCTATCGTTGGCCACGTATTCTGATGTGGTTAACGATGCATTACTACACTGCCAGGACCACCGTTTTCATATGGCCGAGGGCAAGCGGTCGGGGGAGTCTAGCCATCAGGGCAGGACTGGAGGACATAGTGCCAGCGGGGCACAATCGGGTCAGGGGCAGAGGCAGAGTGAGCAGGGCTCCCAGCAGGGGGATAATAAGAGGTTCCGGTCAGGGAACTACAGGCAGGGTCAGGGAGGTTTCCGCCAGGGCCATCAGGGTCCAAACGGCCATCAGGGCCAGCAGGGGCAGAATGGGCAGCAGTTCCATCAGGGCCAGCAGGGCCAAGGGAGGAATGGTAACGGCCACCAGGGCCAGGGACAGCAGGGGCAGAGAGGAGGGAACTTCCCAGGGAAATGCTTTACTTGTGGCAAGACTGGCCATAAGAAGCAGGATTGTCCTGATAGGGGCAGGGCCCCACAGCAGCAGCAACAGGGTGCTCGCCAGGAGCCACAGAGACCTATGTTTCCTGCCGCTCTTCCTGCACCGCCACAGATGGCAGCATTGCCACCCATTCCAGTAGTCCCAGCTCAGCAGGGGCAGCTACAGTATGGACGTGTCTACAACGTTCACCAGGCTGCAGTTCCACAGGCACCGCCCGCGATCGAGGGTACGTTTCCTATCCATGGCACTATGGGTCGGGTGTTATTTGATACGGGTTCTACACACTGTTTTATTGCTACACACTTCGCGAAAGCTTTAGGATTGTTAGCTACGGCAGAGAGCACAGTGACGTGTGTCGACTCACCATTAGGGAGTGGGTCACTTATTTTCTTTATATGCCGGGGAGTCGGGGTAGAGGTTGGTGGTTTGGTATTGCCTGCAGACATGTTAGTGTTAGACATGCATGTTCATGATGTGATCATCGGTATGGATTGGCTCGTAGCATATAGGGCCATGATTGATTGCTTCAGCGGGAGCATTGTTTTTGCCATTCCGGGGCAAGAAATGTTTATAGTGGCGATGCCTCGCCCAGAGGGAGGATCGACCGCTCATCTGTATTACATAGAGGAGGATACCTCTAAGGAGGTTGTTATTCCTTTAGATTCGATCCCGGTTGTCAGGGAGTATTCGGATGTGTTTCAGGAGATACCAGGCTTACCACCCAGTCGAGAGATAAACTTCGTTATTGATTTGCTACCGGGTACGAGACCTATAGCACGTGCACCGTACCGTATGGCTCCAGCTGAGATGCGAGAGTTACGGGATCAGATAGAGCAGCTGTTAGGGCAGGGCTTTATTCGCAGGAGTACCTCACCTTGGGGCGCTCCAGTTTTATTTGTGAAGAAGAGGGATGGTTCACTGAGATTGTGTGTGGACTACCGAGAGTTGAATAAGGTCACGTTACGAAATAAGTATCCGTTGCCTCGAATCGGTGACTTATTCGACCAGTTGAGAGGAGCTTCTTTCTTCTCGAAGATTGACTTGAGGTCAGGATACCATCAGTTGCGTATCAGGGAGGAGGATGTCTCGAAGACTGCGTTCTTGTCGAGATATGGTTCTTATGAGTTTCGGGTTATGCCTTTCGGCTTGACCAACGCTCCAGCAGTGTTTATGGACTTGATGAACAGAGTGTTCAGGGATTTCCTAGATCAGTTTGTCATTGTCTTCATTGATGACATTCTGGTTTACTCTCAGACAGAGGAGGAGCACGCCGAGCATTTGAGGCAGGTTTTGCAGACACTTCGTCAGAACGAGTTGTATGCAAAATACGAGAAGTGCGGGTTTTGGTTGAAGGAAGTCCAGTTCTTGGGTCACATTATTTCCAACCAGGGAATATCAGTTGATCCGGGAAAGGTATTAGCGGTGAGGGAGTGGGGACAGCCCACGACACCAACGGAGATTCGTAGTTTCTTGGGCTTAGCAGGATACCACAGAAGATTTATTCGGGGATTCTCAGAGATAGCAGGTCCTTTGACACATCTTACTCGTAAGGGTGTGCCCTACGTCTGGAGTGATGCCTATCAGTTGGCATTCGATGAACTGAAGGACAAATTAACCTCAGCACCTGTGTTAGCATTGCCGAGACCGGGAGTTGAGTATTTGGTTTACACCGACGCGTCTTTGCAAGGACTTGGAGGAGTATTGCAGCAGGAGAGACAGGCCATAGCTTATGCTTCCCGTAAGCTTAAGCCTCATGAGAAGAATTACCCCACGCATGATTTGGAGTTGGCAGCGGTAGTATTTTCCTTACGGATTTGGAGGCACTATCTTTTGGGGGAGAAGTTTCAGCTGTTCACGGACCACAAGTCACTACAGTATCTGTTCACGCAGAAGGAGCTGAATATGCGGCAGCGTAGGTGGCTTGAATTTGTGAAAGACTACCAGTTCGACATCCAGTACCACCCGGGTAAGGCTAACGTGGTAGCAGACGCGTTGAGCCGGAGACCAGTAGATGAGGTGGCAGAGGTGTGGAAGGCAAAGTGGAAGGAATTGGGACACCAGGATGCAGTGGCCCGATCTTTCATGTCTGTGATGACCGTTACACCGCAGATTGTTACGAAGGTAGTACGGGCACAGGCTAATGACTCGTTCTGTCAGGAGCAGATAGTTCGATTACTAGCAGAGGGAGCCGAGTCCTATACCGTTAGCTCAGACAGGGTATTGCGCTTCAATGAGAGATTGGTAGTACCGGAAGGGGAAGAATTACGGCACGAAGTGATGGCAGAGTCACACGGCTCACGGTTCGCAGTACATCCCGGAGGGGACAAAATGTACCAAGACATGAGATGGCAGTATTGGTGGAGCGGTATGAAGAGAGATATCGCTGAGTTTGTCTCGAAATGCGCCACTTGTCAGCTCGTAAAAGTGGATCATCAGAGACCGGCAGGATTGCTACAGCCATTGGAGGTTCCGGTGTGGATGTGGGAGAGCATATCCATGGACTTTATCACGGGGTTGCCTACGTCGCAGAGGGGCCACGACTCCGTTTGGGTAATTGTGGACAGGTTGTCCAAGGTCGCTCACTTTTTACCCGTTAGGACTGATTACACTGCGGGTCAGTATGCCCAACTCTTCATTTCAGAGATTGTGAGACTTCACGGTGTGCCCCTGAATATCGTGTCTGACAGAGACAAGATATTTGTTTCGAGGTTTTGGGAGAGTTTCCAGGAGGCCATGGGCACGGAATTGCGATTGAGTACGGCTTATCATCCGCAGACCGATGGGCAGACAGAGCGCACCAATCAGATGTTGGAGGACATGCTACGCATGTGCATTATTGACTTCGGGGGTGGATGGGAGCAGTACCTTCCACTGGTGGAGTTTGCTTACAACAACTCCTATCAATTCACGATTGGCATGACTCCGTTTGAGGCATTGTACGGTAGGCCTTGTCGTTCCCCAGCATGTTGGTTAGAAGTGGGGGACAACAAACTACTTGGGCCGGAAGTGATTCAGGATACTTCGGCAAGGATTGAGTTGATTCGGAGTAGCATTCGGGTAGCTCAAGACAGGCAGAAGAGTTATGCTGATGCGAAGAGATTTTTCAGAGAGTTCCAAGTGGGGGACCAGGTTTTGCTCAGGGTATCTCCTATGAAGGGGATTATGCGTTTCGAAAAGAAGGGGAAGTTGGCACCGAGGTATGTGGGGCCGTTTCCTATTATTGAGCGAATCGGACCGGTTGCGTATAGACTCGGGTTACCGGAGCATTTGCATCGGATTCACGACGTGTTCCATATTTCCTCGCTGAGGAAATACCTTAGAGATAATTTGGCTCATTCTCACATTGCTGTGGAGGACATCGATCTCCAGCCGGATAACTCTTATGAGGAGGGGCCGATTGCTATTTTGGACCGAAGCGAGAGGAAACTGCGGTCAAAGATAGTCCCGTTAGTGCGTGTTCAGTGGCGACATCACAATGTCGAGGAGTCCACATGGGAGCACGAGGATGAGATGCGCGAACGTTATCCAGAGCTATTTTTAGCAGGTACTTTCTAGTTTCGAATTTCGGGACGAAATTCAGTTATTAGGGGGGAAGTATATAATACCCCGTACTTTTGGCTATATTTATTTTTGGGATTAATTAATTAAATGCGTATTAATTGGAAATTAATCCGGGTTATAAATACTAATATGATGCGATTTGGTATTTGTTTATGTACATATAAGATTATATATGTATTTGGTATTATGAAATTTGTCGTGGGATTTATATACGGCAATTTGGAAATTTTGTTGAGACGCGTGGGACCGCCGCGTCACGGTATAATATTTTGATATTAAAAGTGAATTTAAAATCTATAATCCGTATAGTCGTTTTGAGTGCGCCAACGCGTCCGGAAGGGTCGAGATAGTCAAGAAAACACTAGCCGGGGGTATAGTTTGGGTCCCGAGGTATTTTTAGGCCATTCCGGCACCATAAAAGGGTATTTTAGTAATTTGGTATTTTTGGGTAATTAAAAGTGACGAAAATTGAGAGTTGTAATCTGATAAGGAATTGACCCAACCAACCCTTATTAACCCAACAAGCCACGGAGGTTTATTAAATTAGGTTTTCATAAGTTCCCCAAAGCAAACCCTAGCCACCATAGCCTTTTGGAGAAGAAAGCTTGGAGAAGGAGAGAGAGAGAGAGGAATTCTGCAGAAATTCTACACCGAATCCACACCAAATTCAGAGACAAACAAGGCAAGTGGTTTAAATATGTTTAACTTCAGCAAATGTTCTTTCCATGTTAGAAAAACTGAAAATTTATAATTGTTATTGGAAGATGAATGAAAACCCATGATTAATTGGACTTAGGTTATGAATATTGAAGATAAATTGCATGTAGAATAGTTGGAGATGATAAATCTGATGTTAATACATGATTGGGTGAAAGAAAAACGGATTAAATTTGATGAATTGAGGGTTCCAAATTCTAGGGTTCATGTTCATAAATGAATTGGGGAAAAGTTTAAGTAATTGTAAATTGATTGATGATTAGGGTGAGTAAATCCATACAAACGTGATAGGATGTGGTTATACCATGTTTAGAATTGTTTAGAGACTTTAAAACAATCGTTGGGATAAATTTTAGAGGTGATTTGAGGAGTGAAAATGGTGAAAAACGATTTTTGGGAAATTCTGGGCCGAAACTGGCAGCTCGTTAGAAGCAGCCCCAGGTCGTTCGAACGAACTCGTTCGAACGAGCTTCTAACGAGTTGACCAGTCGTTGCTAACGAGGAGGGATTTTCGTTCGATATCTCGTTCGAACGAGATATCGTTAGAAGGGTTAGTTCGTTCGAACGAACTGGGATCTCGTTCGAACAGCCTCGTTCGAACGAGACTTCTAACGACCTGACAGTCCAAACTCGTTCGAAGCCTCGTTCGAACGAGACTTCTAACGAGTTGACAGTTTGACCTTTTTTGGACTGTTTTGACTTTTGGAGTTCCGAGAACTGGTTCAAGGGTAGAGTTAGCATTCCTTTGATGATATAGTGATTGATTTGGGACTTTTGGGTTATTGAGATGAGTAAATCATATACTAGAGTTATATTCATTGAACCATTTGGGTTGAGACGTGAGTGTCTACTACGATGTGAGGATGAATTATGACGCGTATAATTACAAATCGGAATAGTACGAATTGTGATAATTATAGTTAGTACGAGAGTGCAATATGTACTGCGATTAAAATACGGTATTACTAAGATGTGTGTTTACTTAGTATTGGTATATGGATTGTATGTATGACATACCTACCATACTTGCTATCACGGGAGGTTTCGTTCGCTTAGGACCCTCTAATCCTTGTGTGCCTACGGGGGGGGATATAGACTGGTACCTTGATGAACATAGGTCATAGAAAGACTTATTGTGATATTAATAAGTCCGCTGACCATGGGAGCGTAGGTATGTGCGTGACCCATGTGATGGTGACTGTGTTCGCCTCCATTATTTGTGATGTTGTTATCGATAAACTATTCCTGAGAGATTCGTAATATGTAATCCTTATGTACGTGATGTACCGGGATGGATAGCAGAGTATGTGTGCACTACAGCTTAGATTGCGGGGTGCTTGTATTGTATATTTATGAGATGAATAATATACACTATATTAATGGGAATACTCATGTTAATATTGTAAATATATTACGGTATTGTTTCAAGGTATATAGTGAGTTAACTAATAGTGATATATATATTGCATATTGAGTATTTGAGTTACATTAAACTCTATTTAATTAAGAGCGTTATTATGTTTATGGAACCTAGTATTAAGGGTAGAGCCTTTGGCGGTCTAGCTAGATATGTTGTCACTTAGCTAGTAGTATGGGTAGTTATAAATGGGTACTTGCGTTAGGAGTGCACAGTTAGACGAGAGGTGAGAATATAATGTGAGTGCACGTCCTAACATGTACTTTACATTTAATGTTTTAAATGTTTTTAAAGCACTTGCAGGTTTTTAAAATATAACACATTCGGGCTCTGACCCGTTTGCTTTTCAAATCTTTTTCTTGTAAAACCATTTTAGGTGCCCAGCCACAAGGACACCAAGCATAGGTACTCATTCAGGTGACGAGCTGTAGCTGTTTGTGGAAGCTACAGGGATTTGCTCATAGACGTTTCTATCTTTTGGATTCCAGAGTCACTATCTATCAGTTGTAGGGCATGTTGCCCATTTCTATTTAGAGCATCTTTTACATTTCAGTTTTCAGACTTTAGCATGTAGTATTTCAGTTTCAGTTATTTATCTTCAGTATGGGATTGTAGTGAGGGGTTTCCTCCAGACGTTATTTATTTCTATTGTGATGGTTATTCATTTTACTTCAGTATGGTGAATGATGTTATTTATTTCTTTACACTTGTTGCATGTTAATCAGACTTAAATTAAAATTTGGCAACTTGCTTTTTAAATACTAGGTGGTTAGTAATAATAAAATGTTTTCGACAGTGATGCTATTAACTGAGCCAACTTGGCATTTTGAATTAATTTTATAAAGGAGTAGCTACCCGGTATTTAATTAGTCGGGGTGTCACAGCGGAGTGGAACCTTAAATTCCCTGAAGCTTATGTCAAGAACATCCCCCGCACAGCTTCTGACCACTGCCCTATCATGATCAGATGTGAAGGTATGACTTCTAACCGTTTCATTCCTAAGCCATTTAGATTTTTGGCGTGCTAGTTTGAGAGAGATGACTTTAATGATCTCATTAATATTAATTGGAATAATTCTTCTAGCCTTGATACTAATATTCATAACTGTACGAAAAATAAAAAAAATTGGAATAATACCATCTTTGGTATTGTTTTTAAAAATAAAATTAGAAGGCTTAGTGGCATTCAGAAAGCCCAAGAAAGGTGTTATTCACATAACCTTTATATTTTTGAAAATAATCTCTGTTATGAGTTTAACACTTTACTTAGACATGAAGAAAAACTATGGAAACAAAAGTCGAGGATTTTATGGCTTAACGAGGGTGACAGAAATACCAAATTCTTCCATGCCTCCACTCTTATTAGACGTTGAAAAAATAGTATTAAGAAACTTATCATTAATGGGGAGTGGACTAAAAATGGTACTATCATCTCTAAACACGTCAATGAATATTTTGAAAATTTGTTCAAAGCTGAATTTAATTATGACATCAAAAGTCAGATGAGTAATCTTGATAATATAAGCCTTGTGGATGATGACAACTTGTTCCTAACTACCCCACTTTCATTGGGAGAGGTTAGGAAAGCGGTCTTTAGTATGAAAGGCCTTAAATCTCCTGGCCCGGATGGAATACAACCACTTTTTTATCAACATTTTTGGAAAACCATTGCTACAAATATTTTCACTTTTTGCAAAAAATGTTTCAAGGATTATTTCGTTCCTAAAGATATTAATAACAGTTACATAATGCTTATTCCTAAAAGTGATAACCCGAAGAACATATCTCAATTCAGACCTATCACTCTATGCAATGTTTCTTACAAAATTCTTGCCAAAATTATTGTGGACAGACTTAGACCCTCCTGTGTTGTAACATTAGCCCCCACCAAGCAAGCTTCCTTCCTGGAAGATAGGCCTCGGACAATGTTATTGTCACCCAAGAGATTATTCACACCATTATGAATTTAAAAGGTAAAAATGGGGGTTTTATTCTGAAAATTGATCTTGAAAAAGCTTACAATAGAGTGGACTGGGAATTTCTTGAGGGAGTCCTAAATTGGTTTAAGATTGACAAAGATTTTTGCAACCTCATCATGAGTTGTATGAGAAACACCACCACCTCTATTCTTTGGAATGGTACCCCCTCCCTAGTTTTAACCCTACAAGAGGTCTCCGCCAGGGAGATCCGCTATCTCCCTACCTTTTTGTTATGTGCATGGATTATTTATCCGCTATGATTTTGGAAAAAAGTCAATTGCAAGAAGTGGAAAGGTATTAGGGCGTTCGCTGCGGGACCACCCATCACCCACCTCTTCTTCGCTGACGACCTTATCCTTTTCACGGAGAATGATATCACCTCTTGTGAATCTATCATTGACACTCTTGAGTAATTTTTCCATATCGCTGGTCAAAAAATTAATCATGCTAAATCTAAAGTGTTTGATTCTCCCATTATCCCTAAAAGGGAGGCCTCGAATGCTAGCCACTTATTTGGTATGAGCATTACTAATGAATTAGGCGTGTACCTTGGTAATAGACTTATACATGGAAGAATGAAAAGCTCCCACTTTAAAGACATCATTGAAAAAGTTTAAAAAAGACTCACGGGGTGGAAATCTAATCTTCTCTCTCTCGCGGGTATGAAAACTCTTATACAAGCTGTGACATCCACCATCCCTAATTATAACATGCAAAATGTCATGCTCGTGGTTAAAATTTGCGATGAGATTGATAGACTTAATAGAAATTTTCTCTGGGGTGAGGATAACGAGAAGAAAAAAATCCACCTGATTAGTTGGGATAAAGTTTGCAAACCAAAATTTAATGGAGGCTTGGGCTTGAGGAAGAGCCAGCTTAATAACCAAGCCTATGTCGCTAAACTTGGTTGGAAACTTGCGAATAATGACAATTTCATTTGGGCTAAGGTGTTAAGAAATGAATATAAAATTAATCAAAACCCTAGATTGTGGAAAAAAAGAAATGCTTCTTCACACATTTGGAGAAGTATCATTAAATGTCGTGAAACTCCGTCCAATAATGTCAAATGGAATGTCGGGAATGATAAAAATATCAACATTCTTAAAGACTGGTGGATTGGGAACAAAGTCATCAATCCCGTTGAACAACCGAGATACTTAGACAACCTCAATGTTGATACGCTGATTGGGGAGACTAGGAAATGGGATGTTAATACTGTTGATAATTCTTTCAATTCGACCACCAAAAATGATATTATGAATATCCCCCTTCCTCGTACTTGCTCTCACGAGGACAAACCCTCTTGGTCCTTGAGTAAAAATGGCAAATTCACCATAAGTTCGTGTTATAAATTCCTTGTGGAGAAACATGAAGAACACCAATCTTGGAAGATTTGGAGAAAATTGTGGAAACTAAATATCCCTCCAAAACTCACCACCTTTTTATGGACCACCCTCCATGGCAAGCTCCTCACCAATGAACATCGGCTACATAGAGGACTTACGTCCAATGGAGATTGTCCACGGTGTGGGTTACTGGAGGACACCATTCACCTTCTAAAGGAATGCAGGCATGCTAGGGAGATATGGAGCACACTCGGTTTCGATCAATCTCTTGATCTCAATTTCACGGGTAATGTAAATGAATGGACCATCCTAAATATTTGGGGTGAACCCAAAGATGAAAGGTATAAAAGTTTTATTTTTACTTTATGGCACATTTGGAAATTCAAAAATAACCTCATTTTTAATAATATTGATGATACTCCACACACAGTTGCTCGTTTGATTATGACTTATGCAAATTACATTTTTGAAGCCCAAACTTATAAACGAGCAATAGTTTGTGGAGAAAACTCTTCTTTACTAATTATTGATCCGACTTCTAATGCAGGTAAGTTCATTATACACATTGACGGTGGATTTGACCATAGAAGTGGTATCGGCTCTTTTAGAGGGGTTATCAGGAATGAAGATGACGATTGGATCGTGGGATTTGCTGGGAAACTCCAAGGCACTGCAAGTCCCCTTCGGGCGGAACTGGAAGGGATTTTTCATGGATTAAATTTAGCTCTAAAAAAGAAATGAAAAAGGATCTGTTTGAAAAATGACTGTCTAGAAGCCATTAATCTCATCAAACTATTGGCCAATATCATTGAAGACTGCAATATCCTTGTTAAAGACCTTAAGGTTAGCATCATGCATATCCCAAGGACAAGCAACTTCATGGCGAATTGCATGGTGAAAGTTGCGAGAGAGGCAAAAAATTTGTATAAAGAGTATGATGTAGCTCCTGAAGAACTGCTTAAGACGGAGGATGAAGAGATGGAAAAAAAAGGATTCTCCTTTGTTTAAATGTTTTATGTTGTCTTCTGTTTTTTGTGTGTTTCCTGTTTTCAACAAAAAAAACAAAAACAAAAAAGTGAGGGTTAAAGTCAAAAAATCTGATCCCATTTTCTTTTTCATAAAATTGTTTCCAGAGTGTAAAAAAAAAAAAAAAATCATGAATTTTTCCACTTGTCTGACTCAACGGTGACTGTAAGAGAGATGACCCAATTTGTGCTCTGTATCGTTTTGGCTACGTGTCGGAAATCTACCGGGTAGGCTTTTGTGTAACAAAGAAGCTTTCCACAATGGCGGACCCGTATAAATTGGCTTTCCCCATAACAGAACAATATAGTACAACAACATCCCATCATCATCAACCTATGAGATGAAAACAGCCACTCTTCTCAACCCTTCTCAAATCTCACTCTAAATTTCTTCTAGTGAACTGTGTCCCCGAAATTTATTCTCTTCTTGTTCTTCATTTTACGTTTTTCATTCCCCCGGGAAACTAAACTGATAAGCATTTCCCTCAGTAAAACTGAAGAAGGACATGGACTTCTGGGCTTCAAGAGTTCCCTCAGCTAAGCATTATGTCTCTGCTGTGCAAGTTGCCCCTCTCAACAATTCTTGTAATTAATCATTTCACTGCACTTCTATATTTTGAAACCTTTGTCTTATTCTTTTTTTTTTTTTTCCTTTTGATGAAAAAGTTTGTAATGTGACTGACAGTTCGTGTAAATTATTTTATGATGTGGGTCTGAATATTTTGGTGCACTCAAAGTGATGTGATCTAGCTTTGGGGACAATTCGTATTGTCTTATCAACGGTATTTCTTTTGAAAATGAAAGACCACTGTTAATCTTGAGAATTATTCCCATTCCTTCTCTTTCTTAAATTCTTGTCTCTTCTGATATTTACCGATGTTTATATTAAAAGTCTCCATGGGAATGGTACAACTTTTTTTGTTGTTGGTTTATCTTTCTCCAATTATAATTCATTTCTTCTGTGATCACTGTGGACTTAGCAAATGCCTTCCCTTCCCTGTAATTAAAAAAAAAATAATTTATTAAAATTTGCATTTTGTATCAACAGGTAATCATGTGATCGGGAATGATATGGAAGTAGAGGATGATCTGAGAGCTTGGTTTCCTTGCCCCTTCTGTTATGTTGATATCGAAGTTCACGTGCTATGTAGTCACCTGCAAGAAGAGCACTGTTTTGACTTTAAGAATGCGGTATTTTTGGACACTTAAATATGCCTAATTTTTGTTTATTGCTGTGATTTCTTTCTATCATATATGAATATGATATTTCTATTAACTGGACATCATATTTTAATAACATTTTTTCTTCGTATCTAGTCAAGAACTTGCATGTTAAGGGGATTTTTTTTAATTCGGTTTCCTCTAGTAATTTGTTGGCTATGATCAGGACCTTGACATTTCTATTTTCAGGTTTGTCCTATATGTGCAGCAAATCTAGGGAAAAATGCAATTGAGCATTTTATGTTACAGCATGCACATTCAGTGAAGGTATTATATTTATATTCATAAGTAGAACATATATATATATATATATATATATATATATATATATATGTGGACTATAAGATTTAATTTTTAATTTTCAGAGGAGGAGAAAGTCCCAAAAACCAGGGTCTAACAGCTCAATGATGCTAGTCAAGGACATGAGAGAACGAAACTCATTTATTACTTCAAATCCAATGACTGGTAGGGGCAATATGCACGAAAATGCACCTGATCCACTCCTCTTGAATTTTATCTGCAATATATCTCTTTCAGACTCAAAAAGTAACCAAGAAGATGAATTACCCAGCCATGTGGTCTCAACCACCTCTGATAAGCAAAGGTATCTTTTTTATGGTATTTCATTTGTTTTGTGCGTGCGTGTTTGTTGTTACTTTCTATTCCCTTCGTCCCAAATTAAGAGTCCACTATTCCTTTTGGGGGCGTCCCAAATCAATAGTTCACTTTCATTTTTTTTGGACATAATCAACAATTCAAATTTCGTGATAGTGAAGATGTGTTGATCTTTGCCATTGATTAAAAATATCCTTAATCTATACAAAAAGAGATTATGGATTCTTAATTTGGGACGGAGGGAGTATAAGATTACTCGACAAGTCTATTAATCCCCACTTGAAGCCCCAATTTCTGTCTCAAATAAATATTGCACTTGTGAATGTGGAGTCCATCAATCTTGATGTGAGAATCAAGATTGTACAAAACTCAAATGCATTTGGGACTCAATTTGGAATTTAAATTCATTGTACTCTGTCCATTAACATGACCTCCAATGTGATTGATTGAAACATGGACAACTTCATTAAAAAATGAGGGACCTCGTGTTGAGTCATTGATGTTCCAACCTATCACATTTGAGGGTCATGGTCAACAAATTTGAACCCCTTAATCTCTAGATTTTGTGTTTGGAACTCCTAGAATTGCTTAAAATTAACACCACTAATACTAGCACAACAGGTAATACATAGTGCAAATTCTATTTAATGCAACCAAGTGTGAAATATAGAAAACTCCATTGGATGTTGGAAGATAACAAAAACGTATGTGTTTGTACGCTTTAATACAGTATTAGAGGCGATATTGGAGATAGGCCTATTCTTGAAATCTGTCCCGCGTAACATATCCATGATATCGATACATATTTGCTGTGTGGTATACAGAAAGCAGTTAACTTATCCAATCGCCTATGCTCTCTAAATTGATCATGGCACTTACTATTCTACTGTATAATAGAGACTTGCTATTGTTAATTGGGGACATTTATTTGGTTAATGTCGCTAGTATGTGAAGTCCAATGTGGAAATGAAAATTTCATAATAGGAAAAGGTGAAGCATGGTTAGAAATTTACTGCATCGAATATAATAGTCTAGATTACAGTTAATTTTACAGTTTAGCATGAGTATGTGCAACATACTGGACATTTGATAATCAAGAATCTACCGCCTAGGAAGTAGATGTCAATTAACGATAGTATTAAATTATCATTGAATTGAAGATTCAGTACGTAGAGATGGTTCTGTGATGGCTGTCATTGAGGTTGAGATTCAGGTTCTGGCCAAAAGTAAAATAATGAGGCCATAGAATAGACTATAGAGTGATTTCAATGGATGAGAGAAATGGTTATTTGTAAATAAAATATTAGAGTAAATTTATAAACCAAAGGAAAAGAAAATTCGTAACTACCAAAAGTGGTTATTGACATCTTTGGAAACCTACTGCTTTCATAGTCGTAGACTACCTAGAACAGTTGATTTTGCACCACATCCTAGTTCAAAATTCTTCTCCAAAACGTATTGTGATGCCTTTTTCATTAACTGCTCATTTTCGTTTGAGCTTTTAACCTTCTTGGAATTCAAGGTTGGTAAATTCACATAGAAAGTACAGAAGTTAAAGAATGTATTGAAATAATATGATATGATTAGGGAACTCAAATTCTATACCTGAATTTATCAATTTGAGATTCTGAAAAACATAAAGAGTCGGCAATTGGGCGGATATGGATGGGTTAGAAATGGATTTGGGTGGGTAAAAAACGGGTTAAGATGAGGTTGGGGTTGGATATAGGCGGGTTTGGGAAGGATCGGTTCAGGTTGATCCACACTTTTTCTCCTTTGACAAGAGAAACCTATTGTAAACAATATGACACAATAGAGAAAAAAATGGGCAAAAAGTACATGAAGTATTAAACCTACTGGTTAAGAATAGTTTGAATTGAATCTCTCTTACATCAGTAGCTCCTTCACAACAGTGGTAGATAAAGAAGATATGTGGCTGATTTTTGGAGATTAGGTTTTCAGAAAATGTACCCTCATGACCCGCAACTGACACAAAGAAACCGGTGTAGTGGTCAAGTAAACCCATTTCAACCCGTAATCAAAATAAGATGGAACCGGATAATTAATATTGCGTGGATAATGGGCAGTTCCCTTCATGGAAAACCTCCAAATGAGCACTAAAACAATGTCAAGGTTTTATTGAACATTGAACTATTACTGATAAAAACATGCATCACTGAAGTGTACATTCTATGGAATCCGACTTTCAGTATGTCAATAAATCGCAAAGTTCTAACAAGTCTGGCAGTTTAATAAGAACCAAATTATATTCTAAAAGAATCTGAATTGTGGAACGGATCCATTAATGAAATATAGTCATGGGAGCTTCTAACATGTAAGAAGACACCACTGATGTTGTGTAGCACCATTGTGATGCTATTTGAGATAGGTCGCTAGTCACATTTAAGGCATTTGGTCTTTATTGGCTCCCACTATATAAATCTGGAAGGTTTAGGTACCCCATAAAAAATATTGTCTCAATGAGGACATACTCCTCCCAGTGCCCCTGATTTTAATGTTGTGGCTAGTGGATAAATCCATGATCAGTTCTCAATTTAAACTATATATGTTGCACATGAAGAAGATATTGTGATATATAAAGCATAATTGAGACACACTATTCATGTAGCTGATCTTAGTAAGAATGTTTTATCTGACATCTTGCCTCTTTAGCATTATAAATTTTACCATACATTATTGTTACATTTTTTCATTGTCCCTTCATTAAATTATGCTACATGTTAGTAATTTATTTGAAGTTGGATACACTTAAACTAGTTATAATTGTCATGTTTATAAAAAAATTGTTATTCTGATTCTTACTAGGAAAGTTATAAAAAAATTGACACATAGTTTAATTTCATCTAAGTCGCATATTAAAAATTCTAGGGAGTGTTTGGCACATTTTGTCCACATCTGTAGAACCATTTTGTGGTAAGCGCCATAAGGCGCCGCTACAGAAGTATTTTCCTGTGTGTCTAGAGAGAACCAAAGATCTAAAAAAGAAAACAATAAAGCGACGATACGCTCTTTCCTATTTTACTTTCCCTCCCTCTTGATATCCGCAAATTATTAATGTTAATAAATAAATGACAAAAAAAATAAATAAATAAAAAGTTCATATTATTCTTGTGTTTGAGGTTAATCATGCATAAGCAATCAACGATTTATTAACCTTGTATGGTAAAGTTTAATTACAGTTGTTAGTTGCTATTCTTTTACAAGTGCAGTTGGGTAAAAGTATTTGATTAGTGTTTCCTTTTTGTGTACAAATGCATAATAGTCTCTTTTATAGGCTTATGACCTGTACATCGGGTTTCCATGCCTTGTGGTGTGAACATTTACTTGGACATTTTACGAACTGTAAGGCAATTATTATTAATGTAAATTCCTTACATATTTCAATGGTTTTGCTGCAGTTTTATCTTGATTGGGAAATTGATGTTCATTTATGTAGTCTTAATCCATTTATTTGGTTATAATCAAACTAGGCATTTCTTCAACTTTTCATGATAAATAAGTAGGATAAAGACAAATTTGTTTTATACCTAAATTCTTAATGCCTTGGCTAGCCTATTCATATGAGAATTTAGAAAAAAATGCTCTTGTTCCATTTACTTGTCCATTTCCTTACTCATGGATTCTTTTTTCATCTCTTACCATGGAAACAAGGACAACTCAAGTGTCCAAGAAAGTGGGTTTGGAGTTTTTTAAACAATCATGTCTATTTGTATACTCCATGTCCACCTTTTTTTAGCTCCTAAAATTTCCCATGTCCCGTTTACAACATTTTGACCCAACTTAGCCCTTCCTGTCACATAGCACATTGATGATTACCTATCAACCCTCTGTGATAAATTAGAGCAGTAACCTATGACCTGCACTTGTACCCTGATGTATATGTTCACATACAAGTGTCTATTCTCATTGTTTAAACAACACATACCTCTATGTTTGATATGCAATGCTTTAATAGTCTACTTTATGTTTTCATTAATTTTCGTTAAAGAGAGTTTAAATATGAATGAAAAAGTTTGTTACATCCCTTTAGGCTTAGTAACTGTATCAAGATAGTAATTTAGAACGATATGAGTGGGCACTGCAAGGATAGCTTCATAGACCTGGAAATGGGGATGGCTGACTCTTTCTTTTTGTGCAGCTCCAAGTCACTGATGTTGGACGAAGCTCAAGAACAGAATTATGAAGAGAGGAGCCAAAGAGCAGCATTCGTTCAACAGTTAATTATATCAACCATATTCTAGACTTCCAAAACCACTTTTCATAAAATTTAACAGAATCCAACTAAGATTAACCTGAGAAAAATGTCACTTGGCATACAAGAAGCGATATATTTCTATTCTATGTTGATTTCTGTGATTGTTTACATGATCACGTTCCAGTAGCCTGTAAAAGAACTTCAAAAAAACCTTATTACGTAAAAGTTTTTTCATTCCCGTGGGCTTATCACGTATCCATAGTGTTTTCTTTAATAAGAGATGTAGCTACAAGTTGTTATAAAAGGTATTGTCATATAGAAGAACAAGATGCATCCTTCAATTATATTAATAATATTTTCAGATTTAGGTTCGGATAAGATTATTTTATGGCAGAATCAGGTCCCCTGTACGTAGACCTTTCAACTTGGCAGCTCACCCACGAACCAGAATTAAGTATTGATTTCAATTTATAAACATTAGACCTGGGAGTGGATTGTTACATGTCGGGCAGTGTCTTCAACGGTAGTCTATGGGTTGCATATATTGGGTTTGTGTTGTGTATCTTTGTGTTCGAACTCACTTTTGTAAGTTTAGCTTCTCCAATATCTAAACATTAGACCAGGCCATGAATTGTAACATGTAAGGTAGTGCCTTAATAGTAGTGAATGGGTCTTGTATATTAGGTCCGTTTTGTGTATCTTTGGGTTCGAGTCACTTTTTTAAGTTTAGCATGTCAATTCATTAATAAAATTAAGTGTTAATGTCAAAACGATCTTTCCATATTTTTTCCAAAAAGGTCCACCTTAATGGTATGCCAACATCTTCTTAAAGATCCATCTCAGTTGGAGTCTGTCTTGATTGTGCTGGAAGAGTTGCGGGACAGCTCTAGCTACATTGATGATTATCCACTAGATTCTGGAAATTTTGAGTGATAAGCTTCTAGTCAGACGGATGCTTATACAAGTCTAGGTTGGTGGCTTAGTAGGGGTAGTTACATCAATTCCCATCCACACGTCTTCTTTGGTGGACCCGACTTATCACTTCATCCTTCAATTGCTCTCGAGACTAGGTTGAGTTGGCTTTGGGTTGTGATCGGCCTGATCATGTAACTGACTTGACTAACATGTGTCGTGGTGACGCTCTGCAATGCAAACGCATGTCCCACTTCAGCATGATGGGAACACAATGATGAACTACCTTCGCACGTAATCCCTAAAGAATAAAGTTATGTGATGTCTGACGCATCCTTGGGCCATCACGGCACATCAGGTGCGTGGCCTAAGGGTGTGAGTGAGCAACAACAAAAACGAGGCATTGTCCCTTGGATTTTTGGCTCTTCTCTTTTGAAGGGATTTAAAACCTTATTAGTTTCTTTCCTTATTTCATTCCTAGGTATCTAATTTCTTCACTTTTCAACTATTTTCACTTTATGAGAGCACTGCTGAATATTTCCTTTAAATCTTCCTCTATTTTGAAAAATTCTTCTCCTACTCGCGATAATGGAGGCTTTGAAAAAAATACGTTGTTTCTTTTGAGGAAAATTTCAGGGATTTTCATACCTAGTACAATATCACTGGAAACGTGAAAATTAGGAAAAAATACATTTCTTCCAACGTGAAAATTTCAGGGATTTTTATACGAAGTGTCTTTTACAGTCGCTAAACAAGATTAACCTATGGTTTGATCCCACCATTAAACTTTATTGAATAATCATCTTTTAAACAACAATCAACACATGCAATGCAGTAATAGAATATTCCCGAACTAAAAAGTGTGTCTCAAAATAAGAAACATCAATTAAAAATCAAACCTTTTGACAAATCGCTGAGTTTAGTGAATCAATGGTCAACATAAAACCTTATTTAGCTATCACCTTTCCTTAAGTAACTATATTAGCTTTGGTATATTAATTTTTAAATAAGATTCTTATATTAAGACGAAAATGCAAATCTTGAGGACAATAGAATAAAGAGATACAAAGGTCAATTCATGACCAACACAGTGGACTTGACTTGACTAAACTTGTTGAAGCAAAAACCAATCTTTATGTGTATAAAATATAAAGCTCAGACAAATTATATTGCATTGAGGACATGACAGAAAACGATTTATACCATTTTAACTATAGCTCCCTCAAATTTATTATATGATCACAGAGGAGTTGGATATGAACTCTAAAATCCCCCACAAGTAAATAACATACGAAGAAGCAAAAATTACTTGAAAATACCACTTTATCAAAAGAGATCAGACTTTCTCTCTTTCATTTTTATTGATAGAATAAGAATCTGAAGGGAAAACAAACTTATCAAACTTTCTTTTCTTTTTTCTTTTTTTATTTTTTACAATTGGACTTCTCAAACTTGAGAGGATATAAACTCTAAAACCAAGCACAAGCAACTAGCATATGAAGAAGTAGAAATTAGGTCATCACTCAATAACACTAACTCCTCCTTTTTACAACAAATCCCATCCTTTCCTCCTATGTAATAAGCATACGAGTTTTATGCCATGTCTGGATAACTTCTCCTAAACAATTAGTCAAACTGATTGAGTGTAGAATATAGAAAATGAGAGAATGAAGTTGAAGATGAAATGGAAAAGAAAACAGATAAATTAAAGTATAGAGAGAGAACTCAATTGTTATTTCATTTCAAAGATATCCCCGAACTATTCGTAGTGCTGTATTGATACATTCCACAATTCCAAGCTCACTTCTAACAACTTTCAACTAACTTGACTATTTACAAAACTTTAGCTATATTGCTATTAACTGACTACTAGTCTCACATTTCAACTAACTAATTGAATTAAACTTGCACCTGTATACAGCATCCTGACATTCCCTCCCCCTTAAAAATCCTTTGTCCTCAAGGATTAAGGGTTTTAACCTACTAACTCCACCTCCTCCTGGATCAAATTCAAAAAGGAAAGAAAAATGTGATAATTTTCTTGAGAATAGTGGACTGCTTCGTTCTTTGGACTGCATTCATTTTCAAGACATTGGTTCCATCAGCAACAAAACATCCCTCCCAAGCTTTCCAAGCTTCATTACCCACAAGTATTGCTCCACGTGACCCATTGGTTACATCTACTACTCTTGTAGGGTTTTTAAACCAAACATTCCAACTCTCTTTTATAGCAATTTCCCAACAATATGTGTGATATACTTATGTCCAAGGTGATATAGTCTCCTATTGCGAGTTGCGGAAGAATGACATTATCTTTTTCCTTCATCGCAAATATTTCCCCCCATTAGACCCATGAACAACCTCTTCTTCAACATATGTCTCAACAAGTTCAGTTTGTTGAAGAGGAATAACTTTAAAGCTTTCACAAGAAGAAAATTCCATCACAATTTTTTCTTGAAAAGTATGAACATGTGACAATGGAATGTAATAAGCATCCTTGTAGAGTTCACCATTCATTTGAGCCTTTTTAGCCTTGAATTCCAATATAGTTTCTTGTAGCATAGCCAAACTAATGGCATGGAAGATTTTGTTGGGCCTAAACATCTCCACCGCGTCTCTAATTTTTTTCTTGAGATCTTTGATAAATTTGGACACAAAATACTCTTCATTCAAATTTTTGTTGTTCAGTATCATTCTAGCTTTTTGCTCTTCAAATTTGTTTTCGTAGTCTTCCAACATAGAGGCTTGATTAACTATAGAATAAATCTTCATTTTTCAATGATAATCTTCAATTATTTTTTGCATTGCAATCCTTGCTTCCTTAAATGCCTCTTTCATTTCATCCCAATAAATCTTTAGCCTTTTCTTTCAATTTCCAATTAATATTCGTAAACTATATTTATTGGAAATTGGTTCTTGACATGCACAATTAAAAGTACAAATTGTGTTGGCCTGAGAAAAGAGATTATGGAAAGAATGAAAACATAAGGAGAAAATAAGAATTTCTAGTGGAAATTGAATACTTGGAGGAAAAACATAATAGGGGAGTAAGAGATTAATGTAAGAAGAGGGTATTAGAATGAGAAAGAGATAGAATACGAATATAAAATGGTGGAGAGAAAGAAGTATAAGAACTTGAGAAGAATTATAGGGAAGAGATAGTAAAGAATATGTCAAAAGAAAAAAGAAAGAGGGGAGAAAGAAATAAGTAGAGAGAGTTACTTACATTTCTTAGATATGGTGGCTAAGATCATGTCATGCCATGGCTGGATGACTTCTCTTAAACAATTTATCAAACAGAGTGAATGCAAACTTTAGGAAACGAGAGAATGAAGTTGAAGATGACGTAGAAAAGAAGAGAGAGAGAGAGAGAACTCAATTATTATTTCAGTTCAAAAATATCCCCAAACAATTAGTACAACTATATTTATACATTTCACAACTCCTAACTCACTTCTAATAACTTTCAACTAACTTCCCTAACTATTTACAAAACTCTAGCTATATTGCTATTAACTAACTACTAGACTCACATTTCAACCAACTAACCGAATTAGACTTGTACCCGTATACAACATCTTGACAACGGGACAAGTTATACCCACAATGGGATGCAATGCAGTGCATTATGAACATATGTAACGCCCCGACCCAGAATTATGGGTTACCCGTAGTCAACCCGGTCTGAATTGAGTCGTTAGACGTGAAGTGCAATGAAAAAATAATGTTGCCAGTCCAGTTTTATTTTAGTTAACATTTCACTTGTTTAGCATGCAATTCCAATTTCATGATAAACTATGTGTGGGACCCATGGGGAGTTTTCCTAGTCCAAGTAAACAGAGCTATTAATGTAAAATAAATAAAGTACACTTACCTGTACAACGCCCTCAAAATACGAATCCGCATCCAACCTGCCATAACAAAGCGAGGGTGTGAGCTTATGCTCAGTGGGAATACACAAAGTAGTAAACGAACGACAGAAAAGGGTACTCACATGCTACAATCACATGCATGTGAATATATATATATATATACCTTTGAAAAGTATATATTCAATGCATTAATTATTTTACTTTCGAAAACCTTACTCATTCAGATTAATTTACCTTAATCATGTAAAGACTTCCTTCATTCATACTTAGCATTTCTCACTCTATTTAACAGACACGGTTCCACTTTAACACCACTACACTTAATTTATTCCAACCCATTCCTTTACCGAAATCACCCCATTTTATTCATCAAAATATACCTTAATATTTTCACTGAAAAGTACCATTTCAACACACGCATCCATCGTGTTAGAAAATAATTGTTAATCATTTGAAAATCTCTCAATGCATACTTACGCAAATTATGGGTTTAACAACTTAGGGTATTTAACCACCCATTTTCCCACTTTACTTTATCATTTTTACTTTAACTTATGAACATTAATAGATTTATACATTTTTTTGATATGTTCCTTACTCATTTTATCTTTTATCGGAATCTTCCTTTTTACCCATACTTACATGAGCTCCACACCGACGGCTATGAACACTATATGCTCTCACCAGTGATTTATGACTTTTTATCTAAGGGCTTCGGGACCTTCTTGCTTATTCTCGGTTGCATCCGAGTCCTTATTAATCTTCTTAGCATTTTACACATGTCCATATTATTCCATTCCTTGCTTTTACTCGGTCGAAGATAAAACCCGGACTTAATCATCCGTTTTTTCATTAACACTTGGAAAATTATTTCTTTTCTTCTTTAAGTCCCTTATCCACACACACGTGATTTATGCTAAAATCATTCACGCTTTAGGACTTAATTCATTTTCGCACACATTAGTGTAAAGACATTCTTTAACATTTTTATTCCATAAAAATGTTTCACTTTAAATAAATTATCAATTTACTCCTTGTTTGCCAAATTTGCAAATTTGTCCCTTAACAAGTGTTATTTCTCAAAATGGTCATTAAGTTTCCAACTTAACACTTTAAACACTTTAGTCATTTGAACACTTGTTTAATATTTCACTTGTCACTTTAACCCTTTATAACACATAAATAATCCCTTTACATTTAAGCTCCCAAATTTACGTTTATCTTATTTCATGCTTAAATCCAACAAGACTTTCTTTAAACTTGCTCGCATATTTATTATCAAAATACTACAAGTTTATATGCATAGAAAGTGGACTTTAAATACTAAAATCCTATCAAGTGGATTAAACATGCATTTCAAGTAGTAAAGACATTTTATCAATTTCTTTACACTCGACAATGTCCATTTATTCATAAAGTCTCCATTTTGCAAGAAACTTAAAAATATTTATTTCATAAATATTTTGACAACACTAACATCATTTCATATTTTTATTTCATAAAAATGTCCATTTCTTCCTTTTACTAGAAATATACACAAATAAGAATTATTACATTTTTATTTCATAGAAGTGTTTATTATTTCATTTTCACTAAAATTACACCAAAATGACATTTCTTACATTTTTATTCCATAAAAATATTTATTATTTCTTTTTCCTAAAAATACACTAAAATAGTGTTTTCTTACATTTTTATTTCCATAACAATGTTTATTTTCAAATTTACTACAAAACACACCACCACCATAATTTTTAACATTTTTATTTCATAAAAATGTCTATTTTTAGTTTATTAAAAAAACACCCTATAACAATAATTTCTAACATTTTTATTCCATAAGAATGTCTATTTTCAGTTTATTAAGAAAATACCCTACAACAATATTTTTATGATAATCCTAGTCTTAATCAATAACACTAAGACTACAATATTCATCAAATAGAGTCTCAAATATGCAAGAGTAGATTACCCCACCTGAATGACTCTAAAGTGGTGGTGGTGATGAAGATGGGGGACTCCCCCACCTCCAAAGGTGGCCCTAAAGGGAGTCACAAAAATTTCACCAAACAGTCATCCATGGAAGCTCCAACCCACTCCAAAAATGCTCCCATGGATACTCCTTCTTGCTCCAAGAATACCCTCATAAAAGCCCCCTTCAAATAAACATAAAAAATCCTGTAGCAAACATCTCAATAAAACTCCCAACAACCTTCCAATATATTTCATAGCTTAATATTTTAATCAGTGGGGAAGTTGAGTATATTTGGTGTGAGTGTATTTACTACCCTTAAATCAATCGGATGGAAACTATTTCTAAGGATGGAGAAATATGTTGAGAGAGGTGAGGAAGAGATAATAATAACCGTGTAGGTTACTTCCCCAAAACCCTTCCCTTATACTAACAATGGAGTCTGCAAGTATAAAATACCCCATTTGTTTCATCCCAAATTATGACGTTCCATGAGCTGACACGGGTTTTGATCAACGATCCTACGAGTGACACTGATTTTGGCTTTGCAACAAATCCCATGAACTGACATCAATTGAGATCAGTGGTTGAAAGCTAAACATCAAGGTTAGCAGACCTGCTTGCGTCGGCATCGATTGCAGTGCGTCATTTGAATGACGGAGCTCGTCGTTACAACGAGTCACTCAGTCGTTAGAGCGACGATGTTCCTTCATTTGAGCGACCTTGTGTGTCGCTTGAATGACAACAAAATAGGGGTTGGTTTTTATCTTACACAGTCTGTTCCTTTAATATATAATATCCATTCTATTAGTACCCTCAATCTATATTCCCTTTTCAGTAATTCAGGAGGAAGTAATTTCAATGAGATATTGGGGTTTTAGACCTTAATCTTCTTTCTTTGTTTTAGCACTTTGTCCCAACGGTTTTACAACTTATATATATATATATATATATCAATGGCCAATCATTCAATAACCCATACAGTAATCCACTAATTCTCTTTATTTGTAACGCCCCGACCCAAATTTATGGGTTACACGAGAGTCAACCCGGTCCGAATCGAATATTAGGTGTGAAGTGGAATGGAACAACCTATATAATGTTGCTAATCCAGTTTTATTTTGATTAACGTTTCACTTGTTATCATGCAATTTCAAATTTCAAGATGAACTATGTGAGGTACCCATGTGGAGCACCCCAAAGTCCAAATAAACAGAGCTACTAACGTGAACATAAATAAAATATACTTACATGTATAATGCCCTCAAAATACGAAGTTGCTCCCAACCTGCTATAACAAAGTCGGATGTGAGCCTATTCCCAGTGGGATTTATACAAATAGTATGAAAATGAACGGCAAAAAGGAATACTCACACGCTACAACCACATGCATGCGAAAATATGTATATATCTACATACGTATACCTTTGGTAAATACACATATAATGCATCAACCATTTTACTTTCGAAAAATCTTACTTATCCAGATTAATTTACCTTAATCTAGTAAATTTTTTCTTTATTCATACTTAGCATTTTCACCTTATTTAACACACCCGGTTCAACACTTGAAACCATTACACTTAATTTGATTCGAACCCATTCCTTTATCGGAATTTAACCCCTTTCATTTATTTATTACACTTATTGAAAATCACTATTTCAACACATGCATTCCACTACACCAAATCTGTCGAATTGTCACGGTCATTGACCGTGACAAGTCCAACTTGTCAAGGTCAATGACCGTGATAAGTCTGGGGGTGACAACGTTTGTTGTCACGGACTTATCACGGTCATTGACCGTGATAAGTTCATTAGACTTGTCACGGTCATATCACGGTCAATGATCGTGACAAGCTTAGTCACGGTTAATAACCGTGACAAATCAGTGGAATTTTGACCGTGACAATTCTGGGAAGAATTGAAAAAAAATCTGTCGGGCAGTATGCCCACTGTCACTGCCCTATATTTGTACCTGTTATAGCAACGTTGTACCTGTTCAAACATCATATATCTAAATAAAATAGAGATAATGCAAATATACATTCAAAACAATATACATCACGATATATATCAAATGTAACAACTTAAATCAATTCAATTCAAATAATATCGCTATATGACTGGGGTAGGTTTGAAGAGGTGGATAGGCCACACGATATAAGAATTCATACACCCTTGTATATTCATCATGTCGCATTATTCGCGCAACCACAATGGGGAGTTCTCCTTCCTGAGTATCACATGGGTTACGAGCACCTTGGCCTCGATGTCTTGAAGCACATGTCCATGAACTGGCCTACCCTATACGGTATTCGGGTCTTTCAACCCCCGCCCTATCCGCTGGCCATCAAATATGTCCTGTATAAACACGGTCGACTAACCAAGTATCGACATCGATCGGTCGAAGGGAGCCAAATAGGGGACTGGATCATCAGAGTCCGCACGTGTCGACGATGAAGCAGCGAGGTCCACATCCTCGTCTTCCTGCACCTCCTCCTCCACCACCTTCTCCTTTCCTTTCCCCTTACGATTTCGGCCCAACGAACACTTTATGAATGAGAACATATCTTGGACCATCGCCTCCAAATGGGACAGTTTTGCGTCATGTGAGTCCACCGTTCAAGCCAAACCGGTATTGCTCGTCTCCAATCCGGTGATCCTAGATTTGGCCACCCGCGAGTTCACCCCCCTTTCCCTCCCCTTGCGATCAGCGTCAAGCACTTGGTTGAGTGCGTCTGTGGACAAAGATGCCTTGTCGGCATCAGGCTGTGACTCATGCACTTCCTTAAGCTTTGCCTGAAATGATAAAAAGTACATGATTAGTTAAATAAGTAAATAAAAAATTATAACGTAATTAACAAAAATTAAACTATCGTATTACTTACAATCGTGGACGCGACAATCGGGGACACCTCCTTTTCCTTGCCCTTCTTCGTCCGAATAGCCACATAAGTATCGAGCCTATATGGCATACCCCCAGGGCCACTCCCCGTCCCCTGAAATAAAATAATCCAAAATTAGTATCGGCCCCGTAAAGTAAAATAATGCAGAATAACATATTTCTGTAATTATAGAAAAATTAAATCTTACCATCATCCTATGCTCCACCTCGGCGTAAGACGTCCGACCGGAGTAGTGCACGTCCGTCTTTTTCGATTTATTTTCCCTCCCCGATTGGTGAGATGCCAATGGTCGCTCCCCGATCACATTGTTAATGAACTTTTGCCGTTGTGCCAATGAGATCGGCTCCTTCGGTGGGATGGAGTCATGCATTCAGATAAAGGAGTCTCGGGACTTCCCAAAGTACTGGGTCCGCATAATTTTCTTCCACGTCTTGTGTTGCTCCCTCAACTGCTCCAAGACGGAATCGCGTAGTTTTGGGTCCAAGATGAATTGTTCCTATCCAACAAATACAAAGTTAATTGCGAATAAATATAAATATAAGTATTAAATGAAACTGAAATCGAAATCGAAATTGAAATATTCATATTAATATAAATATAAATATAAATACATTACCTGTAGTGCCACCCAAATAGCTAACTTGAGCTCATTAGGCACCTCCCTCCAACTAGTGTACCTCGGGTCGATGATCGTCTTTACCAGCTCGAGGGATCTCGCTAATAGACTTGTCATGTTCTCGACGTCCATCCCCAATTTGCCCCATTTGGGGAGCCTAGGGTCCGAGGAGCCCTCGTCGCCTCCGCTACCACCGAGCCCAGACAACATCATCATCCTCGCCTTAATACATGAAGGAGACATTTCTGTTAAAAAATGTTGTTATTAGTACAAATCCAAATGAATTAGAAGAAGACATGCAAATATGTACAATTACTACAAATCCAAATGAATTATTACTATTTAACACCTCAATTCTGAATTCCAAAACAACATCTACTTCCCACACACAAATTTTCACCCCATCCCTACTCCCCCCCACCCCACCCCACGCACACTACACACACATTGCCCCCCCCCCCCCCACACACACACATACATATACAAAGGAAAGATATAAAGATAAAAAGAGTGAAAATGATAAAGTTCAAATCAATTTAAAGCGTTAAAAATGGATTGATAAAGTACAAATTGGAATATCTATTACAAATTGAAAAATTGTTTCAAATTCGGGTTATCATAAAAAATGGATTGATATTTGGTAGGAACAGCTACATCATCCACACTATTATTTAGATGCTTTGGCACATGTAGGACAATTGACCACGACTCGTTGTTGATATAATCCGAGTAAAATACTTGGTTGACCTTTTGAAATGCACAAACAAACGGCTTATCGCTCACGTGGTCGTTGCTCTTTAACTTGAACAAGTCAACCATGATCAAATTGGTGCCAGGATCAACTTTACAAGCATTTTTATCCTCAACTCTTATCCAGTCACAGTAAAATACAACCTCTTTGAAGCTTAAATAATCCAATTCAAATATATTTCGAATTACACTATAGTAAGTCATTTCAGCTTCAACGAGGTTTTTATCTTTTATGCTCTCTCGAAAGAAAGTAAGAACCATGTATGAAATGCCCAAATTCTGTACATTTGTATTTTTCTCATATACTCTTGTACCGAATACGTAATCGTTCAATCGATACTTTTTGTACTCTTGTGCCATGAACAAGGGTCTAGTGGTTAGACGAGCAAGCCTTGATGTCGCATCACCCGTCTTTAAGAGATGAGAATATAGATAACTTAATTAGGATAGTTGTAATGCTTTCTTGTAATGTGACATTAATAACAACCATTTTCATTATAATTACCTCATGTGAAAGCCACAACCTAAATTCATTGTCTGATTGTGCCATTATTTTTCGTCTTTTACTTTTTTCACAGGCTTAATATTTTCTGCATATATCGTGATGAATGTATTACAAAATTAATCATGTATAAAAATTAAAATAATGTAAAAGTTAAATAATTGAAACTTACTTTTTCCATTCTTCGACATCTTCATGTGTGTCAAATAGATAACGAGTTACTTATTCATGTTGTAAAGTCGTTAATTTCACTCGTTTGCCCATGAACACTCTCATCTCATTAATGTCATCCACGCTGGTCGAGTCAGGAATATATTCCTGAGTTTACGGTGATGTATTCCTCTGCAATTGATCCTTCAATGTATTGTGTATTCTTGACGTAATCTTTGAAAACTTTCATCAATCTTTCAAACGGATACATCCACCGATATCTTACTGGGTCGCAACGAAGTGCCTCGTCGCATAGGTGTACTAACAAGTGAACATTTATGTCAAATAAAGATGGGACAAGTACTTCTCAAACACACAAATCTCTTCTTTCGCTGCCAATTTTGCGGCCACTATGTGATCTCGATTGATTACCTTCTCACATAAAAGTGAGAAGCGAAAACTAATTTTCATAATAGCCCTCTGAAAATCCTTGTGCTTGGAGAAACAATGCTTAAACAATAGAGAAACCAATTTCATGATCACATGCCAATAATGGGACTTACACTTATGTAAATCACGGGTAGCATAAATCACAATCCTTTGCAAGTTGGACGAAAAATTAGATGGAACCTTCAAATTATATATTGTGTCTAAAAGCACCTCATTTTCTCACTCGTCAAAGTAAACACACCAAGGGGAATTATTGTCCTTCCCCTACTATCTTCTTTCAACCATAGTTGTGGCTTAAGTTTCAACGCTTTAAGGTATTTTTGTGCATTTTCTCCATCCTTCGAATGACTCCCCCCAAGGCATGTGCCCATAATATGTTTAGTGATGTTCTTCTTTGCGTGCATCACATCCAATACATGGCACACTGGGTTATTCTTCCAATAAGGCAAGTCAAATAAATTGACCTCCTAGACCATGCCTTTCTTGTCTCAGTTTCATTCCCAGTTATGGTCTTCTTATGCTTGACATGCTTAAATTTAGGATTATTAACTAGCATATTAGGGACACAATTAGAAGATTTACTTTCAATTTCTGAGCCTGAAAGTTTTCTCGGTGGTAGCCTATGTTCAACCCGGTAAAAAATTGAAACCTTTCTCAATTCTAAAACTATGAGCGAGGGGTAAAAACCTCCTATGGCAATGGTATACATTTTTTGAGCTAGCGGGGAGATGAAGAGATTCTGTATCCTCTCCCCAAATAGGACACCCCAAATAACCATGTACTACACAATCGGATAATGTCCCATAGGCTAGAAAATCATGAATTGCCCACATCAACATAACTTTCAGCGTAAACTCTTATTTTCTAAAAGACTCAAATGATTGCAAACCCTTTTTCCACAACTCATTTTATTCTTCTACCAAAGGAGCCAAGTAGACATCGATGTCCTCAATTGATGCCTTTAGCCCAGGTATCAACAAAGATAGCATCGAAAATTCAGGTCTCATACAAATACAGTTCAACTGCTTTTCACTCAAACACCTTACCATTCTTACATATAACACACGGATACGAAAACTCTTTATCATTATGACTTCTCTTTGCATATTTCACAAATTCATTAGCACCTCTGCGAAACACATCCCCTAATCTATTTGTCTCACCCATTCACTCTTTGTATTTTGGATATCCCATCACAGCTACTACAAACAATCACCTATTATGGGTAAGAAGCGTATATTCGTGGATTAGTATAAACAAAAGTCTGAATATTTAGTTCCGATTATTATAAAAAATCACCTATTGAATGCGTACGCATAAGAACTAGCAGGCTAGTTTCTATGCGTACTATGTAATTTAAATTAGTTATAAATATTACAAAACCGTTATGACGTGAATTCAAATGAGAATACATGCAAGCATGCACCCCCCCCCAAAGCAAGTGTTATATAAGAAGTTTAATTAATGTAAATTTATTCGTGCATTCAAATTCCTATTTCTTTCATCTCCTCTACAGGGTGGGTGGTCCTATCTCATTCAAGACCGCATATTTCTGTAATATACTTAACAGCTCATGCACATTCTTCTAATTTGAGAAAAATTCGGCAACATATCCCCATAGTTCTCCAAATACACAACATAGATTCTCAAGTGTGAGTGTTATTGTTGTAACAAATGCCCCCAAATTTTAAACTCTTTAAATAATGAGATGGATCAATGATATACCAAGTTTTAATTTTTCAGAAATTATTTAATTTTCTTTACATTAAAAGCACAATAAAAAAATTGAAAAATTAAATTAACCTTAATGTGAAATCAAAATTTCTTTTCAAATTTTAAGACTTATAAATTCAAATTTAAATTTCTTCACAATTAAAATTAACTTAAACTAAAAGTGAAATTAAACTACACACACATTTTTAATTTTCACTTAAGCAAAATTAACTCAAGTTCTAAGATAGGCTAAACAAAGAAAACATGAATAAAGTAAATCAATTTTATCTAAAATTTTATCTTGATTAATACCAATTTTATCTTGATTAATCCTAGCATGCATCTAAGTGATATTTTTGCAAGATAAAGTAAATCACAAACACACTACGCCGCGATGTACGAGGAAAACCCAAATGAGAAAAACCTCGGACGACCCTGCCTACAAGTCCACTAAGTACGGTATTTTTACAAAAGTCATGACAAGAGAAACTTACAACAACGACTTGACTCCGTCCAAGCCTTGACGCTCCTTCGCTCTTCAACCTCCACCTAGTAGACAACCACGAACTCCACCACAGTCTCAGAATCCACTGATGGGGTTCGATCACTGTCAATCCACATGCAGTGCCTTTCACCGTATGAGCACGCCGCAACAAAAATCAGACTATCTCCTTTGATGGGTAAAGAAGAACCCAAACACTCTCTAATGTGTAGAGATGAAAACCTGGTGCCAAACAATTCTCCAAGCAAGATATATATATATAAAGGAACTTGGCTTTAAACTAAATTGGGTATAATACACTTAGTTTTGTTCTAAAGATTAAACATTTTAACAAAAATCAAGGACACTTTTTCTTGGAAGAATTAAGCTATCAAAAACTCTCTTAAGAGAAGGAAAAATTTCTACTGAAAAATTTGTTCCCGCTCATATTTTATCGGCAAAAAGAAGTGGAAAAAAATAGTGGAAAATGGGAAATTATTAAAAAAACTGTCAAAAATTGCGTAATTTAGTTCAAACAAAACTTTTAACGAGAAAATAGATTTTTTTTCTTCTGAAATCTCGTTTGAAATCTCGTTCGAATGAGGTTGTTCAAACGACCTTTCTAATGAGATTTCAGGCCATGATTCCAGAGAATTTCAATATGAACGTGTGGCCGCCAGTTTCGTATTTTTCTGATTTTTTTAATTAGATATGATTTTTCTACAGAAAGGTGTCTGAGAACAAAATCTTTAGATACTATGAATTCAAAAAAATATAACAAAAAATACTAACACCCAAAATAAATTTTCAAGCTCCCATATATATATTAATGCATTCATACCTTTAGTAGACATTGGAATCCACATGTTGATGACGTGAAACTTGGCACGAAAATCGGTAAGGATATATTCTTCAATTTTTGGTCGCTAAATCTTCAACATACACTTGTTATAGGCTTGACAGGATACAACATGAACATTCTATCATATGACACAAATTATTTTATCCGGAATTAAGCAAATACTACAAATTGACTTGATTGAAAATTTGCCCTTATAGTTATTTCTATTTATTAATTAAAATAACTCTTAACATCACATCATCTAGTACGTACTCAGAGAACATTAAGAGACGACTGCAGAAGTTTTTTCAAAAGTTTAAGCCACTAAAAATATTATTATACCGAAACTACACATTCCCAAACTGTCCAAATAGGACATTTAGAGAGATCTCATTATAGGGGTAATGACTCTCGAACGGGTCTAGGGGATATTGAATGGGCACGCATAAGAACTAGAAGTCTAGTATCTATGCACACTATATGTAATTTAAAGTATGTTTCATTTAATTATGTCTTATCACAATTCAAGAGATTTTATTTAATTATGTAATTTAAAGTATGTTTTATTTAATTTAAAGTACGCATAAGAGCTAAAACTTGTACCAATTTATACCAATATCAATACCAATTCAAATTCAATTTTGATTAATACCAATTTACACCATTTTATATCAATATCAATTCAAATTCAATTTCAATTTAGAACCACTTTATACCAATTTACACCAATAAAAATACCAATTCAAATTCAAGTTCAATTTATACCAATTTATACCAGTTCAATTCAACTGAAATTGAATTTCAATTTCGTTCAATTTCAATTCAATTCAATATCTATACAAATGCAATTCATGGTCTAAGGCCGGGGCACATTGAATCATCTAATTTAAATTTAAATTCAATATCACACACACTAATTCACACACCCACACACACCTACACACACACACACACACACACACACACACACACACACACACACAGACCCACGCACACACACCTACACACACATACCCACTTACACCCACCCACCCATCTATACACACACACACACACACACACACACACACACACACACACACACACATGCACATATACATACACACACACACACACACACATACACAAAGGAGAGAGAGAGAGAGAGAGAGAGAGAAATGGTGCGAAATGAAAACGGTGGGAAAAAAAGAGGGATTAGGGTTTTTAGCTAAAGAGTTGTCACGAACCTATCAAGGTCTTTAACTATGATAATTCCTTATCACGGACTGATACGACGCAAATATTGCGTATTTAACCCGTTAACCTAAACGTTATTAGCCCCCTCGGGTAACTTAATCCCTATATTTATGCTCGTTAACCGGACAACTTCGTATTTCTATGTTAACATATTTTGCAGGGGTTAATTGAGCTTTTGTAGGTATTTGGATGCTTAGTATGAAGTTTGGATGCATTCCAGCGAAGTTCCGTACACAATCGCACGCGCAAGGGCAATTTAGTCATTTCACAATTTAGGAAACTAGCCCAATCTCTTCACGGAAGTTTAATCCCTCTGAACAAGATTCACGTGGCCTCAAACGGTGCATGAATCGGAGCTATATCGAAGAAGTTACGGGCTTTTGTGCGGAAGAGAATTTTAATCCAACCAAAACAGGGGAGAAGATTCAAGACCTGTAGGTCCGAATAAATTCACCCCATGCAAATCGATTCGGGTTGAGACAGAGTGCCAGTTATTTCATTCCGAATCAACTCGGATTTCACCTGAATCGATTCGCCCCTTTGGCAGCCTCGAGATATTTTCCATCCGAATCGATTTGACCCAATTCCGAATCGATTCGTCCCTACATATTTTTGTTTTTCTTCCCTTTATTTACAAGTTTGCCATTGTATATTTTGTATATAACTCATTTATCTCATTTGGGAGAGGAGAAAAAATTAGATTTTTAGGATAGTTTAGCTTAGGGTTTGTGGGGTTTGAGAGCTTGGCTTCATTTCTCTTTGGGTTCACAACCATTTGGGGTGTGTATGTTGAACTTTTCATCTCATTTACCATTAATATAGTTGTATTTACTTAATTCTTGCTTTGTTAATTAGGTTAACATGCTTTCATAATTAGGTTTACTTGCTTTATTTCTTGCTTTCCTAGTTTAATTAGTGTAATTTAGTTTAATTATGTTGAGCCCTTAGATAAATAGGGTCGGGATTTCGTTCCGCCATTTACGGGTTTGGACCTCGAAAGTTAGGGTTTCGTGTAAAATTGCATTTAATTGAAACCTCGCGTATTAAAGTCAGATTATTATGCGTTTAACTTTCTTTGTCACGCAACTGTGACACCCCGACTAATTAAATACCGGGTAGCTACTCCTTTATTAAACCAATACAAAATGCCAAGTTGGTCCAGTTAATAGCATCACTGTCGGAAACATTTTTAATGATTACTAACCACCTAGCATTTAAAAAGCGAGTTGTCCAATTTTAAATTAAATCTGATTAACATGCAATAAATGAAATATAGAATTGTAACACAACCATTCACGATAAAGTCCAACTATAATAAATAAACAAATAAAGATGAGTCTAGAGGAAATACTCCTCACAACAATCCCAATATGAAAAGAAATGAAACAAGTCTGCATCCTGAATTAATTACAAACCAAAGTCTGAATAACTGAAATATAAAATGAAATGTCTCTAAAAGAAATGGGCGACATGCCCTACAACTGATGAAATCTGAATATAGAGTCAAGGTAAATGAAGCGTCTAATAGCAAGGCCCTGTAACTTCCACAACAGCTACAGCTCGTCACCTGACTGGAAAATACTATGCATGGTGTCCTTGTGACTGGGCACCTAAAAATGGTTTTTACAAAAAGATAGATTTGAAAGCAAATGGGTCAGAGCCCGAATGTGGAGAGTATTATAGAAATAACAAGTGCTTTAATAACAATTAAAACAATGAATGCAAGATACATGTTAGGACGTGCTCTCACATGAAATACTCACCTCTCGTCTAACTGTGCACTCCTAACGTTCATGTACCCATTCATGTGTTATTTAACTACCTAAACCATCATAAGTTCTAACCCAACTACTCAATTCACAATATGGATTCCCAATGTTATTACTTAAATAAATAGCTTTACTTGAACTCAGATTCTCAATTATTAGCATTACCGTTTACTGGAGGTTATCCCCTTATTTATCTTCTCAAGGAGTTACTATAAATGATTCTCATAAATAAACAACACAATTCCTTTTCATTCCACCGTATATTATTCACATCATAAATATACAATATAAACACCCCGAGGCTAAGCTGCGGTGCACACATACTCTGTTATCCATCCCGGTACATCACGTACATAAGGATTACAAATTCCGAATCTCTCAGGAATTGTTAGAATAAACACCACACACAAAAATGGAGGCGAACATAATTCAACATATCCATGGTCACGTACATACCTACGCTCCATAGTCAGCTGGCTTAATAGCTCACAATTAAGTCATTCCCTTGAACTATGTCCTCTAGGTACCAAACTAAATCCGGGCACACAAGGATTAGAAGGCCCTAAGCGAACGTAAACCTCCCGTGATAGCAAGTATGGCAGGTATGTCATACACATAAGATTATATACTAAGCATGCACACATCTTAGATATCTCAATATTAATAAAGGTATTTTCTACACCCTTATACCATTATCCCAATTGTATAAATTTTTAGTCTTCCGATAATATATAATGTAGACTGTCTACACATCTCACGTCATAGATTCTTATACTTAAAACCTATCTCAAAGGGGTTATTAAGTTTCCTATTATTCCCACATATTACATCATTATTCTTAAGGTCCTTACTTCTGCCCCAAACCTCAATTCATCAACTTATACAAAATTACTCTATTAATCCTAATATTATCTCACTCATCGAGCTTAAATAGCTTTTAGAATAATTCCTCAAATTAAATTCTAATTAAGGTCCAAACTATATAACCATACCTACTGGTCTTCCTTAAGTCTAAGGATATTCATAAGGTCTCCCATAATATTTTCCAAGGGTTAACATCATTAAAATTTAACTAGGGGAAATTTTTCTCTTTCTGGGAAGGTCGATCGATCGACCTTGACCTTCGATCGATCGATGGTGGTCGATCGATCGACTGATGAATGTCGATCGATCGAACGCACCAGGTAGGCTGCGGACTGCTTCGATTTGCAGTTTTCAAATCATCTCAAAACACCATTAACAAGCATGAAATTCTAAGATAACGTTATAATATCATCATACAACCATCCTACAACAGTGTTAACGTTCTAAAACCAATAATTCATCATTCAAGGGCTTTGTTTGGATCAAATCTTCATCAAGAATTTCCAGTTTTCTATTTCTTTCAAGAACATTAATAAACTTCTTCTAAAATCCGTTTTTAGATCATCAATGGTTCTGTTTTGAATACATAATTCGTCCAGAAAGTTTCTACATGCAATTCCTAACATAGTTCATAGTTTTAATCCTCAAATTCATGGGTCTAATCAATCTTCCAAGATAAATTTGATGATAATCCTAAACATGGAAAAGAATAGCATTGAATCAATTATAATTAAACCACTTGCCTTAATCATTCTTCAGATTTGTTGTTGATTGAGGGTGGTTGAATTCCTCTATCTCTCTCTACAAGTTCTTCTCAAGATGGCAATGGAGGTGGGGTTGGTTTTTGCCAAGTTTTAAGGTTTCTAATCTTCTCCCGTAGCCCACTACCTAAGTTGGGGTTGGAAATGGCTTAGTGGGTTAAGACTAAGTCGGATTTTTAACTCAAATTTTCGTGGGTTTTAATTCCCAAATTTCCGAAATTACCAAAATGCCCTTTTAAGTTACCGGTATGACCCAATAATGCCCCGGGATCCAAACTTAACCCCCGGCTAGTATTTTTTAACTATTTCGACCCTTCCGGACACGTTGGCGCACTCAAAATTACCATACGGTTAATAGAAATTAAATTCACTTTTTAATTAAATAATTACTTTCCTGACGCGACTGTCACACGCGTCTCAACAAAATTTCCCAAATTGTCGTAATTCAATCTCGCGACAATTTCAATAGTTACAATATTCGTATATTGCCATATATACACATTATAATCAAACACTAACTCACATCTCGTTAATATTTTATCCGTATTAATTCACATTTAATTCAATTAATCCCATAAATAAATATTGATAAAAAGCGGGGTATTACATACTTCCCCCCTAATAACAGAATTTCGTCCCGAAATTCAGAACTAAAAAGTACCTGGTAAAAACAACTCTGGATAACGTTCGCGCATCTCATCCTCGCGCTCCCATGTGGACTCCTCGACATTATGATGTCGCCACTGAACACGCACTAACGGAACTATCTTTGACCGCAGTTTTCTCTCACTTCGGTCCAAAATAGTAATCGGTCCCTCCTCGTAGGAGGTATCAGACTGGAGATCGATGTCCTCCAAATCAATGTGATAATGGGCCAAATTGTCTCTAAGATATTTCCTTAGCGAGGAAATATGAAACACATCGTGAATCCGATGCAAATGCTCCGGTAACCCAAGTCTATACGCAACCGGCCCAATCCGCTCAATAATAGGAAATGGTCCCACATATCTCGGTGCCAACTTCCCTTTCTTCCCGAAACGCATAATCCCCTTCATAGGAGATACTCTGAGCAAAACCTGGTCCCCCACTTCAAATTCCCTGAAGGATCTCTTCGCATCAGCATAGCTCTTCTGCCTGTCCTGAGCTACCCGAATGCGACTCCGTATCAGCTCTATCCTTGCCGAAGTATCCTGAATCACTTCCGGCCCAAGTAGTTTGTTGTCCCCAACCTCCAACCAACATGCTGGGGAACGACAAGGTCTACTGTACAACGCCTCAAATGGAGCCATGCCAATGGTGAACTGGTAGGAGTTGTTGTAAGCAAACTCCACCAGTGGAAGATACTGCTCCCATCCACCCCCGAAGTCAATGATGCACATCCACAACATGTCTTCCAACATCTACTTTGTACGCTCGGTTTGCCCATCGGTCTGCGGATGATAAGCCGTACTCAACCGTAATTTCGTGCCCATGGCCTCCTAAAAACTTTCCCAAAACCGTGAAACAAATATCTTGTCTCGGTCAGACACGATATTTAGGGGCACACCGTGAAGTCTCACTATCTCTACAATAAAGAGCTGGGCATACTGTCCCGTAGTATAGTCTGTCCTTACGGGTAGAAAATGAGCGACTTTGGTCAACCTGTCCACAATTACCCAAATGGAGTCGTGACCTCTCTGTGACGTAGGCAACCCCGTGATAAAGTCCATGGAGAATCTCTCCCACATCCACATCGGGACCTCTAATGGCTGTAGAAGTCCTGCCGGTCTCTGATGGTCCACTTTTACCTGCTGACAAGTGGCGCATTTAGAAACAAACACGGCAATATCTCTCTTCATCCCGCTCCACCAATACTGACGTCTCATGTCCTGGTACATTTTGTCCCCACCGGGATGTACCGTGAACCGTGAGCCGTGCGACTCTGCCATCACCTCGTGTCGCAATTCCTCCCCTTCCGGAACTACCAGTCTCCCATTGAAGCGTAATCCCCCATCTGAGCTAACGGTATAGGACTCGGCTCCCTCTGTTAATAATCGAACTATCTGCTCCTGACAGAACGAGTCATCTGCTTGTGCCTTTACTACTTTCGTGACAATCTGCGGTGTAATAGTCATCACTGACATGAATGATCGGGCCACTGCATCCTGGTGTCCCAACTCCTTCCACTTTGCCTTCCACACCCCTGCCACCTCATCTACTGACCTACGGCTCAACGCGTCTGCTACCACGTTAGCCTTCCCCGGGTGATATTGGATATCAAACTGATAGTCCTTCACAAACTCGAGCCACCTTCCCTGCCTCATATTCAGCTCCTTCTGCGTGAATAGGTACTGTAGGGACTTGTGGTCTGTGAACAATCGAAACTTCTCCCCCAAAAGATAATGTCTCCAAATCCGAAGGGCAAATACCACTGCCGCTAACTCCAAGTCATGGGTAGGGTAATTCTTCTCGTGAGGCTTAAGCTTACGGGAAGCATAATCTATGGCCTGACTCTCCTGCTGCAGTATACTTCCAAGTCCTTGTAAGGACGCATCGGTGTAAACAAGATACTCAACTCCCGCTCTCGGCAATGCTAACACAGGTGCTGAGGTTAACTTGTCCTTCAACTCATCGAATGCCAACTGACAGGCATCACTCCAAATGAACGGCACACCTTTACGAGTCAGATGTGTCATGGGACCCTCTATCTTGGAGAAACCCCGAATAAACCTCCTGTAGTATCTTGCTAAGCCCAAGAAACTACGGATCTCAGTCGGTGTCGTGGGCTGTCCCCACTCCCTCACCGCGGATACCTTCCCCGGATCAACAGATATCCCCCGGTCGGAGATAATATGCCCAAAAAACTGAACCTCCTTCAGCTAAAACCCACATTTCTCATACTTTGCATACAACTCGTTCTGACGTAGCGTCTGAAAAACCTGCCTTAAATGCTCGGTGTGCTCCTCCTCTGTCTGGGAGTAAACCAGAATATCATCAATGAAGATAATGACGAACTGATCTAGGAACTCTCTGAACACCCTATTCATCAAGTCCATAAACACGGCTGGAGCATTGGTCAAACCAAAAGGCATAACCCGAAACTCATAGGAACCATATCTCGTTAAGAAAGCAGTCTTCGAGATGTCCTCCTCCCTGATACGCAACTGATGGTAACCAGATCGCAAATCAATCTTCGAGAAGAAAGAAGCTCCTCTCAACTGGTCGAATAAGTCATCGATTCGGGGCAATGGATACTTATTCCATATCGTGACCTTATTCAACTCCCGGTAATCCACACATAACCTCAACGATCCATCCTTCTTCTTAACGAACAACACAGGGGCACCCCACGGCGAAGTACTCCTCCGGATGAACCCCTGACCCAACAACTGCTCAATCTGATCCCGTAACTCTCTCATCTCAGCTGGAGCCATACGGTAAGGTGCGCGGGCAATAGGCCGAGTGCTCGGCGTCAAATTAATCACGAAATCTATCTCTCTACTCGGAGGTAATCCAGGTATATCCTGAAATACATCGGCAAACTCTCGAACAACCGGAATTGAATCAAGTGGTATCACCACTTCCTTAGAGGTCTCCTCCTCTATGTAGTACAAATGAGTGGACGATCCTCCCTCAGGACGAGGCATCGCCACTAAAAACATCTCCTGCCCGGGAATGGCAAAGATAATACTCCTACTAAAATAGTCAATCATGGCTCGATACGCTACTAGCCAATCCATACCAATAATGGCATCATACTCGGTCATCTCTAACACTAACATATCGGCGGGTAAAGTAAACCTCACGATCTCTATACCCACACCTCTACACATAAGCGAAATCATGGAACCCCTACTCAACGGTGAGTCTACATAAGTAGCGGTGCTCTCTACGGTGTCTAATAACCCAATGGTGCGTGCAAATCCCATAGCAATAAAACAGTGTGTAGCCCCCGTGTCAAATAAAATGCGTCCCAGAGTCCCTTGAATAGAGAACATACCCTCAATAGCTGGCGAATTCTGTGGGGCTGTGGCCTGCTGAAGCTGATACACTCTCCCATACTGAAGCTGTCCCTGCTGAACTGGGACCGCTGGAATGGGTGGTAATGCTGCCATCTGCGGTGGCGGGAAACATAGGCATCTGTGGCTCGTGTCGAGCACCCTGCTGCTGCTGCTGTGGGGCTCTGCCCTTATCAGGACAATCCTGACGTTTGTGGCCAATCTTACCACAAATGAAACACTTCCCCAGAAAGTTTCCCCCTCGCTGTCCCTACTGCCCTCGGCCCTGGTGGCCGTTACCATTTCTGCCCTGGCCTTGCTGGCCCTGGTGAAACTGCTGTTGTTGACCATTTTGACCCTGCTGGCCCTGATGGCCGTTATGACCCTGTTGGCCATTCCGGAATCCTCCCTGACCGTTCCTGAAACCCCCTGATTGGAATCTCTTATGATCCCCCTACTGGGAACCCTGATCACTCTGCCTATATTGACCCTGAGCTGATTGTGCCCCGTTGGCACCATTTCCCCCTGTCCTGCCCTGATGGCTGGACTCTCCTGATCGCTTCCCCTCTGTCAAGTGAAAGCGGTGGTCCTGGCAATGGAGCAATGCAGCGTTAACCATGTCAGAATAAGTGGCCAACAAGAGGTTCCCCAATAAATGCTGACGGATCCTCCAAGTCAATCCATCTATGAATTTCTGTATCTTCTTCTCTTCCATCGGTATCTCATCTGGTATAATGTTCAGCAAATTTGTGAATTCGGCCTCATACTCGGCCACAGTCTTACCCTCCTGTCTAAGGCTCATCAACTTCCTCCTCATTTCCGTGTGAACAGCTGACAGAAAATATTTGCGGTCGAACCGCACCCAAAACTCCTGTATAGTGAGAGTATCTCTCTCCTCTGCGGTGGTAATAGACTCCCACCACTGCAATGCAACTCCCACTAGCTTGAAAGTAGCTAGTATCTGCTTCTGAACATCGGTGCACTCATACATCCTCAAGTGCCTCTGAATATTCTTCCTCCACTGACTAGATACCACAACATCGGAGCTACCTACGAACTCCGGAGGGTGTGCTTTCTGAAAAGCATCTCGAACTCGTTCCCAAGCAGACGGGAATGTATATGCCTGAACTGGCGCGGCTACCGGCGCCTGGGGTGGTGCCTGCTGTACAACGGCAAGAGCGGCATTTACCGCTTGGGCTACAATGGCTGCAACCTCAGCGGCATTCATAGTGCCCTGTACTGGAGCTGGCTCGGGCTGTGCATCCCTGGGAACTCGCTGCGCACATCGTGGAGGCATCTGAAATGAGAATAAAGTTTATAAGTTCGCAGTTATAAACTTAAAATAGCTGAAGAGCGAAGCATATATAAAAGAATACAACAGTCCTAAAATATAGGGCTCTACATCAAAGAAAGCTCAGCGGAAACATAATAAGCCGTACAGATCCTAAAGGACACTAGAACTTGATGCTCTGATACCACCTGTGACACCCCGACTAATTAAATACCGGGTAGCTACTCCTTTATTAAATCAATACAAAATGCCAAGTTGGTCCAGTTAATAGCATCACTGTCGGAAACATTTTTAATGATTACTAATCACCTAGCATTTAAAAAGCGAGTTATCCAATTTTAAATTAAATCTGATTAACATGCAATAAATGAAATATAGAATTGTAACACAACCATTCACGATAAAGTCCAACTATAATAAATCAACAAATAAAGATGAGTCTAGAGGAAATACTCCTCACAACAATCCCAATATGAAAAGAAATGAAACAAGTCTGCATCCTGAATTAATTACAAACCAAAGTCTGAATAACTGAAATATAAAATGAAATGTCTCTAAAAGAAATGGGCGACATGCCCTACAACTGATGAAATCTGAATATAGAGTCAAGGTAAATGAAGCGTCTACTAGCAAGGCCCTGTAACTTCCAAAACAGCTACAACTCATCACCTGACTGGAAAATACTATGCATGGTGTCCTTGTGGCTGGGCACCTAAAAATGGTTTTTACAAAAAGATAGATTTGAAAGCAAACGGGTTAGAGCCCGAATGTGGAGAGTATTTTAGAAACAACAAGTGCTTTAATAACAATTAAAACAATGAATACAAGATACATGTTAGGACGTGCTCTCACATGAAATACTCACCTCTCGTCTAACTGTGCACTCCTAACGTTCCTGTACCCATTCATGTGTTATTTAACTAACTAAACCATCATAAGTTCTAACCCAACTACTCGATTCACAATATGGATTCCCAATGTTATTACTTAAATAAATAGCTTTACTTGAACTCGGATTCTCAATTATTAGCTTTACCGTTTACTGGAGGTTATCCCCTTATTTATCTTCTCAAGGAGTTACTATAAATGATTCTCATAAATAAACATCACAATTCCTTTTCATTCCACCGTATATTATTCACATCATAAATATACAATATAAACACCCCGAGGCTAAGCTGCGGTGCACACATACTCTGTTATCCATACCGGTACATCACGTACATAAGGATTACAAATTCCGAATCTCTCAGGAATTGTTAGAATAAACACCACACACAAAAATGGAGGCGAACATAATTCAACATATCCATGGTCACGTACATACCTACGCTCCATAGTCAGCTGTCTTAATAGCTCACAATTAAGTCATTCCCTTGAACTATGTCCTCTAGGTACCAAACTAAATCCGGGCACACAAGGATTAGAAGGCCCTAAGCGAACGTAAACCTCCCGTGATAGCAAGTATGGTAGGTATGTCATACACATAAGATTATATACTAAGCATGCACACATCTTAGATATCTCAATATTAATAAAGGTATTTTCTACACCCTTATACCATTATCCTAATTGTATAAATTTTTAGTCTTCCGATAATATATAATGTAGATTGTCGACACATCTCACGTCATAGATTCTTATACTTAAAACCTATCTCAAAGGGGTTATTAAGTTTCCTATTATTCCCACATATTACATCATTATTCTTAAGGTCCTTACTTCTGTCCCAAACCTCAATTCATCAACTTATACAAAATTACTCTATTGATCCTAATATTATCTCACTCATCCAGCTTAAATAGCTTTTAGAATAATTCCTCAAATTAAATTCTAATTAAGGTCCAAACTATATAACCATACCTACTGGTCTTCCTTAAGTCTAAGGATATTCATAAGGTCTCCAATAATATTTTCCAAGGGTTAACATCATTAAAATTTAACTAGGGGAAATTTTACTCTTTCTGGGAAGGTCGATCGGTCGACCTTGACCTTCGATCGATCGATGGTGGTCGATCGATCGACTGATGAATGTCGATCGATCGAACGCACCAGGTAGGCTGCGGACTGCTTCGATTTGCAATTTTCAAATCATCTCAAAACACCATTAACAAGCATGAAATTCTAAGATAACGTTATAATATCATCATACAACCATCCTACAACAGTGTTAACGTTCTAAAACCAATAATTCATCATTCAAGGGCTTTGTTTGGATCAAATCTTCATCAAGAATTTCCAGTTTTCTATTTCTTTCAAGAACATTAATAAACTTCTTCTAAAATCCGTTTTTAGATCATCAATGGTTCTGTTTTGAATACATAATTCGTCCAGAAAGTTTCTACATGCAATTCCTAACATAGTTCATAGTTTTAATCCTCAAATTCATGGGTCTAATCAATCTTCCAAGATAAATTTGATGATAATCCTAAACATGGAAAAGCATAGCATTGAATCAATTATAATTAAACCACTTGCCTTAATCGTTCTTCAGATTTGTTGTTGATTGAAGGTGGTTGAATTCCTCTCTCTCTCTCTCTACAAGTTCTTCTCAAGATGGCAATGGAGGTGGGGTTGGTTTTTGCCAAGTTTTAAGGTTTCTAATCTTCTCCCGTAGCCCACTACCTAAGTTGGGGTTGGAAATGGCTTAGTGGGTTAAGACTAAGTCAGATTTTTAACTCAAATTTTCGTGGGTTTTAATTCCCAAATTTCCGAAATTACCAAAATGCCCTTTTAAGTTACCGGTATGGCCCAATAATGCCCCGGGACCCAAACTTAACCCCCGGCTAGTGTTTTCTGACTATTTCGACCCTTCCGGACACGTTGGCGCACTCAAAATGACCATACGGTTAATAGAAATAAAATTCACTTTTTAATTAAATAATTACTTTCTTGACGCGACTGTCACACGCGTCTCAACAAAATTTCCCAAATTGCCGTAATTCAATCTCGCGACAATTTCAATAGTTACAATATTCGTATATTGCCATATATACACATTATAATCAAACACTAACTCACATCTCGTTAATATTTTATCCGGATTAATTCACATTTAATTCAATTAATCCCATAAATAAATATTGATAAAAAGTGGGGTATTACAGCAACGTTAGTGTTTAGAGTGATATTCCGAATTTAATCCGCGTGTGACCATTTTCCATTAAATGTTTAATCTCGCAACTTTGGATTAAATTCCTTATTGTGTGATGTTTATGCTTAATTGAAAATGCTCGATTAAATTGCTTTCGAGCCTTAACTCTGATTAGTAGTTGTTTCGATCCGTGTGGTGGAATGCGATCCCGATCCTCGCTTTACTTTTGTGTAGCGTAACTTATTCTTTTCTTTTGTCACCATTCCCAACCTATCACCTTTTACACTTTTATTCTTGAAGTTTTAAAGCAATTAGAATCTAAAATTCAATCACTCCCTGTGGATTTCTTACGATACCCGACTTATCGATGTGCTTACCTCGCAAGTGTAGTAGTAGCTTAGGTTTTTGCATGTAGAGCGGGAGCCAAAATCAACGACAGTGTCCCTGCATGAACACTCGGTTCCCCTCGCATAAAAAATGGTGTCGTTGCCGGGGAGTGTGTTTTAGATTGTTATTGTTTTATTATTTCGTAATATTTCTTTCATTCATATTTGTATTCTTTATTTTCCCCTTTCTTTTTGACTTGTCCTAGATTGTTTTGAGAAATTGAAATTTTGGCGCTTGTTGCTTTTGTTGAATAGCTTATTTTGAAATGTCTCGCTATTATGCTTTAGATAACCTTAATTGCTTTGAGAATTATTTTCCAAGTTATACTCCCAAAATAAGTAGAGAATGCCTACAAATTCTTGAAGATGAGCTCATTGAGCATGAAATTTAAGAGTATGTAAGTAATCCCTCATCGCCTTGTGAGGATAATTTGGAATGCGGGGAATCCATTAGCTATGAGAAACCCCCACAAGAAGATGTTATGTCTTCTTGTGAGTTTGATTATGAGTTAATGATTAAGGAAATGAATGACAAATTCGAAAGTTCTCAAGCTTGGTTTCTAGAAAATGATGCCATGCTCGATGAGATTATTTCTTTACAAAATCGGGTTGCGGTTGAAACTTGCATTTAATTACTACCCCTTTTTGTTGAAGAAATCACTGAGAGTGAGCCAGGCTTTAGCACTTTCGATTTTCAACCTCTTATTAATTCTTCTGATTGTATTGAGGTTGATGGTCCTTCTTTTCCTTTACTCCCTACTATTACCGAACAATTAAATTTATCACAAGAATCGGCTGAAAGTCTTGAGGACTTTGACCCGATTCTTGAATGAGTATGTTATTTTGAGATGCTTCATCTCATGGGCTTTTCACTTGCACTTGCACTTGCCCTACCTCCCCTTCCAATTGAAGAATCTTGGGGATGTGATTTTGATTTTTCTGAGACTAATGTAGTCTTATCCCCTGTAGTATCCAGATCCCCCATCGTTCGCCCAAAATTTTTAATTGACGATGGTTAATTTCTTACGCCTTACACATGCCTTTCATTTTTCAAACGGAATTATTATTTTTTGGGAGGCATGTTCTCTTTATAGGGTACACCGTTGATCTTTCAAAGTCAAATCCCTATTTGGGTGGACCCTCAACTATTTAGACTTCTAGTGTATAGTTAGTGTGAAGCCTAAATAGTAGGTTGTAAATAGTTAGCTTTTTAATTTTCTTTCTTTCGTTTTTTCTTTCCTTTTAATTTAGTCTAGTGTAATTAGTTAAATTTTTGTTATTTGTTTTTTTATGCTCGGTACTAACTTGTTTTGTAGATTACTTTGGACTCACGCTTATGGAGATCGCTCCAATTTTGGGTAATATCATTCTTTTCCGCTCTTTATGTTGTGTTCTTAATGCGCATTGAGGACAATGCAACATTTAAGTTAGGGGGTGTAGGATATTCTATCCATTTCATGTGTAGTCCACTGATTTGCTCACTTGGTAGTTACTAAGTATGCCTTTTTGTGAAAAATTTAAAAAATTTCAAAAATATTTTCTTTCTTTTTTCTCATTTTGTTGGGCATTTTGCCTTATTTCCGATGATAATTTTCAATAATTGCCCAATCCAATTGACAACTCAACGATGAAGTTCTCGATTTTAGAAGTTATTAGACTTTAGTCCTCAAATCATTGATATAAATAACTTCATGAATTAAACATTATCCCATGAGCATATACACTTTCCTTGTTATATTGATTTGGTTTAAGATTTTTATAACTCGGTAATCTTTTGTTGCATCGTATATACTTACACCGAGTAAGCTTTGTACCTTTCATCGTTTGTGAGTGTTATACACTATCCTTTTCTCTTTGAAAACGTTGAATTCGTCGGTAATCTCATTATTCTTTCATTTGATCATTCATTAATTGAGTTCATACTTTAAATGTGTTACTTGAGCATGATTTTCATTTATTATTTTGACTCGTGAATTGCGTAAACTTTATGAAATGATCATAGGCCATCTTTGTCATATCACCCATATTAGCCGTAACCTCACCTTATATATTTTCTCTAGTCAACCCCTTTGATCCTAAATATAGCCTTTCATTTCATTACCCAAAATTCCATAACCAACTCCACATTGGAGTTATAAACCATACATATTACCTTCCATACCTTTGTTTGGAATGTTGCTTGGTATTGAATGATGTTGTTTAGTGTGGTTGCAATTTAGGCATATGAGAGTAAGTGAAGTAAAGAAAAGAAAGATGTGAAAAAGTGAAGAAAAAGAGAAAGCAAAAGGCAAAAGAAAACAAAAGAAAACATGAGAAAAATAAGAAAAGAAAAAGAAAGAGAAAGTTGTAAATGTTGTATATAGTTCAATAAGCTTTGATTACTCTCCCCGATGATATATCGAATGTCGTTTTGGAACTTTTTTTCCAATTTTGATATTGCCCGCATTTTCCCATTATCCCGAGTTTTCATCCCGAACACTTTGAATCCGTATATACATTCCTTTCATTTCATACCCTAGCCTAGCCTACATTACAACCCTATCAAGTCCTATGTGATCTTAGGTGCATGTAATTAAAAAGTCATAATAGTTGTGATAATCTGTGAAAATACATTTTGCCTCTTTTAGTGTGCTGTATCTTTCATTGAGATTACAATTTTTCATTTTATATATAGCGTTCTTCAATTGTGACATGTGTGCGGCCTAGTTTCCATTTACATTTACTCTTTATGCCCGCATGTTCCATGTGTTACCTCCCTGTTTCGAGTGAATTCACTTGATGAGTGTAATACCCGTGGGGATTGAATGTATGCTTGCTTTGATTAGTATCCGGTTTATATAAGTTTTTCACCAAATCATACTATGCATGTTCTCTTCCCCCTCCCACTTTTAAAGTTTCAATTCTATGAGGTGCATTCAACCTGTTAATAACAACAGACTTTAGCTTGAATTCGTTCAATATGCTAATAACATGTTTGAAATCTTTTTCGTTGTTGTTGAGTTTGTCACATGTTGGGTTGGGCATATTTTGAGGAAACTATATGATGTTTGTGGGTATCATCCCTGAAAACCCTCGCGAGACGACACTCGTCCACTAGGGTAACATAAGGGTTTAACGGCTTATTGCATATGCTAAATGCAATCGTTCACCCACGAAAGTGGCCTTATCTTTTGATTGCTTTTTCTTCCCATTTTGTACTTGTATCCTGCTTTTGGTTTGCTTGTAGTTCTTTTTATTTCCTATTTCATCGCTAGGGACTAGCAATGTGTAAGTTAAGGGGTGTGATACGACGCAAATATTGTGTATTTCACTTGTTAGCCTACGCGTTATTAGCCCCCTCGGGTATCTTAATCCCTATATTTATGCTCGTTAACCAAACAACTTCGTATTTCTATGTTAACATGTTTTTCAGGGGTTAATTGAGCTTTTGTAGGTATTTGGATGCTTAGTATGAAGTTTGGATGCATTCTGGCGACGTTCCGTACACAATTGCACGCGCAAGGGAAATTTAGTCATTTCAAAATTTGGTCGAATGGCCCAATGTCTTCACGCGAGTTGAATCCCTCTGAACAAGCTTCGTGTGGCCGCAAACGGTGCGCGAATCGGAGCTATATCGAAGAAGTTACGGGCTTTTGAGCGGAAGAGAATTTCAAACCAACCAAAACATGGGAGAAGATTCAAGACCTGTAGGTCCGAATCGATTCGCCCCTTGTGAATCGATTCGGGTTAAGATAGAGTGCCAGTTATTTAATTCCGAATCGATTCGGATTTCACCTGAATCGATTCGCCCCTTTGGCAGCCTGGAGATATTTTCCATCCGAATCGATTCGGCCCAATTCCGAATCGATTCGGCCCTGCGGATTTTTGTTTTTCTTCCCTTTATTTACATGTTTACCATGGGATATTTTGTATATAACTCATTTCTCTCATTTGGGAGAGAAGAAAAAAATTAGATTTTTAGGATAGTTTAGCTTATGGTTTGTCAGTTTTAAGAGCTTGGCTTCATTTCTCTTTGGGTTGACAACCATTTGGGGTGTGTATGTTGAACTTTTCATCTCATTTTCCATTAATATAGTTATATTTACTTAATTCTTGCTTTGTTAATTAGGTTTACATGCTTTCATAATTAGGTTTACTTACTTTATTTCTTGCTTTCCTAGTTTAATTAGTGTAATTTAGTTAAATTATGTTGAGCCCTTAGATAAATAGGGTCGGGATTTTGTTCCACCATTTACGGGTTTGGACCTCGAAAGTTAGGGTTTTGTGTAAAATTGTATTTAATTGTAACCTCGCATATTAAAGTCGGATTATTATGCGTTTAACTTTCTTTGTCACGCAACGTTAGTGTTTATAGCGATATTTCAAATTTAATCCGCGTGTGACCATTTTCAATTAAATGTTTAATCTCGTAACTTTGGATTAAATTCCTTATTGTGGGATGTTTATGCTTAATTGAAAATGCTCAATTAAATTGATTTTGAGCCTTAACTCTAATTAGTAGTTATTTCGATCCGTGTGGTAGAATGCGATCCCAATCCTCGCTTTACTTTTGTGTAGCGTAACTTATTCTTTTCTTTTGTCACCATTCCTAACCTATCACCTTTTACACTTTTATTCTTGAAGTTTTAAAGCAATTAAAATCTAAAATTCAATCACTCCATGTGGATTTCTTACGATATCTGACTTACCGCTGTGCTTGCCTGGCAAGTGTAGTAGTAGCTTAGGTTTTTGCATGTAGAGCGGGAGCTGAAATCAACGACAGTGTCCCTACACGAACACTCGGTTCCCCTCGCATCACGGACTTGTCACAGTAATTGACCATGATAAAAATGCGTATTTTTATTATCACGATCAATGACCGTGACAAGGCTAGCCCTAAAATGTGACAATATAGCCTTTTTGGTGTGGTGTTAACCATTTTCATTTCTTTATGGACATTAATAGATTTACGCATTTACTTGTCCAATTTAGCTTTACCTGAATATTTGTTACATTCATTCAAATTAGGTTGCATTAACACAATTTACCAAACAATCCATTTCTTGATATGTTGCATATTACCTTTATCTTTTCTCGAAATCTTCCAATACCGCATACTCACACGAGATCCACACCTACGGCTATGTGCACCATATGCTCTGGCCAGTGATTTAGGACTTTTCACCCAAGGGCTCCAGGCCCTTCTTGCTTTATCCCGGTTTCATCTGGGTAGTTTTAATGTGTTTTAACATTTTACAAATATCCACATTATTCCACTTATCCTTTTACTCGGTCGAAGCCAAACCCCGAAACTTTACTGCCCCATTTGTGTAACACTTTAAAATTTTTCCATTTCATGTCCTTTACACTTTAGCCTTGATTTTATTCCAAAAATCATATCCGATTAGGAACACCTTGTGTAACACCCCCTTTCAACATTTTTATTTCATAAAAATGTTTCACTTTAAGTAAAATTACTATTTTACTGTGTCATCTGAGTACCTTTAATGTATTTTAACATTTTACAAATGTTCACATTATTCCACTTATCCTTTTACTCGTCCGAAGCCAAACCCCAGGACTTTACTGCCCCATTTGTGTTACACTTTAAAAAAATTTCATTTCATGTCCTTTACACTTTAGCTTTGATTTTTATTTCAAAAATCATATTCGATTAGTAACACTTTGTGTAACACCCCCTTTCAACATTTTTATTTCATAAAAAATATTCCACTTTAAGTAAAATTACTATTTTACCCGTTTGTTTTCGAAATCACTGTTTACTCCATTTCTCACGTGTTAATTTCACCCAAAAACACTATCAAGTTATACACATCAACTTAGTAAGTGTTTTAACCCTTTAACACCTTTTTATACTTGGAGTAATCTCTTTACTTGATTGGAAATACTTTTACACCTTTAATTTTCTTTTAATTTCATAGGAGTTAATATTTCAAAACATTAGCAAGTTACACTCACTAACCATCCCATGTTTACCCATTAATACTTAGTTAATACTTTTTATCAACATTTTCATGCACATTTCTTTACTTCTTCATTCAAGAATTACATTCACACTTAAGACTACTTTTATAAGAAAATTGTCATTTTTTTATTTAACATGTAGTCCTTTAATTTCATACACATTATATCTTTTAGTCCTAATTATACATACTTTGAAGACTAAAGTCCCAACTTTTATTATTTCTTGTTTAAACCAAACAAAATCTTCAATAAACTTGTTTATACATTCTATGTCAAAATACTACAAGTTATACATAAGAAGATGGATTTTAAACCTAAAAATTCTGTTACATGGTTTAAACATATTTTTCACTAGCTATTTGTCAAATAAATATTTATTTCCAAACATTTTATTCCATAAGATGTTTTTCATCAAAATTACTAGAAAATTTCACCATTTTCATAAAATATCAACTTTCATTATTTCAAAACCTTGAAATAATTATCCATTCTTTATGTTTAGTAAAAATAATATTTTTCAACATTTTTATTTCATAAAAATATTTATTATTTCTTTTTCACTAGAAATGCACCAAAATGGCATTCCTTACATTTTTATTCCATAAAAATGTTTATTTTCAGTTTTACTAGTAAATACACTTCAATAATAATTTCTAACATTTTTTATTCATAAAAATATCTATTTTCAATTTTACTAGTAAACACACTATAATGATAATTTCTAACATTTTTAATTCATGAAAATCTCTATTTTCAGTTTACTAAAACACACCATTATCTCATAATAATCCTACTCTTAATCAACACTAATAAGACTACAATATTTATCAATTAGAGTCACAAATAAAATAAGAGTAGATTAACCCACCTCAAATGGAGCTCAAATAAGTGGAAGGCGTGGATGATCAAGGAAGATGAAAACCCCCCACCTCCTAAGGTGGCCTTAAAGGGGTTGTTTAGCCCCACCAAGTTTGCCTCCAAGAAGCACCATTAAAGACCCTCTACAAAACCTACAATAATCTATTATTCTTCTTCTAAAATAATCCCCTTCAAATACACATCAAAACCCCCAACAAACAGCATCTTATATTATATATATCATGGCTCTAACTTGATAATAACATTAATGGTTATTTCTATAGGGTGAGTGTAGGTGTCACCTAAAGAAATCAGATGGTTTATAGATTGTTAATGAGAGAAAATGCTGAGAGTGTTAGAGAGGGGTGATAAGTGATAATAACAGTATACTACCCCAACCCCTCTCTTATACCAAAGCTAAGTATAGAAACCATATACACAACATAACAACTCCCATCTCCAAATCATTGGCCTCCAGGGATTAACACGATCATTTGATCGATGGTCCTAATAATGACAGCAAATAGAAGACCTGTTGTAAGTACACTGCGTTCCATGCTTCTCTATTTCTCTCGTGTAAATCAATACTCCATAAGTCCCCTTAATAAACCACCTTACTCATCCAAAGGTTAAGCTACCATGAACTGACTCAAGGCATTTATCCACAGCTGGGGAGATAACTACACAAAGGGTGACTGACTTTTGTAAACATCGTTCGAACGACAGGAACTCTCGTTCAAACAACAAAGAACATCGTTCGAACGATAGTGAAAGCCGTTTGAAAGACCCTCTAGGCAACCGGTTATTCTCTTAAGGTCTTATCTTTCGACATTAGCAAACTTTCCCCAACTAGCTTCCAAAATCATTAAAGAGGCATATATGGTTTACTTTAATTTATAATCATTCATCCTCATGAAAAATTACAATTATATATAAAATCCAATAATTCTATTTATTTTGTTCAATTTTTTACTCATAAATTTCTAAAATTACAATTCATCCTTCCTCATGCAAAATCTCTATATAATCTAATTAATTTAACGGGGTAGGGTATTATAAACTTCCATCCTTGGGGAATTTCGTCCTCAAAATTTATGAGTTGCCTCAATTCATAATCCCATTTACGTACGACCAATTTCAAATCCTAGGCATCCTTGACACTATGGACTGAACCCAAAGACTTCAATTTCATCAATGATCATTGCTAACCCAGTTACGGTAGCTCTAAGGTCTTATTGCAAAAATTTCAAGCATGCCTAACATGTCTATCCAACAAAACCTCAAGATGATTGATGCTCATCAAATACCGCAACATCAACAATGTATACGTTAGGATTTACAACCTACGTTTCCTCAAATAATCTTGGATTAAGCCTATCCTAGGATGATACAACCGAAACATTCCTCATTACACATATCCAAGATAACCACCTTATTACATAGGTCTATCCGACCGATATCTCTCATGAGATCCTTATGCTAACCTAGAGTCATTACAGGCATCACAACATCAATATACACGAGTGATCACATTCCCAATCCTTACAACCCTTAATAGGGTGCAACATTAACATTACCTAATATTTTATCCAGTTTCAACATTCCGAACATCCTCACGTCAAAATCTCAGAGCGCACGACCAGTAGTAACTAGTTATACCGGTTAAATAACGGACATGTTAACCTAAAGGAATCAACCAACATACACCAACTATATGCAAGAATGAGAGCCCACGGGTACACACAATTAGTATAACCTTGATGATCTCTACTCAAAGATCACCCGTTCATGCTAGATGGACGGAACACAAAATAAATTTCCTTCGAAAAGCTGAAACACTGGGCCTTGTTAGGACTAATGCTATTTATTCAACACTGGTAAGAATAACTATCCTAATCAAAAAGAAGTTACTCCTTTTGAAACTTATCATTAGTTACCGACCTATCATATCTAGGCCTCCAAAATTTCAATACACGGTTGCAACCCTCGGTTTTCGAGATCACTCTAATCAAGGGAATATAGCGCTCACATAGTTTCACACATTCAATTCCTGAACCATTGCTACCACCCTTAGTACCGTCTACTGGATTTTTATGTATTTTGTGTCGTCTTCAAAAGCCTACTCTCAAAATTCCCTTGAATTGCCTACAAAACTTGTTAAACAACTCATATCGTGGTAATTACGGGTATCAATTCAACATTCAAGGTGAAACAAATAGCGTGAATATTTGCAATTTTAATTTTTTATTAAAACTTTTTTATTTTTATTTTTTTAAAACAACTTCAAGGGAGAATGAATGAATTAATACTAAATATCTGAAGTGACTAAATAACTAAAAATGACACGTAATCGAGTGTGATAACTGTGAGAAGGTACAAGAGATGAGATTACACCACGTGTTCAGTTATTTTTAATTTCTTAATTTATTGAATTGGAATATATCGAGATAATATTAAATTTACAATTTAACTCTCGTAACAATCATAAATTCCATATTGTCTTTTTTCTGAAAACTCAATTAAAAATGCCACTACTCTGCAAAATGGATTTATACTCTCTTTAAAGAAATCATCCGCTAAGATCGATTTATAAAAAAAAATATGAATCCGAGAATTGCAAATCCGAGTTAATATTAAAATTTTAGGAAAAACCTATCTATAGTTCGATTTCAAAATCAAATATTAAAACAAAATTAATTTATTATCTCTCGATACGTAAATTAATTAGTGACAACACATAATAAATTTTTCTAGAAATATAACAATCAATTAAATTAACTAATTAAATTAACATACTACGTGTTTCATCCCACCTAGGGTTGTGTTTCGGCCGGATCGGATCGAAAAATGACCTTTCGGAAAAAATTCCAATTTTTTCGGAAATAAAATGTTTGTTCCAATTTCCTATCCAATTTTTTCGGAAAATCAAAAAAGTTTCCGAATTCGGAAAAATCGAAAAATCGAAAAAAATTCGGAAAAAATCGGAAATTCAAAACATATACTAAAAATTCAGAAATTTTGGAAATTCCAAAATTAAAAAAAAATTAATATAGGATTTTTGATTACTCGAAATTCTCATTTTAAAGAAATCGAAAAAAAAATTTAACCCAACATGTAAATATGTAAGGATTTAACCATTTTTTCATTTGTGTAGACTCTACAATTAACCCAACATGTAAATAGGTATAGAAACATGTATAAAACATGTATAAATCAACAATTAATATTTGATCTCAGTATAAATCAGGAATTAATATTTGATCTCAATATAATACAGTTATAAAACAGGTTTAGAAACATGTAATTAAACGATCGTTACACAATATATAATCTTACTGATCCTATAAACATGTATAATCTTATAGAAACAAAAAACCATGTATAAAAAGATCCTATAACAATCCTATAGAAACAAAAAACATGTATAATCTTACAGATCTTATAAACCGCTCGTTACACAATATAAAGTTTATCCCATAACGAGGATATGAAAGCTTACTGATCAAAACTTTATATTATAAACTGATCATATCCTATAACAATCCTATCGTTACATATCCCATCCTTTAACAATATAAACAGATCAGATCGTATAACAATATAAACAGATCAGATCGTCACAGATCAGATCATTACAGATAAGGGAAACAGATAAAAGGGCTTACTGATCCTTCGTTCGACTTGGATATGAAGAGATGCATTCTAATCGTTACAGATTCGTATCTGAGAAGCGTAGAAATCAGAGAAAGAGAGGTGAGTAGACGGACAAGAGTTGAAATAGAGAGAGGGGATTCGATGGTATGCGCCGTATTGAGAGAGAGAGAGGAAAGATATGTCTAACCCTAAAACTAACAACATATATATATATATATATATATATATATATGGGTAAGGTAAAAAATAAGGGAAATGTAAATGTACACATTCTTATTATTTGACAAGGGAAATCCAAGGTAAAAAATATATATAAAATATTTGGAATATTAATCGGAAAAAATATTTGGAAAATTAATCGGAAATTATTTCGGAAAATCGGATAGGCTAAAATATCGAAAAATCGGATCGGAAAAATCGAAAAATCGGAATTTAAAACATAGTTCCAATTTCCTATCCAATTTAATTCGGAAAAATCGGAAATCTAAAAATCGGAAATCGGAAACCTTATATATGTTCCAAAATCGGAAAATATCGGATCGGACATCGGAAAAATCGGAATGTTCGGAAAAAAAGCACAACCCTAATCCCACCTCTTGAACGGGGTGTTTAGCCTAACATTATCATATTTGAACATAACATAACAATCAAATACATATCAAGAATAATATAAAATGAAACTAGGAAAAGAAATACGATACGTAAATTTTCCAGTCGAATCACGTTCTTGAAATGTGTCCTGACATGCGTTTAACGTTTTCATAAATATTTGCACAGAATTACAAAGAAAACAATAAAAACTAATTCTAAAAATAATTCTAAAGCTAAATTAAATTTTTTTGTATTTTTTTTATTTCTAAACCGTACAAAACTACACTGATTTTCTCTCTTATTCTGCAGTGTGCGAGAGTCCTCCCTTTTAATGAGCTGATGCCTTCTCTCTTTAATAACCACAAGTTGTTTCCTTGTTGAGAAATTTTTGGGATTTATTTTAGCTAAGTCAAGTCTATATTTAATAGTTGAAAGCATGTGGGTTTTTGAAAGCTTGGCAGATGGCTTTGTCCGAATTTTAGGGAATAAAACGACATTTAGACATGGGTTGAGATAGGAGCTTAAGGGGTCGGGTAGCAGTAGGTGTGATTGGCTCCGGTTATGGCAGGTATGGAGTTCTTGGGTTTAACCGGGTAGCAAGCCTGTGTTTATAGGATAGGGCTTTTGGATTGGGTTCGCGTTTTGGATCTCTGGGTTAAACGATATTGGTGGTTGGTGTTGGCATCCGGCATGGGTTCTGGGTTTGGGTAGGTGGGTGAAAGGTTTTGTTGGATATTATGAATGCAAATACAGAAATGGAACTCTTTATATATCTCGAAAATGTCAACTTCAATACAACAATGTGATTTCTGAATAGTCACTATAAAACTTCAAGGCGTGATGTCACTTTCCTAAATACAGTATTTGCCCCACACGAAGAATTTCGGTATACAAACGGGAATCAGCAAATTCGTACTCAAGATACAATGAAGCAATTGCACTGTCTGCAACTTGTATATTTGAAGACAGCCCTTGGATGTAGCAGCGAAGAACAGTCAATCAAGTTCTTATTCTGTTTATGTGCACAAAACATAATAAGAGAATTTATATCTCCTGAAAACTGTAAGAGAGTAATAGCAAGGTATGGAAATCTGAAACTGGTTTTTGATATCAATGTAATTCCGTTTTTAGGCAGCCTTTATTTATAGAAAATGAAAGGCTTTGTCTTCAAGAGTCATGACTGTTGAATTAAGTCATTTCCGAATAGGTATGACTGTTAATTGCCAACAGTCTTAAGTCCATTCCGAACAGGTATAATAATACCGAATCGGTTTTGCACGGGTCAACCAAAAAGTGACCGCGCCCGAGCTACCGCGATCCGACCCGGACGAATCCCGGCAACCCGAAGTGCAAAGTGCGCCACTAGCGCCTCTACAGCCCACTGCCCTGCACCCGCACGCGTAAGCGCGCGCGCGCGTGTGCGTACGGTGCTTCGCACTGTATTGAGGTCTCTTGAATAGCCTCTTAAATGCTAGATGAATTAACTCTTCATCTTCCATTTGTACTTATTAAGTGTACAAATTCTTAACATTTTTCCAATGTGGGACTCAAAGGTTGCCCACCCCTTTTATAGCTTAGTGGTGACACTTAGCTTTGTACATTTTCCAATGTGGGACACTATCCCCTTTTATATTTGGGTTAGCTTCCCACCTCTTCCACACACTTCCAATGTGGAACAAGCTCTTAAGGCTTTTACACCAAAAAAACTCTTACTCTCTTATTTTAAAAATCTCCAACAGGTTTCGGGTTACAGATGGAAGCAAGGGGTCGCGATCGGGTAAGGCTGTCCGGGTTCAATGGGCTATGGCCAGATAAGTGGTTATCATTTTTTCGGTGGCCATGGCCGGAGTTGGGTTTAAATTTCAGACCGATTGCTTCTGTTATGGGTTGCGATTTCGGGTTGGTCCGGACATGTGGGTATGGAGGAGTTTTCGAAGGGTTTGGTTCTTGCCGGTTTTAGGTTGAGGCGCGTCCAGGTTTTGGGTTGACCCGAAGTGGGTAAGGCAGGTATATGCAGGGTCAGAGTTGGAGAATGTGGGGCTTCGATTTGGGAAATCGGAGGTAGGGAGAGATGACACGTAGTTAGGGTGGGTGTTTGTATTGTAGTTAAGTTTGAGTGTGTGTTTAGTTACACCTGATTAAATTAAAACTTCCCAAGATTAAAATTAATAAAACTAAAACTAAAACATAAATTCTACTAAAATACTAATGGAAAAAATTAAAATTTAAAATCCTAACTTAATAAAATAAAACTAAAGAAAATATAAATTCTATTAAACCTAGAAAATTAAATTCCTAATCTAAAAATAAAAAACTTAAAATAAAATAATATTGATAAACCTAACCTAATAAAAATAGAATATAATAAAATATTAATAAAACTAAACTAATAATAAAAACTAACACCAAATAAAAATAAAATTCACACTTATTATATTTACATAAAATATATAAAAATAGTCGACGCATAATACGGACTTTAATATATACAACTATATGCACAAATAAATCCTAAAAATATACAAAACTCAAAATAAAATATAAAATAAATCCTAAAAATTATATACGACACAAATAAAAATCTAAAAGGTGCAAAATAAACACACACGAGGCTCGGGACTAGTCTGGACTCGGTGTAGGTTTAGGTTCGGGCTCAAATGGGACTTCTGACTTTGTGGTGCTTCGATTTTCTTCATTGAGCACTTTTGACAGCTATTTTGTCGCAATTAATTTGATTTAGCACAATTTGATACCGCGATTGTATAATGACCTGCAAAATACATAAATACGAACATAAGGCCACTTTTATTAAAAACAATCGACTAAAATGCACATATTTGGGATTTTATTTGCACAATTTTGGGTGCTTATCATTACCCCAGGATCGAATTTGCCTAATCATCACATCAATATTGACCTCTCACATGTGTCACACCCAAGGCTACATATAATTTAAATCACGATTTCCCTTTACACAATTTTGACACTATAACAATCAATCCCTACCGTTGATTATATACAATTTGGTGCCAATTACCCAATGAGTGTCATTTCATTCTATCAATATCTCCAAAGTCTCTACGTTAACAAAGTTATAACACAAACACCTCACACTAACAACTACGGTTTCACCACTAAAGGTTTGCATGGACACCCAAAAATTACTACAATTCTATCAAAAATGCGAAAGTGATTAATAACCATCAATCTAATCATGTGCCACTAGGCATTAATCTAACTTGTCGTGCTAACCTAGATTTATGGGTCACCTATGGTCAAATCGGTCAGAATCGAGTTGTTATATGTGGGGTGGAATGAAACAACCTATATAATGTTGCTAGTCCAGTTTTATTTTAGTTAACATTTCACTTGTTTAGCTTGCGATTCCAGTTTCAAGGTAAACTACGTGTGGGATCTATGTGGAGCACCCCGAGTCCAAGTGAACAAAGCTACTATCGTAAAATAAATAAAGTATACTCACCTGTATAATGCCCTCAAAATACGAACCTGCACCCAACCTACCGTAACAAAGCGAGGGTGTGCGCCTATGCCCAGTGGGAATATACAAAACACTATAGAAACGAACGACAGAAAATAGTATTCACACGCTACAATCACAGCCATGCGAATATATATATATATATATATATATATATATATATATATATATATATATATATATATATATATATATATATAGAGAGAGAGAGAGAGAGAGAGAGAGAGAGGCAGGCTCCTGTGCACACTAACTTTGCACATTACCTTTTAAAAGTGTGCAAACTTAGTGCTGGCGCACACCAATTTTTTTATGTGATATTTTAACATTTCAACGGACTCACATAAAAAAAATTAGCTCAAAAAAACTTTTTTTGCTATTTTTAAAAAATTGGTCAAACTTTCGCAGTTTTAATATATATTCATAACACATTACTCATATCACATAAGCTAAGCATGATTCAAAGACTAATTAATCATAATTATATACGAATTGTATGAGGCAGGCTCCTGTGCACACTAAGTTTGCACACTAACTTTGCACATTACCTTTTAAAAGTGGTAAAAAAAATATTTTTGAGTTGATTTTTTTTGTGTGATATTTAAACATTTCAAGGAACCCATATAAAAAAAATCAGCTCAAAAAAACTTTTTTTGCTATTTTTAAAAAATCGGTCAAACTTTTGCAGTTTTTAAGCCCTTTAAAAACTGCGAAAGTTTGACCGATTTTTTAAAAATAGCAAAAAAAGATTTTTTGAGCTAATTTTTTTTATGTGAGTCCTTTGAAATGTTAAAATATCACATAAAAAAATTGGTGTGCGCCAGCACTAAGTTTGCACACTTTTAAAAGGTAATGTGCAAAGTTAGTGTGCACAGGAGCCTGCCTCAGACAATTCGTATATAATTATGATTAATTAGTCTTTGAATCATGCTTAGCTTATGTGATATGAGTAATGTGTTATGAATATATATTATAATTTTAGATAATTATGTTTCGTCTAATCCTACTTTAATAAAGCATGAAATATCGAATTAGTTACAAACACAAAATTTTGAAGCGTTCGATAGGAATGTCCATGTTAGAGACTAGATTTGACCATCATAAGATAACAATTGACTTGAGGTGAAAACTAGATAGTTTTAGATAAATGAATTAGGTTTGTAACACAACAAACGGTGTGTAAAAGAAAAGTTTGAGTAAAGAGTTATGCTGAAATTATAAAACAGGGGAAAATATGTCCATTCGTGAAGTAGTATTTTGTCTTATTAGTATAACAAATGTTTCTTTTGATTGAATGGAAAGGGAGGTGGGTTTGGCTGAATTTCAACACTTGAAACAACCTCCTCCTTAAGAATATTTCATCCATGAAATATTTTTACCTTGGCGAAGGAGAATTGGGAATTTTAGGAGGAAAAAAGTGAGGAGAAAAATTGGAGGAAAATTTGTAGAAATTATGTAAAAGCCCATAAGGTAATTCTACCCGTAAATCTGGTTATTTTTCTTATATTTATGGTTGAAATGATAGAAATCATCAAGTGTTTATTAAACTTTCATTCCCTGATGTGTATGTATGGGTAGATACAAGTTTAAAGAAAGTTGAAGGTGTAAACCCTTATTATTGCTTTGATTGGAAACCTTGTGCATTCAAATTTCTATATCTTTTTGTATACTTACTCGAATTGAATAATTCTAGTTGGAGATTAAAATAGACCCATATATGTATAGAATATCCAAAAAGTATGTAAAAATACCAAGAAAGGAATCTTCGGTGATAGTTGAAGTTCAGGTATAGAATCCGCCCTAAAAGAGTAAGTATGCACACCGTGTGTTCGATGTGTTGCTTGACATATCAAAGGAACCTTAAAAATGATGAAACTTTAATTTTTTATTATTAAATATGTTTATTAAATTTTGATGGAATATCATAGAAAGTTATGGTGTATAAAAATTATGATAATTCCTGGAATTTAACTGAACGATAGAGGAGCTTATAGGGCCGATTTGCTAGGTAGTAAAGAAATGGGCATATCTTGCTCTATAAAACTTGAAATGATGTGTCGTCTTTTGTGTTGGAAACCTAATATGATAAGGATTGGATTACTAAGAATAAATTAAAATATATTTAGGCTATAATTTGGATATGTTAAATATCATAACATGAATTTAGATAGAACTTCAATTATAATAAATGATTTGAATGAAATCATATGATGCTTATGAATTGAGTTACGCTTAAGATATTCCTTGTATTATTAATATTCTTATGATGATACTAATATTATAAGAATGATAGGAAGAGGAGAATAACCGGTTGAACAAGTACCGGACAAAGAAAATGAAAAACCTGTTAAGTTGCCAAGGTGAGTGTACTTATGATTATTTCATATATAGATATGAAAATGATATGTCTGATTTGAATATTACTCTAAGAGCAGGATTGGTTTGAATGCTTCGGTATTCAGGATTTGTTTAGATCTTCAAATATCAAGGATTTGTTTGGGTCTTATGATCCAAGATTTGAATTGCACAAATATCCAATGATTTGTTTTATCTTATGACAAGGATTTGTTGGAAGTTATGTTCCAGGATTTGTTATTACCAACGGGCAAGATTGTTTTGATTTTATATTCACAGATTTGATATAGAACTGTTATTTCATTGCAGGGAAGGATTACCTCACTTAGCTTAATTCTTAAGGTATATTATATTTAACCTTTTAGGTTTGTACGTTGCCAGCTAGGATACCATATGATCGGTAATTTTGAGAGATGCACCATTAAGCAGAGTTGGGGTTTAAATATGGGGATTTTATTACTCTCACACTGAGGATTTTTACTACACTCACAGATTGTACATATTGAGTTGGAGTGGTTTAACTTGATAACTGTAATAGTTAATCGTAGTATTGTACGCTCACTTAATTATTACTTTGATGTTAATTTTGTTATGATACAAAGAACAATATTATGTTCATTATGTACATTATGCATGAAAATATTGATAAATGAATTATATTTCAAATGGACTGAAGATTATGATTTAATTATTATAAAATAAATGATAAAAAATGGATTTGGGTTTAGGGGGTGACAAATAGTGGTATCAAAGTGTCTAGATTATTAATTTTGGATGTGTGTGATGGTTAGATGGCAGTTATTGAGTTGATTTTATATTTATGAGTTGTATATGTACTAACCAATAGTTTAGTATTGTAAATTGTTTATATTGGTTGTTAGAATTTTATTGTGTTATAGATAATTATAGATGGAACCTGGGAATGAACAACATAGAGAAGAGGGAGTATCTTCTCGTACACACGAGGATACTGAAATTGAACAAAGTGTTGCATGAAGGGCTAGAGAGCATGAGCAGCCTATAGAGATGCAAATAATGGCACAAATGATGCTGAGGATGACAGAACAACACGAAAGAAATACGGCATTAATGGTAGAATAGCAGACTAAATATCTAGAATCAAAGACTACATCCAAAATTGAGAAAGAAACAAGGAAGGAAATTAAAGACACCATGTATGAAAAGTTCCTGAAGTTGAATCCTCCAGAATATTCAGGGTCAGTTGAACCTACAGAAGATGAGACATGGGTTAGAGATATAGAGGCTATCTTTGTAGTGATGAAAGTTTCAGATAATCAAAAAGTGAATTTGGTTGTGTTTAGACTGAAAGGAGAGGCTAAACATTGGTGGAAAGCCACAAGCATTTGATGCCCAGGATGGAAGGTATGATGTTATTACTTGGCTGAATTTATTAAAGCTTTGTATGTTAAGTACTTTCCTAATGTTTATATAAGGGAGAAGGTTAGGGAATTCATAAATTTAACCTAAGGGGAAATGTCTGTGAGGGAGTATGAGGCTAACATTATAGCATTGTCTAGATTTGCTACTTAATATGTGGAGGATGAAGAAGAGAAATGCAGTAAGCTCCAAGATGGACTGATTTCGGATATTCAAAATAGAATGGCCACTTATGTGTTAGAAGATTATGCATCTCTGGTGAACAAAGCCATGATAGTGGAAAGGCAAATGAACCAAGGGGTGGCGAGTAGTGAGAGTTTTAAATAAAAGTAGATTCGACGCATCTCAGTCTAAGGGAGGTGAGGGTGGAACTATTAAGATGTAACCTCATAAATTTCAGAGAGGTGGTAGAGGCCAAGGGAGATTTGGTAGAGATACCAAGGGTGGAGGATCTTCATGTTCAGTTAGAAAGCAAAAAAGGGTTGAGACCCCAATGAGAGTTATCACATGTTTCTTTTGTAAAGAAGAAGGGCATTATAAATTCGAATGTCTTAGGCTTAAGGGACTGGAATGCTACCATTGTCATCAAGTAGGGAATATTAAGAAGAATTATTCACAGTTGGCAGAGACTCAAGCAACACCTAGTGAAGCAGTAAGCAGAATGTTACCTCCAGGTAGTGGAGCGAGGAATGTGGGCAGAGGACAAGCTAGTGGTTCTAGGCCAGGTGGGCGAGTCTTTACGATGAAAGAGTCTCATGTTACTTCGGATGTGGTAACATGTCCACTTTTTGTTACTAATAGAAGTGCTTATGTTTTGATTGATTTTGGTTCCACGCATTCTTTTGTGTCCTATGCTTTTGTTATATATCTTAATAGACCATGTACTCATTTAGATGGAGGGTTGGGTATTTATATACCTATGGGGGATATGGTTTAAGCTGAATATGTTTTTCGTGATTGTGTTTTGATTGTGGGGGTTAGAGATACAGTAATAGACCTACTTCCATTGGATATATATGATTTTGACATAATTCTGGGGATGGATTGGTTATCTAAATATTATGCATCTATGGATTATTTTCGTAAAGAAGTTGTTTTTAATATGCCTAGTGAGTCTAAATTTAAATTTGTGGGGGAAAAAAAATTGTTCCCAGTTTCATCATTTCTGCTATTCAAACGAGAAAATTGTTGAGTAAGGGTTGTGAGGGTTTTATTGCATATGTTCTTGACACTAGGAAGGGGGCTTTACAATTAGTTGATGTTCCTATTGTACGGGATTCTCTAGAAGTGTTTCGTAGTGAGTTGCCTCGGTTACCTCCAGAGAGAAAAGTTAAATTTAGTGTTAAATTAACACAGGGGACAACTCTTATTTCTATGGCACCATATAGAATGGCACTCGTTGAATTGAAAGAACTCAAGATTCAGTTGCAGGATTTACTTGATAGGGGGTTCATACAGCCTAGTGTATCTCCATGGGGTGCACTAGTTTTATTTATGAAAAAGAAAAATGGTACTATGCGTTTGTGTATTGATTATAAGCAACTGAATAAAGTCACAATTAAGAACAAATATCCTTTACCTTGTATAGATGATTTGTTTGATCATTTACAGGGTACTAAAGTGTTTTCAAAGATAGACTTGCGATCAGGTTATCATCAGTTGAGAGTGAAGGAAAATGATATTTCTAAAACTTCTTTTTGTATTCGATATGGTCATTTTTAATTTCTAGTGATGCCTTTTGGAGTGACTAATGCTCCAGCAGTATTTATGGATCTTATGAACCGGGTACTACATCCTTTTGTCGATTCATTTGTGATGGTTTTTATTGATGATATTCTGATTTACTCACGTGATATGGTTGAACATAAAAAGCATCTCAAAACTATTTTGATTGTGTTGAAAGATAACCAGTTGTATCCTAAGTTTATCAAGTGTGAATTTTGGCTATCACAAGTTGCATTTTTAGGCCATTTTATTTCTGGGGATGGTATATGTGTTGATCCTAAAAAGGTAGAAGCTATTGTAAAATGGGAGAGGCCCAATAATGTGACTGAGGTGAGGAGTTTTCTGGCCTTAGTTGGGTATTATAGGAGGTTTATTAAGGGATTTTATTCGATTGTCTTGCCAATGACTAAATTAACCCTAAAAGATGTCAAATTTGAATGGAATTTTGATTGTGAAAATAATTTTGAAGAATTGAAAAAGAGATTGGTAACCGCACCTGTTCCTACTATTCCACATAGTGGAGATGGTTTTGTTATTTATACCAATTCTCCACATCAGGGATTAGGTGGTATTTTTTTGCAACATTGTAAGGTTATTGGTTATGCTTTGAGGCAGTTGCATACACATGAATGTAATTACCCTACACGTGATTCAGAGCTTGCTACTATTGTGTTTGATTGCAAATTATGGCGTCATTATCTATATGGTGAAGTATGTGAAATTTATACTGAGCATCAGAGTCGCAAATGTTTATTTAATCAGAAGGAGTTGAATTTGAGGCCGAGGCGGTGGATGGAGTTAATTAAAGATTATGATTGTACAATTCACTACTACCCAGGGAAGGCAAATGTAGTTATAGATGCTCTGAGTGGAAAGGCTTCGAGCGATTTATCTTGTGTTAGATGTGCTAGAGTTGCCCACGTTATGGAGTTGAGATTGATGAGAGTGGAATTACAACTAACAAATGGGGATAGATTCTTTGCTCATGTAAGCGTGAGACCCTTGTTAGCTACCCTTATTCATGATTTCCAAAGTCCGGATCATTTTCTTAAGAAGAAATGGCAAAATGTCCGATACGGTAAGTCTGACGATTTTTGTATTGTTAATGATGACACTTTATTATATAAGCAACAATTATGTGCCTAATTGGGATGAATTAAATGAGAAAATTTTAGATGAGGCTCATAATTTAATTTATACTATGCATCCTAGTAGTACTAAAATGTATAGGGATTTGAAGGAGCATTATTGGTGGAATAATATAAAGAAGGACATATCTAATTTTGTTGCTAGATGCCTTATATGTCATCAAGTGAAAGTGGAACATCAGAAACTTGTGGGTTTGCTTCAACCACTGCTAATACTGGAATGAATATGGGATCATTTAACAATGGATTTTATGGTTGGTCTTCCTCGATCTCAAAAGGGGTCTGATTCGATTTGGGTAGTGGTGGATAGATTGACCAAGTCAGCTCATTTTCTAGCAGTCAAGACTACGTATACAGCTGATAGGTATGCGAGATTATATATTAATGAGATTATTCGATTGCATGGAGCACCTGTTTCTATTGTTTCAGATAGGGACCCTACTTTTACATCAAGATTTTAGGATTGTTTATAGTATGCTATGGGTACAACTTAAAGTTTAGTACAACTTTTCATCCTCAGACAGACAGAGAGTCTGAAAGAACCATACTAATTTTGGAGGATATGCTTAGAGCTTGTGTGCTTGATTTCAAAGGTAATTGGGATGAATATTTGCCTTTGATAGAATTTTTATATAACAATAGTTTTCAATCTACTATTAGTATGGCGCTATATGAAGCGCTGTATGGTATACGGTGTCGTCACTACAAGAAAACTAATTTTTTTCAGGCACTTTTTTCTCGGTATTATTTAAAAATGCTGAGAATTTTCTTTTTACCAACATTTATTTATAAATATTGAAAATTCACAGCATTTATATTGATGTGCCGCATAAATAGAGCATTTTTTTAACTAATGCTGGAATAAATGTGGTATTTTTTAGGCATTTAATAACAAATGCCAATAAAATTGGAAAAAAATGCCACTTTTTAATGTTTGGCAGGTGTTTGTATTTTGTTAAAAAAAACATACCCATGTTCCAAGCTAAAACCTCTAACAATCTCTCCCATCACACCTCTTTGTTCGGACGAATCTCCATAATTCTAATCCTTCCCAAAACTCTCCCCCCTCAATTATTTTGACCTAATAATCCCCAATCCTTCCCAAAAACACCCACGTTCCAAGCTAAAACCTTAATAGTCTCTGCCATTGTTCTTGCATTTTGTTCTTTGAACATTCGGACCTGTTCTTGTTAGGTAAGTTGCGTTTTTTTTATTTTGGTATTTTTTTTTGTTTCGGTATATCAAGACCCATATCGGACTTGTTCTTGGATCATTATTATTCTTTTTTTTTTAATCTATTTTGATAACTACGATTGGTTCTAATTATTCTGTTATTATTTATTATTTAAAAATTAAACCGTGTTGATGCCAGATATATATATATATATATCACGAATCCAAAACACAAATTAATTGATATGTGTGTGAACTTGAGATTTTTTTATACACCATTCTTTAATTGATATGTGTGTGAGCGAGAGATTTTTTTTATGAGTTTTCTACTGAATTTTTTTGTTTAGTTTATAAAGAATTGCATTTGGGTAGTTTCAAATCAATTTATATATCTCATATGCTTAGATATAATCTCCTGATAAATAATTGCTATTGTTTGAGTGTATTTGTGTTTGAACCTTTGGTGGCTTATTTTAGATTTGTTTTTCGATAAATGGCTTGAATGTCATTCAATCTATTTTTTTTCTTTTTTTGTTATCAATTAATAATAGTAAATTCACTACTGTTTTGGTTCAAGTTGGTGAAATTTATACTTATTTTTAATAACCACTTTTATGTAATTTTTATCAAATATCTAGAATTGTTGCTTTGAATCTTGAGAATGTCAAAGTACAAAATTTGTAGGAAAATTGAATTCATTGTTATATTAATATTATTGTTTACAATGGTCTTGTTTCTTGGTCATTACTATTTTTTTGCTTCTATTTATATAATTTGATGAAGTATAGACAAGATAAGATTTATCCACGACCTAGCATATTTACTTTTTAATCTATTTTTGGTAACTACCAATTTTTTTCACTCTTTCATTTATTTAAATTGGTTACAAAAGTCCAGTTAAACATAAATCTAAATCACTCCCTACGATATCATCTCTGTGTAACTCTTACACCCTTGTTTTAATTGATTAGTATTATTTTAATCATCTAAATCGATGCGGTCCTGTACAATAGGGGGTTATATACATCTAAGTTTCTTCATTTTATATCACTAAATATTAATAGTTTTCATATAAGGCCATATCCAAATGGTGTTATAATTAAAGTCTTACTATTTGTAAATTTACATAATTTTGAAGGAACATATTAATGATTTATGGTTTAACATTTTGTTTATTTATTGTATTTTTTTTAATGAATTTTTCCTAATGAATCTAATAACAATTTTGTGATAGTGCGAGGTAATCAACAAAATTTTCAAATGGATAGAGATAAAAGCTGTATGGAATTGTCAAGAGTTTCTCAACCTTATATTAAAGGAGTTAATGGGTTTCTTGATTTTGCATTTGCCAATAAATATCCTGAGATAGTGATCAAGTGGCCGTGTAAGAAATTTTGAAATACCATTAACTATGAAAGAGACGTTGTTTATGAGCATCTCATCGTACATGGGTTTGTTAAGAAGTACACTAGGTGGATTTATCGCGTAAAAGGTTTTCCATACATAATGGGAATTAGTGGAGCGGATGAAGTGCATGAATCGAATACAAGAGATGATATGTGTAGACTACTATACAATATATTCGAAAATCAAAGTGAAGAGGGTATGCGATGTAATGACCCATATGAGGACCAGGATGGGATGGATGAAAATGCATCAGCATTTTTCAAGTTGTTAAAAGATGGGGAACGTGAGTTGTACCCTGCTTGCAAATCTTTCTCATCACTTTCATTTATTGTTCGGCTCTTTCAAATAAAAACACTTTATAAGTGGAGCCACATGTCGTTTACAGTATTGCTTCAATTCTTAAAAGAGGTACTTCCGGAGGGTGATATACTGCTAGGTTCGTACTCTCAAGTAAGAAAGATGGTTAATGATCTGGGGTTTGATTATAAAAAAAATCATGCATGTCCAAATTATTGTATGTTGTATTGGAAAGAGAACAAAGATCGTGAATATTGCATAGTATATTATACATCTAGATGGAATCAATTTTCGGGGTGAGTCTGATGATGAAGAAGCTAAGGGTAAAAAAAATCCTGCAAAGGTTGTTAGATACTTTCCACTGAAACCAAGGCTTCAAAGATTATTTATGTCATTGAAAACATCCTCCATCATGAGGTGGCATGCAGAGGAACGCGATGACGACGGCATATTAAGACACCCCGCTGATTCTAAAGCATGGAAAACCTTCGATCAATAAAATCCAAAATTTTCTAGTGACTCGCGTAGTGTTAGGATCGGACTAGCAGCCGATGGCTTCAACCCTTTTAACACAATGAGAATTTCTCATAGCACGTGGCCCATTGTTTTGATGATATACAACTTGCCTCCATGGATTTGAACGAAACAACCTTATCTTATAGTGTCTACGTTGATTGACGGTCCACACGGCCCAGGAAATAATATTGATGTTTACTTGCAACCTCTCATCGATGAGTTGAAGAAATTGTGGTATGATGGCATACTTACTTACGATGCATCGACTGATTTTTTTTATGCGTGCAGTGTTAATGTGGACAATTAGTGACTTTCCTGCGTATGTAAACTTGTCGGGTTGGAGTACAAAAGGGAGATTGGTTTGTCCTTGTTGCAACAAGAACACTCGTTCATAATGGTTAAAGAATGGGAAGAAATGTTGCTATATGGGTCATCGTCGGTGGTTGGATCACAACCATAAATTCAGAAATGATACTGTTGCTTTTGATGGGAAAATTGAAAGAGAAATCAAGCCCACTTAAGTATCCGGGGATGATATCTTGGAGCAAATAGAGGTAATGGAAAGAAATAATGAGAAGGGTCCCTCATCGACGACGAAGAAGAGAAAAACTTGTATCTATAGTGAAGGGAATGGTGATAGTTCTCTAAATTGGAAGAAAAAAAGCATATTCTTTCAACTTCCATATTGGAAAGATCACTTGATTCGTCATAATCTTGATGTTATGGATATAGAGAAAAATGTGTGCGATAACATACTTTGGACATTGTTAAATGTTAATGGAAAATCAAACGATAATATAAAGGCTCGTCGAGACTTTGAGAACATGGGTATTCGAAAAGCATTGCACCCTAAGGGCTTGCCAAATAACAAAGTATATTTACCACCAGCATTCTTCATAATGAGTAAAAGTGATAAAGACATATTTTGTAAGGTTTTAAAGAATATCAAAGTCCCATATGGTTATGCATCTAATATTTCACGGCGTGTAAACATTAAAGAGCGGAATATTTCTGGACTTAAGAGCCACGATAATCATATCATAATGTAATAACTACTCCCGCTAGTAGTACGAAAATCATTGCCTACGAATGTAAAAAGGTCTTTGATTAAATTATGTAATTTCTATCTGAAACTCTGTTCAAAGACAATGACCTTCAAAGACTATGAATATTTGCAAGATCGTATTGCTCTTACACTTTGTCATCTTGAGAAAATCTCCCCCCCTAATTTTTTTGATGTTATGGAGTATTTGACAATCCATTTAGCCGAGGAGGCAATGATTGCTGGACCAGTACAGTTTCGATGGATGTATCCCATTGAGAGGTACGTTTCGTATATGCATTATGTTTGTGTCACCTAAATTAATGCATATGAATGCTACTTTAATTTTTTACAATGACGAACAGGTTTTTATTCACACTAAAAGAATGTGATTGTAACCGAAGTCGTCCAGAAGGTTCAATTGCTTAAGGATACCTAACAGAGGAATGTACGATATTCTGTGCAAGGTACCTGGGTGATGTTGAGAGTAAGTTAAATCGACCTTTAAGAATTTATGAAGTTGATGACAACTCAAGTTCAATAAGTCGTACATTAGGTAAAGGAGTAGTATTTATGCTTGATGACACTTCATTTTCACAAGCACACATGTACGTGTTATTCGACTCCTCCGCGGTGAAGCCTTTTCACGAGTAATATAACATTTGAATGAATTTTAAACTTTATGTAATTAAATATCACTCTACATTATTTAATTTATAGATACATGTTTTACAGGAAACATATAACAATGCTAAAATGGAAGAGACCTCGTGTGGGACATTACGAAATTAACCGCATTCACAACGAAACGTTTCACAAATGGTTTGGGGATCATGTAAATCATCTTTGTATTTATATGTAACCACATTTTAATATCTTAATAGTACGTTTAATTTTTACACATCTAATTTTTATTACTCAATCATATGAAAAAATTTGAGTACGAAATCTAAATGAGGGTGAGGTGTCAAAATAAATTGCAATTTTGGCTTCAGGACCTTCCCAATGGGCTAGGAGATACACGGGATATATTGTAAATGGGTTTAGATTTCTCACAAAGTAACGTGAGAGAATACTGAATACTCAGAATAGTGGAGTTATGCTTGATGCCACCACCCAAAGTTTTGCAAGTGCAAAGGACAAACGACCTGTTTCGGGGGATGTAACATATTATGGAGTATTAACAGATATATTTGAATTGCGCTATTCGAATGATTTCAAGCTTGTGCTATTTAAGTGTGATTGGGTTGATACCCATTCGGGGACGGCAAAGGATGATTTTGAGTTCAAATTATTGAACTTCAAACATTCACTATATAAGCATAATCGATTGTTAGATGAACCACTTATATTAGCATCTCAGGCCAAACAAATTTGTTATATGCATGACCCGATTGAAAAAGATTGGCAAGCTGTTGTGAAGATGACACCGAGAGATTTGTATGACATGTATGGTAAAGATACATATGGAGATGACACAACTGATGTAGAAGTTGAGCCGTATAACATCCAACAATTGGATGACACTCTTACAGGGCTGGCTCTATAGTTTTCGGGGCCCTAGGCGAAAAATCAAAATGGTGCCCTTTTGTATAAAAAAAATCAAATTAAAGAAAATGTGTTCTTCTCGCATTTTTCGATGCAAAACCAATTTTTATATAGAAAATCAATTTTAATATACTAATGTCTAATCCCATCACTAGAATTCTCATCAAAATATTTTTTTTCTATAAATATTACGCTTTTCACAAAATACGAGTTCAATTTCCATTTCTTTAGCAATATCTATAGACATATTCACACAACGCAACACAATAACAAGTGTAATTTGCTAGTAGACATATTCACACAACACAACAACAAGTGTAATTTGCAAAAACAAAAATTAATCACACAATCACAAGATTCTTAATAAAATTGACAAACCATATTAAAGAAAAATGCTAAAGAGGAACAATAGAACCTGATTTGAGTACCAATTTGAGAGCAATCTCAAATTTTAATTTGTAAATACCCAAATAATAAATTAGAATCTACAAAAAAACACAAATATTAGTAGTAACACAAACAAATTTATACAGTGGGATATAACAAAGTAAATGAATAATATATACTTAGACAAACAAGGTCCAACCAATTTCCAATCAAGCCCTAACTTTTTGAAATTGAAGAAATTAAAACCCTAGATTTTTAACCCTTATTTTGATGAGGTTAGTTCAATAAAAAAAAATGGAGGGGGGGGGGGGGGAGGATGCTTGTTTTTTTTAGGGATGGGGGTTGCCGAAAATTTCTTTTTTTGGGGTGGGGGCGGGTGGTGGGTGGTGGGGCAGTGGCGGCTAAGGGTTTTGGCGTGGGTGGGGTGGGTAAGAGAGGGTTTATTCTTGCTTTGGTTAGTAGAGAAAGAGACTAGTGTGAGTGAGAGAGAAGAAGAGAGAAAGAGAAGAAGAGTGAGAGAAAAAATTGGATGAGAGAAATGAGAGAGTTAGGATTAGAAGAATAGAATAAGTAAATGTGTTGGGCTGGGTTTGGGTTGGGTTGGGTTGGCTTATGATGGTGGGTTTATTTTTTAGTGTATGGGTGGGTTATTATGTTGTTGTTGGGTTTAGTGTATGATTTTATTTTAAATAGAACAAATTTATTTTTGGGGGCCTTTTTTTAAGTGATAACTCTAATATTTTTCATGACTAATTTTTTTTTTTTTTTTTTGGGGGGGGGGGGGGTGGGGGGGGCTTTTTTTTTTACAACTAATTTTTTTTTAAACCTAATTTTTTTTTATACTTACAATTTTTTGTTCCCCGGAAGGGGCCCTAATTAATCTGGGGCCCTAGGCGGCAGCCTAACCCGCTTATGCCTAGAGCCGGCCCTGCACTCTTATCAACTATGATGGGGATATTACATGGGTTAGGGAGGGTGTGGATGGAACGACTGTTGACAACGTAGTTGATATAGATGGCGATGATGATATTCATGTTGATATTGGTGAGGATTGTAGTGATGAGGATGTTTTTGAGACTTATGAAGCTGATTCAGAGGCGTACGAGGAAGCTAATAAGAGTGATATAAATAAAAGTGATGAAAATGAGGAGACCAGTGATGATTATGATATTGAAAGTGATGATTATGATACTGACATGGATAAAGATGACAATTGACAAGAATTTTTCAACTATGAATATTTTTATTTTTACGGATGCTTAGATGTTCACGAAATTTGACATTCTTTTCTTAGTTTAATATTTTAAAATGACTAATGACAGAATGCATTTTATTTGTTTCACATCATTTGTATGAATGGATTAATAATGATGAAGAGTCAAGTTCTTTTTTTTTTAGTTTTATTTTTGTATTTATTGATGATTAATGAATGATTGTGTAACACCCCGTATTTTTGTACATTTAATATTTAATTAATTCGAGAATTTTAAATTACTTGTGTATTGTAATTTTAATTGAATTAATTATGGCAATATATATATTTAAATATTAATCGGGGAGTGAATGGTTAATGTTTAGGGAAATTTATTTACTAAGTGAATAGTAATAATTTAATTACGTCATTTCGAGTATTAATGACAAGGTATACACTTATTCCAGCTGGGAGTCGGTATAGACTAAATTGGGTGTGAGATAAGAATTTTTATAAATTAATTTGGACGCTAATTCTGAGTGCGCGGTTGAGTCCGGATGGGTCAAGATAGTCGAAAAAGAGTACCCGGGGGTAGTAATTGAGTCTCAGGGTAATTTTGGACATAGCCGAGCCCACACAGGGTGAGTTGGGCCACTTTAATTAAGCCTATTAGGCTAAAAACGGGATGGAGGGTTTTTAACCTAATTGGGAGATTAAGGAATGGAAGCCAACATAACTCTAAACCTAGGGTTTGAGAGGGGATTTAGGGAAAAACAAATCAAGAGCAAATTGGAGGTTATTGGAGCCAAATTAAGGGACATCAACAACGGATCAGACACTACGAACACTTACAAGCAAGTGGTTAACTGTTGTGATTTCTAAAAGTTTGATAATCAATTCATATCATAGTGATGTGTGTATGAAAATTCGTTTTGGGTGTGTCACCAAAATATAAATTGGGTTTTTTTGTAAATTTATATACCTTAATGAGATTAAGGGGGAGATTAATCATGTTTATGATTCTAGAATGTAGAGAACTGAATCAGATGTTAAAATCAGTAAGATTAGAGGGTTAATTACTGATAAAATGAATGAAATACGTATTGGGGATTGAAAACCCGGATAATACCAATTCGAGAAAAAGTAGGAAATCTTGAGATTTAATTCCAGATTGATGTTCTATAAGGTGCTTTGATCCTATTCTTATGTAGAAATAGGGTTGATTTGGCTTGGGTTAGTCTAGGGGAAAGAATGAAAGTTGGAGGTTTTCGTTAATGGTGGAACTACCTGTTGGAGAAGACGAAGTCAGGGACGATCGATCGATCAACCCTGGGGTTCGATCGATCGAGGATTCGGAATTCTGGGCAGTTCGCCCAGTTTGTATATAAGGGGAAAATTAATTAGAAATTTAACTCCCAAACATTTATTTAGTGATAAATAAATATGAAACAAATATTCCTAGCAATTATGGGAGAAAGTAATTGGGACTAGGATGAATTTATGTGGGGCATTTAATGGATGAATTTGAGAGATTTTATTCCAAAATAGTGAGATACGGATCAAGTGAGCGAATCCGGGTATATTGGTCAAACGACCCCAAGGTAGTGAATTAAGTTTGAAGATAAACTAAGAAATTTAGCGTCGGGATATAGACTCGGGAAATATTTAATTTCTGGCCAAGTGGATCGAGTCCGGGTATGTTAATTATTATAGGCAAATATAATTGGGAAAATTATAGAAATAAAGGTGTGACACATTGTAGGCGAAAATGTGGGTATTATATTATGAGATGTAAATTGGACCAAGTGAGCGAGTCCGGGTATGTTGGTTAAGTGACATTAAGGCATTAAATTAATTATTGAGAGAAAGTAATTTGTTTGGAGTCGGAACATGGACTTGGGAAATATTGAGGTACGGGCCAAGTGAGAGAGTCCGGGGATAATGGTTGGGTGACACCAAGTTATTAAATTAATAAATGAGATAATTAATTTAATTAGAGTCGGATTGTAGACTCGAATATGTGTTGATTAATTAATGTGTAAATTAATTAAATAAAAGTCGGATTGTAGACTCGGGTAAGTATTAAATTAATGGGTGTGTTAGTTAATTTAATTAGAGTTGGAAGATAGACTCGGGGAGATATTAAATTAATATGTGTGTTAGTTAATTTAATTAGAGTTGGGTGATAGACTCGAGGAGACGGTAAATTATTAAGTGAGAAAATTAATTACGTTGAGTCGAGCCACAGACTCAGGAAATTTCAGGCAGTATACGGGATATTTAGTACACAGTAAGGCCGGGGTTATAATATATATATATATATATGGTGTAGTGATAGTATATATATATATATATACATATACGTGTCTATTGTGCGTGACATTTAAATTTCAGGCAGTATACGAGATTTTGAGTACACGGTAAAGCCGGAGTTTATATTATATATATACGGTGTAGTGATAGTATATATATACGTGTATATATTGTGTGTGACATTAAATATCTGTGACTAGATATTTATTCAAATTATATACTCTAATGCTATCAAGAGAGGTTGCGCGATGTGGGTGAATCCCCTAGCTTGAGGAGTAGGGTGAGTATATCCCCAGGTCATAGCGTCCGGTACATGGGTGAGGAGATTATCTCACTTTCAGGAAGGAATATGACTGCCTCCAATTCGTTTATGTAGTAGACCAGGTTGGTGAGCGAATCCAACTTGGAAAACTAGGTTTTGTGAGCACCCCTAGTGAGATGGCATTTTAGAGTGAATCATCCGGTGAGGGTATACTCGGAAGGATGGATACGCGTATGATATATGTGTGGATGTTAGTAAAGGTACGTATAATATGGTAGTAAATATTATATGTAGGTGAATATTACAGTGCGTGATGTATTTACCTTATATAACTCGGGTTACAGTTATATGTTGTTATATAATGAGAAATTTATTAGGTTATTCATTTGTGGGAATAATACAGTGTGTGATGTATTTACTTTATATAACTTGTGAGACGGTTATATGCTACTATTTAAGAGGAATTAATTAAGTTAATTGAGAGATAACTTATAATTCAAGAATCATTATACTCGGGTTAGAGTAGTATGGCAAGGGATGGTTATACCAGGACTAGTTGAACGGGATAGTACAACTAGGTGGGGTTAGGGTAACTAGTAGGTGTGCACAAGAGTGGAGGGCTGAGAATGCCCTTAAGGGAGTGCGACACTAACTTAAATATGAAGCGCATTCATGCATTTTAAATTACTGCAGTTAATTCACTTGCTAAATATTTTCAAAATGTTTTGGGTTCTAACCCTTTCTATAAAACTATTTTCAAAACCTTTTAGGTGTCCAGCCACAGGGACGCCAGGATTGATATTCTATTCCAGGGACACGGAGCTGCAGCATATGTGGATGCTAGCAGGAGTTTGGATTAGACGCATCGTTCTTTCATTCCTAGAGTAGGAATCACTTCTCGGTACAGTTTTCAGATGTAATCCTTCAGGTGTTTGATGTTTGTATTGGATTATTTTACTTTGGTGGACGATGGTTTATTCGACAAGTTATTTAAATTAATTATTCAGTTGATTTATTCAGTTGTGTGAATGGTTTATATTTAATTCCGCATGTACTATTTTGTTAAATTAAAAAGTTAAAATTTGGCACCAGTTTTTGGAATACTAGGTGGTTAGTATGTTTTAAAAAGTTTTCGACAGTGATGCTAAGGATGATCCAACTGGGATTCCTGTTTTAATTTGGTATAGGACTGATCACCTGGTATTTTATTAGGCGGGGTGTCACAGATGGTATCAGAGCATTAGGTTCTAGTGTCCTTAGGATCTTTGCGGCTTTTCACGTTTCGGCTTAGCAATATTTGATATAGAGCCCTATTATAGGATTGTTGTATTCTCATACGTATGCGCATATACGTTCTTCTGCCAAATTTATATTTGAGAGTGAACTCATACAAATTCGATTCTCATTCCAGATGACGCCCAGGAGAGAGAGAGCAGTTAGGGCAGTAGGGGGAGATGAGACGAGGGAGACTCGTTAGGAGCAAGAGTTACCGCAGCTACAGCCAGAGATGATTTTGACAGCACAAGTAACTAAAATAGTGGCACAGACAGTTGAAACGACGGTGGTCACAACGTCAGGGTACTTTCCATGGGATCCGCCACAAGTGTTAGTGGCGCCGTGTGTATTCAGACTCACGTGAGGTCGTCAGGGTGGAAACAGGAAATAGAGGTTATTTTTAGTAGGAACCCACCAGAGTTGCGAGGGGGTTCAGTGGTAGTACTAGCGTGTCAAGGAAGAGAGATATCCAGCGTCACCTACGCATGGGAGATTGTGATAAGGTGCGGAAGCAAATGCTAACCACTTTTAGTTTAGTGGGAGCAGCGCTACAGTGGTGGGGGTCGATCACCACAGTTGAGGAAAGGGACACACTAGCTACTGCAGAGTTTTGGGTGCGGTTCGACCGCAAGTATTTTTCCTTTAGCGGTCGAGACTGAAATGAGGAGAAATTTTTTTGAGGAGACTCAAAGGGAGACCGTTCAGTGGTCGATTACGAGGAAGATTTCACTCGTTGGCAAATTTTGTATCGGATGAGGTAAGCGAGGAAAAGAGAAAGAAAGAAAAGTTTATGGATGGGTTAGTCTAGAGAATCAGACAACATTTAATTGATAATTACGCATCAGTAGGTTATACTGATGTCATTACCGCAACACTCCGGCATTGTTGGGAATATCGCTTCCACGTGAAAGGATTCGGGAAGGGAGTGGGGATTAACCAGTCGGATGAGGCAGAAGGGAACAATACCAGTGGGGTATCCCAGCAGCAGACTGGGGGAGATCAGGGGCAGAATTTCTGGCAAGGAAATCATGCCAAACGATCTAGAACTGGAGGCTATTGGCGGGATGGCCAGGGAATTCAACAAGGTCGGCATGGAAGGGACCAGTGGCAGGGTGAATGTATTAGACGGTGTTTCGTCGGTGGGGAAATCGAGACACTTGAAGAGAGATTGCCTTAAGCGAGGCATGGGTCAACTACAGGACGAGGTCCTGGATGTACAGCCACTAAAGCAAGTCACGGGTGCATTCGGGCAGGGAGAAGCTGCTCCGAAAATCGAGAACCAACCGTTGCAGCCAGAGTATAGAGGTAATTATTTTACCCTAGGGGCATGGGGTATATTTTTGAGTGACAAAGAGGATGTCACAGTATAAGACTTATTTTTCACTAGAGTTCGCATGTGAGTCGAACTTAGTGGGTGCGTTGGCGGTAGCAGCCATAGCATGTGGGTAAACTTTCTGTAGGGTAGTGGAGTTCCTTAGTGTTCTTCATGGGAGAGCGGAGGCGTACACTGAGTGATTGGTTGAATTATGCGAGGAATTACTACTTTCGAGAATTATGGGAGTAGGGTTGATAATACTTTTTAAACATCGGCTGGATAGCGATGGAATTTAACTATTGTGGATAGTGGAGTTAAATTTTGGTGTCCGCGACACCAAGGTATGGTTGGTACTAGGTATCACCGGAGAGGGCGTATAGCCTATATATATGTGGATATATATGTTGTATTGCGTGGTGCGATGGCACATAGTGAGGTTTTGTGTTCTCACATTTTATCCCGGTAAGTGGGGATGTTTACTGAAGTGAATCAGGGTGGTTAAGTTGATTTTCGAGCAAAGAGAGATAGCTCGGGGTTTAGTTTGCGCTAGGACTAGTGATAGTAAGGGCGCGGTATTTTATGTTGTCTTTAGTAGCATAAGGGTAATAATATATACTTTTGTGTTGAGAGACAAGTATTTATGGGGAGATAGTTGGACGTAGCATGGGTTGAGTACCCGGGCAGTAATTATATATGTATATATTAGTAATATGACTACGGGTTCGAAGTTATATTATGGGTTACGACTAGCATAGTTGGGTAACTTTCGTGCGGTAGGGCACGGGGATAGAGTGTATGGGCACCCGGGTTAATTAAGGCAAAATTTTGTGTGGTTAAGCACGGGAATAGGGTGTATGGGCGCCCTGGGTAAATTTTAAATGCATACTTGTGCAACGTGGTTAGAAACAGATGGGATAGATATAGCGGGCTTGGAGGCACATGACTGGTGAGAAAGATGTGAATACTGGAACACTAGGTTTATCTTAATTTCGAGGGCGAAATTCCTTTGTAAGGGGGGAAGTATGTAACACCCCGTATTTTTGTACATTTAATATTTAATTAATTCGGGAATTTTAAATTACTTGTGTATTGTAATTTTAATTGAATTAATAATGGCAATATATATATTTAAATATTAATCGGGGAGTGAAGGGTTAATGTTTAGGGAAATTTATTTACTAAGTGAATAGTAATAATTTAATTACGTCATTTCGAGTATTAATGACAAGGTATACACTTATCCCAGCCGGGAGTCGGTATAGACTAAATTGGGTGTGAGATAAGGATTTTTATAAATTAATTCGGATGCCAATTCTGAGTGCGCAGTTGAGTCCGAATGGGTCGAGATAGTCAGAAAAGAGTACCCAGGGGTAGTAATTGAGTCTCGGGGTAATTTTGGGCATAGCCGGCCCACACGGGGTGAGTTAGGCCACTTTAATTAAGCCCATTATGCTAAAAACGGGATGGAGGGTTTTTAACCTAATTGGGAGATTAAGGAATGACAGCCAACATAACTCTAAACCTAGGGTTTGAGAGGGGATTTGGGGAAAAATAACTCAAGAGCAAATTGGAGGTTATTGGAGCCAAATTAAGGGACATCAACAACGGATCAGACACTACGAACACTTACTGGCAAGTGGTTAACTATTGTGATTTCTAAAAGTTTGATAATCAATTCATATCATAGTGATGTGTGTATGAAAATTCGTTTTGGGTGTGTCACCAAAATCTAAATTGGGTTTTCGTAAATTTATATACCTTAATGAGATTAAGGGGGAGATTATTCGTGTTTATGATTCTAGAATGTAGAGAACTGAATCAGATGTTAAAATCAGTAAGATTAGAGGGTTAATTACTGATAAAATGAATGAAATTCGTATTGGGGATTGAAAACCCGGATAATACCCAATTCGGGAAAAAGTAGGAAATCTTGAGATTTAATTCCAGATTGATGTTCTATAAGGTGCTTTGATCCTATTCTTATGTAGAAATAGGGTTGATTTGGCTTGGGTTAGTCCAGGGGAAAGAATGAAAGTTGGAGGTTTTCGTAAATGGTGGAACTGCCTGTTGGAGAAGACGAAGTCAGGGACAATCGATCAATCGACCCAGGGGTTCGACCGATCGATCGATGATTCGGAATTCTGGGCAGTTCGCCCAGTTTGTATATAAGGGGAAAATTAATTAGAAATTTAACTCCCAAACATTTATTTAGTGATAAATAGATATGAAACAAATATTCCTAGCAATTATGGGAGAAAATAATTGGGACTAGGATGAATTTATGTGGGCATTTAATGGATGAATTTGAGAGATTTTATTCCAAAATAGTGAGATACGGATCAAGTGAGCGAATCCGGGTATATTGGTCAAATGACCCCAAGGTAGTGAATTAAGTTTGGAGATAAACTAAGATATTTAGAGTCGGGATATAGACTCGAAAAATATTTAATTTCGGGCCAAGTGGATCGAGTCCGGGTATGTTAATTATTATAGGCAAATATAATTGGGAAAATTATAAAAATAAAGGTGTGACACATTCTAGGCGAAAATGTGGGTATTATATTATGAGATGTAAATTGGACCAAGTGAGCGAGTCCGGGTATGTTGGTTAAGTGACATTAAGGCATTAAATTAATTATTGAGAGAAAGTAATTTGTTTGGCATCGGAACATGGACTCGAGAAATATTGAGGTACGGGCCAAGTGAGAGAGTCTGGGGATAATGGTTGGGTGACACCAAGTTATTAAATTAATAAATGAGATAATTAATTTAATTAGAGTCGAATTGTAGACTCGGATATGTGTTGATTAATTAATGTGTAAATTAATTAAATAAAAGTCGGATTGTAGACTCGGGTAAGTATTAAATTAATGGGTGTGTTAGTTAATTTAATTAGAGTTGGACGATAGACTCGGGGAGATATTAAATTAATATGTGTGTTAGTTAATTTAATTAGAGTTGGGTGATAGACTCGGGGAGACGTTAAATTATTAAGTGAGAAAATTAATTACGTTGAGTCGAGCCACAGACTCAGGAAATTTCAGGCAGTATACGGGATATTTAGTACACAGTAAGGCCAGGGTTATAATATATATATATACGGTGTAGTGATAGTATATATATATATATGTATACGTGTCTATTGTGCGTGACATTTAAATTTCAGGCAGTATACGAGATTTTGAGTACACGGTAAAGCCGGAGTTTATATTATATATATACGGTGTAGTGATAGTATATATATACGTGTATATATTGTGTGTGACATCAAATATCAGTGACTAGATATTTATTCAAATTATATACTCTAATGCTATCAAGGGAGGTTACGCGATGTGGGTGAATCCCCTAGCTTGAGGAGTAGGGTGAGTATATCCCCAGGTCATAGCGTCCGGTACATGGGTGAGGAGATTATCTCACTTTCAGGAAGGAATATGACAGCCTCCAATTCGTTTATGTAGTAGACCAGGTTGGTGAGCGAATCCAACTTGGAAAACTAGGTTTTGTGAGCACACCTAGTGAGATGGCATTTTAGAGTGAATCATCCGGTGAGGGTATACTCGGAAGGATGGATACGCGTATGATATATGTGTGGATGTTAGTAAAGGTACGTATAATATGGTAGTAAATATTATATGTAGGTGAATAATACAGTGTGTGATGTATTCACCTTATATAACTCGGGTTACAGTTATAAGTTGTTAATTAATGAGAAATTTATTAATTTATTCATTTGTGGGAATAATACAGTGTGTGACGTATTTACTTTATATAACTTGTGAGACGGTTATATGCTACTATTTAAGAGGAATTAATTAAGTTAATTGAGAGATAACTTATAATTCAAGAATCATTATACTCGGGTTAGAGTAGTATGGCAAGGTATGGTTATACCAGGACTAGTTGAACGGGGTAGTACAACTAGGTGGGGTTAGGGTAACCGGTAGGTGTGCACAATAGTGGAGGGGTGAGAATGTCCACAAGGGAGTGCGACACTAACTTAAATATGAAGCGCATTCATGCATTTTAAATTACTGCATTTAATTCACTTGCTAAATATTTTCAAAATATTTTGGGTTCTAACCCTTGTTATAAAACTATTTTCAAAACCTTTTAGGTGTCTAGCCACAGGGACGCCAGGATTGATATTCTATTCCAGGGACACGGAGCTGCAGCATATGTGGATGTTAGCAGGAGTTTGGATTAGACGGATCGTTCATTCATTCCTAGAGTAGGAATCACTTCTCAGTACAGTTTTCAGATGTAATCCTTCACGTGTTTGATTTTTGTATTGGATTATTTTACTTTGGTGGCCGATGGTTTATTCGGCAAGTTATTTAAATTAATTATTCAGTTGATTTATTCAGTTGCGTGAATGGTTTATATTTAATTCCTATGTACTATTTTATTAAATTAAAAAGTTAAAATTTGGCACTAGTTTTTGGAATACTAGGTGGTTAGTATGTTTTAAAAAGTTTTCGACAGTGATGCTAAGGATGATCCAACTGGGATTCCTGTTTTAATTTGGTATAGGACTGATCACCCGGTATTTTATTAGGCGGGGTGTCACAGACTGCATTTTATATTTCTTGCCTTTTGTTGATGATTACATCTACTACTAAAATAGTGATTAACGAAGAAACTTCATCATCGTTATTCTGAATGCATTTACTTCATTTATTATTTTACTTATTTAGGCCAATTAAGAACTGTTCAGCTGCATCAGGAAATTTTCTAGGGATAAGTTTAGTTGAATATCCATTTGTTTCTTAGGATTAGCAGTGTTAGTTTATCTCCCTCATTCTCCCATTTTTTATTAGCCTTCTGCCCAAGAATATTCATCCACCTTGAGATGCTTTGCCCGTGAGGACATAACAAGTTTACTCTGGACTGATCCGTTGTCATTCTTAAACCAAGGATGAAAGATACCAACAATATCAATTTAAAGCATTTCCACAATGTCTATCATATTTTTGAAGTTTAGGCATATTGTAATTGGAGGAAGTCTGGTCCCTCTATATTTACAAGCTCCCAAGACCGAGTTAAAGTCTTCAGTTATGGTCCATAAAAGAGAAGGAGTTGAAGTAATGAGAGTAATAGTCTACCAGAGATTTCTCCAAATGACATAATCAGTAGCAGCATAGAAAAAAGTCATAACACAGTGCTTATGGACATAAGAGAAGGAAAGGGTAATTTGTTGATCATCGTTAGAAAGAATATTTAGGTTTAGAGTAACAATATTTGAGATAATTCCATTTTCTTTGTCATTGAAGTATGTTCTGCAACGAAACGTTTCACATAACTGACTAAGTATCACTAATATTGCCTTAGCAATATGTTCTGCTTAGGAATTACACGCTTTCATAATTTATAGTTAGCAAAAAATTTATTAGATGTTTTCGTCTTTGGCCTAAGATGACCAGATAATTAATCTATTTTTTTCCCTTGAGCATTATTTAAGGGCCATTTTGCACATACTCATAGTATATGTCTACTCTTAGGTATAATCCACTCATAATAGCCATGATACTTATTTTTGTCCTAATCGATAATTTCCCTCTTCTGATTATTGAACTGTGTGAGTTAATCACGGGTCGTCTCATTATCCCTTTGCCTAACGCTTAGAAAGTAGGCTACACATATCGTAGGCTTCACGTCGAAGCATAAGTTTCTTAAAAATGGGTCTGCTAGTTGTCTAAACTTATTAATCTTAGGAGTCCCATATACCATCTGTGCATTGGTCCAGTTAAAGTATTATAAATAGTTAGTAGCACATTTCATCTGTCATGAAGTATATATTTGTTGCATTATGATACCATTATACGTGGTGCATAGAATGCATTTTTCCAACTTACTTTGGTGTGATGACATGTGAACTAAGTTTTAATGGAAATGGGTAGTTTAAATTTTTTTAAAACAAATAGATATCCCTCAGCATAGACACATAGCAGAGGGATTTTGTTATTCATCGGATCTCCCAGTTCAATTGATGTATATGCTTATTCGTGTTAGTACTATAAACAATAATATCATCAAAGAAAACATGAAAGAATTTCCAAAGGTGATCCTTAAAAACCAAATTCATAAGGTCTTCGAACGAAGCTGTCACCAAAAACTCATAGTGGCCTTTATATGTTCTGAAGGTTGTTTTAGGAATATTTGTTTCGTTAACTTTGATTTGATGATAATCAAATTTGAGATCGAGTTTAGAAAAGATGTTAGCGCCATGAAATTCATCAAGAAATTGTTCAATGACTGGGGTTGAGAACTTGTTTTTTTATGGTTAGGTTGTTGACCTCCTGTAATCAATACACATTCTCCATGTGATATCTTTTTTCATGATCAATAAGACTGCGTATGCAAAAGGACTGCTAGATGGCCTTATGGCACCAAATTATAGCATTTCTTTCAGATTTTTAAAATTTTTGACTTTTGATGTGAGGGTACCAGTAGGGCCTAATGTTGATATGTCCACTCCCTTCTCAAGTGGAATATAGTGGTCTTGCATTATTTTAGGGGTAGTTCAGTAGGTTCAGATATATACGTCTTCTATTATGTTTGGCACCCTGTTTAGTTGTCCTGTGATGGCGAATTTATTCTTGCTGCATAGCTTGTTAAGTGCCTTTATTGTGATAATATGCAGATGCATCCTTCTATGGTATCCTTTTAATTCTACTATGTGGCCTCTTATTTCGAACTTTAGAGTCATTTTCTTCAAGTCCAAGCATATATGCCTGATTTTTCTCCTTGTACTTTCCATTTTATTTGTTTCTAATATGAAATATTATGCCAAGTTTATTAACATTGAGTTTAATCGTACCTCTGTTAACCTGATACAAATTCTATATGATGGGGATTTTTTGCACATGTTTCCCTAAACCCATAGATTTTTTATATGAGGTACTAGAGGTGGAATTTATCTGTGACTATCAACCTTTTCTTCAAAAACAGGCGTGATTGGACTAAATTAGTTAGACTAAAGCTCAATAATCAATACTCATCATTCATCAAAAGCTGTCCTTCAATAACGCATATGGAAATGGCATATGGATTTTTAGTAATTATGTCACTGCTTTCTTAGTGTTTTCAATGTCGTATAGGCATGTGATTCTCTTTAAATTGGAGATTGAATAGTGCAGCATCCATTATGTTCCCGACTAATTGATTTCTTGTCCTTAGATGTGATAATCACGATTTAGGCCTCATGTTACCGTTTACACGATATAATCAGATTTAGGGAATACAAATTGGAATATATAATTAGATTTGTATCATAATTTGTGAAGCCATATATTTACAGAAATAGGAACATGTAGATATTATGAGCATGGTTCCTGTTTATGATACAAAGATTAAAGTGTATACTTCATGACATTAATATTACGTGCTTTGAGATGCGATTGGAGTACAATATTTTTGGAAAACTATAGCGGTGTCAAGTCAAATTTAGTTAATATCCGTATCAATCCTTAAAGAATGGATTAAAGTCTCCAATCATCATCCTCTAATAGAACTCAGATGCATAGAAATCATGATCGTTCCCTATCATTACTCTCATAAACCTATGATCGATGTAAGCCTCAGATCTGTTAAAAGATGTGTGGTCTATAATAGATGGAAAGGCCTCAGGAACCTTAATATCAATAGTCTCATATTTATTACACAAATCATCTCTTACTACCTATTGTTGGTATATGTATGCCTTTTTTACATCTGAATATATATAGGTTGGAATTACTGGGAGTTGAGATATGGCTTCTTCCAATGCTAATTAGAGATGCATTGTTACTTTTTCCACACTTAGAGAGCTTTCTGACTCATTCCCCTGCATCTGAAACTGATCATTAGGTAATGAAGTAGTATAAACTACAAATGTAATTGATCATTCAACTATATTAGTCTTTAAGTATTAATAAGTAATTCATGATACAATTTTAATAGTGGTATGACATCTGGTTTAGTGATATGCCCTTAAGCTTGATATTCCTGATCTAATTTGTGTTGCAGCAGACACGGATGGATTTACAGCATAAAAGGACACTGCCATTTATTTTTTTTCACTACAATTTATTGTGAGGGAGAGAATGAGTAGTTGAAATATCTTAGTTTTGTTCTTTATTCAACTAGGTGTCAAACACTCAAGCTTAGGAATCAACATTAATAAGAGTGAGCTTATTCCTATTTGGGTAGATAGTGTAATTGAAGTCAATTGATTCTAATTAGGATAGTACATAATAATGTAATTGTTGTAAGAAACATGGATTGTGAAGTAGTTCTGGTCACATACTTGGACGTATCTCTCGGGGCTTCGTTAAAATCAAAGGAAGTGTGAAACCCAATTGTGAAAAGATTTGATAAGAGGCTGGACAAGTGGAGGAGATAGTATCTTGATAAAGGTAGGGATTAACTCGTATCAATAGAAGTATAATGAGCCTCCCTTAAGCATTCTATGTACTTGATTATCATCCCTTGCTTCACAGAGAAAAGGTTGGAGGGGATGCATAGAGATTTTCGCAGGGGTGGATGGACATTGAATTCAATCACCACTTGGTTGATTGGGAAAATATGTGCTCTTCCATTAGACGAGGTTGGTTGGGGATCAAGAAGCTCATAATTTTCATTCACGCTTCACTCGATAAAAGGATAAAGAGGTTTGCTCATTGTTACCTAGGTGGAGTGCATTACTTGTTATGCAGACCTGTGTTTGAATTGGTACAGATACATGATAAGTAGCTATAGTTTATCCTCATATCATCCGAGATGGCTCTAGGGAGAGCTTTTGCCTTTAGAGAATTAGCTTCATGCTATTTAAGGATGGGAAGTTCAGGCATGTTGTTTACTGCTGTCTTAGTTTTATATTACTTCTATGTTATTGATTGATTTATTTATGCTTAGTGGTATGCACCAACTAGACTGACTTTGTAACCAATGTTTTGCTATAGGTGGAATAGGCTTGAAAACCTTCTCGTTCAAGGAAAAATAGATAGAGACTTCTCAACAAAAGATGCTTTACAACCTGTCCTGAAGTTATTATAGGACACAAATTCATTGCCTTTTCAAAAGTGTTCATGCTTCTTATATCAAATGTCTCACATTTCTGATTTTTTTTATATATTTTTTAATTATTTTATTTCTTAAAACCATCAAGTCTACCTGCCAACTGAGAGAGGATACAGTGAAGTCTAAATATGGAAATTAGCAAGGTACTCGAGTAAAAAAATACTACTACTAATAATAAATAGATATTGGTCCTAACCTGTAAAATGGGCTGCAGAATAGCAAGATCAAAGTTCTCAGAAGATTGAAGAAGACCCCATATTATAAATACTTGTCCTCTAAGCTCCATCGTTATTTCATTTTCAGCATCACTCAGAGAAAATGCATTTTTGTTTCCTCTAAATATAAGAGTCTTCAACGGAGCAGGAATATTATTGTATGTATCAATTGTTGACTCCAGAATAATAGCGTCAGTGACACGGACAACCTCTTTAATAACTAAAACCCTAAGCTCTTCACCATTTGGTCCCAATAATAACTTCAGGACAGGTTGTAAAGACTCTTTTGCAGAGAAATCTCTATCCATTTTTCCTTAAACGAGCAGGTTTCAAGCCTATTCCACCTATATAAAAACATTGGTTACAAAGTCAATCTAGTTGGTGCATACCACTAAGCATGAATAAATCAATCAGTAACACGAAAGTAATATAAAACTGAGACATCAGTAAACAACATGCCTGAACTTCCCATCCTTTAATAGCAACTCAATGAACTTTACCTAGGTTGCTCTTGTTCGTTAGTTCGTTCCTCATAACATTGTTCCTGGTCACGATATTATCGACCCGCATGGACGTTTGATGCATAGTTTAAATAAACTTTGAAAAATTCAATAAGAATCACGGAATCTAAATCCTCACTTTTCAACCCATGCTTGCTTATAGTTTTAGAGTACCGTAAGGATCCTAATTTTTAAGGGAGTATGCACAGTTATTTGTTTCGATTTTTCTCCTTTATAATTTTTTAATCATGAAAACTCTAAAACCCAAGTTCATTAGAATCCTTCCTTTTTTCATTTTTTTTCTACAGTTTTTTTCCTTATTTCATTGAGTTAATTATGTGGAGTTTTGACTCGAAAATACACCAGCCTTATTTTTCCTGTCCAAAAGCGCGAGCAGGTAGCTCATCTTGTCGCGACCATCAAGGAGTTGAGTTCGCTAAATTACAATACTTTTTATGAGGTTTGCCTATAAATAACAAGAGCAATACTTACCTAAATTACAATACATTTTATCCCGAATTGAAATCTAAATAATAATACAAAATCTAATCTAGTTCAGGCATTCGGAATAAATTACATTTATCACCACTCAAACCAGGAGAATCGAGACTTATGATTTCATCTAGTACAAAGATGATTTATTTTACAGGTTAACACTTATTAAAACGAGATTATTTCACTTCGTATTTGTATAAATTATGTGTGTGAAAATTTGTATAAATTGTGTGTGTGAAAATTTGTATAAGTTGTGTGTGCACACAATGTATAATGGGTGGGTGGGTGAGTGGGCAGTGGGGGTGTATGTAAACTTATGAGTGCAGTGTGTGAAACTCTCCATGTGATGTGTGTTTGTGAAACTGTGTGTGTACGAACGAAGCTATATGTGCAGTGCGTATGTGAAACTATGTTTGCGAATGTCTATATGCAATGTGTGTAAAATTTTAAGTTGTGGTGTGTGTGAAATTATATGAAGCTGTTTGTATGCAGTGTGAAATTTCCAACTCAACTAACGTTATTTTGTGTGTAGTCTGTTTGTTACCACCATGATTGACAAACCAAATAGATTGTCCATTTCTATCATACTTAATCTCTATGGAGCAAATATCATGTCCCCTTGTCAAGATTATCTTCTTAATCCCTGTTAACACTCCATTATCCGATGCTTTCCCCCTATCCTCACCCCATGGGCCTGATCCACGTGGTACCGGATCTGTTTCTACCCTTTGGACCACCTCTTCATTTTTTTCCATAGTATAATGTCGTAATATCGTGCAAGTCTAGTCAAAATATGACTACGCCAGGCCATATGTCCAACCCTGTGAATGAATGATAAATATTGTCGATATTAAAATATCCTTCTCATGTTGTTAATAGTTTATCTTGCATTGAGTTTATATTGAGATAAGCAATTAATCATGTAAAGCTTAAATAGGTCCAATAATTTTTAGTTTGAGAACTTAATCTGATGGAAATGGTATAGAGTTGGAAAGACTTGGTTAGGTATGTAAGTTTTTTAAGTAGGTTGGAAAGACTCAAATAATTATTCCCATTCAGTTAAGTTTTTTTATCTTCCTACTGGTAGCCCTTTAATCTCTAGTTTGAGTTATGATGTTGACTTCATTATATTTTCCAATGGTTGTAAGAAATGTGCCAAACACTTGATGAATTTCCTGAAAAAGTTTGAACTAGGTACTGGTTAGATATTAACTATGGCAAACATCATACTGAATGAGATCCCAACTTGTGAACATTCCCAAAGTCATTTTTTACTCCAAATCTTAAGAGCATTATTTACTTCCTTCAACTTAAGAACTTATTTTTACCTGTTGGATCTTGCAAAGTCATTCTATACATTGGATCTTGCATTTTTACCTGTTGTTGCTGAGCAGAGGATCCCCAATTTTGAGTTGATTTCATCTTTCTCTAATCTATCTTCTGCTTCTCCGTGTAAGAACTAATATTATTTCCAATTCTTCTAGCATATTATTGAAGCTCTTCTAGCACATGAACCTAATATCATACATATTAAGGGCTACTTTGTTTGTTTCATAGTTTGGTAGATTAGTTTCTTCAGGAGACAATGAGTATAGATTTACAATTAAGGTTTCCTCACTGCAAATTTCTTGGCTTTGAATCTTATGAATATGATTTTAAATGTCATTGAGTCTTATCTTTTTCTCCTTAAATATGACTTCAGTGGTTTGAGTTGTTTGATTACCTTCCATTATCTCATTTATATATAACTTCCGATGAATATATATAACTTCCATTATAAAAAAAATAGTTATACATCGGGAGTGTCTAATCTATCTCCACGATTGCATTTTTCGTAAACATAAGACAAAATTATTGGATTAACAAAGTTTACGTAACTTACTTTCACTGTGAGTGTCTGATTATTGTCACTGCATAACTTCACTGCCCAATTATTGGATTACCAACTTTTTTATTATTTACCCATGAAATTAAAAAAAAGGGCTTTGGACCTCACAATTTTAGAACATCTTGGCTTGGATAAACACTACTATTGTAAACTCAGTGGTGAATTTTTATTATTGTAGGTTGCTATGACATCACATCGGCAGAGTAAATCCCTCTCACGGGCACATTCCCATTCACAGTCTCTCTTGCACTCACAATCCAATCTCTAACCACCATTTCAGCCACAATATCACCCCAGTTCTCATTCTCTTCCAGATTCTAGCTCGACCGAATAATCAAACTCAAGTGATGGTGAAAGCGGTAGTAGATCGACGGAGATTGAGCCTTTACATAACCAAGACGCCTATTCACATAAAGAAGGTAATCAAAGTTATTTGATTTATATGCGCTTAATTAACTGTGTAGATTTAAGTTAACCTATTTTTTCAATTTTTACGGTTCAACTTCAGCATAATATGCCACTAAAAGTAGAGGCATTGCGAAGTTGGGGTAATTATGGGGTACAAAAAAAATTCTTAAAGCTTCACTTCAACGATTTCTATCAGTCAGTTGGAGATACCACAGATAGACTATCTACCCATTTAGACATTTTAGTTCGTGATGGGAACATGTAAACTTTCTTTTGTAAATTTTCGTATAACACAACTCTTATTAGAATACTCTTTGCAATATTGTATGTTATCTAGGGCCGGCCCAAGGGGTAGGCCAATGAGGCAACCGCCTTAGGTCTCCAAATCGGATATAAAAATATAAGCCCTAAATATTGTAGAGATGTGTATTATATAAATTTCTAAAAATAGGCCCAAGCCCAAAATATAAACTTAAAATTCACCCACCAACAACTAACCCTTCATCTCCACTTGCTCATTCATTACACTCATTTAAAAATTGAAAAAAACGACTCTCACCCCACCCAAGACCAACTTTTCAAATTCCATCCAACTTCTAATTATTTAAACTCTCTTTCATTATCTCTAAAAAAAATCAACCCTCTTTTAAATGCTTACAATACTCTCAAGTTTCAGCTCAAAAAATTCGAGAGGTTTGTATTTTTTTTATTCACCCTCTCTCATTATCTCATGTTAATTTTTTAGATTGAAATCTTCATTGTTGTTAAATATAAATGTTATTTTTTATTAATTTATTGAACATTTGTAAAATGATGTTAATTTTTTTGTTAAGTTATTCTTGTTCGTATTATTTTTAAATCCAGAAATATAAATGTCGTTTTTTTACTAATATGTTAAACACTTTTATTAATTTTTTTAAAGGTTGTCATTTTACTAATCTAAGATTTAAAGTGTATATAAAGCTATCTCTTCTTATCGTCATTTTTTACCTCTTCTTGTTGTCATTTTGTTAAGTTTTTGTTGCCATTTTTTTTATTAATCTGTCATTTTTTAATTATAATTATTGTTGTTAATTTTTGGATTTAAATGCTGTTTTTTATATTTTTGAATTTAAATGTTGTTCTTGTTGTCTTTTATTTTTTATATTTTAAACACTTAGATTAGTACAAACAACATTTATATTTAAAGATTTAAATAATGTTGTTTAAAAGTGAATAGAAAGTTATATGTTCTTGTTATCATTTTTTTGTTAATATGTCATTTTTTTTAATTATAGTTTTCAGTGTTAATTTTTTTTGTTAAGTTCTTGTTATTAATCTTGTTGCTCCTTTTAATCTGCTATTAATTTTTTTATTCTATCAGCAAAACAGGTTCCATTGTTCCTCTATTTTTTTGTGGTCGAAAATTTTTAGATTGATTGTTGGGTTGTTGTGTATTATATTTTGTTCTTTTCTTGTTAGCTTGTAAAAATACATATTATACTTTTTGGAAAAAAAATTATATAAAGGGCCCCATTTTACAAGTTCGCCTTGAGCCCCCAAATCTTTCTGGCCGGCCCTGATGTTATCTCTTGATAATTTAAAGATAATTATTTAATCAATAGAGAATTAAGGTAAAGGTCATGTTCCTTCCGACATTTGGATTTTTAGGACAATGCTTTTCAAGTTTATAAATCTAGTCCCTATGGTACAATAACATTTATAAATCTAGTCCCTGTGGTACAATATTATTTATTTTTTTGGTCCACGCCAACGGCACTATTTTTCATGGAATTTTTAGTACAGGGACTAGATTTATAAAATTATATGGAGTGTCCTAATTTTATAAACTTTGAGCATTATAGGGACCTTTTCCTAAAATCCCTTTTAATCAATGTAAGAGATTACTAATTTAATATTATATCAATGCTGAACAGGTTACCGTTGGATTTCAAAGATTGGCGATGCAAGGACTTATACCCATACAAGGAACATGTTTGGCGAGAGGTGAAGGTAAAATCAAATGATACCATGATTTGGGGCAAATGAATTGAAAATTTAAATTCTTTACAAACGTAATTATGTAAGCTAAAATCATATGTGTAGTAGATGACTTGTTTTTCTATACATTGTAATTATATAGGAGAACACTGATGCCCCTGAAGAATTCAAAAAAATGTGCATGAAGAAGGTTGGAAAGATATGGAATAATTGGAAAGCAGAAGTGAAGAAACATTATCGTGCCTTTGATAATGACGAAGAGAGATTGAAATATTTTCCACCTAGAGTAAAGCTAGAGCAGTGGTCGCAACTTGTTAAGTATTGGGGAACTCATGAGGCAAGGGTATGAATGTATTACTATCAGTAAAGTTTTATAAATTCAAGTTAAATATATATTCTAAATATATTTTTGTAACAGAGAACAAGTCGAAGAAATTGTCGAACTCGTAAGAAGCAAAGAAAACCACATACTTCTGGAAGAAAGAGTCACGTGAATGTTTCTCATAAGGTGTTTTATAAAATATTTTGATTGTCAATATTATTTTATGTTATCAAACTTATTTATGTAATGACTTACGAGTCATTGGGTTTATGCAGATGGAGGCTGATCAAGGGAAAAAGGTTTCATTGGTTGATGTTTACATCAAGACACACGAGAGGAGCGATGGCTCAGCCAACGATAAGGATTCCGCTGAAGCAATGGTACAAAAATATCATCCATGTTCCTTCCCTTCTTTCTAAATCTCAACGATATAATTTTACTTATTAATCAAAATTCTTATTCTGTTTATCAACCATTATAAACGGAAACATGCAGGAGATTGTGTCATATCGTTAAAAGCATAATATTTATCATACACGGATGAGGATTAAATTAACAATTAAATAAGTTTATTGTTTATGAAAGTTAAAATTATACATGAAATTATTTTGTGAAGAATTTAAAATTAGTGGTGGGGAGATACCTGGATCTTTATTCTGTTTTGATTTTGTGAATGAATTATTATATTTGTTGTTTTATATAATAAGAATCGTTTCATTTCAGTTAAAAATGAGACAAAAATTAGATCAACTTCCGTCAGATTGTAATGAAACTGTCAGTCACAAAGACGAGATATTTTATGAAGTCCTGGGACCAGATAAACACAGTAATTGTCGAGCTTATGGACATGGACCATCTCCAACTGATGTGCATGGAACTAAGCGGCTGAAGGTTAATTTAAAAGATTATGAGCGACTATGATCTTAGAATCGATCTAAATTTCAGGATAAATTTGATCATATAGAGGTTCAGTTTGAGTTGATACGCACACACATGATGACTTGCCCTTTCATCACTTTTATCTTTTGTGCTTAATTATTGCGTGTGTGTGTGTGTATATATATATATAAATGTATGTTCTAGTATTAAATTATGCTATTAACAGGTTCCTTAATCCTCCAACGAGCAAAACATACCATCATATAGGTCTATTTTGCAACCTGAGCAATAATTAGAAGAAGCCAACCAATTTCAAACTATAGTGGTACCACAAAATTACAATTTAGCTCCATCTCAACAGGCAAGTAGATAACTACTTTTTAAAATCAGAATTTAAGACTATATATTTCATGACTGAAATAATTCATTTTTTGTAGATTGTAAATTCTCAACACTTGGCTAACCCCGGGACTGTTGCTTGTGTTAGTGAGCAAACGAATGCTACTTCAATTTAGGTATGTTATTAATTCAAAGTATTTCAAAGGGCACAATATATCCTCACTTTCTTGGGGAGTTTATGTATACTTGACATTGAGTTGTTGGTTTATTTGGTTGTATATAGTCTTAAAATTTTTGGTATGTCTTAAAAACAAATAAAACTCATTTTTTTCCAGAAATATATAGTTAATGACATATTCATCTTGTTTGTAGAAAGAACCATCCAAGCAGAAGAATAAGGACCATCAATCATGACAAAGGGTCTCCAATAATGCAGTTCCTAAAATTATAGACCTTATTACTTTCGAACTACCAAAAGTGGTTGTGGAACGTGGATTCATCATGAGCAAGGACCCTTCAACAAAAGTAGGGGGTACGCCACTGGGTGAAGACTTTTGGGAAGTATATATTGAGAAAACATTTGTAACAAATGAACCATTGCCTAGACCTTATGGAATTAAGTATGCAATTGGAGATTCACATCATTCAACTCTAGCGTGGCGTTTTGCTAATGTACTAATTTTTAATTTTAATTTTTAATTAAAATACTAAAGAATAAGTATCAATGACTAATGATTGACTTTTTTATTTGTAGGTCGAAGAGGATGTTTGACTTCGATGAAGAAGGATCGTACATTATATAAAATTTCGTTTCGCTTCATGTTTTCTCGTTTTTTCTTATTGGACAAGTGATACATTTTATTTTGTGGACGAATAATTGTTCAAAGCACAATTACATTTATTTACGATGAATATTATTGGTTTTAATTTGATTAGTGCCCTCTTAATTTAATGTTATTTTAATGTATTTGCACATAAATATAGTACTTCTTATAATTGATTTTTTTGACACTTATTCCCAGTCATATATTAAAAAATAATATCAATATTTTGTTTAATGTCGCTATATTATTCTCGGCATTTTTTCAGTGCCGCCTAAAGTATGTTGAATATTTAATAGGTGTTGCAAAAGGTTATTATCAACATTTTTAATGCCCCTAAAAGGTTATTACCAGCGTTAATATAAATGCTTAAAAATGCAGCTAACTTTTTGCGGCATTTTTTAAAATGTCGTTGTTCTTTTACCACATTGGCTACCGCACTTGTGGAAATGACGCCAAAAGTGCCACTAACTTTTCGTGGCATTTTTAAAACTGCCGTTGTTCTTTTACCACATTGGCTATTACCTCACTTGTTCAAATGCCACCAAAAGTGCCGCAAAAAGTGTTACCAGCATTTTTAGTACTTTTCTCGGCATTTAATTTATGCTGGGAAAAATCAATATTCCTATGGTACACCGATATGTTGGGGTGAAGTTGGTGAAAGGAAAATAGAGGGTCCAGAGTTAATTGAAGTCACCACTGAGAAAGTGAAGATTATTCAAGATAGAATGAGAATGGCTCAGAGCAAACATAAAAGTTATGTGGATAAACGACGGAAAGGTTTGGAATTCCAGAAATGGGATTATTAATTTCTTCGGATATCGCTGTGAAAAGGAGTTATGAGGTCTGGGAAAAAAGGAAAGTTAAGTCCACGCTACATTGGACCTAATGAAATTCTTGAAAAAGTCGGATGGTTGCCTATAAGTTAGCATTACCACCAGAGTTAGCCAAATTACATGATGTTTTACATGTTTCTATGTTGATAAAGTATGTATTGGATCCTTCAATTATATTGGTGTAACAACCTACTGAGTTAAAGGAAGACTTGAGCTATGTGGAAGAACCACTAACTATTGTGGATAGGAAATAACAAATATTGAGATCCAAAGTGATCCCACTAGTGAAAGTTGTGTGGAGAAGGCATTCCATCGAAGAAGCTACATGGGAGAGCAAGGATAGCATGAAAATGCGATATCTGTATTTGTTTGATGTGAACAGCTAAAGTATGTAAATTAGGGGGACAAAATTTCCTAATGGGCGGGAGAGTTGTGACAATCTGAATATAATTATGATCAATTAGTCTAAGAATCATGCTTAGCTTATGTGATATGAGTAATATGTTATTAATATATTTTATAATTTTAGATAATTATGTTTAGTCTAATCCTATTTTAATACAACATGAAATATCGAATTAGTTACAAACACAAATTTTGAAGCGTTCGATAGGAATGTTCATGTTGGAGACTAGTTTTGAATGTCATAATATATTAATTGACTTAATATTAAAACTAGATAGTTGTATATATATGAATTAGGTTTGTAACACAACAAACGGTGTATAAAACAGAGATTCGAGTAAAGAGTTATGCTAAAAGTACGAAACAGGGGCAAATCTATCCATTCGTTAAGTAGTATTTTGTCTTATTAGTGTAACAGATGGTTTGTTTTGATTGGTTGGAAAGGAAGGTGGGTTTGGACAAATTTATAAAGTTAAACTAACCTCCTCCTTCGTCATATTTCATCCATGAAATAGTTTTACCTTGAGGAAAAAGAATCGGGAAGTCTAGAAAGAAAAAAGTGAGGAGAAAAATTCGTAGAAATTACGTAAAAATCCCTAAGGTAATTACACCCGTAAATCTTGTTATTTTTCTTATATTAGTGGTTAAAATAATAGAAATCATAAAGTGTTTATTAAACTTTCATTCCTTGATATATATGTATGGGTAGATACAAGTTTAAAGAAAATTGAAGGTGTAAACCCTTTCTATTGATTCGATTGGAAACCTAATGGATTCAAATTTCTATATCTTTTTGTATACTTACTCAAATGGAATAATTCTAGTTGGAAATTAAAATAGACTCATATATGTATATCATATCCGAAAATTATATAAAAATATCAAGAAATGAATCTTCGGTGATAGTTTAAAGTTCAAGTATAGAATCTGCCTCAAAAGAGTAAGTATGCACACCGCGTGTTTGATGTTTTTCTTGACATATCAAATGAATCTTAAAAATGATGAAACTTTAATTTTGTATTATTCAATATGTTTATTGAATTTTGAAGGAATATCATAGAAATTTATGATGTATAAAAATTATGATAATTCCTGGAATTTAACTGAACGATAGAGGAGCTTATAGGGCCGATTTGCTAGGTAGTAAAGAAATGGGGATATCTTGCTCTATAAAACTTGAAATGATGTGTCATATTTTGTGTTGGAAACCTAATATGATAAGGATTGGATTACTAAGAATAAATTAAAATATATTTAGGCTATAATTTGGATATGTTAAATATCATAACATGAATTTAGATAGAACTTCAATTATAATAAATGATTTGAATGAAATCATATGATGCTTATGAATTGAGTTACGCTTAAGATATTCCTTGTATTATTAATATTATTATGATGATACTAATATTATAAGAATGATAGGAAGAGGAGAATAACCGGTTGAACAAGTATCGGACAAAGAAAATGAAAAGCCTGTTAAGTTGATATGTCTGATTTGAATATTACTCTAAGAGCAGGATTGGTTTGAATGCTTCGGTATTCAGGATTTGTTTAAATCTTAAAATATCAAGGATTTGTTTGGGTCTTATGATCCAAGATTTGAATTGCAAAAAGATCCAATGATTTGTTTTATCTTATGACAAGGATTTGTTGGAAGTTATGTTCCAGGAGTTGTTATTACCAACGAGCAAGATTGTTTGGATTTTATATCCATAGATTTAATATAGAACTGTTATTTCATTGAAGGGAAGGATTACCTCACTAAGCTTAATTCTTAATGCATATTATATTTAACCTTTTTGGTTTGTACGTTGCCAGCTAGGATACCATATGATCGGTAATTTTGAGACCAGGGTTTAAATATTGGGATTTTTTTACTGTGACACTGATGATTTTTACTACACTCAGACATTGTACATATTGAGTTAGAGTGGTTTAACTTGATAACTGTAATAGTTAATCGTAGTATTGTATGCTCGCTTAATTATGACTTTGATACTAATTTTTTTATGATACAAAGAACAATATTGTGTCCATTATGTACATTATGCATGAAAAATATTAATAAATAAATTATATTTCAAATGGACTGAAGATTATGATTTAATTATCATAAAAATAAATGATGAAAAATAGATTTGGGTTTGGGTTTGGGGTGTGACTGGTATACCCTTGAAAAGTGTATTTTCAAATGCATTAATTTTTTTACTTTCGAAAACCTTACTCATCCAAATTAATTTACCTCAATCTTACTTCCTTTATTCATACTTAGCATTTCTCACTTTGTTTAACACACCCGGTTCCACATTCAACACCACTACACTTGATTCAATCCAACCCATTCCTTTACCGGAATCACCCCTTTTCATTTATTTAGAATATACTGTAATACCCCGTATTTTTATGACTTTTAAATTTTAGGGATTTATTAAATTTAATTAGAGATATTAATTTAATATTAATTCGAAAAATCATTTAAATACTTACTAGCGTGATGAGAGTTAGTAATTATTGGAATTGTGTTATAGGTTACTTTATGGATAAAGTAAGAGGTTTAATCGTATTTAGTAAAATTATCACGAGAATCTAATTTGATAATTTGGGAAATTTATCGGGATGCGCTTGTGTCGTGTCGGAATTAAATTTGAACTATTAAAACTGAATAAATTATAAGTCACCCGTATGGTCATTTTGAGTGCGTCACTATGTCCGGAAGGGTCGAGATAGTCAAAATAATGTACCCGGGGATTTAGTTTGGGTCTCGGGGGGTTTCTAGGCCTAATTAACATCCCGGGAGGGCGTTTTAGACATTTTACATTTTTGGGCATGAAAACCCACGAAATTTCTAAGCGTATATCAGATAATAGGAGTTGTCTTCTAGGGTTAGAACAACCAAAAATCTAAGACGGCCATTGGAAGCGAAGAGGAGAAACTCTCCAAGGAGTTCAAGGCTAAGAACTCCACGATTTGCATCGCCGTCGCCGCTAAACTTTAGATCGCGCAACGAGGATCGCAACCACACCAATCTTGTCCACTAATATGAACCAAGAATTCCCATACAAGTATCTATCTTGCTCTATATTAGTTAATGCTTTAATGATATTAGCCTGTGATTGATTAGAACTAGTTTTTGTGAAAGAAAACATATTTTGGAGACTCGAATTTGCATGTTGTAGAGGTAAAAGACATATTCTGGAAATCAAATAGACATGTAGAGGTTGAACCATGAAATTGCAGTAAATTAGGAGTATGAAATCTGAGAAAAGAATGGGAAGAAACTAAACAAAGAAAACATTAGGGTTCTTGAGATTTTTATGGATTATGCCCCTTTTAATTCGTTATACATGATGAAAATTCGCATGCCTTACGTCGAATACCACTTAATTGAAGATATAACACTTGTAGTATAAATTGTTGAGAGTTTGGAAGTCAAATATATTAGTTTGGATGATCTTGGAAGAAGAAACCCGTAACTGGAAATTCTTCAGTTTCGCCATAATTGCTTGATAGATCGATCGACATTGGTGCATCGATCGATCGATGGATCGATGGATCGAACCCCTGCCATAGATCGATCGACCCCTCGTGGTAGACTCATACTTCCCTTTTTAAATGGTTAATTTCAATTTAAGTGAGTAGAAATCTTTGGACATTCTTAGTAAAACATTTTGGGATATAAAGGAGACCAGTAAGACTTTATAAAAATGGAACCTTTAATGTAAGACGAGATTAACATTTAACGGAGGTGTTTTACACTTAAGGATCAGTGGGAGCATGTGTTTAAAGGGTGAGACTCGTAAGGAAGTTACGTAGTAAAATAAATGAGTACCTACTGAAATTACACTTTGGGAGATAGGAATTCACGAGTGTTACGTAGTAAGTTGGAATAATCCCATAAATGTGAATAAAAGAGACAAACCGTTATACGGGATAATCTAGTAATGTGCAGTAAAAAAAAAATCATATGTATGGGTCGTAGGTGTACCTAAATTAGAATTGGGAATAGTAGTATACATATATGACTATGATTGTGCATATACTATATACATGTAAAAATCATGCCGCGCTACTTGCTATCACTGAGGTTATTGTGCTGGGACAGTCTTATCTCGATGGGACCTTTATGGGGGATATTGACTTGTACCCTAAAACATAGGAATCCTTGGTACAGGCTATCGAATTGATAGTCAGATGGTCCTAAGAGACGTGAGGGTATGTGCTGACCTCTTAGTGACTTGGAACTGTGCTTCGCCTCAATTTGTATGTGTTTTGTGTTAATACAGTTCGAGAGTGATTCCGAACTAGTATTTCCCTTAGTACGAGTGATACGTGGACTTGATAGTAGAGTATGCCAGCACCATAAATTTTATGTGGGGTACCGATGGTATATATACTCTATGAGTGATTAATATATATATAAACCTGAAATTTGGGAACTATCTACTGTGACTAAAGGTAGGCAAGTAATGAATAATTATTTCAACTTCGATATGAGTGTTTGAAAAGTTTGAGGCAATACTGAGAAACTTTATAATTGAATGAGGCTTATGTGAGAAATTTTCTTTTAAATACAATTATTTTTCTTAACACTAGAAATTGTCGACTTGAAACCTTGTGAGAAACTTAAGATAAGCTAAACTGTTGGGATTAGTAGTGTGGTAGGTGTGCACATTAGAAGAGAGGTGAGAATTTCTCAAGAGAGTGTCGCACACTAATATAATTGTTTCATTAACCGGTAAGCATTTTAAATACTTGCTAAACTAATTTTAAACTGTTTTACAATTAGGCTCTTACCCGTTTCCTATTTTCTCTTCTCATTTGTATATATATGTATATATTACAGGTGCCCAGCTACAGGGGCGTCTTGCATAGGATCCTTTGGAAGGAATGTGCTGCAGCTTAGGTGGGAGTTGCAGGCCTCTTGCTTACACGACCTCATTATTGATTCCACTTCTAGTTTTACTTTATCCAGTTGGGCACGTTTCGTCCTATTTCATTTATTCAGTCAGCTATATCAGAGATTGTGATTCGTTTATTTCCAGTATTTATACTTTGGGATTGTTACTGTCAGGATGTCTTTCCTTTAAAGTTTTAATGTTGGAATTATTTAGTTGAACGCTTATGTTGCTTGGATTATTTTCCAGTCTAATTGTTGTGTGATTTTTAAACCATGAATTATGAAAGGTTTTAATTATTAGTTTTAAATTAAATTTGGAAATTGATGTCTTAAAAATGGTTTTGTCACTTAGCTTAATTATTTAGGGTGTTTAATTGGAAAAGTTATTTTTGCGACAGTGATGCTAAGAATGAACCAACCGTTCACCTTGGTTATAATTTAATAAATGACTGATCACCAGGTATTTAATTAGGCGGGGTGTCACAGGTGGTGTGACACCCCGACTAATTAAATACCGGGTAGCTACTCCTTTATTAAATTAATACAAAATGCCAAGTTGGTCCAATTAATAGCATCACTGTCGAAAACATTTTAATGATTACTAACCACCTAGTATTTAAAAAGTGAGTTGTCAAATTTTAAGTTAACTCTGATTAACATGCAAATAAAAGGATAATGATAGAATAACAACATTCACCATAACGAAACAATAGAATAGTCAATCACATAATAATAAGTCCGGAGGAAAAACTCCTCACAACAATCCCACAACTGAACTAAATAAAACAAAGTATTCTGAATTAATTACATGCCAAATAGTCTGAAAAAAAATTGAAATAGGAAATGTTTCTAATAGAAATGGACAACATGCCCTACAACTGATGAATCCTGAATATGGAGTCAAGATGAAAGAAGCGTCTACTAGTAAGGTCCTGTAACTTCCACAAACAGCTACAGCTCGTCACCTGAATGACAATCCTAAGCATGGTGTCCTTGTGGCTGGGCACCTAAAATGGTTTTTACAAAAAAATAGATTTGAAAGCAAATGGGTCAGAGCCCGAAAGTGGAAATTGTTTTAAAATTAGCAAGTGCTTTAATAACATTAAAATAATGAATGCAAAATACATGTTAGGACGTGCACTCACATGAAGTACTGACCTCTCGACTAATTGTGCACTCCTAACGTACCGTACCCATCTAAGTGAAATTTATATTTAACCAAACCGTAATAAGTTCTACCCCTTACTACTCAATTCCCGTTAAACATTCTAGCGTTATCAATTAAATAGAGGGCTTTACTTAAACTCGGATTTTCAATTATAAATAATACAATTAACTACCGGATATCCCGTCATATATTCTCAAAACATTACCATAATTATTCTCATAATACCAACATGAAAGTTCTTATTATTTAAATGTATATTATTCACGTCATAAATATACAATACAAGCACCCCGAGACTAAGCTGCGGTGCACACATACTCTGCTATCCATCCTGGTACATCACGTACATAAGGATTACGCATTCCGAATCTCTCAGGAATTGTTCTCAGATAACAACAATCACAAACAATGGAGGCGAACACAGTCACATCACATGGGTCACGTACATACCTACGCTCCCACGATCAGCAGACTTATTAACATCCCAATAAGTCCTTCTCTGACCTATGTTCTCGAGGTACCAATCTAAATCCGGGCAACACAAGGATTAGAGGGCCCTAAGCGAACGTAAACCTCCCATGATAGCAAGTATGGTAGGTATGTCATACACATAAGATCATATACATGTACTAAGTATACACACAGCTTAGTAGTCACCATAATTTATTTGTGGTACACATCTCATTCTCGTACCGACTTATAATGTTACACAGTTTACATATTCCCGGTTAATATAATTATATAAGCCGTCAATAATTCTCGCATCGTAATAGTCACTCATCGAATCACACTTCTATGTTTTACTCCTCAATATATCCCAAATGTCCCAACTATATCAATTTAACATCAAGGTAATGTTATCTCTACAATTAAACAAGGTTACGGGACATGCGAAATCAAAACAGGCCAAAAAGCCTAAACTGTCAGCTCGTTAGAAGTCTCGTTCGAACGAGGCTGTTCGAACGAGAGTTCGTTCAAACGAAGTGGGCCTTCTAACGAGATCCCGTTCGAACGAAAGTCATCGAATGAACATCCCTCTTGTTAGAAGTCAAACTATCAACTCGTTAGAAGCTAGTTCGAACGAGCTCGTTCGAACGACCTGGGCAGGTCTTCTAACGAGGGGCCAATTTCGAGCCCAGATTTTCCCAAATTCGTTTTTCTAACTTTTCTTCACCTCTAACCTCATCTAAACATCAATCCAACAATTGTTCATGGGTTCTAATCATTCCTAAACATACTTAGGCCATATATTAACGTTTATATATAGCCAATTCTTCCTAAACATCAATGAATCATCAAATCCCTTCATTTATCCCCAAATCACATGAACATGAACCCTAAAATTTTAAAGTCACCAATGGGCATAATTAAATCCGTTTTGTTATGAACAAGGTGTATTTCCATCAGAATAATCCTCCTAACACAATTCTACATGCAATCCTTTCATCAAAATATAAAGTTCTAAATCCAATTAATGGGTTTTTATCAAACTCCCAAGAACAATACAAATTTTGTCAATTTCCTACGCATGGAAGAAACATTCTTTGCAATAAACGAAATTAAACCACTTGCCTTTGATATATCTCTGAATTTGGTGTTGGATTGATGAAGGTTGCTTTGTTCTCCCTCTCTCTTTGTAGAGTTTTCCTTTCTTTCTCTCTCTACCAGCTTTTCTCTAAGGATGACAATGGAGGTAGAGGTTGGTTAGGCAAGTTTAAGGTTTCTAAACTTCCCGTAGCCCACTACCTAGATTGGGGTTGGAAATGTCTTAGTGGGTTAAGACTAAGTCAGATTTTTAACTCTAATTTTCGTGGGTTTTAATTCCCAAAAATCCAAAATTACCAAACTGCCTTTATACACTGCCGGTATGACCTAAAAATGCCCCGGGACCCAAACTAAACCCCCGGATAGTGTTTTCTGACTATTTCGACCCTTCCGGACGCGTTGGCGCACTTAAAACGACCATACGGTTAATAGAAATAAAATTCACTTTTTAATTAAATAATTATATTCCTGACGCGGCTGTCACACGCGTCTCAACAAAGTTTCCCAAATTGCCGTATATCAATCTCATGATAAATTTCATAATTTCCATGTTCATATATAGCCATATATACTCATTAAAATCAATACCAACTCGCATCTCGCTAGTATTTTTATTCGGATTAATTTCCAATTAATACACATTTAATTCAATTAATCCCATAAATATATATCACAAAATACGGGGTATTACATACTTCCCCCCTAATAACAGAATTTCGTCCCGAAATTCGGAACTAGAAAGTACCTGGTAAGAACAACTCTGGATAACGTTCGCGCATATCATCCTCGCGCTCCTATGTGGACTCCTCGACATTATGATGTCGCCACTGAACACGCACTAACGGGACTATCTTTGACCGCAGTTTTCGCTCACTTCGGTCCAAAATAACAATCGGTCCCTCCTCGTAGGAGCTATCGGGATGGAGATCGATGTCCTCCAAAGCGATGTGAGAATGAGCCAAATCGTCTCTAAGATATTTCCTTAGCGAGGAAATGTGAAACACATCGTGAATCCAATGCAAATGCTTCGATAACCCAAGTCTATACGCAACCGGTCTAATCCGCTCAATAATAGGAAATGGTCCCACATATCTCGGTGCCAACTTCCCCTTCTTCCCAAATCGCATAATCCCCTTCATAGGAGATACTCTGAGCAAAACCTGGTCCCCCACTTCAAATTCCCTGAAGGACCTCTTCGCATCAGCATAGCTCTTCTGCCTGTCCTGAGCTACCCGAATGCAACTCCATATCAGCTTTATTCTTGCCGAAGTATCTTGAATCACTTCCGGCCCAAGTAGTTTATTGTCCCCCACCTCCAACCAACATGCTGGGGAACGACAAGGTCTACCGTACAACGCCTCAAATGGAGCCATGCCAATGGTGAACTGGTAGGAGTTGTTGTAAGCAAACTCCACCAGTGGAAGATACTGCTCCCATCCAACCCCGAAATTAATGATGCACATACGTAGCATGTCCTCCAACATCTGGTTTGTATGATCGGTTTGCCCATCGGTCTGCGGGTGATACGCCGTACTCAACCGTAATTCCGTACCCATGGCCTCTTGAAAACTCTCCCAAAATCGTGAAACAAATATCTTTTCTCGGTCAGACACGATATTTAGGGATGCCTTCCAGAAGTCGCATCCCCCAGAGTTTGCGGGTAGTTCGGATATCATTATAGCTAGCCAATGGAAGAAAGATATCCAGAGGCATCTGTGCATGTACGAGTGCACGGACGTGCAGAAACAGTTATTGTCTTACTTCAAGCTAGTTGGGGCCGCTTTACATTAATGGGAATCCACCACCACCCTGGAGGAGAGGGATATTATCACTATTCAGTCATTTTGGGCGCGGTTTGACAGCAAATACCTTCCAACCGCCGTGCAGACTGAGATGAGGCAGAAGTTATTGAATTTGAAACAGGAAAATTCGATTGTTGCTGAGTATGAAGAGGAGTTCACAAGACTTTTCACTATAGTGCCAGATGAGGCACCCACTGAGGGAAAGAAAATACTGTTGTTTGTGGACGGGTTAGCTTGGAGGATTCTTCAACACCTCATAGGCAATCTGTCACTGAGTACCTACACCGACGTACTCAATGCTGCTTTGTTACACTTCCAGGATTACCGCCTCCATCTGCAGGGAAGAAAATGAGCAGGAGAGTCCAGTCAATAGGGCCAGCCTAATCATCAGGGTCAGCAGGGCCAATATCATTAGCCACAGGGTCAGCAGCAGGGCCATCAGGGCCAACAACATTTTTAGCAGGGCCAATGGCGGGGTGGTAACGGCCAGTAGGGCCATAATCAGCAGGGACAAAGGGGAGGAAATTTCAGGGGTCGATGCTTAGAGTGTGGTAAAAATGGCCACAGGCACCATGATTGTCCAGAGGGAGACATGGCCCCACAACAACAGGGTGCCCGTAATGAGCCACAGAGGCCACTTTTTCCAGCTGCCCTCTCAGCACCAGCTCAGGCACCATCCCTACCATCCATTCCAGCAGCCCCAGTGTAGCAGGGGCAGTTACAGTATGGACGTGTCTATAATGTCCACCAGGCAGCAGCTCCACAGGCGCCACCCGCGATTGGGGGTACGTTTCCTATCCATGGTACAATGGGTCGGATTTTATTTGATACTGGGGCAACACATTATTTTATAGCTACTCATTTTTTGAAGGCCTTAGGGTTATTAGCCACAACAGAGAGCACTGTGACATGCGTAGACTCACTACTGGGAAATGGATCATTAATTTTCTTTATATGCCGGGGTGTGGGAGTAGATATTGGTAGCTTAATCTTACCAACAGACATGTTAGTCTTAGATATGTATGAGCACGACGTTATCATTAGCATGGATTGGCTCGCAACATACAGAGTCATGATAGATTATTTCGGTGGGATTTTTGCCTTTGCCATTCCGGGGCAGGAGATGTTTGTAGTGGCGATGCCTCGCCCATAGGGAGGCTCTACCGCTCATTTGTATTACATAGAGGAGGATACCTCTAAGGAGGTCATGATTCCCTTATACCCGATCCCAGTTGTTCGTGAGTATTCTGATGTATTTCAGGAGATACCAGGCCTACCCCCGAGTCGAGAGATAGATTTTTTCGTAGATTTTCTACCGAATACTCGACCGATATCACGCACTCCATACCGTATGGCTCCGAAAAAAATGCGAGAGTTGCGAGATCAGATAGAGCAACTGTTAGGTCAGAGCTTCATTCGTAGGAGTACCTCACCGTGGGGCGCTCCAATTTTATTTGTAAAGAAGAGAGATGGATCACTTAGGCTATGTGTGGACTACCGGGAGCTGAACAAGGTCATGATACGTGACAAATATCCGTTGCCTCGAATCGATGGTCTGTTCGACCAACTAAGGGGAGCGACTTTCTTTTCGAAGATAGATTTGAGGTCAGGATACCATCAGCTACGTATTACGGAGCAGGATGTTTCGAAGACTGCTTTCTTGACGAGATATGGGTCCTATGAGTTCAGAGTGATGCTATTTGGACTCACAAATGCTCCAGCCGTATTCATGGACTTGATAAATCTAGTGTTCAGAGAGTTCTTGGATCAGTTTGTCATCATTTTCATAGATGGCATCCTGATATATTCACATAAAGATGAAGAGCATGCTGAGCACTTGAGGCAAGTTCTTTAGAATCTACGAGAGCATCAGCTGTATGCTAAGTATGAGAAGTGCGGATTCTAGTTACGGGAAGTGCAATTCTTGGGACATGTTGTTTCTGAACTGGGGATAGCGGTTGACCCGAGTAAAGTGTCAGCAGTGAGGGAGTGGGGACAACCCACGACACCGACAGAAGTGCATAGTTTCTTGGGGTTAGTCGGGTAGTACAGGAGATTCATTCGAGGGTTCTCCAAGATAGTAGGTCCATTGACAAACCTGACTCGAAGGGGGTACCATATGTTTGGGAAGATACTTATCAATTAGCTTTCGATGAGCTGAAAGATAAGCTGACTTCGACACCAGTCCTTGATTTACCCAAGCTGGGGGTTGAGTATCTGGTTTACACCGACGCCTCCTTACGGGGACTCGGGGGAGTACTTCACCAGGAAGAGAAGGCTATAGCTTTTGCCTCCTGCAAGTTTAAGCCGCACGAGAGGAATTACCCCACTCACGACCTAGAGTTAACAACGATCGTCTTTGCTTTGAGGATATGGAGACACTATTTATTGGGGAAAAAATTTCATTTGTTCACATACCACAAGTCACTGTAGTACCTGTTCACTCAGCGAGAGCTGAATATGTGTTAGCGCAGGTGGTTAGAGTTTGTGAAGGACTATCAGTTTGACGTACAGTACCATCCGGGGAAGGCCAACATGGTTAATGATGCATTGAGCCGTAGACCGATAGACGATGTAGCAGAAGTCTGGAAAGCAAAGTGGAAAGAGTTGGGTCACTAGGATGCGATAGCCCGTTCCTTCATATCAGTAATGACGGTGACACCCGAGATTATTATGAGGGTAATACATGAACAGACATCAGACTCATTTTGCAAAGAGAAAATTGTATGACTTTTAACCGAGGGTGCTGAGTCCTATTCAATTAGTTTCGATGGAGGTTTAAGGTTTAATGGGAGATTGGTGGTCCCAGAAGGGGCTGACTTACGTTATGCAGTGATGACCCAGTCTCACGGGCTCGATTTGCTGTGCATCCTGGGGAGATAAGATGTACCAGGATATGAGGCGGCAATACTGGTGGAGTGGAATGAAAAAGGACATTGCTGAGTTCGTGTCCAAGTGTTCTACTTGCCAGATGGTAAAGGTGGACCACCAGAAATCGTCGGGGTTGCTTCAGCCTTTGGAAATACCCACGTGGAAGTGGGAGAGTATTTCCATGGATTTTATTACTGGGTTGCTGACATCACAGCGGGGCCACGACTCCATCTAGGTAATTGTGGTCCGTTTGACCAAGGTGGCTCATTTTCTGCCAGTGCGGACAAACTATACCACGGGACAGTATGCTCAGTTATTCATTGCTGAGATTGTTAGACTACATGGGGTACCCCTGGATATTGTGTCAGATAGGGATAAGATTTTCGTATCATGTTTCTGGGAGAGTTTACAAGAGGCCATGGGTACAGAGTTGAGGTTGAGTTCAGCTTATCACCCACAGATGAATGGACAAATAGAGCGTACCAATCAGATGTTGGAGGATATGCTACACATGTGTGTCCTTGATTTTGGGGGAGGTTGGGAGCCACATCTCCCATTGGTGGAGTTTGCAATAACTCTTATCAGTTCACGATTGGCATGGCTCCATTTGAGGCATTGTATGACAGGCCTTTTCGTTCTCCAACTTGTTGGCTAAAGGTAGGAGACAACAAGTTTCTCGGAACAGAGGTGATTCAGGAAACCTCCGCTAGGATTGAGATTATCAGGAGTCGCATTCGGGTAGCATAGGGCAGGAAGAAAAGCTACGCCGATGCAAAACGGTTCTTCCGAGAATTTAATGTGAGGGACCAAGTGTTACTACGTGTATCTCCTATGAAAGGAGTGATGAGGTTTGGGAAGAAAGGGAAACTGGCCCCGAGGTACGTGGGACCATTTCCCATTATCGAGAGGATTGGGCTGGTAGCATACAGATTGGGACTGCCAGAGCATTTACACCGCATTCATGATGTATTCCACATCTCGTCGTTGAGAGGATACCTTCGGGATGACACGGCCCACACCCACATCGCGATTGAGGAGATTGACTTACAGCCTGATAGCTCTTACGAGGAAAGGCCAGTGGTTATTCTAGACCATAGCAAAAGGAGATTGAGGTCGAAAGTAGTCCCACTTATATGGGTCCAGGGGGAGCATCATAATGTGGAGGAATCCACTTGGGAGCCTGAGGCAGACATGCGTGAGAAGTACCCAGAGTTATTCTTACTAGGTACACGTTATTTTTCGAATTTCGGGACAAAATTCCGTTATTAGGGGGAAGTATGTAATACCCCGTATTTTTATGACTTTTAAATTTTGGGGATTTATTAAATTTAATTAGAGATATTAATTTAATATAAATCCAAAAAATCATTTAAATACTTACTAGCATGATGAGAGTTAGTAATTATTGGAATTATGTTGTAAGTTACTTTATGGGTAAAGTAAGAGGTGTAATTGTATTTAGTAAAATTATCACGAGAATCTAATTTGATAATTTCGGAAATTTATCGGGACGCGCTTGTGTCGTGTCCAGATTAAATTTAAACTATTAGAAGTGAATAAACTATAACTCACCCGTATGGTCATTTTGAGTGCCTCAATGTGTCCGTAAGGGTCGAGATAGTCAAACTAATGTACCCGGGGGTTTATTTTCGGTCTCGGGGCGTTTCTAAGCCTAATTAACACCCTGAGAGGGCGTTTTAGATATTTTACATTTTTGGGAATGAAAACCCACGAAATTTCTAAGAGTATATCAGATAATAGGAGTTTTCTTCTAGGGTTAGAACAACCAAAAACCTAAGACGTCCATTGGAAGGGAAGAGGAGAAACTCTCCAAGGAGTTCAAGGCCAAGAACTCCACCGTTTGCATCGCCGTCGCCGCCAAACTTTAGATCGCGCAACGAGGATCGTAATCGCACCAATCTTATCCACTAATCTGAACCAAGAATTCCCAGGCAAGTTGTAATACCCCGTATTTTTGGCTATATTTATTTTTGGGATTAATTATTTAAATGAGAATTAATTGGAAATTAATCCAGATAAAATACTAGTGAGATGTGAGTTGGTATTTGACTATATTGAGTATATACGATGTTATATGAATATTGAATTATGAAATTTGTCGTGAGAGTTATATACGGCAATTTTGGGAATTTTGTTGGGACGCGTGTGATCGCCGCGTCATGGTGTATTATTTTAATTATAAAAGTGATTTTTATTTATATTATCCGTATGGTCGATTTGAGTGCGCCAACGCGTCCGAAAGGGTCGAGATAGTCAGAAAATACTAGCCGGGGGTTTAGTTTGGGTCCCGGGGTATTTTTAGGCCATACCGGCAACATATAAGGATAGTTTGGTAATTTTGCATTTTTGAGAATAAAAAGTGACGAAAATTGATTAATTACATCTGATGTGGATTTGACCCACTAAGCCACTAACCAACCCATGATAACCCAATAGGCTACGTAGGTTATTAGAAGTTAGGTTTCTAAGTTTTTCCAAAAATAAACCCTAGCCACCATAGCGATTGGAGAAGAAGAGCTTGTTGAGAGAGAGAGAAGGAATTCTGCAGAAAAACTCCACCAAATCAACATCAAATTCAGAGACACTCAAGGCAAGTGATTTAATTTCTTTTAATTCATAGAATGTTTCCTCCATGTTAGATAATTTGAAGATTTACAATTGTTCTTGGAAGATAAATGAAAACCCATGTTGTTTGGACTTAGAACTTGAATATTGAAGACAAATTGCATGTAGAATCATATAGAGATGATTATTCTGGTATTAATATATGTTGGATGTAAGAAAAAAGGATTTAGAATGGACTAATTGAGGACTCAAAAGTTTAGGGTTCATGTTCTTGAAAAATTGGGGGAAAAGTGTAGAAATTTGTAAATTGATTGATGTTAGGATGAATTAATCCTTTAAAACGTATTTGGATGTGACTATAATAGGCTTAGGAGTGATTAAAGACCTTAAAACAATCGTTGGAACTAATTTTAGAGGAGATTTGAGGAGTAGAAATGGTGAAAAACGAGATTGGGAAAAATCTGGGCCGAAACTGGTCCCTCGTTAGAAGACCTTCCCAGGTCGTTCGAACGAGCTCGTTCGAACGAGCTTTTAACGAGTTGACCAGTCGCTTCTAACGAAAGGGAACTTCGTTCGAACGAGATCTCGTTAGAAGGTACAGTTCGTTCGAACGAACTGGAATCTCATTCGAACAGCCTCGTTCGAACGAGGCTTCTAACGAGTTGACAGTTAAGGCATTTTTGGCCTGTTTTGATTTTGGGAGTCCCGTAAACTTGTCCGAGAATAGAGATAACATCCCTTGATGATATATTGATAGATTTGGGACGTTTGGGTTATTATGAGGAGTAAATTAGATTCGAGTGATCTAAATAATGGTTGATATGGGATTGAGACGTGAGTGTTTACCACGACGTGAGAATAAATTATGGCGCGTGTAATTATGGACCGGGATTATATAAGTTGTATATATATTAAGATTGGTACGAGAACGCGATAAGTACTATAATTAAATTACGGGATTACTAAGATGTGTTCTTACTTAGTATTGGTATATGAATTGTGTGTATGACATACCTACCATACTTGCTATCACGGGAGGTTTGCGTTCGCTTAGGGCCCTCTAATCCTTGTGTTGCCCGGATTTAGACTGGTTACCTCGATGAACATAGGTCAGAGAAGGACTTATTGGGATGTTAATAAGTCTGCTGATCGTGGGAGCGCAGGTATGTGTGTGACCCATGTGATGTGACTGTGTTTCCCTCCACTATTTGTGATTTGTGTTATCTGAACTATTCCTGAGAGATTCGGAATATGTGATCCTTATGTACGTGATGTAACGGGATGGATAGCAGAGTATGTGTACACCGCAGCTTAGTCTCGGGGTGCTTATATTGTATATTTATGTTGTGGAAATATACGCTTAATAAACTAGGAACTTTTATATAGTGTTGTGTGTAACTATGGAATAACATAGAGGGTTAATTTATAATGAGCTGTATTACTCTTGTATGAGAACCTGAATTTACGTTGAGCACCTATTTAAACTGAGATCGTTATAATGTTAATGGAACCGAGTAATAAGGGTAGGACATATGACAGTCTAGCTAGATATGCTGTTACTTAGCTAGTGGTTTGTATCGTTCTAGATGGGTACTTACGTTAGGAGTGCACAGTTAGACGAGAGGTGAGAATATCATGTGAGTGCACGTCCTAACATGCACTTTGCATTTAATGTTTTAAATGTTTTTAAAGCACTTGCAGGTTTTTAAAATATCTCCACATTCGGGCTCTGACCCGTTTGCTTTCAAATCTATTTTTCTTGTAAAACCATTTTAGGTGCCCAGCCACAAGGACACCATGCATAAGATACTCATTCAGGTGACGAGCTGTAGCTGTTTGTGGAAGCTACAAGAATTTCTTTTAAACGCTTCTATCATTTGGATTCCGTATTCAGTATTCTATCAGTTGTAGGGCATGTTGCCCATTTCTATTAGAGACATCTTTCCATTACAATTTTTCAGACTTTGGCATGTATTGTTTCAGTATTCAGTTTTGTTATTTCAGTTGTGGTTTTGTAGTGAGGAGTTTTCCTCCAGACTTTATTTACATTATGTGATGGTTATTCTATTTACTTCGTTATGGTGATGGTGTTATTATTTGTTCATTACACTTGTTGCATGTTAATCAGACTTTAACTAAAATTTGGCAACTTACTTTTTAAATACTAGGTGGTTAGTAAAAAAAAATGTTTTCGACAGTGATGCTATTAACTGAGCCAACTAGGCATTTTGATTTAATTTAATAAAGGAGTAGCTACCCAGTATTTAATTAGTCGGGGTGTCACAGGTGGTATCAGAGCATCAGGTTCTAGTGTCTTTTAGGATCTGTACGGCTATTATGTTTCATCTACGTTCTTTGATATAGAGCCCTATATTTTAGGACTGTTGTACTCTTTTTGTGTATGCTTCGTTCTTCAGCTATTTTAAGTTTATAAACAGCGAACTTATAAACTTTGTTCTTATTTCAGATGCCTCCACGACGTGCACGACGAGTTCCCAGGGATGCAACGCCCGAACCCCAGCCCGCTCTAGTTCAGGGCATGATGAACGCCGCTGAGGTTGCAGCTATAGTAGCCCAAGCGGTAAATGCCGCAATTGTCGTAGTCCAGCAGGCACCACCTCAGGCGCCGGTTTCCGCGCCAGTACAGGCAAATGCATTCCCGTCTTCTTGGGAACGTGTACGTGACGCTTTTCAGAAAGCGCATCCGCCAGAGTTTGCAGGTAGCTCAGATGTGGTAGTCTCGAGCCAGTGGAGGAAGGATATGCAGAGGCACTTAAGGATGTATGAGTGCACGGACGTTCAGAAGTAGGTGCTAGCTACTTTCAAGCTAGTTGGATCTGAACTGCAGTGGTGGGAGTCTATTAACACCGTAGAGGAGAGGGATACTCTCACTATTCAGGACTTCTGGGTGCGGTTTGACCGCAAGTACTTTCCGTCAGCTGTTCACACGGAAATGAGGAGGAAATTGATGAGTCTGAGGCAAGAGGGTAAGACCGTGGCCGAGTATGAGGCCGAGTTCACGAATCTGTTGAATATCGTTCCAGATGAGATACCAATAGAGAAGAAGAAGATTGAGAAGTTCACGGACGGGTTGACATGGAGGATCCGTCAGCATCTGTTAGGGAACCTTTCGTTGGCCACGTATTCTGATGTGGTTAACGCTGCTTTGTTACACTGCCAGGACCACCGCTTTCATATGGCTGAGGGCAAGAGGTCGGGAGAGTCTAGCCATCAGGGCAGGACAGGAGGGCATGATGCCGGTGGGGCACAATCTGTTCAGGGGCAGAGACAGGGTGAGCAGGGTTCCCAGCAGGGGGATCAGAAGAGGTTCAGATCAGGGAATTACAAGCACGGACAGGGAGGTTTCCGTCAGGTCCATCAGGGTCCAAACGGCCATCAGGGCCAACAGGGGCAGTTTGGACAGCAGTTCCAGCAGGGCCAAGGGAGGAACGGTAACGGCCACCAGGGCCGGGGACCGCAGGGGCAGAGAGGAGGGAAGTTCCCAGGGAAGTGTTTTGTTTGTGGCAAGACTGGCCATAAGCGACAGGATTGTCCTGATAGGGGCAGGGCCCCACAGCAGCAGCAGCAGGGTGGTCGCCAGGAGCCACAGAGGCCTATGTTTCCCGCCGCTCTCCCTGCACCACCACAGATGGCAGCATTGCTGCCCATTCCAGCAGTCCCAGTTCAGCAGGGGCAGCTACAGTATGGACGTGTCTATAACGTTCACCAGGCTGCAGTTCCACAGGCATCGCCCGCGATTGAGGGTACGTTTCCTATCCATGGCACTATGGGTCGGGTATTGTTTGATACGGGGGCTACACATTGTTTTATAGCTACACATTTCGCGAAAGCTTTAGGATTGTTAGCTACGGCAGAGAGCACAGTGACGTGTGTTGATTCACCATTGGGGAGTGGGTCACTCATATTCTTTATATTCCAGGGAGTGGGAGTAGGGATTGGTAGTCTGGTATTACCTGCAGATGTGTTGGTATTAGATATGCATGTTCACGATGTGATTATCGGTATGGATTGGATCGTAGCTTATAGGGCCATGATTGATTGTTTCAGCGGGAGCATTATTTTTGCCATTCCGGGGCAAGAGATGTTCGTAGTGGCGATGCCTCGCCCAGAGGGAGGCTCGACCGCTCATTTGTATTACCTAGAGGAGGATACCTCTAAGGAGGTTGTGATTCCTTTAGATTCTATTCCGGTTGTCAGGGAGTATTTGGATGTGTTTTAGGAAATACCAGGCTTACCCCCCAGTCGAGAGATAGACTTTGTTATAGACCTATTACCAGGTACGAGACCTATAGCATGCGCATCGTACCGTATGGCTCCGGCAGAGATGCGAGAGCTACGAGATCAGATAGAGAAGCTGTTAGGTCAGGGCTTTATTCGTAGGAGTACCTCACCTTGGGGCACTCCAGTTTTATTTGTGAAGAAGAGGGACGGTTCACTGAGATTGTGTGTGGACTACCGAGAGTTGAATAAGGTCACGATACGGAATAAGTATCCGTTACCTCGAATCGATGACTTATTCGACCAGTTGAGAGGAACTACTTTCTTCTCGAAGATTGATTTGAGATCGGGATATCATCAGTTGCGTATTAGGGAGGAGGATGTCTCGAAGACTGCGTTTTTGTCGAGATATGGTTCTTACGAGTTTTGGGTTATGCCTTTCGGTTTGACCAACGCTCCAGCAGTGTTTAAGGACCTGATGAACAGAGTGTTCAGGGATTTCCTAGACCAGTTTGTCATTGTCTTCATTGATGATATTCTGGTTTACTCCCAGATATAGGAGGAGCACGCCAAGCATTTGAGGCAGGTTTTGTAGACGCTGCGTCAAAACGAGCTGTATGCAAAATATGAGAAATGCGGGTTTTGGCTGAAGGAGGTCCAGTTTTTGGGACACATTATTTCCGACCGAGGAATATCTGTTGATCCGGGGAAGGTATCCGCGGTGAGGGAGTGGGGACAGCCCACGACACCGACGGAGATTCGTAGTTTCTTGGGTCTAGCAGGATACTACAGGAGGTTTATTCGGGGTTTCTCTGAGATAGCAGGTCCTTTGACACATCTGACTCGTAAGGGTGTGCCTTACATCTAGAGTGATGCCTGTCAGCTGGCATTCGATGAATTGAAGGACAAATTGACCTCAGCACCTGTGTTAGCATTGCCGAGACCGGGAGTTGAGTATTTGGTTTACACCGATGCGTCTTTGCAAGGGCTTGGAGGTGTATTACAACAGGAGAGAAAGACCATAGCTTATGCTTCCCGTAAGCTTAAGCCTCATGAGAAGAATTACCCCACGCATGACTTGGAATTGGAGGCGGTGGTATTTGCCCTACGGATTTGGAGGCACTATCTTTTGGGGGAGAAGTTCCAACTGTTCACGGACCATAAGTCCCTACAATACCTGTTCACGCAGAAAGAGCTGAATATGCGACAGCGTAGGTGGCTTGAGTTTGTGAAAGACTACCAGTTCGATATTCAGTATCACCCAGGTATGGCTAACGTGGTAGCAGACGCGTTGAGCCGTAGGCCAGCAGATGAGGTGGCAGAGGCGTGGAAGGCAAAGTGGAAGGAGTTGGGACACCAGGATGCAGTGGCCCGATCTTTCATGTCGGTGATGACCGTTACACCGCAGATTGTCACAAAGGTAGTACGGGCACAAGCTAATGACTCGTTCTGTCAGGAACAGATAGTTCGATTACTAGCAGAGGGAGGTGAGTCCTATACCGTCAGCTCAGACGGGGGATTACGCTTCAATGGGAGATTGGTAGTTCCGGAAGGAGAGAAATTGCGACACGAGGTGATGGCAGAGTCGCACGGCTCACGGTTCGCGGTACATCCCGGAGGGGACAAAATGTACCAAGACATGAGACGCCAGTATTGGTGGAGCGGTATGAAGAGAGATATCGCTGAGTTTGTTTCGAAATGCGCCACTTGTCAGCTTGTAAAAGTGGATCATCAGAGACCGGCAGGACTGCTACAGCCGTTGGAGGTCCCGGTGTGGATGTGGGAGAGCATATCCATGGACTTTATCACGGGGTTGCCTACGTCGTAGAGGGGTCACGACTTCGTTTGGGTAATTATGGACAGGTTGTCCAAAGTCGCTCACTTTTTACCCGTAAGGACTGACTAAACTACGGGACAGTATGCCCAGCTCTTCATTTCAGAGGTTGTGAGACTTCACGGTGTGCCCCTGAATATCGTGTCTGACAGAGACAAGATATTTATTTCGCGGTTTTGGGAAAGTTTCCAGGAGGCCATGGGCACGGAATTGCGGTTGAGTACGGCTTATCATCCGCAGACCGATGGGCAGACATAGCGCACAAATTAGATGTTGGAGGACATGCTACACATATGCATTATTGACTTTGGGGGTGGATGGGAGCAGTATCTTCCACTGGTAGAGTTTGCTTACAACAACTCCTATCAGTTCACTATTGGCATGGCTCCGTTCGAGGCATTGTACGGTAGGCCTTATCGTTCCCCAGCATGTTGGTTAGAGGTAGGGGATAACAAACTACTTGGGCCGGAAGTGATTCAGGATACTTCGGCAAGGATTGAGTTGATTCGGAGTCGCATTCGGGTAGCTCAAGACAGGCAGAAGAGTTACACTGATGCGAAGAGATTTTTCAGGGAATTCCAAGTGGGGGACCAGGTTTTGCTCAGAGTATCTCCTATGAAGGGGATTATGCGTTTCGGGAAGAAGGGGAAGTTGGCACCGAGGTATGTGGGGCCGATTCCTATTATTGAGCGGATCGGACCGGTTGCGTATAGACTTGGGTTACCGGAGCATTTGCATCGGATTCACGATGTGTTTCATATTTCCTCGCTAAGGAAATACCTTAGAGATAATTTGGCTTATTCTCACATTTCTGTGGAGGACATCGATCTACAGCCGGATAGCTCTTACGAGGAGGGGCCGATTGCTATTTTGGACCGAAGTGAGAGGAAGCTGCGGTCAAAGATAGTTCCGTTAGTGCGTGTTCAGTGGCGACATCACAATGTCGAGGAGTCCACATGGGAGCGCGAAGATGAGATGCGCGAACGTTATCCAGAGTTATTTTTAGCAGGTACTTTCTAGATTCGAATTTCGGGACGAAATTCAGTTATTAGGGGGGAAGTATGTAATAACCCGTATTTTTGGCTATATTTATTTTTTGGATTAATTATTTAAATTAGAATTAATTGGAAATTAATCCAGATAAAATACTAGCAAGATGTGAGTTGGTATTTGACTATATTGAGTATATACGATGTTATATGAATATTGAATCATGAAATTTGTCGTGAGAGTTATATACGGCAATTTGGGAATTTTGTTGGGACACGTGTGACCGCCGCGTCATGGTGTATTATTTTAATTATAAAAGTGATTTTTATTTATATTATCCGTATGGTCGATTTGAGTGCGCCAACGCGTCCGGAAGGGTCGATATAGTCAGAAAACACTAGCCGGGGGTTTAGTTCGGGACGAAATTCAGTTATTAGGGGGGAAGTATGTAATACCCCGTATTTTTGGCTATATTTATTTTTGGGATTAATTATTTAAATTATAATTAATTGGAAATTAATCCAGATAAAATACTAGCGAGATGTGAGTTGGTATTTGACTATATTGAGTATATACGATGTTATATGAATATTGAATTATGAAATTTGTCGTGAGAGTTATATACGGCAATTTGGGAATTTTGTTGGGACGCGTGTGACCGCCGCGTCATGGTGTATTATTTTAATTATAAAAGTGATTTTTATTTATATTATCCGTATGGTCGATTTGAGTGCGCCAACGCGTCCGGAAGGGTCGAGATAGTCAGAAAACACTAGCCGGGGTGGGTCCCGGGGTATTTTTAGGCCATACCGGCAACATATAAGGATAGTTTGGTAATTTTGCATTTTTGAGAATAAAAAGTGACGAAAATTGATTAATTACATCTGATGTGGATTTGACCCACTAAGACACTAACCAACCCATGATAACCCAATAGGCTACGTAGGTTATTAGAAGTTAGGTTTCTAAGTTTTTCCAAAAATAAACCCTAGCCACCATAGCCATTGGAGAAGAAGAGCTTGTTGAGAGAGAGAGAAGGAATTCTGCAGAAAAATTCCACCAAATCAACATCAAATTCAGAGACACTCAAGGCAAGTGATTTAATTTCTTTTAATTCATAGAATGTTTCCTCCATGTTAGATAATTTGAAGATTTACAATTGTTCTTGGAAGATAAATGAAAACCCATGTTGTTTGGACTTAGAACTTGAATATTGAAGACAAATTGCATGTAGAATCATATAGAGATGATTATTCTGGTATTAATATATGTTGGATGTAAGAAAAAAGGATTTAGAATGGACTAATTGAGTACTTAAAAGTTTAGGGTTCATGTTCTTGAAAAATTGGGGGAAAAGTGTAGAAATTTGTAAATTGATTGATGTTAGGATGAATTAATCCTTTAAAACGTATTTGGATGTGACTATAATAGGCTTAGGAGTGATTAAAGACCTTAAAACAATCGTTGGGACTAATTTTAGAGTAGATTTGACGAGTAGAAATGGTGAAAAACGAGATTGGGAAAAATCTGGGCCGAAACTGGTCCCTAGTTAGAAGACCTTCCCAGGTCGTTCGAACGAGCTTCTAACGAGTTGACCAGTCACTTCTAATGAAAAGGAACTTCGTTCGATAACTTCGTTCGAACGAGATCTCGTTAGAAGGTACAGTTCGTTCGAACGAACTGGAATCTCGTTCGAACAGCCTCGTTCGAACGAGGCTTCTAGCGAGTTGACAGTTTAGGCCTTTTTGGCCTGTTTTGATTTTGGGAGTCCCGTAAACTTGTCCGAAGATAGAGATAACATCCCTTGATGATATATTGATAGATTTGTGACGTTTGGGTTATTATGAGGAGTAAATTAGATACGAGTGATCTAAATAATGGTTGATATGGGATTGAGACGTGAGTGTTTACCACGACGTGAGAATAAATTATGGCGCGTGTAATTATGGATCGGGATTATATAAGTTGTATATATATTAAGATTGGTATGAGAATGCGATAAGTACTATAATTAAATTACGGGATTACTAAGATGTGTGCTTACTTAGTATTGGTATATGAATTGTGTGTATGACATACCTACCATACTTGCTATCACGGGAGGTTTGCGTTCGCTTAGGGCCCTCTAATCCTTGTGTTTCCCGAATTTAGACTAGTTACCTCGATGAACATAGGTCAGAGAAGGACTTATTGGGATGTTAATAAGTCTGCTGATCGTGGGAGCGCAGGTATGTGTGTGACCCATGTGATGTGACTGTGTTCGCCTCCACTATTTGTGATTTGTGTTATTTGAACTATTCCTGAGAGATTCGGAATATGTGATCCTTATGTACGTGATGTACCGAGATGGATAGCAGAGTATGTGTGCACCGCTGCTTAGTCTCGGGGTGCTTATATTGTATATTTATGTTGTGGAAATATACGCTTAATAAACTGGGAACTTTTATATAGTGTTGTGTGTAACTATGGAATAACATAGAGGGTTAATTTATAATGAGTTGTATTACTCTTGTATGAGAACCTGAATTTACGTTGAGCACCTATTTAAACTGAGATCGTTATAATGTTAATGGAACCGAGTAATAAGGGTAGGACATATGACAGTCTAGCTAGATATGTTGTTACTTAGCTAATGGTTTGTATCGTTCTAGATGGGTACTTACGTTAGGAGTGCACAGTTAGACGAGAGGTGAGAATATCATGTGAGTGCACGTCCTAACATGTACTTTGCATTTAATGTTTTAAATGTTTTTAAAGCACTTGCAGGTTTTTAAAATATCTCCACATTCGGGCTCTGACCCGTTTGCTTTCAAATCTATTTTTCTTGTAAAACCATTTTAGGTGCCCAGCCACAAGGACACCATGCAAAGGATACTCATTCAGGTGACGAGCTGTAGCTATTTGTGGAAGCTACAGGAATTTCTTTTAGATGCTTCTATCATTTGGATTCCGTATTCAGTATTCTATCAGTTGTAGGGCATGTTGCCCATTTCTATTAGAGACATCTTTCCATTACAGTTTTTCAGACTTTGGCATGTATTGTTTCAGTATTCAGTTTAGTTATTTCAGTTGTGGTTTTGTACACTACACCAAAATGGGCAAATTGTCACCTTTCAGCCGGCCAGCCTTGTCAAGGTCATTGACCGTGACAAAAAAACACACGTTTTATGTCACGGTCATTGACCTTGACACGACCGTGACAACGAATTGTCACGGTCAATGACCGTGACACGACCGTGACAACTTTTCCAGCAAAAACCCTATCCCCCTTCTTTTTTCCCTCCCGCGCCGTTCCCTCCATTTCTCTCTCTCTCTCTCTCTCTCTCTCTCGACGCTGCTCTCTCTCTCTCTTTTTCTCTCTCTCTCTCTACTTTTAGGTCCATTTTCTCTCTCTCTCTCTCTCTTTCATTTATATATATATTTGTGTGTATATTTGTGTGTATGTGTATATATATATATATATGTGTGTGTATGTGTGTGCGTGGAGGGGGGCAGGGGGTGGGGGGTGGGGCGGGGTGGGGCAGGGTGGGGGAGGGGGTGGTGGAGGGGGCAGGGGGTGGGGCAGGGTGGGGGAGGGGGTGGTGGAGGGTGGGGTGGGATGTGTGTGTGTGTGTGTGGTGGTGTGTGGTGGGGGAGGGGGTGGGGTGGGGTGTGTGTGTGTGTGTGTGGTGGTGTGTGGTGGGGGAGGGGGTGATGGAGGGGTGGGGCAGGGGGTGGTTAGGGGTGGGGTGTGTGTGTGTGTGTGGTGGTGTGTGGTGGGGGAGGGGGTGGGGGGGGGGGTGGGGTGTGTGTGTGTGGTGGTGGTGGGGGAGGGGGGCAGGGGGTGGGGTGGGGTGGGGTGTGTGTGTGTGTGTGGTGGTGTGTGGTGGGGGAGGGGGTGGTGGAGGGGTTGGGTGGGGTGGGAATTGATATCCAAGACATGTATTTGAATTGATATCAATTTATTTGAATTGATAGAATTGTTTCTAGGATAATAATACTACTATAAGATAATTGCTCAAAATAAATATTAAAAAATAATTACTAAGATATCAATTCAAATAAAGTCTTAATAACCTAACCAAAAGAAATAAAATAAAATATCAAAGAAATTATCATCCACCTCATAGACATTCCCTACCAATCATTTTAAGATAATTTTATCCTTATAAAGATAATAGATTATGTAATTTTAGGACTTAAAATAATATTGATTATGGATATAGGACAACAAACATTTTGTTTCCATTTTTAGTCCCTATTTTCAAATTAAAGGGACACGTGGCATGTTATGATTGGTTAACGTTTTATGAATATGGGTCCGCATCAGCGGTTTTATTCAAAAATAGGGACTAAAATCATAAATAAAATGTTTGTTGTCCTATTTTCAAAATACATATTACAATAAATCCTAAACTTACAAACCCCTAAAGATAAATACCTTTGATTGCAAAGCATGCACTTGTATTATTATTATACAAAATGTATTATTTCGACGTGTAATTCTAAAATCTCACCTAGTTTTGTATACTATTTTTAAAATCATACTATCAATTCACGAGACACTAAACAAGAAAGAGGACATATAAATTTGGAAATGCTTGTTTTTCTTTCTAGAGACCCGAGTCGTCAAAACTTGGTAGTGTTCGAGTGTGTTTTTATCACTAAATTATTATTTCACTAACAAATACTCCTTATATCCTAGATTAAGAGTCCATATTTAATTTTTGTACTTACTAATAATACACTTAATCAATGGCTAGGCTTAACCCTTATTCACTATTATGAAATTTGGTTAATTGATTATTTTAAAAAAAAAGCAAAAGTAGACTAACATATATACACAACACTAAAAGTAGACATCAATTTTATAAATAATTGATATTTTCATTCAAAATATGTGTGTGTGCGTGTGGTGGGGGTGGGGGTGGGGTGGGGTGGGTAGGGGTGGTGTGTGTGTGTGTGTGTGTGCGTGTGGCGGGGGTGGTATTGACGGAACTTACACATACGTTATAATATAGACGAAACATTTTTTTATCTGTACTAATAACATTTTTTTTATCTGTACTAATAACATTTTTTTTACAGCAAAAATGTCTCCTTCAGATGTTAGGGCGAAGATGATGATGCTGTTTATGATGATGTCGTCGTCTGGGTTCGGTGGTAGCGGAGGCGACGAGGGCTCCTCCGCCCCTAGGCTCCCCAAATATGGAAAATTTGGGATTACCGTCGAAAACAAGTCGGAGCTTTTAGCGAGATCCCTCGAGCTGCTAAAGACGGTCATCGGCCCGGGGTTTATGAGTTGGAAGGAGGTGCCGTATGAGCTCAAGTTAGCTGTTTGGGCGGCACTACAGGTAATATTTATATGAATATTTCAATTTCAATTTCAATTTATATTTATATTTATATTTATATTTATATTTATGTTTATATTTATATTTATATTTATATTTATATTTATATTTATATTTATTCGCAACTAACATTGTATTTGTTGGACAGGAACAATTCAACTTGGATCCAAAGCTACGCGATTCCGTCTTGGAGCAGTTGAGGGAGCAACACAAGACGTGGAAAAAAAATATGCGGACACGGTGCTTTGGAAAAACATGAGAGACCATTTTACAATGGCGCGGATCCGTCCCGCCCAAGGAGCCGATCTCATTGGCACAATGGCAAAAGTTCATTGACAATGAGATCGAGGATCGACAATTGGCATCTCGCCAATCGGGGAGGGAAAATCGGGCTAAAAAGACGGACGTGCACTACTCCGGCCGGACCTCTTACGCTGAGGTGGAGCATAGGATGAAGGTAATATTTAATTTATCTATAACTACAGAAATATCTTATTGGATATTAATTTACTTTGCGGGGCCAATACTAATTTTACTTTACTTTATTTTATTTCAGGGGGTAGGGAGTGGGCCAGAGGGTAAGCCACATAGGCTCGATACTTATGTGGCTCTTCGGACGAAGAAGGGGAAGGACAAGGAGGTGTCCCCGAGCATCGCGGCCACGATTGTAAGTAATCCGACAGTTTAATTATTGTTAATTACGTTATAATTTTTTAGTTTACTTATTTTACTAATCATGTGCTTTTTGTCATTTCAGGCAAAGCTTAAGGAAGTGCATGAGTCGCAGTCTGATGCCGACAAGGCATCTTTGTCCACAGACGCACTCAGCCAAGTGCTTGGCTCTGATCGCAAGGGGAGGACAAGGGGAGTGAGCTCGCGGGTGGCCAAATCTAGGATCATCGGACTGGAGACGAGCGACACCGGGTTGGCTCGAACGGTGGATTCACACGACGCGAAGCTGTCCCGTTTGGAGGCGACGGTCCAAGATATGTACGCATTCATGAAGCGTACGTTGGGTGGAGACCGTAAAGAGAAAGGTAAAGGGAAAGGGAAGGAGAAGGCGGTGGAGGAGGAGGTGCGGGAGGACGAGGAGGTGCGGGATGACGAGAATGTGGACCTCGCTGCTTCATCACCGACACGTTCGTACTTCGACGATCCACTTCCCTATTTGACGCCCTCCAACAGACCATTATCGACGATTGGTTGGTCGAGCGTGTTCATATTGGACATATTTGATGGCCAGCGGATAGGGTGGGGGTTGAGGGACCCGGATATCATCGAGGGTGGAATAGTCCATGGACGTGTGCTTCAAGCGATGGAGTCCAGGGTGCTCGTCACGCATGTCATACCCGGGAAGGAGAACTCCCTACTGTGGTTGCGCGAACAATGCGGCACGACATATATTAGTGGGTGCGTCAATTCGTATGTCGTGTGGCCTACTCACCTCCTCACATTTACCCAAGACATGTAGTAACATTATTTTTAAGTTTGTCCATTTTAATTATATTTGGATTATATCGTCATGTATATTATTTTTACTTTGAAAATTTGGATTATACTGTCATGAATATATATTTACATTATCTTTAGTTTGTGTTGGATATATGATGTTTGGAACAGGTACAACGTTGTTATAACAGGTACAAATATACTGCTGGGCAGTGGCGGTGGCCATACTGCCCAGCAGATTTTTTTTAAATTCTGCCCAGAATTGTCACGGTCATTGACCGTGACAAGTCCTTGACAAATCTTGTCACGGGCTTGTCACGGTCAATGACCGTGACAATTTTTTAAAAAAGGGTCACGGCTTTGTCACGGTTTATAACCGTGACAAACGTGTCACGGTCATTGACCTTGACACGACCGTGACACAAAACGCGAGTTTTGTGTGAAGGTCAATGACCGTGACACGATCGTGACAAAAAAAGTTGTCTCGCCTCGAAATGTCACGGTCATTGACCTTGACAAGGTGAATTTGTCAAGGTCAATGACCTTGACAAATGGGCAGATTTGGTGTAGTGGTAGTGAGGAGTTTTCCTCCAGACTTTATTTACATTATGTGATGGTTATTCTATTTATTTCGTTATGGTGATGGTGTTATTATTTGTTCATTACACTTGTTGCATGTTAATCAGACTTTAACTAAAATTTGGCAACTTACTTTTTAAATACTAGGTGGTTAGTAAAAAAAAAAATGTTTTCGACAGTGATGCTATTAACTGAGCCAACTAGGCATTTTGATTTAATTTAATAAAGGAGTAGCTACCCGGTATTTAATTAGTCGGGGTGTCACACAAGTATCTATCTTGCTCTATATTAGTTAATGCTTAAATGATATTATCCTCGAATTTATTTGAACTAGTTTTTGTGAAAGAAAACATATTTTGGAGACTCAAATTTGCATGTTCTAGAGGTAAAAGACATATTCTGAAAATCAAATACACATGTAGAGGTTGAACCACAAAATTGTAGTAAATTAGGAGTATGAAATCTGGGAAAAGAATGGGAAGAAACTAAACAAAGAAAACATTTGGGTTCTTGAGATTTTTATGGATTATGCCCCTTTTAATTCGTTATACATGATGAAAATTCGCATGCCTTACGTTGAATACCACTTAATTGAAGATATAACACTTGTAGTATAAATTGTTGGGAGTTTGGAAGTCAAATATATTGGTTTGGATGATTTTGGAAGAAGAAACCCGTAACTGGAAATTCTGCAGTTTCGCCATAACTGCTTGATCGATCGATCGAACCCATGGCATAGATCGATCGACCCCTCGTGGCAGACTCATACTTCCCTTTTTAAATTGTTAATTTCAATTTAAGTGAGTAGAAATCTTTGGACATTCTTAGTAAAACATTTTGGGATATAAAGGAGACCAGTAGGACTTTATAAAAATGGAACCTTTAATGTAAAACGAGATTAACATTTAACGGAGGTGTTTTACACTTAAGGATCAATGGGAACATGTGTTTAAAGGGTGAGAATCGTAAGGAAGTTACGTCGTAAAATAAATGAGTACCTACTGAAATTACACTTTGGGAGATAGGAATTCACGAGTGTTACGTAGTAAGTTGAAATAATCCCATAAATGTGAATAAAAGAGACAAACCGTTATACGGGATAATCTAGTAATGTGAAATAAGAATAAATATCATATGTATGGGTCGTAGGTGTACCTAAATTAGAATTGGGAATAGTAATATACATATATGACTGTGATTGTGCATATACTATATACGTGTAAAAATCATGCCCGCGCTACTTGCTATCACTAAGGTTACCGTGCTGGGACAGTTTTATCTCGATGGGACCTTTATGGGGGATATTGACTTGTACCCTAGAACATAGGAATCCTTGGTACATACTATCGGATCGATAGTCAGACGGCCCTAAGAGACATGAGGATATGTGCTGACCTCTTAGTGACTTGGAACTATGCTTCGCCTCAATTTGTTTGTGTTTTGTGTTAATACAGTTTGAGAGTAATTTCGAACTAGTATTTCCCTTAGTACGAGTGATACGGGGACTTGATAGTAGAGTATGTCATCACCATACATTTTATGTGGGGTGCCGATGGTATATATATTATATGAGTGATTAATATATATATATAAACTTGAAATTTGGGAACTATCTACTGTGAGTAAAGGTAGGCAAGTAATGAATAATTATTTCAACTTCGATATGAGTGTTTGAAAAGTTTGAGGCAATACTGAGAAACCTTATAATTGAATCAGGCTTATGTGAGAAATTTGATTTTAAATACAATTAATTTTCTTAACACTAGAAATTGTCGACTTGAAACCTTGTGAGAAACTTAAGATAAGAGCTGTTGGGATTAGTAGTGCGGTAGGTGTGCACATTAGAAGAGAGGTGAGGATTTCTCAAGAGAGTTCCGCATACTAATATGATTGTTGCATTAGCCGGTAAGCATTTTAAATACTTGCTAAACTAATTTTAAACTGTTTTACAATCGGGCTCTGACCCGTTTCGTTTTTTCTCTTCTCTTTTGTATATATATATATGTATATATTACAGGTGCCCAGCCACATGTGCGTCTTGCATAGGATCCTTTGAAAGGAATGTGCTGCACCTTAGGTGGGAGTTGCAGGCCTCTTGCTTAGACGACCTCATTATTGATTCTACTTCTAGTTTTACTTTATCCAGTTGGGAACGTGTCACCCTATTTCATTTATTCAGTCGGCTTTACCAGAGATTGTGATTCGTTTATTTCCAGTATTTATACTTTGGGATTTTTTATGTCAAGATGTCTTTCCTTTAAAGTTTTAATGTTGGAATTATTTAGTTGAATGCTTATGTTGTTTGGATTATTTTCCAGTCTATTTGTTGTGTGACTTTTAAACCATGAATTATGAAAGGTTTTAAATATTAGTTTTAAATTAAATTTGGAAATTGATGTCTTAAAAATGGTTTTGTCACTTAGCTTAATTATTTAGGGTGTTTGATTGGAAAAGTTATTTTTGCGACAGTGATGCTAAGAATGAACCAACCGTTCACCTTGGTTATAATTTAATAAAGGACGGATCACACGGTTTTTAATTAGGCGGGGTGTCACATATACTTTAGTATTTTCATTGAAAAGTATCATTTCAACACACACATTCACCGTGTGTGAAAATACTTGTTTATCATTTGGAAACCCTTTCATATCATACTTATGCAAATTGTGGTTTCAACAATTTAAATTACAAAATCACCCATTTACCCACTTTGCTTTACCCTTTTTACCTTAAATTATGGACATTTATAAATTTTCGTATTTACTTGCCCATTTAAACTTTTATGGGAACATTTATTTTATTCATTCAAGTTAGATTGTATTAACATGTTTTACCACACAACCCATTTTCATGACATGTCCTTTATTCCTTTTTATCTTTTCTCGAAATCTCCCTTTACCGCATACTTATACGGGCTCTACACTGACGGCTATTTGCACAATATACTCTGACCAGTGATTTAGGACTTTTCACCCAAGGGCTCCGAAAACTTCTTGCTTTATTTTCGGTTGCATTCTAGTCCTTATTAATGTGTTTAACATTTTACATATGTCCACATTATTCCATTTCTTTGCTTTTACCCAACCGAAGCCAAAGCCCGGACTTAACCGTCCGTTTTTCGATTAACACTTGGGAAATTGTTTGCTTCTCTTTTAAGTCCCTTGTTCACACACACATGATTTGCACTAAAATCATTCACGCTTATGACTTAATTCGTTTTCACACATATTAGTGTAAGGACGTTATTTAACATTTTCATTTCATAAAAATGTTCTACTTTAAGTAAATCACCAATTTTCCCTTTTACTTATCAAAATTGCAATCTAATCCTTTAACACTTTTAGTACCTAAAATATCACCCTTTACAAAAGGCTAATTTTTCCTTATTATAAATTACCATTTATTTCATTTGGTACATATAGTCTTATATTCTACATTATTCATATTCTCAATATCCCTTTTCCACACATTTGAAGACTGAAATTTCCCTTTGATTTATTTTATAATAAAACCTAATAAGACTTTCTTTAAATTTGCTCACATATTTATTATCAAAATATTACAAGTTGATGAGCTTAGAAAATGTACTTTAAAGATTAAAATCCTACCAAGTGAATTTAACATACAATTCATTCTAGAAATTTATACCATTTACAACAAACACACTTTTCAAATAGTAAAGACATGTTATTAAACTTCAGCAAACGTCCATTTATTCATAAAATCTCCATTTTTGTAAGAAGCTTAGAAATGTTTATTTCATAAATATTTTGACTAGGGGTGGACAAAAAAAAGACCGACCCGAATGGACCGATTGGACCGAACCGGACTGAACCGAAAATTAAGGCTATTTTGAAATCGGTCCGTAAATCGGTTCACAAAAACTAAAAACCGATTAAACCGGTCCGGTCCGCGGTCCACTATATTAAAAGACCGGTTTGGACCGGAACGGACCGATTCCCATATATATATATAATAAAAATAATGTTATTGTGTTTCTTATATATAATTTTTGAATTAATGTATATAATTTATGAATTTAATTTGGAACATTTTATATATGTATGGACATTTTTTTATTTGGGTTAAAGAAACCCATGTAAATATTACTTGGAGTTTCGAGTATTATTTTTTTGTATATATATTTGTGAGAAAAATAGATAAAAATATTCATAAAAAGTACATATATATAAGATAGGGCCAGGACCGAATTTTACGCCAGACCGAATCGAAAAAAGCCTGGACCGAATTAGTAGGTTAACCGAATTAATCAGTCCGGTCTCGGTCCAAAAAAATTAAGGACTGAATATTCAGTCCGGTCCAAAAAATAGGCAAAACCCGGACCGGACCGTGCCCACCCCTAATTTTGACAACATTAACATTATTCCACTTTTTTATTTTCTCAAAATGCCCATTATTCCTTTTGACTAGAAATACGCTAAAATAATATTTCCTTACATTTGTATTCCATAAAAATGATTATTCTTTCTTTTCCATTAGAAATACACTAAAATTACATTTCTTATATTTTTATTACATAAAAATGTTTATTATATCTTTTTACTAGAAATACACCAAAATGACATTAAAAATGATTATTATTTCTTTTCCACTAAAAATGCACTAAAATGACATTTCTTACATTTTTATTCCATAAAAATGTTTATTATTTCTTTTTACTAGAAATACACCAAAATAACACTATTCCATATTTTCATTCCATAAAATGTATATTTTCAGATTTACTAGAAAATCACACAAATAATATTTCTTACATATTTTATTTCCATATAAATGTTTATTTTCAGTTTATTAAGAAAATACCCTACAACAACATTTTCATAATACTCCTACTCCAAACATTCAACCATAGAAAGACTACAAATATATACCAATGATGTCTTAAATATAAGGAGTAGGTTATCCCACCTAAACAACTCCAAAATGGTGGTGGTGGTGGTGAAGATGGACGACTCTCCCACCTCCAAAGGTGGCCCAAGAGGGAGTCACAAAAGCTCCACCAAACAATCCTTCATGGAAGCTCCATTAAACCCTCTTTAAATACTTCTAATAATACCTTCATCTTCTTCTAATAATATCTCCTCAAACACTCATCAAAACCCCTTACTAACAGCTACTTTCTCTCTCTCTCTCTCTCTCTCTCTCTCTATATATATATATATATATATATATATATATATTGTGGCTTATTTCTTAACAGTGGGAAGGATATTTATTTCTCTCGGTGTAGGTGTATAAGCTACACTGGAAGAGAAATGGGGAGTAGCAGATCAAGGGGGAGAGAGAGAATTAGTCGAGGTTTTGGCGTGTGGTTCCAACCCCACGCCTTTTCTTATACACCTTTAAAACATCATCTACTAACGGCCAGGCTCCAAGAGCTGACCTGGATTTGAGGTCAAAGGCCCGCAAGTCGACAGCACACTGGCAGTCTGAATTGGTTAGACGTTGTTCGAACGATCGGAGACGTCGTTTGAACGACACCCCTCCCCCTCATTTGAATTATCGGCTTGGACGACCGATTAGTCCCCTAAATCTTATCTTTCAATATTTCCACATTTTCCCCAACTGATTTTCTAAAATATTTAAGAAGGCTTATATAATTTATAACCTAAGAATTATATAATCCTTATATATGACTTTTATAAAATCCATAGTTTAATATTTTTTCTTTAACTCTAATTTATACCTCATCATATATAATCCGTATATATAATTTAATTAATGTACCGGGCGAGATATTACAAACTTACCTCCTTAAGAATTTCGTCCTTGAAATTCTTACTTTATCACAATTTATACTTCAAATATTCATGACCAATTTTCCATTCTAGGCATTCTCAACACTATGGTCCAAACCTAAGAATTTCACTTTCATCAATGATTATTACTAATCCAATCGCAATGGCCTTAAGGTCTCCTTGCAAAAATCTCAAGCATGCCTAACATCTCTATCCACATAGAACTTCGAGATGAGTGATACTCATCAAATACTGCAATCCCAATTATGAATTTATTAATATGGATCATCCCCATGCTAGGATTCACAACCTATGTCTTCCTCAAACAATCTTAGATCATGCATATCCTAGGCTGATACAACCTCAATGCTTCTCATTATACATATCAATGACTTCTAAGACGATCACTTTATCACATTGTTCAAACCAAACGATATTTCCTACGAGATACTTATGCTAACGAAAAGTCATCGTAGCACCATCATACACGAGCGATCATATTCCCGGCCCGCAACTCTTAATGGATCATAATACTAATACTACCTTACTCCGTATTAGGTTTCAACACTCAAGATATCCCCAAGTCACAACCTCAGGACGCACGAATAAGTCGTAACTAGTTATACCAACTAACTAACAAACATGTTAACCTAAGACAATCGAGTAACATATGCAACCCACATGCAAGAGCGTGAGGCCACGCACACACAAAGGCGTTTGTAGAATAAAGGTGCATCCTAAGAAGAGAACATTCACACACCGTGACACATCAACCACTTCCCATTAACGGGATCAAATAAGGCACAAGAACAGTAATGAATCAGGCAACTGCCACACTAAAGGAAAATAATCAATTTATGACGAAGAATCGACTCACACGAAGTGCGAACCCACAATGTATACTTGAATTCTATGACTCTTTATCGATACTTGCCAAGAACCTTAGTCTTACCGCGTACCCTGGTTCGTCCTCTTAACCTTGACGAGTTCTACTCAAGAATCATCCGTTCATTCTGGACGGACGTAACATAAAATAAATTTCCTTAGAGAAGCTGAAACACTAGGCTTCCCTCCTTAAGACTAATGCTACCTATCTTCAGTGGTAAGCTTAATTATCCTAAGCCAAAGTGAAGTTACTTATCTTGACGCTTATCATTCGTTACCGATCTATCATAACTAGGGCTCCAAAATTTCAACACATGGTAGCTAACCTCAATTTTTGAGATCACTCTCATCAGCTGAAACACAACACTTGCCGTAGTTCAAACATTCAACTCAAGAACCATTGCCAGTACCCTTAGCGTAGCCTGCAAGATCCCAGTCCCTAATCATTCTAATGGCATCTCAACTTTCAAGCATCACTCATGCCTAATGATTTCCTTCAACGGAGTCATTACTAACCATACATGTAGCACACTTAGGTGTTATAATTATGCCTAACACTTCACCCCGCGTGTTATTTCCAAAAGCCACAATGATCCTCATTGTGTTCTAAGTCTCCCAGGTGCAGCACGTAGCATTGGTCAACCTATTTTTGAAATTATCCTCAAAGGTCATATTATGACACATACCTATAAACATAACCGTAGCATTAGCACCAAGGTACTATCACAAATCGACAGGACCTAACCGTATGGAAATCATCAATGGTCTACCATTACTTATGTAAACTTCAATGGTTCCCAATGCCTCACGGGCGACGACATCAAACTAAATTATTTCTTTAAACCACTTACACATCTATTATAAGGAACCACCAGTCATACCATGACCTACACTACACAACCTTGAGTTTATCACCATAAAATGGACATCACTACATAAACCTCAATGTAGAAATATATCCCAAGATTTCGAAGAGAGATTCTATCATCATTGTAATGCACGACACCTAACCTCAGATTCACTATTACGAGGAAATGACTACCCCTCGCATCAACATCTCATTAGATAACCATTAGTATACATCTTCAAGGAAAATTTCAATATGATTCCACAAGCCTATATCTTTTAATCTTTTATGAGTGTTCGACCACTACAACTGATTTGTCTTACCACATGAACCTCATACTATGTGTTAATTTACCAATTAACACAACTATATATATTTTTGGTAGGATTACACAAGAAGGATTCGTCGAGAAAATCTATTAAGAGTACAGAAAAACAATCCACTTCAGAAAACCCCCCAATAATATGAGTACAAGATGCCTCCAATCGAATTCCAACATTTATACTGAAAGTTCTCAATATCCAGGTTTAAAATACAAAACTCATAGTGTAAGGCTTACACACAAGAATTCTTCCTCGCAATGCCATCCTATCCAATTTCATAAAAACTCTGATCATTGTTTCTCAGAGCTCACTTAATTCTCAGTGGGCTTGATATCACTTGGTGCCACCCAAAACGAACTGTCATAGCTACCAACCGACGTATCAAATGTATAATACTTGGCACCGTTGTGATAGGGTATTTTACAAGATGTGGAGAACAAACATGTGAGCGCAAGAGGTGTGCTCCAAAACTAAAGAACAAGAACAAAAGGAAATGTGCACAATTAAGATGATTGACAGCAATAGTTCCTACGGACAAGCCAATTAGAAAAGTGAATGGAAAGGACCCGTTTATTTATGAGGATTATAGCAAGTGTCTAGTTTACAAAGGGAAAACCGCCAAAGCATCTTAAAATCAATCACAAGCTAAAGAAAATATTCCAATTCCAATTTTAATGAATGGGATTGGAGTTCACAAACACTCTCAATGTTCCTCTACTGGAAAATGTAAAGCATCCACACCACTAAACAGAGTAACATCTAATCAAATTAAAACACCCTTTGAAATCGGCTTCCCAGGCCCACAATGATGATTTACTTGAGCAATACCAATAATTCGGAGAGCTAGTCACCATGTATTTCCCATATATTAATTTGCATTGTACTACCCATTAAGAACCGTTAAAAGCTATGGAGCATTGATGCGGCGGGTGCATTAATCTGAGAAATCTTAAGAGAGTAGGATTGGAGTGCATCAGGTAACGAAACTCTAATAATAATATGCTTATTAGTCCCCGATACATTAATTTTAGTACCAAACAATGACAATCACGAAAAGACAACACATTAATTTTGGTACAAAATAATACATTAATTAGTCCCTAGTATAGAAAGTATAAAAAGATCGGACTATGATAAATAATAAATAAATGAGATTATGGGAATTCGTTGTTATTTTTTTTTCTTTTCTATTTTTTATTTAGTTTTTTTTAGGCCTTTTCTTTCCTTAATTAATCTCTAATCATGTTTGGAACTAATTATACATTCTTTTATTTTTAGTTCATCCTTTAAGTCATTTTAGTTAATTACTTGATTTGCATGTAATTCTTCCCATATAAAAACCCATGTAATTTCATTTGTACTTACTTTTTTCATTCTTAAAATATAAGATAACTTTTGATTTTCTTTTTAAAACTAGGGTTTGGTATTTTTTTTTAGCCATTGACGTGTAGTTTACGTTAAATTGGTATAAGAGCGGTTGTCGCTCCAAACATTGGTGTTACTGTGTATCGGTGTGTGTAGATTATCAAAATCATATGCTACTCTCTCGATGACTCTAAAGAAATCCAGACAATGACAGTGGGGGATTCAAAAATTGAAGAAAGGAGATTAAGAATGGAGAAAAAACATTTAAGATCTTATCAAGAACGTTGACTCTTACTTCCGTCTCATCACCATAAAACCCACCACCCTGAAAACCCAAATCTTGAATCCTAATTTCTTCCAAAATCGGGCCAAATCCATTCCATAAACCTTCCATTCAAGATTCAAGACAACCCACTTCTAGGGTTTTACATACCATTTTACAATCCAACCCACAATTTACAAATCCTACCCTCCAACCCTACAAAATTCCTCCACTACCACCTCAAACCCTCCAACCCACCACCCATTTTTTGAATCCCAAACATAAAAAAAAATTATGTTTTCGCCCTGATTAACTCCCGAAGCTCAGTTCAATATTATCGGCGGCTTGTTCAAGATTGGTTGCTTCACCCAATCATTCTTCCTCCCTCGTTCACCCAATCGAGTCAAATCAACGATAAATATTCCCCTCCCAAGCCGTTTGATTGCAAGAAAGATCAAAACGATGAAATTGGGTTATGTATTGGGAATGTTTTTGACATTTTTGTCAAGGATGTTTGGGTGACTCTCCCATAGTTTCGCAAGCCGAAAATATTTGATTTTAGAGATTTTTTTTCCAATCTTTGAGCATGGGGATGATAATTTTGATGAGGATGGATCGATGGTTGTCTCTATCGGGGAAGAGGTGGTGATCTTGGGTGATGTGATTGATAGTGCGTATGTGGATCCATTTTTTGTGACATTTGATATACGCTTGGTGAATGTTTTCGCAACGTAGCATTGAATAGGTACATCATGGGAATCTCTGGCCAAAATTTTATTGATCGGCCATATTTGGATGATGATCCAATTTTTCTTTATTTTATTACAAGCCGGTACAAAGAACGTATTCAAGAACAACTCTTCTTTCTAGTGGAGATGTCTTTAATGGTTCTCTTACTTTTTGACCATTCATCTCCTACACTCGAGGACGAGCTTTTTGAAGCCGAGGAGAGTGATGGAAATCCTTTTTTATTTTACTTTTATTTTTTATTTTCATTTTTCAGCTTTCTTTTTAGTCCTTTTTAGTCATTTTCTTTCCTTAATTAGTCTTCAAACATGTTTGGGACTAATTAAACATTATTTTGTTTTTAGTTGGTCATTTGAATTAATTACTTGATTAATAAGTAATCCTTCCTGTTGATACCAAAATTAGTATGCTGATGTGGACGAATAATAAGAAGACACGTGTCAATCTACGTGGCACAATAGCAACAAGGAAAATTATTCCCCCGACCAACATACTTACTCTGAGTAACAGGTATACTCCGAGGAACACCAACCCTCCGAGGAACTCTTATCCTCCGAGGAACTCTTGGACGACGAGCAACTAAGGCGGTTCGAGCTGCATCTCGACCACAGCATTAATTGCCAGATAATCAACAATTCAACTATTCATTGAATGCTTATCATCTTGACGCGCACGTTTGAAGAACATTAAATGAATTACCCTTTCATATGTGTATCATTTAATGTAATACCCTTTCATGTACAGCCTAAGGGCTATAAATACCTTGTATCACCCTCATTCAAGGGGATGGGAATTTCTTGATAGAACTTGTAATCGAGAATTCCTAAATACTCAGCAATAACATAACAGTGGACGTAGGCCATTCGTATAAGGCTGAACCACTTTAAAATTCTTTGTGTCATTTATTTATCTGTGATTGAATAATTAGAGTAATCTAATTTTTTACATCAACAGATTGGCGCCGTCTGTGGGAATCGATTGTTATTATCGTTTTTCACCAAAAATCATTCATCATCAATGGCGGATAATCCAGAATCTAGCAATCAAAACGCTGGAAATGCTGGAAATCCTCCAAATCCCTCTGCACCTCCAGATCTGGCCGGGATTATGACGAATCTGGCTCAAGGACAAATCGTCATGCAAGAAACAATGAGGCAACTCATACAAACCCTTCATGGCGGTGCACCTGCACGTTCAGGACAACGAAGTGGTCAGAGGCAAACTTATTTACTTTCTTCACGATCCAGGCGTACTGAGTCATATCGTAATGAGGAGTTTGATGATTTCTCTTATCAACCTGGGCGCACTTCGTCAATAAGGGCTACAGACACTGATCAACGTATCACTCTCTCTCTAGAAAGACCTAGTGCTTTAGAAAGACTGAGTAGGGTGTCTCCTTTCAGTTGATTAGGCCCTAGGAGGAATAAGAGTCCACCTAAGACCATGTCGAGGAGTTTTCGGCAACCATCAGATCTAAGAGAAGGATCAGCACAATCACGACCAGTTGCTCGTCAAGATAGATCTCAGGAGGCTACTTCAGAACGATCTATAGCTCGAACCAATAGGCCCGAGGAAGGAAATGAAGCGTGGAAAGGATCCCTTCAGCGGTTGGAGGATAGATTGGGAGAAATGGCTAAGGCGAAGAATCCCCTACAACGAACTTTTGTTCAAGGGACACCTTTTGTCCAGGCCATTGTGAATTTTCCTACACCGTCAAAGTTTAAAGCACCAGTAGTGACCCCCAAATATGATGGAAAGAAAGATCCTGTTCTTCATATAGAGCAATATCAAGCTGCCGCCGATATCTATGCTGTCCCCGATGAGATGAGATGCAGAGCGTTCTCAGGAACTCTTACTGGAGCTGCCCAGATATGGTACAACAATCTTCCTCGGGGTAGGGTTTCAACTTTCTTTCAGTTGGCCGAGTTGTTCATCGGCAATTTCTATTTTGGAGCAAAGCCAGTAAAACGAGTAGCACACTTGTTAAGTGTTAGACAAAAATCTGGTGAGAGTACTAGAGATTACATAACTCGTTTCAATAATGAGAAGCTGGAAGTCATAGATTACGAGGAGAAGACAGCAATCACCGCCTTGATGAGTGGGTTGTCGCCTAATAAGTTGTATTACACCTTGGCGAAAGATCCACCTAAAACTATGTCAGAGTTGATGGCAAAAGCGGCCAAAATCATGAATGCCGAGGAAGCTATGGCTGCAAAGAAGAATATGGATAAAGACACCAAGGTGGATGTCGACAAGTCTAAAAATAAAGAGCATAAGGGCAATGGCGGTGACAAGCGTTCCAGAAATAATAAGTCATCATGGGAAGTCCTGAAGAAATTCGATAATTATACTCCCTTGAAAATGGGTATTAATCATGTCTTGGAAGAAATCAAGAATAGCGAGGAGGTAAAGTGGCCGAAGAAATTGAGGTCAGAACCTGATGCGAGGAACAGGGATAAATATTGCGAGTTCCACAAAGATCATGGCCATATGACTAAAAATTGCATAGCTCTTCAGAACGAGATTGAAACACTCATCCGAAGAGGAAAGCTAGCAAAGTATGTTGATCGGGGAGGTGAAAGAAGAAATAATGATCGAACTAGAGAAAGATCTATATCTCCTCGTCGAGCAGATGAGAAAAAGAAGAGAGGCCATGAAGATGATGCCGAGGATGACCCCGATCTTCCCAAGAAACCAAGGCAGCCAGAATGAGAGGTATTTTCCATACGTTTTGGGTCATTTGATTGTAATGTTATTACAGGAGGAGATGCAGGAGGAGGAGATCTTACTGCAGAAAGAAAAGCTTACCTCGGAGAGGCACAAGCTTGCTCGTACATTCAGCGAATAAATTTGGCCGAGGAGGATCGTCCGAGGAAGGTAAACAAAGATAAGCTGGTTATTGGCTTTTCAAAAAATGACCTGGCAGGTGTTCTTTACCCTCACGACGACCCTTTGGTGATCAAAATGAGGATGAAAGAAGTAGTGATTTCAAGGGTGCTGGTAGACAATGGCAGTTTGGCAGACATCATGTACTATTCATGCTTTGACAGTTTAAATTTGAAATTATCTCAATTGGAGCCTTATCACATACCTCTTCTGGGATTCGCTGGCGAGAAAGTTTTTCCACTTGGGACGATCAAGTTGGATATATTCATTGGAACTTGGCCTGCTTGTCGAACAGAGAGAATACGCTTCTTTGTGATGGATAAGAATGTGCAGTCAGCCTACAACATCATCATGGGAAGAGTTGGTTTGAAGAAGTTCGAAGCAGTCCCATCTACAGTACATCAATGTTTAAAATTCCCAACAAATTTCGGAGTGGGAGTGGTAAAAGGTGATCAAAAAGTAGCTCGAGAATGCTATTATTCATCTGCCGAGCAAGAGGAGCTTGAAGAGTCAAGGAAAAAGACTACTACTTACCAGGTGGATGAAAGTACAGAAATTGAAACACTTGATCCGAGAGATGAATCCCAACTTGTAAAAGGACAGGTGGTAGAATCTACAGAAAATGTTATTCTAGACGACGAACACCCTGAACGAGTAACCCAGATAGGTTCGTCGTTGGATGCTTCAATAAAACAGGAGTTGATAACTTTCTTGAGAAACAGAAAGAAAACTTTTGCGTGGAGTCATGAAGACATGCCAGGAATAGATCCAAACTTCTTATGTCATGAGCTCAATGTGAATAAGGAGATCAAGCCTGTAAAGCAGAGAAGAAGGGTATTTAGCCTCGAGAAGAATCAAGCTATTCAAGAGGAGGTCGACAAGCTCCAGAAAGCCCAATTCATTGAAGATGTGAAGTATCCGGACTGGTTGGCAAATGTGGTGATGGTAAAGAAGAAAAATAATAAATGGAGAATGTGTGTTGATTTCACTGATCTCAACAAGGCCTGCCCAAAGGATCACTTCCCATTGCCCAGAATTGACCAACTAGTAGATGCTACCTCAGGGCACGAGCTGCTCAGCTTCATGGATGCTTACTCTGGTTATAACCAGATCAAAATGAAACCTGAAGACAGGGAAAACACTTCTTTTATCACCCCTAGGGGAACTTATTGTTATAATGTTATGCCTTTTGGTTTGAAAAATGCAGGAGCGACATATCAACGACTGATGAATAAGGTTTTTGCCGAACAAATCAGTTGCAACATGGAAGTCTATGTCGATGATATGCTGACAAAGAGCAAGAAAGCTGCTGAGCATCTAATTGATTTAGGTCAGACCTTTGATCAACTCGATAAATACCAGATGAAGCTCAACCCGACAAAGTGCGCCTTTGGAGTACGAGAAGGAATGTTCCTCGGGTACATCGTCAACCAGCGAGGCATTGAGGAAAATCCAGCAAAGATCAAAGCTCTTTTAGGGTTGCGATCTCCAACGACGAAGAAAGAAATGCAGAGTCTTACAGGACGAGTTGCAGCGCTCAATAGATTTGTATCTCGAGCAACTGATAGGTGTCTTCCATTCTTCAAAACACTCCGAAAAACTTTCGAGTGGAATGATGAATGTGAAAAGGCCTTTCAAGACTTGAAGAAATATCTGGGAACACCTCCATTGCTGTCCAGACCAGTGATGGGTGAAAATTTGTACTTATACCTGGCAGTATCAGAGAATGCAGTCAGCTCGGCATTGATCAGATTGGAGAATGGAGTCCAGAAGCCAATTTATTACACAAGTAAGGCTTTCCGAGGTGCAGAGATCAGGTACCCAAAGTTAGAAAAATTAGCATTGGCATTAATCGAGGCAAGTAGAAGAATGAGGCCATATTTCCAGGCCCATACCATCATCGTGTATACCGACATGCCATTAAGACAAGCCCTTCATAAGCCAGAAAAGTCAGGAAGACTGATGTACTGGGCAATAGAGCTCGGTGAATATGATATTGTGTATGAACCCAGATCATCCTTAAAAGGGCAAGCTGTAGCAGACTTTATAGCAGAGTTTACATATCCTGATACCCCCGAGGAAAAAAAGTTGCTCGCTGACCAACCTGTGGATGTTACAGGATCAACAGACATAAGTCCAGACCAACTCCGGTTGGTAAAAGGGCTTGTGGATGTAGAAAGATCATCAAATTCAAACCCAGACCAACTACGGTTGGTAAAAGGGCGAGAAGAGATGGTCGAAGAGGAGCGAAAAATATCAGGGGAGGATGAAATTAAACAACAAATATTTCACCGAGGAACGCTGTCAGATAAGAATTTACGTGGAGATTGTATGTAGATGGGTCATCTTGTACAACAGGTTGTGGAGCAGGGATTGTTTTAAACACCCCAGACGAGATTGACGTGGAATATGCCTTACGATTCCAATTCAAAGCTTCCAATAATGAGGCTGAGTATGAAGCCTTGATAGCAGGTCTTAATTTAGCAAAGATTATGGAAGCGCAACAAGTGATGGTATTCAGTGATTCTCAATTAATTGTGAATCAGATGATGGGAACGTATGCAGTTAAAGGAGAACTAATGGTCAAGTATCATGCAAAGGCGATGGAGTTGTTGGCAAAATTTGATGCCATTCAGTTAATCAGAATACCAAGAATAGAGAATGCACAAGCAGACGCATTGGCCCGACTAGCATCAGCTACTCGTACCGAGTTGCGAAGAACGATACCAATTGAGGTGTTAGAAAGTCGAAGCATAAATGAAAGCCTGACGATGAATGTTATTTCCCTTGATTTAGGACCATCTTGGATGGATCCCATCAGGGAATATGTCGAGGAAGGAGAATTACCGGAGGATAAGATCACTGCTAAGAAATTGAAGTTTAAAGCTGCTCGGTATGTACTAACTAATGGTGTTTTGTATAGACGAGGAATTATGGCAGGCTTGCAAAAATGTGTACATCCCTCCGAGGTGAAAGAATTGATTGAATAAATCCATGAAGGGTCCTGTGGAGCCCATGTAGCAGGTCGAACACTTTTGCAAAGGATGATGACGCAAGGATACTACTGGCCAACGATGAGGGCTGATTGTATAGCCTATGCTAAAAAATGTGATAAATGCCAACGTTTTTCTTCCATCCGACGTACTCCACAAGCATTATTGACACCCATAACTTCCCCTTGGCCATTTGCCATGTGGGGAATTGATCTGGTTGGACCACTGCCAACGACCCGAGGAAGATTCAAGTACCTCGTCGTCGCAGTGGATTATTTTACTAAGTGGGTAGAAGCTGAGCCTCTGATTGATATGACATACGAGAAGGTATACCAATTCATTTGGAAGAATATCATCTGCCGATATGGTCTCCCTCATGCCTTCATCACAGACCATGGAACACAGTTTGATAACGAGGAGTTTGCCGCCTATTGTCATCAGTCAAACATTTTGAAGGTTCATTCAGCACCAGGCCATCCCCAAAACAATGGACAGACTGAAGTGACGAACAAAACATTATTAAATGGTTTGAAGAAGAGGTTAAGTGAGGCTAAAGCTAATTGGATTAATGAGCTACAATCAGTATTGTGGGCTTACCGAACAACTCCCCGAGCAGCAACTGGAGAATCACCATATATGCTGGCGTTTGGAAGTGAGGCTGTAATACCTGCTGAGTTGGGTCTCCCAACACACAGAGTGCTGAATTTCAATTCCCCAGTCAGTGACTTGATGAGAAGATTAGATTTGGACATGCTCGAGGAGGTTAGAGAAGAAGCAGCTATTAGGAATGTTGCATATCAACAACGAACAACTCTGTTTTACAACAAGAGGGTGAAGAAATGCGATTTAAAAGAAGGAGATTACGTGCTAAAGAAGGTCATTCAGAAGCACAATAAATTGGAAGCAAATTGGCATGGACCTTACCGAGTTACAGAAGTTGTTCGACCAGGGACTTACCGAATAGCAACTCTAGAAGGAGAGGAATTCAAGAATGCATGGAATGCTGAAAACCTACGCTAGTATTATCAGTAATGTAAAATGTAAAGTAGTTCTATCAAGATGAATAAAACGACGATGTTTCACCATTTTCTCTCCTTTTATTGAAAGTTTTTCGGGGAATACTAGTGTACAACACTACGCTGCTCGACAGCAAAAAGAAGACGATAGTTCAGACCCACGACCAACTCCGATTGGTAAAAGGGCGAGAACAAACTATACTCCTTTGGTTAGGAGGCATACACTAGCGTGACCAACTCCGGTTGGTAAAATAACTAGTGGACACTGATAGTTCGAGCGTGATCAACTTCGGTTGGTAAAATAGCGAGAACATGATAGTTCAGACCCACGACCAACTCCGGTTGGTAAAAGGGCGAGAACAAACTATACTCCTTTGTTTAGGAGGCATACACTAGCGTGACCAACTCCGGTTGGTAAAATAACTAGTGGACACTGATAGTTCAAGCGTGATCAACTTCGGTTGGTAAAATAGCGAGAACAAACTATACTCCTTTGGTTAGGAGGCGTACACTAATGTGATCAACTTCGGTTGGTAAAAGAGTTAGTGGACATGATAGTTTAAACCCATGACCAACCCCGGTTGGTAAAAGGGCAAGAACAACATTCTTGATAGTTCAAACCCATGACCAACCCCGGTTGGTAAAAGGGCAAGAACAACATTCTTAAAAATGCCAATCTCGGTTGGCTTGAAAATAAAATATGCTCTCAAATGCTAACTTATGTTGGTTGGGAGGTAAGATTATTACAAAAGTTCCTCGAAGAATAAAATATTCCAAACTGAACCAAGTATGGTTGGTCGGGGATAAAAATCCACTAACTGTAGTTGGTCGACGAGGATAAAATTATCGACCTTGGTTGGTCGAACACATTTTATGAAAAAAATTACCAAGTATGGTTAGTCGGGGATAAAAACTCTATCTAATTATAATTGGTCGACGAGCACAATTTAACAACCTTGGTTGGTTGGAAAAATTTTAAACATTTTTATATTCATTACTTTATTATTAAGTGATCGAGCAACATTTTTTATACTTGTAACCTTTTATTACTAGATTGGTCAATGAACCACAAAGTATTGTTATGCAATCACAAATATAAAGGTGTTAGACAAGTACAAAACAATAGCAATACAGATTTGCAAACAGAAAATGAAAGTCTTTCATTAAAATTCAAAATGAATTACAAATTACATGTATACTAACTATTACATTGAGATCCCTATTCTATTGGTTTCTTTCCTTCAGCTTTTGAAATAGGTTCCTTGCCAGCAGGAGGATCATTTAAGGTCTGAGGAGAATTGATAAAATTCAAGTCCTTCAACATTCTGACATTCATTACTGAAGGAGTGTCCAATAGATGCTCGGGACGAGATACCTCGATCTGAGAAAGAAGATTGTAATCACCGAGGTATTGTGCAATTAAGCTCCGAGGAATGGCACGAGCTGGGATCCATTCCTTGTCCAAGTTAAACGGTGTCACAGGCAGGTCAAGCACCCCGGGGTCATAATAGTCCCACAAGTAGTGTCCCTGTTCAAGTTTCAACACGCATAAGGCATTCAACCAGCCTTGTTTATAGCCCTCATTAGTGGCATTCTGGATACGAGCATCTAAATGGAATAATGCCTTGTTGTACCCAGCCATCCAAAATTCCCTGGGCTGCTTATGGAATTGGAAGGTCAGTCTCTCCAACTGCTCGTGAAGGCTTTTTGCAAAAATGTCCTTATTCTCTAAAGCAGACTTCGTCGCAGTAAGTTGATCCTCCAAAGTTAGGATTTTCTTGGACATTTCAGACAAAGCCCGATCTTTGGCATTCAGTTGGTACGCTTAGGTTTCCAATGTTGATAGAGTACAAGCTTCTTCAATACTACGAGGAGTTCTTGATCGACCCCGAGCAGCTGGAGTACTTCGTTCCTCGACAACATCCTAGGTAACTCTTCCTCGCACACGAGAACCTCTTCCTCGTCCCCGAGTAGAAGTAGAAGTACCAGATCTTCGCAGGACATCCAACTCTTGACTTAATTTGGCATTCTCAACCTCTAAGAAGGAAAATCCCTCATCGGTCACTGGGATTACCGCTGTTGAAGAAGAGGCTGCAGACTTATATTGTGCTAGTTCTTTCTGCAAATTATTATTTTCTTGCTCCAGCAGTTCAGCAATTTGTCTACAAGCTTTAACTTCTCCCTTTAGGGTCCTCTCCCTGACATCATACCCAGCAAGGAGTTTGTCGTAGCCCTTCTCGGCAGAAAGCTGTTGATATTTCTTTTCATACCCCTCATGTAACAAGGCATTTGACTCCTTGTACTGAGTCTGAAGATCTTCTAGAGTATATTGGAGCTCCTCGATCATATCATAGTAGGCCATGTTATTGGCCACAGCTCGATCAAGTAAGCCCTTCAGATATTGATAAGCTTCTACTGCCTGCTCTGAAGCACCATGGCCAAGGATGTCGGCAACTTCTGATGCACTGAGGTCTGTGTGACCAGCTTTATAATACTCATGGCATTGTTGCATCAACTTTGTGTCATTAGCAGACAAAAGATCCATCCTGGCCAGAAACTAACAGAGAAAGAAAAAGAAGATCAAGACAGAGTGCAGATAAAGAAGAGACAATCATATAGAAGAAAAGAACTCAAATTTTTATTAGATCATAAGGCAAAGTTACAAAGATCTGAGATACAAAGTACAAGTAAAAGAAAAACAGAAAAAAAATACCGAACAACTTCACACCTTTTCCTTGTCTCCCAAGACTTTCTCGGGAGGCTGGGACGAGGAGCTTGGTTGCTCGGTGGAGATAATGAGTTGATCAGCGGGAGCTTGAACTTGTTCTGGAGGAGCTGACAAAGATGAAAGCTCCTCGTCAGCAGGCTGGGTAAGGATGATATCACCCACTACCAATGAAGATTCTTCTGAGGTAGCTTCGTCCTCTTCTTCATCCTCGATGGCTGGGGGAGGACCAGGGAGATGCTGTTGAAATAGCTTGGAGTCCTCGCTCACCTTCAATTCTTGCAAAGCTGTAACCCAGCCATCTCGAAAGTATTTCAAACTTCCATATTGCACTTGAGTCATCATAGCAGCTACTCCCTTGTTCCACCCTTTGTCCCAACCTGTGCTGAAAGACTTCTTTATTGCCTTCTTTCTTTTCGTTTTCTCCGAGGAGAGCTTCTCGGATAGAAGGTCCTCGGAGGCTTTCAGCTTGGCCTCCAACTCCTCCTTCTGACGATTTGCTTCGCGCAGAAGGGTCAGCTCTTCCTCAGCTGATTTTAGCTTATTTTCAAGCTCCCCGAAGGTAGTGAGCTTCTTGGAGTATTTCTTATTCTCCCTCTCCAAGTCCTTCACTTTATTTCCCAACTGCACCTTCTCTGCTTCAGATGCAGCCAGTTTCTTCTCCCATTCACCTTTATCCTCATCGTACTTCTGACGGTATTCCTTCAGAGATTGGGCTAAACCCTGGAATGCATCCTCTACTCCAGACGAGGAGCTTGAAGCCTTGAGTGCTTCATCTTTCTTCACAATGGTGTTAAAGCAACTCACCAGCTGAAAAAAGAAGGTAGTGATGAATTAGTGCCAAGATACAGATATTGATAGAAGGAAATAAGAATTCAAAATAAGAAAAAACTTACTGAAGCAATATGATAAGTAGCTAGGGGTGTCAGCATATCCCTAGGCATGTTTTCCTCGATGCCTTGGACTTCAGGAATAATCCAAGTCTTTACCGAGCTCATTGCAGAGCTCGGGGGAATAATGGTTGGAACACCAGCTCCACTAGTTTGGAGCTGGGGAGTGACTTCAGAAAAATTAACCGAGGAAGACTTTTTCAATCTCCTCGGTGTCTTCTCAACAACCTCGACCAAAGAAGAATTTTTGGTTGGAGAGATAGTGATTACTTCCACTGGCGCATTCTTCTGTACAGGAGCCACTGGGGGCTTCTCGACGACCTTCTGAGGAGCAGCAGAATGGGCAGCATCAACTTTCTTTGTCCCCTTTGGGACATCGGCTTTGCTTCTCTTTCCATCTCCAGCAGAGGAGGTCTCTTCAAAGAGAGCAGGAACTCTTCTCTTGCCCATCTTCTGACTCAAAGGAATTTGAGAGTCTGGTGAAGAGTCTTCAAAAGCTGGCAAAGGTTCGCTAATACTAGCCACAGGACGAGCAGTATAAGAGGATGTATAGCTCCTGTACTGCAGCAAGTATGAAGCAGACCTAATGTGCTCGTCTGCAACCTTCTGATGCAAACTCCAGATATGTTTTAAATGCTTGATATTAACTTCTGTTTCTTTTGGAGTTTTTCTCTTGCTGTCAACTGCAAATAAAAACATAGTGAAATATCAGTCATACATTTTGTCAAACACAATGAAATCATAATTTCAAACAGCAAAATAAGATGAAAATAACCTATCCCATTGCCAAATGGAGGGCATTTGGGACCCTCATATACTTCGTCTCCAACCAAAGGGGCATGTTGCCAATTTTTTACAACTACTCCATGTTCAAAATAATCCCTGTTGGCATCAGGGAGGTTGACTACTAGAGCCCTATTCAAAAATCTAGTTTTTAAATAATAAATATTGTCTAAAACAGCCCATCTATAACAGTACATAATCTCAGGAATTCCTATACGAGTTCCGTGAGTTTGATTTAACTTACACACCCCATTAACTATTCTCCAGGTGTTGGGGGCTATTTTTGCAGGGACAACGTCGAAATACTGACAGAACTCTAAGCATAAAGGGTTTGGTGGAAAAGAAAATCCACATTCAGCAATAAAGAGGCTAGGGAACCAATGTCCCTCAGCCAAATCAAAATAACTTGAAGGCTCAGAAAGAACCTCCAAAATTACCCAAGATGGAATAGAGAAATCAGAACGGAATTTCTCAAGAGACTCAATAATGTAAACCATGATGAATAAAAGAAGAAGGAATAAGAGCTTACAGGGAAAAAGGAGATCTATCGATAAACAAACGAAGAAAAGGATGGACGCACAGGAGAGAGAAAAGCTATAGAAAACTCGAAAGCAGAAATTGAAAAGGTAGAAGACGATGGGATTGCCTCTGAAGCTTAAATACTTTGCCTTGGGAAACGGCGAAAGAAATGATTACAAAAAGGAAACTATTACGCTACCGGTGGCTAAAAGGACAAAAAGGGCACGAAGATTGAAGCGCCTATAAAAATGCAAAAAAGCGGATTCTGCGAATTTAGAAGGAAATTCAAATATGAAGAAAAAGGCTCCTAAAACCCAGGAAGGTCATTTAATATCGCCATATACCGAGAAAGAATGTTCCATACTCCTCAAAGTTCGAAATATGAAACATTGGGGGCTTCTGTTGATACCAAAATTAGTATGCTGATGTGGACGAATAATAAGAAGACACGTGTCAATCTACGTGGCACAATAGCAACAAGGAAAATTATTCCCCCGACCAACATACTCACTCCGAGCAACAGGTATACTCCGAGGAACACCAACCCTCCGAGGAACTCTTATCCTCCGAGGAACTCTTGGACGACGAGCAACTAAGGCGGTTCGAGCTGCATCTCGACCACAACATTAATTGCCAGATAATCAACAGTTCAACTATTCATTGGATGCTTATCATCTTGACGCGCACGTTTGAAGAACATTAAATGAATTACCCTTTCATATGTGTATCATTTAATGTAACACCCTTTCATGTACAGCCTAAGGGCTATAAATACCTTGTATCACCCTCATTCAAGGGGACAGGAATTTCTTGATAGAACTTGTAATCGAGAATTCCCAAATACTCAGCAATAACATAACAGTGGACGTAGGCCATTCATATAAGGTTAAACCACTTTAAAATTCTTTGTCTCATTTATTTATCCGTGATTGAATAATTAGAGTAATCTAGTTTTTTACATCAACACTTCCCATATAAATACCCCATATAATCTCATTTGCACTTACTTTTTCCATTCTTGAAATATAAGACAACTTTTGATTCTCTTTCCAAAATTAGGATTTGGTATTCCTCTTTAACCATTGAGATGTAGTTTATATCATAAGAATCGAAATGATAACATCAACGATGAAAAAACATCTATATCCAAACATTTTTCCACTAGTGAAATTTAGCAACACATCAAATTTGTGAAAGTCGCTCCGTACAATTCTTCTTGAACCTTCACCTTAGATAGGCAATGGTTCAAAACACCACCAATCTTGGTTGATTTTAGGTTTTTTTGGGAAAAACTTGGTATCCTTAAAGAACAAAATAAGAATCCCTATTATATCTATTTAAAGAGTAATGATACTCTTACCGGGTCCAAGTACCGATTTAGTACCAAATACGTTTTATTTGATTATACATTAGTAGGACCTACAACATTTCGACCCACACCATAGTACAAGCAAATAAAACAGTACTGGTACTAAACCGGTACTACCACCCAGTTTGTATAAACACATCATATACACCATGGGCATAAATCGAGGAGGATTGATTAGGGGGCATTGGACATTTTAAAAGAATAACAAAAGGAAGGCAGAACAAGAGCGCCACTATTCTACGGAAGCAAGTGCAGCTAAACTGGGAGAACATCTTTGATGCTAGGTTAATAGCGAAGTCACCAGAGTAACCCAAAATTATTATGAGGCTGGAGATTGGATTTACAAGGCAAACTTTCAATTTTGCATAAACAAAATTATTAAGTGAATACTAACCAACAAATTTACGAGGTAAATAAAATCCTATCTATCAGAAGTTCAATACTGTGTCACTTCATTATAAAATTAAAAATTACAGTATATTTGAGGTCAGTGTAATTATACATACCCAAAAAACAATCCAATTACCTTGAGAGCAAAATCAATATGTGTTAGTTTTAGAACTTTCTCATATGTTCAAGCAAGCAAAATTTCTGATAACACAATGTCACAAGTATATCAAAAACAGCCCAAGCAGTAGAGATAACACAAATCAGATTGAATTATGACAAGAATAAAATTCCCAACTAAACTACAACAATAGCACAAGTAACAAAAAAGAAAGAAAGAAGGAAAAATGCAGCATATATGACATTTGATTCAGGGAAATTCAGAAAGGGCAAAATTAATTTCATAAAGTTATGCATATTAACTTTGAAACCACCAAAAAAGGAATTAGGATAGGGAGAAGCACAAAAATGTGCAGCCTATCACTCAATAATGGCCCCAATAACACCAGCTCCAACAGTCTTCCCTCCTTCTCTGATAGCAAATCTCATCCCTGTCTCGCACGCAACGGGCATAATGAGTTCCACGACCATCTTCACCCGATCTCCCGGCATAACCATCTTGGACTCTTCATCCTTATCGTTCATAATGGAAGTCACTTTCCCAGTAACATCTGTAGTCCTCATGTAAAACTGAGGCCTATACCCTGCGAAAAAGGGAGAATGTCTACCTCCCTCTTCCTTCTTCAACACATACACAATCGCCTCAAACTTAGTGTGAGGCGTAATGGAACCGGGCTTTGCCAAAACCATCCCTCTCTGGATATCAATCTTCTGAATACCTCTCAACAACAACCCCACATTGTCTCCAGCCAAAGCCTCGTCCAGAATCTTCTGAAACATCTCAACTCCGGTGACGGTTGTCACCCTGGTGTCTTTGAGGCCCACAATTTCAACTGTCTCTCCGACCTTAACGGTGCCCCTTTCGACACGGCCAGTGGCGACGGTCCCACGACCCGTAATGGAAAAGACATCTTCAATGGCGCAGAGGAAAGGGAGTTCGGTCTGACGCTGGGGAATTGGGATGTAGCTATCGACGGAGTCCATTAATTGGAAGATTTTGTCTACCCATTGATTCTCCCCACGTTTGATAGCTGGGTTAGCCATTAAAGCCTCGAGCGCCAAAAGTGCTGAGCCGGACACAATGGGAACATCGTCCCCTGGGAATTCGTAAGACGAGAGAAGCTCACGGACTTCCAATTCGACAAGTTCGAGAAGCTCTTCATCGTCTACCTGGTCTTGTTTGTTGAGGAAAACAACCATGTTGGGGACACCCACTTGTTTGGCTAGAAGAATATGTTCTTTGGTTTGTGGCATGGGGCCATCTGCACCGGAGACAACGAGAATCGCTCCGTCCATCTGGGCAGCACCGGTAATCATGTTCTTGACGTAATCAGCGTGTCCGGGGCAGTCAACATGGGCGTAGTGTCGGTTCTCCGTCTCGTACTCGACAGTGGCAGTGTTGATGGTGATACCACGGGCTCGTTCTTCTGGGGCGGCGTCAATCTCGTCGTATTTCTTGGCAACGCCGCCTCCAGTAGAGGCTAAGGCCATGGTCAGAGCCGCGGTCAGGGTGGTTTTTCCGTGGTCCACGTGGCCGATGGTTCCGATGTTGACATGGGGTTTCTTTCGCTCGAATTTACCACGGGCAGCCCGGACAGTGAGAGACCGAGGGCGGCTAGTAGACGGGGTGTGGACGAAAATGGTACAAGGTCTAGTAATAAACGAGGAGGAGAGTATTAATTTAGTACGGGAACTGCCATTTGAAATTGGGAGATTGGTGCAAGTGTTTGAAGTTGATGTTGAAGATGAAGGGAATATTAGCTTTGATGAAGCTGTAGCAGTTGCTGCTGAAATTGCCATGGAGGGAAGAGCAGCACCAGAGGATGAGGATAGGATTTCGATTTTAGAGAGAGAATTAAATATTCTTCTCTCTGGGTGTGGGAAGGCTTAAGGTGGACCTCATATTTCATATAGGCTCTTCTACTTCTATCCACTTCTGCCTTCAAAGATACCACAATAAAACTCTTCCAAGAAATTATCCCTTTTAAGTTCTACTATTGAAATATAGCAGTAATTTATGAAAAACTATTTCAGTTTTATGTTTGATAAAATAAAAAGAAAAACGAAATTTAAACTGGTTCCTTAACTTGTTGAAATAAAAACACCACGTTAGGAAAAATTATATTTATGGAAAATAGCGAAACAGTCGTTTTAAAGTAATATCAATCTCAAACGCCACATGACTACTCTAATTAAGTAGTTAGGTTAAATTTATGCTACTTAAACTAGAAGAATGAACACATAATATAATAATGACACAGACATAAAGGATTGGGAGCCAATACGAGACGAATAATTATTTCCACCTTGAGGGCAGGGAATGGCCCATAAAGTGTGTCTCTCCTTGTGCCATGTATTAGCTTTCAGGTCCTCTACTTCAATTAAAAAATTGGTTGGTGTTCAAATTTTATGATAATTTGTTTTTCGTAAAATTAGAATGAGAGTCGCTTCCTATCCAAACATGAGTGAGTGCATTATATTCCTCGCGTTTTTTTGAATGTTAGGGCTAATTTAACATCAGAATTGCTGTAACATTTATGTAGGGAGAAAAACAAAATTAAAATTTAAAAATCTTTCATTAACATGCTATTTGCAAATTTCTGTCAACACAGGTGAATCTTAGTTGCAAATCAACTTTGGGTACCATTTGATACATGTTCTTCTTGAATTCTCTTTTCTCATATTTTAAGTACACCTTTTATTTTGAAAATTTAAAATTAATATTTTCAACAATATATTTTTCTAACAATAAAATGTTATTTATGTTTAGCTCCATTACATGCATATATAAATATATGTAAGTTAACTTTTATTTATTTATTTATTATTTTAGGGTGGAAAATTATTTTATCATAAGAGACAAGAATGGGGAGCCTTCATGGAAGTCTATCAAGGTAATGGTCTATAGATATAACTCGGGAGAATGAGTCTTAGAACTATGTGGTGCCTTCATGGAAGTCTATCAAGGTAATGATCTATAGATATAACTCGGGAGAATGAGTCTTAGAACTATATGGTGCCTTCGTGGAAGTTTACCAAGGTAATGGTCTATAGATATAACTCGCGAGAATGAGTCTTAGAACTATCTTATGAAGAGGTAAGGTATTAAACACTACCTCTCTTTCACATTATGCATGTGCATGCATAATAGAGTAAATGTGAAGCATGTTACAATGTGTTAGAAATATCATATTTAAAACTAGTATGATATATAACACATGCGATGAATAAATCAACAGGACCAATTGTCTTTAACTGAGGTGAATCAAACTTCAACAAAGCAGATACAAAGTCATGAGCCCCTTGGTGTTGAGCTACGATGTAAAGTTGTGGATCCCTTCGCGATTACAGGTGTAAACACTAGATTCTCGTACCATTCCTACTTGGTAAAAGTTCTCGTTGAGAATATCTCACTGAGAACTATATTCAATCAAAAAAACCTTAGTCATAAGTGACTACCCAACTTTGGGAGATTTTGATATCAGTATTTTTCAAGTCCGAAAATTTATCTAAATCAAAGATTAATACACATTTCTAAAGGTCTAGGTTGTGCGCGAATCAGATTTACAAGCAAAAAGTTTTCAACAAAAATTCGGCTTTACGTCAAGGCATTTGCCAATTGGGAGGCTACCCCATATTCCCATCGGTAGACTCCTAAGACAACCTTGTCTTTTTATCCTTTTAGGGTTTTGATATAAATAGGAAGACATGACCACATTACTAAAATCTTAAAATACGCCCAACTTTCGCCTCTTTTTATAAACCCTAAGTATTGCTTTACACATTCTTACATTCTCTCACAAAATCCTACTTCCCAAACATCATTTTTCATCAAATATAGATTTTTCTTACCTCATCAAGTATTCAAAAACACTTTGAAGACAATTTACAAAGAAGGTTGTGTTTAGAGGTTAAAAGAAGGTTTAAAAGTATTTCTAACCCTTTCCCTAAATTTTCTATTTTATTTTAGTTCAATAAATCTCTCATCTTCATCCATCTCTACTTCATTAGTGTTATTTTGTCATTAATTAGTTAGTAATAATATAATTACTAATGTTATTTAAATTTATAATATAATAACCATTTTCATGAATCAAGAATACCAAAAATATGATTTATATTGCATTTGATATTATAGATTATACACTTTCTCCTAAGAACAAAGGTTTTAACACCCACTTTTTATCAACTAAGGTTTTGACATTCACTTTTCCCAAAAAAGGGTTTCAGTACCCACTTTTTTAAAAACAACACATAAGCACCCTTAAATTGTAAATATAATGTCGATGCACCGTTTAATAATCGTTTTGAACTACGCGAGTTTTGATCTCTCTTCATGAGGGCATGCATTTTGAATTTTTATAGAATTCAAGTTCGATTTGTAAATATATTAATTTTCTTTTCTCTTTATTTACTTATGCGTTTTAGCACTTTATCTATCCTTTTGCACTTAGTTGCTTAGTTGTGTGCTCACTTTATCATAGTGATGTCACGATTTATATAATCCCACTCACAAATTTTCTCTCTTTTGGCTATTCATGCTCACCTTTTCCATGGTGATGTCATGATACTCCGTTATCACACACACACACACACACTCACTCTTTCACTCGCATGCACGCACATTCATTTATTTATACTTATGTATATTTTTCACACGCATCACTTATATTACACACACTAACACTAGCACTCACAAGAGCAAGAGATGATATAATGTTATTTTGACCCACAAGAGACTGAAAGGGCGGAAGGGGTTCTTAACACCTTCCTTCTCTGTAACTTAGTCCTCGATCCCATTTCTCTTTTCTTTCACATTGATTAATTTCCTTATAGCTCCTCTTTTGAGGCAATTTTTTTTCTTTTGCCTATTTTTGTTGTAATAGGTTGGCGACTCCAAATTTTACACTATCACACACCTCACTTGCCATTATCGAACATATATCCCATTTCTTCCTCACCTTCGAGGATTAAAGGCCTATTTCAGCACCCACACACCATTTTTTAAGATGTGATTATCCCGGTCAGGATATTAAAAATGGCAACTCCGTTGGGGACTAGAGATTATATCATCTCTATAAGAGGACTAGTCTCTATTTTATGTGCGTTTTGTTTTCTTGCTCTTATTGCATATTCCTGTATAAATGCCATCTTCACATGATTCTTGTACAAAGTATATGATCGCATATTAGTTGTTTATATATCCTTTATTTCATGCTTCACTACACCAAATCTGCCCATTTGTCAAGGTCATTGACCTTGACAAATTCACCTTGTCAAGGTCAATGACCGTGACATTTCGAGGCGAGACAACTTTTTTTGTCACGGTCGTGTCACGGTCATTGACCTTGACACAAAACTCGCGTTTTGTGTCACGGTCGTGTCAAGGTCAGTGACCGTGACACGTTTGTCACGGTTTATAACCGTGACATAACCGCGACCCCAATTGTCACGGTCATTGACCGTGACACGTCCGTGACAACTTTTGTCAAGGACTTGTCACGGTCAATGACCGTGACAATTCTGGGCAGAATTTAAAAAAAATCTGCTGGGCAGTATGGCCACCGCCACTGCCCAGCAGTATATTTGTACCTGTTATAACAACGTTGTACCTGTTCCAAACATCATATATCCAACACAAACTAAAGATAATGCAAATATATATTCATGACAGTATAATCCAAATTTTCAAAGTAAAAATAATATACATGACGAGATAATCCAAATATAATTAAAATGGACAAACTTAAAAATAATGTTGCTACATGTCTTGGATAAAACTGAGGAGGTGAGTAGGCCACACGACATACGAATTGACACACCCACTAATATATGTCGTGCCGCATTGTTCGCGCAACCACAGTAGGGAGTTCTCCTTCCCGGGTATGACATGCGTGACGAGTATTATTTTTTTTCCACGTCTTGTGTTGCTCCCTCAACTGGTCGAAGACGGAATCGCGTAGCTTTGGATCCAAGTTGAATTGTTCCTGTCCAACAAATACAATGTTAGTTGCGAATAAATATAAATATAAATATAAATATAAATATAAATATAAATATAAATATAAATATAAATTGAAATTGAAATTGAAATTGAAATTGAAATATTCATATAAATATTACCTGTAGTGCCGCCCAAACAGCTAACTTGAGCTCATACGGCACCTCCTTCCAACTCATAAACCCCGGGCCGATGACCGTCTTTAGCAGCTCGAGGGATCTCGCTAAAAGCTCCGACTTGTTTTCGACGGTAATCCCAAATTTTCCATATTTGGGGAGCCTAGGGGCGGAGGAGCCCTCGTCGCCTCCGCTACCACCGAACCCAGACGACGACATCATCATAAACAGCATCATCATCTTCGCCCTAACATCTGAAGGAGACATTTTTGCTGTAAAAAAAATGTTATTAGTACACACCCCACCCCACCCTCCACCACCCCCTCCCCCACCCTGCCCCACCCCGCCCCACCCCCCACCCCCTGCCCCCCTCCACGCACACACATACACACATATATATATATACACATACACACAAATATACACACATATATATATATAAATGAAAGAGAGAGAGAGAGAGAGAGAGAGAAATGGAGGGAACGGCGCGGGAGGGAAAAAAGAAGGAGGATAGGGTTTTTGCTGCGAATATTGTCACGGTCGTGTCAAGGTCTACGACCGTGACAAGAATTTAACTAATTGTCACGGTCAATGACCGTGACAAGTAAATTTGTCACGGTCTTGTCACGGTCATTGACCGTGACAATTAGTTGTCACGGTCGTGTCAAGGTCAATGACCGTGACATAAAACGCGTGTTTTTTTGTAACGGTCAATGACCTTGACAAGGCTGGCCGGCTAAAAGGTGACAATTTGCCCATTTTGGTGTAGTGCTTATTCTTTTGATATTCTTCACATGCTCCTTGTATGTTCTTCCTCAAATCTAATCACATGATATCTCTTATTTTTGTGCCACGTGTCATCTCTCCATTTTTTATCGTATACCATATGTACTATGTTGTCCTTACCTTGTACATAAATGATGTTTTTATGATCCTTTATTCTCTCTCTCTCTCTCTCTCTCTCTCTCTCTCTCTCTCTCACACACACACACACACACACACACACACATCATGAATAAAATGTGAATAATATAATAATAAGACTCTATATTTCACACACTACATTCACATGCATTGAGTATTACCCTATTTTGACCCATACTGGAAGGTCGCTTCGTAATTGATTGTCGGGTCCTGCATGGTGCAGTGGACCTAAGCGATATGCCTTCGTTATCCTTTTCCTATGTACCCTTAATGTATATCAAATAGTTTCCCTGTATCGTGCCACTTAATCGAACTCATAACGGCAGGTATATCGCATGAACTCACTCACGTACATTGAGTGTATTGAATTTCATTCATACATATACCGTCCCCACGAGGTAGTTAGGTGGTTCATGTGAACTCGAGTATACCAAATGACTTACACATTTGCCAATGAATGATTTACCTTATAGACAATATGTATATCGTGGAGTCATGTCAAAGAGAAGAAACGATACATAAATCCTGCATCAACCCTCATATAAGCATTTGCATTCGGACACTCATATTTAGATTGTCGGTTTCAATGTGTCCTTTATCAAAAATTTTGGTCATCATATAAACTAATTTTTACTATCGAGACATCACCTCTTTTAAAAAGAAAAGACATTTTCTGTGAGTTTAGAACCAAGTCGTAACATTGTAATGCATTACGATTACCCCCTATCCCAAATTTGGGTGGTCTCGGTCGACATTTCCCTTCCATAGTTAGAATATAAATATAAGTGAAAACTAACACTAATAACTACAATTGTAATTTTCTTATCGCTTTCTCCTCCCCTTTTTCTTTTCTTCATTGCCTTCCTCTTAAAACTGCATCATGGTTACACTGATTATTTTTCGAATATTTATTTATCTCAATAATGGGATTATCCTTTCCAACTTCACTCGATGTCTTACTAATTAAGATCTTCCAATCGTCCACCTCGGGGTCCAGCTACAAAGGTGTCATCTTTACCTTCATTAGAGGATACCGAAAGTTCATTCTATAGTTACCTTATAGAGAATCATGAAAACGCAAAGTGCGCTCATGCTAGATAAGCAAGGAATGGTACGAACAAACATCAAGTCTATTTTTCAGTTATAAATATTAAAACTTTAAACAAATTAACCCTATAAAATTTTTGCACTAATTAAAATCATTTTGTTGTGTAAAACATGATTTATCCAACTTTACCATTTTAAGTAAAAACATGCATCTAGGTGATAAGCAGATAAAATAAATTAATCCAACACAACACGCCAATGTACGAGAAAAACCACAAAGGAAAAAACCTCGAATAACCCAACCAATTATTTGAATTCGATACAAAATTATAAAAGTTGACAATAAACTTACTCAACGACCTGATCCCCATAAGCCTTGATGCTCTTTATTCTTTGGCCACTCTTCCACAGTGCAACATATGAGTTCACCCACGTAAGCTTCCATAATGCACGAGTCCACGCAACGCCTCGGTATCCACTGATCTAGGCTCAACAACCATCTACGGATTGGAACATGAAATCCATCACTTCTTCACCACAACACCACAAATAAGGAGTCCACTGCGTATAAACAGCAAGTACGAATTTCACCGCACGAAATAGGTTCTCTTAGAATTTGGAGAATTAAACCTTGGTGCCCAAACTAAAGATCTCAAAGCATATGTTAATGAAGAAATTGTATCTTTAAACTTAAAGGGTGAAACTAGAGTTTTGGAACTTTGGTAAATAGATAAGAAAAAAAATTTCGCCAAAAGTTCTTCAAAAATCTGAGTCCAACACTCATATAAATACTAAAACACAAATTTATAGGTGGCGAAATCATTCGAATGAAAACACAAGGTCATTTGAATGAGATTATCTTTTCATATTAATAAAACTCCAATTCGTTCGAACGGACAAGCTTTCTCGTTTGATCGTCCCTCCAATGACCTTCTAATGAGATGTGCAATCCTTGACAGAGCATTCTCGTTTGATGCTCATTAGATGGTCATTCTAATGAGATTTTAATTTCGTTATAATGAGATCAGAAGTCATTTGAACGAAAACTCGATTTCATTCTAATGAGTTTAGTTCTCATTCTAACGAGATTCAAACTAAAAAAAATTCTTATAAAAAATTTAAAAACAGTTCCAAACGATTTTGTTAAAAAACAAACACCCATAAAAATTATCCAAGGACCATATATTATAATGTATTTATACCTGAGAGATCCTTGGTAAATGTGAAGATAGACTTAGCATGATAAATAGGGCACCAATGTATTCAGTCTTTGAAGCTTAACTGTTATGTCTTCATGAAACATGTCATAGGTTTATGGGATTGACAATACATATCCTGACCTATGACTCAATTGTTTTGTCCAAAATTAAGCCAATTATAAATAAATTGACTCGGTTGGAAATATGTCTTTATAAATCTCCCCCTTTGGCTATTCCCAAAAAAATGCAAAACAAAAATCCTATGGTCCATCAAGCTCTCTAAAAAGATTCAATCCCTTATCCCAAAAGGAAAAAGAGTATAGACGTCGACAGACACATAAACTTGAGTAGCTTTGCATGCTTGAAAACTTTTCCACATAGTGTAAACTTGTACACCTACACACTTAAACACACGTTCAAATGCAATGAGAATATACCAAGTATAAATTCGCATAAGTATAAACATCATCTCCCCTTAAGATAAAAAAATCATAATCATGAAAAAAATATATTGCTTCTCCCTTTTTTTTATTTTGGAATAGACAAAGCAAGAATAGTATAAAATAATTATTCTCCCAAAAATCAAATCTCCCCCTAAATATATGAACATGTGATACCAATTAAGTAATAGGGAAGAGGAAACAAAATCATGCAATGGTGTAAAGTGTAGCAAACACACAACATGGCAACTTAAGCACAAACAATCCACACAATGATCACACAATATCAATATTGACACAAAAAGATATCATCATGAATAAGCAATGAAGTATGACGCCAATTTTAAAATTCAACCAATATGATCATATAGCATGCCGAATAAAATTCTAAGTTAAAACATATGGCAAACATCGATTAAATGCAAATCTCATAGACCCAAAACAAACGATATACCATATATAAAATGTGCAAAACATACCATTGAAATACCAGCACACACACACACACACACATACACACACACACATATATATATATATATATATATATATATAGGTATAAGTAACTATAAAAACTCAACATAAAACACATAAACTTTACACACTAGCACAATATCGACGTGTCTAAACATATGGGATGGAATGAATATGTGTGAACTAGATACAAATGAATCATGACCCAAATACTCAAATATATTCAAGGAGTTCCAATTGACCTCAAAACTTTATCAGACAAAGATTTAGCCTCAAGTGAAAAGATAAAGCGAACTCTATGAACAAATAAGCACAATGCACACAAGCCTAAAATATTGATGATTCTACAAATCAATAGCGTCATGAAAAAATAAGCATAACTAGGATTCGTTATGCAAACCCGTTGATCTTCAACAAAAAATCCTCAAAAGATAAACATATATTATATTTTCTTTTCTCTAAATTCTTTTGAAGATATCATTTTTGAAAGATCAAATAAAAAAAACTATGTTGGCCTTTGGCAATTTTTCTATTTTTATTACCTTTAATCTTTTCACGAGGCTCTTGCCAACAGTGGCTTTCCCACAAAGTAGATTTTCTCCTTTCGTAGCCCCTTCTCGTTCACCCTCATATTTTTTCAATACAATTCAAATATTCTCACGGGCAATGATTCTTACATACACAAATCCCCCATAGTCACAGAACATGTAGATGTCAAGATTGATAGGAAAACATCTCACATAACTCAAATATACATTCTAAGTTAAAATCCAAAGAGCTCGTGCATGTGTGTGGGGAGGCATATACAAAGTTGAATCCATTAAGCAAATCAAGTTCGAAACAACTCCATGAAAGCATGAGTAAGAACAATCTAAGTATTAGAAATCATAACCAAATATCCTAGTCACATGGAAAGCACAAAATGAACTGGATTCAAACACACCAATATACCACACGAAAAGTTTAAAACTAAAATACATAAAACCCAAAATCTTTTTAAGTTTTTTCTAAACATTTTCAAAAGAAAATACCAATTAAAAAAAAAACTAACTCAAAAGATAAACAAAATCTTTTTGTATTTTTCAATATGACTCAATAAAAGAAAAATCAAAATACAAAAGATACAAACAACATACAACTAGCAAACATATATATCATGAAGCACAACTAATGTCACTATAAGAAAAAATACTTTTAGTTTTAAAGTAGGATTGTGACTAATCATTAAAAAATTTCCACTAAATCATTTAGTGGCAAAAAAAAAATTGTCACAGCTTTGCTAGTAAAGACCTGCTGCTAATACCTTTAGTGGTAATTTTTTGGCGTTTGTTAATAAATGTTATGAATTTAGTGGTAAACAAATTTTGCTACTAAATGATGTACTTTTAGTGGCAAATTATTTGCTACAAAAAACAATCAAAATTGTCACTAAAAACATGTTATTCACCACTAAAAAGTTCTTTGTAGCAAATATATGATTTGTTACAAAAACTAAGTCTTTTCTTAAGGTCAAGATAGTTATGTGGGTATTTAGATTTGCCACTAAAAGGTTCTTTTTGTTGCAAATATAAGATTCACTACCAAAACTAAGTTTTTGCTTAAGGTTAATATAATTATGTGACAATTCAAATTTGCCACTAAAAATATTTTTCTGTAGTAAATTATTGCCACCACTAATAGTTATTCCATTTAATATTCATATTTTATGCATAAAATAATTGATCGATAATATTAAATGCATTCAATTTTCTTATTTAATATTTGAGATTATTAAGACAATCTAGTAAGAACATTTATGCTTCATTGCTTCACAAAATATATTTATAATATTGTATACTCAATGTATTTATAATATTCCATATCAAAATCAAGTCAAATACATCAATTACATAAATCGTTTATCGTTCACAAAAAAAAACAAGTACAAAAGAAATAGATATGAGACTATTGATCATTTATACTTCATGCATCTCTTATGCTACTCATGTACTATTATGAGCTATGCGATTAGATAACTCCTCAAATCTTCCAAAAGGTCATCCATTCGTTCTTTCATTGCAGCGTTTTCCCTTTTAGCTTTATTTTCTTCTCTCCTCACCTCCTCACCTCGTCAGCTTCTCTTCTCGCCTCATCAGCTTCTCTCATGGCCTCAATAACTTTCATATCCCTCTTAATATCTTTCTCCCTTTGCATAACTTTATCTTCATTTGGCAATTTACACTGAGTTTGATACACAACAGGGAAACAAACTTATAGGTTTCAAATTGAAAACTATATGAACCATATGCACCTTTTAATACACAATAGAGAAATAAACCCCCAATATGACAACACATCTTTATGTAAACGCAATTTGCAAATTAGATGTAAATCAAATCAGAGGAACACAAACTTAAATCAGATATATATTTCAATAGAAATGCAAATTGGAATTTGGGGGAAGAATGGAGTATGAAGACGATTTGGGCAGGAATGGGAGAGGTCGCAAGACTCCTCGGTTTGGTTTGGGAGTAATTTGAGATATCCTTCTAAAATGTTTTTTAGTTAAAATTAATTTTGGAGGGTAAATGTATTTTAAATGTTTTTTATGGCAAACAATTATGTTTGCTACTAATGAACCTACATTAGGGCAAATATTTTAAGTTTGCAACTAATTAGAATTTTGTGTTCCCGTTAAATGTCTAATTCTTCCTGCTTTACTTCCAGTGGAAAAATTAGTGGCAATTTTAATTTGTTGTCACTAATACATTATCATTTAGTTGCAAACATAAATTTTGCAATAAAATATACATTTTAGTGGCAAGAAATGATTAGTCACTAATAAAATTGCCACGAATTGATATCTTTCTTGTAGTGTGTATGTAAACATGAGAACATAACCATCCATTAGATATAGCATGAGAAGTATCGTGTGCAAGCAAACGAGAATTAACAAGTCTAATATGTAAATCCTCCAAATCTGATTTCCTAATCCATGTAGATGTAATGTTATGCTATCCTATTTTGAGAACCTGAATGACTTTATTCTTAGGCTTCCTAGGACCGTTCTTAAGATCATAGAAAAACTTCCTAAGGTGACATTTCCTATCGCAATGAGTGCAAGTGTAAACACGGTGAGGTGTGTTATCTAAGAGTTAACGATTCCTAACATTCCCAGTCGACTCTTTCAAACACATGGTCTTAGCTTGGGTAGCGGAAGCATTATGGTCATCGAATCCAATTTCACACTCATCATCTTTGATTTAGATTATGCCTAACATCTTATCCAATGTTTTCGACCTAGACTCCAAATCAAATTTGACCTTAGATGAATCTCTCAATCTCTCCTCAATCTCAAATATCCTCGACTCGAGTAAATTCCTAGACTCCTCAAACTCAAGGGGATCTTTCTTCATAACCTCCATCAAACCATGAAGATTATCTCTATCACCCTTAATATATTTTATCTTCTCTCGAAGAGTCCTCTCACGTGCCCTAAGATCCTCAATCAAAACACTATCATTATTCACTACGTCACGTTCATTCAACTTAGCTTCCAAATTTAATTTAGCCTTCTTTACTTTCAACGTTTTCGGATACAACTCACAAAAGGAAACTTGGAGTTCACTCTCTTCCTCCTCTTTTTCTTCCCCACTCTCATCCCCACTCACTTGACGATCACTCACTTGGAATCCACAAACTATGGCCTCAGAAGTGTTATGAAAATAAGTATCTTCATGGGAAGATTTCTCATCAAAGCTCACATGACTAGCTATGAACACAGTAAAATTGAGCTCAATGGGGGAATTGGTGCCTTCTTTTGGATCACTATCACTAAGGGTGGCATTAAATTCTATCGATTTCTTTCCTTCATTCCTTAGTTTAGTGGGGCATCCAGCTACCCTATGGGAATAACTATCATAACCATAACATCTCTCTTACTCATCCCTCTTAATGATCTCATTTGGATTCCTCGGGAGGACTGGCAATTTTTGACACGATAATCCGTTTATGGTAATAACCCGAAACGACCCGAAATTGACACGATTAACTTCTATAGATTTAAGACTACCCAAAACTTATACTTAAATAAAAATCAACGCGACTCGAAAATGATACGACTAACTCGAATTGCCACCCCAAGTGATCGGGCTTGTTATGCGTATTTTTCTCAAAAATTTTTGCATCTTTCGATTGCTTTTGGAATTTGAGAAATTTCTTGAATTTCTTATCCATCAAAGCCAAATCCTCGGGCTCGATGTCAGATTCATCATTCAAAACAAGTGTTTCCTCCTTTTAGGCTTTCAAAGCAATGCCCTTATCTTTCTTCTTCTTGTTTTTATAGGTAAACATGTCAAGCTCATGAGTTTGTGAGTCACCTACAACCTCTTCAAGTTTCGTAGATTCTAAAGTACCCAAAGAATTGATAACAATCACTTTTGGGTTAAATATTTTAGACAACGACCTTAAGATTTTCTTGATTACATAGTTATAGGGTATTTTCTCTTTCAAGTTAAAAGACGAGTTAACTATATTAGATAATCTAGTGTAGAACTCATAAAGGACTTACTCTTCAACACTCCAATGGTTTCAAACTTAGTGGTGAGGTTTTGGAGTTTGGAATTCTTAACATCACTAGTTCCTTCATAGGTGAGTTGGAGTACGTCCCAAGCCTCTTTAGGCTTTTTGCAAGTCATAAAACGGCGAAACTCCTTCGGGGTGATAGAAAAAAACAGAGCATTTAAACCTCGAGAATTAAAATTTGTTAACCTATGCTCAGCTTCACTCCATGATTTTACGGGTTTTAAATAAGACGCTTCACCTTCTCTAGTGATAGGTGGAGACCACCCTTTAACAACGGCTAACCAAATTTGCTCATCTATAGCCTTAAGTGCTGATTTCATACGCATTTTTCAGTATGCGTAGTTCGAACCATCAAACACTGGGGTTCTAGTACCATCAAAATCACCAAAATTCATACTTAATAACACGGGATCAAAACACAATAACTTAGTGCAACCAACTTTAATACCAATTTGAAAATGCAAAGTGCGCGTGTGCTAGATAGACAAAGAATGGTACAAATAAACAAAAAGTCTATTTTTCAATTTTAAAGATTAAAACTTCAAACACATTAGCCCTATAAAAACTTTACACAAATTGAAGCTATTTTGTTGTGTAAAATTTGATTTATCTAATTTTACCTTTTTAACCTAAAATATGCATCTAGGTGATAAGGTAATAAAATAAATAAATCCAACACAACACACCGATGTATGAAGAAAATCTCAAAGGGGAAAACCTCGAATGGCCAAATTAAATAGTTCACTATGATACAAAATTACAAAATTTGATAGTAGACGTACTCAACGACTCGATCTTCTCAAGCCTTGACGCTCTTCAATCTTCGATCGCTCCTATAGAATGAAATGCAGGAGTCCACCCATGAAATCTGCCACAATGAGCGAGTCCACGCACGCCTCGGTATCCATCGATTCAGGCTCAACAACCGTCTACATTTTGGAACACAAAATCCACTGCTTTTTCACCGCAACACTACATATACGGAGTCCACCACGTGTAAACAACACCGCACTAAATAGGTTCTCTTCAGATGTGGAGAATCAAACCTTAGTGCCCAAACTAAAGATGTCAAAACATATGTATATGAAGAACATGGATCTTTAAACTTAGAGGGTGAAACTAGGGTTTTGAAACTTTGGTAAACAGATAAGAATTTTTTTTCTCCAAAAGTTCTTCAAAAATCTGTGTCCAGCACAACTTTCAATTGTAAAACACAAATTTCGAGGCAACAAATTTGTTAGAACTAAAACATAAGGTCGTTCGAATGAGATTAGATTTTCATTCTAACGAAACTCTAATTCATTCGAATGAATAAGTTTTCTCGCTTGATCATCCTTCCAATGAGATTTTAACAAGATGTGCAATCCTTGCAGAGCATTCTCGTTCGATGGTCGTTAAATGATCATTCTAACAAGATTTTAATTTCATTCTAATGAGATCATAAGTCATGCGAATGAAAACTCAACTTCATTCTAACGATTTCAATTCTCGTTCTAATGAGATTAAAACCAAAAAATATTTATCTTAAAAAAAATTTAAATGGTTTTAAACGATTTTACTTAAAAGCCAACACCCATAAAAATTATCCAAGGACCCTATATGATAATATATTCATACATGTGAGATCCTCAATAAGTGTGAAGACAAAGTTGACACGATAAACACGAGACGATATATCCAATCTTTGAAGCCTAATCGCTATGTTTTCATCAAACACGTCATAAGCTTATGGAATCGACAACACACAGCATAACCTATGACTCAAATGTTTTATTCGTAATTAAGCGAATTACAAACAACTTGACTTGATTGAAAATTTATCCTTACAAATAAAATTCAATTCTTAATATGTAGCCATACTTGATGGCTATAATGACTCCAAATAGTAAAAAAATTGATTGGTGTTCATGGTAGAACGCTCCAGTAAGAAAAAGGCCCATGCTAGAGATGGTCGTGAACCAAAATTGCCAAATTTGAATTTAAATAAGAATCATAGTGTCCTATAACCGTCAGTCTTTGGTCAGAGGGTACCATTCCAGTATGGGTCCCTGAAGAATATTATCTTGTTGTGGGAAATTCGACCCAACCTATAGTAATTCCTTATCCCACTTATGTCGATAATCCTTTGGTAAATGTAGTCATACTTTTAATAAATCCTTTACTAGATCAATTAGGTCCTAATCAATATGTTTTGGAAGATTCACGAGATGTCGAGCTCGCTAAGATGAGGGAGGAATTGAGTTTCGTTCACTAAAGTTTATCATTAAGTTATCCAAAAAATACGTTAATTATCACAACATGTTGCCTTACTTGAACTCTTGGTAGCCCTAAAAGTTTAAGATTCTAGAAGTTGAAAAATTCATATGAAGTCGACCACCTACAGTCCACCTTCATAACTATGCAAAGCCATGAGCCTTTTAGGTTACACTAAAGACATCATGTCATAGATGTATCAACAAACCCTTAAGGAGAGTTATCTTAGATTGTTCTTGCTTTTGAGGAATCTTGAATTCATAGTTGGGAAAATATAGCACAATAATTCATGGCTCAATACAAGTATAATAATGAGTTAGAGGTGACTCGTCGTGACCTCAAGATACTCAAGTTGGATGTGGGATAGTCAATCAATAATTGTTTTACCGATGTAGAAAAAAAATTGTACTATGATTAACCGTTCACTAGAGGATGAACAAGTCAACATTGTAAAGAAGAATTTTTAACTATACATATAAACTATCATTGGTAGTCAATATTATCCTCATTTTTGGGCGCATAGGTAATCTAGGGTTGATAACAAAGCGAATTTGGTTAATCAACCATTAAAGGTAAAAACTGAGCTAAGAAAAACCTTCGGCCAGTTTGTTACTTAGAGAAAAGAGAAAAAAATGCATTGCAATGATCAGTAACGTCTCCACAAACCCTTTTACAACCTGATTCTTTACTCAAACATTTTAGACACGATTCTTTCTGTGAGAACATATACCCAAAAGAAATTTCACTGATATCCATGCTCCCTTATCAAAATTATTCCAAGACTTCATGTTCCATGTTATTATCAAACCCATAAAATCTTGATCATTACTTGATTCATTACCTAAACATTTTAGACACGATGTCTTCCATGAGAACCTATACTTAATGACATGTATCTTCCCCACACCCATGGGCATGTAGAGTAGGGGTCTATAGTAGTGACACGTGGCCATTGCTTCATTCTCTTTAAAAATAATGGAGTTGTTAGTTTATTTTTCACAAGATGGACAAAAGAAAAGGGTATGTCTCCATGGAGACCTAGTGATGGCCAGTGATCTATGAATTCAACCTGAAAGCCGAAGGTCGGGGGATTGGGTTATGGATTGAAAAGGTGTTAGGTACCCTCTCCGCCCTTTTTATCTCGAAGGTAGATGTAAATAATTTATACTAACATGTTATATTGTAAAAAGAAAAAATAAAATGAAATAGTTAGTACGTAAATAGACTGTATGGTGTAGTGTGGGGTGTGCGTGTATATAATATAAATAAAGTATAGATATATACAAGGTCAAACTTGTTCACTCGAACGATAGTCCTAATTAGACCACGTACTCGCGCGGAGGGATTCAAAGTCTATGTAGTTTGCGAAAGGACAAGGAGGAATGCTACCTCTTATAAAGGCTCGATGTGAGAGATCTTAACTCTCTTTGATGTCACAGCATATTTTTAGAGTAGAAAGGATCCACATCTGAAAATATAAAGAGTTTTATGTTCATGAAATATGCTTGGATGATATGGGTTCACTTATAAAACCACTTTGATGGAGAAAGTGTGTTAATATTTCCAACATTAAAAGCAAAATAGTAGGTAGATTCCCCTTATATAGTGATCCTGTAATCTATATTTATGTATTTTATGGTTTTGAATGATTTTTTATATTTGTAGAAATAAAGAGTATAAATATGCAAATATGTACAAGATTTGAATTGAGCTTTAGGGGTGAGTCCCCTATTATGCCTACGTATCCACCGTAGACGGAATCAAAGTCAATGTAGTTTCGGCATGACCTTTTTAGAGGAGTGATGAATGGAGAAAAATAAGAAAAATAAGAATATGATAGTGGTTGGTTTTGCAGCACAATGCCACCCTTTTAAGTCTAGACTTTCAGATTAAAATAGTAAGAAAAAATGTACATGCGATGTTACATGTTCACCTTTTTGTTTGGCAGCGTTCGATTTGAAACTAAACTTTTTGAAGATGTATATAAAGCTTCTATAGTAATAAATTATTTATTTAAAAACAAGAGAGATATTTGTGGAGATTTATTGGATCTATATGAGAGTAAAGGAAGGTTTGGGGTTTTTTGGAGTAAAAGTTGGAAGTTTGGTTAAAGAGGAGTTTAGTATGAAAAAAGGATAGAGTTTTGAGGCTTTTCTAGAGAGAAAGAACAAAAATGCATAAAGATAACATTTAAAAGCAAAGTTAATTATATCCAAAGTGGTTGGTGAGGGCTCTATTTATAGGCTCTATTTTTAGGCAAATTGTCAGAGGTTTAGGACCGATAGGTCCTGGCGCGCTTTTCAAGGGACCATTCGGTCATGGGCGTGTGTTTTGAATATGGGTGCTATTTTTGGGTCTATTTTGGGTGTCATTGGGTTATTACTTGGGATGCCAAGGTCTTATGATTTGTTTATGGATGTTCCCTAGTTTGTTTGTGGATCATGCTTTGTTTATGTCCCGTTCCTCTCGTATATTGAAGGAGGCAAACGAGTTATCTACACCCAATGACTTCTTTCATATGGACGATCATAAGACAAACAAATTCTAAAAATTATGTGATGCCATCACTTCAAGAAAAAAGCCTTTTTATGACATTTTTTAAGTGTCATAAAACACATTTTATGACACTTTATTTTTCAATAAAAAGCATCATAAGTTTGGGTGTCATAATTGATACTCATTAAAAGTGTCATATTAGATAACGGTTATATATGACTTTTTTTTCAAAAATGTCATATCTGCTACAAAAAATTGCCATAATATACTCTATAAGATGTCATATTTAATTTAAAAAGCGTCATTATAAGCAATTTTCAAAGTTTTAAAAAGGTCATAAAACATTTCATCACATGAAGGTTTAATATAAACGGTCTTAAATTAAACATATAATAAAAAAAATTAATAACTAATATTAATGTCATAGTTGACAAACAAATCTAAACATAAACCAAAATGCATAGAATCATTTATTCCACATTCTATTTTACAATTGATACATTATAGATTATAACATTTAGCGAAGAAATACAACAATACTCCCACCAACATTTTTTTTTCTCACATCAAACAAAACTGCATGAAATCAAATCGAGCTAACACATCAACAAAACTAAATTTGTCTATCAAAATTAAGCGTTCCCCTGTATTAATAATCGCTTCATAGTTTTAGGCAACAATGCATCGAAGTCCTCTTCCCGCTTACGTTCACTATCATGTTCTCTGGCAACGATTCACCTTTCACATGCGTCTAAATAGATGCCCTTGCAGAAGTTTAAAACATCATATATAAATATCTAGTGCAATGTAAAACACAACATATGAATTTCCATTTTTTAAAGTATTAAGTCGTGTATAATTTAAGTCGAAAAGATTTTTTATATAACACAAATAATTGTAAACAATTTTCAAAAAATTGGGCAAAAAATGCATGTATATTCGTTTTTAGGTATGTTTATTAGCTGTTTTAATTTTTATTCCACCAATACCCAATTTTCAATTGTGTGTATATTCGACTTAATCAATTTAGAACACTTATTAATTTCAAAAAATTTTGACAGAGTTTCCTTTGTTTATTCATGAAATCCAATCTATTTTAACATTAAAATAAACTCAACATCAACAAAAGCCACAACTAAACCAACAATAAACCCCTTCCGCCGATTCGACATATATAAGATAAAAAAAATTAAGTCCATCAACATAAAGGTTCAATAGACTCATGTCCGACTGTTAAAAAAAATATAATAATAATTTCAAATGGCTAGTAGAGCCTAAAAATAATCTTACATAAGTCCCTTGTGAGGTGTGCGTCTCTCTTTTCGAATTGTTATGTTCTTATCTTGCGTTTTCACGCTCCACCCCAACTCTAAAGTTTTATACTTAGAAATTTAGAACTACATCTGAATCCATGAGTCTCATAACTACACGGGTTGTTTGTACAAGTTACTCTAATCATGTACGAGGTGTGTTTGCCTCTTTCCGTAATGTTTGATTGTTGTTTTGCATTTTCGTTCACAAAACCCAATTTTCAAGTTTTAACACTTAAATTTCCAAATTTTGATCAAATCTCAAACCCGTGGGTCACGTGACTACTCGGGTTGTTTCCACAACTTCCTTTGATCCTGTGTGAGGTATTTATGCCTCTTTTCATATCGTTTTTTTGTTATCTTGCGTCTTCATGCTCCAATATTATTTTTACATTAACCACGTGCACAGATCTAAGTGTGATTACCACACTATAAGACTCATAGATGACTACTAATGCACTCGATGATTTTCTTATTGGGTCTTGATTGATACTTCTCAAAACCAAAGGGGCAAACATTAGTGTCACCGCCTCCATTTCCTGACGAATGACAATAAAGCGGTGATAAATTTCTTATAAGAACACATACTCTCTCACTTCGGTGCTCCGAAGGGGATCATAAGTGACAACGACACAGATTTTTATGATAGGCCGTTTGAAAAGATAATGAGAAAGTATAGGGTCGTCCATAAGGTTGGAATGACTTATCACCCCCACATAAGTGGGCAAGCCGAGTTAGCAAATCCTGAGATCAAAACCATCCTTGAAAAGACCATCGATCCTACCCGAAAAGATTGGTCACTTCGATTAAACGATGCGCTATTGTCTTACTGTACTGCCTATAAGAATCCCCTCGGGATGTCCCCATTTCGTTTTGTTTATGGAAAGCCTTGCCATCTCCCCGTATAGCTAGATAACAATGCCTATTGGTCCATCAAGAGGTTGAACTACAATCTTAATAACGCCGGTGTATCTCGCAAGCTTCAATTGAACGAGTTGGAAGGGATGCACAATGACGCATATGAGAATGCTGAGATTTCAAAGGAATGAATAAAACTCATGCATGACAAGATAATTTGACGCAAGGAGTTTAATCCATGGCAAAAAGTGCTTCTCTAGAACTCTCGATTACACTTGTTTCCCGACAAGTTGCGTTTAAGGTGGACGGGTCCATTTGTGGTTAGAGAAGTATTCCCCCCGGAGCTATAGAGTTGGAAAATTCAACTAGGGAAATACTTTCAAGGTGAATGGCCAATGTTTCAAATCTTACATTAAGGCATGCATCGAAGAAGCCGACATAATTTGGTTATCGAACCCCATCTATGGGGATTGATTGAGAAGTACGAGATGGTCATCACACCCCCGACGCGTATGGGGTGATTCTTGTGTATAGTAGTTGTGTGTTGGTTAGGGTAGTTAGGAGTCATTAGATATAAATTATGGTAGGATAGGAGCGGGAGCACACACGTCGAGAGCGTGTCTAGGGTTTCGAAGTAAGTGTTGGGAGGTTCTACGTCACTCTTGCGTAGGAACAATTGTGAGAACACCCCAGAATTTTAGAGAGAAGAATTCATTCAAAAGAAAGGAAGCAGAAAGTCTTGAGGAACCAGACCGGTCCTATCCTGGAACCTGGATCGGTCCGCAGAAATCAAAGATAAAAAAAATGATCGGACACCCGATTCGGTTTGATGTCTTCATTTTCTTGCCCCTTCCCAAGTTGCACCCCCCCATTCCCCAAATCCATATTCTTCCCTCCATATCCTCCCTTACCCTCTTCCCCATACGCTTTTCCCCCTAAATTCCAAAACCCTTTCCCTCCAAAAGCCATACTTTCCCTCCACAAAACACCTATAAATACACCTCCTTCTCCCCCATTTCACCACTACTCCATTCATCCAACTCTCTTACTCTTTCTTCCATATTTTAACTCAAACCCACTTTATGCAAACATGGCAAACATGGCTCTCCCAGAAAAATGTGCCTCCGTCGAGGTTCTTGATAACGAAAGCGGGGCATTCCGATCACGCCAAGAGCAAGTATGGCAAGAGAATTTTTTCAATCATACACAAAAACTACACATGGAGCGCCAAGTGCACTAGAATGAGCTTCTCCAATCCGTCACTAACCTCTTCCTTCCGAGGGGGTGGTGTCATTTCCTCAATGAGCCTCACAGGGCGGTGTGGGAAACAGAGGTGCGTGCCTTTTACGGTTCGCTCGTCCGCACCGCTGAATTCACTTCCCAAGCATATGTTAACGCCACTCCCATCCCATTTTATTTGGACATTTTGGTCTGGAAATTAGCAGAAAAGGGGTCCCGAGCCCAACCCAATTTACATACCCCAACAATCTCATCCCCTCCTGAAAGCCACATGCATGTCCTGCATCGCACCCGATGAACATTGAGGTTTCGAGACATTCTCAGTTGGGCCGAATGAATGACAAGGCCCGCATAACTTTCCAAGTAATGTGCACCATTATTCTCTAAACCTCAAATGATTCTGCTATGCTTCCTCGTCAAGCCACCCTCGTGTATCACCTTTTTGACTCCACAACCCCTATCCACTTGGCCCGCATCTACAAAGATATTTTCTTCGTGACCTTGGATAAGAAGGGTACAACCCCTCTCCCATATGGCTCATCACTTCTATTTTAGACGATGCCGACATTGTCCCTCCCCAAACCTTTACTCGCCTTCACAATCCTTATGGGCAGGGCACACACATGACAAAGGGAGATCATCATGGCATGGAGGGAGGAAGATTAATCGGATGATGACGAGTCGGATGAAGATGAAGATGACGAGGAATAGGAAGAGGAAGCTAGGGCTGTCGATGTTGAAATGGGCGAAGGAGAAGAAGAAGAAGAGTATGATGAGGATGCAGATTTTGATTTTGAGCTTCCGGGAGCATATTTGGATCGACGCACCACCGCGCTCAAATCTCACTTCGACGGGTTCATCAATGAATACCACACTGACCGTGATGCGGATCGTTGGGCCTACCAGCGCGACACTAGCCTGATGCATCGCCTTTAGGCATTGCTATATCGTATGACCATGGTTGCGCCACCACCGAGCTACATTTACAACCCATATTACCCAAATGCTCTCATCTCACCCGCCCCCCAGTCGCATGTTTGAATGGTTGTTTTGTATACATTCCTGCACTTTGAATATATAACGGTAGAATTTTCTTTCCTATTTTTGTGTTTCTTATACCTGCTTGTCTATTATTACATTTTGTACTTTGTTCATTTCTATTGCTTTTTCTCTTTAATTTAGCTTTTTGTTCTTTTACAACGGGACTTTGCAAAAGTCTAAGTTGGGGGGGGGGGGGAGGGGTATGTATGCGCTTTCAAAATTTTCACGAAGTTCAAAATTCCCCAAAACAAAAAATAATAGAAATTTTCAAAAATTTTGAAAAAAAATCCAAAAGTATTTTTCTTCAAAATAAATAAAAATTGGGATTTAAAATTTTCAAAAATATCACCAAAGTTTTGTTTAAAGTCTCAAATTTGTAAATTCCAAATTGCACAAAGTCGAAATTGACCAAAGATGGAAATTGAACAAAAATTGACGACTTAACGAATAAGTGTGGAGATTAACCAACCCGTTGAGATTTCGAGCATAACACTTCTTGTGAGTTTGTAAATGAATCTGAGTTAACGGTTAACTCAAAGCTCTTTTCAACGTTAAAATAAGTCGCTTAGGATATCAATACCGTTGTTTTGATCGGTTACGGGAAATGTGTGAGATGTTGTCTTAAAAAATGTGATAACATATCTCTAAACTAAATTAATCTCGAGACGCATGTTGTAATATAATTAGTAATTTTGATAATGAAGTTGGCCATCGTTTGTTTATCCAAAAATATTAGCCCAAAAAAGTTGTGAAAATGTTCCCTTTGGAACCTAATTTGAGCCAAATAAGTTTTCCCTTTTCGTTTCATAACCTTAAAAGACCATATAGCCCGGAATTGTGAAAATTAGAAATTTCATGAATTAAGTCCACATGGTGCAATAAAAAGGGGCAAGAAAGAAATTAAGAAGAGAATGCTCAACAATAATAGCAACAAAAGAAAAATGTGAAAAATAGAAAAAAAAAATAAAGAGAAAAATAAGCAATAGCCTGAAACAGTGCTAATGGACATCATAAAAATATTTTCCAATTCTGAACTTCTCGACCATTCCCATATTACCCAATACACCTGATAACTCGAGAAAGTCCTAACCGAGTCTGAAGTACGAAATTGATTACCGCATGGAGAGCCTAATACATGAAAAGATAATATGAGAGATTAAATGGTGTGTATAAGAGATGATGTTTCTGATTTCCCAATGACCATAATCTGATGATGAGATCCTTTCACCCATAATAATTTTTGTCTTTTAATTTTATGTACGTGACATTGTGTTCATTGCATTTACTTTTTATATCACGCATAGCGAGAGAAATAGCCACAATCTGAATGATGCGTTTGTGAGAGCATCCTGTGAGTATTTGAATCAAAGGTCTAAGATAGAAAGAAGAGAGAAAAAATAAGGAAAATAAAAGGGGGCATGAGAGGAGGCCAATTGGGAAGATTTTTGGGGACTTTTCTGGGCTTGATTCATCATACAAGAAGGATTCAGAATATTTTATCAAGTTAAGGTAAGTGATTAACTTGCTTAATACTATGTGTAGGAATTTCAATTCATATTAAAGTTGGTGAGATTGAAATTGATTTTTGGTTGGGAATTCGTATGTCAAGTGGGTTTTTTAGAGAAGAATTTCATAGAATGTAATTAGTGATAATTCCTTGTGAAATTTGTAAAATGAACCCCACATGATAATTAGATTCTTGAGAAAGAAATCTAAGGTATATCCAATTATAGTTATATTCTTGAATTGAAAATTTGGAAATTGGATATATAAATCATTGAATTTAAAGTGTAGATAAATTATGGATAGTTGATGATTAAACACTATGACTTTGAATGAATTTTGGGTGTTGAGAATCCATAAACATGTTACCTTATGATTTATATTGATCGGGTAGTATAAATTAGGTAGAACTTCTACTGATTAAACCCGCATTTTTAGAAATTCTACTGATGACTCTCCTCAATTTTCCATTTGACCCTCTCCCAAGTGTACTACGCTGGGTGAGTCTAATTTGGCATCACCTTCGACTATAGAAACACTTGAAATTTATAGGTTACGTCATAACCGTCTTTAGAGTCCTAGCCTCTCTTGCCATACTAGGGGTGACCTCGACTACGGCCATCATCCCCGAGCATACTTCATAACCTCCTAAGTACGACCTCCGCTATCCGTCCAATAGCCCTCATCTGCCATACTTCTTGTACGAACACGTCCGAACGAAAATAAGATTCAATAATATATATGTTATAGCAGGAGAATTGAATCTTACCATAGAAATCAACAATCCTAATCATAGGGCTCTATATCAAACAAAGTAACGCTCAGCTGAAAGTATAGTAAGCCGTACAGACCCTAAAGGACACTAGAACTTGATGCTCTGATACCACCTGTAACACCCCGTCTAATTAAATACCGGGTGATCAGTCCTTTATTAAATTAAAAACCAGGTGAACGGTTGGTTCATTCTCAGCATCACTGTCGTAAAATAATATTTTCAATTTCAACACCCTAAATAATTAAGCTAAGTGTCAAAACCATTTAAAACCTCATTTTTCCTTTATTAAATGCCAATAAAAACCTTTTTAATACCCAACAGTTAAGAGTTACATAAATACTAAGGATGGAATTTAACACACAAGAATTAAACCATCTATATAATCCAAACCAAGTATAACAACCATAAATGAAATCATCTTGACAATAGTTAACTCCTATGGAGTACCGAATGCTGGAAATATCCTAAATCTCTGACAAATCCAACTGTAATAGGAAATCGGGCGACACATTCCCTAACTATGAAGATCTAAAGTAGGAACTGATTCAATGATGAAGTCGTCTAAAGCAAGGGCCTGTAACTCCCACATAAGCTGCAGCACGTCCAATCCAAAGAACCTGAGCATGACGCCCCTGTGGCTGGGCACCTGTAATACATACATAGGTATACAAGAGAGAAAGAATGACAGAAAACGGGTCAGAGACCGAGTGTAAAACAATTTTAAAAATAGTTTAGCAAGTATTTAAAATGCTTACCGACTAATATCTCAACCATGTTAGTATGCGACACTCTGTTGAGAATCTTCACCTCTTATCTAGTGTGCACCCCTAACGTACCTCTAGGACATCCTAGTTATAGTTCCCACGCTAACTAGATTAACCACATGTATCTATTCTTTATATCCCAAATTATTCCCAAGTATTAACCTTATAATACATATAATGATGTTATAAACATATATATATACCCATTTATATTCAACATGGATAAGTCCCTTATTAATTCAATTCAACTAAGTGTTTTCATCTTACATTTCTACTTTAGCCACATAGTAGATATCATCACACACACACACACACACACACACACACACATATATATATATATATATATATATATATATATTCACTATATTATATATATACTATACTGCACCCCGAGACACAACTGCGGTGCTGCATTACTCTGCTATCTTGTCCCAATACAGGACCATATGTTCGGTAAAGATCCCTCGAACCACAAATATCAACACAAAAATTGGAGGCGAACATAGTTCTCATACCCACGGATCGCGTACATACCTATGTTCCCATAGTCAGCGGACTTATCAACATATCGATAAGTCTTTCATAGTCATATGTTCTTGAGCGACAAATAAAAAATCCCATGGATTGATCAGGATATAACTGCCCTCACGCGCAAACCTCCCGTCGATAGCAAGCAAGCTAGGTATGTCATACACAGATACATAATATATGCACATTCACAAAGTCATACATATAAATATTCATATTTTTCAAATTAGGTTCGCCCACGACCCATAATTGTTATTATCCATTCTCAACACAAATTTTACTCAATTATTTCTCATAATGGATTTGTCTCTTTTATTCTCATTTATTATTTACTTTATTCTTACTTCTCATCTCTTGAAGTATTCTTTCTCACTAAGTATAAATTTCAGTAGGTATGCCCTCACTTACCTTCTAGTCTAAATCTTTTACGAGTCTCAATCTTTTAGTAAACGTATGCATAATTCCCAATGTATAAATAACTCCCCGTTAACCCAAATTTAAACTCATATTAATTTCACCCAACGGAGTCTACCTAGACCCTATTGTTCATATTCATAACCCATTATACTCTATCAATGATAATCAAGGGTTCCTAAGCATTTTAACTGGACTAAACAAAAAGGGGGAAAATATGCAGTTTTCCAGGAGGGGTCGATCGATCAAGGAATGGGGTTGATCGATCGATGCTCTTGGTTGATCGATCGATCAAGCAGTTCTTGACCAGTTTTCTACAATATTCAACCTACGGCTCAACCATTTAAACCCCTCCAAACCTCTATAATTTCATCCCAAACTCCCATCAAAGTAATCCAATTGTATAAGCAATGTACATAAACTAGTTCTAACGTAACGACATCAATGAAGCCTCAACGAATCAATCGAAAAAGGGGTTTAATCTCAAATCTCTTTATAAAACCAAATTTTGCATGAATAATCACCACCCTCTATTTTAATCAAGATTTTATTCCCAAATATCATAATAAATTCATGGGTAATCCTCTACATATGATCAAGGTTTTAGACTACATGAGTTCTCCCTACAAAACATATAAATTCTCTTCCAAAATATATAATTTTTCCATTAAAACATATGATTTTCATTCCTAGACTAACATGGAAGGTATATTAACTTGGAATTTTGCAAGATAGATACTTGCCTCGGATTCAAGGGTCTGATTTGTTGATAAAAAATATATGGTTTTGTTCTTCGTCGTGCGATCTACGTTTTGGTGGTGGTGGCGGTGCAATCGGGTGAGTTCTAGGCCTTGGATTGCTTGAAGACTCCTCACCTTCTTCTCAAATCTGTTCACCTTCTTCTCTAATCACTTCACCTTCTTCTCTAACGGCTGGCTTAGGCTTTGTGTTTGTTAACCCTAAGGGACAACTCTAAATGGCTAATAAATACTAAGAAAATTCGTGGGTTTAATTACCCAAAAATACCAAATGTCTAAAATACCCTCCTGGGGTGTCAATTAGGCCTAAAAATGACCCGAGACCCAAACTAAACCCCCGGGTACACTTTTCTGACTATCTCGACCCTTCCGAAAACTTTGGCACACTCAAAATGACTATACGGGTGACTTATAATCTATTCACTTTAATAATAATAATTTAGTCATGACACGACACGACACAGGCTTGTCCCGAATTAAATTTCCATAGTTGCCATTTTATTCACTCGTGACAATTTTAATAAAATCAATCTCATTTATTACTCTTCTCATCCAGTAATATTCAACAAATTCCCAATAATTACTAACTCTCGCCACGCTAGTAAATATTTAAAATAAAATACCGGATTAATATTAAATTAATATCTCAATTAAATTCAATAAATCACCAATTTTAAAAGCCATAAAAATGCAGGGTGTTACAAGCATGTCACCCATTATAAGACTTTATTTCAATTTTTATTTAGTTGAGTTGTGATGGATATTTGTATTAGATTTTATATCAATGGTTTATTCGGTTATTCGGATTTTATTGTATTCCAGCACTCAAATATTGTTTATTGTGGTAAATGAATTTATTTAGTGTAATTTTAAATAAGGTTTAAAAATTAACTAGGGACTTCATAGGTTATTAGTAATTAATTGGATCTTCCATAGTGATGCTAAGAATGAGCCAACTAAGATTCTTGTTTTATTTTAGTAGAGGGATGGCCACCCGTTATTTTAATAGATGGTATTAGATCATCAGGTTTTAGTGTCTGTGCGGCTTATTAAGATTCCAACGTAATGTTCTTTAATATAGAGCCCTATTATTAGGGCTTTTATATTCATTTACATATTTACGTTCTTCTGCTGATATAATATGTGTCAACTATGGACTTATACAAATTTGGTCAGGTTTTAGATGCCTCTTAAGAGAGGATGGCAGACTAGGGCTTCCAGAAGGTCCAATACAAGCGAGGCTCTGTAGGATCTACAAGTGCCATAAGGGACAGTGACAACCCCAGAGGTGGATAATATCGTTGCTTAGGTGGTTAATGCCCGTTTGACCGTTATGTCATAACAGTTCCCACAGGCTCAACCATAGCAGCCGGTGGCACCAGTTGTCTAGGCCCACCTAGGACCATCAGTGTGGGAGAGGGTTCGAGAGGCCTTTCAGAAAGGGCATCCACCAGATTTTTAGGGTATTGCAGATGTGGTCAGTATTAGTCAGTGGAAGAAGGACATTTAGCATCTCCTTCACATGGTTGAGAGTAGTGAAACTGAAAGTAGATACAAGCCATGTTTAAGTTAGTGGGTGCAACACTACAGTGGTGGGAGTTGGTGACTAAGTTCAATGAGAGGGGCACGATGACTATAGCCAAGTTTTGGGTGCGATTTGATTGCAAGTATTTTCCTTCAGTAATTCAGACTGAGACGTGGAGGAAATTTTTAGATGTTGCACATGACGATTGGTCTATGGTTGAGTATGAGGATGAGTTCACCCATCTGAAAAACTTTGTACCCAAAGAGCTAAACACTGAGAAGAAGAAAATGTTAAAGTTTATGGATGGGCTTAATTGGAGGATCAGATAACACTTGTTGGGTAACCCGACATTAAAGAAAGGTCATCAGTTCTGCATTATTACACTATTAACATCACCACTTCCATATGAAGGGGATTAAGAGAGTAGGAGAGTCTAGCTAGTCAGGCAAGACAGTTGGTAATGGTGCTAGTGAAGCATCGTCGTAGAAGACTGGTAGGTAGAAGGAGGGGGATTCCCAACTGGGGGATCCGACTAAGAGATTCCGTTCAGGGGGTTTCAAGCTAAATGGCAGTGGGTTTGAACAGGGCTAGTAGGGCCCATAACATTAGCAGCAACAACATGTTTCTTAGATCCAACTGGGCCAACAGGGTCGAGGATGCCATGGCCAATAACCAGGACATCCCTGACCCGACCGAAAGGGCCAAAGATAAGTGGATTTAATAGGTCATTATTTTTAGTGTGGAGAGACTGGTCATAGGAAGAGACATTGCCCGCAGCAAGGTCAGGGGTAGCAGTGGGGTTACCAGCAAGGGCAGCATGCACAGTTACCACCTGCAGCACTAGCTCCTATAGTCCCACAGTAGTAGGGACATATATAGTATGGGAATGTCTATAACATCCAAAATGCAATGATGCCACATGAACTACATGCGCCACTTCTAGTTGAGGGTATATTTTTTATCCATGGGCATGTGGGTTGGGTATTATCTGAAATAGGAGCATCATATTCTTTTATAGCTACTAGATTTTCACTCACGATCGGTTTAGTAGAGACAATTGGTAGTTTTATCATGTGTGTTGATTCACCTTTGGGTAGTGGGGCCTTTATTCACTCCATTTGTATAGGGGTGGGGATAAATGTCGGGAGATTGAATTTAGCAGCCGACTTTCTTGTATTATATATGACTGGGTATGATATCATTTTGTTCATGGACTATTTAGCAGAGTATAGAGTATAGGGCAATGGTGGATTATTTTTGTAGGACCATTGTGTTTTCCATTCCAGGATAGGAGATGTTGTTGATGGCGATACCTCTTCCTGAGGGAGGGTCGAGCACTCACCTGTATTATATTGAGGAGGAGACCTCGCAGGAGGTGTTTATATCATTAGACTCTATCCCAGTGGTTAGGGAGTTTACAAACGTGTTTCAAGAGATATTGAGTTTGTCACTGAGTCGAGAGATAGAGTTTGTTATCGATTTAACATCTGGAACTAGGTCGTTTACATGTGTGCCTTATCGCATGGCCCCTTCAGAAATGAGAAAGTTAAGGGACCAAATTCATTAGCTCTTGGGGTAGGGATTTATTAGACGAAGTACATTACCCTGGGGTGCCCCAGTGTTGTTTGTGAAGAAGAATGATGGATTGCTCAAACTGTGCATTGATTACCAAGAGTTGAACAAGGTCACAATTCAGAATAAATTGCCTAGAATCGATGATTTATTTTACTAATTGAGAGGAGCATCTTACTTATTAAAGATAGACTTGAGATTGAGGTATCAACAGTTGCTCATTGGGGACCAAGATGTCCTTAAGACCGCATTACTGACGCAATATGGGTTGTATGAGTTTAGGGTTATGACATTTGGTCTAACCAATGCTCCAACAATATTCATGGATCTCATCATTAAGGTGTTTAGAGACTTCCTTGACCAGTTCATGATTCTGTTCATAGACAATATTTTATTGTTTTCTCGGACTGAGGATGAGCATGCAGAGCACTTGCGTATGGTTTTACAGATGTACGAGACCATCAGTTGTATACCAAGTTCTCGAAGTGTGTATTCTGCTTACGTGAGGTGGAGTTCTTAGGTCATATTATTTCAAACAAAGGCATTTTCAGTGGACCAGGGACTGGGGTCAGCCCACGATACTGATTCGAGGGGAACCGAGTGTTCGTGTAGGGACACCGTCGTTGATTTCGGCTCCCGCTCTATATGCAAAAACATAAGCTACTACTACATTTGGGAGGCAAGCACAGTGGTAAGTCGAGTATCGTAAGAAATCCACAAGGAGTGATTGAATTTTAGATTTTAATTGTTTTAAAACTTCAGGAATAAAAGTGTAAAATAAACAGAAGAAAAGGTGATGGGTGGTTATGATGGAAAAAAAAAGAATAAGTTACGCTACACAAAAGTAAAGCGAGGATCGGGGTCGCATCCTACCACATGGATCGAAACAACTACTAATTAGAGTTAAGGCTCGAAAGCAATTTAATCAAGCATTTTCAATTAATCATATACATCACACAATAAGTAATTCAATCCAAAGTTACGAGATTAAACATTTAACGAAAAATGGTCACACGCGGATTAAATTCGGAAATTGCTATAAACACTAAAGTTGCGTGACAAATAAAGTTAAACGCATAATAATCCGACATTAATATGCGAGATTTCAATTAAATGCAATTTTACACGAAACCCTAACTTTCGAGGTCCAAACCCGTTAATGGCGGAACACAACCCAACCCTATTTATCTAAGGGTGAAGCATGAATAAACTAATTAAACTAAAAAAGCAATAAATAAACACAATAAACTAATTAACAAAGCATGTAAATTAACTAGAAAGCTAGAAATAAGTAAATAGAACTAAATTAATGTAATTAAACTTAAGGTACAACTTACAAAACAAGAGTACAAGAGAGGAGTAGGGCAAATCTCCCAAGTTTACAAACCCTAAAACTAGAAATAATGAAGATATCTCTTCAAAATGAAGAGAAAGTGTATTTATACAAAACAAATCCCATGGAAAACTTGTGAGTAAAAGGAAGAAAAAAAAATATCTGTAGGGCCGAATTGATTGGGAATTGGGCCGAATTGATTCGGGGGGAAAATATCTCGAGGTAGCCAAAGGGCCGAATTTATTCGAGGGAGATCCGAATCGATTCGGAATAGGGGCAAATCGATTCGGCTAAAATCCGAATCGATTAGAAATGGAGGAATTAGGGCTCTGTGTCAATCCGAATCAATTCGGATGGGCCGAATCAATTCAGACCTACAGGTCTTGAATCCTTCCCCTATTTTTGGTTGGTTTGAAATTCCCTTCCTCTCAAAAGCTCGTAACTTCTTCGATATAGCTCTGATTCATGAACTGTTTGCGTCCACACGAAGCTTGTTCAGAGGGTTTTAACTTCCGTGAAGACATTGGGCCAGTTGCCCAAATTGTAAAATGACTAAAATGCCCTTTTGCGTGCGATTGTGTACGAAACTTCGCCGAAAGGCATCCAAACTTCATACTAAGCATCCAAATACCTGTAAAAGCTCAATTAACCCCGGTAAAATATGTTAACATAGAAATCCAAGGTTGTTTGGTTAATGGGCATAAGTATAGGGATTAAGATACCCAAGGGGGATAATAAGGCGTAGGTTAATAGGTGAAATACGCAATATTTATGTCGTATCACACCCCCTAACTTACACATTGCTAGTCCCTAGCAATAAAATAAGAAACAATAAGAACTACAAGTAAACCAAAATCAGGATACAAGTACAAAATGGGATGAAAAAGCAATAAAAAGATAAGGCCACTTTCGCGGACGAACGATTGCATTTAGCATATGAATAAGTTTTTAAAACCCTAGGTTACCCTAGTGGATGAGTGTTGTCTCGTGAGGGTTTTCAGGGATGAAACCCACAAACATCATACAGTTTCCTCAAAATATGCCCAACCCAACATGCGACAAACTCAACAATAACGAAAAGATTTCAAACGTGTTAATAACATATTGAATGAATTCAAGCTAAAGTTCGTTGTTATTAACATTATAGAATGCACCTTATAGAATTGAAACCTTAAAATGTGGGAGGGGAGCGAGAACATGCGTAGTATGATTTAGCAAAACTTAAATAAATCGAATACTAAATAAAGCAAGCATATATTCAATCCTCACAGGAATTACACTCAACAAATGAAATCACTTGAAACAGGGAGGTAACAAATGGAACATGCGGGCATAAAGAGTAAATGTAAATGAAAACTAGGCCGTACACATGTCACAAATGAAGAACGCTATATATGAAATTAAAAATTGTAATCTTAATGAAAGACACCGCACATTAAAGGAGGCAAAATGTATTTTCACAGATTATCAAAACTATTATGACTTTTAAATTAAATTCACCCTAAGATCTCATAGGGCTTGATAGAGTTATAATGTAGGCTAGGGTAGGGTACGAAATGAAAGGAATGTATGTACGGATTCAAAGTGTTCGGAGATGAAAACTCGAGATAATGGGAAAATGCGGGCAATATCAAAAATTGGACAAACAACATCCAAAAAAGCTTTGGATATATCATTTGGAGAGTAATCAAAGCTTATTGAACTATATACAACATTTAAAACTCTCTCTTTCTTTTCTTTTCTTCTTTTTCTCATGTTTTCTTTTGTTTTTTGCTTTTTTCTTTCTCTTTTTCTTCACTTTTTCACATCTTTCTTTTCTTTACTTCACTTACTCTCATATGCCTAAATTGTAACCGACATCACAATAACATCATTAAATCCCAAGCAACATTCCAAACAAAGGTATGGAAAGTGTATATATGGGCTAAAACTCCAATTTAGAGTTGGTTATGGGATTTAGGTTATGAAAAGAAAAGCTAATATTTAGGCTCAAAGGGGTTGATGAGGGAAGATATATAAGGTGAGGTTAAGGATAATATGGGTGATATAACAAAGATTGACTATGATCATTTCATAAAGTTTACAAAATTCTCGAGTCAAAACAATATATGAAAATCATGCTCAAGCAACACATTTCAAGATATAAACTCAATTAATGAACGATCAATTAAAGAATAGAGAGATTACCGACAAATTCAACGTTTTCAAAGAGGAAAGAGTAGTGTATACACTCACAAACGACGAAAGGTACAAAGCTTACTCGGTATACAATGCAACAAAAGATTAGCGAGTTATAAAACTTTTAAACCAAATCAATTGAACACGAAGGTGCATGTGCTCATGGGATTAAAGTTTAATTCATGAATTTATTCACAATATCATTGATTTGAGGACAAAAGTCTAATAACTTCTAAAATCGAGAACATGCATCATTGAGTTGTCTACTGGATCGAGAAATTATTGAAATTTATCATTGGAAACAAAGGCAAAATACCCAACAAAGGAGAAAAAAGAAAGAAAATATTTTTGAATTTTTAACAAAAAGCATACTGAGTAACTAACAAGTAAGCAAATCAATGGACTACAGATGAAATGGATAGAATATCCTACACCCCCTAACTTAAATGTTGCATTGTCCTCAATGCACATTAAGAACACAACATAATGAGAGGAAAATAACGATATTACCCAAAATTGGAGCGATCTCCATAAGAGCGAGTCCAAAGGAATTTACAGAACAAGTTAGTACCGAGCATAGAAAAAACAAATAACAAAAGGTTAACTAATTACACTAGACTGAATAAAAAGGAAAGAAAAATAGGAAAGAAAGAAAATTAAAAAGCTAACGATTTACAACCTACTATTTAGGCTCCACACTAACTATACACTAGAAGTCTAAATAGTTGAGGGTCCACCCAAGCAGGGATTTAACTTTGAAAGATCAATGGCGGACCCTCTAAAGCGAACATGCCTCCCGAAAAATAGGAATTCCATTTGAACAACGGAAGGCATGTGGGTGGTGAAAAAAGTGAACCATCGCCAATTTGAAATTTTAGGCGGATGATGGGGGATTTGGATAAAACGGGGGACAAGACCACATTGATCTCGGGAAAATGGAAATCACATCCACAAGGTTCTTCAATTGGAAGTGGAGGTGGGTCTAGTGCAAGTGAATAGCGCATGAGATGAAGCATCTCAAAATAACAAACTCGTTCAAGAATCGGGTCAAAGTCCTTCAAACTTTCAACCGATTCTTGTGATAAATTTAATTGTTCGGGAATAGTAGGGAGTAAAGGAAAGGAAGGACCAACAACATCAATACAATCGAAAGAATTAATAAGAGGTTGAAAATCGAAAGTGCTAAATCTTGGATCACTCTCAATTATTTCTTCAACAAAAAGGCGTGGAGATGAAACGCAAGTTTCAACCTCGACCCAATTTTGTAAAGAAATAATCTCATCGAGCATGGCATCATTTTTGAGAAACCAAGCTTGAGAACTTTCGGAATGGTCATTCAATTCCCTTATCATCAACTCATAATCAAACGAACAAGAAGACATTTCATATTCTTGTGCGGGTTTCTCATAGCTAATGGATTCCCCACATTCCAAATTACCCTCACAAGGCGATGAGGGACCACTTACATACTCTTGAATTTCACGCTCAATGCGCTCATCTTCAAGAATTTGTAGGAATTCTCTCATTGTTTTGGGGGTATAACTTGTAAAACAATTCTCATAAAAATTAAGGTTATCTAAAGCGTAATAGCAAGACATTTCAAAATAAGCTATTCAATAAAGCGACAAGCACCAAAATTTCAATTTCTCGAAATAATCTAGCACAAGTCAAAAAGAAAGGGTAAAATAAAGAATACAACTATGAATGAAAGAAATACTATGAAATAATAAAACAATTACAATCTAAAACACACTCCCCGACAATGGCGCCATTTTGGTCGAGCGGTAAAAATGTGTTTGTGTGAGAACACAATCGTTGTGTGTTTCACCGCTGCGATGCAAACACCTAAACTACAACTACACTTGACAAGCAAGCATAGTGGTAAGTCGGGTATCGTAAGAAATCCACATGGAGTGATTGAATTTTAGATGTTAATTGCTTTAAAACTTCAAGAATAAAAGTGTAAAATAAATAAAAGAAAAGGTTATGGGTGGTTATGGTGGAAAAAGAAAAGAATAAGTTACGCTACACAAAAGTAAAGAGAGGATCGGGATCGCATCCTACCACTCGGATCTAAACAACTACTAATTAGAGTTAAGGCTCGAAAGAAATTTAATCGAGCATTTTCAATTAAGCAAAAACATCACCCAATAAGTAATTCAATCCAAAGTTGCGAGATTAAACATTTAACGAAAAATGGTCACACGCGGAATAATTCGAATTATCACTATAAAAACTAAAGTTGCATGAAAAATAAAGTTAAATGCATAATAATCCAAATTTAATACTCAAGGTTTCGATTAAATTCAATTTTACATGAAACCCTAACTTTCGAGGTCTAAACCCGTTAATGGCGGAACACAACCCCGACCCTATTTATCTAAGGGCTGAGCATGAATAAACTAATTAAACTAAGAAAACAATAAATAAACACAATAAACTAATTAACAAAGCATGTAAATTAACTGAAAAGCAAGAAATAAGGAAATACAACTAAATTAATGTAATTAAACTTAAGGTACAACTTACAAGACAAGAGTACAAGAGAGGAGTAGGGAAAATCTCCCAAGTTTACAAACCCTAAAACTAGAAATAATGAAGATATCTCTTCAAAATGAAGAGAAAGTGTATTTATAAAAACAAATCCCATGGAAAACTTGTGAGTAAAAGGAAGAAAAAAAAATATCTGTAGGGCCGAATTGATTGGGAATTGGGCCGAATCGATTCGGGGGGAAAATATCTCGAGGCAACCAAAGGGGTGAATCGATTCGGGGGAAATCCGAATCAATTCGGAATGGGGGGCGAATCGATTCAGTTGAAATCCGAATTGATTCAGAATTGAGGAGTTGGGGCTCTGTCTCAATCTGAATCGCTCCGGATGGGCCGAATCAATTCGGACCTACAGGTATTGAATCCTTCCCCTGTTTTTGGTTGGTTTGAAATTCCCTTCCGCTCAAAAGCCCGTAACTTCTTCGATATAGCTCCAATTCATGCACCGTTTATGGACATGTGAAGCTTGTTCAGAGGGATTCAACTTCTGTTAAGGCATTGGGACAGATGCCCAAATTTTGAAATGACTAAAATGCCCTTGCGCGTGCGATTGTGTACGGAACTTCGTCGAAATGCATCCATACTTCATACTAAGTTTCCAAATACCTACAAAAGTTCAATTAACCCCTGTAAAATATGTTAACATAAAAATCCTAGGTTGTCTGGTTAACGAGCATAAATATAAGGATTAAGATAGCCAATGGGGCTAATAACGCGTAGGCTAACGGGTGAAATACGCAGTATTTACATCGTATCAAATACCGATAGAGATCCACAGCTTCTTAGGATTGGCAGGGTGTTATCGTCTTTTTTTAAGGGATTTTTAAAGATTTGGGGTCCTTTGAAGAATCTGATCGGCAAGGGGGTGTTGTTTATGTAGGATGATTACTTTCAGTTAGCTTTCAACGAGATAAAGAACAAATTGATTTCAACACCTTAGCTCGCACTACCTTGGGAAGGAGTGGAGTACCTTGTATTTACCTATACATCCTTACATGGACTTGGGGTGTGCTATAGAAGGAGGTTTGATCTATAGCGTATACTTCTTACAAGATTTCGAATGACTTTGAGATAGCTATGGTAGTTTTTGCCTTGCAAATTTGGAGTCAAAATATCCTGGGGGAGAAATTTAGTATGTTCACGGATTATAAGTCATTGCAGTATTTATTCACTCAAAAGGATCTCAATATACGACAGATAGATGGTTGGAATTCATGAAGGACTATCAGTTTAATATTCAGTACCACTCGAGGAATGCTAAAGTTGTAGTAGACGCATTGAGTCGATGACCTACGAGGGAGTTAGTATCAGCCTGGAAAGCTAAGTGGGGTGAGTTTTTCTAAGATGATGCAGTTGTCACAGCATGTATGGAGGTGTTGAGTATCACACTCAAGATTGTGATGCGGGTTATGAAGGCACAGGCCAGAGATCAATTTTACCAGGACAGGGTACGAAAGTTTTTGGCAAAGGGAGAAAAGTCTTACTCGATCAATTCTGAGGGAGTCTTACGCTTTAATGGGAGACTTATAGTCCCAGATAATGGGGATTTGAGGCATGTTCTTATAATAGAGTACCATGGGTCGAGATTTACAATACATCCCGGTGGGGATAAGATGTATCAAGATATGCGCAGACAGTATTAGTGGGGAGTTATAAAGTGGGACATAGCTGAGTTTATCTAGAAGTATGGCACATGTCAGGTAGTGAAGGTAGACCTTTGTATGGGTCATTATTGATCACTTGATGAAGGTGTCTCACTTTATTCTAGTTTGGATGGACTATACAACGGGATAGTAAACCCATCTCTTTATAGACGAGATAGTGAGGCTACATGGGGTATCAAATAATATTGTGTTAAAATCAGGACAAGATCTATGTGTCCCATTTTTGGATGAGTTTCCAAGAGGCGATGGGGACTGAGTTGCAGTTGTGTAAGACTTATCATCTGCATACTCATGGGCAGACTGGGTGGGTTAATTATATGTTATAGGCTATGCTTAGGATGTGTATACTTGATTTTCGGGGAGGTTATGATAAATACCTTCCATTAGTGGAGTTCACGTATAATAATTCTTACTTGTTCACTATTGGCATGGCACCTTATGAGGCCTTATATGGTCGACCTTGTCGTTCACTTGCTTTTTTGGTTAGAGGTGGGGGACAACAAGCTCCTTGGACCTTAGATGATCCAGGATACTTATGTGAAAATTGAGATTATTTGGGGTTTCATACGGATTTCTCAGGATAGGCATAAGAGTTACACAGATGTGGATAGGAGGCATGTAGAGCTGGAGGTGGGTGATTAGTTATTGTTACGTGTGTATCCTATGAAAGGATTTTTGAGATTTAGGAAGAAAGGGAATCTCAAACCAAGGTATGTGGTGACTTTACCTATCATTGAGAGGATAGGGTCGGTGGCATATAGGCTTGCCTTGTCGAAGTATCTACAATGGATTCACAATGTGTTTCATGTGTCGTCATTGAAAAAGTACCATAGAAGTGAGGGAGCATATTGGCACATTCCACAGAAGGATATATATTTGAAGCCTGGCATCTTATATGAGGAAAGATCAATTCCTATATTGGATCGTAGTGATCATAAGCATCGGTCTAAGGTGGTGCCCTTGGTTCATGTACATTGGGGGCATCACAACACCGACGAGTTGACGTGTGAGCGGGATGATGATATGCGAGAGAAATATCCGAGCTCTGTATGCCCATTATATCCAAATTTTATGGACAAAATTCATTTGTAAGGGGGAAAGTATGTAGCACCCCGTAATTTTGAGTGATTATATTTTAACATTTAAATTACACATGTAAACATAATTTAATAAATTAAAAAATAATGAGAATTTAAATAAATATTAATTAGCGAGAAAAGAATTAATAGTTATGTAAACATATATTTACTAGTGTGATAAAGAAAACAAAATTACGTCAAACGGTATTACGTCGTAAGTGGATAAAAGTGACGAGATTTGATAGTAACTCAACCAGGACATGCGGGTGGGGTTGTATTAGGTTGAGATGGGATATATACGATGAGTGACTCGAATGAGGATTTTGAGTGCACATTTGATCCGGAATGGGTTAAAATAGTCAAAATTAACTACTTGGGGGTAGTAATTGGGTTCTGAGGGCTTTTTAGATTAGCTGGAACCCCCATAGGGGTATACGGGTCATTTTACAATTGTGTTATAACCTAATTTCGGGTTAAGGGTTATAAAATGAGATGGTGGGTGATAGTGGACAGCTAATTTATTATTCCAAAGGTCTAAGAGAAAAATAAAAGAGAAGGAAAATCAAAAGGGAGCTAAAGAGGAGGCCAATTAGGAAGATTTTTGGGGACTTTTTTAGGCTTGATTTATCATACAAGAAGGATTCGGATATGCACCATCATATTGCACTTTTATGTTTCCTCAACACCTTTAACAAGGCCTCCTTTTGGCAATTGTCAAGGTTCACTGCTATAATTACAGGAAAGGTTTTCTCACCAATAAGAAAAACATACTTAAACTCCTTTGGTAAAGTTTTAAGTTCATGTTTGGGCATTGAATCATTTGATGGGAAGGAAAAAGAGTTATGAGGGGGTAATTTCTCAAAGTGGGTGATCCACATTGAGTCTTTGATACCCCCCTCACTTTCTTCATTTGTGATATTTCTTTCATAATCCCCAGCATTGTTACCATCATCAACATCTTCATCCACCACCTCAAAGTACTCAAGTGCATTACACATGTCCAATAACTTCCCATTCAGGGAATAGAAATTCGTATCAAGGTTGTCTTCATAACCCTCATCATTTATTAAAAAATCTATATCCAAGGAGTTTGTATTACTCGCCTTTAAAGGATCTATAAAATGAGAGAGGTCTAAATATTCTTGGACAAGAGTGCTAATGCAAGCTTCCATTTTAACCACTTCTTCTCTATCATCACAACTTTGGGGTTTCTTAAGGAGGTTGAACACATTAACCTTAACCGTCATATTACCGAAAGATAATTTCATCACCTCATTCCTATAATTAATGTTTGCATTAACTGTAGCGATAAACAGTCAGCCAAAAAATATTGGAATTTGAGCACTATCTTTTGGTACAGGTTGAGTGTCTAAGAAAATGAAATATATCGGGAAGTAAAATGAGTTAACTTGGATAATCATATCTTCCCCAACTCCTCATGGTACACTGGTCAAATGGTCTACTGATTGTAAAATGACGGGAATCACTTTAATCTCACTGAGATTCAACTCGAGATACACGGAATAAGGAAGAAATTTCACACTTGCTCCCAAATTAAGGAGGGCACGATATATTTTAGAATCCTGAATTATGTGGGAAATGGTAGGGTAACTCGTGCCCTTGACCTTTAGAGGAGATCATTTTTAATAACTTTTCTTGCTTGCCCTGCCATATACGCCTTTTTGCACATGTTTTATCTCCTTTTTACCATACACAAGTCCTTTATGAACTTGGCAGACTTCGGTACATGTTTAATTTCCTTAAGGAGGGGAATATTCATATTCACTTATTTGAATAGTTCAAGAAAATCCTCCTTGAAGGACTTAGTTAACTTTTCTTTTAGCCTTTATGGAAACGGGCTGGAATGGGACCAATTTGATCCTTCAAAACTATAGGTGCATGTCCTTCTTTGGGGATGTCATCGTCTATAGTAATGGGAATTCACGGTTACACATGCTTTGGAGCTACGACTTTTCCTTTAGGAGGAGGGGGAATGGGTTGTTTCGAAGAAGGTCTCACAATGCTGTTATCAATCTCTATGCCACTCCTAAGATTGGTGATACCCTTTGCCTGCTCGGTTTGTGATGCTCTTGGTTTTGATCTCTTAATATTCAATTGAACTTTCAAATTGGATTGAGGTTGTGACGATAAAAACGATCTCTCAACCCCTTGAGAATTTTAGACCAACTGAGCTAGAGAAGTTTGGTTTTCTTGCATAGTGTACGCAATTTGGGAAATGAATTTATCAAGTTGGGTTACCTTATGGATAGTGGCGTATTGGTCCTTATTTGGCCTTCTTTGAGGAGGTAAATATGGAGCAGGGGGTGGGGGAGGGGGAGATCCCACGGGAGGATATTGCAGTTGTTGATATAGAGGATGTGGAAGTTGATGATATTAAGGAAGTGGAGATGAAAACGGGCCTTGATATCATTGAGGTGGTGGATTTTGGTCCTTCGACATCAAGAAAGGGTGTGTCATCCTCCAACTTGGATTATATAGAGGATTTTTGGGATCGTAGGGGGTATATGGATATTTATTTTTATACGCCCTTATAGCATTTGCTTGCTCTTGGAACTGGCTCTTGATACTAGGAAGTGTCGGACATTCCTTCATTTGATGGCCAATGTGTTCACATATGATGCACAAAACCTCATCTACAAGGAAAACCTTTTGGAATTCCGTCAAAGCATCGATCATATGACATAACTGTTTGTATTTGGTTTGCGCGTCATTACTCTCCTTTAGCATTGATCATACTGGTCAAAGTTGTTGTGGGGTCAAGACCTCTTCAAATACTTGAAATGATTCCAACACTTATCGAAGGTCTCTTGATCATATTATTAATAGTTTTGAATTTATTTCATGTGCACATTTATGTTGTGGGTGGGAAAAAATTCTTTTAAAAATAGGTCTTGAAGTTGTTGCCAATTTCCAATAAAATTGGTGGGAAGAGTGATTAACCAATCCTTAGCTTTATCTTAAATAGATAAATAATTAGCTTAAGTTCCACATGATCAGGTGAACAATTTTGGTTTGAAAATATGTTGCACACATATTCGAAGTTCTGTATGTGCTGATATGGGTTTTCATTCTCCATTCCATGAAAGGAATGAAACAAATCTATCATGAAGCCAAAATTCCCATGATTAAAGGGGAATGTGATGCACCCTGGGGAGATGATAGAATTCGGGTAGAGGTAGTCACCAAATGATTGACCTATGTGAGCAACACCATGTGGTGGTGCATAACTGTACGCCATTTGAGGTTCGAAGGACTTCACCGAGGGTAGTGCAATAGGATAATGTGATATAGATGGAAAATATATCTAAGAAGGTGCTATATTAACCGTAAAGTGAAATTGGGATGAAGCACTCAATTTAGTGAATAGATTATTCGAGCTAGAAGATGAGTTAAGGTTCAAGTCCTGCAAGTTTTAGGTAAACCCTTGGTTAGAGTTGTTGCTCATTTGGACAAGTAACCAAACCTTTAAAACAACAATATCTTAAACAATCAAATGCAACATGTCTTATCCCCAAAGAACTAAATTAATATAAACGTTACTAATAATTCCCCGGTAACGACACCAAAAACTCGACATGCCTAAAATATTGTATAGTGCAAGTGTATGCTAATCATGGGTGTAGTATAAAACCAGATAACAGTGGAGTCAATTCTCATAGGAAATTATATGAAGCACCTTAGATATTCCTATAGTTAAAAAGTTAATAAGCAAGGGATAAATATTAAGTAAAAGATGATTTATGTTGTGAGAATTAGCAAACCAAAGTGGATCACAATTAAGGGAACACTTGTTAAAGCGCTATTGAAATAAGCGAGATTAAACTAGATAAGTTTAACTGAGATTAAAAAAAAGGTCGAGGAGCACTCACCCACCTCAAAATATTACAACCTAAATGAGTCTTATGATTGAATCACAATTAAATGGGAATAAAATATTATTTTCAACAATTACTAATGAAAGGTGTCGCCCAAATAATATAACATAAAGATTTTAATATGTTATCAGACGAATGAGCTAATGTTGGAGTAAAGTCTAAAACATAACCTTAACATGATAAGAGAATTTAAAACACTAGGATACTCCAATATCAACACTTACACCCATTAATTGGATTCAAACTCCAAACCTATCAAGAAGTGCAATCATCCAAGGTGGGTTTATGATCCCAAACTAAGTAACTTAGTTTCTCATAATAATAACAATATAAACACACAAAGTGGGATTAACTAAAGTGAACAAAACCATTAAAAGAAAGTATTTAATACACAATAATTATATTAATGAACAAGAGATTAGTAAATGTTAACAAATTATAATAAAACCATGTTTGATCAATTTATAATGAAGTAAATGAAGATAGAGAAATAAGGAAGTGAAATAAACCCTAAGAGAGAGAAAAGAGCCAAAGCTTGTAAAATCTATCTTCCAATATCTAAAACAAGATAAAACTAAGATAATTATAAAGAAAATTCATTTGGTATTTATAGAAAGTGGAATCAAAAACCAAACCAAACCATTGAAACCACTAGGACAATCGAGTATCTAATAGGACCGATCAATCGCTAGTTGGGAAACAAGCCCACTGGCTTCAATTGTAGGAAAATTCAACATCATCGATCGATTGATATATTTATATCGACTGATCGGTCCCCTATTTGGGGAACAAATCCTCCTTTGAATTTAAGCACAAAAGGACATGGAAAAAAATGATCATAACTAGAACGTTAGGAACCAGATTGATGCACCGTTGATGCCTACGTGAAGATAACTCAAGAGCTACAACTTTCATGAAGAGTTCGAGCACAAATCTCGAACACATAAATGACTAAAATGCCCTCGAAGTTGTGTATTGTGTTGCTACTTTCCCAAAAATCACACAATTGCACAGTTTAGCATTCCAATACCAACACAAGCTCAAACAAACCTTGAAAATGACACACACACACACACACATATATATATATATATATATATATATATATATAGAGAGAGAGAGAGAGAGAGAGAGAACAAAGGTTATACGGTATAAGAGCTTATATACGGGAATTAATGACCACAATTGTGAAATATTGCATAAGTAGAATGGGAGATAACATATAATATCCGTGGCTAATTAGGGACATTCTTGATGACAAACCCAAGGATCATCCTATTGAGATGCTGCATATTTTCCAGGTATCCTATCATCATGTCTCCTTTGGCCTCATAGACCTTAGTGACTTGATTTACCACCAACTAAGAGTCGTTGGTGGCTTCTACTTGCTAAGCCTTTAGGTGGAAAGTTCGACCTAAGCTACCACCGACGCTTCGTACTCTGCTTCATTATTAGAGGCTTAAAATTTGAAATGAAGAGAAAGAGAAATTCTACCTCCTTCTTGTATGTCTAGGTGGAGTTTGGCCCCACTACTTGAGCTATTTGAAGAACCATCTACGTGTAATACGCAAGTTAAAAAGATGCGATCCAGTTATTAGAACATGGATTTACTAGGTTCTCGGGGTGTTGTTATGACCTTATCCCCAGAACTCATGGGATATTCTCTAATTCTTCTAGGTTGTTGAACTATATAATAAAGTCATTCGAGGCCTGCTCTTTAACAATACTTTGAGGTTGATACCTGATGTCAAGCTCACCCAAGTTTACGGACCACTTGAGAAGCCTTTTTAAGTTGTAAGGCTTATGGAGGACCAATCATATTAGTTGATCGGACATAACCACGATAGAATGGGACTAGAAGTAGGGCCTTAATTATTTTTCTAAGATGATAAGGTAGAAAGCCAAGTTCTCTATTCAGGGGTACTTTTTTTAGCCCCTAGAGAGCTCGTTGACATAGTATATGGGGTATTTCACCCCAAACTCTTCCCTGATAAGGGCAGAGCTAACAGTGGTGGTTGAATCATCAAGTTACATTACAAATCTTCCCCCGTAATTATTCGGGACAGTAGTGGTGCAAACCCTAGGTACCTTTTGAGGTTCTAAAAGGCTTCCTCAGCCTCGGGGATCCACCCAAAGGCCTTCTTTAATACACTGAAGAAGGTCAAGCACTTATATGTGGATTTAAAGATGAAACGATTGAGGGAATCAACTCCTCTAGATAAGCTTTGGACTTCTTTCACCGTTCTTAGAGATTGCATATCCAATAGAGCTTAGATCTTTTCTCATTTGTCTTTAGTGCCTCGCCTGATGACCATGAACCCAAGTAACTTGCCTCAATCCACCCCAAAGTCTCACTTCTATGGGTTGAGGCTCATTTGGTTCGTTCAAAGGATAACAAAAGTCTCTCTCAGGTTCTGAACATGGTCCTAAGCTTCTAAGGTTTTCACTAGCATATCGTCAGCATAGACCTACAAGGTCTTACCAATGAGGTCTATAAAAATAGAGTTCACCACCCTTTTATAAGTGTCAACTATATTCTTTAGTTTGAAAGGCATAAATTTATAGAAGTAAGTACCTTTGTCAGTGATAAATGATTCCTTTCCCTCATCTCTAGAGGCCATCCTGATCTAGTTATATCTGGGATAAGCATCAATGAAACAAAGGAGCTCTTGCCCAGTTGTAGATTCTAGAAAGGCATTAATTTTAGATAAATGATAACAGTACTTAAGTCATGTCTTGTTGAGTTCAGTGAAATCGATGCACCTTTTTCATTTCTTATCATCTTTGGGCAAAAGTACTACATTAGACAACCATTTTAGGCACTTGAGCTCTCTAATGAAGTTACAAGATAGAAGCTTGTCAACCTCCTCTACTGTAATATTTTTTTTTTTTATTCCAAGTAACCTCTTCTTTATTAGAATGGCTTATGATTTGGATCCACACTCAGGTGATGGACCATGACTTGAGGATCCACCCGATCATGTCGGAGTGGCTCCAAGTGAAGACGTTTTCATTTTCCCTTGGGAACTGAATAAGTCCTTCTCTGAGGGAGAGGCTGAGACCTACCCCAATATGAACTTCCTTAGTAGGATCTTTCGCATCGATGCACACTATGATCAAAGATTCAACAGGCTTCCCCTTTACTCTTTCTTTTAATCTCGTGGATCCAGAGTGTCCACGCTTAGTGATTCTATGCTATGATTTTCTAAGCGTAGATCATTTTGTTGAGCCTTTACCTTTTTAGAAGAGTGAGCCATAATGGTGTTAGTTGACATTTTAAAAAGAGAAATGTGTATTTTAAGAGAACTAGAACTTATATTTCCCACAGACAACACCAAACTTATGGGTGTTTAAATCATATGCGACTTTAAACCCATAGGTGCTCCCCTTTAAACCTCAGCCGGGTAAGAAGAGAGAAGTGTAAAAATAAAATACAAAGGTCTAAAGTGGTTTGAACCTCAGTATATAGTCGTACGTCCACTGTATACAGATTTCATGCTTGTTTATTAAAATTTATATGAGTATTACAGTTTAACAGACCTCTTTAGCTTTTGTTGAGAGAGTCTAAGGTGCTGATGCCTTCGTTACGAGTACAAATACCTTTGGAATTAACTGAGTGACTTGTTTAAGGGTGCTAAGGTACTGATTTAGGGATCTATAAGATGCACAAATGTTCTAAGCAGTGGAAATAAGCTAAGTTACAAATATAATCTCATTGTGGTCATCCCGACGGGTTTGTATCTAGAGTTGGGTCCCTCATTACTTCCCCTTTTTCGGCATGTGCATAGGATTTCATCCTTTATCGGGGTGCTCGACCGTCGTCAATGTGGGGTGATATGTAGAGATAGAGTCAACAACCTATTTTTCACAAAACGGGCAAAAGAAATGTTTCTTCCTCGAGAGAACAACACCAAGGACAATACTAATGCTTGTGAAACCAAGTAACTCAAAGGTCCGGGAACTAAATAACTGAATAAGAAGGTGTTAGGCACATATTCCACCTTTTCGGTCTACAATGGGCTTGTGTTCATCTTCTCCTACAGAACTCCATGATGTGTGTGCTTATGAGCAAAATATAAATGTAGGATGGAATCACTCGACTCACGTTATGGACAAAGGCGAAACCAAGTCATCCTTAAGAGAGTTCTAAAAATAATAATTAAAATTATGATGTAAGTGTTTGTCGATTCATAAGTCGTTATGAAGGAACGATTATATATATCCGACAAGACACAAGCAAGCAAACATGTAGAATTTATATATCATGAATATATTATGAAAATAAAGTAACAAATATATGTGGGGAGGACTCGAGTCGAGTTATATATGGGGGGAAGGACTCGAGTTGAGAGGCTTAACCAAGGCGCCTACGTAACTTGGGGGCATCAAAGTCCACGTAGTTCGACATCAATACGAGGTGGGATTTAACTCATAAATCCAACTGGGGACTTTATTACATGTGTGTGTGTGTGTGTGTGTAGAAAATGATATTTTAGTGTGAGAAAGTGTGATGAAAAATCCCCGTTTAGAATTTACAAATGAACCCTCTATTCTTGTTTTGGGGTTTTTCTATGAAAATAAATTATGTCTGAATACTAATAATAAAAGGTTTGTAACTAAGATTTGTGATGTAATGAAGTAAAGTACTAAAGTGAAAATGAAGTAACTAATGCAAAATTGAGGGAATTTAAAAACAAAGAGGAAGAAATGGACCTCCTTATGAAGACTTGAAGTAGATCTTGCTTGTAGATGCACTGATCTCCAGATGAAGTGATGGTGGTTTGAGGAGGTGTGTGGAAATTTACTCAAAAGAGTGTGAAAATGATGGAAGGAATGTGGGAAATGGATTTTTTTAAGGAAAGGACAACATTAAATATAAGGGAGTTCTCTTTGAATAGCTGAGAGGGATGTTCAGGGGTACTTTCCAAAGTGAGGTCAAGGAATCTGTTAATAGGCGGGATCCTAGGGTTGCCAATTGACAATTTGAGGTATGTTTTTTAAAAAAAGTCCATAAATTCATATCGTAAGTCAGAATTATGCACGAGGAAGATCATTAAAAAGGATATTCAGATCCATTTAGGAATACATTGTTACACTCTTGTGTTCGAGATTTAACCAAAGTCAAATGAGGCTCGAAGCACCCGTTGGTCACTAGATAGGAAATTCTCGAAGGAAAACGAATCGTTCATCCGAACTGTAAGGCTAATTTGCACACGGGACAGATCATTGGAAAGGGTATTCAAATCCCTTTGAAGATTCATCCATCTTTATTCAGTTCAGAGCATTAACCTTGGTCAAATTGGGCCCAAAAGTGTCAGGTGAACCTTCAGTGTAAAATGGGTCATTCGTTCGTACTGTAAGGATGATTTATGCACATGGAGGACCATTGTAAAGGGTATTTAAATTCCTTCCCTGATTCATTCAGTCTCATTTGAGCTGAAGAGTTTATAAGAGTCAAATGGAGCCCAAGAGCATCCGACGGCCTCTAAATTAGTTTTTGGGGTAAAACAAACAAGTTCAATTCGTGCACAAGGTAGATCATTAGAAAGGGTATTCAGAGCCCTTATAAGATTCATTAAGCTTTCGCTCGGGCGAGAAAGTTGATTGGGGTCAAAATTGGGCTCATGAATGCTCAGTGGCTTCTAGATTAGATTTTGATATTAAAACAGACTGTTTGTCCTAACTGTAAGACCAATTTACACGTAGAGAAAACTGTTGGAAAGGGGATTTAGATCCCTTAAAAGATTCATTGAGATTTTTCTCATACGATAAAGTTGATCAGAGCTAAAATGGGCCTAAGAGCACCTGATGGCCTCTAAATTGGTACTTGGGGTATGACTTAAGGTTGTGGTGAATGAGTGAGTGCTAAGTACCTAAGAATGTGACTAGGGTGTCCTGGGATAGGGTGTTTACAGAGAACCTCTCGACAGGTGATCTTAGAACAAGCAAAGGCCGTTGAATGATATACATCACATCGATATTGGGAAATATATTTTCTAAGTCAATTCTGAGGACCTAGAGGATGAGGTTGATCGATTCAGCAGGTCAAGGTCAATTTTGAGGACCTGGATAAATAAAGATGACCGATTCAGTGGGTCAAAGATGTGTAATGATAGCTTTTAAGGGGCTAGGGAGACCAATTCGACCGGTTGAGGTTGATTCTGAGGACATAAGAAGATGAGGATGACCGATTTAGTGGGTAAAGATCTGTTGTGTTGAGAATGATCAATTATGAAGGCTGAGATTAATTTTGAGGACCTAAGTTATAGAGACAAATTCTAAGGGTTGAGGTCAATTATGAGGACCTAAAGTGATGACGACTAATTCTGCAAGCGTAGGTAAATTCTGAGGACCTAAACTTGTGATGACCAATTCTAAGGGTCGAGGCCAATTATGAGGACCAAAAGTTATAACGACCAATTCTAAGGCTGAGGTCAATTTTGAGGACCTAAAGTTGATGACGAACGATTCTGCAGGTTGAGGTCAATTCTGAGTACCTAAGGTTATGACGACCAATTCTGAGGGTTGAGGTCAATTCTAAGGACCTTAAATTATAACGACCAATTCATCGGGTCGAAGTCAATTATGAGGACTTGAAGTTATATCGACTAATTCTGAGGGTCAAGGTAAATTATGAGGAGTTAAAATGATGACGACTGATTCTGTGTACTGAGGTCAATTTTGAGGATCTAAAGTTGTAGTGACCAATTCTGAGGGTCGAGGTCAATTTTGAGGACCTAAAGTGATGATGACCAATTCTGAGGGAAAAAGTCAATTCTGAGGACCTTAAGTTGTAATGCGGGGAGTCACTCTCCTAGGGAATTTTAAATTACCTTGGGGGTGAAGATACACTGAAGTTACGTTGGGGATTGTGTTATTTTTGGACTCAACTGGGGGATGTTTAGACTGAAAAATAGTAGACTTGTATGAGGACGCATCGTTAATTATACTTGTGAAATATGTTGAGGATAGGTTTGCAAGGATAATTCGACTAGGGATTATGCTTGGGATAAGTGCGTAATATTAATCTTGTTGGGGATTTTCAGAGTCTTGTAAGAGGCTTTAGTGCTCTAAAAGTGATTTTCTTGAGGAAAATGAGGTTCCAGATTTTTTTAGGATTTTTGGGAATTTTTTGAGAAATTATTGGGATTTTTTTTAATTTTCTGACATTTTCTAACAAAAGTTAGAGGGGGTGCTGACAGGCAGTCCGGGGGTGCCAATTGATAAGGGCATGGACTCCTGGGCTTCCTTGGGAAAGGGAAAAGATGATTGCCGACTGGTATAGTCAGGGGGCTGTCGATAAACAGGCCCCTTAGCCTTCTATAAAAGGGGGTGAATCCTCCCTATTTTTCACACCTTCAAGTGTTTGAATCTTTTGTTTTATCTCTCTAAAAATTGTTCCTAAGTCCTTCTTACTTCAAGACTTGAAATTATGGGTTCAATTGACGTGTACGATAATGCGTGGCTGCTTATGAATGATTGGACTGGCCTGGTGTGGCAGTCTATAGTGCCTCTTGCTCTATGAAATGAATTTTTTTATCTGTTTGAGTCTGTAATTAATAAACGTATTCTTCTTAGCGAGATGGCATACCACGGTTCGTCTAGGGTGAGGAACCTTAGTGGCTATATAAGTGCAGTGACTTTTGGTATTCCATTTCATTTTCTCTTTTTTCTTTGTGCTAATGAAGGGTTTTTCTCCTTTCTCTTTAGTATACTAATATTGCTCCTTTAACTATTTGATCTCGGGTGATGACGGGGTTGAAGGATGTTTAAAGAATCTCCCTGGTGCAGTACGCTGGATAGTCTCCTATCTGGGTTTTGGTTGTTTAATGAAGGCTTTCGATGAGACACCGTGTTCTATTATGCTTTTGTGTGCTCTAAGAGAGATATGGTGGGACACTACCCACACTTTCCATCTTGGTTGTGGGGAGATGACGGTTAATCTCATAGACGTTCAGCAGTTGTTAAGGGTTTAATATGAGGGGTTTTGGATAGTGGTGGATCGCACGTTGAGGGTGATGCTGAAGACGGTGCAGGTATCTTTAGGAGATGTAGGTAGGATCGTCTTTGGGGATTTGATCTGTATTTATAATTTAAACGATACTCCCTTAAAGATGAGGGTGGATGTGACTGACAGGAGGCAAAGGGAGGTGGACATCCCTTATGTTTATTTTCTTTTGTTTGATGGATTTTTGGTGGCGACAAGTGGCGACGCTGTCCATCTCTGGTTCTTGTCATATTTACGGATGATTTTTGACACGTCCAGATGTATGATTGGGGGAGGCTGACCTTGGTGTCCCTCTATTCTTATTTAGATGCTTTCACACGTTGCCATGAGACTTTTACAGGGGCCATGTATCTTCTAGAGGTAATCTTAAATTCATTTTTCTTTTTTATTTATTTTCTTGCATTATTCTTTGGTTTCTTTCTTACTAATTCTTGTCTTTTATATACGTATAGGTATGAGGTGATTAGGTGTAATGCAGGGTTGATAGCCCTGAAGGATGAGAGTTTGGGGGACTTCTCCAAGATATTTCGGTGGCAGAAGTCCATTCGAAGGCCAAACCAGTCTTTATCCATGGTGGACGTGCGACGGGCTCTGAATGCCCTGGTGACTGATCAGGTTATCTTTTTGTCTTTTCAGAGTCCTTTGGCATCTTCACTTTTTGAGTTGATATTGATTCTTTATTGGGGATTGTAGGTGACCTTCTACCCCTTGGGGCTGACTCCGCATGATAAGGGGGTGATGGGCCTACATACGTAGATGGCGATTGATCGCGCATGATTTTGGGTACATTTGTTACTTAGGGAGAGGGTAGTGAGTCATATCATGGAGTATGAGGTGACAATCCCACCATTGGCGCCCTCTATGTACATGAGGCGGGTGAGGGAGATGTCGGATGATGTCCGGATGACGGAGATTACTAAGGAGCCTTACACGCTCTATATGGATACAACGGCGATCTATGACTATTTAAATTTCGTGACGAGCTAGCTGATGCCCCCTGTATTTATAATGTGAAGAAAATGCCTCCACCCGCTACAGCTACGGTCCAGGGTATTAATGCATCGATTGGATCATATCATAATGTAGATGGTGGCACATCGGCAATAGTGGTAGAGGAGGCTCCTATTATTCAGGTTACTCCCATTCTTACAATTTTTGATTGAGGAGAGGGGATGAAAAATAATGCCACTTAAGTTTCTTAAAAGGTTTAAGACATTTTAAATGGTTCTGAATAGCTTATTTGAGAAACTCGCTTTTTTACAAAACAAATACTAACACAAGATGTGTATAAAAATTTATGAATGAGATATTTTAGTTAGGTTACATAGTTTTGAAAAACAAAACTAAATCAATTCTAAATCAGCCCAAAATCAAGAGGAATATTCAACATGCAAGAATACAAGATTTTAACATGGTAAAACCCCACCCAATTGGGGAAACATCCACGGAGGTCTCTACACCTTAAAAGAAAATTCCACTAAAATAGAGTAAAAATTTTACAAGCTATACAACAAACTAAACACACAATCATACCTAATCTAAGTCAAGAATTTTACCAACTCTAATAGGTAATTCCGGCTTCTCTAAAGGATCTGATGTTATAGTTGTTCTCCCATCTTTGTAACTCCTCCTCCGTTAGCTTTATGTCGACTCTAAAAGTCAAGAATCTCTCTACCAACACTTCTTTAGTGTTGTAGTGTGAAAAGTGTAAGTGAAGTGCCTAACACATGCATGCAACACACACACACACACTTATACACACAAATTTTCCTCAAAATTATAGATATTGTCTAATATGAATATGAATTTCTGAATCTCAGTTTGTTGACAACGATAGACTTTTGATCTTTATTCTTTACCACATATCGAGTGACAACCTTGATTTTTAAAATAACTAAGGTCCTATATGATTTCTTTTTATTTATATACACTTCTATTTCACAAAATTTGAAATATGACTTTTGAAAGCAAAAAGGTATCTTCAATTAGAGAGAAGTTAGTTTTTTTCTCAAAACTAGAAACAAAGAAAAATTGTTGTTAAAAGGTTTTGAAAGAACATTTAAGTATAAAACAACAAACAAATAAGGATTTCTTGAAAAAGAAATCAAACCTAAAGAGATCTAAGTGATTTATATCAACTAAAATCAAATGTCTGTTTTCTATGAAAAAGAAAACAATATCCAACAACGTGACTATGTTGGAAAAGATATTGAAGACTAAAGAGGAAGGAATCTTCAAAATAGGATGAACACACAAAAACTCAAGGTAAATTTTCTGAAGAAAATTGGTTAGGATTTGGTTTCGGTTTTTTATTTCTCCCTTCTGTTTCTCTCTTATCTCTTTTTTTTTCTCAACTCTTAACTGATCCAAAGATTGTAAATGTATAACCAAGGTCATCTATTTATAGTGCTGGAGGGAAGGGTCCGGAAGATCGAAGCAAAACAACGGCTGAGAGTAACTCTGGTTGATCGATGGAAATCTAATAGCTTACAACGCACCGCAATTAAATGACATATTATTGGACACAAGGTTGAGACTTGGATTGTTAAAAACAACATGCAAACCATAGATAAAATAGATCCAAGGGTTGGTAATGGTTCTCAGGAATGTGAGAGTAAGAAAACACAATTTGAACTATTGTGAATGCAACCCTTGTGTGGCTCAGATGGGCTAAAAAAAGCGTGTTTTGAAATTTAAATAATTCCATTTTGTACCACACATTTCTCTGCCGCTTTCGGATTCTATCCGGCCTAGTTTTTAATAGATAAAAGTATTTACAAATAGGCCTAAAACATTTAAAACCAATTTTTAAATGTTTTGAAAATGTTTATAAATTCCTAAAAATTATTTAAAAAATCCTAAAAATTATTAAAAAATTATTTTAATGGGAATAAATACTCATACACCTAAATTAATATGAATACAACATGGAAACGCAATCCTAGGTACAGTGTTGATATTATACCTTTGAGACTAATAGAGGAAATATCATGTAGAGTCTGAGGTCCTTTAGTAGACAAGGGTATGACTCAAATTTTGTCACTATTTCCAAACTAGACAAGCGCCTATACAATATAGACTCAAGTGAGTCAAAGATATAAGGTGCTTCAGGGGAGTCACTGAGCATTTTGCATCGCCCTCATGCATCCGTGTCTGTTTTGATAGGGTTTACGGATGATGACCTTCGTCCTGAGGTATATCCTTTTCTATTTCTTCTTGTTCTGTTGACTTTCCTTTTCTTCTTAACAAATTAATTTTCCTATTGTTGTTTCTTCTTTGCTTGCAGTATGTTCGGGTGTCGACCACTTGGCTGAGGGATATCATGGATTGGATGTCCTCTATGTCGGAGTATATTAAGATCTTGGATTCTTCATTCTTTATGCCGCCTGCCACTTCTGATGAGGGTTTGGGTTCTGGGAGCCAATGATTCGTCGCTCGTCGCAGGGGAAGCGTGTTCACCATTGGATTTGAGAGTTAAAGAGCTTGTGGGTTTGGGTTGAGTCCTGTTGCTTTTTCTATTTTTCTTTCATCTGCAAAATGTAACTCAATGAATCAATATATGAAGAAACATTCCTTTTTATTTTTGACTTTTTTCTTGATTTAGTGACTTATTCTATATGCACTTTTAATTTTCTTCTAAGATTGTTTATTTTTATGCAAGGATAGGGATAAGTATGGCAATAATAATGAAAGTCAAAAGGATTATTATTAAAAGGAGTAAAAATGATAAACTCATGGAAATAGATTTTTGAGTACGAATTTATTTTAAGAGAAAAACAATTTTCTTTGAGATAAAAAATGAGCAAATAACCAGGGGGTAATTTTTCAAAATGAGGATTTTTCTGAAATTGATTTTGATAAAAGATGAAAGATGGAATTTTCCAAAATAGGGTGCTTGTCAATCGGCATACCCCTTGACCTGCCTATTGGCATGGGGGTCAAGTCAAATCGTCCCTAGGCATTGATTACACTTTCCTTCACATCAGATTACTCTAGTGGGGTTGAATTTTACTCGAGTTTCTAGGGATCTTGTCTTTTGCCAAAGATTTTAAGTATAAAAGGGGGCGTATGGGATGGGTTTTTTCCACTAATACACACATTCTTCTATCTTGCTTCATATTCCTCATTTTTAAATGGATCTTCACATGCATGAAGGATTTTCTTTGTATTTTAACAGTCTCGAGAACATGTGCTTGTATAATGTGGACTATGATGCTTGCAGCCTATGTCGAGTTTCTTTCTGGCGTAACCATGCTATAGACTAAAACCTTTTAGCGGAAACAATATGGTACCATAAGTCTCTCCTTAGACTCCTTGTGCTTCCCCAATCCACCACAAACCAAGGTCGCACTCCGAGTGCCCATCGGGCACTCTCAGGCCCCGAATCGACCCCATTTGACCCCAATCAACTCCACCGTCAGAGCAAAAGCTCTTTTAATCTTTGAAGGGAACTGAAACCCCTTTCCAATGGTCTTCCCCGTGCATAAAATATCATAACCGTTTGGATGAACGATCAGTTTTCCCTCAAAAATCGATTCGGAGGCCACTGGGCACTCCCGGACCCCGTTTGACCAAATTCAACTCTTCATCTAAAATAAGAATGAATGAATCTATGAAGAGCAGTGAATACCTTTTCTAATGGCCTACCCCGTGCACAATTCTAACCTATGGTGAGGGCGAACGATCCGTTTTACTTCGAGAGGACCCCAGGCGCTTTCGGGCCCCGGTTGACCAAGGTCAATTTCCCAAACCGAGCAAAACTCTTTGGAATGTATAAGTACATATCCTAACCTTTCCAACATTCCACCCCGTGCATGATTCTGACTTACCATGCGGACAAACGATCTGTTTACGTCTGACGATCTCCCGTCCAAAGGACCAACATGCGCTTCCGAGCCATATTTGACCCAGAGTCAACTCCCGAACCCGAGAGAAGTCCAAAGGACTCTCTAAGGGATCTGAAATACCTTTCTAACGGTATGCCCCGTGCATGATTTGGATCAATGGTTTGTGATCTGCAGTTATTTTTCCAGAAAAGTCCACATGGGACGGCCAATTGGCAGGTCCTGAACCCTACTTATCGGTACAGTGTCAAGGGTGACCTGCTGATAGGCACCACTCGGGGTAAGACGATCGGCACCCCCTGACCCTATAAATAAGGTCCATGACCTCATTGCAAAGGATAAAAAAAATATCAGCATCAGTGATCTCAATAACATTCTCTCGAAGTCAGTGAAGTTCCATATGAGAAACCCTATTCAAGCCTAAATCCCCATCCTTTTCACACCTAATTTGGAAAATATCCTTCTCCATCATCAAAATTCAAAGGAGTTCATTCAAGATCCAAGTTCAAGATCCAATAAAGGTCCAAGTCTTTCTCCCTCTCTTTTAATTTCTTATTTTATATAAGTTACCTTAGATTCATAATCTAGTTTCATTGCAGTTCAAACATATTAACATCTACACTTTTATTAGTATATCGCACATACTTTATTTTTCATAAAAAACCCAAAAATAAATAAAAGTGGATTACACCCGTAAATTCCGAACGGAATTATCCACCACACTTTTTCCAAAACTAGAAACATATTTTCTACACGCACACACCTAATAAAATTTTGTTCGAATATATAGGATAAACCCCACCTCTATTCCACATTCGAACTACGTGGACTCTGATGCCTTTATAGTCTACGTAGGCATCTCGGATTAAAATTCGAGACTCGAGTCCAATTTTCTAATTTTTCAATTTCTCTTATTTTTCATAAACCTCAAAATTACTCATTATCATATATATATATATATAACATATTTATTCGCGTCTCATCCCACACATATTATCATTTCCCAATAACGATCAATATCGCGATGAATGCTCATATTCTATCTTCTACATTTAATATTATTTTGGGAATATTCCTACGGATGACCTCACCCTATATTTTCCATTATATGGGTCGAAGATTCTAATCTCCATTATATAAACACATGCATACACTTCATGGGGATAGAAAGGAAAATATAAACATTTTCCCATCAAAGATCGAAAGGGAGGGATGGGTGCCTAACACCTTCCCATTCCGTAACTTAGCCCCCGGACCTCCGATCTATTGGTTTTGCACGCATCAGTTTTGTCCTTGAGGATACTCTCTTGAAGGTGGCAACATATTCTTTTGCCTGTTTTGAGCAAAAAAGGCTGGCGACTCTATCTCTTTACATTCACCCCACATCGACGATGGCCGAAGCCCCCTTTTCGAAGTAAAAGGTGAGAGACCGCGACGTAGTTTTCATCCCGGGGGGATCCTCTTTCTCCTTCCCCCCCCCCCCCCCCCGGAATGAGCATTGTGCTGACCGGGATGGCCACAATGGCGACTCTGCTGGGGACTTTTTTTAAGAGATCTAGACTCTATTTACATGGGTATTTTATTTTCTTGTATATTCTCCTACTTGCATATCCCCCCTTTCTTATTCGTGTGTACGCATGCTTATGATATTATTCACACACTTGTAGAAGATTCTCCATGTACACTTCACACCACGTGCACCTAGGATCACGTATATCCACGTATTGCACACATCACTTATCCATGATTGGTATACTTTTGGTACTTGTACTTTTCTCCCTGTTTGGCATGATTAAGAAATATACTCTCACTAAAATATACTAATAAAAGAATCATGCATGATTCACACGACATCACCAAACAGTATTGTTATTTACCAAATTTTGTCCCGTAACTGGAGGGTCACTTCGTGATGGGCGCTAGTCCGGCAGGGTGCAGTTAGCCTAAATGATATGACTCTCACCTTCCATTGGCCAAGTACCTTCGACGTATATCGGTTGGTTCCCCCCCCCCCCCCCCCATCTTACCGCTAGACCAAAATCATGACAGGAGGTATATCGCAGGGAGCTCATTCACTTACGTCGAGTATATCGAATTCTCTCTCACACGTACCATCCCCACGAGGTATATAGTGAGGTAATTCACGTGCACTCAGGTATATCAAATGGTTTGTCCACACGTACCTATTTCCCTCAAAAGCAAGACGTATATATTGGAAGTCACGCCAAAGGGGGGAACCATTTACAATTCACCCAACCAACTGCATACCCGCATCTAGGTGTCAAGCCTAGGACACACATGTTAGATTGTCGGTTTCGACCCCAAACCCTGCCGAAATTTTGGGTCGGCCTGCCGCCCAAATTTTTGTGCATTTTTAAAATAGGATCGAGCTCGTGAGCCTGGTTATAAGTCCAACCATAGCTTTATATATGTCACAAACGTAACTTTTCCAGGCTCGGGTCCCGTCCGACATTTCATTTTGCATTTAGGAGAGTTTAATACAAGCGGGAACCTAATAAACATAATAATAATGTTGAGACCCGTCTCTAGTCTTTTTCTCTCTCTTTTCCCCCAAAAAAGTGTACAAAAACATTTTTCCTCTTTTATTAAAAATACGAAAAACATTTTCGTTCTCACCTTTTCCAAAAATGTCAAAAATATCTTCCTCCCCTTTTTTCCCAAAAAAATAACAAATCCCCCTTTCTCTTTTCCAGAAATAAATTCTAATTTTTCTTCTTCTCAGGTCAATCACATACCCTTGGCCTGGCTCCTTATTGGCTTCGATCTTCAGTCGAATGACCCCGAAGTTCAATCAGTCCCTTTACTTCCTCCGAGTTCGAGACTTTCCCGTCTTCTATGGAGAACACGGATCAAGTGCTGAATGTACAGCGAGATTTATTAACGGTTCTGGCTCAGCTCGGTACCAAAATTGATAACCTTCAAACCGAGGTTCATGAGATGCAAAGAAAGCAGGTCCCTGCCCCCAAAGATCCTGAGGTTATTTTCCCTCGTGCCATGGGTCTGCCTGCACCTGAGCCTATCTGGGTTCTTAAAGAGTACCATCATGCCCCGCGAGATCCCCCTACTAATGGGACGCCACCAGATCTGCTTCCTATGCTAAACCTTGCTTAGACCGGGGGTAATTTACCCGTAACTATTGATCCAAAATAGGAAGAACTGAACAAGGTCAAGAAAAACCTCAAGATGCTAATCAAGAAATTCGATCAAGTCCAAATCTCTGGGAATTACATGGACTACACCCACATGTCTCCCTATCCTAAATCCAGGTTGCCAGAAAAATTCAAGATGCCCAATATCAAGAAGTTTAGAGGCAGTGGACCCTCGATCGTTCATCTCCGTAGCTATCATCGAGTCATGAATTTCCTAAGGGCTTCTAAAGAAATAATGGCTCAGATGTTCCAACAGAATTTGTAGGATAGCGCCCTCCATTGGTTCCTATCCCTTGAAGAATCCAGAATTCGCAGTTGGGAAGACATTTCCCATGAGTTTATATCTCAATACAAGTACAAAAAGGAGCTAGAGGTTACCCTCCGCGACTTAGAGCTACTCAAATATAATCTTGGGGAATCAGTCAGCAACTTCATAGCAAGGTGGAGAGAAAAAGAAGCTACCATGACTAATCGGCCCTCCGAAGAAGAATAAGTCATTATTGTGAAGAAGAACTTTCTACCCCATGTCCGAGCAATAATGGGAGGACAGTATTATCCTCACTTTCGAGCCCTCCGAGAAGCAGGAGTAAAAATCAAAGAAGGTTTTGCCAAGATAGAAGTTAAATCGAAGAAAGTCTCTAAACAATTTGCTCCTAGAAAATTTGAAAAGCCTACTAGTACCTCAGTCTCTACCATCAATAATATCTCTCAACCTGTCGCTTCATGGGTACTATAAAGTAGCCCAAACCCAATCCGAAATGAGTATACCGAGCTTCATGCTCCTCTCTCCAAAGTCTACCAGGATCTCTTGAACCGAAACCTGATCAAACCTTTGGACCCTCGTCCATTACCAAACCCTCTTCCAAAGAATTTCAAACCTAATGCCCATTGTGACTATCACCAAACTGCTGGCCATACCACTGACCAATGTTTCCATCCCCGAAACACAATCCAAAGCCTGATTGACCGGGGTATCATCACCCCACCAGCTCATCCTAAACAAAGCACTACCCATAATACACTCCCAAGTCATATAAACTCTATTTTCCTAGAAGAAAACTTAGAACTCGACCCATCTACCCAAATCATACCAAGTAAATCACCAATCATGACCATATACTCTCCAAACATGCTAATGTTTCCTCTTACACCCTACCAACCTTGCCGATCAAATCTTATCACTCCTCGCTAGAGCTTGCATCGCTATCCGTACCCGTTCTAGAGGTAAAGATATGGAATTATCAAAAATACTGAACCAACTCCTAGAGTTTGGGCTGAAAATTCCCTCCCAGATGACCATCGATAGTCAGAGATTTAGTGGTTATTATTAGAAGATCGAAAATGGGCCCGAGAGTCAGACAATTGGGTAGTTCCAGCCGACGAAGTCAGTCTAGATGACCTGGTCTAGATCATAGCAGATTTGTTTCAACTGACTAGTGATATTTGTAGCACATCCTAGTTGCTCGACGCTTTGAAATTACAAAGGCACCTGGTTCCCTTAGTCTTGCATTTCCCTATCGAATGGGAGGAATTATACGAAGAGGCCATAGAAGTTATAGGGTGCATTGACTTTGCATAAAAAGATAATATCATTGCCACCGGATGGGGAGACGGTTCCGAAGATTTCGACGAAGAGTCAGGTTCAAGAAAGACTAGTCTAATAGCCAACCTATGTGGAATGATATCATTCGAGGAGCTTCTAGGAGAGATCAACCAGGTAGTTGAAAAACCCGACATTAATGAAGAAATAGGGTTTCTATTTTTTCCCTCTTCCATGAGCCACATGACCAGGTCAGGGAGACATTACCAGAATCCAAACTTACAACCATCAGAAAGCGATAAAGGGAAAGGTGTTAAGAATCTCCTTATGCTAGAAATGACCCTTGAAGAAAGCAAGGTCCTTGATAAACTGAAGAAAACTCAAGGAAACATCACTCTATGGGGACTATTTATGTCTTCCCAACTACACCAAAATTCCCTAATCAAGCTACTCATAGGACCATAGTTCCTCCCTCAACTACACCAGAATAAGGAGTGATACTAGTTGGATCCTTGAACTTTACTCGAATGCTCGCGTTTTCCAGAAGAGGAAATCCCTAAGAATGGTCCCAACCATAATCATGCTCTCAATATCTCAGTCGAAGTCATGTGGAAAACTGTTCCCCTCTCACTCATCGATAATGGATCAACTCTAAATGTTTGACCATTAAGAACCCTCAACTTTTTGGGATTAAAAGTGAGTGACCTTGGTCCAACCTCTGCTGACGTGCGTGCCTACGACAACACCCGTCGAGAAGTAATGGGATTTATCAAGCTTGCAATAGGGGCTACCCCTATAAATATTATTATTGAATTCCAAATCATCGATATCCCAGCCTATTTCATTTTTTTGCTCAAACGGTCATGGCTCCATAGCATCAAAGGGGTATCTTCTTCCCTTCATCAGAAATTGAAGTTCTTTCCCAATGGAAAAGTTATCACCATCTTGGGAGATAGTGACAACACCGAGATTGCAAGAACTAGTAATTTGATACTCAAGATACAATATGGGGTGAACGATATACTGCTATCGAGATTCCAGGTTGAACCACTCCTACTCCCAACAGGGGATGACTTCAAAGATAGGATTTGTCCAGAATATAATCCTCATAAAAACGTCAATGTAATCCAAATGTTCAAGAATATGCACTTCATGCCCTTAGAGGGGCTAGGGCAAAGGAAATAAGGGATAATTGAACCTATTGTGTTGAAGGAAGTCCTCCATGTGGCTTGGGATATCAACCATCAGAAGAAGAACTCAGATTGATCTGTTATCCTCGACTGAAGAAAAAATTAGAATGTGCTAGAACTATCTCGGGAGATTCCCCAAATGGAATATTCATCAAGGAGTGTGAAGATCTCCCTTTCTGTAGCTTCCCTGAACCTTGGTATGACCCTATAGACAAAATGATGAAACCAGGAATGGAAATATTTTTCCAAGATAGCTACTCGGGAATTGAGAGTTCCCAACACTGTGTGCAACCACTCACTAAATAGACCATAGCTGATATCGAGGATTCTGAGGACATCGATTCTGAAGACTCTTTCAACTTGTAGATACTGGGGCTGTCACTCTGCATGATCCATTCAAGGACTACATCATCTGATCCATCCTATCTCATCAGAGACGCTGATATGTATCTTCTCAACTGGCATGCTGCACCTGTGCCACCTGCTGATATCCAACTTAACCCTGATGTTTATCCCTTTCACCTTTAGTTGTTTCCTCTCACTCTGATGTAATTGAGACCTCCTTTGATGAGGTTCTCAATGCTATTTTTCCTATTAATGAAATAAATGAAAATTTTGAGTATCTTATTGTGCCTTACATTAATTGTCTTGGTTCTAATCAAACTTTCGATGATGATAACTTCGCAAAGGAAAAATTCTTAACTGATCTAAATAAGTTTAATAATAAGCAACATAACCGCGTTCAAGTTAATAAAGATGAAACTATAGTTATTAATATTGGTTCTAGTGGCCAAATGCGCGAGATTAGGATAAGGGCTACCCTTGATGACCATGAGCGCACGCAACTCGAAGAGCTACTGAAGGAATTTATGGATGCCTTCATATGGTCCTACGATGATATGTCCAGCATTGACCCTAAAATAGCACAACATGAGATTCAAATAGAAGCTGCAAAATCTTCGCACCGAATGGGCACTCAAAGTAAAATAAGAAGTAGTCAAGCAAATAAACGTAGGATTTATTCGTGTAATTGAATATCCCACATTGCTAGCCAATATCGTACCCATGCCAAAATCAGAAGTAAAGGTCTGCATGTGTGTCGACTACCGAGACTTGAACAAGGCCTCTCCGAAGGATGATTACCCGCTACCTAACATCGATATGATTGTGGACAACACATCCAGTCATGCTCTCAAGTCATTCGTTGATGGATTTTCCAAATATAACCAGATAAAGATGCACCCTGATCATCAAGAGACAATCGCATTCATCACCCCTTGGGAAACCTTTTGCTATACTGTCATGCCATTTCGTCTCAAAAATGCAGGGGCTACCTACCAAAGGGTGCCCACAATGATTTTTCATGATCTGATACACAAGGAAGTCGAGGTCTATGTAGATGACATGATTATCAAGTTCAGGACTAGATAAGGGCATGTTCCCACTCTCCAAAAATTCTTTGGACGACTGTAAAAATATCAAATGCGGCTTAACCCATAGAAATGTGTCTTTGGCATTACCAAAGGGAAGCTCTTGGGATTCATGGTCAGTGAGAAGGGAATAGAAGCAGATACTACCAAGATGAAAGCCACACTTGAGATGCCACATCCTCGAACGAAGAAAGAAGTCCGCGAATTCCTTAGAAAACTATAGTACATCAGTCGATTCATCGGCCAATTTACTTCCATCTGTGAACCCATCTTCAAACTCCTCCGCAAAGATTCAACCAAGGTCTGGAACGAAACTTTCCAAGAATCCTTCGATCGAATTAAGCAATACCTAACCCGACCTGCAATGCTCATGCCACCACAGCCTGGTCATTCCTTACTCTTATACCTAACCATGACTGATACCACAGTCGGGGGCCAGCTAGCCCAATACCTTGAAGAAACCCTCAAGGAAAAATCCATCTACTATGCCAGTTGGAAATTATCCAGTTATGAAGTTAATTACATCACCTTGTAAAAAGCATGTGTCTCCCTTGTCTGGGTTACCCAAAAGTTACGGCACTACAGGCTCGCCTTCTCCATTAGACTCGTATCCTGAATGGATCCCATCAAGTACCTACTCTAGAAGCCCTCCCTTTCCAACTAAATGGCCTGTTGGTTGATGCTTCTAGCCGATTTTGATATCACTTATGTCACACATAAGACCATAAAATAAAGAGCCATCTTTGACTACCTTGCTGACTACCCAATGGAAGAGGCATATGTTTAGATTTCAGAATTCCCAGACGAGAATATATTTGCGCTTCCCATGAAAATCCTCAATGGAAAATGTTATTTGATGGCGCTGCCAACAAAAAGGGGTATGGCATTGGGATCCTAATTGCCCCTGATGATTCCCACACTCTTATTGACATCAAATTGTATTTCCCCTACACTAACAACATGACTGAATACGAGGCGTGCATGATAGGCCTCAAAGTAACCCTCAAGAAAGGAATTTGATACATTGATGTCTACGAGGATTCAGCCCTCATCATCGATCAAGTACTCAGGAAATGGAAGGTCAAGAATGAGAAACTCTTACCCTTCCATTCCTAACTTGAAGAACTAACTTCCCAATTCTACAAAATCACCTTCCACTACTTGCCCCGAGCAAAAAACAACCAAGATGACCCCCTTGCCACCTTATCCTCCATGATTGACATGCCCGAACGAATAACTATGGCTCCCTTCTTTATCCAAAAATAGGATAAACCGACCCACTGATACCACATTAAGCTCTGCACAATGGAAGAATCCAAAATAGCTGACTGTGGGTACTATGATATTTGGCGCCTCCTGGTGAGTATCCCCTAGGAGATGATAAGAAAGACCAAGAATCTCTTCACAGACTGGTCTCCCAATACATTATCTGTGATAAAGCACTGTTTAAGAAAAACTTCATGGAACCCATTTTCACTACATCACAGGGGCTGACATTGAAGAGATGATACAGAAAATCCACAACGGGGAATGCAGACCCCACATGAATGGCCACATGCTCTCCAAGAAGATCATCCGATAGGGATACTAGTGGACTACATGGTACAGGACTACATAGAATACATACGAAGATGTCTCAAATTCCAATAATTCTCCAACTTACAGCATCTGCCTCCACCAGAACTGTACAGCATGACTTCTTCCTGGCCATTTTCCACACGGGGCATCGATATCATAGGGAACGTTACACCGAAGGCCTCTAATGGGCATGAGTTCATCCTAGTTTCTATTGACTACTTCATCAAATGGGTCGAAGTCGAATCATACGCAGTTCTGAATGCCAAGAAAGTGGCCAAATTTTATCAAGAAAAACATCATATACCGATATGGGGTCCCACACGTACTAGTTTCAGACAATGGGTTACATTTTGAGGTAGAGGTTACGTAAGTGGTCGATGAGTATGGAATTCGGAGACATAAATCCTCTCTATACCGACCTCAAACCAACAGAGCATTTGAAGTAACCAATGAAAATCTCAAAGCCATCATCAGCAAGATGACCGGGAGTTGTCGTGATTGGGACGATAGGATCTTTTATACCCTCTGGGGATACTGCACGTCAGTCTTAACCTCTATTGGGGATACCCCTTACTCTTTAGTCCACGGTATGGAAGCAGTCCTACCCGTGGAGCTGGAAATACCCTCGTTGCACATCATGCTTAAAAGCAAGGTCAGTGAAGAAGACTGGTACCAAAGACGTCATGACGAGTTGACCCTCCTAGATGAAGGGGATTGAAATATATATATCACATACAAGGGTACCATCGCTGTATAGTACGATAATTCAATAAGAGAGTCAAGGACCGCAGTGTCCGAGAGGGGGACTTAGCCCTCAAAGAAATAGTATATCCCATCTGGACCCCAGAGGGAAATTCAAGCCCAATTATAGCGACCCTTACATCGTGAGGAAGATTCTTTCGGGCGGCGCCGCTGTGCTCACCGACCTCGATGGCAAAGAAGTTACGCGTCCAGTCAACTTGGACCACCTCAAGAAATTCTACTCCTAGTCTGAAATCTTGGCACGCTACGACTCTTCTTATCTCCATTCTATTCTATAAAAAAAAGCTCTTCATTTCCCTCTACCCAGAACTACGTGAGCCTGATCCTCTAAAAACATTTTCAAAAATAATGAATTTCAAAATTTTTCAAAACCCTCAGAGGTACGTAGGCAGCTCATTGACTTTACATGTGCGTGGCCCCCTTCTTTTCACAAAATGTTATTCTTTTCTTATCCCCGAGAATGACAGTTCATTTTGACATAAACATAAACAAAAGGATTATGTATGCCTTAGCGATTGGTATAGATAATTAATAATGCAAAAAGTCATCAAAAGGCACAACTAGATGATCAAAAACTTATTTATTTCATTATCTGAAATTTTTGTACGATTACATCGGCATAAGGAGTCAAATGACTTCCCTAGCCAAAAAACCTAGAAAAAAAAAGCCTTAATACCCTTGAAAATCATTCCAATTATTCCAGAAAACACAAAACAACACCTTCTATAAAAAAAAAACTTCACGAACCTACCCACAGCGGCCAAAGGAACCAACACCATCATCACCTGCATCCTGGACTCCCCAAGCCTCCCCTGCATGAATGGAGTATTGCAGATGCTCCATGGAGCAATATGCTCGAACCAACTTGGGGTAGACCACAATGCCCCCTCTATGGTGTCAGGTATGGCAAACCACCTTTGACTAGTCTCTGGAGCCAGAATCCTGCCACTACCTTCTTCCATAACCACTTCATGTAGCCCCCAGCGACATGCCAGACCCACCCAGTGGACTGAGAAAGACGGGTCGACGAACGACGATTTTCCTATAAGTAACCAGGCCGCATGCACAAATGTTCTGTCAGATCCTCAAGAAGAAAGAAGTTTGGTGTCCACGGTGGCATAATTTTCTCCCAACCATATTGGCGTAGTAGCCTCCAGGGAAAGTAGAAGGAGTTATGCCTAAGGCCAGCCAGTCTGATGTACTGGTACTCTTCGAGCTCCAAAATGGGAAGAAGCTCTCCCCACCAAGGCACGGACAAGCGTAAGCCTCATGCCCCTTGCTCTACAAACCTGTTCCCCCAACTCTCAATATCCAGGACTACGAAAAGGAAATAGCACGAGAAAACGTTTAGAATCGCCGGTAAGGGATACACAAGTGGGACCGCCATATAAAACCTCTCCAACAGCCACATAAATAACATCACAAGGATACCCCTCAAAAAGTCAAAACGACTCTCCCGCTAGGCATTCATGCCATTTAAGGTCTCCGCCAGTATCACCACCGCAGGATTGCGACAGTACGACATCTAAGAAATAATAGAAACCAGTTAGAGGTCCACTAACGTCTTTTCGGTCACCAATAAAACTTTGGAAACAATGCCAAGGATTACGGCCCTAGCATATCCAGCATCACCCATGTCCTACAAATGCACGGACTGCAACACCTCCACAAGGGAGATCATTCCTCCCGTAACCAATGGTCTGGCCGCCGAAAGCAAAATATGAAGAAGTCTGGCCAATAAATCCCTGGGAGAACTGGAAAACTCAGGCAGAGCTGCAGCAACGCTGGGATTTATCCCCAGCATGGCAGAAAATTCCTTGTAAGTAGGACAAATCTCATTCAACCCAAAATGGAAGACATGATCCTTGAGATACGAAAACTCGACAACCGCCATCAGCATGTTCCATTCAATGGGCCGATTGCACCACAAAGAGACACGCCGCATGTGAAATGCGTCATAATCAATATTGTAAGAACACATTGCTTCCAAGGTTTCGAGTTAGTTAGCAAACTCAATGCTACCAGGGAGAGCCATCTTACAAGACTAAGAGATAGTAAGGAAGTAAGAATGTGGAAAAGAAAGAAAGTGAAAGTGTGAGGAGGAAAGCCCCATCCACATCCCTTTTTATACTTGGAGACTCCCAAGCCAAGAGAAGGAACCCAACAGAAATCGGAGTAAAACTTGCCCCACCAAGTACCAAGCAATTAAAGAAATTTCAATCAAAGCCTTGGATTGATTGGACTGGATTGACATGATGATTGACAGGACAGGGGTCATGCCGATCAGCAACCCCCCATTTTGGGAAATTTCCCTTTTTTCTCTTTTGTCAAAATAAAAAAAAAATAGGGAATTCTGAATTTCCTTTATACTTATGCTTTACTAATCTCATTTTAAATAAAATCCTTCTCAAATTAATTTTCAAAATTCTTTTTACGGTGTTAGCAGCAAAGTAAAAAACGCATGTGCATTAATCACTAAACTAAGAAAATTAACAAAAACTTCATTCATTATTTTCATATATTTTGATGTCTTAACATCAACATGTAGTAGGAAAAACTAAAATAACAAGGGGACTCAGCCCGAACCCAATCTCTCTATCTCTCCCTCTCTCTCTTTCTTCTCTCTATTCTCTCTCTCTCTATAGGATCCCCCATCCTTGCGGCGCGCCCTCTTCCCCCTACAGCGAGATGATGTACCCCCACTACAAGAGCTCGATCCTTCCCCAAATGAGGCAGACGGAACCAAATAAGAAGGAATCAAAACCACCTCACGAATGTGAGAAGTCGCTGAGGATATCCATTCCCCGATGTCCTTCCACCAAGTGGTCGAAACATTGATATGCTGCAAGGAAGAATAGAAAAGATCAAATCATTCAAGCATGAGGAAAGAGAAGGAAATCAAGAAAAAAAAAGACATATCGCAGGCCGAAGGACCTCCTCTGCCAGACCCAACTCCTCTGAATCCATCGCATGAGGCGATATTGTAGACGTCGAAGGTTGTAACTAGGGGAATGCAACCACACAAAAGAAGGCCTTGAAGTCATCATCGTCGTCGTTGACGCAGCCGCACCACCTGTGCTATGAGAAGACTCCACCTATCGACTCGAGTCCTCTCTAGGGAGAGGCATCACATCATAAATGCTAGGGGGCATCAGCCAGCTCTTGAAAAAGTCCATGTAATCATACATCACCGCTATGTCAATTTACAGGGAGTATGGATCTCTTATCATCGCAGCCACCCGAGCATCATCAGACATCTCTCGCACACGCCTCATGAGCATAGGGGGTCTCGTTAGTGGAAAAGCAACCTCGTCCTCCATAATCTGACAGACTAACCTCTCCCCAAGATACCAGGAGTGGCCGAACTCATGCGCCAGCAGGCGCCGCATCTATGCATGTCCCCTAGTCACCCCGATGTGTTGAATAGCCATCCCCTAGGGATAGAAGGTCACCTGCAAATCCCCAGTGAAAGCGAGGGATCAGTGTCAATAAAATGGCATCAAAGGAAAATAATAGTCTAAAGGATAAAAGAATGCTTAACCGCTCACTCATCAGGCCATTCAGGACCTGACGCACTGCCTCTAGAGAAAGGTTCTTCTTTGACTGTCGATTAGACCTTCACCATCAAAACATTCGGCAAAATTCCCTAATAAAGTCATCCATTCTAACACATTGATCATCAAGGAAAACATTTTTTACACCCCCAGCGGAATTTTAAAAAATCATTCTCCTCAGCAATGTCTCCAAAGAATGCTCTAAATTTTCCCCAGCTCATTCACTATTCCCCAATAGAACCCTAAATCAAATCCAATCTTTATCCCCAGCACTACGATCGATTTTCCCGAAGGAAATGTACACCTCTTTTAGGTCAGAATTGACCTCGGTCTTGAATCGTCACCTTAGTTAGGTCAGAATTGACCTCGGTCCTCGATTGTCACCTCTTCTAGGTCAGAATTGATCTCGGTATTAGATTGTCACCTTAGTTAGGTTAGAATTGACCTCGATCCTCAGTCGTCACTTCTTTCAGGTTAGAATTGACCTCAGTCTTGGATCATCACCTTAATCAAGTCAGAATTGACCTTGGTCCTCAGTCGTCACCTCTCTTAGGTCAGAATTGACCTCGATATTAAATCGTCACCTTAGTTAGGTTAGAATTGACCTCAGTCCTCGGTCATCACCCCACTTAGGTCAGAAATGACCTCGGTCTTAGATCGTCACCTGAGTTAGGTCAGAATTGATCTCGATCCCAGGTCGTCACCTCTTTTAGATCCGAATTGACCTCGATCTTGGATCGTCACCTTAGTTAGGTCAAAATTGACCTCAATCCCTATTTATCACCTCTTCAGGTCAGAATTGACCACGGCCCTTCGTCTTCACTTCCTCTTTAAGTCAGAATTGACCTCGACCCTCCGAATCAGCCATCCACATCCCTTAGGTCTGGATAACTGACCTCCTTCCATCATGTGGTGTCTATTCAATGACAATCACTTGTCCTAAGCTCGCCCGTATAGGGTCTTTATAGACACCACATTATAGGACCTCCTAAGTCTCTCCTTAGGCTCCTAACGCTTCCCCCTTCCACCACAAACCTAAGTCGCACTCCGAGTGACCATTGGGTGCTCCTGGGCCCCAAATCGACCCCATTTGACCCCAATCAACTCCACTGTCAAAGTGAAAGCTCTTTGAATCTTCTAAGGGCACTGAAACTCCTTTCTAATGGTCTGCCCCGTGCGTAAAACAGCATAATCGTTCGAACGAACAATTAGTTTTCCCCTAAAAATTGATCCGAAGTCCACCGAGCGCTCTCGAACCCTTTTTGACCAAAGTCAACTCTATAACTCGAATGAGATTGAATGAATCTCCAAAGGGAACTGAATACCCTTTCTAGCAGTCCACCTCATGCGTGATTCTGACCTACGGTGCGAACGGACGATTCATTTTACTTCGGGAGGTCATCGAGTGCTTTCGTACCCCAATTGACCAAGGTCAACTTCCCAAACCGAGAAAAAACTCTTTGGAATGTCGAATTACATCTCCTAGCCTTTCCAATGGTCCACCTCATGTGAAATTATGACTTACCATGCGGATGAACGATCCGTTTGCGTTCGACGATCTCCCGTCCAAAGGACCAACATGCATTTCCGAGCCATATTTGACGCAAAGTAAACTCTCGGACCTGGGATCAATCCATAGGACTCTCAAAGGCCTTTGAAATACCTTTCTAATGGTATTCCCCGTGCATGATTCAAATCAACGGTTTGTGCTCTACAGTCATTTTTCCAAAAAATTCCAGACGGGGCTGCCAATTGGCAGATCCTGAACCCTGCCTATTGGCACAGTGTCAAGGGTTACCTGCCGATAGGCACCCCTGACCCTATAAATAAAGTCCATGACCTCATTGCAAAGGAGCAAAAAATAACCATCAGCGTCAGTGATCTCTACAACATTCTCTCGAAGTCAGCGAAGTTCTATATGAGAAACCCCATTCAGGCCTAAATTCCCATCCTTTTCATTCCCAATTTGGCAAATATCCTTCTCTCTCATCAACATTCAAAGGAGTTCATTCAATATCCAAGTTCAAGCTCTAAGAAAGGTCCAATTCTTTCTCCCACTCTTTTAATTTCTTTTTTTATATAAGTTACCTTAGATTCATAATCTAGTTTAATTCTAGTTCATACATATTAAAATCTACACTTTTATTCGTATATGGCACCTACTTTATTTTTCTAAAAAAAATAAAAACAAATAAAATAGGTTTACACTCGTAAGTGCTGAACGGAATTATCCACCACACTTTTTCCAAAACTAGAAACACGTTTTCTACACGCACACACCTAATAAAATTTCGTTCGAATCTATGGGATAAACCCCACCCCTATTCCAAATTCGAACTACGTGGAATTTGATGCCTTTATAGGCTACGTAGGTGTCTCAAATTAAAATCCGAGACTCGAGTCCAATTTTCTAATTTTTTAATTTCTCTTATTTTTCATAATCCTCAATATTACTCATTATATATATATATATATATAACATATTTATTCGCGTCTCATCCCACACATATTATCATTTCCCAATAACGATCAATATCGCGATGAACACTCATATTCTATCTTCTACATTTATTATTATTTTGGGAATATTCCTACGGATGACCTCACCCTATATTTTCCATTATATGGGTCGAACGATTCTAATCTCCATTATATAAACACATGCATACACTTCATGGGGATAGAAAGGAAAATATAAACAGTTTCCCATCAAAGATCGAAAGGGCGGGATGGGTGCCTAACACCTTCCCATTCCGTAACTTAGCCCCCGGACCTCCGATCTATTGGTTTTGCACGCATCAGTTTTGTCCTTGAGGCCACTCTCTTGAAAGTGACAACATATTCTTTTACCTGTTTTGAGCAAAATAGGTTGGCGACTCTATCTCTTTACATTCACCCCACACCGAAGAATACCAAAGCCCCATTTTCGAAGAGAATGGTGAGAGACTGCGACGCAGTTTTCATCCTCGGGGGGGATCCTCTTTCTCCTTTACCCCCATAACGAGCGTCGCGCCGATCGGGATGGCCACAGATATAATTCTGGTATCCTGAAGATCATGCCTTTCGTTTTGTCTTGGATGAGGGTTGTCCCTCTTATGAGGAGTTCTCGGCCATGTTGGACGTCAACCCCAGTGTGACGGCAGTTATTCCTGATTTCTTGGATACTCCCCGAGTTTTCTTCTTGAAGTTGCTTGACATTTCTACCTCAGTGGCTAGACTATTGGTTACCAGAAGGGCCATTTCTCTTCAGGCAGTTATGTATTCATTATTCCTAAGGGGTTTTGAGGATGTTGGATTTGCTGGGTCTGTCACTTTAGGCCTTACTATGAGCCTATTATTGGTGATGAGGGACTTGACTGTAGATCCGCAGGTTACTGCAATAATGGTCTGGACGTCTTACCGCCATAATCATATAGCGGTGGTGTTGGCTGATACCCTAAATGACTTGGATGCTTGGAAGGAGGGTCTCTCTGACTTTCTGAGTGGGAGTGCCATAATGTTATTCATGTGTCTTGCAAAGAGGTTTCGTTTGGAATCCCCTCATGAGTACCGCTTGGCGGTTGTTCCCAATTTATTTATTCATCCTTTATTCAACTTCGACCCATTTGTGGAGAGTTGGGTAAACTGAATTGTAGAGCATGGAGCCCGGTGTCTTCGTTGGTCAGTGCCATGGTGGGGGGACTTATTGTCTGTCTTGTAGCTTGGATATTATTGCTATATACGGTTGGTGGGCCTTTGACTGACTTCTTTCTATTTCCCCTAGAAGCTCATGTGCCAAATTGGGTGGGAACAGATTGTGACCCCTCGTATAACAAATTTCTTCCCGGTGGAAGATTTGATGAAATCATTGAGAATGATGCTAGGCTCTTTATAGCAGTGTCGTCGATCGTTTATTAGTCCATCACAGTCCATAGGAGGGGCTTGGCATGTATCTAGGGACTACCTTAAATGAATATAGAAGCGGGAAGTAGAGAAAGTCCTGGAGAAAGAGATCAGTCAAAGGTGGTTCGTGGCTTTCGACACCATGGAATACGGTGTTATGGTTTTGTCAAAAAATTTCATGGTGTACCGCCCCATGGAGCATATACTGAGAGTGATATTCCATTAAATGTCCAAAATTATTTAATTTAATTCCAATTTTAATTCCAGTTTTAAACAAACCCTGACCAAGTATTTAATTGTGATTGATAGCAATAATTAAGTGTAGCATGCAAATTCAAACAATCACAAACAAGATTTAGGAAACATCCCCCAAAGGGGCAAAATCATTTATTTCAATATCTTTTATAAATGTATACTTATAAATACCGAGAAACACAACATGTTTGACAGACGAATACCTGCAAGCCTAGGTTCATTTTCGTCAGCAAGAGATCCCTCAAGAGCTACGACAGTCAACAGTGAAGGCTGGCTTCCTTCTCCACAAGATGTACTTCAAGATTGGGTAATATGAATAATAAAGGTACAAGAATGATTCACATATAGATTTGGGACATTTGAGTGAATCAAAAAGGTTTTAAAGCCTAAAAGATGAAGTCTTAAACTGCATCAAATATGCAGAGACGGAGTTTTAAAAACCTTACAAAACCTGATTTCGTAGTAGGTATTTATAGGCTGAATAAAATTTGAGGCGGAGCATATTATTCGAACGACATTAGATGTTGTTACAAATGACCATAAAAGTGACTATAAAATTGCAAAACATTACGGGTTCATTTTAAGCAGTAAAGAAATGACCCTTCGAGCGACCCTTCAAACGACATTGCATGTTGTTAGAAGTTGTTGTGTGAATGATGTTGCCTTGTCGTTTGAATAAAAGGAGCGAAAAAATATTATTTTAAAAATTCTCGTCTACACGTCTTGAAAAATTATTTGACTTGGAAAAACACCCCATTTTGATAAAAACATTTTATAAAAAAATCCCAAATAAATACGTGAACATTAATAATTCCAATTAAGCATTATACCTTTTAGCGTAGTGGAGTTAGTGGGAATGGTGGAGAACAGTTGAAGATGAAAAACACACGATGTCAATGATGGGTGCATGTTGATGATGCGTGATGCTAAGGATTTGGATGATGGACAACAAGATTGAACGTGTGAAGACATGCAAAAATGTAAAAGTATACGACATAATAGCTATAATCTAGGATAACACCAAAATTTCTAGATTCTAGACGGATATCTATAAAACACGACCTTACAAATCTCCCCCTATGTCTATGTCGGTACATTCATAACATATCCAAATTATGCATCCCCCAAAAAAACTAAGACATATAATCTAATATTCCAAAAAATCCATATATGGAAATATCAAAGTGAGCGTCTTCAAAATGTTTAACATCTTCAATTATCCAATGTTTCTTTGTCAACATCAGGGTGTGCAAATAATGATCCTCAATGTGTACCTACATATATGAGATAATTAATAAATACCCGTGATGCGCAAATGTTTGAAATATAATTATAACCATAGAATCAACATCAATTATGTCATAAGCACATCATTAAATAAAACAAACAAATCTACTCCTCCATAATTCATTATCTACATTTTTAAGATGCCCCCAAATGGATAAATAAGAAGAAACATAGCAATGCATACTGTGAGTGTCTCGAGGTAATAAATTTCTCTTTTTTAATTTTTCAAAATTTTTATTACAAAAAAAATAGAACAAAGAATCACACCGTGAAAGAACACTAAGATAACCAAGTCGATGATAGCATAAATGAAGGGATGTGATGAAATTCGATAATCAATGCCAACAGTAATAAAATATGCGCGTGATAAATTTTTGGATATTCCTAATTAATGAACTCAAAATCGTCCTTAGGTGTACAAAAAGTTTAATGTAAATGCCACCGACTCAATCTAATCAACAAATCAAAGTCCAAAATGATTTTCACACCAATAACGTCTAAAACTATGTAATTCTTTTTCAAGACTTTGTCAGGACGTGCAAACCCGTTGATTTATTTTCAACCAAACTCCCTAAAATATAATAGTGATCATATTTTTCAATTTATCTCTTTTCTTTTGAATGATCATATGAAACTAATCTAGTTTGGACTTGGCTACTTTTTACAATGCCACACTTTTTTTGCTCTATTTAAACTCTTTGGACCTTGTCTTGTTTTTACAATGCATACTTTTTTAGGTCCGATTTAAACAATGGCTTTCTCGCAAAGGACATGTGTTGTTTTCCTATCCTTTTCCCATGTTCACTCATCATTTTTTTCATATTAAACAAATTCCTCACCGGCAACGGTTCTTACATGCACTACTTTCATTGCCAAGTTTTATTGCATTTGGTTTGTTTTATAGACATAATTGAGATGAAAACTCTTCGACCAATATGTGATAGACAAGCACAATAATAAAACAAATATGTGCACGCGTGCATTAAAGGATACTAAGAGTCAAACATGTATACGGATATCACTAATCACATCTCAATGACTCCATACCATTATAAAGCACATGGATGAAATGATGTAGCGTCTCAAATCACTATCAAAAAGTCACGTGGAATATTAAAATGATGTTGTGACTTTGGTCATCTTAATTTTCATTCATAAAAGGTGTAAATAAAAAGAAAATATTTTTGTCTTTTTCCCAAAAAAATTTATCAAAAGAAAAATCTGTTTGGCTTTTAAATTTTTTTTTATTTTTCTGAAAATATGAGTGAATAAAAATATAATACAAAAATGTTACAAATGATACAGTATTGCAATAGGATTCATATCATATGAACATAAAAAATGTAGCCTATCCTAGATATGCCCTCAGTCAACTTTGCATATATTTAAAGACTTCCTAAGACTCAAATCTAAGGACATCTAAAGGCTTCATGAAGATATCGGCTAACTGAAGGTCAGTGGACACCAAACTCAAGGACACGAATTTCTCTTCTACTAACTCTCGGATATAGTGCTCGCTTATCCTAATGTGTTTTGTGCCCGAATGATGGACTGGATTGTGGGATATGTGTATCGCTCTAGTTTTATCTCAAAAAATAGTCAAGGTTTCTTGTGATATCCCATAATCCTCTAGCATCTACTTCATCCCCAAGAGTTATGTGCAACAACTCCCGTTGCCTATGTACTCAACCTCCGCAATGGACAAAAAGATGTAGTTTTGCTTATTGCTCAACCAAGACAAGAGCTAAACCAAAGAAGAAATAACCCCCAGAAGTCTCCTACATCCATCTACATCCCCGACACAGTCAGTGTTTGATTAGGTGGATAAATGATCGTCAATATCAAAGGAATACCAAATGTCGTATGAGAGAGTCCCACTCACGTATTTGATAATATGTTTAAGAGTGAGTGAGTGCGACTCTTTCAGGGATGCCTGATATCGCGCATAGACTCCAACACTTAAAGCGATATCGTGATGACTGGCAGTCAACTAGAGAAGACTACCTATCATACTCCGATATAATGTTTGATTTACATCCTTACCTGAAGTGTCCTTACTAATCTTAGTTAAGGTACTCATCGGGGTACGTGCAGCATGCTTATCATAGTCTAAACCAAATTTCTTCGCAAGGTTTCTTGCATACTTGGATTAGGAGATAAACATCCCATCTTCTAGATGACGAAACTGGATACCAAGGAAGAATGTAAACTCACTAACCATGATCATCTCAAACTCACTCTTCATATCCTCCTCAAAGTCGTGAGCATAGCTGAAGCACGTGGATCCAAAGACTATGTATTCAACATAGACCTGGGCAACCAAAATATCACCACATCCTCTCCTAATAAACAATGTCTTATATACTCCCCATCTCGTGAATCTATGGGCTAAGAGATAGAAATTAAGCCTCTCGTACCAAGCACGGGGTGCTTACTTCAAACCATACAGGGCTTTTCTAAAATAATTGACATGTCCAGGGTGCTTAGGGTATTCAAACCCTTTTGGTTGTTCCACGAAAACCTTCTCCTGTAGAATATCATTCATAAAGGCACTCTTGGTATCCATATGATATAACTTAAATCACAGATGACGTGCGATGGTGAGTACTAAACGAATGGACACGAGCCTCGCAATAGGAGCAAATGTCTCCTCAAAGTCTACACCCTCAATCTTTGTGTAGCCCTGAGTGACTAACCTAGCCTTATTACGTATAATGGTACCCTTCTCATCCATCTTATTCTTGAAGATCCACTTAGTACCAATCATGTTCGTCTCACTAGGTCGGGGGATAAGTTCCTAGACATCTTCTTTCTAAACTGAAGAAACTTTTCCTGCATTGCAGATATCCAGTGTTCATCTTTTCTTGTTATTTTTTGGTTCTTGGGCTTAATTTTTTATGTGTAGCATAAAAAGCTAACAACGTTATCTAGGTGAACGCGATTCTTGACCCCTAAAGTGGGATCTACTAGAATGGCGGAAGGGTCATGACTCTTGTGAACCCAAGCAGGTGTGTCCCCTAAATCAGGAGTAAGGTCCACCCTGGGTGTGTGAGGGACTAAAAGATCGTCACTAGGAAGTGCGCCATCCTCACAAAAAATGCTAGGATCAATAAACTCCGTCTGATAATACAAATATAGCACCATGTCGCGGCCCTTATCAACATAGGGCACGACCCTACTGAAATTGGTGTGTGTCCCTACAAATACTGGGCACGACACTCACCCCTTGTCGTAAAATACAGGCTGCGGCCCTACCATGTACAGGGCGCGGCACCTGCGGCTCTAGCCTCATATAGGCGCGGCACTTTGTGCTTGCCTTATAGGCCGCATCCTTTCTACTACAGCAACTTCGGACTTACGTCACGTGCTTAGTACATGTGACAACTCACATATCTCTTATAAATAGAGGACTACACCTCGAAATAAGGGATCGATTCCATACGCTTGGGGCAGATTCTACAACACAGATTCTCTCTACACGACCTCAACACACGACTTGGAGGCCACACATCTACATCACAGCCACCTCTCCGGCACACCGGAATCCTCAATACTGCCATGTACTCTCCTTTATTCTCATATTTGTACACCTCTTTAGGCATGATTATATTGTATAATGCAACGTATATAATGAGAACCGAGCAACACAGTGGATGTAGGCCTATTTTAAAGGCTGAACCACTCTATATCGTGTCTTCTCTCTATTTACTTGCTTTACTTGTTTATTATGCACTTCACTCAATATTTGCTGATGCGAGAACGACAAGTGGACGATTTCTCATATCAACACCGTCAGTTCTTCATCTTGCATGGTGACGTTTATTGACTCCATAACATTAGAGCTACTCAGGTTATAAACATTGTATGCTCTAATCGTCGATGAATAGCTTAACAGTATTCCCTTTTAGCTCCGGGAGTTGAACTTTCCTAATTTCTCTATATCCCGTAGGATGTAGCATTTGCTCCCCACAACACGAAAATGTGAAAGGTTAGGCTTCTTTCTAGTCCAAAATTCATAAGGCTTCTAAAGTGTGTGTGGACGACGATAAACCCTTACTACACCAAAACAGTCAAAGAGTAACACTATTGTAGTGTTACTAAAATAATTACTAACACTAAAAAAGAGTTAGAAAAAAGGCGTGGGGAATCAAATTACTAACACTTTTTTTCCATTACTAAATTTTGTGTTACTAACACTATTTTACCGTTACTAAAGTGTTACTAAATTCTGTGGTACTAACACGTTTCTACCGTTACTAAAGTGTTACTAATTTCGTAACACATTTAATAACGGTATGGGTCTGTTAGTAATATTAATATATATATATATATAGACACACACACACACACACACACACACACACACTAGGGTATACAATATTCATAAATGCTAACTTAATGACAATAATATAATTGTCGATCCGATTTAATTTCAATACAAATAAGTTGAATTTTAAAAAAAAGGGGAAAAATTCTCCTTTATATATAATACTACCCACCTGTTTAAGGTATAAAAAGTAGTACAACAATGCAAGTAGTCCGCAACAATAACACTAATACACATCCAAACAATAATATCAATAAAAACTAACATCCCAAATTCCATTAATAGAAAATTCATCTCAATCCACGAGACAATTTGGGAAATCTAAGAATTGTTCATCTTCATTTGGCAATTTTCATACCACACCAGCTGCCCCTATTGTGAAAGCTTTGTTGCATGCTATATCTCTTGAAATTTATGCTCCTGGAAGCGCTGCTCGTGTTTAGCGTTCGAATGAGTGTTTGTTTCCTCATTGTTTATGTGCGTCCTTACTAGAGACACCCCGTGATCCTTGTCTAGTGGTCTGAATGAGCTAATGAGCCACGCTTTCTCGTTATGTGGGCCCGGAATGGATATGATTGACATTTTGAATGCTATTGCAAATCTCGGATATGAGCTTGAAGCTTCTTCCTCAACCTCTGATTCTCCAAGTTGTTCAGCTCCTATTCCCATGGAAACTGATGCCGGGGATGGGAATTTGGCTATGTTAAATGATAATGAATCGAGCAAAATTGAATGTTTCGATCAGCTCCCCAAGAAGTCTTTTGATCCTTCATTGGTAAGCACAGAGTCCCTCTCTTCAGGCAGACCATAAAACTCCTCAATAACCACATTTATTAGCGCATCCAGAAGATTCTTAAATTGTACATCAATGTCACGTAGATTCACGAGTTCAATTCGAGCTTGTTTAAGATGCTTCACCACCATATCCACCTCAATTCTACTTATATTACAAACATTTAACTCAGCAGATTCATAGCCATTAACTGATGAATCACCATATGACAACACACTTAAATCAGATGGAGTAAGTATCTCATATGAAGGCGAAACATTTGAATTAGACAATGCGGGTGAGATCTGAAGCATAAATAAACATTATTATTAACTCACAAGTTAAAATTTATAGTTGATAAGTAAAAACAAAAAGAATTTCTCATTCTATTACTCTCATTTCACTTTGGCATTATGAACATTAGTGTTTCAACATAATGTAACAAATTCAAGATTTATTTTACCTTTGTGGATTCCACGAGATGATTATAGTCGAAAACCTCAAAAATTAGAGAAAAATCAATTGAGCCTTTTGGTGATTCGAGCGTCACATCTTCAAAAAAAAAGGCGTAAATGAAGAATTCAAACATTTTTCTGTTATCTGCAAAAGTAGATTCACCTCTAAACTCATTAATATACCGACAAATTCACAAATCGAGAAATTGTTACATAAATATGATGGCTACAAATAAAGGAATTATCAAAGTAACAAACATCATAAAGAATTCAGATAGCATGGTTCATAATTTATAATGAATAGGAATAATATTTTGCCCAAGTCTCACATAAAAATACAAAACGCACTATAAATCATCATAGACGGAGGTTTCGTATAATCATTATATAGATCTTAAACTTATTCAATCTAATAACTGTAATTAGAAAATAACAATCATACTCGAGTCAAAATATACCTACAACCTATATCATGAACTATGCAACCAGTTATAGATGCATTTTTAAATGAGGATGACACTTGTATCCAGTGTCACGCTCATTTATAGAACACTGAGTTTAATTTATATGCAACACCACAGCACTGAGTTGTCCTTATGGTATATTCCAAGAAATACAAAAGCGCTTCCATAACTTCACTTCCATCTAGATTCTAAACTATTTTCTTTCCATATGAAAGAAGGCACAAAAGCATCCAAAGAGTGAATTTCTTTTCGCTTTGCTAAAAGAATGGAGCCCATACACTCACTAACGGTCGACTTATGTACAAGATCCAAAACACCATCCAAATACGATTTGGAATAGGGGAATATTTATAAAGTGAAACTTCATGAATAGCCCAATCATAAGAGGACACCTAAACAAGAAACATTTAGTAAATTGAAAACAAAAATGGAAAGATGTAATTGCAAAAATTATAACAATAATAACTAACATGGACTTCCCCCATCACGAAAACCATATATGCACTCAGAAAACATTAGCATACTTTAAAGCCCCATCAGAAAATTTATACTCCAGACGAGACATAAATATTGGAAGAAGGTGTTCAATTATCGCATCCTACTTTCACCAAAAAAATAAAGATCAAAGAACTCGTGGAAATCTCAATAGGGGAGCATTTATATGTGCAATGGTGAAGAACAACAACGAATATAAACCATCACAATTTGACAGTCACATGAAAGCTTCTATTTCTTAGATCAACAAAAAATCTCCTACAAAATTTAATTGTAAACCTTTATATTATTTTTATATAAGAAGTTTATCATAAACATTGACAAAATCAGAATGAATTTAAAACCAACTTGGCATGCATGAAGTGAATGAATACCAATAGTTATTTCTTACAACTGAAGGCCATAGGAGAAGCTAATAGAAACGCATTCTTACATGTCCTAAAACATGAGCCATGCCCATTTGCTCTTTGGCTTGTTCGTTTTGTAGATTCCAAACTTTATCTCGCGTATTACTAAATGCCTCTTAACTCATTCTTATTTTGGGGATTATACAAACTTCGAATCCACTCCTACATGACAATGGAAGATTATTATAATGTAAACAATAGCTTGGGTTCATGATATATCACTAGCTTCGTATATCGCTCTCATTGGTCAAACTAGGTCCCCCTCATCAAGAAAAATAATAGTTCAGTACAACACTATACTGTGCAGATGAAGCACCAGGATACCCCCCCCCCCCAAGTGTTGCGTAGATGAAGCACCCCCCTCCAAAGTTCTGTGCAACACTGTACTGTCAAGATGAAGACAATGTTGTCTAGCACTATGCATTATCGTCAATTCAGAGTTTGAGAAGATTCTGTTAAAATAGGAGCTTCCACAGCAAAAACTTTGGTTCCCTAGGTTGTTTCAAGTTTATAGTTCCTTTTGCTGATTTTTTTTAGAGGAAAGTTTGCTTTGTGGGAGTAGATATAGTAGAGCAGTATCATAATCAAATTATCCATAGTCACCTACTTAAAAATTCGTCTCTTTTCATCTTCCTTGGGACCTTGTTCCACTACATATCGTATTAGTTGTTTAACTTGAGTTCTTTCTCGCAAACTACAAAAACGGTCAGTGTAAGAAAATAGTGCACCAAACAAAGGTTACAAACATGATACATAAGTTCCAAACATTCATAATTAGTGATAAAAAACACGTCCCGGGGTGTCGATGTGAGTTCTAGTGTGAGTTAGGAGTTTCACCTTGGAGTTGGTAACGTGTGATCCATTCTTCACTACACGTGGAATATGCACCATACAACTTTGCAAAACCTATATAAAAACACAAAGTACAACACTCACCATGATAATTAGTTAAGTAAATAGAATTATCTATAATAAACGAAACAAAAATTAAAACATAAAACACATCGAATGCCATTTCCAACTAATCCTACGTCAAAAGATGAATTCCAATTTTTCAATATATATATTCAACGGTGAATAATTTCAAAAGGTAAGCTTATATATCAATCATCCCCACTGCATATTAAATAGTACATGTAAAAAAGGACTCAAAAGTGGCAACATCAATATAAAATAGGGTTACTTTCGAAATCCCAAAAATAAAATGTACATACCATTTGAATGACATGTTCTTAGAGAACAATAATACGCCAACATTCCCAAAGAATCAGAAATTTCAAGTGAAGGATAATTAGTCTCTACAAATTCTATATTCACTTTATATGTGTGAGGCCGAGACGAGGTACGAGACTGCAATCATCAAAGTCACAGAACCAAAAAAATGGAGTTAGTAAATAGTATATACTCTATCAGATCCCTTCCATTCAAGGGGTAAAAAAAATAAGTGAACAAGAAATAGGATAAAAATTTGACTTGAATAAAAATGAAAAAGATAATACAGAACTCAAGTTCCATCAGACTACTAAATCTAGAAAAGTAGATGCAATTCTAATAAAACCAGTACCAAACCTACAACATGCGTAAATAGATTTGATTCCAGCCTTGCAATAAATAGCCTCTATTTTCTTTCGAAATCAGAGTTTCTATATTTTGTTGAATTCTTATCATATTTGTCTTTTTTTCTATTACTTCTAAATAAATTCTCGGTCATATTGTCTAATACAATCATATAAATCTCATAATCCAATCCTAAGTAAGTGAATTATTTGGAATAATAATAGTTTCTTCTACATTACATCTTTCTCATAATTCTAAAACATAATGAGATAAGTATATTCACAACCCATGCTTCAACTTAGTGTAACATGCAGGCGAATAATAAAATAATCTCTCACAATTCAGAATCATATTCGAAAGAGCTAGATTACAAGAGTCCTTTTGGCTATACTAAAACTATTAGTCCAAAATATCATAATATCTTGATTGATTATATGTATTTCGTTTAACAAGCAAATCCCACCTCCTAAGCTGTATAAGAATTTCTTTACAATCTTATTTTTATCAAATAAATAACCATTACATACAAATTCAAAGACATAAAACACCACAAAAACATAACATATTGCAACTTTAAGATATAAACTAAAATCAAACCATACAAAACACATCAATATATTCTTAGTTCCACAAAAATCCAGTACTAACTCATCATTCCAAAAAAAGAAATATCAATTATAGGTAAGTGTATTCATAGATCTGGCCCACCAATTATAGCTAAGATTGATACAATTGAAATCAACTCATATAAGCCATATCCAATTACCCATGATTTTTTATACGTACATCTTTAATATTATGCTAAAAATACTCACGGCCAATAATAGCTAAGATTGATAAAACTGAAATCACCTCATATAACCGTATATCGGGGAAAACAATGTCAAAAAAGATAAAGAGGAGGAAAAAACCAGAATGAAATTGATACATATTAGATTTGAATATAAGAAACTGCATGTGTGTAGATTTATAATAAGATAGGATATGAGAAGTTTCATTACCTCTGGGGTAAACGGCATAACCTAATTGCCAATCGCCAGAGCTCTCTATATCTATATGTGTATTATAAAACAATTCAAGACATCCCACCCACCAAAACCTCCTTTATGCATATGTGAAACCAAGGAATGTTACATTAAGATCTCCACTAGAAGAAGTACCTCGAAGAACTTCATAGAGATGAGTCTCTACGAGAACCCTAGGCTATTAACGTTTGGTTTGGGGATAGTCGGGTTCATTTCTTTGAGTATCTACGAGAAACCTAGGCTATTAACTTTTGGTTTGGGGATAGTCGGGTTCATTTCGTTGAGTTGGGGACAAATTAACTTTCTTTTTCTTTAAAAAATCACTTTTAAAATTATGAACTAATATTAGTAACGGTTATATTAAATTACTCACGGTAATATATTATGAGCACTAGTAACGATATAATAATGTTAGTAATCAGAAAAATAGTATGTTACTAAAAGTTCATTTTGGTGTAGTTCCTATTCACCGTGTGGCACGCGGTAGACATCGCCTCTGCCCAAAATCTCCTAGCAACTCCACGACCTTGAAGCATAGATCTAGCCATCTCCTGAATCGTTCGGTTCTTCCTGTCAACAATTCCATTTTACTGAGGAATCTTTACGGTCAAAAATTCATGTTTGATCCTGAGGCTATCACAGTAAAGATTCACCTTTGCTTCCTTAAATTCAGTGTCATTGTCAATATGCATTCTATTGAAAGTGACACCGTATTGATTTTACTATACACGACACTTGGTCGTAAGAAACTCTACAATATTGAATTTCTCTCTCAGAAAACTTACTATGGAATAACGTGAGAATCATCTACCGTCACGAGGATATACCTCTTACCACCTATACTCTTAGTACGAGTAGGAACCATAAGATCCATGTGAATCCACTCAAGCATGTGTGAAGTGGTAATGGAATTGAACTTACTATGGGGACTACAGACTTGTTTTCCCAACTGACAGTGTCCATAAACTGCGAAAATTAGCCTCTCAAAAGATGGAAAGCCACGTACTAGGTCCTTTTTAGATAAGAGATCCAAATCTATAAAATTCATGTGACCTAAACATTGATGCCACTGATCCATAAGAGTTATCGTGGTGCTGTTGCAGACAAATGAGGACTTGGACACAATTCCATAACAATTATCTTCTATTCTCACCCCTTGCAATATATGTTTATCGCCCTTAGATCAAACTTTACTACAAAGTCAGTGTCGCACAACTAGATAATGCTGAGAAGGTTTGCTTTCAAACCTTTGACGTACAAAATGATATCTAGCTTAGGAAACCCGAGTATCTCTAGTGTACCTTATCCTACTATGCTAAACTTGCTCATATCTCCAAAAGTGACTTTAACTTCCTTACAATCCTTTAGGTAGGTAAAAAATTAGACGTCATCTGTCATGTGCCTGGAGCACCCACTATTAAAATATCACTGTGAAGTATTATGTGATTTAAGAGAAACATGTACAACAAGGACTTTTTCATCATTTTTATCCACCCCAAGAAGTGGTAACCTTTTGTTTACCCTTATTATTGATGGTTCTAGCCGGGACGTTGGAAGTATCCACTGACGACAAAGATATCTGTTGGAATTAGTCCATTAAACTCTGAGATGTGGTGACTAGAAACTCAACATGCTCTCTAAGATGAGTAATATCACTAGTGGGATGTGGCGAAGCATATGTACATCGAGTCCGACCCAAACTATAGCAATAATCCCTCAAGTGGCCTTTTCTCTTGTAGTAAATACCAAAGTACACGATCTTAGGCCGACCTTGGTTTGCTTTTCTTGGCCGAATTCTTCTTTGGGGTTTTGGTTGGTGGCCATATGGATTCGTTGTAAACTCAAGAACTAGTTCTGGTGCGATATGAGACGTGGAAGCACCGTCAAAACCAATTCCCTGCCTTTCACCAAACCCTAAGGAAGGGTCGAGGAGCATCTTTACCATCTTTCTAGATTTTTCCTCAATCTTTACCCTGACCTCCCGAACTCTCTCAAGATCGTCAGTGAGTTGGGCTACAAGGGATTCAAGTTTCATTTGAGCCTCCATGGATGCAAGGAGCTCACACGTAAGACTATACACATGTTTACATGTTTGATCAAGTCCCATTTATCTCTCTTAAAATAACTCTCTCTCTCTCTCTCTCTCTATATATATATATATATATATATATATATATATTTCTCTCTCTCAAGGTAGTGCTAATGGAGGACTCTCTCTCTCTCTCTCCCGTCTCTCCTAAATCTTTTTCTAACGTGATGATCCTAAGATCTAACCCTTAGTTACTCTTTTAAGTTTTAAATGAATCATCATACAAGTCTATGTAATCACGTCGTAGGTCACTCTCGCTCTCACTTGCATCATACTCCCCTCACTCTCATCATTTTCACTATCGAGGGGTCCTTGTGATGTAGCTTCCTCATCGTCGTGAGATGCATTGGAAGTAATCACATGTCTAGACATGAATGCAGTGAAGTTGCATTCATGGGGTGATTCGTCTCCATAATCCACTGACTTGACCTCATTGTTATCACTAAGGTAGGAATTTAAAGAAACTTTGTCTTTGCCTTGACACTTCAACCTAGTTGGACACTCAAAAGCCTTATGAACTCTACCGCCACACTCATAAGATCTATCTTCGTCTCTTTTAGGAGTGTCCTTTTTATCTTTACCAAACTTCTTTCCGAATTCGTCTTTCTCAAAATTCTTTTTATCTTTAAAATTTCCATTCTTTTTAAATTTGAGAAATTTCTTAAATTTTTTTGCAAATAGTGCCAAATCCTCTAAATCAAAATCAAACTCAGAATTTGGTGTTTCTTCCTCTCTCCGTTTAGACGACTCTACCCTCTTTCTAGATGTCTCTTCACCTTTTCTATCCTGGGATTTAATTGTTATCCCCTTATCTTTAGATTTAACCGCTTTAGGAAACATATCAATTTCATATGTCTTAATGTCTCCTTCTAATTTAAAAGTGTTCAAATTTCCTAATGAATTTAACACAGTGACTTTAAGGATAAAATGCTTAGGCAATGATCTCAAAATATTTTTAACTACTCGTGCATCAGGAATATGCCATCAAGCTTAGGAAAAGAAATTCTTATGTGCACAGGGGTTCTGACTCATAAGATGAAGAGGAAAAGTAAATAAGGAAGGTGCGGAAGCCATTTGAACTCGACTAGGTATGAGGAATGGAAGAAGCCAAAGGAAGAGGGATGTTGGATTGAACAAGGGATTCGCCTTCAATGGGATCTCTCGTTAATAGAGAAAGTACGCTCTCGGTCAAGACACCGCTCTCTCCTCTCTCGGTTCAATTTCCATTCGCTAGTCAACTCATCTTACGGTGCCTGATCCCATGACTCTTCAGATTGACTTTCTTGACTTCCTCTATTCGTTTCCTTTCTTTCATTAAGCCTTGGACTAATTCCATAATGGCAATACTTACAAGCCTATTAAATACAGAACCCATAATCAAAGATCAAAGTCTTTCTTTACTTTAAAATGAAAATGCCCCTCAGGACAGAGAAAGGCATGTGAACGTCTTCAACCAGACAGACATTTATACCTGCGGCCGTCAGCGAGTTATGTTAGGTCCGCTTTTTAAGTAAGCTCTATACGCTAGAAGAGTCACTCGAGTTTTTGCTTGCCTCTCCGCTTCTGCATATTTTAAGCTTTTCCAAGAGAAAAGGAGACATACGGAATACCCGACAATGAGATGTAGTATTGGCAATGTCAAACAGACGTGCATAAAACTCATCAAAATATTCAGATTCAAGCATGGTTATTGTTTCAAATTGAGTAGTTAAAATTTTCAATTTAAATTATTTAACTACATTTGTGCCTTTATGGGTAAGTTGAACAACATCTCATGCTTCCTTTGACGGGGTACACATCATGATGCATCGAAACTCGTTGAAGTGGAGGCTCCAAAAATTGCACTTAGCCCATGAGAATTATATGTGCACCATTTAAATTCATCCTCAGTCTAGTCTTACACCGGTTTAAGATTTGTCACATTTCTACGGTGACAGTGGGAGGAGTCCACCCTCTTTCACACACTAACCAGACACGTTCATCAATAGCCTTTAAAGAAGATTTCATGCAAGCTTTCCACTATGCATAGTTTGTCCCCTCAAAAATTGGCATCCGATTATATAAATTTTCCATTTAATTTAAGATTTTTCAAAATCAATTTTTTTTCAAGAAATTGATATTCAGAAAAAAATTACGAAAAAATTACACGGTATAATTGTGTAATTGGCTCTGATACCAATTTGGGAGTACGCTTCCGTTCAATGTCCAAACTTATCAAATTAAATTCCAATTTTAATCCCAGTTTTGAACAAACCCTAACCAAGCATCTAATTGTGATTGATATTAATAATTAAGTGTAGCATGAAAATTCAAACAATCACAAACAAGATTCAGGAAAAATCCCCTAAAGGGGGAAAACCATTTATTTAACTATATGTTGTAAACCTAGACTTACAAATACAGATAAATACAATGTGTTTGACAGCTGAATACCCGTTGACCTTGGTTCATTGTAATCAACAAGAGATCCCACAAGAGTTCCAACAGTCAACAATGGATACAGGCTTCCTTCTCCACAAGATGTACTCCAAGATTGGGTAATATGAGTAATAATATTTAAGAATGATTCATATATAGATTTGGGACATTTGAGTGAACAAAAAAGGGTTTTAAAGCCTAAAAGATGAAGTCTTAAAGTGCATTAGATATGCAGAGGCGAAGTTTTAAAAGACTTGCAAAACCTGATTTCGTAGAAGGTAGTTATAGGCTGAATAAAAAGTTGAGGCGGCGCATATCATTTGAATGACATCTACATGTCATTTGAATGGCATTAGATGTCATTGCTAATGATTATAAAAATGACCTATAAAGTAGCAAAACGATATGGGTTCATTTGAAGCAGTAAAGAAACGACTCATCGAGTGACCCTTCAAACGAAATTGCATATCGTTAGAAGTTATCATTTAAATGGCTTATTAATGTCGTTTGAACAACATTTCCCTGTCGTTTCAACGACTGGAGCTAAAATATATTATTTTTTAAAATGCTCACCTACAAGTCTTGAAAAAATATTTTTGACCACGCCTCATTTTGATAAAAACATTTTATAAAAAATATCCCAAATAAATATGTGAACATTAATAACTCTAATTAAACATTATATATTTTAGCGTAGTGGAGTTAGTGGGAATGGTGGAGACTAGTTTAAGATTCACAATGCATGATGTCAATGATTTGATGCGTGATGATGATGAATGATGCTAAGGATTCAGATGATGTTAGTCAAGATTGAATGTGTGAAGACGTGCCAAAATGTAACAGTATACGACATACTAACTATGATCTAGTACAACATTAAAATTCCTAGATTCTAGGTAGATGTTTATAAAACATGTTCTTACATATACAGAATGCCAATCAGGAGTGGGAAACTTGGAGACCTCCAGGGGCTGGTAACGATGATGAAGTGGGGTCGTCCGAAAGTTAAAGGAAGTGTCTTCTGAAGATTTTGGTGGTTTTTGTGAAACTATAGTGATTGAGTGTTTTTGTTTCTATGATTTAGGGATAATTTTGTGTAGTTTGATTTAGGGTTAGGTTTGTTTTGGAGCAGTTTGGTCAGTGAAGAGGGGTGGTTAGTTTGACTCCTTTTGCTAATACTTCGTGTAACAATGTTATTTTCCTTAACTAGAAATAAAAGTTTATTTTGAACATATTTTGTTGTGATTCTTGATGAGTTTTGCATATGAATTATCTATACTAATTGCTAAGTCATACATATCATTTTGTTCATTTAAATGATAAAATGAATCACCGTTCTCGGAGGTTAGAAAAGAATAGAATTTTGTGAAAAGAAGGGGACCGGACCCATGAATGGCGTATGGGTTGCCTACGTACCTTTGGAGGTTTTAAAAATTCTCATGAGTTTTATTTTAAAAAGAAAATATTTTTTTAGAGGATCAGGTCCCACGTAGTTCTGGGTAGGGGAAATGAAGAATTATTGTTATTTTTTAGAATAGAAGGGGGATGAGAGGAGTCGTAGCGTGCCGAGATTATGGATTAAAGGTAAAATTTCTTCAGACGGTCCAGGTTGACTGAATGAACCATCTCTTCTCAATTGAGGTCTGTAAGCATAGCAAGGCCTCCTGAGAGAATTTTCTTTACGATATACGGGCCACTCCAATTCGAGTTGAATTTCCCTCTGGGGTCCCAGACGAGTTCTATGATCTCTTTGAGGGCAAGGTATCCTTCTTGGACACCAAGATCATTGACTTTCCTGTTGAATGATCATGTTATCTGACGATGGTATCCCTGTATATAATACAAGGCCTTCGGTCCCTTTTCATACAAGAGTGATAATTTGTCCAAGCGGTTCTGGTGAGTTTCTTCTTCGTCAACTTTGCTTTCGATTAAGATGTGGAGGGAAGGTATTTCTCACTTGATGGGTTGGACCAATTCCATGTCGTATACTAGATAATAAGGGGTAGCCCCAGTAAGTGTTCTTATTAAAGTGTGGTAGCCCCAGTGGGCGTAAGGGTTTCGATCGGGCCAATAACTACAACTTTCAGTCATCTTGTTGATTATGGTCTTGAGACTTTTATTGGCATCTTCGATGGCACCATTGGTTTGGGGTCGATAGGAAGACAATTTGTGTCTTTGAATCTCCTATTCGTTGATTAGTTATGTGTCCTCAACTTCAAAATGGTGCCTATTATCTGACACTAACTCATGGGGAAATCCGTATCGATAGATGATGTTCATTCTGATAAACTTGGCCATTTTCTTAGCATTCAGCATCACGTATGACTCAAATTCAACCCATTGAGTGAAGTAATCTATCGTGACTAGGATGAATTCATAACCATTTGAAGCTTTGGGAGTAACTTTCATTGTGACGTCGATCCCCCAACTGGAGAAGGGCAAAGGAGAGGTCATGTTGTATAGCTCATGGGGAGGTAAGTGTTAGAGATTGGCAAACTGTCAGTATTTAAGGCATTTTTGGACATAAGTTGTGTAATTTTGAACCATGATAGTCCAATAGTACCCTTGATGGATGATCTTTTCTGCAAGCATGAGACCGTTCATGTGGGGCCCGCATTCCTTACCATGGATCTTCTATATTATTTTTTTCAACACCAGTCCCTACTATGCAGTGCAAATGGGTTCCATCAAAGTTTCTCTTGAAAATTTCTTTATCACAGATGATATACTGGGCAACTAATTTGCGAAAGGTCTCACGATCTTTCTTATCGACATCTTGGGGATACCTACCATGTTTAAGGAGGCGCCAAATATTATAATACTATAACTCATCCATATCAGGATCTTCTTCGAGAATAAGTTCAATGTGGTAGCACTGCGTAGGCTTAGGTTATTTATGAACCAGGAAAGGTGCCATTATTATTCCTTCGGGCATGTCGACCATGGAGACTAGAGTGGCAAGGGCGTCAGCCAGGATGTTCTTTGCACAGGGAAAGTAGTGGAAGGTGACATTATTAAACTGGGAGGCAATTCTTCTAAGTGGGCATGGAAGGGTATGAGATTTTCGTCTTTGACTTTACATTTTCTAAGGATTTGGTTGATGATAAGGGTAGATTATTCGTAGATGTTTAGTTGTGGGATTTCTTTCTGGAGGGCGATCTTAAGGCCTACAGTGCATGCCTCATACTCGATCATGTTATTGGTGCAGGGGCAGTCTAGTTTTATGGAAGTTGGGGTGTGTGAGTCATCAGGGGCGATTAGGAGTATCCCAATGTCGTATCCTTTCTTATTGGAAGCTTCATCAAAGAACATTTTCCATCAAAGGTCCTCCTGAGAGGTGCAGAGATATCATTATTCGATAATTCAGAGACCCAAATGTCGACTTCTTCCATAGGATAATTAGCAAGGTAGTCGGAGATGGCCCTCCCTATTATAGATTTTTGCATGACGTACACAATATCAAACTCGACTAGTAACATCAACCATCGAGCCATTAAGCTAGACAGAGTGGGATTTTTAATCAAGTACTTCATGCGATCCATATAAGATACAAGTCTGATGGGGAAGGCGAGCATGTAACGCTGTAACTTTTGCGTGACCCAGACCAGGGTGACACATGCTTTCTCTAAAGCAGTGTAGTTGGCTTCATACCTGACTAATTTCTAGTTCGTGTAATAAATGTCTCTTTCCTTACGAGTTTCTTTAATGTATTGGGATAATAAAGCCCATGTTATGGTATCTTTCATGGTTAAGTACAAGAGGAGGGGGAGACCTGATTGCAGAGGCATAAGCACCAAAGATATCATAAGGTATTGCTTTATTATATAAAAGGCTTCTTGGTAGGCCTCATTTCATACTTTAGTAGAATCCTTCTGGAGAATCTTGAAAATGGGTTCACAGATAGAAGTCAGTTGGCTGATTAGCCGACTGATGTATTATAATTTTCCCAAGAATCCTCAAACTGCTTTTTGCATCTGTGGTGATGTCATCTAAAGTATGTCTTTTAGTTTGGTAGGGGGTCTACTTGGATTCCCTTATCATTGACCATGAATAATAAGATTTTTCCTTTCGTGACACTGAAAATGCATTTATGTGCGTTCAGTTGCATCTGGTATTGCAAACTTTTAAAGGATAAGAATATAACCTTCTCGAGTCCTAGATTTGATGATCATATCATCCGCATAGACTACGAATTCTATATGAATAAGGTCATCCAGGATGGTTGTGGCAGCCCTTTGGTAGGTAATCCTAGTGTCCTTGGGTTCGAAGGGCGTGTCAATATAGCAGAAGGTTTCCCATGGGGTGATGAAGGCAGTTTCTCTCGATGGTCAAGATGCATCTTAATCTGGTTATATCCTACAAATCCATCAATAAATGACTTGAGGGTATGGTTAGCGATGTTTCCACTATCATGTCGATGTTGGGTAATGGGTAATTATCCTTCGGGGATGCTTTATTCAAATCCTGGTAGTCTATACACATCCAGACTTATCCTCCTAGCTTCAGCATAAGGACGATGTTGGCGAGACATGTAGAATATTCTATACTACGAATAAACCTACGTTCAGTTTCTTAACTACTTCCTCCTTGACTTTGAGCGACCATTCGGTGCGGAGCTTTCGTAGCTTCTGTTTGACTGATTTGCATTCTGAGAATGTTGGGATCTCGTGTTAAGCTATTTATGGGTCAATACCGGGTATATCATCATAAGACCATGTAAATAAGTCCATGAATTCTTTTAGTAAGTCCTCAAATTGCGCACGCTCATGATCCTTCAAGGTGGATCCAATACTAATCTCGGGTTGATGGCTACTAGAATTGAGATTAATAACAATAATTTTATCGTCATTAATTTGAATGCGGTTATGCTATTTGTTATTCTCCTTATTAAGATCAATTAAGAATTATTTATTTGCAAAATCATTATCATAAAGAGTTTGATAAGATCAAGACAACTAATGGAAGGCGCAAAAAGATGCTCGAAATCTTCATTTATTTCAATTTTGGGAAAAATAGCGTTGAGAACCTCATCAAAAGAGGTCTTAGTTACATTGATATCAGAAAAAGGAATAACAAAATGATATGCTGAGATTCGAATAGGGTATACAGCAGGTTCAACTTGAATTTAGGCAGGTTAAACATGCACGACACTTCAGTTGAGGAGAGGCATGTCAGTAGCTCTAATTTGAGGAGATGGGTCCGATGGTGTGGCATTTGAGTGGATCATGCAGAAACTCAACCCTAGTGTTTACAGGTTAAATGATTCTTCAGAATAATTTTCCTCAGACTCCTTGGTAATTATCATGGCTTTCTCAATGAGAGGTTGACTTCATGTTAGAAGTTTGCGGCCCAAGAGTTATTATCTTAAAAGAATATTTCCATCCCTAGTTTCATCTTCTTATTAACGTGGTCATACCGTGGTTCGGGGAATCCACAGAAGAGAAGTCTTCTCCTTCCTTGATAATCCTTCCATTCAAAGAGTCTCTCGAAACAACCTTATCTTCTTCTAAGATTCTTTTTGGTCGTGGTCGCAGGAGGGCTTGGAGTTCTTCTAGTGAGTTTGGTAGCCAAAGCCACATGGGGGAAGGCCCCCTTTAGGACTATGGGCTCAAGGATCCCTCGCTAGCGTTGTCCTAGCCCCATTTTGGGCATGAGGTGCATGTTCTTAAACATCTGAATCACTTTGACATTGTTATGAGGGTTGTGTTCAGAATAGACCCGATCTTTGAAACTATCTCCTGCTGGAAGGAGAAGTGGTAAGTGGATATTAAAATATTATTATATATTATATTTTATTATTTTATAAATTAATATAATAAACTAAATATAATAAAAAAAATAGAAATATTACAAAGGATAAGATTCTTTCAGGGAGTAATTAGTGATTGGTATGTCAGAAAAGAAGGGATGAAATTCCATTTCTTACACTTTCATTCATTGTTAATATGAGATAGGGATATCTCACACTAAGCTAAGGAAAAAATAGAAGTAAGCTGTGATACATTCACTAAAAAAATCCTTTTTTAGCAAATCATTTATTAAGAAGAATTGCTAAGCTTAACACAAAATCAGAAAAAGAAATAATAATAATTTGGTCTCGTCTAAAGTCAGAGAGGAGCATGTCATTCGTTTCATGTTGGATCTCTAATACCGGGTTACTAGTACTGGCGGTGTCTGAACTATCACCATCCCTTAAGATGGTGATAACATAGCCATTGGCGAAGAATTTCAGTTTTTGATGAAGAGAAGATGATACCCCTAGGATATTGTAGAGCCATCGACGGCCGAGAAGAAGTTTGAAACATGCAAGTATGTCAATAACCTAGAACTCAGTGACGAGATTGATAAGGCTAGCCCCGATTTTGATTTTATAGATCCCATTACCCCTCGGCTAATATTGTCGTAAGCACGCACAGTGACAGAAGTGGGAATGAGATCACTGACTTTCAAGACCAATCAATTAAAGGTTTTGATAGGAAAAATGTTGAGGGCATATCCATTATGAATAAATGAGAGTGGGGTTGTCTTTCCCAATACTTTAACGGAGATGTTAAGGGCATAATTGTGGTTAGGGTTGATCTTTGGTGTCTCTGCTTTGGAAAAGGAGATGAGTCTGGAAGAGGTCAAGTACCCAACCATGTCAATGGCTTCTTCGAGAGTAGTGGAAGGAGATAGTATAAGCCCAGTGAGGAGTTTTATCAGAGCATGTAGGTGTAATTTTAATGACATAAAAAGCCCCGATAAAGAGATGCTAGCGTGGGTTTTCTAGAGCTAGTCAAGGACTTTACTTTCTTCAGTGGTCATCTCTGGCATGGGAAGTGCTTCGATAATTCCCTTTCCTTTATCTGTCTAGGTCACATGAGGAATTGGATCTTTATAGTGTCTCCCTGATATGATTATGTGATTTACTGAGGTGGGGAAGAATAGGAACCTCATGTCTTTATCTATGTCTGGATGAATGGCTACTTTGTTGATTCCCCCAACAGATTTTTGAATGATATCATTCCGTACAAACTGCCTACTAGACTGGTGTCTTCTTGATTGGTCTCCTCATCTGAGATGTCAAAGTTGTCCCCACCTCCGATGGCGATTATGTCCTCTTGCCAAGAGAAATTAATTCATTCAATAACCTCGATAGCTTTATCATATAGATCTTACCACTCAATGGGTACGTACAGAAGTGAATGGATCAAATGTCCTTGAAGCTTCAAAGTAATGAATAGCTCATAAATACTACAAATTTCACATGTCTACAAAACGCATCAGCCATAATTTGTACTATATCATCTAGGTTGACTTTATCAATTAGTACCACCCAATCATTTGACTCTCGAGCCCATTTCTGGGCTTCCAATAATAAGCCACTGAATTTATGATAATCAAAAATCATCTCGACGGCCAATTTTATCCCAAACTCCAGGAGTTGGTTCAACACAATAGGTAACTCCATATCATTCCCTTCATAACGGGTACAAAAAACAATTTAGGCCCTTGTAAGGAGTGACAAAGCTTGATCGGTGAAGTAGGTAGGGTGTAGGAGGCAATACGGGTAAACTTTGAGCGGTTTGGGTGAGATTATAGGTATAATGGGTGCTTTACAAGGCATAATTTGATCATATGGATTAAATTCTAGTTCACTATCTAGAAAGATGTCATTTGTATGTGTTGGAAGTGGGTTATGAGTTGTATTGGGTTTAGGATTTGCTGGTGGGGCGATGATACCCTGGTCAATTAAACCTTGGATTACGTTTTGAAGGTGGAAATATTGGTCAGTGATGTGGCCAGTAGACTGGTGCAAATCATAACGGGCATTATCTTTGAAGTTTTTAGGGATTGGATTTTGTAGCGGATCAGGATCGAAGGGTTTAATGAGGTTTTAGCTCCTCATCAGCCTGGTAGAATTTTGATAGGGGAGCATTGAGCTCAGTGCAATCTTTCATGGTAGGGTTGGGGAGACTTTCTGGTGCCCACTAGGTAGTAGGTTGGGAGATTTTATTGATGGTTGAGATTATAACATTGGAGGGCTTCTCATATATTCTGCGTGTGAACTTTCCAATCACTTTCTTTGTCTCGAATTTGACTTTGGCAATGCTTTCCTCATTTTATACTTTAGCCTATCGAAGGGCTCAAAAGTGTGGGTAGTATTGTCCTCCCATGGATGCTTGGATATGAGATAAAAAGTTCTTTTTCACGGTACTGACTTGTTCCTCCTTGAAAGGTCTGTTGATCATGGTAGAAGCTTTCTCTCTCTACCTTATTATGAAGCTACTAAATTTTTCCCCATGGCTCTTCTTAAGAGGCTCTCAATCTTAGCTCATAACCTCTATCTCCTTATTGTACTTGTATTGTTATATGAATTCCCGAGTGACATCCTCTCAACTACTAATTTTGGATTCTTCGAGTGATGAAACCAATGAAGGGCACTTTCTTTCAAGGTCTAATAAAACATATGGGTCATTATCTCTTCTACGTAACCAATGAGGGTCATGGCTCAGTGATAGATTTGAAGGTGAATAATTAGAGGTTCTCTTCCCCCGTACTTCTCGATAACAGGCATTTTGAATTTCTCTGGAAGTCTGGCTTTGGATACGGAAACATATGGTGTAGTCCATGTAGTTCCTGAATATCTTTACTTGGTCAAACTTCTTCGATAATAACTTGAGGTCTTCTTTGACCTTGTTCAGTTCTCCTTCCTTGGGATCTGTGAGTACTGGAAAGTTAGCCCCTGGTTGGGCGAGGTTCAGTATAGGGAGCTGAGCTGGAGGTGGCCTATTGGCAGGCGGGTCATGCAAAACATGTTGATACTCTCTTGCTACCCAAGTAGGCTCAGGAGTGGGTGGACCCATAGCACGAGGAAAGAGGACCTCAAGCTCTATGATAATTTAGGCCCGATCACTTACCTCAGTCTGAAGGTTATTAAACTTAGCACTGAGTTGGGCTAAGATGGTAATCAAATTAGGATACACATTTGGTGTTGGGTCAATGTTCTCTATGAATAACTCGTGAAGGTAAATCCCAAACTCGGATGAGGTAGCAGAAATATCAACGGAGCTTCGAGACAGTTTGATGGAAAGCGGAAGCCAATAAGGAGCCAGGCTAAAATTGCATATGCAATCGACTTGAGAGGGAAAATGGTTTGAGTTTATTTTTTAAACAAGAATGAGAAAATTTTGGGTATTTTGGAGGGGGGAGAAAAAATATTTTGGGTATTATTTGGAAAATGAGGGAAAAAGGAGAAGGATCTCATCATGATTATTAATAATGTTATTATTATCTTTTCACTTGTATTAGGTTTTCCTAAATACAGAAAAATGCCAGACAGGACCCGACCCTCGATAAATAGGGTTTGAAAAATATGTAAGACACGGTTGGACTAGATTCTAGGCTCATAGATGGGGTTTTATTTTGGAAAAAGGGTCAAATTTGTGCAAAAATTTGGGTGTGCCAACCTAGAATTACGACAAAGTTCTGCATGGTAACCAGTAAACTAAATATGAATGTCCTAAGTTTCATACCTATATGAGGTTTATGCACTTGTTGGGTTAGTGGAAGGTTTTCCCCCTTTGGCATGACTTTCACGATATACCTCTTGCCTATAATGGAAATCATTTATCAAAACGTGTGGACAAGACATTTGATATACCTGAGTTTACATTAATTGCCTCACCATATACCTCGTAGGGACAGTACTTGTGAGAGAGAATTCGATATACTCAATATACGTGAATGAGTTCCCTGATATATACACCCTGTCGTAAGTTCGGTCAAGCAGTACGATGCAAGGGGAACTGTTCGATATAGATCAAAGCTATTAGTCCAATGAAAGGTGAGAGAAAAAGCGCTTAGGCTAGCAACAACCCGTAAGTCCAGCACCCATCACAAATTGACCCCCCAGTACGGGACAAAATTTTGGTCAATATAGCCATGATCTTGGTGATGTAGTGTGCAAAAATGCATGAGTCTTAATTAACATATTATGGAGAGAGAGTATTTTTTATCACTTTTTTTACTATAATGAGTAAGGGGAAAACTACACTAATGGTTAGTATATAAAAGTATATCTAGCAAGGAAACTATACTACCCATGGATACATGTGAGTGAGTATGTAACATAGGAGTATATACAACCAAATGTGTATGGTAGTGAACCTATACATGGATTAATTACAAGTTGGGTCTGACATGTGTAAGTGAGCATATATACAAGTGTAACAAGTGTAGTAAGCGTAAGCATGGATATTCTAAATGGTGTGTGAAGCATGTGAGTGTAAAGTGAAGTTAAGTGTAAGTGTGTTAAGTGTACATGGAGAGTATATGCAAGTGTGTGAAGTTTACAAGTGAGTGGAAAGCGATATATACATGAGAGAGATATACAAAAAGGTAAAGAGAGGAGAAAAGGAAACATACTGGTAGGTTCATACGCACACAAGCATAAAAGAACAATGCCCATGAAAAAATAGAGTGGTTCCCTCCTTCCTTCCTGAGGGGTCGGCCTCCGTAGGTGGTTCCCTCCTTCCTTCCCCTTTTTTTGGTGTGCCCGCGAGATTGCATCATTTATCAAGGAGCTCAGCCTACGTAGCCTTGGGAGCATCAAAGTCCACGTAGTTAGATGACAATACGAGGTGGGGTTTAACCCATAAATCTAACCGGAGATTTATTACATGTGTACGTGTAGAAAAAGGTGTTTTAGTATTAAAAAAAATGTGATTAGATATCCCCATTTGGAATTTACAAGTGAATCCTCCTTTTGTATTTTTGGATTTTTCTATTAAAATAAAGTATGTACGAATACTAATAATAAAAAAAATAGAATTAAGGTGTGTGATGTAATGAAGTAGAGTAGTAAAGCAAAAATGAAGTAACTAATGAAAAATTAAGAGAATTTAAAGACAAAGAGGAAGATATGAAGACTCAAAGTAGATCTTGCTTGTAGATGCGTTGAAATCAAGATCAAGTGATGGTGGTTTGAGGAGGTGGGTGGGAATTTACTGAAAAGAGTATGAAAATAATGGAAGGAATGTGGAAACAGTTCTTTTTAGGACAGAACAGCTCTGAATTCGAGGGAATTCTCTCTGAATTGTAGAGGGGGTGTTCAGGGGTGATTTTCAAAGAGAGGTCATGGAATATACTTATAGGGCCAAGGGGGTGCCAATTGGCATGGTTCTATACCTACCTATCGATATAGAACCCTAGTCACACTGTCAATAGGTAGGGTCTTGGGACTGCCAATTGGCGGTCTAAGGTAGGTTTTTTGGGAAAATTGACATAAAATGCGAACAGTAAATTAGAATCACGGGGTAGACCATTGGATCGGGTATTCAGATCCCTTTAAGAATCCATTGAGCTACTCTTTGGTTGAAAAGTTGACCAAGTCAAACGGGGCTCGAAAATGCCTATTGGTCACTAAATAAGAAATTCCTAGAGGAAAATGGATTGTTCGTCCTAATCATAATGTCGATACATGCGCAGGATGGATCGTTGTAAAAATTATGCGAAGATCTTCAAAGATTCATTCAACTTCATTCGGTTCGAAGAGTTGACCTAGGTCAAATGGGGCTCGGAACCGCTTAGTGACCCTTCAGAGTAAAATGGATCATTCGTCCGTACCGTAAGGCTGATTCATGCATGGGGTGGACCATTGGAAAGGGTATTCAGATCCCCTCAAAGATTTATTTAGTCTCATTTTAGATGCATAGTTGATAGGAGTCAAACGGAGCTTGAGAGCATTCAGTGGCCTCTCGATCAGTTTTCGAGGTAAAACAGATCGTTTGTTCGAACTGTAAGTCTGATTCCTGCATGGGATAGACCATTGAACAGGGGATTTTGATCCATTCAAAGATTCATTGAGATTTCTGTTAAGAAATAAAGTTTATTGGGGGTCAAAATGGGGCTCGGGAATGCCCAATGGCCTCCAAATCAATTTTTGATAGTAAAACGGATTGTTCATCCGAACTGTAGGGTTGATTCACGCATGGGGTGGACTATTGGAAATAGGATTCAGATACCTTCCCAAATTCACTGAGCTTTCATTCAGGCAAGGAAGTTAACCGAAATTAAACAAGGCATGGGAGCGCTTAATGGCCTCTAGATCAGTACTCGGGGTATGACCTAGGGCTTGCATTGAATGGGTGAGTGCTCTAGGTACCTGTGGAGGTGCTTAAGGGGGTACTAGGATCGGGTGTCAACACTCATGATAGTGGGTTATGAGTATGGAATGGAGTATAAACACTTTGGAAATGATAGAACCTTGTGAGTTTGACTATTTGAATGATCTAATCTTTTTGAATGCTCAATATCGATCCTCCTTTTTACCTCCCACCATCTTCCTATTTATAGGGGAACCCTTGGAAAGAGAACAAGTGAACTATCATAGCACGGTTAGGGTGTACCAAAGGTCTGCCAGTGTTAGTAAAGTGTGGTAATGTTGGACAAAGTAATTGTATGCAGTGTAAGATGATTGTTGAGTGTATTAAATGCTGATGGGAACACTCAATGCAAGTGGGGTTGGCTAGTGGTGGTAGGTGTTCTGCTTTTTTAGCTGCTCTGCTAGACTAGTCGGGGAAGCTCTGTCGAAGTCATCCGAGCTCATGACCTGCCATGCCTTGGCCTTATATTATTTTTGGGACATTTTGGAGTAGTATACCTTGGCAACAAAGGATAAGTAACCTGAGATGGTCATTAACCTTTAGACTGAGGTATGTTCTATGCGTCAGACTTGGCAGAACGTTAGTTCTGAGGTCTCTGAGCTTGCTTGAGGAGGTATGCTAGAGTGACTGACTTTTCTCGAAAGAAGGATGCATGACTAAGGTCTTCTGCACCACTATAGCTTATCCTTGAGAGTGGAATAGGTTTGTGGGACCAAGTTTCACTCTTTTTAGATGTTTAAGTGACTTTTTAAGACTAAGGGTTTAATAGGGTACCATCATCGTTGTTCCCTTAGGGTGGAGCTGAACTTATGGGGATAGAGCTTAAACCTCTCAATCTAATTACATAATTAATTCCTTTCAATAATAAATATCCTATCAACACATAAAGATATCACATTTTGATGATCAATTTCTAAACTTTATCCTCGGCAAACTTTTCTTTTTCTTTTTATTTTTCCATACATTTCTTTGTTAAGGCTCTTGACAATGGTGAACTTTCGTGCAAAGGAGATATATACTCCCTGCATAGCCCTTTCCATTACACACTCTTATGTTTTCAAACTTAAAGCCAAACATGCCAAAAGGGTTCATACATGCTCAAATCCCCCAATTATAAAGATATTGGCAAGAATGATAGAACACTTCACTTAGCTCATGCAACATAAGTAGTTAAAATCCAAAAGAGCGAGTGCAAGTGTGTGCTGAGGAATATACTTACATGAATTCATTAAGCAAACCGAATTCGAACAACTCCATGCAGGCATGATTAAAAAAATTAAGCAATGTAAACCATAATCTAATAATCTAGCCGCATGGAAAACATGGAACGAATGGGATTCAAACACATCAATATCCCACACAAAATGTGTAAAACTATTAAACAAAATCAAAAACAATATCTCTTTGAGTTTTTCAAAAAAATTCAAACACAACTCAAAAGATAAACAAGATATTTTTGTATTTTTCTCATATAGACTCAAAAAAATAAAAAATAAAAAGGCAAAAAGCAAAAACATCATACAACTAGTCATAACATATATCATGATTCACAAAAACTAGTGTATAAAAATATGCAAACACAATCACTCATAAGACAGAGCGTGTGGTGAATGATGTGAAAGTATGCAAGAATCAACAAGTCTAACATTTAGTGCCTCCAAATCATATTTCCTAACCCACATAGGTGTAACGTGATGAACTTGGGCTTTGGGAACCTTGGTGACACTAGACGTAAACATCCTAGGACCCTTTCTAATGTCATTACAAAAAGACCTTAGGTGGCCTTTCCTACCACAATGTGTATAAGTGTAGACAAGAGGAATATTACCTTTGGGTTAACCTTTTTAAACGTCCTTGGCTATAGTAGAATCTCTCAAAACTTTGGTCTTGTCTTTAGGATCAGAAGCATTGGGATCAGCAAATCCTAGATCTAAGTTATCATTTTTTATATGGATGGTACCTAAAATCTTACCCAACTTCTTCGACCTATATTCCAAATTAAAGTTAACACGACTGGAGTCTCTTAATTTTTCTTCTAACTCCACAATCCTAGACTTAAGAAAAAGTTTAGACTCATCAAATATTAGGGACTCCTTCTTCATGTGTTCAATCATTCCTATAAGGTTATCTCTCCCCTTCAACAAATGCGAGCTTCGCCCTAAGAGTCTTCTCACGTGCACTCAAATCCTCAAGTAATTTATCATCATTATTTCCTACAGCACGTTCTTTCAACTTATCCTCTAACTTTAAGTTCACCTTCTTCAACCTCAATAACTCAGTATATAACTCACGAAAGGCAACTTGCAGCTCACCCTTTTACTTTTCACTCATCTCTTCTTCTTCCTCATCATTTGCTTATGAATCCCAAGATCGAACCTCATAACTATCATGCATATGATTATCTTCATCGATGGAAGACTTTCATTTAATCACACATAACTATCCATGAAAGTAGTGATGTTACGCGCCATAGGGGAATCAGGTTCCTCTTGTGACTCGCTATCACTAAGGGTAAAGTTGTAAGCTTTGGGCCTCTTACTTTATTTCCTTAGTTTATTAGGACACTCACACATGTAATTCTTAAACCCTTAGAATTCAAAACACCTTTATCGGTCATCCATTTTATGACTTTATTAGGTTTATCCCTTTACTTATTATCACGGTCATTCACAAAGTTCTTCAATTTCTTATCAACCCAATTATCTTATCTAAGCTTAAGAAACTTTATGAAGTTTCAAGAAAACCTATCAATCTCTTCGGGATCTAAATTTCCCTCACTCTCAGAATTCGACACATCTTTATTTTGAGGTTTCAAAGCTAAATGCTTTTCTTTCTTATCTTTCTTTCCTTTATTAGGAGGACACATGCCCATCTCATATGTTTGGAGATGACTTACAAGTTCTTGGATCTGCATAGTATAGACACCACTAAGAGAATCTAGGACTGTGACCCTAGAGTTAAATCTTTTAGTCAATGACCTTAAGATTATAGTCTCACGAAAGTTAAACGAGGAGTTAAAAATTTCCAACAACTTAGTATAAAACTCATCAAAAGACTCATACTCTAACATATCAATTGTTTTAAACTTAGTAATTACATTTTGCAACTTGGAAGCCCTATTTTTAGTGCACTTGTGTGTGGATTCTAAAATCTCATCGCTCTCATAAGTCATAATGCTTTTAGACTCTTTCACGGTGACAACGCAAAAGGTAGCATTCACACCCTTGTAATTAAACCTCGAGGCATTATTTTCAGTTATTGTCCAAAGGGAATACACTTTTGGTAAACCACCTTTAGTGGGAGGAGGCCACCCTTGTTCAACCAAGTGTCAAACATTCCCATTGACAAATTTGAAGAAAAATATCAGTCGAGCCATCTAGTAGGTATAATTTGAACCGCCAAGCCAATGGAGGTAGGGTGATGGCACATCCCTCTCAATTAAAATCTATGTAAACCCCTAAAACTCACTAAAAATGGATCAAACATGATAAAGTAGTTTCATCGCTCTGATACCAATTTTAAGTTGCTAGCGTTATAACAATTGCCAATTAATTAAATAGGAATGAGAAATTAAACCAAATTTAATTAGGCACTAATTAACCAAACATTGTGTAAATAGTTAACCAATTTTTTCTTGCCCAAAGAATTCATCTAGTTGATATAGAAAGAATAAAATAAATCAATCACACACAACGCCACGATTTACAAGGAAACCCCATAACTAAAACAAAACCCAAACTACCTAGCCATATAAGTCCACTATGATATAAGTCTCATACAAGGACAAGTTAGACTTACTCACACACTTGACGCCTTCAATCCTTGATGCTCTATTTTCTTCTTTTCATCTTCTTCACAACTATTACTGGCTCTTTTCGATGGCAATCACAATGAAAGAGCCCCCACGTCTCTGTATCCACTGATTTTACTTACTTATTGACTATTTTCACCGTTACCCAATGCAAAACACGGAATGCACCACTCAAAACACTCTTAATGATGTAGACTAAACAATGTTAGCGCAGATGTTCGATGAGAATGTGCTCCCATCTAACAGTAAGATGGTCCGAATAAACACAATTCCAATTTTTATATTTTCAAATTTTAAAGATTGAAACTTAAAACAAAGTCAACCCAATTAAACTTAGCACTGATTTTAAACCTCTATTATGGAAAATAGATTTACAAAATTGATCTTTTTACCCTAAAGCATGCATCTAAGGTAATAGCATATAAAATCAACCCATAAGACATCGATGTACTAGAAAAACTACAATTGAAATGTAAAATGTCGTGTGAGATACTGATTCAAATGGATTCGTAAATTTCCAAATCAAACTTATTTAATTGGATGTCTAAAATAGCACAAACCAAACACCAATTTTATTCATCCCCAAAACATTCATCTACGTGTCAAAACCAATCAAATATTAAATCATGCAATGAGTAAGCTGTTCGAGATAGATTTCAAGAAAAAATCTTCAAAGAGCAAAAAACCTTTTTATTTCCACTATAATTTGTAAAAGTCGATTTACACCAATGAAAATACAATTGACATACGAAATACCCGTAGGTTTCGGTTCATCGTCGTCAGCCCAGGAACACCGCATCACTCCCTACGACATATAGTCGATCAGCCCAGTACCTCCCTTAATCCTGTATGTGATATTGATTCAAATGGATTCGTAAATTTACAAATCAAACTTATTTAATTGGATATCTAAAATAGCACAAACCAAACACCAATTTTATTAAGCCCCTAAACATGCATCTACATGTCAAAATCAATCAATTATTAAATCATTCGATGAGTAAGCTGGCCGAAACAGATTTCAGGAAAAAAATTCCCGAAGGGAAAAAATCTTTTTATTTCCACTATAATTTGTAAAGTCAGTTTACATGGATTATAATGAAAATACAATTGACATACGAAATACTCGCATGTGTCGATTTGTCATCGTCAGCCCAGGAACACCGCAACACTCCCTATGACACGCAGTCGATCAGCCTAATGCTGCCCTCAAGTGGCACCTATTGTCAACCCAGTACCTTCAAAGGCACCTAGTTCAGCAGCATAAAATCCCAGCAAAATATGTCTTAGGTTCCACAAAACAACTCGCACAAAATTAATTGGGGCTTGTGAATTGTAAAACAAAAGCTTTGAACCCTTTATATTGTTGTAGAAGAAAACAAACACTCAAAAATGTATTCTATTAAAAGCAGTGTTTCTCCACGCCAAAAACAATTAGTCTAACACCCAATATATAGCAAAATTGAGACGGTGACATGTCAGCCTAAAAATCCCATCATTCTTTAACGACATACGTTGTTGTTTGAACGAAACATCATCTCGTTCGAATGAGATACACTATCGTTTGAACGACTGAGCCAGTGATCCCAAAATAACTTCATACTTTTAAATAACTTGGAAACCTCAAAATTAAAAACTAGATACGAAATCAGAAATTGTTTTATCAAAAAACTTTTATGAGAAAATATTTTTTTTTATATACTATCTTTATAAAAACCATTTATAAAAATTAGAAAAATATTTTAAATTTCATAAAAAATATCCCAACACTTTTAATATGAAATGTAAATGGAACTTAAACATAATTTTACCAAAATTTATCCTGTTGGGCATGAATGTTGAAGTTCGCTTGAAATTCGGATCCGTCTTTGTAGATGTTAGTTTCCTCAATCTTTCGACGACTTGTAGCGGTATATGACATAATTAATAGTGACGGACAATGTCCTTACAAACATCCCCCTATGTCTATGCCGGTACAAAAAAAACATCTGAATTATCAACTAAAATTGACCTATACAAATCTACCCTCCTAAAAACAAAAGTGGAAAGATAAAATCATAAGTCTTCAAACTTTGCTTCAACAATCAGCTTTTCACAACTTCAAGTTTTTCTCATCAGTGTGTGCAATCTAAAAATATCTTCAATTTTACATACACACATGAGACAAAGCAAATACCTCGTGACATATCGAGTTTAAAATGTTATAAGCATAAACATGAAAGTATAATCAATTCTCCCCCATACTTAAACTCCCCCATAAAATCATAATTCATTCTCCCCCTTTTTATTTGTTCGAAATAGACAAGGAAAAGAATAAATTACATAAATCAAATCGAGGTGTCACGGTAAAACAGGCAAACTTACTATTTTTTATTTTTCATAATTTTCATACAAAAATGCAAAAATGATGTTACAAAAATTACACACCATGAATTTATACTAAGATAACCAAATCATGGAAACGGAATGAATGAGTGTGAACAAATTTGATAGAAAAATTGACTCAATCATGACATATGTGCAAGTTGCATAAGTGTACTCCTAACGAATGAACATCAGAAATAGTCCTTAGGTATAAAATTATTGAATTTAGATGACATCGTCTTAATCATATCAACAAATCAAAGTATAAATGATTTCCACAGCAATAACGTCCAAAACTATGTAATGCTTTTTCATGAATTTCAAGGACGTGCAAACTATTTTGAAATCCATACAAACTCCCTCATTAAAAGATAATGCTTTTTATTTTTCTTATGAGGTGACGAAACTAAAACCTATTGGCCCATTTTTGGCATATATTTCTTTTTATTGCCTTTTAATTTTTTTGAGCTCCTTTATACCTCATTGGACCCCGGATAACTATCAATTCCTCACGTTTTAGGTCCATTTAAACGGTGGCTTTATTGCAAAGGAAAACAATGAAATAACTTTCGCAGTCCTTTTTCATTTTTCAAAATAAATCACACAAACTCACAAATGGTTTATATCATGCACTACTTTTCGTCAAGTTTTATCGCATTTTGTTCGTTGTATAGACATAATTGAGATGGAAACACTCAACGAACATGTGATAGATAAGCACAAAATTCAAACAAATCCGTGCATGTGTGTAATAAAGGACAAATGAGTCAAACATGTAAGTAGCAACACTATATATCATCTCAAAGACTCCAAACTTTATAAAGCACATGAATGATACAACATATTATCGTAAAACATTATAAAATAGTCACATTGATATGGAATGAAATTGTGACTCGGTCATTCTAAGTGTCCATTCATATATGGCGTAAACAAAATATAAAACTCTTTTTGGATTTTTCAAAATTTTATCAAAGTAAAATCCTTTTGTATTTTTCAAAAAATTTCAAAAACATAAATCTAATACAAAAAGTACACATGTCATAACACTAGCAACTAATATATGAAGAAGCACAACTAGCGTATTACAAACATGCAAACACAATCATCTATAATATTTAGCAAGAGAAGAATCATGTGCAAGAAACGGAGACTAAAATAGTCTCACATCTAGTGCATCTTAAAGTGATTCTTAATCCAAATAGGAGTGCAATGACGCATGGGGGTTTTGGGAACCAAGGGACCACTAGACATAAAATTCCTAGGACCTTTTCGAAGATCCAAATAAAAACGCCTAAGGTCACCTTTCCTACCACAATGTGAACATGTGTAAACGGGTGGAACGACACCTATGGGTTGAAAGGTGAACAAGACGAACTATGGTTGACCCTTTAAAACAAACTATGGTTTTGGCTATAACACTCGAAGTGTGTGAACAAGACGAACCATCACTACCAACACTACTCAAGCCTGTCAAATTATTTTTCAACTTCAAAATTTTAGACTCAATCAAAGAATTAAACTCTTCCAATTTGAGTGACTCCATCTTCAAATCATCAATCAAACCTAGAAGGTTATCTCTCTCTCCCTCAATTAAAACAAATGTATCCCTAAGAGTCTTTTCACGTGGCATAAAATCATTAATTAAAATGTTATCCTCAACAGCATAAATAGGAACCCTAGAATTTTTAAAGTCCTCCAATTCTTTCTCTAAAACTAGGACTCTATCATCACTCTCCTTTTTGGACAATTTTAAATCATTAAATTAATCATCCAAAGAAACAAATTTCTCCCGATAAAAATCTTTATGATTTTGAACCGTTTGCAACAGATCCATTACGGATTTAAAACGAGAGTTTTCTTTTTCCAAAACTTTAATTCTTTTAGCAAACGTCAATTTCAAATGATTAAAATCAACAAAACTATGACTCGTGTCAATAGGAGGGGCATCCAATTACATAAGTGCTCCATCAGAAAAAATGTGATTTTTAACAAAACAGATTTTTCAAAAAAAATCAATATCACACAATTTATGCGTAAAATAGGAATACGACATAAATTAGTGCAACCTACTCTGATGCCAATTTGTAAAATGCCGTGTGCGATACTGATTCAAATGGATTCATAAATTTCCAAATCAAACTTATTTAATTGGATGTCTAAAATATCACAAACCAAACACCAAATTTATTCATCCTCTAAACATGCATCTACATGTCAAAACAATCAAATATTAAATCGTGCGATGAGTAAGTTGACCGGGACAAATTTCAGGAAAAAATCCCCGAAAGGCAAAAACCTTTTTATTTCCACTATAATTTTTAAAAGTCGGTTTACACGAATTATAATGAAAATACAATTGATATACGAAATACCCGCAAGTGTCAGTTCCTCGTCGTCAGCCCAAAAACACTGCAGCACTCCCTATGACACATAGTCGATTAGCCCAGTACCTCACTCAAGAGGCACCTATTGACATCCCATTACTTTTAAAGGCACCTAGTTCAGCAACATAAAATCCTAGCAAAATATGTCTTGGGTTCCACAAAATAACTCCCAAAAATGTAATTGAGATTTTTGAATTGTAAGACAAAATCTTTGAACCGTTTAAATTGTTGGAGAAGAAAACAGACACTCAAAATGTATTTTGTTAAAAGCAGTGTTTCTCCACGCCAAAAACAAGTATTCTCACACCCAATATATGGAAAAATTGAGGCGATGACTTGTTATCCTAAAACTCTAGTCGTTCGAATGACATACGATGTCGTTTGAATGAAACAGTCGTTTGAACGACTATGGCGGTGATCTCAAAATAACTTCAGACTTTTAAATAACTTGGAAACCTCAAAAATAAAAAATAGATACGGGATCAAAAAATGTTTTATCAAAAACCTTTAATGAGAAAATGTTTTTTGAAAATACTAGCTTTATAAAAATCATTTATAAAAATTAGAAAAATATTTTAACTTTCATAAAAAATATCCCAACACTTTTAATATGAAATGTAAATGGAACTCAAACATAATTTCACCAAAATTTATCTTGTTGGGCATTAATGTGGAAGTCCTCTTGAAATTTGGATCTGTCTTTTGTAGATGTTAGCTTCCTCAATCTTTCGACGAATTTGTAGCGGTATACGACATAATTAATTATGACGAACAATGTCCTTATAGGAAAAAACCTAAAATGGCCTAACCAAACAGTTTACTATGATACGAAATTACAAAAGATGATACATAATAACTCGATCCCCCACAATCTTGATGATCTTCAATCTTCAATCTCTCCTCCACACTGCAATGCAGGAGTCCACCCACGCCAACTTCCACAATGAACCAGTCCACACATGTCTTGATATCCATTGATGAGACTCAACAACAGTCAAACACGACAAATAGTACTCACGGACTCCACCGTACGAAACAACTTCTCTCAAGATGAAAGAAACAAACTTTATTGTCCAATTTCCAGATCTCAAAGCATACGAATTGTAAAACATGGATCGTCAAATGTATAGGATGAAACAAAGGGTTTGAAACTTAAGCAAACAAATTGGAAAATATTTTTCGCCAAAAGTTCTTAAAACATTTGACTCTGACGTGCTTTAAATACTAAAAGCATGAATTTCGAGGCAAAGCCATCCATCTCAGTTCTTTCGCAAGCCAAGACAATATGCCTTGATCCGCCCGAGGAGAATTCGAGTGAAAGAAATAACCAGAGTCGCATGTGTCAGTAAACAACTTTAAGCTAAACTGATTATAGGTATGTAGTGCGGACTGCACTATTTTTTTGTAATCACCTCACTCACTCTAATGTGAGTGAAGTGCCCTACTTTTATCTAATGGGTAGTGGTAGTGTAGTTGGGCTAGTGATCCTGGTGAAGGACCCTATTAAGTAAAGGCTAAGTGAGGAGAACAGTAACAATCAGGGTCACCTCCGTAAGCAAAGGAAAAGACCCTTACGGTGATATCTGGAGTGCAAAACTAAGGTCGTTCGAATGAGATTAGTACTTTCATTATAACAAAATTTAATGCCATTCGAACTAAGTTGCTTTCTCCTTCAAACAAGCTTGCAACGTTCTTGAAAAGAGGTGTAAAATTATTAACAAAATTTTTTTGTTTGATGTACATTAGTAGGTCGTTCTAACAATATCTATTCTCGTACTAATAATATTAACATCAAAAAATATTTTTCTTTTGAAAAATATTTTAAAAACAATTCCAAACATTTTAAGTATAAAAACTAACACCCTTTAAAAAAATCCAAGGACTCATATTCAATATGTATCCATACGTGTGAGATCCTCTGTAGATGTGAAAACAAACATGGCAATAAAACACGGAACGATGTATCCAAATTCACAACTTGACCACTATGTTTTCATCAAACACGTTATAGGCTTATGGGATCATCAACACAAAGTCTATCCTATGAGTCAAATGTTTTGTCCGTAATAATGCCAATTATAAACAAATTGACTCGATTGGAAATTTGCCCTTACAAATCTCCCCCTTTAGCTATTCCAGGACAAAACCAAAACAAAAATCCTATGAGCCGTAAAGCTCTCTAAAAAGACTCATTCAACAACCCCAAAAAGTAAAAAGAGTACAGACTCTCAACGGACACACAAACTTGAGTAGGTTTGCTTTGCTTAAAAACTTTGCCGCATGTTGTAGACCTATAATGATGCACACTAAAACACACCTACAAATGCAAAGAGAATATAACAAGTATAAATTTGAAAATGATTGAACATCGAATAATGTATAAAGACTATATCAACCTAGGTAAGACGTCTCCCCCTAAGATAAAGATATCCCAATCATGCAAAGGAAAGATACCATTTCTCTCCATTTTTGTTCAGGAATAGACAATGCAAGATAACATAACAATTACTCCCCCTAAAACTAAGTCTCTACATAAATATATGATCATAAGATACCACCTTTAAACAAAGGGAGAAGGGAATAAAATCATACAATTGTGTAAATTGTTGTAAACACTCAACATGGCAACTCAAGCACAAATAAACCAAACTATGATCAAATAATCTCATTATTAATGCAAAAAGATATCAATATGAATAAGTAATGAAGTATGATACCAATTTTGAAATTACTAATTTGGGAAAAGATACCAAAAAGGAATTTCAAAGCATAAAATAAGATATATCAATATGACCATGTACCATGCCAAATAAAATCCAAATAATAATGCATATGGCAAACATGGACTAAATGCAAATCGCAAAGACTCAAAAAATGATACCTTATATAATATATGCAAAATATACCAATGAAAATTCAATGCGCGCGCACACACACACATATATATAGGTATAGGTATAAACATCCACAAAACTTGACACAAAATACATTATATTTACACACTAGCATCGTATCGATGTGTCTAAATATGTGGAGTGGAATGAATGGACATGAACTAGATATGAATGAATTATGACCCAAACACTCAAATATGTTCAAGAAGTTCTAATTGACTGCAAAACTTTATCAAACTAATATTTAGCCTCAAGTGACAAGATAAAGTGAACTTAATGGACAAACAAGCACAATGCGCATAAGCCTAGAATATTGATGATTCTACAAATCAAAGCGTCATGACAAAATAAGTATAACTAGGATTCATTGTTCAAACTCGTTGATCTTCAACTAAACAGCCTCAAAAGATAAGCATATATCATATTTTTCTTTTCTTTTCTCAATTTTTTTAAGCTATTTCTTTTGAAAGATCAAACAAACTAAATTATGTTGGCCTTTATCAATTTTGTTATTTTTATTGCCTTTAATATTTTCATTAGGCTCTTGTCAACGGTGGATTTCCCGCAAAAGATATTTTCTCCTTTCGAATCCCTTTCCCGTGCAACCTCAATTTATCAATATTAAAAAAATAAGCTAACGGACAACGGCTCTTATATGCACAAATCCCCCATAGACATAAAACATGTAGATGAAAAGATTGATGGGAGAATATCTCACAAATCACAAATATACATGTGAAGTTAAAGTTCAAAAAGCTAAGGCATGGGTGTGTGGAGGCATATACAAAGTCGAATCCATTAAGAAAATCAAGTTCAAAACAACTCCAAGCTTGATTAAGAAAAATCTAAGCATCTACAATCATATCCAAATATCCAAGCCACATGGAAAGTACGGAATTAATTGAATTCAAATAATGAATTGGATTCAAAGCTACCAATATGCCACACCAAATGTGTAAAACTAAAATACACAAAAAACGAAAATCTCTTTGAATTTTTCTAAAAAAATTCAAATTACCAATTTTTCAATTTTTTTTATTTTTGAAAAAAAAACTTTAACTCAAAAGACAAATAAAAGCTTTTTAAATTTTTTAATGTGAATCAGTAAAAGAAAAATAAAACACAAAAGATACACATGTCATAACACTAGCAAACATACATTATGAAGCAAAAACTAGAGTATGACAAACAAACTAACACAATCAACCATTAGATATAAAAGGGAAGTATCATGTGCAAGCAAACGAGAATCAATAAGTCTAATATATAAAGCCTCCATATCCAATTTTTTAATCTAAATAGGTGTAACATGACGCTTAGGGGTCTTGGTAACCACGGTGAATCTATTCTTAGACTTTCTAGGACCGTTCTTAAGATCGTAAGAAAACCTCTTAAGGTGACATTTCCAACCGCAATGAGTGCATGTGAAAACGCGATGAGGGGTGTTACCTAAGGGTTGATATTTCCTAACGTTCTTAGTCGACTATCTTAAACTTTTGGTCTTGTCTTAAAAAGTGGAAGCATTATGATCATCGAAGTCAATTCCACACTTTTCATCTTTGATTTGGACGGTACCTAACATTTTATCCAACTTTTTCGGCCTAGACTCCAAATCAAATTTGACTCTACTCGAGTCTCTCAATCTCTCCTAAAGATCAACTATCCTAGACTCTAGTAAACACCTAGACTCCCAGACTCCTCAAACTCTAGAAGCTCTTCCTTTATAGCTTCCATCAAACCACGAAGACTCTCTCTCTCTCACCCTCAACATACTCTAGATTCTCTTGAAGAATCCTCTCACGTGCCCTAAGATCCTCTATCAAAACACTATCATCACTCACTATGGCACGTTCTTTCAACCTAGCTTCTAAATTCAAGGTAACCTTATTCACCTTTAATGTTTTCGCATATAATTAATGAAAGGTAACTCGGATTTCACTTTCCTCCACCTCTTATTCATCCTCACTCTTATCTCCACTCACTTGACCATCACTCTCTTAGTGTTCACAACTTATGGCCTTAGAAGCGTCATGCAAAAGAAATATCTTCATGGAAAGATTTCTCATTTAAGATCACATGACTAGCTATGAATGAAGTAAAGTTGCGCCCAATGGGTAAATCATTTCCATCTTCCGGATCACTATCACTAAGGGTAGCAATAAATGATATCATCTTCTTTCTCTCATTCCTTAGTTTAGTGGGGCACTCAGCTACCCTATGAACATAACCCTCAAAACCATAACATCTCTCCGACTCATTCCTCTTAAAGTTATCACTGTGGTTCTTAGGAAAGTTATTGTCCTTGCTGTTCTTAATTTTCTCAAAACTTTTTGCATATTTCTACTACTTTTGGAATTTAAGAAATTTCTTAAATTTCTTTCACCACATGGATACATCCTCATAATCGATGTCAGACTCGTCATTCGAAATAAATGTTTCTTCCTTACGAGCTTTAAAAGCAATACTTTTTTTTCTTCATCACATTCTTGGAGGTAAACATGTCAAGCTCGTAAGTTTGTAAGTCACTTACAATCTTTTCAAGTTTCGTAAAGTCAAGAGTACCCAAAGAATTTAAATGGTCCCCTTTGGATTAAATCTTTCAGGCAATGACAATAAGGTTTTCTTAATTACTCGGTTGTCGGGTTACTTCTCTCCCAAGTTAAAAGACGAGTTAACTATATCATACAATCTAGCATAGAACTCATAAAAGGTCTCACTCTCAAATATTTTAATCGTTTCAAATTGAGTGGTGAGGTTTTGTAGTTTGGAAGCCTTAACAACACTTGTTCCATCATGGGTGAGTTAAATTATGTCCTAAGCCTCTTTAGATGTCTCACGAGTCATAATAGGGTGAAACTCATCTAGGGTGATAGAACAAAACATATCGTTTGAACATCTAAAATTAAAATTCACTAACCTATGCCCGACTTTTGTCCATAATTCTACGTTTTTAAATGAATTGCGTCTCCTTATCTAGTGGTAGGTGGAGACCAACCTTTAACAACATCTAACCACTCCCGCTCATCTATAGCCTTAAGTGTTGATTTCGTACACATTTTTTAGTATGCGCGGTTCGACCCATCAAACATCGGGATTCTAATACCATCAAATCCTCCAAAATTCATGCCTAAAGTCACGGGATCAAAACACAAAAACAAAGTTTTCTATCTCTAATGCCAATTTGAAAAAATTAATATCCTAAATAAATCTACAATCAACATAAATATCACACAATAAATTAGTGAAGCCTTATCTGATAAGAATTTGAGAATGCACTCCCTTCTAACAGTGTGTGTTTAGGAAAGATGGTCTGAATAAAGACAAGTTCAAATTTTATATTTTTTAAAATTCAAAGATTGAAACTTTAAACTAAATTAACCCAATTAAACTTAGCACCGATTTTAAAACTTTCTTGTTGAAAACCGATTTATCTAATTTTATTTTTTACCCTATAGCATGCATCTAAGGTGATAGAAAATAAAATAAATTAATCAACCCACCAGATGCCGAATTACGAGGAAAACCACAAAGGGAAAACTTTGGGCGGTCCAGCTAAATAGTTCACTATGATGCGAAATTATAATAGATGACACTAAACTTACACAATGACTCGATCCCCCACAAGCCTTGATGATCTTCAATCTTTGATCGCTCCTCCATAGTGCAATGCAAGAGTCCACCCACGCCAGCTGCCACAACGTACGAGTCCATGCATGTCTCAGTATCCACCGATGAGGCTCAATAATCGTCAAACACCACAAACGGTACGCACATAATCCACCGCACAAAATAAGTTCTCTCAATATGAAAGAAACAAACGTTGGTGCCGAATTTTAAGATCTCAAAGCATATGAATAGTCAATCTTGGATCTTTAAACGTATAGGGTGAAACAAAGGGTTTGGAACTTTGGTAAACAGGTAGGAAAATGTTTTTCCCAAAAGTTCTTAAAAATATGAGTCTAACACGTCTGAAATACTGAAAGCAAGAATTTTGAGGCTCCGAACTCATTTGAACGAAACCTAAGTTCGTTCGAATGAGATTAGCACTTTCGTTCTAATGAAACTGAATGTCATTCAAATGAAGTTGATTTCTCGTTCAAACGAGCTTCCAACAAGCTTGAAACGAGGTCCAAAATTCTAGACATACACTTCTCATTTGATGTATTTAAATAGGTCATTCTAACAAGATGTTTATTTCGTTCTAACGAGATCTATTCTCATTCAAATGAGATTAAAATCAAAAAAATATTTTTTTTAAATACTATTTTAAAAAGAATTCCAAATTTTTTTAGTATAAAAACTAACATCCTTTAAAATAATCTTAGAACTCATATTCAATAACCTTTCATACCTGCGAGATCATCGATAAATGTGGAGACAAACTTGGCATTAAAAATGACACTGTGTATCTAACTTCAAAAGTTAGTCTCTACGTCTTCATCAAACATACCATAGGCTTATGGTATCATCAACATAAAGTCTATCCTATGACTCAAACTTTTTGTTGGGAATAATGCCAATTACATACAAATTGACTTCATTGGAAATTTGTCCTTACACTCGAGATCTCAAATAGACATATTATGTAGAAAATTGGATCCCAAACTATGGGTGTAAACTAAGGTTTTGTAAGCTTTGTATTTACTCTTGGAAAACTGTTTTAGAAACCCTATATCTTTTTTAAAACTGTTGTGCCAAACTTTTTATTTATAGATTTTTGCAAAAATACGATGATACATATTACGAGGCATCTCATTCAAACAAAACTCCAATTCATTCGAACGAGAATGGCTGCCTCTTTTGAACAAACAATAAAGTCATTCAAACAAAGCCACTATTCTCATTTAAATGGGCATGAAACGACCTTTGTGCGAGAACTTTCTGTCAAGCAAAAACATTTTTTTCAAAGCTCTTCATAGCTCATTAAAACGAGAACCTCACACACATTTTAATGAAATCACAAGTCATTCGAACGAAGTATATAAACTCATTTTAATGACATCATAAATTCGTTCAAAAGAAACTAAGCTCCAAAAATATTTTTCTTTGAAAAATACATTTCAAAAAATTAGCCTCAAAAAGTTAAAAACATTAAACATGCACAATGAATCCAGGGATTAAACATAATATACATTCATACAATTTTACATCCCATGGATGAAGAAGAAACTCCACACAAAATGTGATATCGTTTGAACTCAACCACTACGGTCTTCAGTATGCATCATAGGCTTGAAAGACAAACTGAACTCAAATACTAACCTATGACTCAAATAGTTTTATCCAAATTGAATAAAGCCAATATAATAATATTTTACAATAAACATTTTTACAAACTTAACACTTGAAAATTTTTCCTTACATTTAACGTGGCAGCTGCTTCATAGACTTGTACCCTTCTTTGATTGGGAGTCTATGTTACACCAATTTTATGTCTAAACCAGGAAGTTCATCATACTCCCAAGCAAAACAGTCCATATACATGTGTAAAAGGTCTACAACCAATTGTTGGTCTTTTTCTCTCAAGTTTTAACTTATATACGTCAACTTTTTTATTTTGTTTTCTTCCAAAGTTCACTTCGGTTGGTTTACCATTAATTCCTTGTATTCAACTGGCGAATTAAGGGCCCTTTCTTTAATGGTGATAAATTCGCCCTTTTTTTAATGGTGATAAATTCGCCCTTGTATTCAATTAGCGAATCAATTGGCGAATACGTAGTCAGTCCAATTAAGCGCCCTTTCTTTACTGATTTTTGCATTTAATTCTAGCTCTCTAAATTCATGGCCAAGGCTTCGTTGGCCTTTTTTAGATCAAAAGGTGTGATGTGCATTAATTAACCATTTTTTCCTTTTCAATTGGTCCCCCAACATACCAAAATTTAGTTCCTCCCAAGATTCTTCAAAAACCTCCCCTTCGTATTCTTCAGGAATCAATGCATCCACCTTAGCAGGTCCCACATTATCCTGGTAGAGTTCATCTTTAACAAAATTAGAATTGGGGTGGAATGGCAAAGGATATGGTTCCACACTCTCCACATTCCCATCCTCCTTCATTAATAACAACTTCTAGTGCATAAAAGAAGGGAGCATTAAATCATGGCTTACCATTGATGATAAAGAATGCAGTTTTAGACTTGTTATGCCTACTTTAATTTTTACTAGTAGTACACCTTTAGTTAAATTTTTATCCCCAAAAAAACCAGAGATTATGATTATGAATCTCAACTAATTTATTATTTTGTTTATTTCTTTTAGAAATCATGGAGTTTGGCATTATGTTAATGGCAACACTGTTATCTACCAATATTTTATTTATTAATACTCCATTTACCCAAGCCTTTATAAATTAAGTCTTATTATGGTTAGTCATATCGTTAGTAGGCTCTTAGAACCCAAATATCATATCTAAAGAAGACACAAATAAATTAAAATTGTCCACCTCTGATCCATCGTCTCCATCCATCTCTATCTCTGGTACCTCGTAGTCCTCTTCAGCTTCAAACCTTTGTGGAAGGATTACAACCATGTTGATTGTCACTTGTTATGATAAATATCCAAATTGGATGAATTATTGTTGGATAGGCCCTTGATCATGTCCTATTCATCTATTTCCATTATTTCTTATTTTTCTTCTTCACAAGAGGAGCTATCGTTGGATTTATTATTTTTATCTAAGCTCATAAATTTTTCCAGTGCTTTAATCTTCTCAACTAACATATCCAAAAAAGATTGGATCATTTCTTTCTTTCTATGGAACCTCAAGTTTGGCTTTGAAGATGACGATGCGATATCCTCATAACCAACTGGACGCAAAACATTTGAGGCCTCCTGACATGCCCTATACTTTCTTTGAATTCTTTTTTATTGGGTGCGAGAGATCAAAATTTTTGGCTCTCTCCTTTTTTATTTCGGTAGCCGCACTAAGTGCCACGTCCTTGGAACTACCTGTTCAGGCTTCATTACCTTTATCCTTCTAGGAATCTCATTAAATTATTGGAAGAACTTGCGGTCTTAATCCACAAACTAATTTGGCGCCTCCTTCACCATAGAAACCGATTTAGTAGTCCTTATAGGCCTTAGGTCTTCCATGTACTAGCGAGATTGTACTTCATTGAAGCCTGGTCAGATATATTGGAAATTCCTTAGTGTCTTTATATCTCTTCTAGGATAATAAGATCCATTAAATGGCATCATTTCTCCTGGGAAAGTCCCTTGAAAATTCTCTTAACTTCATAATTCCTGAGATTTGGCAGTATACCCACTATTTTGGTCTTTCTTGGACTTCTATTATTCCTTTAATTTTGAAGCAACAATCTGGCATATCGTGGTTACTATTCTACACACCTAATATACATGACTCTCAAAATCTTCTGATTTGGATTAACAGTTTCATCAGCCTTCAAAGCCTTAGAAATGTCTTGGTTTTCATTTTGAATTCAACGTGGCCCTTTTTTCTTGATAACTAAATGGACTGAATAGTGGTTTTCATTTATTTCACGTTAAGAAATTGGTATTTATCAACCACCATAGTGTTTCCTTCTTTTCTAGGAAATTTGATCTTCCCTTTTTCTAATTAACTCTTGAATCATGTCATGAAAAAAAAACGTTAGTTGAGTAAGAAAAGATATTATACTATTTGTAAAAAAAAATCCTATCATTTCATTTTATTTACACTTGGCATCTTCACATTATCAGGTTATTTTATCATTTTAACTATTAAAAGATAATCAAAAATATATGTAGCCTTAGATATGTCAAAGGAGCATGTCTTAATTAATTCTTTTGACTTTTGTACATTTAACTCGGCTACTGTATTGTTCCGCACCATAGGTTCACAAACTATAGATTCACTCCTAATTATTTCATGAGCATCTATCTTTAGATTTGGGTTTTTTTAATATGTTTCGAAAGAGGAAGTATTTCTTCCATGTTCCTCTATAACAGAGCTCCATAACTTGAAACTTTGGTTGTCATTTCTACCATATCCCTCAATTCAGCTGCATCATACTTCTTTCGAAGTCTGAATTCTAGCCCATTTTGGGCCAATTTAACAAACTCTAATTTAGGCAAAACTATTTTGCACTTATTTCTATCCCTCTTAAACCAATTTATGAAATTGGTGGTCTTTCTAGGTCGGCCATTGAAACTTTTAGTTCTTAGAAAAATTGGGCATGAAATATGTCTTCCAACTTCTTCCAGGTTTGAATAGAATTTGATGCAAGGGTTATGAATTAAGAAAATGTTGAATCTATGAGAGATCTATAAAACAAACACAGTTTGACGTAAACATTGGTTCTTGCATCAGCGCATTGACTAGTAAACATTATTATGTGCTTTATAGTGGAGTGATTCCCATCTCTTGAGAAAAGGGAGAATGTTGGGAACTTAAAACTCAAGGGGAGTTCAATCCAATCTATCCACTCATGATATGGATTCCTATACATAGGAGTGTGTTCCCCTGAGCCATCGGTCCACATATTTCATGTATGAGATCCATGATCTCATTCCTCTCAACCCCTTAGGTAGTTGCCTATTTTGTTGAGAAACCACTTGGTTTGCCATTGGTGTTGGTTGAACTAGTAGAGGTGGGACCTATGGAGGTACATTTTGTTATATTTGGAAATTAATTGGTTGAGGCACTTGAGGCACCTCGTTGTCCCCCCGTTATAAGGATTCACTACCAAACCTCTTGTTATTACCTAATTCCTATAGTTCATATTCGAATATTGGATTGGCAATTACTTTGTAGCCTGAAGTTCCAAGAAAACCTATAATATGCTCATTGAAATATGGTCTAGCTCTATTTGGTTCTAGATCGTGTGTTCTTTTCATTAGGCTATTATATCATTGTAAGTGTTAGGCATCCTTATAACCTCTACTAGGTTGTTAGTACATAGGCCACCAATGCAGGTGTAGTTTCCAATTCTTAGGTTTGATCCAAAATTTATCTCACCCGTATTGGGCTTATAATACACAAGGTGAAAACTAGTGGCCTATGTGGTCATGTTTACTACAGTATGTGGTGTGAAACCTAGGCCATTGATTGTCTTAAGAGTAGGAGGATACAATCTACTGGTTATTTTTAAAATCGTTATGTTAATATTTTGCATGATATTACCAAGATGATCAAGCAACAAATTTTGTTGATCCATTATTTGGTCTTGGTTGCTTGAAGACGCACCTACAACAGATGTTACACTTTTATTCCCGGCCATATAAGTCGTTATTCCATTAAATTCTTGATTTTGTGCGTTTGGCCTTATTTCGTGACATGTTTCCATAACTGTTTGTTTTGTGGTAGTGGTGGGTTGTCTTGTTGAACCAGTTTCACCATCGTTTTTCAGTTCCATTATCACTCCTACGTGTCTTATCCATGATATACACTTATGTGACATTATTGTCCCACTGGGCGTTCTTAAAATATGTTTCACTAACTTGATTGGTGTGTGTGTTTTTAAGTGTGTGTGAGTGTGCCAAACAAGGTTATGGTCTTATCAACCAGTTAATTATCTTATCATGTGATAATAATGTGATTGTTTACAGTTTAATGCTTCAATTAAGAAGACTTTCCATTGAGGTCCAAATAAATTTTGCAAATTTAGTGAGCTAGGACTAGGGAAAAGATTGTAAAATGGAAGTTTACAGTGAGAAAGATATTAAAAGTAATTAAAACAGTGAAATAAATTAATCTAACATTAAAACAATTTGGAATTAGAGAAAGTAAAAACATTTACGCTAAGGTATGTAAAACAGTTTAATCTAAGAAACATAAAGACGGTTTAAAATTAATGCAAAGGAACTTTACATTAATCTGAAAGATAATTACAATAAATCTACTTTACAAGTTGCTTCGAAGAAGAATTGTTAAACTATGCTTGAAAAATTATAAAGAAAAGAAAGAAAAGAAAAGACTCAAACGAGTAAAAGAAGTTTTTTAGCTGGAGAGTCTTTCTCCGTTCGTCTTTGATTTGTTTATTTATATAATCCTTTGCTATGCAACTTCTACTACAACTGTTGGGTGGTTACCCATTTAAATGTTCATGCCTAGGTACAATTATGCCCCAAAGTAGTTATCCATGTGGCTACCCCACATACAAGGTCTTGACAAGTATCAATCGCTTGTTTAGCCATTTGTATTCACCCGGACTTTTACATTTCTTAGATAGAATAACCGGTTTACATTTTCACATGGTGATGTTCCATTGGCTAGTAATTATGTGGTGTAAATAGTATCATCAACATCTTCTTCTTCATCTATGTCTCTAACCTCAAATCATCTATAAGATCCCCAAAAGTATGATGATTTATACCCTAAATCTAGTTTACGTGGTTTTGTATTCAGAAATATGATGAATCCAAGCTCATAGGGTAGAAATATGATTGCTAATCCCATAATATTGTCCATACTCTGTCTAAGAAAATAATTTAATAATTATATTATTGGACCACCATGTTATATGATTGCATGATGTATGTCAAGAGATGTTTAAAGTGCCAAAAGTTTGTCAATCTGCAAAAATTCCCTCCCCATGAGTTGTGCAGCATGACCGTCCATGCCTTTATCAATGTGGGGAATCAACATCATTAGCAATGTCACTCCTAGGGCATCTAACGAGCATAAATTAATAATGGTCGCCATTAACTACTTCACTAAGTTGGTCGAACTGGAATCATATGATGTCCTTAATTTTAATAAAGAATCCAAATTTATCCTCAACAACACCATATGTAATTATGGAGTACCTTTTGAACTTATATTAGATAACGATCTTCATTTTGAGGCAGGGATTACCGAACTAGTTAAAGAGTATGATATCCAATGACCCAAGTCTTTTCCATACTGACCATAAATAATCAGGAAAAATGTGGTTGTGGAAGATGCAAATAAAAATCTCCAGTCTATCATTAGCAAAATGATAGAATAATGTAAAGGCAGAGTCGATAAGATCTCATAAGCGTTATGGGGCTACTGCACATCAATTTGCACGTCCACTAGGTCTACATTCTTCTCCTTGGTACACAGTATAGAGGTTGTATTTCTCGTGGAACTTGAAGTTCCTTTCTTACATATTATGTTAAAAATCCAAGTTGGTGAACATGATTAACTCCATTATTGTTACAAGGAATTTATCTTGTTGGACGAGAGAATGCTTGAAATGCTCTACCACATTCAGGCTTAACATCTTACCATTGCACGCTCCTTCAAAAAAAGTTAAAGACCACAGTGGACGTGAAGGCAAGCTTGTAATAAAAGAGATTAGATAATCAATGTAGGACACTCGTGAAAAATTCAAATTAAAATAGAGTGGTCCCTATCTTGTTAGGAAGATCTTTTTAGGCGGTGTCGCAATTCAAGTCGATATCGATGGTGAAGAATAGGATTTACCATGTAAACTTTACCACCTCAAGAAATTATATCCTTAACACTTTTCATATTCTTTCGTTCCTATTCTCTGGACTTTTCTTAAAAAATCTATATTTCCTTTGAGGAAGAACCATGCAATACCTGGTCCAATTGCAAAAGAAATTTTCAAACTATGAGCCTTTTTTTTTCCTTATCCCTATAGGGGTGTACGTAGGCAACTCATAAGGTGACTTTGGGTTTGGTCCATTTTTTATTCCATTCTCCCCCCCTCTGAGGATGCATACTCTTTATCAATGTTTATAATAAGCAAAAGGTTTTTGTTTAACTTAGCAGTTGGTATAAATAATTCAAACATAATATTTTGTTTTAATAAGGCACAATGTTGATACTCTTATTAGAATTTTTATTTATTAAACGAGTATATATACACCCTTTCTTAGACACAAACTAAGCCATAAACTAACCATAACTTTCATATAACCCTTAACCAAGTAAAACCTACACCAAATAAAATCTATTCTAACCATACATATAGTTATACATCAAACTTGAAGGACCCGCATCACGTCATCATCCGGTCCCCGTGCGTCCTTAGTATTAACAGATTTCTTACTTTTATCTATCCATAGACCCTAAGAACCCTCAACCCACTATCCATACTGATATGCCCAATATAATCACTATTGCCGCGAAATCAATAGTAATAGGCCGTAGCCTGGGAACAAACAGTTCGCTGCCCTATATGATTTTGGGACTCATTCTAGACCATGATTATAATTTTTGGTGCCTGGGAATAGATAGGTCATGAACCCATATGCTTGGCCTCATCCCACAAGCTGTGATCAGATTTAGATGCTTCCTGGGCTTAGACTGTACATGGCATCCATCCGGGCACTTGCCATTATAAGGATTCAAAGAAGTCGTGGCACATACTCGAGCGTTGGTCACTGGACAGCCGTATAACTTCTATAAGGAGGCAAGGCTCATCTCACTTATCTATATGTCACGTGCTCCAGGCATGTGACATCATCTTCGTAACTTCTATAAATAGAAGTGATCATCTTATTATCAAAGGGATCAAAAAAAAGGAATCACTTGGTAAAGACCTGCATCTCTCTCTACCCAATTTCTCTCTCTAGAATGCCACACTTGGGAGCTTACCCATGTCGTAACCACAGCCAAAGCCACTCAAGCTATCCTAGGCTAACACTTCAGATCTATATATCTATTATTTTCTCTTCTCTCTCTTGTATGCTTATAATGGACATTCAATCATGTATTACACAATGTTTATAATGAGAGTATGGCAACACAGTGAATGTAGGCTCATTTTTATAGCCAACCCACTCTATAATCTATGCTCTTCCCCTTCTTACTTGCTTTATTATTATTTTACACTTGATATGATGTTGAGAAGGACACTGGTCCAATATCTCGTATCATCAATCTGGCGTCGTCTATGGGAACGAGGTATTAAATTTGGTTTCATCTTTACATTTTAGGTTCTTTACACCTTGTTTCATCCATGAGGGCCTTCTAGTCTCCGTCTCATGGGTGGAATTTGGGTTGTGCGACTCAAATTTTTGTACTTAGAACCCCGAAAGGGGATTATCCTCTTTTAGATTTCCTTATGCGTCATCTTTTTAATGACCTTGGATTTGTTTCCCTCTATACCACGGTGATGTCACCTCACCTAGATAATGCTGAAAAATGCAAGAGGATATAGCCTCATAAGGTGGCTAATTAGGGAAGAACTCTATCTACTCACTTCTGATTTTTACACCTATGATCTACGGCTTACTACCAAGTTTGTGCTATTTTTTGCACCTAAAGGTTATTTTGCCCTTAGTAGACTCCAAGTAGGAATATTCTGTACATCATCCATGAGCTCATTTTAGGTTTTGGGCTTCATTTTTGGGATCACATCCCTCACTGCCTCATGCAGGATGCGGACTGGCAATTTAATTGCCTGATTTCCACAGCCATCTTATGGCACTTGGTCTATACAACTTACTGTTCTCTTGGGAAGATGGGACTGATAAGTCGAGTCTTTCCGTGGCGTTGCATCATCGACACCGGTCGTATGTTATATTCGGCTCACCAACTTTATAAAAAAAACTAAACTGTGACTACACTCTTTTAAGGGAGTATAGCGTCCAGTCCGCGTATCGAATCCACAAAGACGAGTTCCTAGAATTTAATTGGTTTAAAACTTCTAAAATAAAGTGTAAAAGATAATTTCTAATAAAAAGAAAAAGACAACGAAAGGAGAAAGATTAAAATATGCGAGTGTAAATTGAACTAAATTAACAAAGAGAACCAAAACTATAGGTTGCGTTGGATATCCCTCATCTAGAGTTAATTAGTATAAAATGGTTACATGATTCTACAAATTCATTACGATTGATTCTCTTTACGACAGTTAATTAAATCAAGAGTTGTCATACCCTTAAATTCGCATAAAAGTCTAATAAGATTTTGGCGTCAATAAATACCCCAGAAATTACACACGCAGGGTCGTAAATACGGAGCATACATGATATACCCCGTTAAATCTCCTAGGTGTAATAACTAGGAAAACCCACTCGAAATAAATACGTAAAACTCCATCACCAAAGCAAAGCAACCCGTCAACCCATAGGTGACTAAATTAGCCCCTAAACATATTAAATGATGATAAATAAAATTCAACTAATTAATTAAGCAACAACTAATTATAACAACAAGAAATAACAAGAAATGAATATTCACTAGGCATGGAAATGAAAGGAAACAAGAAAATAAAGCATTAAACAAATGAAAGAGACAATGAAAAGTAAACTTACATACATAAAAATGGGAAAATCCCAAAGGAAAATGGAGAAGGGCAAAATCTCCTTACAAACCCTAAACCTAATGTAAAATGTAAGATATTTACAAAAGAGAACAAAGGTTCTCTTATATAGTAAGTTGGGAATAAAAATAGAAAACAAAAGGAACAAGTGCCAATTATCTGAGACTATCGGTCGACCCGCAACAGGGGCGCGATCGATTGGTCCCTTAAGTTTATGCCCACTAGTTCCTTCCCAAGGTAAAAACCCAAGACGCGGTCGATCGACCCCCTGGGAGCGGTCGACCGGTACTCTATTTTCTAGTGCTCTTTGGTCTTCACATGGGAGGAAAACTTCAAAACGGAATCGGCTCAAACTTCTTCATCCGAACTCAAAATGACGCATTGTTTGCGGCCATGCAATTCTAACTCAATGAACTACGCATCAGTGGAAATTCTATGATCCAAAGATGAAGTGTGAATTGACTAAAATACCCTTGAAGTAGCGTCCGGTGATGGGACTTCTTCGAAATGCCACTGATCCTCACTTTTAGCTTTCCAATTCCAACAAAAGCAAAATTAACCCCTGCAAAACATATATATGTACAAATCCGAGGTTGTCTGGTTAACGAGCATAAATATAAGAATTAAGAACGTAAAAGTGCTAGAATGCACAAAGATAAAGGGTGAAAATATGCAATATTTGTGACGTATCAAAGGCATTGTCCCTAGTGATGAAACAACAAAACCAGTCCAAAGAAGGCGATACAAAATGTATATATGCATCAAAATATAAAATCCACTTTCGTAGGGAACACGATTGCATTTAGAATATGCAATAAGTACTTAAACCCCTAGGTTACCCTAGTGGACGAATGTCGTCTCGTGAGGATTTTCAGGGATGAAACCCACAAACATCATATGGTTTCCTCAAAATATGCCCAATCACATGCGACAACCCAATAATAACGAAAAAGATTTCAAACATATTATTAGCAAAGTGAACTAATTCACGCAAAAGTTTTTATTATTAACATTATAGAATGCACCTCGTCGAATTGAAACTTTAAAATGTGGGAGGGGAGCGAGTACATGCAAAGTATGATTTGGAAAAAACTTATATAAACCGGATAAAAATTAAAGCAAGCATATATTCAATCATCAAGGGAATTACACTCTTCAAGTGAATTCACTCGAAATGGGGAGTTAACACACGGAACATACGATCATAAAGAGTAAATGGAAATGGAAACTAGGCCTCACGCATGTCACAAATGAAGAACGCTATATAGGAAATTAAAAGTTGTAATCTCAATGAAAAATACCGCTCATTAAAAGAGGCGAAATGTATTTTCACAGATTATCAAAACTATTTTGACTTCTAAATTAAATACACCCTAAGATCACATAGGATTTGAATAGTGCTATAATGTAGGTTAGGCTAGGGTACGAAATTAAAGGAATGTATGTACGGATTCAAAGTGTTCGGAGATGAAAACTCGGGATAATGGGAACATGTGGGCAAAATCAAAAATGGAAAGCAAGTTCCACAAAAATCATTGAATATAACAATGGGGAGAGTAATCAAGTCTTACTGAACACTGTACACAACATATACAAACTTTCTCTTTTCTTTTCTTCTTTTTTTCACTTTTTATTTTGTTTTCTTTTGTTTTCTCACTTTCGCACGCCTAATTTGCAACCACAAAACGATGACGTCATTCAATCATGAGTATCATTCCAAACAAAGGTATGGGAGGTAATATGCATGGTTTATAACTCCAATGTGGAGTTGGTTATGAGATTTTGGGTTATCAAAGGAAGGTCTATATTTAGGCTCAAAGGGGTTAACGAGGGAAAACATATAAGGTGAGGTCAAGGCTAAAATGGGTGATATGACAAAGATTGCCTATGATCATTTCATAAAGTTTACGCAATTCTCGAGTCAAAACAATATATGAAAATCATGCTCAAGTAACACATTTCAAGATATAAATTCAATTAATGAACGATCAATGAAAGAACAGAGAAATTACCGACGAATTCAACGTTTTCAATGAGGAACGAATAGTGTATACAAACGACGAAAGTTACAAAGCTTACTTGGTGTAAGTATATACAATGCAACAAAAGATTAACAAGTTATAAAAATCTTAAACCAAATCAATAAGGCAAGAAAAGTGCATGTGCTCACGGGATTAAAGTTTAATTTATGAAGTTATTCATAATATCAATGATTTGAGGACTAAAGTCTAATAACTTCTAAAATCGAGAACATGCATCATTGAATTGTCTATTGTATCGGGCAATTATAAAAAATTATCATCGGAAGCAAAGGAAAAATTCCCAATAGAGGAGAAAAAAGAAAGAAAATCTTTTTTAATTTTTTATTTTTTACAAGAAAAGCATGCTTGGAAATAACATGTAATCAAATCATGAAAACTACCAAAAATGGATAGAATATCCCCCCCTCCCCCCCCTAACTTAAAACCAGACATTGTTCTCAATGTTAATTAAGAACCAAGTTAAAGAGAGGAAAAGAGCGATATTACCCAAAAAGGAGCGATCTCGTGAAAGAACAAGTTCAATGATTCTACAAAACATGTTAGTACCAAGCATAACAAAAAGAAAGAATGAAATTTTTAACTAATTACACTAGACTATAAGTAACAATAAAGAAGAAAAATAAAGAAAATAACAACTAACTATTTCCAACCTACAATTTTAACTTCTAATTAACTATACACTAGAAGTTGAAATTTTTTAGGGTCCACCCAAAATACGATTTGGCTTTGAAAGATCCACGGCGGACCCTCCCTCTCATGCATGCCTCTCAAAAAATAAGAATTTCATTTGAACAACGGAAGGCATGTGTAAGGTGTAAGAAAGGAACCATCGCCAATTAAAAGTTTTTGTGGGATCATGGGGGATTTGGATAAAATGGGTGACAAAAATACGAGAGGTCCAAAAAAACTGAATTTTCTCCCAATTATTTTGAAATTGGAATGGGAGGGGGTGCACAAGGATGCAAAGATGCCTTCATGGAAAGCACAACTCGAACAAGTACTCCTCGTCGGTGAAAGGGTTTAACGTTTTAAACTTTGGCACCGATTCATCGGGTACTTATGACGGTGTGATAACGGAGAATAAAAAGGGGGAGGAAAGAAATTCAAGTGATGATAACTCAAGAGATGAGTTATCATCACTCAAAGTTGGAATTTCGAAGGAGATAGGATCATTTTCAATGAAACTTTCTTCTTTGAAATCATTACATTGCAAATGGATACTACATCCATTTCATCCTCACTTTCATTCTCTATTAAACCATGGGACAAGCCAAGAATGGTTTGTTCCAAAGTAGACAAAAAATCCTCATTTGGTTCAAAACATTCCTTGACTTCAAAAGTTTTGGAAGAAAAATCGTTGTTGGATTCAAATAATATATCCAATTCATGTTCCCACAAACGATTTTATTTCCGATAACGGTCTTCATACCTCTCATTCTCAAGCATGAGCAAACCCTCACCGAAAGTCATAGGTCGGGGTGTGGATTCTTAGAAATGAGAAGTTTGAAAATTATTACAGGAACTATACTCAAACTCATTATTATAAGAATTTTGAAAACTATTATAATTTGTTTCAAAATTCCTATTATAAGGAATTAGAGGCCCAAAATCTTTATCACCCTCCTCAAAATACACGCACTCCAAAGCTTGACTTTGTAATACTCGCCCAAAGTCATTTTTGAATTTGCAATTTTTTGGGACTCTGAGTATTGACCAAAAGTCATAGGTTTACGAGAATTTTGAGAATTATCATAATGATTATCGAAAGGATTGGAATCAGACATGCTTACCCCAAAGATGACTCAAAGTTGAGAAATCCACAAAGTGAGATGCGCGGGAAAAAATCAAGCGGTTCTTGGCGCTCAAATGTAGAAGTCCTGCAAAAATGTTAGCAAAAAAATTACAAATAGAAAGTAAATACTACGAAATACTAAATCAAACAAATTATAAAACATCAAGTCCCCGGTAACGGTTCCATTTGATAGGCAGAGTCTTGGCGGGGCGTCGCGTCACCGACGCCAGTCGTATGTTATATTCGGCTCACCAACTCAATACAAAAAACTTAAACTGTGACTACACTCTTTTAAGGGAGTATAGCGGCCATTCCGGCTATCGAATCCACAAAGATGAGTTGCTAGAATTTAATTGGTTTAATACTTTTAAAATAAAAGTGTAAAAGATAATTTCTAACAAAAAGGAAAAGATAACAGAAGGAAAAGATTAAAATAGACGAGCATAAATTGAACTAAATTAACAAAGAGAACAAAAACTATAGGTTGCGTCAGATATCCCCACCTAGAGTTAATTAGTATAAAATGGTTACATGGTTCTACAGATTCATTACGATTGAGTCTCTTTTCGACAGTTAATTAAATCAAGAGTTGTCACACCCCTAAATTCGCATAAAAGTCTAATAAGATTTTGGCATCAATAAATACCCCGAAAATTACGCACGCAAGGTAGTAAATACGGAGCATACATGATATACCCCGTCAAATATCCTAGGCATAATAACTAGGACAACCCACTCGAAATAAACACGTAAAACTCCATCACCAAAGAAAAGAAACCCGTCAACCCATATGTGAGTTCAATCCAACACAACCTAGAATATATTATCCCCTAAACATATGAAATGACATTAAATAAAATGCAACTAATTAATTAAGTAACAATTAATTATGAAAATAATAAATAACAAGAAATGAATGAAAGGAAGCAAGTAAAAAAAGCATTAAACAAATGAAAGAGACAATGAAAAGTAAACTTACATACATAAAAATGGGTGAATTCCAAAGGAAAATGGAGAAGGGCCAAATCTCCTTACAAACCCTAAACCTAATGTAAAATGTAAGATATTTAAAAAAGAGAACAAAGGTTCTCTTATACAGTAAGTTGGGAATAAAAATAGAAAAGAAAAGAAAAGGAACAAGTGCCAAATATGTGAGACTAACGATCGACCGACAATAGGGGCGCGGTCGACCGGTCCCTTAAGTTGATTCCCACTGGTTCCCTCGCAAGGAAAAAACCCAAGATACGATCTACCGGACCCCTGGGTGCAGTCGATCGGTACTCTGTTTTCTGGTGCTCTTTGGTCTTCACGTGGGAGGAAAGTTTCAAAACGGAATCGGCTCTAACTTCTTCGTCTGAACTCGAAACGATGCATTGTTTGCGGCCACGCGATGCTAACTCAATGAACTACACATTCATGGGAATTCCATGAGCCATAGAAAAAGTGTGAATTGACTAAAATTCCCTTGAAGTAGCGCCCAATGATGGGACTTCTACGAACTTTCGCCCATCCTCACTTTTAGCGTTCCAATACCTACAAAAGCATAATTAACCCCTACAAAATATATATATGTCCAAATTCAAGGTTGTCTGGTTAACGAGCATAAATATAGGAATTAAGAACATAAAAGTTCTAGAATGCACAAAGATAAGGGGTGCAAATATGCAATATTCGTTATGTATCAGGGAGTTATAATAGTGTCCTTAGACTCAACTATAGGGAAATTCCCTTGATAAGGCCACGACATACCTCAGGTCATGATCGCAGTAGAACAATCTTACGGATTATCAAATATTGCATCCCTGATTAATGTACTTGGTTATTTTCTCTACATCCCATGCCTTCTCACCACTATTTAGTTCGCCTCATATTCATACATAGCATATATTTATAAAGAACTCACATAGCATAAGCATGGAGGGAACCTCTGGGTAAACCCTGGATAAAATGAAAAGATAGCGCAATTACTGAGCTACATCAACCACCTATATGACGGCCAAGCCTCGCTTCATAGCCAAGTCAACTTCTTAACACAGAGGGTATTGATGTTAGAATCAGCAACCATCATTCCAACATAGGCTACAACACCAAAGGTTGCAGCCCTTACTTCCATAGCCATAGCAACAGCAGCTGGAGCTTCAAAGGTCGCGGACAAGACCCAGAAAAGGAAGTTGGAGAGGTCGAAGTTAGAAAAAGGCTATTAGGACTAAACCCCTCTAATCTACTACCTTGAAGACATTCTAGAGCTTATCAAGGGAGACAAACTGATCAGGTGGCTCAAGAAGATAAGGTCACCACCCCATAAGAGGGATTGGGCCAAATGATGTGAGTTCTATAAGGACCATGGCCGCAATACCAATAACTTCTTCTCCCTGAAGAATTAGGTGAAAAGGCTAATTAGGCAAGGAATGTTGAAGCGGTTCATAAAGGATGTTTGAGAGATGCAGTCGTTGACTGAAAGTCCGCATGCTTCATTTTAGCCTTAGTTTCCTCTTCCTATTTCTAAACTCTATAGTTTTTACATTATGTTTTGTATCTAACTTGGAAAAAAATATTTCTATATATAAAAATGATAATGGCAGTTTAAGTCGCATATTCATTCTTGATCTCCTCATTTATAACCTTGTAAAAAATCCATGTCTTTGACAGATTTAAAAAGGAACTAATTATCCCGAAGATTATTTTTTATGAGAGGATAAGTCCACGTAGGATTTAGGGTGACGGCCTTAATTGGCATTTAACACCCCCCAAATCTTGAAGTCTATTTGAAAGTCGAGATGCTTCATTTAGCCACAGGGACTTATAATGCCCGTTCTCAGCTTTTGGGATGCTTCATTTAGCCAAGGGGACTTATAATGCTCGTTCTTAGCTTGTGGGATGCTTCATATAGCCATGGGGGCTTATAATACCCAGCCAGGGATGGCTTAATATATATCTTATTATAGCTATGGGTGGCTTGATAACGAACCTAACCTAGGGAGGCTTGATAGTTCCCCAAGAAAAGAGAAGATAGCAGATAAATAGGAACGTGTGCCAAAGACAGGTGTCTATGGCAATGGAAGGTAATTCCTGATCACTCGTAATCTAAAAATCACTACAATCCTCTCTTAGAAAGTCCACAAAAAGACAACAAACAAGGAAGCTATTATAGTAAAATTAAAAGTGGGCCAAGCATTTTAATTATCCATGGCAAGGGAATTTGTTCCCAATTATCCATCTTTCCTACATTTCTACGGAAAAACTCCCCACATGTGGGCCAAGGAAATAATTGTTCGTGGCAAGGGAAGTTATTCCCAACTATCCATCTGTCCGATATTTTTGTTGATACATTCCTCACAGGTGAGCCAAAGACTTAATTGTCCACGAAAAGGGAAGTCATTACCAACTATCCATCTATCTGAAATTTTTGCGGATACATTCCTCACAAAGGAGCCTAGGACTTAATTGGCCTAAGTAGGTGAAATTAGTTCCTGTCCATTCAGAATTTCTTTAGTAAATTTTTTAATTGGATATGAGACGCTTATGGCCGTAACCTCATGGGCCATAACCATTCAGTTTCACACAGCTGCAGTCTATCACTAAGAATTTGAAAGCCTGTGTTCTATTAAATTATACAAGCATTCCAATATACAAAACATTATTCAATAGTGAAGAAAGTAGTGCAACCCAAAGTGGCCACAGCCTCAGTATGGCGGTCGCATCCAATTCTCAAGATAACCAACACTGTAATCAATTCAGGGTCACAGCCAGTTCAAGATTTTATAGGTGTGACATTCATCAAAGTCCACAACATGATAAATAAAACTTGAAAGCATATAAAAATAAAGGATAAAACATGGAAATTAATCAGAATGATCAAAATGGCCACAACCCTCTATGATTACAAGAAAATTTAATTTTAAATATCGTGAAGGGTACAAGGAAGGTAATAAAAATTCCAATGTTTAAGTTATGGTCGCAGCCTAAAAAATATTACAATGTATATACAAGAGAATAAAGGTTGCGTCCTCTTCCAGATTTTTTGTGGTGTCTTCAGCTAAAGGTTCTATCTCCTCAGCTGCGACAGCTTGCTCAGCCATCTTCCTAGCTCTTTCTTTCGCAACTGCTCTCAATTAAGCCATACATTCATTATGCTCAGTGTCACTTAGCTTCCAAGACATTACTTTCTCTCTTAATTCAGGGAAGTTTTTTACCACCATGTACTTAAATTCCTAGAATCCACAGAGGTATGCCTTATTATTGGTTAAGAAGAAGTCCCTTGAAGTTTTAAAAACTATAACAGCATCGTCTACAACCTTCTTTAAGGCTACAGTGTGATTCACATCCTTTTAATTTAGAGCTACAGTATGATCATTATTCATTTTGTTAATGACTTCATCATGTTGAGCTTCAAGTGATTGCAAGGCTACGACATGGCTAGTTGTTATTTCTTTGTTCAAAGCCTCAGTAACAGTTAACTTTTCTTGAAGGTCTGCGGCTTATTTAATAGCCTCTACAGCCTCCTTCCTTACAGTATCCAAGTCCTCTACAACCGGATTGAAATTATCTGCTGCTTTTTATTGGGCCTTATTTGCAGCCTTAATCTAGGAATCAGCGTTCGTCTTGTAAGCTTCAAGAGCCTCAACAAAGGACTTTCCATCTTCAAAGGAAGAAGTCTTGGCATTATGCAAATTAGTCTTATAGGTAGACTTCTCATCCCTATACAACTTAAACAGTGCCTCATACTTGGCCTTTTGAGAAATAACCACCTCTGTAGACTGGAAAAGAATAAAAATCCACTTAAACATCTAAAAATGCAGCAGAATTTGAAGAAAAATTACCCTCGATATGTTGTGGAGGGCATATTCCTTCAGGTCCTTAGCATCCTCATCCATTAGACAGTCGAGGTTAGGAACGTCCACTGCCTTTCTCATTTTAGAGACAGCCCTGGAAGTTATGTCCCAGGAGGATCTGGGGTCAGGCTGTCGTAATTGAGGTCACGAATGACCATCAGGATCTATATTGGCTCTTCTTTGGGAGGTTTTTAAGTTGGCATTAATTGCCATCATTCTTCGCGGCGGGGAGGCAGAAGTGGAAACATGAATAGGGTTGTTCCAATGAAAATCTGAACCACTGGGCATCAAACTTGTCGCAGTCAGTTGAACTCCAATATCATAGTCCAAAAGTATGACACCGTCTAATTAAATATCGAGTGATCATGCCTTTATCAAATTAAAACAGGTTTCTCGTATGGTTAGCATCACTATCGAAAATAAATTAATTACTAACCACATAAGTCAATTAAACCGGTGCCAAATTTTATCTTTCAAATAAAACAAGATAATAGAATAGTTTGAAAACTAAAACAACATACACAAGATAATAGAATCCAAACCAACACTAATATGTAAAAGCAACTAAGTCAAGCCGAATAAATCGTCGGCTAAAATAATAACCAAGCAAAAATCCGCAATCCAACTGCAAAGTAAAACTGATACAAATCTAGAATTGTAATGGAATCAACTGACAAGATGTCTACATATGAAACATAAGAATGAGATCCTATGATAGATCTGAATGAAAGAGTCGGCTACTCAATGATGTTGTCAACATCCACAGTGCTACCGCTCCGAATCCCTGGAATGAACTCAAGTAAGGTGTCATATGGCTGGACACCTAAAAGGTTTTGAAAACATTTTTATAGCAAGATTTAGAACTCAAAACAGTTTGAAAGCGTTTAATAAGTAATTTATCGCAATTAAAATCAGTTATTGATTACAGATGTTAGGTTCACGTACACTCCCTTGAGTCTCCTCACCTCTCATCTAATGTTCACACCTAACATCCTATACTTAGCCCACCTAGCCATCATATCCAATCTATCTCGACTAAAGTATATAATCGATCTTATCAACGCTCCACTCTCCCGTACCGCCCATACAGGATTCTTTATTATTAACATCCTCGCGTATTTTAGTTTTTGTATAACATTCACATGTGTTATATTTAATCATCATAATCAATTCTCATTACTTAATTCATAAAGCAATTCAGATTTATCATTCGACTTCCATAATTAAGTTTCACTACTTAATTTACTATAGATATTCCCAATCTATTTTTAAACTTAAAATTAAGTTTCTCCCTACTTAATTTATCATTTAGATGTATATCTATATATATATCATCTACAAGTCTACTTCCGTACATTAAGTAGAATACCATGAAGTATATATGTTTCATACAATATATACTATAAGGATTATTGGTCCAACTAATCATCGACCCCAATCATCCTATCATTTACATTGGTCCGGATATCCCTCGACCCCAGAGTAAATGTTATGCATATGTATATTGGTCCGGGAACTCATCGACCCCAATACCGACTTAAGCATACTTTAGGTATTCACACGGCCTAATGTATCAATATAATAGGTATTCACACAACCAAACTATTTATACTAGTACGTGATATTTTCTCTCTAATATTCATCGTACTTTACCATGTATTTACAAGTTTACTTCACTTTCATACTCCCCTCGTAGTCCTACTGTAAAATAATATATCTCCCAATATTATTTTCCCAAGTGCATAAGTATTCCCCCACCACGTCCATTTAGGAATACAAAAGAAAAAGGGAAATCTCAGAAATCCGGAGCACCGGACCGATCCTCTTCCCAGAACCCTACTGATTCGTTTTCTATTAAGGCAGGGCCAGTTTGTTTTCTGTTAAGGCCGGGCCGATCCTCTTACCAAGACCGGACCAGTCCGTTTTTTTTTGCAACTCAGTTCTTGTTTCGCAGTAGCATTTTTACATCTTTTTGATATCCAAATCTCATAAATTCTTCACCAAATTCACAATCGATTGTTCCTAACTGTTTCTACCAGAGTTAGGATGATTTATAACATTTCAAACACATTAAAACTTCACCTAAACCATCAAGAATGAATCATCCCCCCCCCCCCCCCGAAAACTCTTTCATAAACTAGTTTTATGTTCATCCATTCAAAACCTAGGTTTAAGTCCGTAGTAACAATCAAAACTCTTCTGATTTACAATCCTCTACAGATATAAACCCTAACTACATGAAATTTTACCCAACATGAAATCAATTGGTACTCTTCATCAAGGTTTTGAAATAAAAATCAATCTACTCATGAAATCCCTACACATGGGTATTATAACTTCAATTCAATTTGCAATAAACACTTGCCTTGGATTGATTGATCTGATTTCATGATTCTTAGTTGATGATTGATTTCTTCTTCTCTAATCTTCCTTTCCAGCTATCTTGAGGTGCAAGAAACCCTTCACCACCTTCTCAATTATCTCCTTAGGCTTTGGGAAAAATGGTTTTCTCTTTTCTCTAATGGCCTCTCTAATATTTTGTGTTATGAGTCCTAACCCCAATCTCTAAATATCAAATATATGGTCTAATCTTCGTAGGTCCCTTGACCCCTTTTAAAAAACTGACTATAATGCCCTTAATAGGTGTCAATTTGGTCCAAAATTGACTAGGGGCCCAAATTATACCCCCGGGTACACTATTCCGACTATTTTGACCCATCCGAAATCATTCATGGCCTCTAAATTTCCATCTGAGTCACTTAAAATATATTTCTCATTCCTCACCTCAAAATAGTCTACACGTGACTCCTGTTGAGATAAGCTAGAATACACACATATCACTCGTTACGCCGCATAATGATAATCATTTATTATTTACTATTCATACTTAGTAAACTTCATCAAAATATCAATCAGTATCTATCTCTCGATTCATATTAAAATCATATTTATTAATTAAATCACATTAAATTACTTCACTCGCTTAATTTAAATAAAACGTATTTTACTAATTAATTTTTGAATTAATTAATTTAAAAATAAGCTAAAATATGGGGTGTTGCAAACAGTTCATGTTGTGACACTGCAACCACGGTATTGGCATCCCCAATAAGATCAGTTGGCTCAGCCACATCATGGATGGCGTCCTCAGTAAGTGGGTTGACCTCAACCCGGGCTGC